>JAHRIK010000002.1:0-1200000 GCA_020085045.1 Pythium oligandrum
CCCTAAACCCTAACCCTAAACCCTAAACCCTAAACCCCCTAAACCCTAAACCCTAAACCCTAAACCCTAAACCCTAAACCCTAAACCCTAAACCCTAAACCCTAAACCCTAAACCCTAAACCCTAAACCCTAAACCCTAAACCCTAAACCCTAAACCCTAAACCCTAAACCCTAACCCCTAAATCCTCATTTTTAAATCATCAGCCACACATCGAGCATGGATTCAAGTGCGCGATTAACTCTACCAAAATAATGTTAGACATTTGTCGCTGTTCCTGTCAGTAGGTCCGCACGCCTCACACACACCACATCCACCTCGGCCCGGATTGTCGCGTGATCCACCATCGAAGAAGCAGCGAACGTGGGTGGCCGTTGCGCAGGTGTTTGGCTGTACAACCCCGTAAAATTTGTTGTGACAATACTAGCGCTTCCTCCGCTCGCTTTGCGCTAGCAGGCTCACTCTCGTGTCCGCGTCTGCTCTGAAGTATTCAAAGTAGCAAAACCGGAGCTCTAAATGATGATGGTTTAGCGGCTTACCAGAACAACGCGCATACGCCAACGAGTACTTGCTTGAACGCGTGCGAATTCTATTAAGCATAGCTTACGTAATGGATATTCCGAATATTACACTTTGTACTCTATTCCTGGTTACGGTCTCGGAGGCGGATGAATCGATTGGGCCATCACTTCTGAGTGTTGCTGAGTCATCTGGTATGTCTGCTCTGCTGCTAGTACGAGTTGGTTCATCTGCGCCATCAATCTGCGCTGATCCATATCTTGAGAGTTGCCAGATCCACTAGAAGATGCGCTACGTGACGAAGGGTTCCGTCCCAGCGCTTGTTGACGCCGTTCCCACTCATCTTCAGTCTCGACATGGAGACTATCAGCGTCTAGATCAAGATCAGACTCACTGAGAATGGCACAGTCTTCATCAGCTGTGTATGTTGTAGTAGTTCGTCGCGCCGAAAACCGTTCCCCAAGTGACAAGTTACGAGCCACCGAAGTCTTCCGCTCCTCGTACACAAACAGCGCCCGAGCCACCTCAGACGCATCCAACCTCGTCGACCACATGATACAGTTCTTGCAAAACGCAGTTGGAACCTGAACCAAGTCACCGTTGCGACGAATATAACTCAACTTCCGCACCGTCAAACAACGAGAACACACCGAATCCAAACACAACTCGCAAGCTGACACGCGACGCAACAACGTGATGCTCTTCGTACACAAAGAACACTTGTCTTTCCGAGCCGGCTTCGTCGCAGCCACCTTCTTGCCGAGCTTCTCCGCGCGCACTGACGTCGGCTGCGTCATCATCCAAGTCAACTTACGATTCTGACCCACCCATGGCAACTTCCACGTTGAGATCAGCGCATTCGTAGACGAGATCGTGGCCACCGAGTCAATGATCTTGCCGCCAGGCTCCACCATTGATCGCAGATACACTTCCACCGAGTTCGGTCCGTTCGGGCGGAAGATGTAGCAAGCTGAGAGCTGACAGCGGATGATGCCGGGGATCTCACGACACTCAGGTACATCCACCGAGTGGAGGATAAGGTAGCCGAGACGCTCGCCGTTGGCCATTTCGTGAATACCCACACAATCAAGTAGAACCAGGTCACGAGGCTTGACGATCGCATTCGCACCTGGGACTGCCTTCACATACCATCGGAGACTATGGACCAAGAACGGTTCTTCGACTGTCGGTTGACGCCAGACATGAAGCACGCGGTAGTCGACGCATTCATCGTCGTTGTATGATCGTCGGATACGCATTTGATCGGTCGACGTAGTTGTCGTGCCGAGCATGAAATCTTCGAGATTGCCGACCATCGTCCCGACACTAAGCAACCGCAGACCACGATTCGCTGCGTCCGAGCCCACAGTCGACGGCGTTCCAGGATACTCGGGTACAGGATCGCTCTTGGCGTGATGCATATCCTTGTAGACTGTCGTATTCTCTCGCGTCTTGGTTGGTTTCCATCGCTTCCTGTCCACTTGGCGGTTTTGAACGTGAACGAAATGTTCCCATTCGACAATGGTCTCATTTACCAGGATGTGGGCGAGGTTCTCGAGCTCGGCGACGCGCTCGGGAGAGGCCTCGATCGGCGGGAACGGGTCGCATTCAAGTGGGAACTTCATGCTACGCGGACAGGAGGACAAGCTAACCAGGAGGCAAGTCTGCGAGTGAGGAACGCATGGTGGAAGGAGCAACTGGTGAGACCAGCACGTGCTCTCGATATCACCCATGCCAGATCTGTCTGGGTTTGAAAAGACGCTAGTTAATGCCTATCCATTGTAGCAGGAGATCAGTAGTTTATGAACCGTCTTTTGGTACTGTACACGACGGTGCGACGAATCAACTGGGATAGAACAATCCGAACGCAGTTGCCCTTGGTTCGTTCTCTCTCCCAGTGACGCCATCTGGTCTGTGGGTGTGCGCTGCCCGACAGAGTTCGATGTCATACTGGATATTCTCTATTCCCTTCCCGTACAGATTGACTATTTCACGAAACATGTGGATTTTAACCTCCATGTATTAATATCCGCTATAGTAAACTCGGGTATATTCATGTTTGAGCACATGGAATGGATCGTATCGCACGAGATGAGCTCACACAGCACGACAGGAGCACGTTGCTGCGAGATTGTGGAGGAAGCGCCGTGTGTGCATCACGAACATCTGCGGGATCCTGAGATACAGCCGCGTCGGCAGAGTTGCGCTTTTTGGCGGCAACGGTCAAAGACGGCACTCCATAAACACAAGCTGGGAGCCGCACTGGACAACCCGCTGAGTCTTGAATGAACCATTCTCTCACACTGCCTGAAATCAAGCCGACATGCCGTCCTGAAATGATGGCGGTGAACTCAAGACAGATATTTCCAATTCCATTGATTACAGTGCTGGTACTGGAGAAAAAGCTAAAAAATCTAAGCCATGGATCCAAGCTACGCTAACAAGACGATCTCATGGTTTCGGATGAAAATGCGTCGACTGTGCCATTGCCTCCACGTTTTGTTGTGTGAGATGATACGTTTGCTCCGCTGTCAACACTAGTTGGTTGATTTGCTTCCACAGCAATTCCTGTGAATTGGTTGACCCAGTAGATGAGGCGCTGGGGGTTGAAGAATAGCGCCCGATCACATTCTGACGACGTTCCCACTCATCCGCAGTCTCAACATGCAGGATATCTGAGTCTCTTTCAATACCTGCATCGCTCAGTATGATGCACTCGTCTTCTGCGGTTTGGATCGTGGTTCGGGTTGTGGAAAACCGTTCCTCAAGTGACAAATTACGAGCCACCGAAGTCTTCCGCTCCTCGTACACAAACAGCGCCCGAGCCACCTCAGACGCATCCAACCTCGTCGACCACATGATACAGTTCTTGCAAAACGCAGTTGGAACCTGAACCAAGTCACCGTTGCGACGAATATAACTCAACTTCCGCACCGTCAAACAACGAGAACACACCGAATCCAAACACAACTCGCATGCTGACACACGACGCAACAACGTGATGCTCTTCGTACACAAAGAACACTTGTCTTTCCGAGCCGGCTTCGTCGCAGCCACCTTCTTGCCGAGCTTCTCCGCGCGCACTGACGTCGGCTGCGTCATCATCCAAGTCAACTTACGATTCTGACCCACCCATGGCAACTTCCACGTTGAGATCAGCGCATTCGTGGACGAGATCGTGGCCACCGAGTCAATGATCTTGCCGCCAGGCTCCACCATTGATCGCAGATACACTTCCACCGAGTTCGGTCCGTTTGGGCGGAAGATGTAGCAAGCAGAGAGCTGACAGCGGATGATGCCGGGGATCTCACGGCATTCGGGGACTTCAACTGTGTGCAAGAGCAGGTAACCTAAGCGATCGCCCTTTGTCGTTTCAAGAATTCCTTGACAATCGATGAGCAGGAGATCGCGTGGCTTGACGATAGCATTCGCACCTGGGACTGCCTTCACATACCATCGCAGACTGTGTAGTGTAAATGGATCTTCGACCGTTGGTTGGCGCCAAACGTCAAGTACGCGATGATCCACACACTCATCATCCGTGTACGATGTTCTGATACGCATCTGTTCTGCAGATATTGTAGCATTCCCCAGCATGAAGTCCTCCAAGTTGCCAACGATACTCCCCACACCAAGCAATCGCAACCCACGATTCGATTCATCCGAGCCAACCGTTGACGGTGTCCCAGGATACACTGGCACCGGATCGCTCTTGGCGTGATACATGTCCTTGTACACCGTCATGCTCTCTCGCGTCTTGGTGGGCTTCCATCGCTTCTTGTCCACCTCGCGATTCTGCACGTGTACAAAGTGCTCCCATTCTGCGATCGTCTCGTTCAGCAATATATGTGCGAGGTTCTCGAGGTCGGCAACGCGTTCAGGTGTGGCTTCTACTGGCGGGAAGGGATCGCTTTCGAGTGGGAACTTCATCCTGGTTGACTGTGTGCACAGGCTGCGGTTCTGCGAGTGAGCGTGCGAGTGAGTGGGTGGAATTCCGTGAGGAGAGAGTGTGGAATGGAGGGTGTAAGTTACTCGAGCCTGTCAATTCAGAGTGATGCGACGTCTGACGCCAACATAGGTGCATTCTACACATTTAGCAAAACAAGCAGCAAAGCGCAGTAAAATTTCTCCCTTTATACCAAAAGATGCGAGTTGCTTCTGCCAATGTTAGTTTTTATATATTATATCAAACGTGTTTTGTAATATCAAGCGTTCGTCTGGCCATGATCACGCAACACATTCGTTGAACGCAGTTGCCAACCGTTTGGTCTCTGCACACCAGTAAGGAATGTGGACAGTTGGACAATAGTGCTGTGCTTTACTCTATAAAAGTATATTCTACGTTTCTCCATGAAATCAAAGAACACGTTTCTTCTTTGCACAACCTATATAAATAGATGTATCATTTTATATAGTGTTATTGTAAATGGTAGAACATCAGGTCAATGGGTTTTTCTCAGAGGCACGACAGCCCGTGTTTCCTGCGAAAATGTGGAGGCGGGAACTTGCGAGTGTGCCAGCATTGAATTCAGTTGCGTAAGCGCTCTATCCATCTCAGAGATGGCTCCTAATGGAGACTCGTCAAGAGATGCCACCCGTATCATGTCAGACCCAAGTCATCTGAAAGACTTTCACTGTACGAACAGCTCGTCGGCAGTTATTAGTAAGTTGAGACCAGGAAAGGAAGCCCAAGTCAGAAACGACGGGATTTAATCTGATACTGAGCATGAGGTCTTCTCATGTTGGTATGAGTGTCGAGGAGACGAGGCGAGACTGGCTTCGATGTGCATTAGCTGTTGAAAGGAAACGCACAGAGAGGCTCTTCTGCTGCAGCAGTAGGGCTCAGTTTCACTGAAATGTGACCTTGCGATGGCCCATGATGCATTATCGTGTGCTTGGCTGCACCGAGATGTTATCCCCTGGATACGATGGTCGAAGGATGTAGAGATCATGTTTTCCTATGTCGAGTGGCTGGTTTATATTGTTCTAGTGTTTATAATGTTGCGTTGGATCGCCGAATAAACGTCAAGACAGATTGCCCAACGGACCGAACGCAGTCCCTGGAAATTGAGACCAGCGTGCTGACAAATGTGCGTCGTCGATGGCGGATCGATTGAGCCGCGAGGCTATGATTTGGCCGATCCTTCTTAGGAGAACTGATTAGCTTATTAGCTCCCGATTCTTCACAACTTTCCCTAACCAAGTCCATCTCTATCTATCTATCTATCTCACCTCAACGTCAACTGTGAATACATTTTGTTGATAGATTGGACACTTCCTATGGTACTCCTTTCTTATGATCGTGGAGGTCGTTGCATGGACTGTACCATCACCTCCGAGTTTTGTTGAGTCATTTAGTACGTCTGCTCTGCCGCCAACACTAGCTGATTCATTTGCATCCAAAGTTGACGGTCTGTGTCCTGGGAGTTCCCAGATCCGCTCGAAGAGACGCTTCGTGATGATGTATACCGACCGAGCGCCTGCTGGCGGCGCTCCCACTCGTCCACAGTCTCCACATGCAAACTGTCGGTATCATCATTCAGCTCGGAGTCAGTAAGCATAATGCAGTCGTCTTCAGCAGTTTGGATCGTGGTTCGACGTGTTGAGAAACGATCACCAATAGATAGGTTGCGAGTAGCCAACTGGGCATCCGAAGACGAACATCGCCCGAGCCACCTCAGATGCATCCAACCTCGTCGACCACATGATACAGTTCTTGCAAAACGCAGTTGGAACCTGAACCAAGTCACCGTTGCGACGAATATAACTCAACTTCCGCACCGTCAAACAACGAGAACACACCGAATCCAAACACAACTCGCAAGCTGACACGCGACGCAACAACGTGATGCTCTTCGTACACAAAGAACACTTGTCTTTCCGAGCCGGCTTCGTCGCAGCCACCTTCTTGCCGAGCTTCTCCGCGCGCACTGACGTCGGCTGCGTCATCATCCAAGTCAACTTACGATTCTGACCCACCCATGGCAACTTCCACGTTGAGATCAGCGCATTCGTGGACGAGATCGTGGCCACCGAGTCAATGATCTTGCCGCCAGGCTCCACCATTGATCGCAGATACACTTCCACCGAGTTCGGTCCGTTTGGGCGGAAGATGTAGCAAGCAGAGAGCTGACAGCGGATGATGCCGGGGATCTCACGGCATTCGGGGACTTCAACTGTGTGCAAGAGCAGGTAACCTAAGCGATCGCCCTTTGTCGTTTCAAGAATTCCTTGACAATCGATGAGCAGGAGATCGCGTGGCTTGACGATAGCATTCGCACCTGGGACTGCCTTCACATACCATCGCAGACTGTGTAGTGTAAATGGATCTTCGACCGTTGGTTGGCGCCAAACGTCAAGTACGCGATGATCCACACACTCATCATCCGTGTACGATGTTCTGATACGCATCTGTTCTGCAGATATTGTAGCATTCCCCAGCATGAAGTCCTCCAAGTTGCCAACGATACTCCCCACACCAAGCAATCGCAACCCACGATTCGATTCATCCGAGCCAACCGTTGACGGTGTCCCAGGATACACTGGCACCGGATCGCTCTTGGCGTGATACATGTCCTTGTACACCGTCATGCTCTCTCGCGTCTTGGTGGGCTTCCATCGCTTCTTGTCCACCTCGCGATTCTGCACGTGTACAAAGTGCTCCCATTCTGCGATCGTCTCGTTCAGCAATATATGTGCGAGGTTCTCGAGGTCGGCAACGCGTTCAGGTGTGGCTTCTACTGGCGGGAAGGGATCGCTTTTCGAGTGGGAACTTCATCCTGGTTGACTGTGTGCACAGGCTGCGATTCTGCGAGTGAGCGTGCGAGTGAGTGGGTGGAATTCCGAGTGTGCCAAAAGGGGTGATGAGCGAATTTCATCGCAGGTTGGACACCGCTCCTGGATGCTTCGACTGAAGGTTATCGTAATCACAGTTGCGAGACCAGGAGCTGGGAATCCAATCCCACATGGCAATGCATTGCCAAAGAAGTGAAATTGGCGAATCATAAGACTCGACAGGTGCTCCTGAACACACCTACTTTTCGATCTCATTGGTGATGACGCTACGCGTTTGATCACGGCAGCTGCTGGGGCCGTCTCACTGTCCGGTCTTTCGCACTGGCGCAGGTCTACTGTCAGTGTGACCCACTCGGAACTGTTGGAAAGTCGGACTGTGATCCACTCCGACATTCCACACTTTCGGCTGCTTGCACGTGGTGATAGATGCCCCAGGCTTTGATCTCAACCAGAGATTCTCTAATGCAGAGGCTACCTTTGCGAATATGTGTTCATACTTTTGTGAGCCTCTCACCCAGTCTGACTTTTCTGTGGCACTCTTGAGTACACTCAACCGCTCTTCCAATCACTTGTTTAGTCTCTTGACTGCCGCTTTGCCGCACTGGAGTTTGACAAGCTCGAATGCACCCTAAATTGTTAATGTGACGCATCCACATCCACAAATGGAATTGCTTCATGCTACCAGTATCAAACTGATAGAAAATCGAAAGTCTCCTGGAAGGGCGGGAAGCAAGTTGGAGGAGCATGAAGATGCGGGCGAGCGTCGCGCTGTGGCTGCTATGGTTCGGGGTCTGCTGCTTCTCTGTCCGAGCCCTTCGCATCGTATCGTCCGATCTCTCAAATGCCACGGTCAACGCACAATCCGAGCTCGTCGTACTGGTTGATCTGGAGGAAGAAACGCTACCCGAAGATGCGACCGTGACATTTGTGCTGCACGAAAGCGTAACAATGGATGGATCGACTACTATCGACACGGCCTCTCTTGCTGAGACAGTAGATGGCGGTCTCGTCGTCTCTAGGACGAACCAACGCCTCTCATTGACTCGAGCGGGCGACGGTCACGTGATCGACGCTCACTCGACGCTCACACTCCGCGTCTTGGGGCTAACCATGCCGTCTGTGGTTGCCACTCTGGTTCTCGGTACTCTCGAAAGTGGGCAATCCGTAGCAACTCTGGGCCCTTTTGTCATCCAGCCAGGGCGCTTATGGAATGCCGACGTAGAGTTCGGTCACTTGATCAGTGGAAGAATGACATCAATCGGACTCAAGTTTACTCCAACACACAGCATTCCTGCAGACGGATCGATTCTTGTCCATTTCCCACGCATTTTTGGGTCATTTGAACGTGTTTTGCTCGCATCCAGTCAAGGAACGACCGGGATGGTTGTAGAAGCGATTCCCACTGGTTTACGCCTACGATGGGACATCAGCAGCAGTGGCGGTGTGCCAGCAATGCAGCTTCTGTTGTTCAACTTCGAAGATATCACACTTCCATTGCTGGAGGGCTCTGTTGGGCGGTATGTTCGGCTCGAGACAGTGGACGGCAGTGACGCCATCATTGATCAGGGTGCGATTGATACATCAAGTCTCTTCCTGTCAAAAGCCCAAGTCATTATCAACAAGACGCAACTATACCTGCGCGAGTCAGCCGTTCAAAGTGGGGATCAATACTCAATCAGTCTCACTGCACCACCTCAGTCTCCACTTGGTGTATCTGTCGCCATCACTGCTGTTCAATCGACCCCTCTTCGTCACGCCTTGACAATCGAACCCTCAGTTGCTATCTTCTCCCAATCTAACTGGAGCAGCTCAGTTACTATCCAAGTACTCACCCAGAATGACAATATTGCTGGTCTTCACGATGACCGAGTCGTCGTGACCCACACGATTGTCGAATCGTCTGAAGTGTCATTTGCTCCGATTGAGAACGTGGTCGTGTACATCGAAGACGATGACATCCCACTAGTCCACCTATCAAGACGGCACGTTGCAGTTGTAGAAGCGCTTGAAAATGACTCGTACGACATTGTATTGCTCTCGGAGCCAACTGACGACGTCGAGATTGTTGTCGAATCTGTACTCCCGCTCGTCCAAGTCTCCCCCTCGACTATCGTGTTTACGTCGAACAACTGGCATGTCCCACAAGCCCTGCTCCTTACCGCCCAGCATCCGTCTCCTGATGTCATTTCAAGTGTGCGAACGCAAATCAATCATCGAGTTTTGTCGACTGACTCCAACTTCAATGGCATTATGGCTCGCCTCGTGCCACAAAGCTCGGTGTATGTACACTACGAACCACAGGAGATGCAGTCATGTATCGATCCATGTCGCACTGGGTGGTTCCCTTTGACAAACGCAACGACGGGCGCTTCCGCCTGTGTAGCGTGTCCGCTCGGTTACTATTGTTCTGGTGGGTGCAAGCAGCCTGATGCGTGTCCTCTCGGTTCCTTCTCCACCGTTCAGTTTGCAACCGATCCCAGCGTGTGCCATCCATGCCCATCGGGCACGTACTCGTATCTGCCTGGTTCAATTAGTTGCTTCTCGTGTCCAGCTGGTGCCGCATGCTCTCATACAAATCGTCAGTTTGAGCCTTGTCCCGTTGGAATGTTCTCTGGTCCAAACGAGACCAGTTGTCGCAAGTGTCCTCCTGGCAGTTTCGCCAATGAGACTTTTCAAGCGCAGTGCCAGACATGTCCTCAAGGCTATTACTGCCCAGAAGGATCTGTGTCTCCTCTCGAGTGTCCTAGCGGACTGTACACGTCGGCCAGTGGATCAAGTTCCTGTGGAGCATGTCCTGCTGGCTATGAATGTAGTGAAAATTTGAGCCCAGTGCCATGTTCCAGCGGCACATATTCGCTCGCTGGGGATCACGTGTGCCACACTTGCCCTTCAGGCTTCGAGTGCAAAGCTACGGACAGCCCTCCTGAAGCATGTGCACCCGGGACTTACAGTCTAGAAGGCGTCGGGATTTGTCGAAGCTGTCCAAAGGGTCATTTATGCCAAGATTCAACCTTACCTCCATCTGCATGTGTCCCTGGCACGTACAGTAGCATGGAGGGTGCAACGGCATGCGTGGTATGTCCGGCTGGACACAGTTGTGCCGACGTATCGACCTCACCGACGTCTTGTAGCAGTGGTTCCTACAGTCTTGAGGTATGTTACGTCTCAATCATTTGTATTTCAAGTCGTCTAAAATTGTATTTATCTGTAGGGTGATCAGCTTTGTCATCCGTGTCCAGCGGGCTCGTTTTGTCTGGATCCGTCGACTGCGCCAGTTTCGTGCCGAAGCGGATCATTCTCGGTTGGAAATGCCACGTCGTGCACGCCATGTCCTCTTGGTTCGATTTGTGCCCGCATGGATCAAGAGCCTGTTGCCTGTCCCACCGGATCGTATGCAGACTCTTCCATATGCAAGATTTGCGAGTCTGGCTACTTTTGTTCTTCTCCATCGCTTCAGCCCGCGAAATGCCCTCAAGGGACCTTTAGGTACGCACCGCACATGAAAAATGGAGTCACCGAGTCGCTCACTTTTAACTGCCCTAAGTCTTGCCGGAGCTGTTGTGTGCTCATCTTGCCCGTATGGTCACACATGCACATTCCCCGATCCACCTGTTCCATGTCAGTCTGGTCAAGTGCACAACGCTGACCACTCTGCATGTTTACCATGTCCCGGAGGTTACGAGTGCTCACCACTGAAACTCATGAAGACACCATGTCCTCGTGGGACATTCAGCTTCGACGGTGATGGACAGTGTACTCAATGCCCTAAGGGCTACGAATGTCCTCTCACAACTGTGTCACCGGTTCGTTGTGGCAGCGGTACATATGCGCCGGCCGGTTCAACTGAGTGTTTCTCATGCCAACCAGGATTCTACTGCCCTCAGCCAAGCATGGATCCTGCTCCATGCCCGTTGTGGCATTTCTCCACTAACTCTAGTACGGCGTGCAGTCCATGCCCAGCAGGCAAGGATTGCTCGTCTTCTTCAGTCGCACCCGCACCATGCCCCTCTGGGACATATAGTGTGACGCAGGCTTCGCCTTGTTTGCCTTGCCCACCCGGATCAGCCTGTAGTCAGCCAGCAGCAGCCCCAGTTGCGTGTCAACCAGGAAGTTTCAGCCTTCAAGGTCAAGACCAGTGTTCAAAGTGCACAGCAGGGTTTTATTGCCCCCACACCGACCAGAATGTCCAGCTGCCATGTGCGAATGGTTCGTATTCTGAAGCTGGAGCTACTGTGTGCACTCCGTGCCCCATTGGGAAGCACTGTCCCGTGACATTCCAGAAGGTCGAGCAAGCTTGTCAAGCTGGAACGTTCTCGCTTGGTGGCCAAGCTGCATGCACATTATGTCCCCCAGGATACAAATGCCCATCAGTGGATGGAAGTTTGAATTCTCCGTGCCCTTTGGGTTCGTTTGCTTCTGGAGGCGCTACCCAATGCACAGTCTGCCCAGCTGGGTACTCATGCCAAGATCCAAGAAGTGGTGTCCCACAACCGTGTGTTGCTGGTACGTTTAGTACGGGAGGGTCAACTACATGTACACAATGTCCGCCGGGTTATGCCTGTCCAGATGTGACTTCGAGCACGAAGATCGCATGCTCTCCAGGTTCTTATTCTGTTGGTGGCGCGGCCACGTGCACTCCGTGTCCAGCAGGCTATCAATGTTTGTTCACCAACACTTCCAGCTTTTCACCTTGTTCCCCCGGTTGGTACTCTCCAGAAGGTGCGGCAACATGCATTGAATGCCCACGCGGCTTTTATTGCGATAACACATACGAGATGCCCAAGAACTGCTCGGTAGGCTCGTATAGCCTGAAGACATCGACAACTTGTTCGCCTTGTGATCCGGGTTATGAGTGCCCACGCTCAGATCAGCTTCCCCAGCCATGTCCAGTTGGATATTACAGCGAAGGCGCTGTGGCCAATTGTCGCTCATGCCGACCTGGGTACAAGTGTAGCCTCGCGTCTCGATCACCGACTCCAGCAGAAGATGCTTGTCCAATGGGCGGATATTGCAATCCGCCAACAACCTTCTTTCTCTGTCCAGCCGGTACATATGGAAACACCACCGCTGGAGAGGTAAGTGCTGTGTTTTTGTCCGATGATCTATTGCGTTGGAGTACTTACTTGGTAATGAACAGAGCGTCGACCACGCGTGTGCGCCGTGTCCGGAAGGATATTATTGCGAAATGGGCAGTACCCCGTTGACTCGACAGAGTTGCCCACCAGGATTCTTTTGTCCAGAGGGTACAAAGCGCGCATCACAGTTCCCCTGTCCAGCCGGAACGTTCAACCCGCTGCCAAACCAAAAGACGCTGGATGTGTGTCAGTTGTGTCCAGCCGGCTCATTCTGTGAAGAGGGTTCTGGAAATCCGTCGACATGCCCGCTTGGGTACTTCTGTCCCGACGGAACTCGGTCAGCGACTCAGTATCCTTGTCCAGCAGGCACATATAGTGGCCCTCAAACAGGTCTGATCATTGCGTCCCAGTGTCAGCGATGCGAGCTCGGTGCATATTGTCCCGAAGCAAGCACGACCCCGACACCGTGTCCTGCCGGCACGTACAACCCATTGGCTGGCTCTTCTGGTGCTTACGAATGTCTCAACTGTCCGCCGGGCTGGTCGTGTCCACGTGTTGGTCAGAGTACGTTCGACAATCGGTGTGCGAAAGGTCATTATTGCCCCAGCGCGACGGTTTTGGCGAGTGCAAATCCGTGTCCGGCTGGAACATACACAGAGCGAATTGATCTCATTCGGGCGGAGGATTGCACGATATGTCCGTTGCGGCATGCTTGTCCTCAGGGTACTGGAGGAGAGACTCAAACTATGCTCGACTGTGGTGCTGGCTTCTTCTGTCCAAATGGCACCGAATATGCGAAGCAGTTCCCATGCCTTCCAGGTACATGGAGCTCTAGCTCTTCTCTTGCTGATGCATCGGAATGTGATATATGCCCGGTTGGCAAATATTGCAGTGGCGGGAAATCGTATATTGATGGGAGCTGTAGCCCGGGTTACTACTGTCCGTTGGGTACGCCATCTCCGACGAAGTATCCGTGTCCAAGTGGCACATACACATCCAAGACGTGGCTATTTGAACCGAGTCAATGCGACGACTGCCCACCAGGATCGTACTGCCCGACAGGATCAGTCGCACCAATCCCGTGCAAGCCGGGATCATTCTCGTCCTTCAACAATACGAAGAGCGTCGGCCCAGGTGGCTCGTGGCCCGAGTGTGTGCTTTGCCCAGCTGGTTATTACTGCGAAGAAGGCTCCACTACGCCTCAGCCTTGCGGTAAAGGCAGATTTTCTCCTAAGGGAGCGAAGAGCTGCAGTTCATGCGAAGCCGGTTACTTCTGTAACAGCGAGACCACAAGCGATGTAAACATGCGATCCGACGTTGTGAGTTGGCTCGCACCTGGCTCTCTGTTTGGTAAGTGTTACAACGGCACTTATTGCCCACCAGGAAGTGACAGTGAGCCAGTGCTGGAGTTGGACGCTTGCCCTCAGAGTTACTATTGTCCGAAAGGAACTCCAGCGCCGATCGTTTGTCCAGCTGGCACGTACAGTAACCTGACCGGCCAAGATGAGCTGAGTGATTGCATTCCTACGCCCGCTGGGTACTACAGTCTTGAAGGCTCCCTCCAGCCCACAGGCGAGTGCGCCCCTGGTTTCTATTGTCCCGAGCGATCGACAACAAGAACCCAAGTGCCGTGTCCAGCAAGGTATTATCTCAACCGGACACGAGGTCAAAGTGAGGAAGACTGTGCCGTTTGTGTCGCGGGATCATACTGTCCGAGAGGTTCAGCATATCCGATCTTGTGTCCAACTGGATATTACTGTCGAACCGGTGTTTCTGCTCCTGAACCTTGTCCGATTGGCACCTATTCGAATTCGACCGGGCTGAAGCAAGTAGAAGACTGCCTCGCGTGTCCGCCAGGGATGTATTGCGATTCGACAGGA
Organism: Pythium oligandrum; assembly: GCA_020085045.1. Taxonomy (NCBI): domain Eukaryota; phylum Oomycota; class Peronosporomycetes; order Pythiales; family Pythiaceae; genus Pythium; species Pythium oligandrum. The sequence goes on from JAHRIK010000002.1 coordinate 14,268, forward strand.
CTCACAGTTCCAAGGGGGCCGTGCGATCCAGGATACTATTGCACTCTGGGTTCGTATACGTCTGCTCCAATGGACTTTGAGACAAACCTATTCGGTGTCAGCAATCGTCACATTGGTGGTCAGTGCCCACAAGGTTCGTATTGTCCCTTGGGATCAGCTCTTCCGTCACCATGTCCTTCTGGTACATTCAACAACGCAACCGGACTCGAGACAGAAAGTCAGTGCGTACTTTGCTCACCGGGACGGTTCTGCGAAACACCAGGGTTAGTTCTTCCGACTGGGAATTGCTTTGCGGGCTTTTATTGCACAGGCGGCGCAAGCACCCCGACTCAGTTTCCCGCACTAGAAGGCTATTTCAGTGGGAACGGATCGGTTGGACCGCTTCCATGTCCATCAGGTCAGTTCAATTTGTACGCAAGGCAAGAGCAGTGCATCGATTGCCCCGCTGGATTTTACTGTGGGTCTCCTGGAACAATTCGACCAATCGTTTGCCCCCAAGGAAGTTACTGCCCCAAGGCCACAGTTCTGGCGATCAAATGCCCCCCTGGCACTTTCGGAGACATGGAGGGTCTACTATCAGTCGACCAGTGCGAACCATGTCCCGCTGGTTACTATTGTGATTCGTACGGTCTCGTGACACCCAGCGGCAAGTGTTTGCAGGGTTTTGTTTGTATTGGTGGGTCGCCCTTCTCCAACCCAGTGCAACCCGAATATGGTCATGTTTGTCCTGTCGGTCATTATTGTCCAGAAGGTACCGGTGCTGCGATTCAATGTCCAAGTGGCTCATATCGACCAACGACCGCAGGAACGAGTGTAGCATCGTGTACGTTGTGCCCCGGCGGTGTATACTGTAGCGGGTCCGCTCTGACTGCTCCGTCTGGCAGCTGTGCAGAAGGCTACTACTGCAAGCAAAACGCGTCCACACCGACTCCAACTGATTCTACTTCAGGAAATATTTGTCCGGCTGGATTTTTCTGTCCAGAACGCTCAGTTGATCCCATCAGATGTGCAGCGGGGACGTACGCGCCGCTTCCAGGTGCTCCCAGGTGCATCAAGTGTCCGGAAGGCTTCTATTGTGACGGTACAACGACAGATCGTTATTTCGATTGTCCTGCTGGGTTTTATTGTCCTGAAGGAACACCAGCCGTGCAGATGCCTTGCCCAGTGGGGTCATTTAGCACATCAACGAAGCTCGTGAATGCATCCCAATGTCTGGCTTGCTCTCCTGGCGCGTATTGCGAATCACAAGCGATCACGACACCCACGGGTTTGTGTTCTCCAGGATATCTCTGCCCATCCGGGTCAATGGATGCGTACGGAAAGACTGCGGAGAACACAACTCATGCTTGTCCGGCAGGAACGTTCTGTCCTAGCGGTTCGTACATTCCGACTTCTTGTCCTGTTGGGACGTTCTCGAAGGCGATTGGGTTAAGCAGTCGGACTCAGTGCATGTTCTGCGACGAAGGAAGATTTTGTGCGACTGTAGGGCTCATTGAGTCAACCGGTCCATGTGCCGCTGGACACTACTGCAAGCGAAATTGCTCAGAGGCTGCCCCAACTATTGGAGTGACAGTAATCGATGGAGTCGAGTTTGGTGGAGACCGATGCCCGCTTGGAAGCTACTGCCCAGAAGGCTCTGCTAGTCCTCGCTTGTGCCCTAAAGGTACATACGCAGATCAGCGAGGCATGATTGTGTGCCTTGATTGTCCTCCAGGTTTCTTTTGCCCGTCCGGCTCAACCAGTTTTGGAGAAAACGTTTGTCCTCAAGGCTATTACTGTCCAGTGGGAACAAAGTATGCTGTCGAGTTCCCGTGTCCTCCTGGGGTCTTTGGGAATCGCACAGGCCTCCAAGATATGTCCCAATGCAATCCAGCGCCAGGTGGAATGTACGTTGACACGTATGCGTCGACGAAGCCAACAGGTTTATGTCGCAGTGGCTTCTACTGTTCTGGTGGCTCGTCGACGAGTACACCAGCTCTTGGTCCAACGGGAGGGCCTTGTCTACCAGGAACAAACTGCCCAGAAGGGTCAGCTGTGCCGATTGTGTGCGATGCTGGCTTCTACTGCTCATCAACTAACACAGAAAAGGCATTGCCGTGTGATGCAGGCTTTTTCTGTGTGCAAGGGTCATACACAGCTACGCCGACAGGGCAGAACAACTCGCTAGGGATCATTGGAGATGTCTGTCCGATCGGGCATTACTGTCCTCAAGGTACAAGCAATCCGATTCCGTGTCCTCCAGGCACTTTTACCGAGAACACTCAAAACCAGCGAGCAAGTGACTGCTTTCCGTGTCCTCCAGGTTACATTTGTAGTCTCTCCGGGATCTCGTCACCTTTCGAAAAGTGCCTACCTGGGTTCTTATGCACAGGTGGAGAGCGAGAAGCGACGATACGATGCCCCAAGGGCCACGAGTGCAAAGAGGGGAGCTCTCAACCTCAATTGTGTCCAGCTGGTACATTCAGCGATGAAGACGGTCTTGGCCAGTGCAAAGTCTGTCCAGAACGATATTACTGTGAACTGGGTTGCATCACCCCCCAGCCGTGTCCAGTTGGTTATTACTGTCCTATCCACACGTCAGCGTCGACTACTTATCCGTGCCGACCCGGTCGTTTCAGTAACCGAGCACTGCTTGCAGGGCCAGACGAATGCATGCTTTGTCCGCCAGGTAAATTCTGTTCCGGTCAACCACCCACCGATCGTCCAACAGGAGACTGTGCACCAGGCTTCTTCTGTAGTGGTGGAGCTGCTAGTGCTGCACCAGCGGACGGCATCACGGGTGATTTTTGCGCTGGTGGACACGTGTGCTACGGAGGTGCATCAATCTCGGATCCGATCGACGGTCTTACTGGTGGAATATGCACGCCAGGCTTCTATTGTCCTCGAGGATCAAGCACAGCGATTCGATGTGTCAAAGGGACTTACAATCCTGCGGAGAAGCAAGCTGTATGCACAGTTTGCCCTGCTGGTGGCTACTGTGATACCAACTCCACAGCGCCGGCACCGTGTCCAACGCGTTATTACTGCCCTGAGGGAACTCTTGAACCCGTATTGTGTCCAAGTGGAACTTACGGTCACGCACAGGCCCTCGAGCGATCCGATCAATGCGCGCCATGCCTTGCAGGCAAGTTTTGTGTCGGTGGAACACTCACTGCGTCTTGTGCGGCTGGTTACTACTGCAAACTCTACAACAAGGATCCCAACCCATCGTTTTTGCTTACGGATGCTGAACTCGCAAACAAGTCGCTCGGATTTGACTTTGGTGGTCCGTGTCCAGTTGGTCATTACTGCCCAGAAGGTGTATTGGACCCGATTCCATGCCCAAATTCGACTGCTCGAATGGAAACCCATGGTACAAGTGTCGACGATTGCGGTCCGTGCCCTGCCGGTATGAGCTGTGACAACGGTGCGATCACAGTACCATGTCCAGCTGGCTACTATTGTCCATACGCCAATAGTGCTATCCCGTGTCCTCGAGGGAGCTACAATCCCGCAGTTGGTCAGTCCCGACTCGAAGATTGCCTGCCATGTGATGGTGGAAAGATTTGCAATCGAACTGCAATGATTGATCTTACCAACTATGATTGTCCAGCTGGAAACTATTGTCTTCGAGGTGAATCAAGAGCAACTCCTTGTCCACCAGGCCGCTATCGACGCTCTGGAGGTGGCAAAAACGTGCTCGATTGTACATTGTGTGATGGTGGTGCATACTGCGATGGCGGAACAATCGATCCAATCACGTGTGGAAACAGCACTTACTGCCCACCGGGTTCGGGGCAGCCATTAGCTTGTCCTGGTGGGAGTTATTGTCCATACAATTCATCCCTTCCAGTCAGCTGTCCTCCTGGTTTCTTCTGTCCGATGCCCGTTGCCCTCCCTACGCCATGTGAACGCGGCTTTTATTGTCCCAAGGGCTCGATAGCCCCACTTGCGTGTCCTTTGGGTTATATTGGTCGAAAGACACCGCTCTCGGGTCTTTTGAGTGATCTAGAGAGCGCTTGCGAATCCTGTCCACCTGGAATGTATGGTACGGATCCTAACCGCACGATTTGTGAGGTATGCCCAGCCGGCTACGTATGCCTTAAAGCAACGCGCTCGAGTCATCCTCAGTCCAAGCTTGTCGATAATGGCTACCCATGTCCTTCAGGCTATTACTGCCCCGCAGGATCGTCCAAGGAACTACCATGTCCGAGGGGCACTTATCAGCCAAACACCCAAGCACTAAACTATTCCGCCTGCCGGCCGTGTCCAGTTGACTCATACCAGAACCGCGAAGGCCAATCCAGCTGTCTTCCGTGCTCTAAAAGCTCGTATGCTGCAGAAGGAGCAACGAAATGCACTTGCAAAGGTAGTCATCGAGCCTTCCAGATGACTGATGGCTACTGTATCTGTGAGCCTGGATACGAGTTTTACGACCAAGACCTCATTTTGCGTACTGATGAAGACGACGACGTCGATTGCCAGCCGATTGTCTATGATCGTTGCCGATCGAATCAAGTTCGTTTGGATGGTGGAAGCTGTGTCTCTGCTTCTGACACGTCTTGTGAGAAGAGCTGCAGCAACGGTGCTGGTAAACTTGTCAGCAGTTTGGGCCTTTGCCAGTGTGACAAGCAAGTCGATATTGATACAGTTTGCGATGAAGCATGCAGAGAGAAAGCACCGCAAGTACAGGTGAACAGTTCGACTGGGACGTTGCAACTATACGATCCTGTATCAGGATCGATTGAGCCGCTCTCTACTGGAACAGCAAACGGAATTATTAGCAAGATTTCATGTGCAGACGGTCAAAACTGCCAACTTCACTCGTTGGCCATTGGCTCGAGTGGCTTTAGTGGTTCATACGATGTGCCTTCTTCGATAATCACCAAGTCGAACGGTGGTCGTCGACGCCTGGATACATCGTCGACTTCTCTAGCCCACCCGATGGTTTGTCTTCCCGTTGGTGGAGGTATTTTATTCGACCTCTCAACTCCAGGCTCGTATCCAATCTACCAGAAAGACTCCATGCTGAATACGAACCCGAACTTCGACTACGGAGCATTCCGCTCGCTGGCGGCTCGTGTCAGAGCGAACACCAGTTTTGTTTCTGCTTTTGCCTTCAGCTTCACCGAGCCAGGTACCTACGTTTTCGGCAACTCTCTCAATAGCGCCGCGACAACTGTGATCACAGTGATGAAAGAAGGAACTACATGTCCAGTCGAAGCACCGATTGTCCCTCTTAGCGAGAAGAATCTCATCGCAGTGAGTGCTAAACGACGGACAGATGACCTCATCCTAGCTCCAGACTGGGCTCTGATCATCGGATTACTCGGAGGCCTGATCGGAATGGTTGTTGCAGTTATCGTTGGTCTTTACTACTTCCGCACCAGGAGTTGGACCACTTCAGGCTTCCGAAATCGACTCACCGGTTATCGCGCGATGAGCAAGCAGACGGATCTGTCAACTGTCCACTCTAAGGGCTCGTTATTGGCGAACAAAGTGGCGAGTCCTACAGCAGGTGCCCCGCGAGAGGAGAAATTAACTCCAGCACCAGTCATGATGTTGGACGAAGCCCAGGATCATGGCACTGCTCTCTCTTCTCCTCGCTGGACCAAGCCGAATAATGGGGCAAGAGGCGAATACCAACCAGATCTTGGCCGGTGGGATGAGGAAGATGTGGATTTACGAGAGTTGGTTGATCGCTTGCAATTCCATCATGAAGCTGTAACCAAGTGTTTCGATGATCAGAAGGACGACGTGCAAAAGCTTTTGCAACATCTCCAGCTCGAGGCAGCTGAGCTGAAACGGCTGTTCGTGAATGCTGTGGCATCGACGGTACCACATCATTCTAATGAGATTCACCGCTTGGAGATTAGTGGTGACTCTATCAACCACAATCCAGAAGAAACCGCAACCGATATGGCAGACCTTCCTCTCGACAAGGGTGAACATGTCGTGCTCGAGACGCTGCGTACAGATCTTGCCGATCGACGGCGCTTTCGTAGTCGGCGCGAGACAGGTTTTGAGCGAATAGCCAAGTTACTGGGCGTGATCGAAGGATGGGGGAGGAACAATGGCGATCTTCCGCGTAGCCTCGTGGATGATATGGCGATGGCGACAAAACAGGACGAGCCGGAAAGCACAACACCAAACGAAGAGCGAGTCAACACGTACTTGGAACATGTTCACAGTGTTCTTGGAGATCTGAAGACGCTACTATCTTCTGATCCGCTGACAGTGACAAGCTCGTCTGTGGTGCAACTTGCTGATTCCGAGAAAATCCGACGCGAGATTGGTGAGATGGTACTGGATGCTGCTCAACGCCAGATTCAGTGCTCGAAGCCCAGCGATGGGTCAGATGGAACGTCCTCCTCGATGTTGGAAATACTATCACATCATGAAAATGTGGCACGAGCTGAGAACAAGGAAGACGAGCTGATGAGAGAAGAGCTGCAACCACTTCAGAAGTTTGGTGTCGCACTCCCGAAGCTGATCGGAGCATTGGAAACAATGGAGACCAATTTCCAGAATGAGCTTGCTCAGCTGAGAGAGGAGCAGAACCCGTCGAAGGAGGTTACATCACGACTGCAGATGGAGGAGCGCATAAACCAATTCGTCAAGGAACTCGCGAAGAGCGCTGGTCGGATCCAAGACAGGAGACAAAAGGGACGACAGAAGCTCACAAAGGCTAAACAATCGGCTGTGCAGGGCGAAGAAGAGTTAGAGAGGTCCTTGTTGGCCGCTTCCGAGCACCACGCCGCAAGGCTTGAGCAGCGTGCTGAGGCTCGACGACAAGCACTTGCATCAAAGAAAGCCGAAGCTGACTCTGTTCTTCCCACAGCGACCTCGGGTCCCACTCTGAATGACGATACGCTGTCCCAGATCAAGGAATTGCTTGTGAGGCTAGCACAGCACCCAAATGCTAGCGGTCTCAGCACTTTCTTACCAGCTCAAGGTCAAGTTGAATCAAGCCCACTAGACTCACTTCTTGCACCTGTAGCGTCTGATGTCGTACGCCTGCTCCCTGTGCAGTGGAAACAGGAACCTACGATATTCCAATCTCTTGCGACAGAAGAGCTTGCATCATTGCGTAAGACTGCTGAAGAAGAGGCTCAAGTCTTGCTCGAACGTCAGGAAGCAATGCAGCATGAGTATCAACAGATGTTGCAAACGCAATTCCCAGGATTATCCCCCGAAGACAAAGCAAAGTTGCTGAGAGATTTCGGGATGGACCTTACTCACTTGGAAAGCGCTGTGAAGATGGAAGCCCACAAGACAGAGACGGATATCCAGAATCTATTGACCGCACGTGCTGTTCTCAACGAGAAACAGAAGGAGAATGTGGCGCGTTTGGACGAACAGCAGAAGCAAGCTTTGGCTGACGATCAGCGTCATCAGGAAAGGCAGCTCGAGTCACAGTTTACTGATGAAGAACAGGCGATCGAATCGGAGTATCAACAGGAGCTGGCGCGGCTAGCTCAAGAATTTGGTGTCCTTGAAGAGAGTGACATGATGGAACTCCCACTAGAAACCGAAGAGATCGAATCTGAGGGTGACGAGTGGATTTACGACGATGCTGGAGACGCCATGCTTCCAACAGACACGATAGAAGAGGAAGACGAAAGTGACGAGCAGATCCTGAGCGATTCGGTGGAGGACGTTCGCTTTCGGACTTCTCGTCCGCGTGGTTCGACCGACATGTTTACGCTACGTGAAGCAATGGAGAAGGAACTTTCCAGCAACATCGATGAGATCCGGAACATCTACACAGCATATCAACAGGAACAGTTCCGAGCTGTGGATAGTGAAGCTGCTCAACAGCAAGAGCGACTGCGGCAAAGGTTAGCCCGACGGCGCGAGCAGCTTGGCTTGCTGCAGGCACCTAAAGACTTGTCTGATCAAGATCAAGAGCTGGAACATGAGCAAGCAATGTCATTAGAGGCAATTGCTGCAGACATAGCTGCGAGAAAGCTATCAATTGACCAGCAATTTGACCTCCAGATGACGCATCTCCCGGGCATTTTGAATGCTCTGACGAATAGTCATTCGGACGAGATTGAGGCTCTTCTCGCTGAGTGCTGTGCTAAACACGCGGCGGGTCGGAAGAAGTTGGTGGATAATATGAAGCAAGAGCGGCAGACACAAGAGCAATCTCTCGAAGCGAGGTTATCGAAGCGCCGTGAACAACAGAAACTCGCTATCGCTGCTGGCGTGCCGATATCGGACGCAGAGCTACTTGAAAGTGATCATCAGGAGCGTGTTACGCTTGAAAACGAGTTGGAGGCCACCGAAAGACGCGAGATAGCTCTGCTCATGGAAAAACGGGACGCAGACCTCAGACGTGTATCAGATTCGGTTGTTGCAAAGCTAATGAAGCAATCAGCCACAGCAAAGCAAGAGAAGAAAGATCTGGAGCTTGCACTCCAGCGCGTGTTGGAAGATCACCATCTAGCTCGTTCACAGTTACAAATGAAGTTGGAAGCCGAAGGAAAAGCAGAGCGAACCCGTCTTCAACAGCGTCTCGCTAAACGTCGAGAGGAATCAAAGGCACTGTCAGCCGCATCGGATCCTGTTCGTGCTGCCGAAGCAAAGCGCGTGCTCGACGAAGAAGCGTATTCGGAAGAAGTGGCTTTGGAGACGAAACTGGCATGTGCCGCGAAGGATTCATCACAGGCCAAACGAGACCAACAGGCTGCGCTCGAACTTGAACTTGCGAACAGTATCAGTGAAGCTGCATGTCGCATCGCAGCATCCGATGCAGCTTGTGTAGCAACGCGCGAAGCCATTGAGAGAGAAACAAAGAAGCTGTGGGAAGAGTTCGACGGCGCCAGGTTGCGTGATACAAATGACGAAGCAGATGCAGCTAGTTTGCGCAGACAGCGCATACGGGATCGATTGAATGCGAAGCAAACAGGCCCGTCTGGGCCAGTGGATCGTGTTGAGGGTGGATGGAGCGATCCGACGAAAACACTGAGCGCTGTTGAGTCAACCTTGAGCAAGGCAGTGAACGATGAGATTGCGGGTATTCGGAAGTGCTTCGACGAGAGCTTAAAACACCGACAGAAGCTGCTTGAACAGGAATCTGCGATGCGCAAAAAACAGCTGGAGGAGCGTCTTTATCGTAAACGGAGGAATACGGACAACCCGGCGGCGGATGCTGAGCTAGTGAACGAAGAGGCTGCAGAACTAGCTGCGATTGATGATCATATGGCTCACCAGCTCGTATCCATGAAGCAAGACATCCGTGAGCAACAAAGTCAACTCGAGTTGACGATGAAGCAGACTATTGCCGACAAAGCAAGAGACGTCGAGGATTTACTGGAGGCATGTCGTCAAGACTATGCTACACAACATGGTGACTTGGTCCGTCGAATGGCTCAAGAGCGTGTGTTGCGAGAAGAAATGCTACGCGAGCGTCTTCGTCTGAGGCAACTTCAACAACAAGCTGAGGACGAAAGTGCAACTCAGGGAGAGATACCAGGCATCGATGAGCGCGACAAGATGGAGCGTGAACTTCAAGCAGAACTCCGTGTAGCAGAAGAGAAGCTATGTTCCGAGCAGTTGGCAGCGGTCCGTCAGATCATATCTGATAGTAGTGAATCTTGCCGTGAGAGGTTGCCAGCGAAGAAGGCGGAAGTGGAAACGATTGAAGAGGAGCTTCAGCGTATCAGAAATGAACATGAACGAGAGTATGATGCACTTCAGTCAGCACTCAATGCTGAGCGATCGCAAAAGGAACTAAGGCTGAAGGAGAAGCTAGAAGCCCGTCGAAATATGCGACTAAGACAGCTGGATGCAACGAAGGACCCCCATCAACACGCTCAGGTACTTCAAAAACTTCAGAAGGAAGAAGACATGCAATTGATGCAGCTGAGTGAACAGTTGACTCAAAAAGAAACGCATGCGCTCGCGCAGAAACTTGCTGAGGCTGTCACCCGGGAGAAAGAGTGTGAGTCACGCCTGCTTCAAGCGGTCGTTGATACAGGCGCTTCTGTTGCTACTGGAAGAGTCTTTCAAACGATGGAAGAAGAGGAGCTCGCGCGCATCAGACGTAATTTCGAACGAGGTCAACAAGAGCGAGTGAATGTTGATCAGTTGGATGCAGCCACACACAGAAGTCGACTTAGCGACCGATTGAGTGACAAGAAGGCTCGGCGAGGACCGGAGACTTCAACTATGGCAGTCTCGAACGAATCCGTACTGAAGCCTGCTGGATCAGAGCAAAGTGAAATGGCTGACGCCCTTGATGCAGCTGTTGAGACCGAACTACAGCGCGTACGTGATTCTCATGCAGTAAGTATGATGGCGCACCAACTTCAATTACGACAGGAAGCAGAGCTACAAAAGGCACTTCTCCGTGAGCGAATGGCGAGAAAGCGCGCTGCTGCTCTAAGTGTTGCGGTCTCAAATAGTAGAGAAGAAGCTGGTTATGACTCCGAGGTTATGCGCACAATTGCGGTCGAACAAGCCCAGGCCTTGACACAAATCGATCAACACGTTACGGATGAGTTGACGAGACTGCAAGCGTTCAGCACAGCACAGGCGTCTCATACACGCAATCACACTAAAAGTGCTGCTGTGCAGAATGCTGAAGAAATCGATCGTCTTATTGAATCGTGCCGCGCGAGTCATGCGAAAGAGGCCCTTGCGTTGCGTGAGCGACTGAAACAAGAACGAGATCGCCAGGAGATGGCCCTACGAGACCGGCTTTCAAAGCGACGAGCGACTCGATTAGGCGACACTACTCCAGCTGATCCAACGACGATGGAGAAGCTGCTAAAAGAAGAGCAGCAAGACCTGGGCGACTTGGATACACATCTGAGGAAGCAGGAAGCGTCTGCGCAGCAGGAGATGCAGTTGAGACACGGACGCGAGGTATCAGCATGTACACAAGAAGCCGAGCGAATCATGGCACAACGTGAAGAAGATGCTAAAAACGACGAAGAGGCTGTAATGCGCGAGTTGGTGCGCCTTCGAGAGGACCACCAGCGAGCACAGAACGAGTTGGAAGCAGAAATTGAGGCATACCGGAACCAACAAGCTGAGCGACTTCAAGCATCGCTGGCTCGTAGGCAAGCAGAGAAAGAACGTCGTCTAGATAAGGCTGGGACGAACGACGAAATTATTGCGATCAAAGCTGTGGCAGATGCTGAAGACGAGATGGAGAAACTCAAAGTGGACGAAGATGTTCTTCGATACACAGAAGAAACTCGAGGAGCGATGCGAAGTCGTCATCTTGAGGAAGAACACAAGTTATTGTTACGCCAGAATGAAGCTTCTGCCAAGGCAATTGCTGCAGCTGCTGCTCGGAAGGCGACAGAAGTTGCTCGCGAGGCTGAGCTCAAACGCATCGCGGTCGAGTATAATGCTGGACGAGCGGATAATCAGGCTGATGAAGATTCAGAGGCAGTTCGGCGCAAACAGCGACTACAAGATCGCGTTGCTGCGAAGAAAACGAACAAGCAGAAGATGGTTATTGAGCAATCGTCCGTGGCAGATAGTGATCTCGTGAAGGAAGATACACCAAGTGCAGCAGCTGCTGAAACAATCGATCATGCTATGGAAGATGCAATAGAGCGTCTTCGACGTCAACACGCGTCAAATATGCAGCAGCGAATTAGCGACTTGGAAGCAGAGAAGGAACTTCGTAAGAGTCAATTACGGGCGCGGATGGAGCAGCGGCGGCAAGCGTTACGTCTTAAGGCTGGAGCTGAGATGAGCGAAGCGGCAGTCATGGTGGAAGAGCAGGCTCTGGAAGCTCAAGAACAGCAAGAACTGGTGGCGATTGAACGCGATTGTGAGTTAATGAAACGTCAACTCGACGAGGAAACTTCACGTTCTCAAGCTCAGCTGCTGGAGCAGGCTGGTAACGCATCGAGGCAGCATGCCGAAGAAATCGAATGCCTCTTGGCAGCCTGCAGAGCCACGCACGACGAACAGATGGATGCGCTACAGAACTCACTCGCTTTAGAACGCGCACGTCGTGAAAAGGCATTGCAAGATCGTCTGAGCAAGAAGCGAGCGCAACGACAAGTTGAGCTAGATGCGAACGGCGCAGGACTGACTCCAGATGCGGTGACAATAGCCCAAGCAACCTTGGAAGAGGAACTGCTTTCTGAAGAGGAGCAAGCACGAAAAGATTTGCTCCGAGAGATTTCTGACAAGGAAGCTATGGAGCTGAAGCAAGCGCAAGCACAGCAACAACGAGAGCTCGAGAACCTTTCATTGCAGGAAAAAGAGCGCATTGATGCCAATCAAGCCAAAGCTACACTCACCAAAGAAGCCGCTGAACGAGAGCTCTTACGCGTCAAAGATGAGCATGAGCGCGAGCGTCTGACTCTTGAGAAGTCGATAGCCGGAGAGCGGAAACGCCAAGAACTGAAGCTGCAGGAGAAACTGGCCAAGCGACGAGCTCAACGCCAGCAAGAGATCGCAATGCTTGGCGACTCAGATGCCGCAGCACAGATGCAAAATGCTCTGGAAGCAGAGGAGCGGCTTGAACGCCTGAAGCTTGAGGAAGAGATGGACAAGAAGGCCAGTCGTGCTCTTGTGGAAGAGTTATTCCGACAGCAAGAGCAAGAGCGTGCATTAGAGCTACAAGTTCACCAAGCATCTCTCGACTCGGCCGCCGCAGATGCAGCACGCCAGGCCCTCGAGGTGGCTCGAAAGGCTGAAGCAGATCGTATCACCCGCGAGTTTGAGTCCACCCGACGTGATGCGCTTACCGAGAGCGACGCAGAAGCAACAACGCAGCACTCGAAGCTGGAGCAGCGTCTGGCTGAGAAGCGACGTGCAAAGAATCGTCGATCAGTTGTTTCTGCCGGTAAAAAGGTTCGTGTGATCACTCGTCTAAGCTCTATTGCGGAGCGTCAAGCCCAACAAGAGATTGAGAGACTTCAGAATGAGCACAGCGAAGCCTGGCAAGAACGATGCGCTGGACTTGAAGCTGAAGCTGCACTTCGCAAGGCACGACTGGCAGAACGTATCGCTAAACGACGCGCCGAACTCGCAGCTACTCCTACCTCAGTCGACAACCAGCAGGCACAGGAAAGCGTACTACAGCAGGAAGAAGAAGCTGAGCTGCAGGCTATCAATCAGCAACTCGAGATGGACAAGAAGCTGATGCTTGACGAGATCACGCGCAATCAAGAGCAAGTGACAGCGGCACTCCACGAGGCAGCCAAGCGCAACGCCGAAGAGATGGAGAAGCTACTTACAGATTGCAAGGAGACTCACGCGCAGGAGTCAAAGCAACTGGCGGAATCTCTGGAGCTCGAGCGACAGAGACAGGAGCGTGCACTTCAGGAGCGAATTGCCAGGCGCAAAAATCAACGTGCGTCGAAACAAGAGCAGCAGCAAACCACTACTCACAGTCCTGAATCTCAAGACGAGAGCCTCGAAGTGCGACCATCATCGGCGGATGAAGAGCTGAAAGCAGAGCGCGAGAGACGTGAGCTGCGCGCGCAGTTGGATGCGAAAGAGCAACAAGCGTGGGAAGAGATGCGACGAAAACAGGAAGAAGAACTGAATGAGCTGACCAAGCAAGCTGAGGCGATCGCTCTGAAGAAGCAGGAGGACGCTAAACTTCTACAAGAGAGTACACAGGCAGAATTGGATCGACTGAAGCAAGAACACGAGGCAGAGATGAACGCACTCACGGCATCTCTCGAAGTGGAGCAGAAACGACAACAGCAACAGTTACAACAGCGTATAGCCCAGCGGAGACAACAGAAGCAGAACGAGTCCCAGCAGCAAGTCTTGGCAAAAGAGCAATTGGCGAAGCAACTGGAAGAGCAGGAGCGTCTTGAACGAATTGCGATGGAAGAGCTTGAGGCTAAATTCCAAGCTGAAGTTGCACGCAAGGTCGAAGAGGAGCGTGAGCGCCAGCGAAATGAGGAGGCTGAAGTGGCTGCGAGACTTGCACAAGCTAGCATTGATGCAGCGGCCGCCGACGCTGCGCGGAAGGCGATGGACGCAGCTCGGGAAATCGAGATTGAGCGACTTGCGAGTGAGTTTGAAGAGAAGAGTCGTGAGCTGCGTCAAAGTCACATGGCGGATCTATTGGCACAGAAGCAGAAGCTCGAGGCGCGTGTAGCTGCCAAGAAACAGAAAAAGTTGATGGAGCTGGAGGCGAAGAAGGAGATCGAGCGTCTCAAGTTGCAGCAAAAACAGCACGAGGAGCAAGAACGAATGCAAGCGGAGCAAGCGCAAGTGCAGAATGCGTTGGAAGCTGCAGTTGCAATGGCGAGTGGTGATGGAGACGCTTCGTTGCCGCCTGATTCTCAAGTGGAAATACCACCGGATGAGGTGCGAACCGCTACGCCAGCGCCTCATGTCGAAGCTTCTGACGAGTTGGCGCGGCAATCTCAAGAAGAAGCTGAGGCGGCGGAGGTGGCGAAGACCATCCAACAACAAGAGAAGGACATTGCTGCGATCCAGCAGCTATTTCAGACGCGCATTATTCCTCATCGAATGACGTTGATCAATGCCATCGATTATATTCTGAGCGGGAGACACCAGAAGGAAACATCTCTGCTCTTTGCGACTCAGTATAAGGCCAAAACGGTTGCCGTACGTGAAGCCTTGCGAGACATCATGCAACAAAAAGCGACTCAAAAGGCAATGCTGATCAAGAATATGACCTCTCCATCGGAGCAAGAGAATCAAGTGAAGGAGTTGGATGATGCTTACGACGCAAAGATCCGAGAAGTTGAACAGCGTACACTCAAGGATATGGAATTGCAGCGCCAGACTGAAGCTAAACGGCTCAAGGACCATCAGTTGGCGCAGGTTGAGTTCCTTCTGAAGTATTTCAACACTCTCTACGTGGCTGCTGTCTCACGAGCGCAGCAAGAAGCAGACGAGGAAGCTCAACGACTTGTTCAAGTAGCCAAACTTCGAGCGTTCGAGAGTGATGAAGACGTTGATCGTGGTCGACGGCAACTTGGAAGACTACGTCGGCGGAACGTAGGTGACAACGACGATACGGAAGATTTGATTGATGAGCTACGTGCGAGATTGCAGGTTGAAGCAGACGAGCGCATCCTGCAGTTGTACAAGGAGAGAGAGAGTGATCTGAGACGCCTGAGCGAAGGAGCAGAAGCCGTCATGCAGCAAATATCGGATGAATTCGATCGATTGGTTGAGGCCGAGCGTGTCAACATCGAACATGCACACTCAGTTCGGCTTTCTGAGCTTCCGTCGAGCGCGACATCTGCGTGCCGTGACGTTCTCGTACGTGAGAAGGAGGCACAGTTCCACAGTTTGGTACTTATGCTTCGTGGGCGACGATCTCAACGTGAGGCGATAGAGAAGCATGCAGTGACGAAACAAGTACGGGCGATCGAAGACGATTGTGAACGTCGTGTCCGCGTCATCGAAGCCAAGATGATGGAGCGCCTTGTGGAAGAAAAGGAAATGTTACGGAAGAAACTAGCGCTGGCGAAGACTGAGGAGGCCACAGAGGCTAAAACAGTTGCAAAAGATGACGAAGAGGAGGCTGGAGCAGAAGAAGATACTCCAAGCGTGATCGACAGACCGTCCTCACCGCTCATTCTCGAATCTGGTCGGAAGAAGGTGGAAAGCGCAGTTCGTCGAGCCACGTTATTGCGATCCATTGTGAACGAGTCAGAGACAGACAACGATTTGCGCCAGATGCTCGAGTCGCGTCTTCAAACAATCGAATCTCTCTTACAGGAGAAAGTCTCATCGTCCCTTGACTCCAAGAAGACACAGCTTGACGAGAAAACGGATGATAGTGAAGCGTACAAACTCTCAATTCGGCTAGCAACTCAGGAGGCATGCGGTTGGGCTCGTGACTTGGAAGTAGAGCATTGTGTTGGCGAAGGAACGATGATCCTCGAGGCAAAGCAACAGAGACTCGACTTCGCGAATGCGTTACTACACACTTTTGCGCCGACCAACGGGGAGCTGAGCACTAGTAGCTCAATTCGTCGAGTGATGCTTTCAACTGCGCTTCTTCCGTCGCTCAAGCAATTGGACGCATCGTCACAGACACTTTTCCTGCATTCATCATGTCTTGAGAAGCTCACAGCCGGCCAAATTGCGGTGCTCGTACTGCATGCTGTTGTCGAAGCCCAGACTCAAACTTCAGACGTCGCCGATCCAGAGTTTATCGCATGTTTGCATCGCCTCCTGCAGAGTTGTTACCAGAATCTCTACGACAAATCCAGTCAAACGAACGGAAAGGCCGATAAACTCGCGTCAAACAACCATTCGAAGGTGGTGCAGTCAGCTTCTCCACGATCTGCCCACCCTAGACGTTCAGGTGGCGACTGGCAATCACACTTGTTCCAGGTTGAGTCTTTTCTCGCAGGCATTGACCACACCCTTCGACCAGACATTAGTGACGGTGCCGTCACACCACGTACGGGTTTGGTACGTCGCCAACCGACGGTAATGCTGACAGGACTGGGGATGGCTTGCAATTCGAGTCGATTCTCACTGAAAGACAGTGAGACAACGAACGAGATGGAGGCACTGGTGCTACAGGAGCGACGACAGTTCTTACTGGATAAGCTGGACACAGCTGAGAAGCTCTACACGCAAGTACTTCGCCAACACCAGGAACAGAAGGAGTCGCTCGAATATATACAAGAAATGCTTGTGGAAGAACAGGAGCAAGAGCCAGAAGGGAAGCAGACACGAGAAGAAAAAGCTGCGCACGTCAAACAGATGAAAGAGCTCCATCACGAAGTCGAAGCCATGGAGACATCGCTGGACAAGACTCGCCAGGAGCGCGACGAGCTCTTTCGCCAATGCCAATCGTTACGGGACGAGCTCGCGTCACTTCCGCGATCGCGCCCACCAACAGCTACGGGGGTAGGGAGCGTGCCAGTGATTGCCGAGGCCAAGACTGATGGATAGGATGCACTAACTTGGAGAGAATATACTGTACATCGTGAGCTATCGAATCGAGCAACGTCCGCTTGTGGTGAAGTTGAGCTGGATGGGATGACTTGAGGCACCCTTCAAGTCGGGCTCCAGTCATTTGGTGGAGTGGGTAGAGCAGCATGACGTGTATACCGCACAGCAAACGCCCTGATCTCAACGTGGAAGCTGCCATGTGTGGGTCAAAACCGCAAGTTGGCGTGGATAATGACCCAGCCGTCTTCAGTGAAAGCAGAGAGGCTGGGGAAGAAGATGATGATTTCCAAGCCGAATCGCAAGGACAAGTGCTCGCTGTGCTCGAAGAGCATCACACTATTGCGCCGAGCATCGGTTTGTGAGCTTTCTCTGGATTCGGTGTGTTCTCGGTGCGTCACAGTGCGCAAGTTGAGTTACATTCGTCGCAATGGTGATATGGTGCAGATACGCACGGCATTTTGCAAGAATTGTATCCTGTGGTCGACCAGAGTGGACTCAGCAGACATCGCGCGCATTTTGATCGTTTTCGAAGGCAGAGACACGCAGGTGAGTCACGATTTGTCGCTTGGAGGAGGAGCGTCCGTGAGTCGTAGTGTCCCGCAGTTGGCGAATGAAGACTACGCTATGTTGTCGGACGATACCGAGACTCTGCACGTCGAGACGGTGGACGAATGGGATCTCTCACAGCGCCAGGTGAGCCAGGATCCGTTGTCCCAAAGCATTTCATCCAGTGGGTCCGAGAAATCGCAGGATCCGCATCAATTGCTGAAGCAGATGAACCAGCTCGTCCTGTCAGCAGAGCAGACCTATCAGCTGACCCAGCAGAACTCCGAGGCAATGGTACAATCCACGAAAATGCCTCTACAATCATCGTGAGGAGTCGAGTATGTGTAGATTGACTGTGGATGTCCAAACTTTGATTTTCTATTCCTGAATTTGAGGAAACAAGTTCAACACGAACTTATCACATTCGTACTTAGTCCATGGTTTCGTAATCGAAAATCTCCTTATTTATTGACATAAAGTTTCAGAATGTGATGACTTTTGTGGCACAGTCTGCCAAGTGCCCAGCTGAGCATCATGCGGCCGGAGATGGTGGAGAATGGCGTCAAGTTCCTGCGGCATCCGAACGTGCAGGTGCGTGACGACGCAGTGGAGTGAGTGCGCATCAAATAGGGCTAATGGTCTATGCCATTCAACAGTCGACGCCGCTGTCGGAACGCGTGTCGTTCCTTGAGCAAAAGGGCATGACGAAAGAGGAGATCCAGGAGGCCATCGAGCGCTATCAGAGTGATCCAGAGGGGACTACAAGCGCCACACCAGCGAATCCGAGTGGAGCAATGATGCACGCAGCTCCACCTGCACAGGGAGCGGTGCAAGCGATCTCGACGGCTGCTCCGATGGCAGTGGCTGCTGCGGGCTCGATGCAGCAGGCTGTGCGTCGTGCGCGTTTGCCAACGTATATACGCGTGCTGTTGACACTATCTTCGCTGGTTGGTGCTGCGACGGTTCTTGGCTTCATGTGGAACTACATGCTCCAGTCAGGCTACTTTCCGTGGTTTGTATGTGGTTCATGTGACTCGATTTGTGCCGTTTGTCACACTGTTGACATGTGGTTGTGTACTATCATAGCGATCGTCTCGTCGCCTGCTCGAAGAATCGAAGGCAAAGGAAGAAGATGAAGAAGCGGCAAAGAAGGAGGAGGCACTGCTGTCGAATTTGCAGGACGTGTCTTCTGCTATCCAGTCGCAGACGGCTGAGCTGACAAAGTTATGCACTACAATCGATCGGAAAGAGGAAGAACTCGAGGCAAAGCAGACCGCGTCCAAGTTGATCACGAGCAAAATCTCCGAGCAGGTGGGCTGATTGGAGGCGTCGCGATGAATGAGACCAAAGCACACTCACCCACAGAAATGCTGGAGCAGGCCACGATGCAAGCTATTGCCGAACTTAAAGCAGAAGTCTCCACTCTCAAAGCGCTTTTGATGACGAAACAGAGCGGCGAAGTGAACAGCAGTGCGCTTGTTTCAGGACTTTCAAAGACGGGTGCTTCTGTGGTTCAATCAGCAAATGAATCGGCGGGTACAGTGAACGATTTGAAGTCATTTCCTTCAACAACAGCATTTACGCCTCCAGTCCCACGCGAATCAGCTGCTCAACGCATGGAGAACGCGCTGAAAAAGTTCCGACAAGAGGTATTTCCCTATCATAATGAGTGCTGCTGATGACATCATAGCTAATAGGAGTCCTCTTGCTAGAATCCTGTGGACCAGTTGAAGTTGGCGTCGGGTATCCTCATCATGTATGTCAAGAATCTTGTCGATGTGAGTTTCCATATCCTTTTCTGTTCAGCTCGAGCGTCTACGCTAACTGTGTTCGTTTTGTCAAGAACCCTGATGTTCCTCGATACCGTCGCATTGCCCCAGCAAATGCTAATTTCAAGCAAAAGATCGAGCCGTTGAAGGTGAGTCTAGCCAAAAATCGTCGCTATAACTACCCAGAACTCAGCGAACCTTTTTGTCTGCTAGCATCACGATGAGTTGCTGAAGTCGATCGGATTCGAATCCGCGGGCTTGAACATGGAATGGAAGTGGCATCTGCTCAACCGTAGTAACGGCGAGTTTGATGAGCATCTTGCCATCCTGAGGGCTCTTCTCAAGTCCCTCCAGGCTCTGGCTAGCGCGAAATCGAACGACCCGCTTGCACTAGAGGAAATTGCGCATCAACACATGGAAGCATTCTACGAGCAGCGCAACGAAGAATCGAAGGCGAGCACCGCATCAATCACAGCACCAACGCCATTGGTGTCGGCTGAACAAGCGAAGAAGGAGACTGATCTTCAAGCATTTTTGACTCGTCTGGAACAAAAGGCAGCACGCCCTGCGGTGGTTGAGAAGGCGGCACAAGTGAACTCGACGGGTGAAGAAATCGCGCCCCCTCCTAGCGTCCCTGAAGAACCGGTGTCGGTCTCAGTAACCCAGAATGACTCCCCAGTAGAAGATTTGGAAGAGAAGGCACCAATTCCCGAAGAGTCCACTGGTCCTGCGTATCCCAAGTCGTTCCTGGAAGTGATGGAGATGCTGAAAAAGGGCGAGAAGGTCCCTGGAATCCAGGAGATTGAGGACCGCGTCTCTGACGAATCCGCCAAGTATTTGGCAACCACTTCAACCCAAGATGCGGCAACGCCAGCGGCGCCGGTGCCAGCGAAGCCATGGGAAACACGACAGAAGTGAAAGTCTACGTCTACTTACTGTTAGTGTGATGCTGTACATGGAGCTGTTATTGCGTCAGGATTTCGATTCACCACTGTCTTAAATAACCAGCTAAAGCTTAGAGCGACTCATCGTCAGACATCTGGAAGTCCATGCCTTCAAGCTGCTCACGCAGCTCGCTCTCTTGCGCCTGCCCAATTTGCTGGCGTGCGGCACGGCGTTTAAGCTTACGCCACAGCTTCGCTTTCCGTCGCGCCATCAAAGCCGTCTGCGGGTTGAGATGGTCCTGTGCCGCCTTCGAGGTAAGCTGCTGCAGACTCACATCCGGCACCTTGTACATTGCACCGTCGTCGTTATCATCGTCATCATCGTCAGAGTCCAGGCCATCCGAGTCCATGTCCGAGTCGGAGTCCGAGTCACCGAGGGTCTTCATCAGATCTCGCATTCGAGAGGCTGCCGATTGTTCGGCCTGCATAGCGATGGAGCTATCGGTAGCAATAGATGGCACGTCCAATGAGCACTTTGGACCACTCGTCGCCATGTCCTGATCATCGGCAGCCTCAGCTTCTTCCGACAAGAAGATGCTAGTTGGGTTGAGCACACGATCGAGATCAAACTCGTCACTGAAAGAGGACACGATCTGAGTGTCGAGAATCGTGTGCTTCTGGTCAGGAGGAGGGGTGAAGAATGGAATCTTACCACGATTCCAGTCCTGCAAGATGATTCGTGCTGCCGAATGGCGATCTGGGATGCCACCCTTACCAAGCTTGCCCTTCGCCTGCGCCACAAGCACCAAGAACTCGATCACGTCCTGGAACTTGGTCTGTGGGTTGAGACCGTAGAGCTGTACCATCTGGGCAGGCTCGCATCGCGAGAGGATGACCTGTACTGCACTGACCGGATCCGCCATGGTCTCCGTGTTGATACAGTTGCGAAGCAAGAGTGCGTCTGAATCCGAATGGTCAAAGACGATACCAGGACAGTCGAGAAGCTTGATCTTGCTATCGATGTGGATCTCCTGCATCACCTTCGTGTGGCCAGCAACGGACGAGACACTTGCAGCCTTACTACGCTTCAACGAGTTGATGACACTGCTCTTGCCGACATTCGGGTAGCCGATGACACCGACCGTGATGGCGGTCTTGATGTGATTGTTTCGGCAGTAGTTCTTCAGCAGCTGCATGAGTGCATCAGTACCCACGGCCTTGCTCCCGCTCACCATATCGGTCGAAGCCTTGTCTGCTCTTCCAGTGTTGGCACTGAGTCGACTGGTCTGCTGTTGGGTCGACGCCTTGAACGCGACCGTCGGGTAGAACGTACGCAGATAGTTGAGCCATGGCTGTAAGACATGAGGTGGCACCAAATCGATTTTGTTCAGCACCAACACAATCTTCTTGCCAGATCGGTTGCCAATGGCCTCCTCCATGTCCATGGTGCGACAACCCATCGGGTCACGAGCATCGAGCACTTCGAGAATGACATCAGCGCGATCCACGACCTTGCGTAGCTCCTTCATGTAAGCGCGACGCGAGTTGTCGTTGATTTCAAGGCCGTTCTGGTCCCCATCCGCCTCCTTGGCCTCCTGGTTGCGTTCAAAGACCTGCGCAGTTTTCGCCGCGTTGCCCATGAGTTCCTCCAGACTCGACGCTTGCAATCGATGGCGATTGACCTTCATCGTACGCAGCTCATCGCGCTTCTGCTGCAGCTTTTGGGCCGTCAGCTTCTTGGACGCATTCATCTTTGGTGGCGCATGAGCAGCGGGACGGTTGGCTGTCGCAGAGCCGCCCGACAACGCACTGGAGAGCCCATTGCGCTTGACCTCCTTGCGCCCAGAGCCCTTGGCCTTGGCGGGTCCGCGCCCCTTCTGCTTGCTCTGCTTGCGTGGATTCGCCCCCATATTCGCTGCGCTCGAGCTCCGCTGTGCTTGTCGTCGCAGCCACTTCGAGCAGATAGATGACTGGAGCGAGACCACTACGTCTTTTCTACCAATCATACTTGACAATCAACTAATGTTGCATCACACGTCACAGATATCTATGCGCAACTTAAGAGTTGGCTTCCGACTGTCCAGCTGGAAACGCTGTCAGTCATCGGACGAATCAATGCCGACTAGCAGACGTCGCGGTGGATTGAAGAGGACAACGCCACGTGGCTGCATCTGCAGTCGATTGTACGGTATAGGATGCTGACTGGGTCAGTCTCCCCATATGGGTGCGCAG
The DNA here is from genome assembly GCA_020085045.1 of Pythium oligandrum. Classification (NCBI taxonomy): domain Eukaryota; phylum Oomycota; class Peronosporomycetes; order Pythiales; family Pythiaceae; genus Pythium; species Pythium oligandrum. The sequence goes on from JAHRIK010000002.1 coordinate 36,565, forward strand.
GCCATTCCACGCGAGAGAGCTTCGTCCCGCCGGACTAATCCATCAGGATTCCTTTGGGACTTTGCTCACGAGGCCTGGCTGCTGGATAACATCACGTGACTGCCTTCGTGTTCGAGTCATTGAGATATTGTATGGGAGGCTGATCGAGCCACTCTCCCAGATGGCTCCACGCAAGAGGACCCCGTCTCGACGGACTAATACACCGGGGTTTACTCAAGTGCTCACTCATTCCGCAATTTGACTCGATGCGCGTCCCAAGACAGACCTGGCTGCTTCTTCTCGTCGCGCTTTTCCTTGTAGGTAGCGCGACGGCGAGTTATACGACTGATGAAGAGGATAACTCTGTGACGCAGCGTTATTCCGAGACGCCAAAGCCGACAAGAACCAAGACGCCCAAGCCACCCAAGACTCCAAGGCCCAAGAAAACCAAGAAGACCAAGACTCCAAGGCCAACTAGTGTTCCACCGCCAACAACTGAAGCTAGCACGACTCCAAGTGTGACGACCGCAGCTCCAGTTTCAGTTGTTCCAAGTTCAACGACGTCGGTGCCAGCAACAACCACGGCCCCAGTCCCGGTTCCTGTGCCAGCCCCTGTTGTGACTGCGACGCCTTCAGTGACGGCCACTCCTGTCGCTCCAGGAGCCAACGCAACTGCTGGTGGCAAGTGCGTCACGGGCGATCCGACCACTTACATCAGTAAGGCATACGTTGACTGGATCTACAAGAACCGCATGCAGCACGTCCCCGATTTCAAGAACTTCATCTTTGACCAGCTCATGAACAACAATGGCAAGCTCAGCTACTGCGTGCGTTGGGATTCGAAGAACAAGCTGTCGAAGGCTACGGCTTCCAAGTTCCAGAAGATGCTGGAGACGCAGTACAAGCAGTGGAACAAGTGGCTCGTTGGCTACGGCTGCTGGCCATTTGACTCGATCCAAGTCGAGATGGTTGGTGTGGCTGTACGCGACAAGGCCCTCCTCGACTGGAGCGATGACTCGCTTGGTCCAATTTACAGTGGTGTGGTGGACGCAGATGGAGTTCCCATGTGCCCAGAAGCTTGCTACAAGCACCGCAACTTTGAGAAGCTCTCTGACACGAGTACTTGCACCGGAAAGCCATTCGACATTTCGCTCTGGCCAACCCAGAACATGGGCGGTGGTGCTGGTGGTGATTGGGGTCAGCGTGTGGACGAAGCCAACATGATCAGTCAGCTCAATGCGGATTCATCCGTGATTGTGGCTCATGAAATCGGTCACGGCTTTGGCTTGCCAGATTTTTATCAGGAGTCTGAGAAGCCCGGTCTAGACATGCCAAAGATGATCATGGAGGCAGGTGCGTCCATGAGTGTGACGGACGGCGATGGCTGGATTCTGCGTCGTGCGTGGGAGGTCGTCCGACTGCGCTACCCATCGACCAGTGGCTAATGAATAACCGCTCAGCTCTATGTTAACTGTTATAATGAGCCTTTTGCAGTTGTGTTGATGGTACTCACCTGTCCACGCATGCCTGTCACTCGCCACTTGCCTCTGTGTCCGATTCAAGGCGCGTCACCGCTCTCGAAGCCAGAGCTCTCTCCCGTTGGTCCAGCCAGCACCAACTTCAACTCCCACTCTGTTCTGACGCACCGTGATTCAACTCGGAATGTTTAAAACGTATCAGGAGTTGGACACCTTGTTTGAATCAACTCCCACTGCTTCAATATGTCTCTTCTGCAGCTCAATGAAACATGTACAATACCACTTTCCATCTGAATAAAACATCGGCACGCATCTCCACTCCATGGGACGCATGGAAACAATCCAGGATAGACCTGTGGGCGTGGTTAGACTGCAACGCACCTGCGTCGGAGGATACCGTATCCGTCGTACCCTAGCGTAAGATAGACACGCGCTCGTCCGTCCGTCGATCGAGGAGCTTAGCACAACTGCTTCAGACCTCCTGCAGACCATGCTCTTCAATGCGCGTCGCGGATGGCGCGCCTCGGCCCCGGCAACTCGTCGGGCGCTGCTGACAGCGCGCACACAACAGAGCGCAACGGTCGGCGTCACGCCGCGATGGCTCACGACGGCGGCTCCCAAGGAAAAGCTCTTCGACAAGATCCTCATCGCCAACCGTGGTGAGATCGCCGTGCGTGTGATCCGCACCTGCCGGAAGCTAGGAATCAAGACTGTGCAAGTGTACTCGGAGCCAGATGTCAACTCTGTGGCGGTGCGAATGGCCGACGAAGCTGTGTGCGTTGGACCTGCCCCATCCAACCAGAGTTATCTCAGCATTCCGAAGATTTTGGAAGCCGTGAAGGCGACTGGTGCGCAGGCTGTGCATCCTGGATACGGTTTCCTCTCGGAGAACAAGGATTTCTGTGAAGCTCTTGAAGAAGCTGGTGTGGCGTTCATTGGTCCTGGTCACGAGGCCATTCAAGCGATGGGTGACAAGATTGAGTCCAAGTTGCTCGCCAAAGAAGCTGGCGTGAACACCATTCCTGGCTTTTTGGGCGTGATTGACTCGGCAGACGATGCCGTGCGCGTCGCTCGAGAGATTGGCTACCCAGTCATGATCAAGGCGAGCGCTGGTGGTGGTGGTAAGGGTATGCGTGTGGCTTACAATGATGATGAAGTCCGCATCGGCTTCCGTCTGTCCAAGGAAGAAGCCGCTAGCAGCTTTGGTGATGACCGCATGTTCATTGAGAAGTTCATTGAAGACCCACGTCACATTGAGATTCAGCTGATCGCAGATTCGCACGGCAATGTCGTCCCACTGCCTGAGCGTGAATGCTCGATTCAGCGACGTAACCAGAAGGTCATCGAAGAAGCCCCAAGTGTGCTGCTCGATGAAGAAACCCGTCAAGCTATGGGTCGTCAGGCGTCTATGTTGGCCAAGAAGGTGGGCTATGTTTCGGCTGGTACTGTCGAGTTCCTCTGCGACAAGAATAAGAACTTTTACTTCTTGGAGATGAACACTCGTCTCCAAGTCGAGCACCCAGTGACGGAATTGATCTCGGGTGTTGATCTTGTCGAGCAGATGATTCGTGTGGCTGCTGGTCACAAGCTCCCTGAAAACTTGCTCCAGGGCCCAGTGAAGATTAACGGGTGGGCGATGGAAAGTCGTGTGTACGCTGAAGACCCACTTCGCGGATTTTTGCCATCGATTGGTCGTCTCCTCAAGTACCAAGAGCCCGTGCATCTTCCTGGTGTTCGCGTCGATTCCGGTGTGAGTGAAGGCAGTGACATCTCGATGTTCTACGACCCTATGATTTCCAAGCTGATTACGCACGGAAAGGACCGACAGGAGAGTCTCGATCGCATGAAGGTTGCTCTTGATAACTACGTCATCCGTGGCCCTGGCAACAACATCTCTTTCTTGCAGGACGTTTACCGCCACCCTCGCTTTGTCAGTGGCAAGATCACCACAAAGTTCATCGCCGAAGAGTACCCAGAGGGCTTCGAAGGCGTGCATCTGACTTCAGCTGAGCTGAATGATCTGAGAATCGTCGGTGCTATCATGCATGCACAGAAGGCCCAGGCGGGTCGTCAGCTTACTGGCCGTATCCAGGGCTCTCGTCCAGTGAATTCTTCGGTGGATGAGGTGAATGACGATGAATTGGACTTGCTCAGTGAAGGATCGAATGGCATCGCACCTCGTTACCGAGTGTTGTCTGATGCGACGTCACGCAGTGACCTGATTGCTCTCGCGGAGCGCAACCACCTTGACAAGCGTGGTGAGACGCTGTACGTGAGCACGGAAGGCGCATTTGGTGGGACTAAGGAGATCAAGGTCGTGGAGTTGGAGGTCGAGAAGAAGAAGAACCGCGTCGATATCGTCTACTTGGTCTTCGTGGACGGAAAGTGGAATGTTGTTGAAGACATCGAGTGGTCGCTGAACGGCCCGCTCTTCCGTGGTTCGTTTGGCAAGGGTACGACTCTTGCGTCTCAAGTGATGGATGTGCTCCCAGAGGGTTTCCGCCTTCAGCTTCACGGCGCTATTCATGACGTCGTTGTTCGCAATGCGCTCGAGCAGGAGTATGCTCGCCATATGAAGCCAAAGCCAGAGATTGATACCTCGGGTTTGCTCTTGTGTCCAATGCCAGGCATGCTCATCTCTGTGGCTGTTGAGGAAGGTGACCATGTTGAGCTTGGTCAGGAGTTGTGTGTCGTGGAGGCGATGAAGATGCAGAACGTGCTGCGATCCGAGAAGAAGGGTATCATCAAGTCCATCAAGCGCAACGCAGGTGATTCGCTCAAGGTCGACGAGATCATCCTCGAATACGAGTAAATCCCCAGAATATCGTTGTATCGAGTATGAGGGCGTGCTTCTAGCGCAATGTACGGTAACTGCAGCAGGCTTTGTGTTGTTCATCATTCGTTTATTTGCTTACGCTGCTGCCGCCTTCGAGGCCTTTTTACTGGCCTTCGCTGCTTCTTTGGCTGCCTTCTTGTCTTTCTTGTCCTTCCCAATCTCGTGTTTCTTGCTCTGCTCGTCCATCGCGCCGGCAATGAGCACCATGAGCGCAATATCCACACCAGACGCGACATCCATGAGGAACTTGCCCTCAGGTGTGTCTGGCTTGCGATAGACTCTGGCGATCGAGTACCGCGCGCCCCACTGACCGCTCTCGATCCAGATCATTGAAGTGCGTCGAAGCCACTTGCCTGTGATGCCCAGGCGCACCTGCGCACCCGTCACGCGGTCAACAAAGTCGATTCGCATAGGTTTCTCGAAGGGGGTCATCTCCGTCTTCATCTCGCAGAAGCGCGTGGACGCGGACGGGCCGCCCGGGTAGACCGAGTACCCAGCACCTCGAGGACCAATCGGACGTGACTCCATGCGCACCACAGGAACTTTAAACCCATCCAGAAGCATGACTTTCGCTGAATTGGCTTGGTCCGTCGGCGCGAGTCGAAACAGGACCTGGTCGGACGTTAGGTCCTTGATTTCGATCTCGTGGTCGTGCTTTTTCGACCAGAACTCATCTTCCAGCTCGAGAGTGACTTCGCGAGGACGCACAAAGCGCTGGCTCATGTTGCCGACAAAGCGCTGCTGTGGAATCAGCGGCTTGTCCAGGAACTGGTCGGTCGATTGGTTGCCTCCCATACTTTTAATCACCGCGTTGGACTGGTCGTTATCTCTTTGGTAATGGGAAGCGGGAGACTTCCGATCGAGGGCATGAGATGATGCTCGTCTTCCCGTGGGTGCCCAATTGGAAGAGCCAGCAGTCTCATCCAATCGGCTCCGCCTCAGTCCGCCAGCTGATGAGATATTGACGTGTTCTAAAGTTCGAAAACACGGTTTTTCCATTGATGGCGAGAGCAAACCATCAATTTCATCTTCATACACAAGAGCCAGGATGTCTGGATCGATTGGTGCACAGCCGCATTCGTCATTGATATGTGTCAATTACCTCTTCACTACTTGATCTCTGGTTTTGTTGGAGTCTTCACCATGTGCAAGAGAGCGGTTCAGCTCTGGTCGTCGCACTGACGCTTGATACCAGCGTGTCTTCCCTGTCCAAACTCTGGTTTTCGTTGGGCCTTCACCACTGGTAGGGAAGACTTAGACTAGTAGTAGCTCTTCTTGCTGTCGGCCTTAGTTAACAAAATGTTTCGAATGAACGAATGAATGGGCCCACGTGGTCATCCATGATGGCGTTCTTAGATTGAGCTGAAACCTGTCATGTATTATACTCGTGGGTGTTTAGTTATTGCGGCCGAAGCAAAGTGTGTCCAGAAATACTGTATAAAACGATATTTCGATATTTTTTTATATATAATGACATTATATAGAGAGAATGTGTGTGTGTGTGGGGGGGGGGGGGGCGCCTCGTTGAATTCGGCTTGAAGCCTCGCACCGCCAATGCATCACCGCCTAGTCAGTCGCTTTTCGCTGGCATGCAGCGTGGAGAATAACAAAATCGCACGCGACCTCTAAGGGTGTCAACTTGGAGATGGGGGCGACATCGAGAGACTGTGGATTTCGAGACGCACTAGATTCGAACTGCAACGCGACACGTGGAGATACGACGCATCGGATGCGCCAGTGACATCTTGGAAGAGAAGGTGACAGCATCCAGCCGCATGCTAGCCGAACAGATGGTTGGCAGGCGAAGACTTAAAACACCTCCTGGCTCGTGTAGAGAAATCAAGGGTGCAACCTCTCCACCGTATGGCGCACCGAATAAAACACAAGATTAGCTCCGTAGTGGCCGCGCCACGGCTATTAGGACACAGTAAATGCACCTAATAGACCTCAATTTGAAGAAGAAGGATGCGCCAGTGACCAGCCCACCATCTCCAGCAGGGCCTTGACGCCACTGTCCTGAACGTTTGTTTTAATGAGAACACCAGTCATGTGACCGAGTGTTCAAGTTGATTCATTCATTTGGATCGACAACCTGGGACTTGATGGATCCGCTCGCTTGCCCACAGGAGAAGCAGGATTGATGCAACCGCTGATGTGATGTGGCGTGCCGAAACCTCAGTTTTTAATTTGCTGATCTGCGAGGCATTGGGATCACGCTGCTCGCTGCGAAGCACCTTCAAAAGGCGATGAAGAGTGACTTCTGTATGGTATATCGAGCGTATCGACCTCCGGTTCCCATGACATCGAGACGGTGAATCTCGAATGACCACATTCAGTCGAATGGCCACATCCAGTCTTGAGACTCGATAGCTACTCAAGTAGATGTGGTAGTTGCACGACCCTTGAGGTCACGACTCTTCGAATGAAAAGACGCCTTCATGGTCTCCTAGAACGTTCCTCATTTTCAATTCAACTCCAGAGATTGAAGGACAATGGAGGCGTGGCGTTGCATCCTGACGCTGTTGGCGACATTCGCATTATGTGCCTCAATCACAGCGGCAGCCGATCTCTTCACTGCGTATTCGTCTCACACTGATGGCGCGTGTACGTCGGTGCCAAAGCAGATTGCTTATGTCCCCAGCGTCAACTGTTCGACGACAAACATATGTGCGTCTGACAGCAGCGACACCAAGTCGACGCCGTACGTCACACAAGACTGCACAACCGACCTGAAGAAGCTCACGGCGACACGATTTGCCTCCAATCCATGGATCCAGTTTGAGATTTACTCGCCTGGAAGTGGCTGTGCGACCCTTGTGTCTGCAATCGCGTATCTTGCGGATGGCAGCTGTTTGATCGTGGATAACGCCACCTCCAGTATCATTGCGACTGTGAATACGAATGGATCAGCGACGATCTCGACATATGAAGGGGTTTCATGCGACGGCTCCACCACCAAGCGGAATCTCATCGCCAAGGACGACTTGCAGAAGACTACGTGTCTCGAAGGTGTCTTCCTCGTCTACACAAGCGACGTCACGTCGACAAAGGTAACGACTGGATCTAGTGCCACCAGACTCAGCGGACGGAAAGACGCACTGCACATCGCCATCACAGCGCTCAGTGTGGTGCTTGTAGCAGCCTTTGCCGTGCATTAGAGGTCGGGAATGGGCATACACACCATGGTTGAAGTGGGTTTCATACACGTTGCGATCTTTCTTTATTTCTAACGTAACCGTTTTTATTTCCATCATGTAAATCGTCCCGAATTATCACCGTTTTAGGGATTTTCCGGAAGATTCGTGGGAGGACAAGGGTGATTGGTGTGGATCTGGTCTAAACGAGTTGGCGTTGTAGACGGGGTGAAACGTATGGATAACAGCTGCGTCTCGGTCTATCGCACGTCGGCCCAGACGCGCCATCCCTCCGGTTCCGTGTGTCTCGGATCGTTTTGATTGGCTGAAATCAAATAGAAACGTTTGATTCGCTGGTTCCGTTGTTTTAGGGTGCGAATTGCGGTCGAGGATGGAGAACGAACGAACAGCCTGGATCGCGCCCGCCACGCATCAAGTAGCCACTTGACGAGCAAGCAGCATGGGCAAGAAGAAGAACGCGTCGAAGAACGGCAACGGCGCCACGGAAAAGCTCACGGCGCCAAGCCCCAACACGTCCTCGGCGTCGTCGGGCTACGCCAACTACGGCACCAACATCAACGACCAAGTGCGCAGTGCCCACGAGAACCGCGATGTCGAAGCCTCGCGTCAGCTGCATCAGATCAAGCTCGAGATGTCTCGTCATGACCACGCCTCGGAAAACCACATGTCCGGCGGTGGCTACATCAAGAGCACAGTGTACGGCGGTCTGGACGGTATCATCACGACGTTCGCCACGGTCACGTCGGTGGCTGGCTCGGGCTTGCCGCACTCGGTGATTCTGATCATTGGTCTTGCCCATCTTGTCGCCGATGGTCTCTCCATGGGTCTTGGTGACATGCTGAGTAGCCAGGCAGAGGCGGATCTGGTCAACCACGAGCGCAAGCGCGAGGTCTGGGAGTTCGAAAACTACCCAGAAGGCGAGATGGAAGAGATGATTGAGCTCTACGAAAAGAAGGGTATCTCCACGGAGGACGCCACGTTGGTGGTGCACACTCTTGCCAAGTACAAGGAAGCTTTCATCGACATTATGATGGTCGAGGAGCTGAATCTCATGCCGATTGACGAAGACGACAGTCCTTTGACCGGTGGTATCGTCACGTTTGCCTCGTTTATGATCTTTGGTGTCATCCCACTGCTCTCGTACCTCGTCAACTTGATTCCAGGGCTCAAGATGGGTGCTGACGCGACTTTCAACGCTTCGTGCGTGCTGACAGTCATCACGCTCTTCCTCCTGGGTGCCGTCAAGGGCTCGTTTGTCGGTCAGTCATGGTGGAAGTCTGGAGCGTCCATGGCTGTTAACGGTAGTATCGCGGCGTTCTTCGGTTGGTTGATTGGTTACTTGCTCAAGCTCACCGGTATTCAGGATGTCGCGTAAGTGTCTTCTCACAGTGTAGCTTGTGTTCTTTGCATACAAACACCTTATGACTTCGAACAGATAAAGCTTTTGTTACTTTCTCACACCCCTTCTACAAATCCGCTCATTGCGCGCACGAGATCCCACACAGTAACTTCAAAGTATGTGCTTGCTAACAATAACACCATCCCGATCATGAAGACCACAGTGAACAGCATAGCCCACGGCGAGATCGGCTTGAAGACTGCCATCACAGCCGAGTCGGAATCGAACATGGGCGATCGCAAGGTCGAGCTGAGTATCATAAAGTTGTGGAGGCAACCGTTATGACAGCTCACACTGAGAATGCGACCGTCACTCGTCCATTGCAGGTCCTCAAAGCTCAGTGATGTCACGGGAACTGCGCTGCCGCCAGAACCAGGTGCGCCGTCATGGCTCGATGCTGTAAAAACTCCAGTCGAGCCGACGGCCGATGGCGTTGACGAGGTGGATGAGACATCGCTTTCGAGATACTCGACCGCGATTTCCTTCCAGTCGCTCATGCGCACGACCTTGATGCAGTTGTCGCCACACGTTGCCACCGTTCCATTTTCGTCATTGTACGCGATCTCACGCAGTGAGTGTTCATGGAACTTGGCGCAGTACTGCTCTTGACCGATCTCGTTCAAGTGTGTGGAGATAATCACGACGTATCCCGACGAAAAGCCGGCGATGATGTAGCCATTGCCAAACCACTGGTACGCGACGATGCTGCCGTAGCGTGCCTGAAATGCGAGCTCCAACGCGTTTTCTCGCTCGTTGAGATCGTAGAGGAGAATGGTCTTGCCGCCCATGTTCACGGAGAGAATCGCATCTTTATCTTCAGTCTTGCCACCAAACTGCATATGCACACACATCACACGCTGCTTAGTACAGAGTCGTCTACGGTTACGAGGCACTCGAGGCGTACCGTGATGCTTTGTGGAGAGGATTTGATCTTGACCTGATCAAACGTCCGCCCATTGGGTAAGCAGATGGTGATTTGTCGATCTTCCGAGCCGAACGCAAACTTGTTCTCCATGTTCCAGTCGCCACAGAGAATCCGCCGCTTGTGTTTGCTGACGGCCTGCGTCTTCTCACCAGTGGAGTGGTCGTAAATGTACACTTGGCCGCGGTTTGTACCCAATGCCAGCTGCGATATCCACACACGCGACGTTAGAACATCACTACGAGTGCAGTATCTTGGCTGGAACGTACGAGCTGGGATCCCGACGCTTTCGACCACTTCATAAAGCTCACATCTTTGTAGGGCAAGTCCACGAGCTGATGCTCGCGGATCTTCTTGGGCTCCCACAGCACAAGTGCCGACGAATTGGCCTGCACAATCGCGAGGATCTCGCCGTTCTGACTCCATTCCAGCAGCGTACACGGACTAACAGCCAGACGTTAGCCTTTGTTCCATGACATATCTCTCCACGGGTGCCTACCTGGGCGACGGCGGCACGATTTGATCGACCAGTTTGCCGCGACGACTGAAGATATGCGCGACGCGCGAGTTGCCAGTGGAGGCGACGTAGTTGCCATGTGGATCCCACGCATACTTGACGGGGCCCGTGCCGTGATGGCGCGCGTCCACAGAGAAAACCATCAACATGGTGTTCACCGGCCCTGCTTTGGTGTTGTTTGCATATGGAGGGCACTATTGAGGTCACCTCTCTAAAATGGCATTATCACATAACAGAGGGCTGGTTTAACCTCTTTAACCACATAGAAACCTCTCTAACGGCATCGTAAGTTGAAGCTGCCGCCAAAATAGCTCGAGGGTCAGAATGGCATGGGATAAATGCTGTCCTCGCGTCCAAGATGCGCTCTATTCTCAGCGTCTGCGTGGCCTGAGCGCCGCACGCCGACAGAGACGAGCTGCTAGTGTCCAATCAGGCAAACACACACGCGATCACACGGCAAGAGCACACGTACGCACGCGGAGTCGAGAGCATGTCTGGATCCCCCGGCCGCGCGTCTTCCTCGCCAGGCAAGTCGCCCGCCAAGAATGGCAGTCCGAAAGGACAAATGTATACAGGCTTCAACGATGTCAAGTCGTCGGTGGGCGGCCAAGTGGACTCGCGCAAGGTCACGGCGCCGACGACGGTGTTCGGGAGCAGCACGAGACCGCAAACATCGAGCGGATCCAAGTCGCCTGGCCCCGGAGCGTATCAAATCCCTTCGTCCATCGGTAAGCCCATCTTGTCGACCATGAATGCTGCGCCAGCCTGCTCGATCAGTGGCCGCGAGAAGTTTGGATCGACCTCGGACATGAAGACGGCCGCCAACTCGCCCGGCCCAGGTGACTACACGTCGACCATTGTGAACCCTCGGGAGCGTAGCGCGCCAAAGTATTCGCTCGGTAAGAAGTGGACGCAGCTGTCTGGTATGAAAAAGTTTCCAGGCCCTGGGGAGTACGAAGCCCCGACGACCATCGGACGCACGGTACTCTCGACGCAGAAGCAGAACCCGATGCCAGCGTTCCCACGAGTGGAACGCAAGCCACTCGCCGCGACGAGTACTGCCGATGTTGGCCCTGGTCAGTACGGTGTGGTAGTCGCAGCTGTCGGCAAGCAGCCTCTTTCGACACTGACAAGTGCAGCTGCTTTCTCGTTTGGTAATGAGCAGCGATCCAAGCTCGCCAAGACCGGCGTCGAAGTGCCCGGTCCAGCATCGTACCAGCCAAAGAGCTCGGTCGGCAAGCAGGTGGAGTCTACGTATCGAACGGCGCCCAAGATCTCCATGTCCGGGCGCACCAAGTTTGGAAGCCACTTCTAGAAAGACATATAAACGAGGACGAAATCAATCGCACCATATTATTTAGCTGATCGCGTTGCGTCCGTCCCGCGATTCAGTGCAGACAAAAGTATTTGCTCATGTGCTTGCTGGCTTTTGTACGCCTTCCGACTTGGCAATCTGCTTGGACTCGTCCTCTTCCTCCTCAACTTCATCGTCTTCATCTGGATGCGACTGGCGCCACATCTTGACCCGCTCAAACTCGTTGTAGTGCTGCTTGCGCTTCTCAGCGAACTTTGGGTCTTTGACAATCTTCTTGCCTTCAGCGTCGCGCGCGGCAAACGATCGCGACTCCTCGTCGTCACTGCTGTCCCACTCACTCTTTTTCCGGTCTTGCACTTCTTCCAGTTTGACTTGCAACTCGTTCCACTGCCCGCAAATCATCATACAGCATCACTATCCGATCACAGAGAACTGCTCTAGTCCTAGAATCAAGCTTACCTCGATAGACGGCTCGTTCTCCTTGCCCGACAGACTTCGCGCTGGCGATGCGACACCCTCGGCAGCCGCATGGCTACCCTCGTCGTCCGAGCCGTAGTAGTGGTACGGCGTCTTGGGCTCTTCGATCTTCATGCGCGTACCGCGGTCCTGGTCATGGAGCGCGATCGTCTCCTCGTCCCACGTCACGTGCGGCTTGCTCTCCGCCATGGCGATCTATCTCCTTGGGCTCGGCTTGTTGATTCACTTGGCATCATCGTCCTTGTCACCATCTAGTTCAAGTCAAAAATGAATTGTACACGAGAATTGATAATAATACATTCGATTCATAAATGAATTGTATGATTGATCTAGAATGAATTGCAAAGTTGAAGTGGAGCTTCTCATTGACAAGCAAGCTGAAGAGCTCGCACGACGTCATTGGGTGCCTCCCACTTCGAGGCCTGGAGGCATGGGAACTGGAACTGCGGACTCTCACCCGAGCCGTCGAAGCGAGGTTGGACGACCACCGGAAAGCGCTCGACCGGACGAAGCGAGCGCTTCTGTTGATTCTCTTGGCGATGAAAGTCCTTGAGCTTCTGGTGGATCTGCTTGACCGACATCTCGCAGCACTTGTTGTGCTTCTCCATGATCTTGTCGATTGCTCGGGGTGTAAATGAAAAGTATGGAGAGAAGCAGTCGACGCGATTGAGTGCAATGAGTTCGACGTTCGCCGATTCCGCGATTGCAGTGTACGCGCGAGTTTGCTGACCATCGACAAACATCTCGAAACCAAAGAACCCAGTCGAATCTTCGATGTAAAAAGGAACGCGGGACTTGACCGTGTGCACTTTCTCCTTCCACTCTCTCGCGCCTGAGGGCCATCGATGGCGATGTTCGTACTCAATGTCCACTTCCATGCGGATGCGACCAGAGCGGACGATGTAGAAAGCGCCTACCGAGTCGCCTTGGTGATACAGCACATCGCCTTTCTTCAGTGGCACATCAATTGACACGAGCTCAAAGAAATGAAGCTTGCTCTCTGCGCAGTCTCGGAAGATAGCTACTTCGGAGTGCAACCACGAGATGAGATGCTTCCGTCGTCGTGATTGGCACCGCGCGAGGGTCTTGTGATAGTCTTCAGCCATAATCTTGAGCACTTCTACTCCAGTGATAGCACCGTTGGTGCCAGGAATCGTGGTAAATGCAGCCTGAACGTCTGCACCGCGCGTTGCGTTCTCGATTTGCAGCGCAATATCTCCAAACGCAGCATTTTTCCCCACTGCCGCAACTTTTTGCCCGTCTATCAGGACGTGCACTTCACCGCTGAACACGAGATAACAGGCGTCACCTCTGTCGCCCTTGCGGAAGATGTAATCACGGGGTTTGAAGATCTGGTAGCGTGCCATCTTCGCGATTTCGGTCGCTTGCCCCAGGTCGAGGGATGCCTGCATAGACGGGATCTTCATAATCCAGCGTGCAAGCGACTGCAACTCGACAATGTTGCGCTCATTGGGCTCCTTGGGTACACCTTGACGCAGAATCTCCTCGTCAGTGATCACACGGTCTGCGTAGCGAGGAAAGAAGACCTGAAAGTCCTTTCGTTCGCGTATCCAGCTCGGGAAGACTTCGTCGTCATCTTCAGGTTGTGTCGGCTTTCCAGGCTCCGCAGTACTACTGCGAGCAGTTCCACCGGCTTTATTAGGGTCCAGTGAACTCAGTGTTCTTGATTGAATACGTTTGAGACCGCCTCTCGTTGATCGCAATCGAGCGGTCAATGGTGTTGATCCAGTGGTGAGCTCACCAGCGGAGCTCATGGAGCGGGACATGAGCTCTGTCGCTGCCGCCGTCGTTGCTCGTGCAGCCTCGGCAGCAGCTTTGGAGGAGAGGAACGTTGCATTCGACGAGGCAACCGCAGTGTTCGCACGCGGTGTGCGCGCCGGCAAAAACGCCTTCATACTCAATAGGCGAATCGCAAAGTGCGTGGTGGTCATTGAAGGCATCATGTGCCTCTCGTCCTGAGTCGATTTGACCAATCACTGGTTTTATCAGGCCTTTTCAACCTATGGAACAGCATTCCTAGATTGGATCTTGAAGAGCCACAAATCAAATACGCTGGTGTAACATGGCAATGATACTTGTGACACTGTATTAGTGCTGTTGAACTGCTCGCCAGTGTGCTAATTCACCATGGAAGGAAAGAGGAACGTCGAAGTCTTCTCAATCTCCTTGGCGCGCTTCTCTTCCTGGCGATGGCGCAAGAGACCAGCGATGTCGTCCCAGTGGAAGTCTTCGGCATTGCGACGCACGATGCCCTCCTGGTCAATCACCGCTTTGTGCGGCACGTGGTGTACTGCATACGGCTCTGGGACGTCTGCACATCCGAAGTGAAGCACGGTGGGTGTTTCGTCGTAGCGATAGTCACGACAGACACGTGGCTTGTTGGTCTTGGGGTTGATCTGGTCGAGGAACGCGAGCGTATCGCCGATATTCTGGTCAAGGTTCACGAGGATGAAGTTGGCAAACTTGTTGTGGCCGCTCTTGGACCAGGCTTCGAACAACTCGACTTCGTCGACGCAAGCGCGACTCCATGTGGCGTAGAAGAGCACGATTGTAGGGAGCTTCGTGCGCTTGACGATCTCAAGGAGACTGTGCTGGTCGCCATTCTCGAGATCCACGAGCGTGAGGTCCGGCGCTGGCTGGTTGAGAAGAGACATAGCTGAGAGGATAAGCTTTATCACGCGTAGGCGCCCTGAGGGAGGTTGAGCAGTGAGAAGACGCGTCTTTTCGGATCACTAAAAGTGGAAAATCAAAGACAGTTTCCTCATTTTCGAGCAATATGCATGTTATGCAGAAGCTGCACTCGGTTGACGATCCAATGGCGACCTGAAGCTATTCGCTCGATACGTTTTCCGTCGCGATGACGGTGCCTTGTTCTGAGTCGAGGACTGGACTCGCGCCACTGCGACCTGTTGAGCGCGCTTCTCATTCTTTTCTCGCTCGTCGTGAACTCGACGCTCAGCTCGCTGGCGAGCACGAATTAAAGCCTCCTTTTCCTTGTATTGCACTACGTACGCGTGATTGCGACTCGCATTGATCCGCATACTATGGCGAATAGTGCTCTTCATGCCAGAGTCGAACCGGAAACCGGAGAACAAGGTCTTGATTGGAGGGACATCAGTTGCCACCGTGAACAGCGCACACTCTAACAGAGTGTCAACGATCGACTTGTCCCCGTTGCTTGATCCGCTACCGTCACTGATGATGGAGGCGGACTCGTCGTCGATGGAGAGTATTGCCTCGCGGTCGTCTGTTGCCGGCTTCGACTGGTAGAAGATCAGGTCGAGGACATCGGCAATCTCAGGTGGTAGCAGTTCCAGCACATCATCCGCAGGGATGGGCGTGGTCAACTCCATGCCAGTTGCCATCTCGTAGAGTACGCGACCAAAGAGAAGAACATCGACGTCAACCCTCGCTTCCAAGCTCACTGTGAGCTCGCGTGAGTCCTTGTGCCGGTCGATTGCCAGCAATGGGATGTAAATATCGGCGATACGGGCGTTTCCCTGGTCGATCACGATGTTTCCCGTGGAGAGATGGTCGCAAACCACGCCCTTGGACCGTAGTGCGTTCAGTGCTTCCAGAATCTGTCGTCCAAAACGCGCGACTTCGTGGAATTCGAGTGGTGATGCGTGGTAAAGTCGATATTTCTCCTTGTAAGGCCGCGACGGATCCGACCGATTGATGCGATCCTTCAAGCTACCAGTCGCAATGAATGGCTGGACGACCAGGACGCCTTTCTTGCCTTTCGAGTAGTAGATGTCGACGACTGGCAGAATGTATGGATGCTGCATGATGAACACACGAGCGACTCAGTATCTTCGATCAAACCACGCATCAACCTCGCACATACCTTCATCGTGACCATCAGCGCCTTGAGCTTGTATAGCGTGTTCTCTTTCTGAAAGTCCACAAAGCTGAGCTGCGCTGGAAAGAGCGTCATGAGCATTTCCTGCCCCTGGTCTTGCAGCAGATTGGTCAGATCGACGCGACAACAGAGCTTTTCCTCGCGTCGACCAATCTCCGGTAGCACTTCTTCGCGCCATCGAAAGAGCGGGTATTGCTTGCAGTACTTGGCGGCCATGAGCACCGCGAGCGACGCGTCGAACGCCATCTTCTTCTCGACCAAGCGCGACTTCTAGGACGGATCCGCTTGCTCGCATGCGACCGAGAATGGATTCTTCGGCGAAAACCGGTACGACACCGGTTTCAGTTGAAGCGGCTCTGCTCACGCGAAAATCCGTTCTTTTCAACCAATCCGACGGCGGTTTAACACGCCATTTCTTATACGCCACAAGGTCCCCCACAGTATATCCGTGTATAATCCGCGTCTCCAACTCCGCAAACTAGGATTCAGTATACGAAAAGGTGTGGCCTCGCGTCCCAGCAATCGCCGAGTCCACCTGAGGCTATTAACCTGTGGCCTCGTGCGGTCGAGCCCCCGCCGTCCTCATCGTCGGAGGAACACCCTTGTGCACGTAAGCAGCATGCGCCGCTCCCTGCTTTCGATGCCTGTACGCGTCCACTGACCCTCATCCTCTGTCTCTCTGTCCAGCAGCATGTTCAGCCGTATCGTCCGTACCCGCGCGGCGTCCTCGCTGCTCTCGCTCCCAGCGGCGCAGCGCCAGCAAGTGCGTCGTCTCAACCTCCATGAGTACCAGTCGCTCGACATCATGAAGGGCTTTGGCGTCGCCACCCCGCAGGGTATCCCTGCCACCACGCCAGCGGAGGCCGAGGCGGCGTTCAAGACCATCCGTGGCGACCGCAGTACGTCCAAAGATCCACGAGGATAAGATGGGATCTATTCCAAGATTCGACTGACTTGGTGTGCTTGTTTGCAGAGGGCGTCGATGTCGTGATCAAGGCCCAGGCTCTTACTGGTGGTCGTGGTCTCGGCCACTTCAAGAACGGCTTCAAGGGCGGTGTCCACATGTGCACCAAGTACGTGGATCTATCTAATGCTAGAGTAAGAGGTGACATCCGAGTGACGTGTTTGCTTTCTCTTGTGCAGGCCAGAGCAGGCCCGTGAGTACGCTGAGAAGATGCTCGGCCAGACGCTTGTGACCAAGCAGACTGGCGCCAAGGGTATTGAAGTCGCCAAGGTGTTCCTCGTCGAGCGTGTCTACATGCGCCGTGAGATGTACTTCTCCATCTTGATGGACCGTGCCTCGCAGGGCCCAGTCATCGTCGCCTCGCCAGCCGGTGGTACCTCGATTGAGGACGTCGCTGAGGCCACGCCTGAGCTCATCTTCAAGGAGAACATTGACATCACGACCGGCCCAACCGACGCCCAGGTGTCGCGTCTCGCCAAGAACCTCGGTGCTGACGAGAACTCGCAGCCAAAGCTCGAGGCCATGATCCGCAACTTGTACAACCTCTTCATTGGTGTCGATGCCACGCTCGTGGAAATCAACCCAATGGCTGAGACCGCCGACGGTGAGATCTTCGCTTGTGATGCCAAGCTCAACTTCGACGACAACGCCGGTTTCCGCCACAAGGAGATCTTCGAGCAGCGTGACAAGACCCAGGAGGACCCACGTGAGGTGGAGGCCAGCCAGTACGACCTCAACTACATTGGTCTTGACGGTAACATTGGTTGCTTGGTCAACGGTGCCGGTTTGGCCATGGCCACCATGGACATTATCTCGCTCTTCGGTGGTAAGCCAGCCAACTTCTTGGATGTTGGTGGCGGTGCCACGGAATCGCAGGTCAAGAAGGCCTTCGAGATCTTGAACAACGACGAACAGGTCAAGTCGATCCTCGTCAACATTTTCGGTGGTATCATGCGTTGTGATGTCATTGCCGCCGGTGTCGTCGCCGCTGCCAAGGACCTTGGTCTCAAGAAGCCAATCATCATCCGTCTTCAGGGCACGAACGTCGAGAAGGCTCGTGAATTGATTGCCAACTCGGGTTTCAAGATGATCGTTGCCGACGACTTGGACGATGCCGCCCAGAAGGCCGTCAAGATCGCCGACATTGTCTCGCAGGCGGAAGAAGCCAACATCAACGTGACGTTTGAGCTCCCTGCTTAAGCGCCTGTGATGGAGCGTGTGTGCGTCAACCTGTCGCCATGGATCATAACGAAAATGTAAGGAATGACAAATCCATCCTGTTCACGTGTGCTTTCAGTGTACTTCATCAGCATGCTAGGAACAATGGTGGTAAATGTGAGGAAGGTTTATATTGTTTCGAGGAGTTAAGCGACTCGTTTGCTCGCAAGAAGATTCTGACGTTTACCAGTTCCTTTTGGATGCGGCGTTCCAGTCCATGAACAAAGCAGCATGTGATGGTTCTACTTGGACTCCTTGCCGCGACCCATTACGCTCACTATCCACTCCATGCCTTCCTGCAGGCCTTCACCACTCTTGGCCGAACACGCCTGGATGTGCCACGTGCGATCGCGAATCGTCGAGAGGTTGAGCGCCGTGGAGATCTCCGAGGCAGGGAGAGCGTTGAGCAAGTCCTGCTTGTTGGCAAAGACCAGGATCGGCACGTTCGTGAGCTTTTCTTCTTCGAGCAACGTCACAAGCTCCATGCCCGTCTCTTCCAAGCGACGACGGTCTGCACTGTCAATCACATAGATCTAAAACACAAAGATATCAGCATCAAGAAGAAAGAGGAAGGCTCGTGATGCGACGTACGAGGGCATCTGTCTGCTCGTAGTAGTTGCGCCAGTAGGGGCGAATGGTCTTCTGTCCGCCAATATCCCACATGTTGAGCTTGAAGCCGTCAACCTGGAGACTCTTGACGTTGAAGCCCTGCGTTGGCATGATGTGGCTAATGTCCTCTTCCGAGAGCTTCTTGAGGATCGTGGTCTTGCCACCATTGTCCAGTCCGAGCACGAGGATGCGCGCCTCGCTGTCGTCCTTCTTGAGCTTTCGGAGCAGATTCAAGAGACCCATTGGCGCCGGAGAAGACGATCGAGGCCGACCTTTTCGATAATAACTGCGAGGCGTGCGCGATGGCCAGCCAGCGCCGCCCCGTCGCGAGGAGTCACTTGCCCATGGCGCCGCATTGCGCTTCCAGGGTCGTTTCGAAACGACGCCGAGCTTCAAGGCTTTAGAAACCAAATGTAACCAACCGTGGATCTTCATGCATACGTTAGATACGTTTCTAACATGATCTAGATGAGGTGACCACATCAATAGAACGTTAGTTTAGGTGGTACACACGAGTTAGAAACGACTGGCGGTGGTCAGTTTGTTGTTGGGCAACCCATCCTCTGCATCATAGCATTTCTCGTCTTGCCCTTGATGGCGCAGTGATTGGAGTAGCGTAGTGTAGTGGACTTTGTGTGTCAAGTGGTTCAAGTGATGTTCGCAAAAATACCAAGATCTGCTCTGATCTCTAGTGAGGAAATCCCCTCAGTAACATGAGGGAGTCTGCACTGATGAACCATCAAGTGAACGATTGTAGCTAGTTTGCATTGGAAACGATGAAAGCGATTGGATTGGATTAACCATACATAGAGAGATTGCTTATTAGTACATCCAGAGAGGCTCTTGCGAGGACGCTTACGCAGCGATTGCGTTGTCATCCGAGTCGCTCTCGTCCTCTGGCATTTTGACCTCCACGAGCTTGCCGCGCTTTTCTACAGGCTTGGGCTCAGGAGCAGGGACAACGTCCTGCTCAACTACAACTGACTCGACTACAACAGGGGATTCCTCAACGGCCTCTTCTGGCTCGACGGGCGTGACTGCATCTTCACACAATGGAGCGCTCTCAGACACAACTTCCTCCACCACACTGGCCTCCTCTTTAACAATGACTTGTTCTTCCGCGACTTCAGTGACGACCTCGACCTCAACTCCAGACTCAAGAGTCTCGATGTTCTCGGTTGTGGTGTCTTCTGCCTGTGGGATGTCGGCAATGACTTCAGCAATGCTGGTCAAACTGCTGGAGATGTCGAGGACTTCGAGTTCGTTACGCAACTCTTCTCCAACCTCCGCGTCGTCGGTCATGTACGTGAGTTCAGGCGACGCAAAGTGCACCGAGAGCGAGTGACGAGGACGTGTCTCAAATGATTCACGCTTGGTCGATGGGACACAGTCGGACGAGAACGATCGCACACGAAGCTGGCGCTTGATGGGAGGACTGTTAACTCCCATACTCACCGACTTGCGGAGGTACACGACTTCTGGGGAAGAAATTGGTTCGCTCTTGGTTTCTTCCTCCGACGAGATCGAGCTCGATTCAGGACTGTCGTCCACCTCGCTAGCTCCACAGTCGCTCTGACTCGCACTGCTTCCCTGAGTGTCGTTCGAGGACACACTCTGGCGCGAACACGTCGCCAAGAGCGTCTGGATGAGCTTCTGCTTAAAGTTAAAATTGCGGAGTTCCTCGTCCAAGGCACTCTTCTCACGGACAAACTGGCGCTTGGTGTCCTTGCGACTACGGATCGTACGGCAGATCGCTCGGTAGAGTGCTTCTTCACGTTTGGCTTCTTCCTTGAGCACATTGACTTCATCCAAGAGCTCGTTCACCAACGTGGCGTTACCAAGAAGCTGGGCGTGCTCGAGATCTTCTTCGACTTCTGTGAGCTGCTGACGACGTTCACGCTGGTGCGTCACGTTCTCGGCCACATCGGTCTTGAGCGACTCGATTTCTTCACAGATGGACTGGATGCGACGCGTCACCCGTTCGTGTTTACGGAAGAGCATGTCCCCCACTTGCTTGGACGTGAAAGCGACGCACTTGAGCGCCTTGGTGGCTTGCTTGGAGGTCTCGGCGGCGGAAATGGTCTCGTCGATCGTCATCGTGGCCAACATCTTGAACTGGTACGGGTTGATCCGATTCGTTTGACTTGAGCTAGAAGAAGCGAGATGTAGAATGAATGAGCCGTAGCTGGGTTGACACGGCGATCCTTTCTCGCGCGTGGGTAGACGCGCGATGGCGGCACTCACGGGTCTCTGGCACATCTCATGCGTCGGGTTTCTCAGCCTCGGCCGCTTGAAGCAAGGAGCGCGTTTTTAACGAACGGAGCCGGAACAAAGACGCTCCCAATACAGAGAAGCCGGAGCATGTCAAACACACGCCGCGAGGGTTCCCCACACACAGGCGTTTCAGGGTTATACAGGCGTCGTCTTTGCTGCCGAATTCGCGTCAGTCCATTCGTGCGAGAGAAGCGCGTCCCATGCGCATGCTTCCAGCATTTGACTCTTGGGTGTCCCACGGTCCCTCATTGGACCAAGCGTCAAACGTCAGGACAAGGGACAATGCGGGACACAGTGACACAAGCTTCGGGACATCATTTTAAATCAGTGTATTGAGAGGGGATTCTTGGGAAAGCATCATGTGGGGGCACTGAAAGAAGATGGTCAAACGTCAAGGCAACTTCAAGTGACGTGAGGATGGACGGAGGCAAATGACGAGACCAACACACTGACGAGGCTGCTCTATCAAAGAGTTAATTGTGTATTTCGTAACGCAGAATTAAGGAAAACGATCTCAATGCCATGTCTTTTACGCGGCGAGTGTGGCTGAGATGACGCCGCTCGCCTGAGGCATCGCTCCAGCTGCTCCTGTCTTGAGCCAGCAGGTGCCGCCGTTGTAATTATTCCACGAGAACGCGTTGCAGTTGGCGGTGTTGCGGCAGACACCACAGCACTCCATCCACGACGATCGCAGCACGCTGCCAAGGTCCTGACCAGTAATATCGGCGTCGTACATCGGTCGGGAGCACTTGTAGACCTCACCCGATCGGATACGGACAGAGCCATCGCTAGGAGCTGGAGACACAGTCACCGTCTCGGATTTGAAGCGCTTCACATAGCACACGCCACCGTTGTCAGCTGTCCACGTGTACGCGGTACAATCCCAGTTGTACTGGCAGATATCAGCACAGTCGGTTGCTGTTGCGGCGGCCTGACTCCACAAATCATTGCCGTAGTAGTCTGTGTGCGGTTCACTGGGGCCGTAGAGCTTCGCGGATGCCTCTTTCGTCACACAGTGCGCCGAGTACAGATTGTCGCGCTTCGAGTAGTCGGTATTTTCGGTCGTAGACGCAGAGAAGAGCACACACTGCGAGCTCGACACCGTGTACGTGTACGCTGCGCAGTTGGTGTTGTCACGACACAAGTCATTGCAGTAGAAATAGTTGGCTTGACTCGTCGTGGAGATCGTCGTTCCGCCAAACTGTGTACCGCGTTGAATTGGCGTACACCGTCGGTCGGCCGCAGAGACGCCGACGGCAAGCGCAGTGAAGAGCACGAGGTGCTGGAGGACCATGCTGATCAGTCTAATGAGGCTTGTATGGGGAAATCCGCGACTGAGAGCCCTCGGCTGGGGTCCATTGCGATTGATGACCGTGCGACGGGAAAACGGGAAGGAGTCCGAGATCTGCCCATCAAAAGCATAACGTAATGTAGTAGCTAATCTCACACTTTAGTCCGAAACAAACTGATATAATGTTGATTTGAGATTACTCAAGCTGAGTTGGCTATTGGCAGCGTCTAGAAGACTGATTTGTATACAGCGACAATACATTCTGTGACTCATTTTGGGTTCGGAAGTATACCAAACACGTATACTAGCTGCTGGCAGTAGCCGACCGTCACGTTGCGATGGGCTGATGTCATCAAAGTTTCTTGAGGTGCCTCATGCACGGTCTGTTTCGGCGATTGGCATGAATGGAGCATAGCTCGTGTATGGTATTACAACTTGTATTCATCTAGCTACGAACCCACGTCTCCGACCATGGGCGAGTTTCTGTGTACGCCAACCCGTCACAACAGGAAAACCGTCCTCCACCTCCCGTTCACTCGAAACCAATTGAGAGAAGCAGCAGACTCCATCACTCGCTTCCAGAAACGTCAGGCGCTTCGTCTCTCGATAAGGCTGTGTATCCATGCGAGAATGTTCGACCAGATAACCATGTTTCCTCATCGCTGACATGAGTCAGCGTTTGGACTGATCTGTCAGTGTCCAGGGGGCTTGGATGGCAGACTCCCAGCCATGTTGGATGCCGACAAGGGAACTTGCGTGACGTCGACGACCGTGTCAAGGGACCCGAAGCTGGTAGTTCAGTTCAAGTCTTCAACCTCATCTAACTAATGCAACAGCAACGGCCCTCCCACTTGAGGGTGGGCTCCATGACTGTGTTGCCGAGATCACTCTCTTTACTCCCAGCAAGTTCATATCGTCCCCGTTCATGCTTCCACGCTCGTATGCAATCTGAGACCGGAAATGAACTCACAAAAGCCATTTGCGCAAGCTGGTGGTGCGCTCTGTCGGAGAGAAAGAGGGCGGCCATGAAGCCGCGCGAGTTCGCCGATATTGCATAAATTCTCGATCTTCGCCATAGAATTGCTCCAGACAACTTCAGAACTATTTCGCCTAGATAGCTCAAAGCCTCTGTCCTCGTTGTCGCTATATTCAGGATCATCACCAATGTTTTTAGTGTTCTCCATTGAGTCTCACTCTAATATTGGCCGGAACGGTTCGCCCTCATCGTCTTCAGGATCGTCGCTGTCTTCAGAGTCTTCAGGATCGTTGCTGTCTTCAGAGTCAAAGAAACCTGCCATGCGCTCATGAGTGAGCTCCCTCAATGCTGCATCCGCTGAATTCGAGGAGTCTGACGACGTATTTGAAGTGGTATCAACGTCGAAGTTTTCGAAAACGAAGAAATTTCTCGCTCGAAGGTACTCTGAAGCATCGCCGCATTGTTGAAATCGATGCGCTAGGCGCTTCAGTACGATCACTTTTTCATCATCTGGAAATTCTTCAATGAGACCTTGCCTCTGGATCTGGCGCGCTCGGCGAGCTAGCTGCGCAGTGGACATTGGACGAGGGTTACAAACCTGGTGCGCCTTTCGAAGGATGGAGGCCATTTTTCGAAAAACATAATATGTGAAGAGGTCCGAGCCATCACCACCACGCGTCTTTGCGAGACTTAGGCACACATCTGGGCTCCCTGGCATGTCATTCTTCAAGAGATACGATATCACATCAGTGTGGCCTTAGCATGTTGCCCAGTGCAGCGCATATGGCGAACACCCTTCCTTACGATGCCTGTTCAAGAAGTAAACGACATTCAGGTGGCCATTCTTGGCAGCCAGATCCATGGCATCTCGCGTGCATCCTCCTTCGCAGTACTCGTGAAGGAACACGACAACTTCAAGGTGACCACCTTCGGCTGCGCCGTTCATTGCAAGCACCGAGCATTTGTGCCCGTTCTCATGATACCAACGGACTTCACCCAGGTCGCCGTTCGCTGCAGCGAGATCCATTGGTAACGTTGTACCATTCCCAAACTCACGCCTTTGGAAATCTTCTCGTTGAGGCGTGCCGCATTCAACAGGAAGTAGTCAATCACCGCTGGGGACAACTGCATTCTGCGATGAGTCTGGAAGAACCGATAGACATCGTTATTGCCGTCATCTGCGCAAGAGCTTCGCCGCCTTCATCACGTGGCCATCTTCGGCACAAGGGACAGACATCGAATAGGTACTGGACGACATCATCATGACGATTAATGATAGCTCCATAGAACCCTGAGATCGTCGCAAGGACGCCCAGCTGCTCAACCAGAAGAAGAACAATGTCAAGGTGGCCGAGCGTCGCTGCCAAGTCGACAGCATTGGGTGTGCAGCCACATTCGTCTCGACACTCCCGGACGAGGTATTGGGCAATCTCGAAATTACCATACCGTGCTGCAAGCTCCATCGGTGTCAGAAGCTGTCCCTCAACTTGCTCGAGGTTTCTCAGAAATACATCTTGCATCTGCTTGAGGGTAACGAGAGTGGGATCGGTCCATTCCGGCGCGAGCATAGTGTGTCTCGTTGTTCCACACAGTCTAACGACTTCGGCAAGTACTCCCGAGAGACGAAGCTGGAGAAGTTGCTCGAGATCGCCATTCTTCACTGCATCCTCAACTGATGCCATACGATCAACCTAGATTTGTCGTGAATGGCCAACGACTGCATCCTCAGCGATGAGACTTGCATATGCAGATAGCATCTCCAACACGTCCCAGCGTCCAGCCCACGTTGCTAAGTAGACATACTCGTGTACTGCCACCTCGCTACACTGATCCAGATGCCGCCGAACAATCTCCGGGTCACTTCGTGCGAGGAGAAACTCAATAAGCTCACTATCACACCCCCAATCTTCCATCCGCAGCAAGATGGCCATGAATACGCTGAACTGCGTCCCAATTGGAACAGTCAGCGGCATGCACCAGGTGACGATGGTGGATCTCACTAAACAGCTCGAGCCAGTGCAACCAGCCACGTGAAGCAGCGTCCCACTCGCTCCAACGAGTTGATACATCACCACCAAGAAAAGCTGATATCATTTTCCACAATGCATCGGGTACTTGATCCGGTAAGTATCGCATCACTCGAAAGATATAAATGCTGACCGAACTTTGCGCCACTCTCGAAGCCTCATGCGCATGTGTGAATGTCGCTTCATAGCGGTAGCGGGCCTGGCGCTGAGTTGCGATAAATCGCATGATCGCTTGGTCTTGGTCGTTGTCTGACTGCAGAAGTTGGAGAAGCTTGCACGTATGTTGTCGTTCTGGCCACCATCTCAGCTCAAATCGAGTGGGGGTAGATAAATTCGACAACACTTAACTGCCTATTGTCAATGGCCCCCATGAGTGCTTCCGTTGTGCATTGCTGTTGGTTTCTATGGAGAAAACGTACGACATTAACATGCCCATTTGTCGCAGCCAAGTCCATCGCCGACGCCGTACAGACATCGGGCACGTTCTCATAGAAAAACTCGACCAAGCGGATTCGACCGAGGGCAGCAGCTTGGTTCATCATCTCAGTCGAACAAAGTGCTGGATTGATCTCGTACAGGCGCTGAACGATCTCGATATTATCTGAGGAGACAGCCAACGCCATTGCTTCAGGGGAGATTACCTGAGGTCGACTCTCGTACAACCACTGCACGAGCGCACATTTGTTGTTCGTGATTCAACAAGTTGACCTTGACCCAGAAAAAGTCACCACCAGTATCTGCCATTATCGAGTCGATTGCGAATTGAAGTGTGGCCGCATGACTCAGCACACACTCGCCAGTCGGAAACTCGGAGACTCGAAATAATGGCGTCAGCTTCCAGATTTACCAAAACCAGGTAGGATATCTGGTGGATAGACCGTGTATCTCACTCTGGAAGACTAACCTTGTTTGGAAAGTTAGCCATTTGGATCCAGAGGCCGTCCAGAGTCTCCTGGATCTCCGGACGTCGTGTCCAGCATGTTCGATCATTTGATTGGGTTCAACACTTGCAACACGTGAATATTTTCACTATACACGTGAATGAACACCCTTGGAGTTGTTCTGACTATCATACAATGGGACTATCTACAAGCTTCAGTTCGAACGCGTGCACGTGATTGCGTTGGTCGGTTCGCTGGGTTCACTGTCTCCCACCCAAGCAATTCCTCTGCGGTGACTGAACCATCGGAATCTCATATAGACTTGGGGCTTTAGTGCATGATCCACTGATGCCGGTCTGTTTCGGTTGTTGAAGTGGATCCGTCGTACACTTGAACAGTTTCTTTATGTTACAAGTCTCACATATCTAGCTAATAACACAGTGACAACCCTCGTCTCCAACCATGGGTCGAGTCTCCTGAATTGCTGCTGTAGATAATTCGCTGCCATTGACCACCGGACCATTTTGCTCCTGTACCCCGGCGTCAGAAGCAGCCTCATTCGGATCTGCGCGAGAACTTGGAGAGCCTTCTGACGACGAATCCAAGTCGGAATCTTCAGAAGGCAAATATCGCCTGTGAGGATCAAGTTCCCTCGCAGCATTTCGAGATTGCCGAAGCTGCTGCTCTAGTCGCGCAAGCACAACACACCTGCCCTCGCCTGGCCACGACTCTATCTTCTTGATCTCTGTTTGAACTTGCTCCATCATCGGGGCTTGACGCATTCGCTGAGCTCGCGTCTGACTGCACGTCTTGGTCTCCACTTTCTTCATGCGTACTCGCAGGATATCGGCGATAATGCGATATGCATTATGCATGAGGATGGAAATCTCGATACTACATCGAGTTTCAGCGAGTTGGAGACACACCTCGATATCACCGGGAAGACCATTCTCTACAAGGTCCCTTACCACATCCAAGTGGCCAGAGAATGTCGCCCAGTACAACGCGTAAAGTGAACAGCCTTCCTTGCGATTCTCATGCAAGAACTGGACGAGAGCTAACTTCCCATTCTTGGCTGCCAGGTCCATGGCATCATTGTGTGCACCCTTCCGTGCGATGCTCATGAAGAAACTGGACAACGTCCAGATGACCTCCTTCAAAGCAGCTCCGTTTATAGCAAGTACCGAGCACCCTTCCAGTCGATTCTCGTGGCACCAGCGAACTTTGCTGAGCTGGCCTCTGGTAGCTGCGAGATCCATCGGTAAAAAAGTCGTGCAAATTCCAACATTCCGCTTGTGGAAAGATCCAGGTAGCTTGGGTCAGAGTTCACCAAGAAATAGTCGATCAGCGATGGCGATACCTGCATGCCGCGTCGAGCACGAAAGATTTGATAGATTTCATCGTTTGCTTCAAGAAACAGTGCACAAGCCATTGATTCACAATCTCCAGCACGTGGCCACGCTCCACATGTTGGACAATTCTCGAGTAAATACTGCGCGAGATCCGCAAAGCAGTAGTGAATGGCTCCGTAAAACCCAGAAATCGTTGGAGAGGCGGCACCACGCTCCATTAGGAGCTGGACAACATTTGTGTGGCCATACATCGCGGCAAGATCCACTGCGTTGGTCGTGCACCCACTTTCACCGCGACACTCGTCAACGAAGTATTGGGCGACCTCGAACTGACCATGTCGGGCTGCGAGCTCCATCGGTGTAAATCGCTGCTGCTGAACGCGTTCAAGGTTACGCTCAAACTGATCTCGCATCTGCTTGAAAGTTACGTGCGAAGGATCGGTCCAGTCTGGTGTGAGCATGGAGTGTCGATTGGTCCCGAGAGACTGTGTCAAAGCTCCGAGAGTACCAGACGATCGAAACTTGCGAACTTGATCGAGGTCACCCCTCATCATAGCATCTTCAACCCCTGTCGCAACGTCTTCCTGTTCTGTTCATGCAACGACTGTCGTATGCCCGTATCGATTTCGGATAGCCCTGTTGTCTCAGCCAACATACCTAGCACATCCCATCGACCGGTCCATACGGCCAGATACACGTAATCGAACATGGTCACCTTTCCGCAGTGCTCCAGATGCCATTGAAAGATGTCTCGACACCTCGCACGATGAGCAATTCCGCGACGTTGTGGTCGCACTGCAGTCGCTCACGTACTACCTGATCATGGATTCGTTGGACTGCGTCCAGTTACTGTTTTGTACAGCACACACTAGATGTCGGTGATGAATATTACTGAACGTCATCAACCAGTGCACCCAGCGACGCGACGCAGCATCCCACTCGGTCCATCGCTCATTGAAATGACCACCGAGAAACTCGGAAATGGTAGCCCACCATGCATCTGGAACTTCGTCCGGATCTGGCTGTACATTTTAAATGGACTGTTGAACTTGAAAGGATCCCTTCTTAGTCTGAACGTGGTCTTCTCGGTCAAAGATTCTCTCTTGGCGTCGCTGAAGACACCGAAGAACCCTGAAATAGTAGGGCCTAGCTGATTTTTGCGGGTGATTGTCAGCTTGAATGGCTGTCACAGTTGGAGTGAGTTCAAGTCGATACCTGATACTGCGTTGACTCGTGAGTAGTCGCAAAATCTCCTGGTCTTTCTCATCGCTTGAACGAAGGAGCTGCAAGAGCCTCCATGCGTCCTCTCGTCTTGGCCATGTGATAAGCTCGAGTCGATTCGCGTAGATAAACTCGACTACGTCCACTCGTCTCATCTCGATAGCACCGAATAACGCCGCAGTCGTGCACCCTTCTCGGCGATGCGTATGGAGGAGCTGCACAACGTCGAGATGACCACTGGTCGCGGCTAGGTCCATTGCGTTGGTCGTGTACCCTTCCACTGAGTTTTGATGAAAGAACTTGACGATATGGAGGTGACCGAGGGCTGCTGCTCGGTTTATCTCATCAGCTGAGCTGAAAGATGGATCGATCTCGTGAAGACATCGAACAGTTTCCAGATGATTTAAGGTGACGGCCAATGTCATTGCTTTTGGAGTCAATATATGTGGTTGACTCTCGTGCAACCACCGCACAAATGCACTCTTGTCCATTGCAATGGCATGATTCAACAGGTGCACTTGAATCGATTGATCCGGTTGTGCATGAAACCACTTGACCACACGCAACTGGTCCACAATCGTTGATTTGTCCAGAGCAGCAATAACGACGTCGGCATAACTGAGGCATAGCAACCGTACTATTAACCAGTGGCCATTTCGAGCTGCATTCAAGATCGCATCCTCCGAGCAGATCCCGCCATTTTGATCAAGCCATATGATGACACCAAAATGCCCCTTTCCTGCTGCTTGGTCCGTCGCAGCAGTCGTAAAACCTTCCGATCGATTTGCACGGAACCACCGAAGTACAGGGACATGACCATTAACTGCTGCCTTGTCCATTGCGTAGTTAGTGCAGCCTTCCGTCCGGTTATTGTGGAGCCACAGCACGATCTCGAGATGCCCATTTGAAGCTGCCTTATCCATCGCCTTAGTCGTGCACTTTCCGACTCGATTCTCATGAAGATATTGTACGACGGCGAAGTGGCCATTACCCGCTGCATCGTCCATAGCAGCCGACGAGCATCCTTTGTCTCGTGTCTCCAGAAGCCCTTGATGATTGCGAGATGACCATTGGCAGCGGCAGAGTCGATCGCTGCGACCGTGCACCCTTCCTTACGATTCGAGTGGAGCCACTGAACTACGGTAAGATGGTTATTGGTGGCAGCGCCATCCATGGCAGCGACTGTGCAGCCTTCCAATCGATGTTCGTGAAGCCATTGAATCACCTCAAGATGGCCATTTGCTGCGGCGGTGTCCATGGCACGGGTCGTGCAACTCTCCCCACGATCATGCAGCCATTGAACATCGATAGATGTCCATTAGACGCAGCTCCATCCATTGCTGCTGTCGTGAAATCCTCTCTTTGATTTCTGAGAAGTCATTCCACGACTGCCGAGTCACCTTGTGCGGCCGCTTCGTCCAGCAATGGCCAAACATCCGATTGAAGCTCATAGAATAGTTTGACCATTTGCACGCGAAATGCTTGAGGGGCTACCCACACTTGATCATAAAGATCGGGAACTGGCTTTTGAATTGCTTCTGCCACCAGTGCGTACACACCCATTTCAACCCCTCCAACGAACCGCTCTGGATCACCAACGACACCACTTCTCGCGGGCCTCGTACACAATGGTCCAAACGCCACAGGAAAAACACCATATTGCCCGCAACGCCTCCAAGTCGAGTTTGGTGGCATCGCAACGCCATCCGAAAGCTCGTTGCGCTTCGTGCAGACGAATGGCCGCGTTGCTCTGTCCTCTTCGAATCAACGCGATGAGCTCTTGGTTTTGCATCGCTTGTAGGAATTTGTTCTCATATACACACGCCATTGAGTCCATCGTCAAGGGCATTGTGGACTCAACGCTTCATGCCACGCGCCGCCAGAGCGAGAATGCCGGTGACTCTCCATTCGCACGACTGCACCGAAAAGAGGTTGAATTGCCCGTCGCCTGATCGTAGTGTTCTATTTTGTACAGTGTATCCAGAGGGTTCCAACTCACAGTCCAGTGCAGTCCCACAACTCTTGACATTCGACGGAAAGAAACGATGTTGAGAGTCGTTTGCAGATGGTGATTTCATCAATTGGCATTAATATCTACGAACGCCGACATGGTGCAAGCGCTTTGGACCTTAAGAGAAGATTGTCAGGTCCTCGCGGTTTTCAAATCGAACGCGAGATCTGGTGGACGCGATGGAGCACCTCAGCTGCCGTCGGCCGGTCTGCTGGGTTCACTGCCACACAAGCCAGTGCCAGTTCCACCAACTCGGGATAAGCCGATGAACTAAACTCAACACGTAGACGACCCAGGGACACCATCTGCAGGATTGCCGTCTCGGGGAGCTTTCGGCCCGTTCCAGGTTCTGTTGCGTGAGTGTATGGCGTGACGTGCGTGTCCAGCTCGGAAAGCACGACACCGTACGAGAACACATCCGCCTTCTCATTGTATCGCTCACCAAGCATCACCTCGGGTGCCATCCACAACGACGAACCCACTCCAGCTGTCATCGTACTGTCAATTCGTTCACGAGCAACACCGAAGTCCGTCACCTTGGCGTTCAATTGGGAATCCAAAAGGATATTTCTCGACTTGAGGTCGCGGTGTAGCACCACTGGCTGAAGACTGTGGAGATAAGTTAGAGCGTGAGCGACGTGAACGGCGATTCGGACCTTGACAAAGTCAAAGCCATGTGATCGGCGCTCCACAGTTTCGAATCTGTTGAGGACCGTTCGCAAATCTCCACCTTCCATCAATTCAGTCAACACGCAAAGATCGCTCAACGAATCCCATGCGACACCGACGAAACGAACGATACGCTCGTGTTCCAGAGTGGACATCAGCTTGACTTCCGTAAAGAACGCCTCGATCTGGGCCAGATCCTTGCGGCGTTCTGGCAAGAGTCGCTTGATGGCCACTCCTCGATCTTGGTACGTGCCACGGAAGACTTCGCCGTAGCCGCCACGACTGATCAATTCGCCGAACGTGATCTTCTCAAGGGGAATACGAACAGCAATAATGGCCGGATCCGCCCACGAATCACTTTCGTTCGAAGCAGCCGAGCCCTGTGTCACGTTGGTGCCAGTGGTTTTGAGTGTCGAGTAATTAGTCGATCCACCTTCGGTCGGCGTTGGGATCTCGGCCACGATGGCCTTGTCATTAGCTCGGCTTCGTCGTTTCCAGACAAACACACCGATGACCAATCCGAGTACCACGATGGCACCAACAACGATCCCGACGATGGCTCCAGTGCTCAATGAGCTACTATTGCTGCTCTGGTCGTTCTGCGCCTTGATCGCATTCTTCAACATCTCGTTATAGAGATCTGCGGTGCTGTCGCCAGTGCCTGTTGGGTCTGTCGTACTGGTTCCAGGTGAGGGCGTGCTGTTTAAAATGGAGTTGATGAGCGCGGTTTGGGCGTCAGTGAATCCGTCACTCGCCGCCGCACCGGACCCCGCACCGAGCTGTTCGCTCATCTGTTGAATCTGTGCCAGCAGATCCGCTTCATCCTCGCTTGTCAAGGATCCTGTTGCCATTTTGCCTGCCAAGGCTGTGACTAAATCCGAGTAATTGGCTGACATGGCGTTCAGCATGTCTTCATAGTTTGGCGGAAGGGTGGTCGACTGAGCCAAATACACAGAGAGAGAGGTGAGTCTAAACGAATAGACGGAGAGATGCGAGGCATCTACGCACCATCGTGACGCTCGGTTAACTCGCAAATGAGCTCTTCCTCGAGTGCTTTCGCCGAAATGCCCAGGTCGCCAGCAGGAGCCAGACGTAGGTGTACCCAGGACCATCACTCGTTCACTTAGACCTTCTCCAAAATACGGTGAGTCTAACCTGAAGACTAGAACATATCCTACCTTCTTTCGGTAAGATGTACCCAAAGACCAGCAGGTGCGGGTAGGGGACTGAACAGTGGCATGGATTATTGCTCTCAAGTGTAATGTGGAGTTTGATATATTACATCTCATGGAAAATGTGCAAGTCCGCTGATGACAGATTCGTTATCCGTTGACGAAAGCCAATACGCACTACACCACCATACTATTCACACACGACTGATCAATCTACATCGTCCCTAATTACAGCGTTGCGCCGGCGTTCCGCCAGATCTGGTGGATGCGATGGAGGGCTTCAGCGGCCGTCGGACGCTCCGATGGCTCCAGGGACACACAGGCCTTGCCCAACGCCACCATCTCTGGATCAGCGGATGGCGAGAACTCGACAGAG
Organism: Pythium oligandrum; assembly: GCA_020085045.1. Taxonomy (NCBI): domain Eukaryota; phylum Oomycota; class Peronosporomycetes; order Pythiales; family Pythiaceae; genus Pythium; species Pythium oligandrum. The sequence goes on from JAHRIK010000002.1 coordinate 69,567, forward strand.
AGGCGGCCAAGAGAGACCATCTGCAGGATTGCTGGCTCTGGAAGTCTTCGGTTGCCACCGTTACGCTCACCGGCGTGCGAGTACGGCATGCGGTGCGTATCCAGTTCCGAGAGCACGACACCGAAAGAGAAAATGTCCGCCTTCTCGTTGTAGTTTTCGCTCAACATCACCTCAGGTGCCATCCAGAGCGAAGAACCGACGCCAGCCGTCATGGTCATATCGGCGATTTCACGAGACACGCCAAAGTCGGTGAGCTTGGCGTCAAACTCGGCGTTCAAGAGAATGTTCTTGGACTTGAGATCGCGGTGGAGCACAATAGGACGCAGCGAGTGGAGGTACGTGAGGGCGTGAGCAATGTGCATGGCAATCTTGATCTTGTCGTGGTCAAAGCCCTGCACACGACGCTCCGTCGTTTCGAAGCGAGTCAACATACTGCGAAGGTCACCACCTTCCATGAACTCGGTCACGACGCATGCTTCAGCCAGCGAATCCCACGCAACACCAACAAAGCGAACAATGTGCTCGTGCTCCATCGTTGCCATCAACTTGGCTTCACCCAGGAAAGAGTCGATCTGGCGCATATCCTTTCGTCGTTCAGGAAGCAGACGCTTGATAGCAACGACTTCGTCCTTGTACATACCGCGGTACACTTCACCGTAGGCTCCACGGGCGATACGAGTTTCAAGCACGATCTTCTCCATTGGGAGACGCATCGCCAGAATCTCAGGGTCTTCGATGAGGGCCGATGCAGTAGGCTTGGCATGAGGAGCGGCGGCACGCATACTCGCAGTGTCGGAGAGCTTGGCAGCAACTCGCAAACTCGACGAATCGGCCATGTTGTTGTACTCGGAGGTGGAATCGTCGACGATTGTGCCGTTGTTTGAGCTATGAGTACGACCAGTTCGTGGGGAAAGCGTCTTTGCCACACTCGCGTTGGTCTTTCGACGCTTGTAGACCACGAATCCAATGACAGCGACCGCAACAACACACGCGGCGATGGCGATAGGCACCACGTACGGAGAGCTCTTGTTTACCTCCGTGTCAGCGGCATTGACCTTGGCGTTCACTCCACTCGATGCGTTCACGGACGTGTTGGACGGACGAGCGATCGCCGTGGAATTGGTAGTCGAGTTGGTGACACCTGGGCCAGGCGTCATCGGACGACTCCTTGGCTTTGGCGTGTCTTCCAGTTCGTCCTCATCACGCACTGGCGGGGCCGTCGTCGGCTTGGGCTTCTTGGTCGGCGGCTGCGTCGTGGTCTCCTCTCCGTTGATGGCATTGTTCGCGTCCTTGAGACCCGACGCAATCTTGTTGGCCGTGCTGTTGATGAACGCGTCAATGTCCTCGTTCGAGATTTTCTACAGTAGCCAGCACGAGTCAGCGCCCTCACGTTTCTCATCAAGTCGCCTGCAGTGTCTCAACGCACCAGGTTCAGGTTGGTGAGGTCATCCAGCGTGTAGGACGTCATGGCGTCCTCGTCGTTGGCGTGCTCTCGTTCGCGCACGGAAGCCGCCGTGTGAAGGAAGGAGTGCCGGATTAGTTGGTGTCGAGCGCGTGGGTAACCCACGTTCGTTCCGTCCTTCCGTCCGTCCGTCCGTCCGTCTTTTCTTGCAGCTCAATGCCACATGCTGGCTGCCATCTTCGCTGGCTGCCTGCCGCCAGAATCAGGCGTGTTGACCACCAGCCGCTCGTGATTTGCGGCGACGGAGCTCTTCGCCGCCCACAATGCGACGCCATCTGCCGTGGCGGATCCCGAGTCCGTGGCAGAGAACGGGCCACTGGAGAGACACCGGTTGTACCGAAATGGTACCGGTTTACGCAATTGCCGTGTTTGGACAGTGATCTTGCTTATGTCAATTCATTACGATTGTTGCTTAGACAAAGCCACCGTGGCTCCGAACCAATTGATTCAGGCGATACAGCACTTCAGGGGCGGTGGGGCGGTTCTCCGGCTCGAGAGATACGCAGGCCAAGGCCAATTCGGCGATTTCCGGATCGGCAGCGTCGGAAAACTCGATCTTCAAACGACCTAGGGCCACCATTTGAAGCACTGCCGTCTCGGGGATCTTACGACCCGTGCCTGGCTCCTTGGCGTGGGAATATGGCAAACGATGGGAGTCCAGCTCACTGAGCACGACACCGAAGGAGAAAATGTCGGCCTTTTCGTCGTAGCGCTGACCCATCATCACCTCCGGTGCCATCCACAGCGAGGAGCCCACCCCGGCCGTCATCGTCGAGTCGGCTCGTTCTCGCGAGACTCCGAAATCCGTGAGCTTGGCATCAAACGACTCGCTGAGGAGAATGTTCTTGGACTTGAGATCACGATGGACGACAACGGGTTGTAGCGAATGCAGATATGTCAGAGCGTGCGCCACGTGTAATCCGATCCGAATCTTGTCGACTGTAAAGCCAGTCGGTTCTCCATCCTTGTCGAGACGTGCAAGAGCAGTTCGCAGATCGCCACCAGACATGTACTCGGACAGCACACACAGGTCACTGAGCGAGTCCCATGCGACACCGACGAACTGGACAATTCGCTCGTGATCCATCGCTGCCATCAACTTTACTTCAGCAAGGAAGCTGTTGATCTGCACAACATCCTTGCGTCGCTCAGGTAGTAGTCGCTTGATCGCGACTTCCTTCTCCTTGTACATACCACGATACACTTCACCGAAGCCGCCTCGACTAATGAGATCGCGCATGACAACCTTCTCCATTGGCACCCGGATCGCTGTGATAATTGGATCGTTCCACAGTCCACCCGCAATATCGCCTGAAAGCGAGTCGCCCGTCGATCCACCAGCCCCGTAATGTCGCGACGAAGTTCCTGCACCGGTACTGATCGTCGTGACAGCCGTCATGTTGGACTTGACATTGCGAGATACAGGCGTCTTCCCGATCCCGTTGTACGCACCATCGGCTTGAGCTTCCTCTTCATCGCCGTTGTCGTGGCCCTTTTGGTTCGACGATCTCTGTGACTTGTGTCGTTTGTACACAAACCATCCGATGGCGAGAATCGCAACGGCTACTGAAATGGCAATTGGACCAACTGGACCACCACCCTCCTCTGGTTTTGCAACGGCTAGTAGTTAGAAGAGATCGTTAGCGCGCTCAGATAAGCAGATAACAAACGCATGCTACATACCTGCGTTCGAGGCACTGCCTGGTGGGGGATCGGAGGTCGGTCCAGATGCAATTTTGTCGACTATCGCCTTTGTGGCGTTAACAATCGCCTCGGAGTTGAGGTCGCCAGGTATAATCGCCGAAGCTGGTGTGCTCTCGTTCTCCTCTCCATCAGAAGACACCGTGCTCCCTCCTTGTGGGATCGCAACGTTCTCGAACTCGCACTCGGTCACAATCGGCGTGATGATATCTTCATACAAATGAAATCCACCAGTGGTGACGCAGTCCATCTGCTCTGTCTCGGCAAGTTTGGCGACGGTTTGCTCGCATTCGTCGCTATCGCAGATCTTCCGGAGCTGTGCTTTGCTGGGCGGCGTAGTGATCACATAGAACGAGTAGCCGCCGCTGTCGAGCGCGCATGTCTGCTGCGGTTTAAAGTCAAACATGGCCTTTTGCACCGACTCCGGGCATTGAGAGCCCGCCGCTCTTGACGCGGACATGGTAGAAGCTCGTAGTGAGACTGAAGAGGGCTGCGTCCTCTGTCAAAGCGCTCGAATGATGGAGAGACATCCGCCATCTGCATGACCCGACGACATCCAGTTCATACGTGTGTATACGGATGGATAAGCCCTACCCCCTAAGTAAAAGATCACGTTCCACCTGTCTCAAATTTTCCACATAGTAAAACCAAGTATAGCTATAGAGCATGAGATATTTACTTTGCCACGTTGTCAAAACGTGTACTTGTACTTCAACTTTTGGACTCAACATCACTACCATTGGTAATCCTTGGGGGCATGATATATGACCTCGTGGGGCATTCCCCAGCAGCGATAGCCGAGGAAATGGGCGGAATAGCATAATCCCTCGGTTTCAATGCCGTCATAACCTTCTTGTGTCCATTCGCTGCCGATAACGAAATGATGAGGGAAGAGGACGCCCTGGCGATGTACGTCGGCGCGCACGTACAGCATCGTGCCACCCACGGAATCGAGTGGGATGAAGTCGTCAGCCCCATTCTGAAAGTCTCTGATATGAGTGACGTTGAGCGGACCCGGGAAAAGGTCTTCTCGATCGCTGGAAGACTCTGGCGTGGTTCGACTGCCGGCCCAGGCGTTCAAGTCGTACTCCCGCACACGATTGTTCTTGCCACAAATCTTGCACAGTGGCGTGAGAATATCACGATCCGCTACGACAGGAACATTTAGAGTTGGATATTCTATGATATCCCGGATGGTGCAGGTAGTGTGTATTACCCTCAATCATCTTGGATACGAGATCTGGTGGAACAACAATTACGTCGGAATCTAGCCACACGACGTGCTGATGCCAGGATTCAAGCGTCGTGAGCAATGCGTAGTTACGATAGCGTGTGAGCATTCGCCGCCGCACGCGCTGCAAACTGACATCGTGGCGGTTCTCTCTCGTTACTTTTGAAACACTGAAGTCGGTTCGATACAGCAGCGACAACTGCGTGTAGTCTTGGATCCGCCCTTGAATCAACTTTTGTAGCTTGTCAAATTCGGACATGCTCGACGTCAAAAGTGTAACAGACGTCATCTCCTTTGGATGCGTAAACGTATCTAGTAGCTCGAAGAAATCGTGAGCAGAGCGATTTAATCCCCAAGACTTCTCATCATTCGTCACCACGACGATCAGAGTGAAATCTTCTGCGTCGCTTGCCACACTGGAGAGAATAGCATCATTCCGAAGCTGATAATGAACATCTACTTCGTCAGATCCGTGCTGAGGAATGATCTCCGTGGTCTCATATACATTGGGCCCTCCTTTGATTGGCTCTCGATACCCAAGCAACGAGAACGGCGTTGCACCTCGTGGAGGCATCGACGTGGTACGCGGATGCAACACGCTCGATGCAAGCCCACGTTTCGGCTTCTTGGTCTTCACTTGCGCCTTGTTCAGCTTTTTCACCTTAGTGATGCGCTCCGGTTCCGCTGTTGTCGTCACGGGCATCTCACTCTCTACGCTCGATTTCTCTAAAGCTATGGCTTGCGTCGTATCCAGAATTGGCGGGACATCCTTTTGCATTAGATGGAGGATCATGGCGTCTTCTATCTGCTTGGGATGCGCTTGCTGGATCACTTGATTCTCTCTGTGCACGGGGAGATCGCTCGCAACGCTTGAGGAGTTCGCGGATACAGACCCGATTGGATGTTCATGTTGATGATAGACACTCCCAGGAGGAAGAGCCCAAGCACCATCACGAGACGTGGCACATCTCGCACGCGAGGCCTGTTGGCTGAGGGCGGCGTCATGAGTGGACGACGAACACTTGGCGTGTGGACGGACGAGGCAAGTGGATACCTTAGATGGTGCCCGTTCGTGAAAAACGTGGAATAGCTCCAAAACACGATAGACGACAACGCGACTATTCAACGTTTGATCTTTCATGCAAGAGATGTGCATACCATATACCTTGCTTTGGTACAAGCGACATTCACTTCAACAACAATGGCTAAACTTCAACGTAACCTGAGTTTTCGCGTCGCCTGCGTCCGTATAGCAGACAAATCACGAACTCCAGCTCTCTCTTCTTCGTGAGACGGTGGCAGTTTGCCATAAAGATACTTTAACTCACTGTTCGTGTACGATTGATCCAACCCAACATGCACACACTCTGAAACGCAATCAGCTGTACCTCGATCTAGACTGGTTCGGTCCAATTCTTCGGCTTGCTATAGTGGTGGATTACCTCGTGCGGCATACCCCAGCAACGGAAGCCCAAGAAATGCGCTGAGTAGCACAAGCCCTCCGTCTCGATCCCATCGTATCCTTCCGCGTTCCATTCACTGCCGATGACGTAGTGGTGTGGGAAGAGTACGCCTTGGCGATGGATGTCCGCTCGAACATACAACATTGTTCCACCAACCGAGTCGAGTGCGATGTACTCGTGCGGCTTGTTGCTGAAATCGGAGATTCGATTAATATCCAAGGGGTTTGGTACGAAGCCATTGCGTTCTTTAGCGGATTTGGGCTGTGTGCGAGTGCCGACCCACGCGTTGAAGTCGTACTCACGATCATGGTCACTGTCACGGTCTCGAATCACGCAGATTGGCTCCAAGATATCTCTGTCAGCTGCAATTCAAAACCAAACCACATTAAGATGGTTGAACAGAACATGAAATCCATCACATACGACGAACCTTTGATCATCTTGGAGACCAATTCGCTCGGAACGCTGTAAACGTCGGCGTCTAGCCACACAACGTGCTGGTGCCAGGTTTCGAGTGTAGATAGAAGCGCGTAGTTGCGATAGCGAGCAAGCATTCGACGACGAACGTTCTGCACCCCTTGGTCGTGACGATTCTCGCGAGTCAACTTGCTACCGGTGTCCAAGTCATTCCGATATAAGAGCGAAAACTGCGCATACGCGGGAATCTTCTCCTTCATGATACTCTGGACCTTGTCGAATTCTTTCTTGCTCGAAGTGAGCATCGTCACCGCCGTCTTCTCCGGTGGATGCGTAAACGTCGCGATCAAGTCGAAGAAGTCCTCGACCGAGCGCGTTTCACCCCAAGACTTCTCGTCATTGTACACCAATACGATCAACACCATGTCGTGAGCTCCATCCTGAATGATCGCATCGTTATCAAGACGATAGTGGATACCACGCTTGTTCGATCCATAAAGTGGGAATGTCTCAGTCGTCTCTCGAGTCTGGTCCGAGAACGGCTTCCGGAAGTCCTCCACCTCAAAGGGCACACTCTTGGCACGTGGGAGTGGCGCGGTACGTGGGTGGAGCACACTCTTCCCGATAAACTCCACTAAAGATTCATCAGGCTCAATGGACACGGAGGGTCGCGGAGGAGCCCCACCACGCACGTTATTGAATCCGAAGCCGGCGCTCCACAGTGTGAGCCCCACAGAGACGGAGAAGAGCGCGAGAAAGCCCAGCACGATCGCCGGCGTCTTCCGCGGGTGCTTGTGCACGGCGTCGGTGGTCGGAAGTCGCATGGACGTCGATAATTGTGATGTGGTTCAGATTCTGTGGGTGCTGATGGTCGTACTGACTACTTTATCAGAACATGGTGCAATTCTGATAAGTTCAGCTGTGAACCCATCTGGATTACAGTCCTCTTTTGTGCAATAAGCGAATAGCTCACCTTTATTGGTCAAATTATTGAGATTAATGCCGATCCTCGCAGCACTTGACACAGCTGGTCGGCGTGTGTACCAAGTCAGATGGGTTGTTTTTTCCTGGTTAGACCAATCGCCACGCATCAGCACAGGACGTATCCCTCGCTATTGTAAACGCTGTGTTGCCTGATGCAAGTGATGCAGCACCTCTGCGGTCGTAGGTCGCTGCGTTGGATCCAGTTGCACACAAGACTCGCCCAGTCCGCGTCAGCAAACTCTGTAAACTATACACTTAACCGACCCAACGGCACCATCTGCAAGATCGCAGCCTCTGGAAGACGGCGACCAGTGCTCACTTCTCCCGCATCCCAGTACGGCAGTTGATGAGAATCCAGCTCGGATAACACCACGCCGAATGAAAACACATCCGCCTTCTCGTCGTAATACTCACCGAGCATCACTTCGGGAGCCATCCAGAGTGAGGAACCTACGCCAGCAGTCATGGTCGAGTCAGTTTGTTCACGCGAGACGCCAAGTCGGTGAGTTTGCGTCGTAATTGCTGGTGAGCAAGATATTCTTCGACTTGAGGTCACGATGCACCATAATGGGTTGCAAGGTGTGGAGACAGGTGAGCGCATGGGCCACATGAAGCTTGGATCGTTGCTGTATTGACATCAGCGAGTGTGGCCCGCGTACAGTAGACGTCCGAGGACTGGGGCTCCTCTGGAAGTGACCCAGCCTCATGAAACTCGATGGCCAGACACCGTGGATGTCGCATGTCAGGAAAAACACGCGCTTCATTGGCGTAAATCAACAGTAGACTTGTAAAAAGAAGAGCAATGGTGAGCGCTGTCGACATTCGGTAAGCCTCCATGACAATTTTAAGGAATGACAAGAGAATGGCATTGTTACTCACATCTTCTCCAATCGATCTGAAGACGAAGCAGATTCTTGATCGTGAGTCATGTTTTCAATGGGTTCGCAACTGCGTGCACGCTTTTAGCATTTTCTTTCGAGGCATATTCGTGGAGCTCTTCCAGCGAAATGATTCGTTGGAATCAGACAACACCACGAACCCCAGCTTTCTAAACCGAGGCCTGTGATTTAATCAAGGTATCGACACTTCTTTATTTCGCTCCCGTGCATGTGGGTTTCCCTGGATTCGCACCTGACGTTCCATCACCAATCAGCACGCAAGTAAAACCAAAATGGTGAAGTGATATTGCTCCAGAAATCGACTATGATAATAGAAAAGTCACGTTATTAACGACTTTGTTCGTACTAGCCTTGATCCTTGATGGCTCGGTCCGCTGGAACTCGCACTGGTAAACCTTTCTTGACGGCTCAGTTTGCGCTCAAGCCAGTCGTCGTGCTGCCTGATGCACGCGATGCAACACCTCTGCGATCGTTGGTCGCTGCGTAGGATCCAACCGCACACACGACTGGCCCAATAGCATCAAGTCTTCGTCCGCATACTCCGTAAAGGACACACTCAACCGACCCAACGACACCATCTGCAAGATCGCTGTATCTGGAAGGCGACGGCCTGTACCCAGTTCCTTTGCGTCCCAATACGGCAAGCGGTGCGAATCCAGCTCCGACAACACCACGCCAAACGAAAACACATCCGCCTTCTCGTCGTATCGCTCGCCCAGCATTACCTCAGGCGCCATCCATAACGATGATCCCACTCCAGCGGTCATTGTCGAGTCAGTTCGTTCGCGTGAGACACCAAAGTCGGTGAGTTTGGCGTCGTAATTGCTGGTGAGCAGGATATTCTTCGACTTGAGGTCACGATGCACCACAATGGGTTGCAGACTGTGAAGATAGGTGAGTGCGTGAGCGACATGAAGCGCGATCTTGAGTTTGTCGCTGTCAAAGCCGTGCTGCCGACGTTCTTCGTTCTCGAATCGCGTTAGTACCGAACGCAGATCGCCGTTGTCCATGAACTCGGTGACTACGCACAAATCACTGAGCGAGTTCCACGCGACACCGACGAATCGAACGATGCGTTCATGTTCGAGGCTGGCTAACAGTTTCGCTTCCGCGAGAAAAGAATCGATCTGGCTCAGATCTTTGCGTCGGTCTGGAAGTAGTTGTTTGATGGCAACAACTTCGTTCTTGTAAACACCTTTGTAGACTTCGCCATACCCGCCGCGGTTAATGAGCGCACCGAATGTAATTGCTTCGAGTGGTATGCGGACTGCAATGATCATTGAGTCGTCCCAGAGCCCAGCGTCTGTAGGGCGTGGTCCAGATCCGCCGGAGGGTACGCTTGAGCTTGCGTTAGTGCTTTTGGTTGCACTGTGCTTGCTGTTGCTTTTGCTGTTGTTCGCTTGGCCATATGCTGCATAGTCGGTCGCCACCATCTCGAGATCTTGTGGCGATGGTACCACATGTTGTAAGTCCTCGAATTCTGCTCCTTGCTTCGTAGTACTGTTCTTGGACTTCTTCCTGCATCGACAGATGAGGAAGATGATGAGAATTACGATCACGAGAGCCCCGCCACCAATTCCAGCGATGAGACCAACGTTCGAGCCGGATTTCTTCTCTTCTGCGGTAAGCACAACAACATTTCGTGAGGAATGAGTCAGAGAACCTTTGGGGCGGGTAGATAATCGTACCCGAAGAAACCTGTGGCGTGAGAGTCGAGAAGAAATCTTCCCCCTTCGTAGTCTGGGGACTTGGTGCGGACGGTGTTGATCCGGATCCCGACGAGGCAGACGTGGACGAGGACGCAGTCGACGAAGCCGACTCGGAACCCGAAGAAGAAGCCGACTCAGAGGACGAGCCCGAGTCACTATCTCCACTGGAGCTAGTGCATCGCGCAAATGAGTACTCTATCACTTGCTTGTACGTGTAAATGTCGTCACTGATGTACACCAAGCATCGTGGGAGCTCGAGCATCTGGACCTTCTTGATCAACGCCGTGCACGTGCACAGTTCGCGTTGCTGTTGCGCATTGGGCAGCACCGTCATGCCCCATCGGTACGTCGTCTTGGTGGCGCATTCGTTGTTTTCGACGAACGTAGCTTCGTCGATATATGAGAGGTCCATAAGCGCACACGAGATGTCAGTGAGCTGTGGGGCGTCCGGAAACGACCCCGCCTCATGAAACTCGATGGCCAGCCGCCGAAGATGACGCACATCCGGCGCCACACGCGCGTCCATCGCGTGCGTCAGCGTCAGCGTCGATAGAAAGAGGGACACACTGAGCATTCTCGGCAGTCGAAGAGCGCTCATGACGAGGATGGCGCTTAGTCACGCAGACTAACTATGGCGGTCGTGTTCTTCGGATGGCCAGTTAGACCGACGGAGGATTCCTTGGATACACAGCATACCTACTGGTTAGTCGTCCGGAAGTTGGATGAGCCACATGTGGTCAGTAGCACTGGTCACATGCTCAACGATCGGACTAACCGACTTTGGATCTTGATGAACCCATTGCGCACATCGCGGCTAGGGGTAGAAAAATCAGCCGTTGAAGGCTGTACTAGCTTAATCCAGTGAAGTGCACGTATGAAGCCAAATAATTCCTATGACATAATATAATAGGCGCTATTAGACGTTCCACGTAACTTGTGCCTTCATTTGATGTGGCTCCATCGTAGAAACGGAACTTTCGAACCTATATTCAGAAATCTAGGAATGGTGGATCACCTCATGCGGCATACCCCAACAACGGAAGCCCAAGAAATGAGCAGAATAGCACAGACCCTCCGTCTCAATGCCATCGTAGCCTTCCATATCCCACTCACTACCGATAATGTAGTGGTGTGGAAACAATACACCCTGACGATGGATGTCGGCGCGCACGTACAGCATGGTGCCGCCAACAGAGTCAAGTGCGATGTAATCGTGGGTGGTATTGCTGAAGAAGGAGATGCGGTCGACGTCCAATTCGTTCGGTACGAACCCGTTTCGTTCTTGGGTCGATTTCGGATGCGTTCGTGTGCCGACCCAAGCGTTCATGTCGTACTCTCTTCCCCCTTGCAAACACACTGGTTCCAGGATGTCACGATTCGCTGCAAACGCAAGCACGTTTGGTAAGTCTGAATGCTTTGAGAGAAGCAGTCAGCAGCAGGATCAGACACATACCTTTCACCATCTTCGACACCAATCCGTTCGGAATCGTGTGCACGTCTGCATCCAACCACACCACGTGCTGATGCCACGACTCGAGCGTCGACATTAAAGCGAAATTGCGGTAGCGGGAGATCATTCGACGACGCACATGCTGGATGCCATCGTTATGGCGATTCTCACGGGTGACCACACTGCCGACGTTGAAGTCGTTGCGCAACAGCAGCGATAATTGCGCGTATTCGGGTATCTTCTCCTTCATGATACGCTGCACCTTGTTGAACTCGGTCCGATTCGAAGTCAACATGGTCACCGACGTCTTCTCCGTGGGATGCGTAAAAGTGGCGAGTAAATTGAAAAAGTCTTTGGGCGAGCGTCCACCTCCCCATGATTTCTCGTCATTAAACACCACCACGATAAGCACCATGTCATGTGCGCCTTGCTTGATGATGTCGTCGTTATCGAGTCGGTAGTGGATGCCGCGTTCGATCGAACCATACTGAGGGAAGGTTTCGGTGGTCTCTCGGATGTTGTCGACGTAATTTTCTCGATACTGGTGTAATGTAAATGGGTTACCTTCGACATCCGGTAGTGCTCCAGTCCGTGGATGCAGCACACTCTTGCCGATGTGGTCGCTCTTATCAACCTTGAGATACGATAAACTGTCGACGAGTGAGTGGCGGATAGATGCACTCGATCTGGCCGTCAGTAACCAGAATGACACCCCTGCCGTCACGACGAACGCAGCAAAGAGCCCAAGTACGACTGGTGATCGCTGAAGCGGCGTCAAGCGAGCAGGAGCTTTCGTGACAGGAAGACTCATCGCTGCTGGCGGATGCAAACTGAGGTCAAAAGCCGAATGAACATCGTGTTTATCCTCGTTGAGTCTAACGGGTCCGGACAGCGTCTGCCAAGCCAGGCAGCATGGTCCAGAGCGATTTATGCAGACGACAGAGAGAGATGGATGTAGTGGATGCCTGTCGTTTGTGGCCTGTGGGATGAGTTTTCACGACTTCTGGACCACCACAGTCATGCCACTCATCAAAACTCAGGATCGAAGTATCAAATATGATCCGTTTTCACAACACTAGGTAGTATGAATGTGGGATTTGTCAAAGCAAGATACTATTAGAACCGTTGAGGACCATCCTGATAGTCGTGAGGCGTATGGGGCAGCCGTCAGTCCATGTCTTGACCCATAGTCGCTGCTGAACGAGGTTACTCCCGTGGATGCGGTTTATCGTAAGCAAATTCCCGCCGCAGTGTCGGCCACGCAATTATGTGCAGATCGCTTGCCTTGGTAACGCAAGCATCCGATTCCAGTGGCAAATTCGATGGCCAGTCATATCTGGGGGAGTTCTATCGCTTTATTTGTATTTTGCGGCAATCTACAACGAAGTTTCAACATGAAAGGTGAATCCAGGATTCTAGGGATGGTGGATCACCTCATGCGGCATACCCCAACAACGGAAGCCCAAGAAATGAGCAGAATAGCACAGACCCTCCGTCTCAATGCCATCGTAGCCTTCCATATCCCACTCACTACCGATAATGTAGTGGTGTGGAAACAATACACCCTGACGATGGATGTCGGCGCGCACGTACAGCATGGTGCCGCCAACAGAGTCAAGTGCGATGTAATCGTGGGTGGTATTGCTGAAGAAGGAGATGCGGTCGACGTCCAATTCGTTCGGTACGAACCCGTTTCGTTCTTGGGTCGATTTCGGATGCGTTCGTGTGCCGACCCAAGCGTTCATGTCGTACTCTCTTCCCCCTTGCAAACACACTGGTTCCAGGATGTCACGATTCGCTGCAAACGCAAGCACGTTTGGTAAGTCTGAATGCTTTGAGAGAAGCAGTCAGCAGCAGGATCAGACACATACCTTTCACCATCTTCGACACCAATCCGTTCGGAATCGTGTGCACGTCTGCATCCAACCACACCACGTGCTGATGCCACGACTCGAGCGTCGACATTAAAGCGAGATTGCGGTAGCGGGAGATCATTCGACGACGCACATGCTGGATGCCATCGTTATGGCGATTCTCACGGGTGACCACACTGCCGACGTTGAAGTCGTTGCGCAACAGCAGCGATAATTGCGCGTATTCGGGTATCTTCTCCTTCATGATACGCTGCACCTTGTTGAACTCGGTCCGATTCGAAGTCAACATGGTCACCGACGTCTTCTCCGTGGGATGCGTAAAAGTGGCGAGTAAATTGAAAAAGTCTTTGGGCGAGCGTCCACCTCCCCATGATTTCTCGTCATTAAACACCACCACGATAAGCACCATGTCATGTGCGCCTTGCTTGATGATGCCGTCGTTGTCGAGTCGGTAGTGGATGCCGCGTTCGGCTGATCCATACTGAGGGAAGGTTTCGGTGGTCTCTCGAATGGTGGCTACAAGTGTTTCGCGGTACTGATGAAGATCGAACGGTTCGCTCTCGACATTCGGCAGCTCTGCTGCTCGAGGATGCAGCACACTTTTGCCGATATGGTCGTTCTTGTGGATCTTGAGGTAAGAGAGATCGACCACGTCTTCCTTTTGAATTTGAACGAGCGGCTGTCTCGTCAGCTGCCACACGGACAACCCAGCCGTGACGATGAAGAGCGCAAAGAAGCCGAACATGACTGGCGAACGCTGAAGCGCCCGCGCGCTTGGATGCACTCGTGTCTTGAGAAGCGACATGACTGCTGCAGGTTTCAAAGTGAGACCTGGGAACTCAACCGAAAGGCTCGCGCTGGCTCGTCAATGCTAACGGATAATGTGGGTAAACCCTGGTCCACCTGACTCATGTTGCTCGTCGCCACTCGTCTTGTTCTGGCCACGCATTTTACTCAAATAAAAACGGATCCCCATCTTCAGGCCTCTGCAAAGTAGGCTTTTCTGCCTATATCCTATTTTATGCTCATATAGGACTTTTCAGAACATTAAAAGTAGGATCTGTATTAACTGTATGGAAAATATATACAGAGTACGAAGGAAGGGTGGACGAAAGCACTTGATTCACTCGTCCGGATCTTCAGTGCTTTCTTCATTGATTGCATCTTGGTATCCAATGTCGTTGGCAAGCGAGATCAAGGCGAAGTACTGCTTCGCCTGCAGCTGGCCCTCCATTGCGTAGTTACTCAGGCATGATCGGTGCTGGCCTTTGATGCGTTTGAGGTCGCTGAAATCTCCTTCAACCTGATGCGTGCCGGGGGATACCGCTGCAAAAGCTGCGAGAAATTCGATCAAGTGCCAGTATTTGCGTTCGGGATCGACTTGTCTCCAAGCTCCCTCGAATCTCTCGCGCTTGCTAGAATCCAACAGTCGCTTGAACGCACTGTCTGACTTGGACCGACGCAAGAAGTTCTGGTATTCCGTCCAGATGACTGTAGTCGCGGTGTCACCAAATGCTGCTTTCAACCTTTCTTCGTGCAGCCGAATGAGATCGCGAATTGCTGAAGGTTTTAAGTCAGGCAGCTCCGCCGGAAGGATCGTTGGAGATGGCGCGTCGTCATAGTTGACTTCGATGGAAAGATTCCTAGCCCCAACTATGAACCTTGCAATTGCGTGCACCATGACAAGCACGACTTGATCTTGGATGGCCTGTGGGAGTTCGTTGTACATGTCTTCAGAGCTGTACGAAGCCATCTTTATGAAGAGGGGCCATCTTGTCGTAAACACTTGGAATGTTGACGCACTTGGCCTATCTCAATGGGCATCAACAGCTCCAGTGTTTAGACCCAGTGTCCTAAACTATTTTTCGCAAAAGTAGATGGTGTTCAGTGTATTTAATCAAAAAGTGGACTTGACAGCGCCGAATCAGACTCACTCATCTGATGCCGTGTCACCATGACCAACGGCATGGCGATCGTCTCGATGATCGCGCTGGCGCTCTTCGCCGTGTATGCGACGCAAGGGGTTCACACCAGTCCACATCCACCGGTTCATAACAGCAATGGCCGTGTGCTGCCAGCGCGAGCGCCGGCGTTGGCCAAGCCCCACGCCACGCTCCAGGTCATTTCAGAGACCCCGGTTGACCACCTCGGCTCGTTGACACTGGAATTCGACATCCCCGGGCCTGCTGGAATCAACTGGATCGGCTCGTACTGCGTAGAAGACGAGCTGGCTCCGGATCCGGACAATCAGCCGCTGGATATCAAGTATCTCAACGGGAGTCACGGCCGAGTCGAGTACGAACGCGTGCCGAATATGCGCTGTTCGTGGCAGTTCCGACTCTTTCGGACGTCCGGGAGGAAGCACTATCGACTGGCACATACCAACTACGTCCGGATGCGCCGTGGCCATGAAGAGCCCTTGCAAGTGCATCTCGCAGTGACTGGGGAAGCCACTCAGATGCGAGTCATGTGGGTCAGTAGCGTCGTCTCCCGACCGAGTGTCCAGTACGGACGAACGCCCACTGCGTTGGATCAAGAAGTAAAGGCAACCGGTACAACGTATAGTGCGGAAGACATGTGCGAGGGACCTGCTCGTACAGTCCACGCCCAGTTCTTCCGCGACCTAGGGCAACTCTATGAAGCCGTGATGACAAAACTTGAGCCAGGCGCGACGTACTACTACCGTGTCGGCAGTTCGACCCAGCAAAGCCCTGTCTTCACGTTCACTGCCTCGCCTCGACCAGGGCAAGTACCAGTCGACCGACCACAGAGTTTCTTCGTGTATGGCGACATGGGCGATTGGGATATGAAGGCACTAGGTGCGCTTCCTCGTGACCGCTCAGCCACCACAGCCGAACTCATGCGCCACGACATGACCTACGAGTCGCAGTATCAATGGCTCGCAGCTGTGCATATCGGCGACATCTCGTACGCCAAGGGAAGAGCTTTTCTCTGGGACCAGTTTGCCTCTGTCATTCAGCCAGTCGCAGCTGAACTCCCGTACATGGTGGGCGTTGGGAACCACGACTATTGCTACTTTAACGGCCGCGAACGAGACCCATCAGGTGCCAGTGGTGCGTTTCGTCCACCCTACGCACCCAACGACTGCAGCTCCGGCGGCGAATGCGGGCTTCCTCTGCATATGCGCTATCGGATGCCCGACAATGGCAACAGTGTCTTCTGGTACAGCTTCGAAATCGGCTTGATGCATCACATCGTGCTGAGTACCGAGCATGACTATACGCCCGGCTCGCCCATGTCCGTCTGGCTGGTCAATGACCTCCGTCGAGTGGATCGAAGCCGCACACCGTGGGTATTCCTTCATATTCATCGCCCCATGTACTGCTCGGAAGTGTACGAGTCGGATTTCAAGCTCTCACAGTACATCCGCAAGCAACTCGAGACGGTTTGTGCGGAGTTTGGGGTCGACGTGGTGTTTTCTGGACACTACCACGCATACGAACGCACGTGCCCAGTGTTCCAGGAGCAGTGTCGCGTCGAGGTATTGGATAAAGACCGCCGAGGTATCCGCGTCGAGCGAGCCTTGGCTCCAGTGCACATCATGGTCGGCTCAGCGGGGGCTTTGGTGGATAACGCAGCGTATTATCAAGTACCCTGGCATCGTATCGGTCTCCCCCAGTACGGATACGGCCGCATGCACGTTGTCAACGCCACGCACGCTCGCTACGAGTTCAAGGCGAACGTCCCGCGCGCCGTTGTCGATACAACGTGGATCGTCAGCGATCATAAGTGGCACGAGGGCATTCTAACGTCCAGTGTCGACGCGTCCCGTGCTCAAATGGGACGCCAGCGTCCCACAACGCGTCCTACGACACCAAGTGCATCGACAAAACTCGATCTGTTTGTCGAGAGCGATCTGAACGAGAAGCGAGGGACTACAGCAAGCCCAAACTTGGAGTATGACGAGGAAGAGGATGACACGGATGGTGCAGACGGATGGTAATAGATTGTTTGATAGGGAATAGAGAATACAGGTACAACAGACAGATTAAACGGCTCACGGTGGACTCTGTTGGGTTATCTACTGCTTCTCCACAGCTACAACGGCATCGATTCCTGCGAACGCATCGCAGTACACCTCCACTTGCAAGTCGCTCGCCTCCGCGACGTTGGCAAACTGCACAACGCTACGAGGCTTCCACGTCATCCGCTTTAGCTGGAACTTCTTGGCGTCTTCATTGTGCGGTGGAGCGTTCAGCAGCACATAAAATCCGTACGGCTTGGGCTTTTGGAATCGCTTGGCATTGGCCAATTGCGTCGTGTTCTGTCCCTCAGCTGTCGTCATCTCGACGCGAACCGATTGACCAGCCAAAGAAGCCGACACATTCACACGAGGGACCGCCTCAACAGCGCGTCGGAGCTCATTCAACTGCGCGTCGTTCCAAGCGGCTTCACGACCTTGAGTCGCAGCCTTAAGCTCCTTCATGAGGCCTGACTTCTTCTTTCCATCCGAAACGACCTGACGGAGTTCTTCAACGGTCGACACACGCAATTCTTCATTCTTTGTGGTCTGCAACTGCTGACTGATACGCTCGGTCACGAACGGAAGCTGCATGAACACGTTTTTGCTGGCGATCGACGGCCACAAGCTCTGTACGAGTCCCTGCGAGAGCTTGATGCCGGCGACCACGAGCTCCTTGTGCTGAAGCAAGGCGCAGATGTCAATCGCAGCACTAAGCAAACGCGGCATCTGATCCAGCAACGATCGCAAGTCATTTCCAAAGTCGCTCGACGGCATTCGAATGCGCAACAAGTGCATTTGCAACAGTAAGAACGCCTTGACAGGGCTACCGTGCGTCTCGAGCATCGTGCGCTGCTTCTTCGGTGCTGATTGGAAAAGACTGGTCAGTGGCGAGTACTTGACCTGGGCACAAAGCTCGTTGACAAGACCACTTTGGATCTCATGATGACGCAGCGGGGTAGCCTCGAGGATCTCGACACACGACTCGCAGATCACTCGAAGAACGGCGACGAGCCACTGCTCTTCAGACTTGTCGTCACCCTTCGCAGCGCCGTCATCCTGAGACTTCTTCGGTTTCTTGGTCGTCACGGCCTTGAAGGCAGTGTACATCTTGGCGACCGAGCGCACGTCAACGTACAAGGAGGCCGCTAGCTTACCCACCACCGTCGGAGCGATCGCCTGAGTCTTAGGATCCATCGTCACACACTCGTTTTCAACCAGAGTCTGTAGAGTCGAGTCGACAAGCGAGCGGAAAAAGGCTTCGACACCACCTTTGGTGTCATCCTGAGCACTTGTGTAGCCATAGAAGCTCGGGTTCTTTACGACACGCTGGAAGAGCAAACTCCAACTGAGATATTGCACGACGTCGGCCTTGTTGCGGATGAGTCCACTCGCAATCTCGGCGTTCAGATGGTTCTCCAAGTGGTCCGCCAGCGATGACTCGATGGCCAGTGGCTCGTAGAGCAGACGCTGAATCATATTCTTCTTGGCTTCCTCCACGAGCACACAGGCCACGCCCTTGTCGTCCAGCGATGGGCGACCGGCACGACCGATCATCTGCAGCAGATCACTCAGAGGATACGACTGGTAGCGGCCCTGCTGGAAGTACTCCGTGCCCTTGATCACTACGAGATGCGCTGGCAAGTTGACACCCCACGCTAACGTCGACGTCGAGATCACCACCTGGATCATCTTGTCGCGGAATAGCTTCTCCACGAGTTCACGGTCGCGTCGTGCAAGACCAGCGTGGTGCAAACCGATACCAAACGACAGTGTGTGACGCAGCGTCTCGTCCTGGACGGCATGGGCACCAGCAGTGATCGAATCCATGATACTCTCGTCGACCTTGAGGAAAGGCTTCGCGCTACCCGTACTGCCGTCAGCGTGCGAGACACAGAAGGAGATCAAATCGAGGGCCGTGAGTTTGGTCTGCGCCTTGGACGACACGAAAATGAGCACGGGCTTATCTGGTGAGTGCGTGCGGATGGCCATGAACGTTGGTTTGTTCATTGCCGCCATACGAGCGACATAGTGGCGTTCCGGAAAGCCTTGGATATGAACCTCCATTGGCACTGGACGCACCGAAGCGCGGAAGTTGTACACCTGTCCACCGTTGTCCTTGCTGATACCGAGCCATGCGCCAACGTCCGGTGCGTTCGCCAATGCCGTCGAAAGACCGAGCAGACGAATCACACGACGCTCATCAGAGCGGAATCGACGCAAGCGACTCACCAGAACTTCAAGAACCGCGCCACGAGGAGTTTCACCGACCAAATGCACCTCGTCGATTACAACAAGGGCCGTCTTGGCCATCAGTGCGCGTCCGACACCCACACTGCGAGTGAGCAAGTCCCACTTCTCCGGCGTCGTGACAACAATGTCGGCGTTACGCAGCAAGTACTCGACGTTGACGAGGGTGTCTCCCGTCACTTCGACAACACGCTTGCGAAGCTGACGAGGAGACTCAAAGCGAGTCTTCCATTCGCTCACCTTCTCTCGCGCGAGAGCCTTCAGTGGCGCAATGTACACGATCAACGACGGAGTGGAGCCAGCGTCCGGAGTAGTAGCCGCTCTGGCTACCTGGTTCCAGATACGCAGCATCGCCAGCTCCGCGCAAATGGTCTTGCCGCTGCCAGTTGGAGCACAGATGAGGACGTTACCGTCTTGGTGGTAGAGCTGGTGAAAGGTCTGCGTCTGAATCGGATTGAAGAACTGGAAGCGAGACGCATACACGCTCTGGAACACTGGGTTTTCGAGCGACAGCAGAGGCTGCGGGTGAAGAGTGAGCAGCTTCGTGTACATCTCTTCCTTGTCCTTCTTCTGAGAAGCCGCTTTGGAGAGCGCGCCATCCGAAGGCGTGTAAGTGACTTCGTAGTACGTCTCAATACCAACCAGACGATCCGAAAGCACTCGAATGACATAGCTCGCCTCCTGGTGCTCATCTGAGACGAATACAGGCACGTAGCATTCCATATTCAGACGCTGAGTGCCTTCCTTCCAGCTCCAGAAGCGACTCTGATGGAGAACAAAGTACTCGGAGTGGTAGATGAAGCCTGTGACAGCGTCTTCGACCCAGATCCAGTAGCTCAGAGTGCGTCCGAACGCAGCCTCGCGCCATTCAGGGAAGAGAGGCTGGAGTGAAAACGCGAGTCGCAGCATGTTGCCACCAAACGGCTGGACCTGGACACCGTCCTGACCATCACGACCGTCGGCAATGTCGACAAACGGCAGCATGTTGATCCACTTGCGCACCTTGGCGCTGAGATCGACGCTTCCTGGCGTCGCCAACGTCTCATAGAGATCCAAATGGCGACGTTCGACCTCCCCGACGACGTCCAAAGGCACATTCGACAGTTGAAGGAGCACGTTTTGGTCCCACCACAGCTTCTGATCGATCGAGTTAGCGAGTTGGAGGAACTTCTCGGCCTTGCGCGCGCTATTCTTCTTCAGACAAATCTCAAACAGCGCACGACAGACACGTGAGGCATTTTGTGCGACGTAGTTGGTGTCGGAAATGAGTGTGAAACTCGAAACACGGGCGTTGCCAATCAACGCCTGCAACAACACGTTCGTCTTGCCCATGTAGCTCTCGACGCCGCCGCCAAGCACTTCGAATCGACAGTACTTACGCTGCAGTCGCTCGAGCTCGTTCATCTCGTCCTCTCGAGCCTTGATCTGCTCGAATTCATTGCTGCTACACAGCACAAGCAGCACACGTTCCCAGTCCAAGTCATCGTCATCCGGTGAGTCGTCCTCTCCATCACGGCCACGCGAACGACGCGTCTTGGACGTGTCGAGCAGGTCGTTGAACGTCTGAATCGACGTGTGCTGGATGTAGAAGTGACTCGCCACACGGCCCATCGCCGTGACAGCGAAGAGCGTCTTGGCGGCGTCTTCCGGCTCGGCCACTTCGGCTTGATCCAAACGCACTGGTCGCTTCTTCTCGCGCAGGATCTTGATCATCCGACACTGTTGGAGCTTCTCCGCGGCGTCTATGAGCAACTGCTTGCGCTTCTCGAGCAGAGTCGGGTCTTGCTGCACGTCCTCGTACTTGAGACCATACGCCAGGGGGTTCTTGACCATACGCACGTAGAGATACGTGTAGCTCAGCCATTCGCATGCTTCTTCGAGGTTGCTGACCGTGCCCGAGACGATTTCGGCGTTCAAATGGTCCGGCAAAGCCTTGATCAACGCTGATTCCATTGGAATACCTGTCGTAAGCAGACGCAAGTAGTGCGGCAACTGCTCCTGCGTCGTCATGAGCACCGCATCACCACTCGTGTCGTACTGGGGTCGACCGGCACGACCGAAGATCTGCATCACGTCCAGCATACTCAGCTGCGTGATGCCACCCTTGTCAGCGTTGTACACCTGCGTACCCTTGATCAGCACGGAATGCGCTGGCAAGTTGACACCCCAAGCCAAAGTCGCGGTACAGCACAAGACACGGATGAAGCCCTTCTCGAAGAGCTCTTCGGTCAGATTACGATCAGCACGGAGCATACCAGCGTGGTGGATACCCAGACCATACACAAAGAGCTCCTTGAGTTCCTTGTTACGGCTTCGCTGGACGCGGTCCAGCAGGTTTAGCGGCATCTCGAGTTCCTCCGGCGGCTTGAACGCCTCCAGCGTCGCCGTCGCATCGTCCTCTAGCTGGGCTAGCTCCACAAGAGCACGCATCGTCGCCGCTGTCTCCTTTCGCGAGTGCACGAACACCATCACCTGCTCTTTGTGCTCG
Organism: Pythium oligandrum; assembly: GCA_020085045.1. Taxonomy (NCBI): domain Eukaryota; phylum Oomycota; class Peronosporomycetes; order Pythiales; family Pythiaceae; genus Pythium; species Pythium oligandrum. The sequence continues at coordinate 91,477 of JAHRIK010000002.1, forward strand.
ACCTGGTTGAGACAGTGAGTAAGCGTGAGCTTGTTCATGAGCAACTGGATCTGACGCTGCTTGCTCATCGCTGGACCCGTCTTACTCGTTGCCTGCGCACGCTGACGACGACGCTCGTCACTATCGTCGGTGGTCTCAAGCGTTGTTGCGAGCTCCTTGGCGTTGAGCGCAAGCGCTTCCTTCAGACTTGTGGCGTTCGCACTCACACCAATAAAAGTCTGGTCCAGCGGCACTGGTCGATACGTCGAGTCAAAGAAGAACAAGCCACCACGTCCACCGTTGGTCGCCGCGTTCTGACTGCGTGCGTCACCAGGAGGCACGTAAACACGAAGGAACGTCGCGACATCCACGTAGTTGGGCAGCGTCGCCGAAAGACCGACAATACGAATCATGCTCTGCGTACTCTCCACACGACGCACAGTACGCGCGACGATCGTCTCGATCACGGGACCTCGTTCATCCGCCAGCAAGTGGACTTCATCGATAATCAGCAACTTGACTTGACTCAGCAATGCCTGCTGCGTACTCGACTTGCGCGTGATCACGTCCCACTTCTCCGGCGTCGTCACAATCACATGCGTCTCCTCGATCTCCTTCTTGGTCAGCTGCATGTCACCCGTCAGTTCCGCCACACGGAGCTTGAGACCGGCCAAGCGCTCGCCAAACTTGGTGACAACTTCTTGAGCCAACGCCTTCATCGGTGCCACGTAGATGATCTTCATGTGCGCGAGCGACTGCTTCCGCTGCAGCTGCGTCTTGACCTCCTGCAGGATCGTAAGCATCGCCACGTTCGTCTTACCAGCACCCGTTGGCGCACAGACCAGCAAGTTCTGGTTCGTATTGTACGCCGCGTCAAAGAGCTTGGACTGGAGACGGTTGAGATGCGTCATGCCCTTGAACGTGGTCTGCGCAAACGCCTCGAGCGACGAGATCGGCACGAGCTCTTCGCCCTTGGCCAACGACTTCTTCGCGTGCGCGGGGATGTTGACGTGCTCGTAGCCCTTAAAGTACGTGCGCTTGGTACTGTCCGGCAGCGTCAACATACCCGCAGATGTGAGCTGTCCAGCCGCCCCGTTCGTATCGTAGCCGCCGTCCAACATACCAAACTCACGGAGAAGCAACGACGTCGGCTCGTTGCGCTTTTCTTCTTCTTCAAACTGACGCTGGAGACGCAGCACTTCGAGGTCGTAGCCCGCGGCTTCGAGCCACTTGAGCTGCTCGTCGTCCTCGTCCTCGTCCTGCTGGCCTTGAGCTCGAGCCTTGCGCTGGGCCTTGCGCTGCTGCTTCTGCTGGAGCAGCTCGGTCGCCGTCTGGATCGTAAACGACGACGCGACACGGGCCGCTGGTCGCGCGTGGCCGCCCGAAGCGAGCGAGGCATTGAACGCGAGCTGCTGCTGCGCGTCCTGCAGCGACTGCCGCGTTACACTGCCGCCACGCGCAAACTCCTTGGCATGCTGCATCACAAAGGCGATGAGATCCATGCCTTCAACGCCGACGAGACCAAAGAGATGCGACTGGATGAGGTCGTCTTGTCCGTTGGCGTCCTGCACAGTCTGCCAGATCGTCTCGGCCAGCTCACTGTCGGAAAAGACCACCGAGCCCGTCGCCGCGACATACTGCGCGCACTGCTGCAGCAGCTGCTGCGAGACACTCGCGGGAGGCGCCTTGCCGCCCTTCTTGCCCTTGTCCGCGTGCTTCTTGGTCGTGACGACGGCGCCGACGGCACTGCGCGTGACTTGGCGCTCGTTCGCTTCGACCAGATCCACGTGGTCCACGCACAGCACACGCAGCAGCTGCTTCTCCTTCTCGGAGCGCTGGCTGCCCCAGGCGATAACGTCGGCGAGTGGGTCATCCAGCGCGAACTCGTCCATCCACGACGGCAACGGCGGTGGCGGCGGCGCGGCATTTGTCGACGCCTTGGACGTCGCAGGCCGTTTCTTCGAGCTGGAACTCGCAGCCACAGGCTTCTCCTGCACAGACGCGTCCTTCGGGAGCGGCGGCGCACCGAAAGACGCGCGTAGGACGTCGCGGAAGGTCGTCATCTTGGGGTCGATCTTGGCAATTGACGAAGGAGGAATGGTGCGTGGCGGTGGCTTATGACATGAGCGATACGATAGTCGTCATCGTTCAACCCAAATTCCCGAATGCAATTATGCAATTCGGGACAGATGCATCGTGTATTGTACATCTGGTCCGACCATCTGACCATCACTCACACCGAGAAAGGTCACACAGGGGCTACTATTCAAAGCGGGTAGGTCGCGTCGTTTCGACCTTGAAGCGCTTGGTGCAAGTCGTTTTGCCCCGCTTGCAGTCGTTACGACACCTGCAAATAGAGACTTGTGTGACACTTGCTGTCTCCTCGACGGTCTTGATGCACCCACACGTCCGTTTTGCGCGACACAGTAGCTCTTCTCGCATCGAAAGCACTTGCGAACGACACACAGAAGACTTGTCATGGGGAATCGCTGCTGCAAGCGCGCAGAGACTCCGCCTGCGGTACGTTTACGCATGGTCTCCATTGCTTCACAGCGTATCCTCAATGATCTTCTGAACTTGTGCGCTTGATAGGACGATGGCGAAGGCTCCAACCCATTCAAGCCGAGTAACCGCAAGTGCACCGACTTGCTCTTTGTGTTGCTCTTCTTCGTCTTCTGGATCGGCATGATCATCATCGCTGGCGTCGCGTACAAGCACGGAGAACCCAAGCGCTTAGTCTATGGGACGGACTGGAAAGGACGCACCTGTGGTGTCAAGGCGGACGCAAAAGACGGCGTCCCAGCGTACGACTTTACCAAGTACCCCTACCTAATGTACCCGCGTCTATCAGAGGATATCGTGGCACTGTATGGTGAGAATCCGGATGCCTCCGATCTCATGTCGCCGTCAGCGCTAAGCAAGTTCTATGGTGTCTGTGTGACCGAGTGCCCGATGCTCGACAAGACGTCGCCGACGTATGTGCACGCGTATATTGACTATGTCCTCAATGTCGACCCCGTCAACAAGATCTACACCAAGGCTGGCAAGTCCGTCGAAGACGAAGACGCTGGCTCCCCATGGCGTTTGATGGTCGACACAACAAACGTGCTCAATCGCTGTTTGGAACTGAGCAAGGTCGAAGTCCAGCAGTCGGCGCGCTGCATCGACGACTGCTCTGCTGATGAGATCGCGGACTACCAGACCTCCGGTGCCACACAGACGACATGTGGTCAAGATCCGACCTTGAACCCTCTTCGAGACTGTGGAAACAAAGAGTGTACCGCGTTCGTGCTGAGCTACCGCGCCTCTTGCACGAGTATTGAGACATCGCGCCAGGAGAAGCAAGTCACTAGCGCTCGTTCAGATCCTATCATCGACATGCTCAGTCGACGCTACTACATGGTGGCGCGCTGGATTGGCGACGTCCAGAAGGCTGCGTTCCCCATTCTCATCTGCGGTGGTGGCTTTGCTCTCATCCTGGGCTTCCTCTGGCTCTTGATGCTGCGCTTTTGCGCTGGTCTCTTCGTCTGGATCGTGATCATCCTTGTCATCATCATGCAGCTGGTCATCACACTCTTCTGTGCGTACGAAGGCAATCTGCTCAATAGCACCAAGATCGACGCCGCTATGGCCAAGATGGGCGTGAAGTCCGGCACGTTCTCCACGTACATGTCCGATTCGACCAACTACATCAACGGCAGTGGCTTCAAAGTGACCGAAGATCAAGTTCATTACTGGGCCATCGCCTGCCACGTGCTCATTGCCGCAGACGTTGTGCTGCTCCTGGTCCTCGTCTTCATGTGCTCGCGCATTCGTATCGCCATCGGTATCATCCGTGAGGCGTCCAAGGCACTCCAGACCATGCCGTCGCTTGTGTTTTACCCAGTTCTCCCGACGATCTTCGCCATGGGTCTCGTGGCGTACTGGGTCGTCGCGGCCGCCTATATCATGACCTCAGCCAGCATTACCCTCAAGGACGTCCAGAACGCAGCAGGAGACGTCGTTGGGAAAGCACCACCGATCTCTGCGGAGATCGAGAACAACAACGTCGTCAACTACCTGCTCATTTACCACCTCTTCGGTCTGCTCTGGACCAACCAGTTCATCCAGGCCATCGCGTATACCACCATCGCTGGATGCTTTTGCGAGTACTACTGGACGCTGGACAAGCGTCAGGTCCCCGGCTTTGCCGTCATGCGCTCCATGTGGCGCACGACGCGTTACCATCTTGGCTCAATGGCGTTCGGTAGTCTGATCATCGCGGTCGTGCAGATGCTGCGCTTGGGCCTCGAGTACATTGACCAGAAGATGCGGTCGGCGAAGCAGGGTAACTCGGTCATCAAGGTCATCATGTGCTGTCTCAAATGCTGCATGTGGTGCTTTGAAAAGTGCGTTAAGTTCCTCAACAACAACGCGTTCATCCTCGTGGCAATGAAAGGCGCGAGCTTCTGTCCGGCGATGAAGGATTCGTTCCTGCTGCTCTTCAACAACGCCGCGCGTGTGGCCACTGTGAGCATCATCACGCGCTTCCTGATGATCTTGGGCAAGCTCTTCATCGCCGCGTTCTCCATGTTCTTCATGTTCCTCTTCATCCGTTATCCGCCGGTGTCGGTGCCCACCTTCTTCCTTGGTGATCTCAAGGACATCGACTCGCCAATTTTCCCTATGCTGGTACGTTGGACTCTTTGCTGTTTTCGTCTTTACGCTTTCTAACTGCTTGTGACGACAGGTGACTGGCCTCTTGGGCTACGCGACGGCGTCGTTCTTCCTGGACGTGTACGGCACAGGCATCGACACGATCCTGCTCTGCTTCTGCGAGGACTGCAACGTGAACAAGGCGTCCAACAAGTACTACATGAGCGACGAGCTCTTCGCGTACATTGACGGCCCGGCCAAGAAGAACGCCTTTAAAGCCTACCAGCCCACACGCGACGTGAGCTCTCGCGATCGCCCTGCGGACGCCGTGGCTTCACCAGTGACTGCGCCTCCCATCTACTCGGCCTCGCCGCCAAAGACCAAGAAGTAGACGAGCTACTACTCAACGTTCGGTCCTGTATAATGAATGCATCGCTTTATTCCTCCTTTGCTTCCTCCTTGACAGTTGTTTGCTCCGGTTGGACGCGTGTGACGACGAACAGCTCGCACTCGCCCGTGTCCAGCAGCTCCTGGAGGAACTGGCGACACGCGTCGTCGTCAGTGAAGGGCATGGGCGCTGGCAGCTTCGAGTCGAGGCTGTAGACCACGCCGTTGATCTTTCGGAGGGCGAACCAGTGGCGTTGCTCCAGCACGCGACGGAACCACCCACCGAAGGTCACGACGTTGCAGAGAACGCCCTCGATGGCGTCCAAGTCGATCGTCTCGCGGGTCACTCGCTGACGCTTGTCGGTCCATTGCATTGAGAAGCCTAGGGGGTTTGATGAGCAAACAGTGAAAATAACAACAGAACGCGTTCTTACCTCGTTGTTGCAAGACGAGCATGAGCACGTTGACGTCGTAGTTCCCGAGACCTAGCGGCGCGCGATGCGGATGCCAGAGCCACGTCGTGAGCGCGCTGGGCGTCGCCGTCGGGTCCATCGCGACGAGCTCTTCGCACGCGGCGTCCATCACAACGGTGTCCACTGCTGGAGCTAGGAGAACGCACCGTCAATACAAGGCACAGAGTCACACAGCGTCTACGCTATCGTACCCTGCAGGAGGTTGTTGAGCGCGTGGATGCCGCAGCGCAGGAGCGACTGCTTCTCATGATACACCGTCGACGCCATGCTTCTCGGTCTCCGTTCTTCTGCTATTACCCAAAGTAAGCCACTCACTGACCACGTCAACGTCGTTACTTTGGGTCTCAGTACGTCAGCGACACATAAGTGGCCTCTCCGGACACCGGATAATGCTGGCTTGACGAGAATAACTGCCCTCGAATCCACACGAGTCCATCGTAATCTTTAGCAGCGCTCTGTTCCTACGAGCCATGCCGGTCGTCGCTGTACAGCCGCTGGAGGCACGTCTGGCCTCCGACACGGGGTTCCTCGCCTGCCGTCCAAGCCGCATGGCCGCTACTCGATCGCCAAGTTCAGTGCGTTGAACGCCTACGAGCCCAGTCCCTTGCGAGCCATCGTGCTCCTCGCTGGGACGCCGTTGTTGCCTCTTACAGCGGCCGTTGTGCCGTCGTTCATCCCTTTACGAGCTCCTGCGTTGGGAATCGACGCCAACGCCCCCGTCTTCTTCATTCACATCCTGTGGGTCGTCGGGATGATCACACTCGGGACGCTGCTGCATCCACGACCGGCACTCCGCATCACTACCACTGAGATCTCGTACACCGAAGTCCTCGTGATCTCGTTCTTGTCGTCCTTCCAAGTCGCTGGCCTGGTCATCGGCCTGGCCTTCTGGTGGCGTTTCCCGACGCCGTTCACGTGGGTGCTACTCACTCCGTTCTGGGGCGTGGCGGTCGCTCTCTCTCATGTTCTGGTCCTTCGTCGGCGTATCTGGGGACGGAACAACGCTCTTCGCGAGCGGATGTCGTCCATTACGCCGTCGATCTCCGTGCAGGTCTCCCAACTCGGTCTCTACGCGGGGCTCTCGGCCATCTTTGAGCGACTGAGTACGTGGCAACAAGTGCTCATCCTGTGCTTCTTCCCTCTGTATAAAGCTGGTATGAAGCGCATCATTCGACGCATTGGGAAGAACCTGGACGACTTTGAGAACGAGATCGCCGTGAGTTCCGTCGAGATCAGCTCGTCCTTGTACCAGTGTATGATCCTCCAAGGCTCTCAGTCGACCATCGCCACGACCGTGCTCATTGGCATCGATCTCGTTCATGGCGTGCTCTCTGTGCGCATGTTCATGGACAAGAAGACGTCCGTCCCACGTCACTCACTCATCGCCACGGTGCGCGGAATAGTCGAGCAAGACCAGCTAGACGAAGCCGTTTTGCGCAAGTTCAAGACCCGAAAAGGGCCAGGACTCCAGCACAAGACCACGAAGAGCAAGCTTCTTGGTAATAGTACTCACTCGATCGTACCAGTACCAGTACCAGTGATGGTAAAAGAGGCTTCATCGACCAAGCTCATCACCCGTCGAGACACCAAGCTGGAGCTGCGTGAAGACTGGCCTCTATCGTCTCGAGAACGAGTCAGTCTTGTCGTTCAGGCGCTTGAAAGCCTGGAATCCGCGGAGACGATTCTCCTCGTCGAGTATTTAGAAGTCGCGATTCCTCTCGTCAACTGCATTTTCCTCGCCGTTGCCTCGCCATTGGAAACAGCACGATACAACTCAAAGATCCAGGCGTTCTATTACGATTCGGAGCGTCTTTGGGCAGTTATTCGAAGTATCATGCTCTATACGCTACTCCAGGGGCTCAGTATCGTCTTCATGCACGTAGTCATGCGACGTCGCTACCACATCTCAGCGTACAGAGTGCTCGTCTTCGTCCTGGATCGCCACGCGCTGTCTTTAGTACCCAAACTATTGGCCTGGCTCGCCTTGTTGCTGCATTTCTCGGTCGTCCACTACGGTGCGTGCATTCCTGAGTCCATTTCGTGAGGGATAATGACTCATATGGTGTGTTTATGGCCAGGAGTCGACTTTCAGTTCAAATTCGACGCGTCGTTGCCTGTGCCTGACCCTCAAACGTGATGAACACAGTCCTACGTCGAGTCGTTCGCTCCAAAGTCGAACTTGAAATGGAAATCCACGCCTACAACACAGACGAATCCATCAGTGCAAGATTAAATGCTGTTGCCATCCTATGCGTTGAATACCGTAATGAACCAACGAAAAATGAAGGAACAACGGCAACCAACCGATCATTTTGCCCTGTAACGACCACCAGTGACGCTCCAAAATGAACGACAACAGTCGGATAGTCGACAAGCGATACCGAAATCGCATCACCACCAGCATAGCCAACAAAGTGACGCCCTGAAGCAAGGAATACACCAAGATACCACGCAATCCATCCAGCAGTCGGTCATCGCTGGCGTGGAATGGTGCAAGCTTGGGATTGTATCGCGCTGAGCCGGGTTGGGATGCGATGGCGAGGTAGACGGCGTTGAGAATGGGGATGGCGACTTCAAAGTACTCGACGAAGAGGATGTTTTCGGCGGCTTGGAGTATCTCAAGGGCTTGAATCACTGCGACGTCACCTCGTTGCTGATCGGATACTTCGCTCTTGATAACTGGCCCAACAATAGGCGCCCCATTCTCTGGCTGAGTGACCAATGCCTTCGTAAGTCGATGCACCACTCGAGGCGTGTACTCCTTGAGATTGGCTTCTTCCACCGCCGCTTTCTCGATGTGACGTATCGCTACTCCAATGATATCGCGATGCGGAACGACGGATGATTTGTCCATGAACACCTTCACGGCCAGCAAACCTTGGAGAATGTCGACACCGATGATGATACTGGTTGCGAGCAGCGACGGCGTGTTCTGCATGATCATGGTCTGGTACAGTGACGCGGCGATCTCGACACCCGTGACGGCCATCTCCTCGTTAAAGTCGCCGAAAGCCTTGCCATTGAACCGCAGCGCCTTCTTCACAATGTACTTGAGCACAGGAAACGCGAGCGTGAGAATCACTTGCTGGATCTCTGTGATGGCTTCGAACAGCGCCGAGAATGCTGGATAAATGATGATCTGTGAGCATTGAATGATAACCCAGGCCCACGACGACAGGATTGGTCCGCGATATGGACTTGACTTGGCCAGGAGGTCCTTCAGAACGACAAAATGGCCGATTGCCATGAAAATACTCCACGGGAAGAAGCTGACGACGAGTGTAAAAGGAACTGGGAAGCGCCAGAGTGTCGCGATGCCGAGGAAGACACACGTCGTCATTAAAACGACGAAAAAGACGATCAGCGCGACTTGGGTCGGCGAAAACTGGGTGTTCGTGAACCGCAGACCAGCGCGAGGAATGAGCGTCGCACCGAGGGCAGCCAAAGCCACAACAATAACGTAGTGCACTAGGAACCCATGGTTCTCAAAGAGTCCACGACGGGGTTCTTGTAAGGAAATCCATACTGGGAACAAAGCACCGAGGAATCCGGTGATGGGTGCCGTCAATAGAATACCAACGACGCGCCATCGACTCACTGTTCGTCGATACTGTTCGTACTCGAGTAGCTTCGCGATGGAATAGCGCTGATATAAACGACCAAAGCCTGTGATGATAGAGACAAAGCGCTGGAAGGCTTTAGGCTGAGCCAACGACGACGATATCGAGTCGAGCCGAGCCGACAGACTCCTCGAGTCGCCAGGATCGGCTTCGTGATCAACTGGATGCACTGCGACAGTTCGCATGCCCACCGCTTTCAATTGATCGAGTGACCCCCGAGTATCATCCCGATCACAGCGAATAAAAATACTCGTGCATGAGATGATGGTTTTGCCCAGCGCAATCGTTTTCTTACCACGCAGCTGACGACTTGAGATCTATTCAACTCGGCACCTCTTGCTGGCTTTCTGTGTCTTGGACCGAGTGCTCAATGTCGAACTTGAACTTGAAGTCCGCACCTAGAATTACCACCTTCAGTGTGAGCAAGCACTCCATTTGCACGGGGGCCAGTTCTCACCATAATGAAGGAGTGAAAAGTTGAGGAACAACGGCAGCCAACCGATCATCTTGCCCTGCAATGACCACCAATGACGCTCCAAAATGAACGATAACAGAAGCGCGGTCGACAAACGATACCGATATCGCATTACCGCCAGCATCGCCAACAGTGTCACACTCTGAAGCAACGAATACACCAGGATGGCACGCACTCCGTCCACCAACCGCTCGTTGCTGGCGTGGAATGGCGCGAGTTTGGGATTGTATCGAGCCGAGTCGGCCTGTGAGGCAATGGCGAGGTAGATCACGTTGACTATGGGAATGGCGACCCCAAAGTACTCGACGAAAAGGATGTTCTCGGCGGCTTGGAGTATCTCGAGTGCTTGAATGACCACCACATCACCAAGTTGCTGCTCTTCTATCATGACTTTCCGCTTGTCTGATGCCATCGTGGGTCTGAATTGGCTTTGTCTCAAGTCAGCCCACGTGACACTCTTCTTCTCGAGTCGGCTCTTTTCGATATGCCGCAACGCAGTCTCGAGGACTGCGTGACGAGTCACGATGGAAGGCTTGTCCATGAAGACCTTGATGCCCAATAAGCCATGTACCACATCAACCATGATAATGATCGCAGTTGTAAGCAAGGACGGCGTACTCTGCATGAGCATGGATTGGTATAAAGATGCCGAGATCTCGACGCCCGTGACCGCCATCTCTTCGTTAAAGTCGTTAAATCCCTTACCGACCTTCCGCGAGATCGTCTTGATGCAGTGCTTGAGAATGGGGAACGCCAAAGTGAGTAGGATCTGGTGACCTGCGTCGACGACTTCGAACAAGGCGGTGAAGGCCGGATAAATGACTATCTGGGAGCACCGGACAACGACCCATGGTACAGACCCCAGGAGTTGTTTACGGTAAGGACTCGACTTGGCAAGTAGATCCTTGAGCAGGAAAGAATGACAGAGGATAATGGAGGGGCAGAACACGGCAGAACTGAGGATGATAGCGAATAGGACCGGGCAGCGCCAAATCGAAGCAGCTATAGCATAGACACCAGTGGTTGACACAGCAACGCAGCCGACAATAATCCCCACTTTAGTCCGAGAGAACTGCTCTCTTGTGAACCCAATGCAGGCTCGCGGGATGAGCGTCGCACCTAGTGTGGCCAAGACAACCATTAAAAAGTAGTGGACGAGCGACCCGGGGTTGTTGGAAAAGCCAAGTCGTGGGTCTTGCAGCGGAATCCACACTGGAAACAAAGTGCCCAAGAATCCCAGCACGGGCGTACTCAGCAAGATGCCCACTACTCGCCAGAGACTTGTGGTCTGTCGATAGTGCTCAAATTCATGTAGCTTTGCAACAGTGTGGCGCTGATGGATACGACCGAATCCCGTAAGGACCGAGACGATACGCAGGAAGGCCTTGGATGGAGCGACTGAAAAGGCATTGAGGCGGCTCGAGAGAGATCTTGAAGAGATCCTGGAAGCTTCAGCAGCGACAACTGGGTGCACTGTAATGGCCCTCATGATTGAAGTTGTTTGAGGAAGTACCGACTCGGTCAGGAACCTTGTATATAAACAATCGGTTTCTTGTCATTCGCTTGGTTAACAAGGAGAAAACTTCATGATCACGGCCTTGCTGGCGCGGAAAAGTCGAATTTGAAAGTAAAATCAACCCCTGTGACCAGATGATTAGCATTTGTGAAGCCGGCAGTACAATCAGAGAGACTTACCGTAGTGCACGACCCAAAAATGCAAGAACAGAGGCATCCACCCGAGCATCTTGCCTTGAAGCGACCACCAGTGGCGCTCGAGCACAAAGGACAAGTGCTTGACGGCACTTAGACGATATCGTAAGCGCATGACAAGCATCATCGCCACGACAGCGACGCCCTGGAGCAGCGAGTACACGAGTAGGCTACGTAGACCGTTTCCAAGCAGCTCTGGATGCTCGTAGAATGGTCGGAGTTTGGGATTGTATTGCGCTGACATGAACCGAGAGGCGAGCACGAGGTAGATGCCGTTGATCACTGGGATAGCAACCTCGAAATATTCGACCAGCATGATGGTTTCTGCCGCTTGCAGGGTTTCTAATGCGTGGAGCAGCACCAGCGTCTGGTTTTCTTCTTCAAATGAGATCTTGACTATGGATACTCGCTCAAGTCGCCACAGTAAACGCTGGCACTTCTCGAGCTCGTCTTCCTCATTCGCTACGACGAGTGTCTTCGCATAGATGAGGGCGGTCGGTACGATCTCCTGACGGGAGACGAGTGATTTCTTGTCCATGAAAAGTCGGATGGCCACGAGACCCTGAAGCACATCGATGACAATGATGGTGGTGGTTGCGATAACCGACGGCGTGTTCTGCATGATCAGAGATTGGTACAGTGATGCAGCGATCTCAACGCTGCTCACAGCCATCTCCCCTTGGAATCCATGGAATTCAGAGCCGGCATTACGAAGTAGTCGCTTGATGGCGTACTTGAGGAATGGGAACGCGAGAGTCAGGACGACTTGTCCTAAATCGTTCACGTGCTCAAAGAGGACGGAAAAAGCTGGGTAGATGACGATCTGTGAGCACTGGAGGAGAACCCAGACGCCCGATTTGAGTAAAAGTGTCCGTAATCGCTTGGATTCTCGTAGACGACGTCGCAAAACCAGCGAGTGTGACAAGATCATGACGATACTCCAGGCCCCAAAGAAGAATGCGAGGGTGAAGGGTACGGGGAATCTCCAGAGGGCCGCAATACCCAAAAAGACTGAAGACGACAGTGCAGTAGTCAGTGTTGCAACCACGATTACTTGACGTAGCGAGTACTGTTCCGCGATATCTGCAATAGCTGCGCGTGGGATAATGATCGCGCCTACCGAAGCCAACCACACCATCAACAAGAGATGGATCACAAATCCGTAGTTGTCACGGAGTCCAAGCCGATGATCTTGAAGAGGAATGGCTGCGAGAAGCAACGCACTGAACAGACCTGGTAGTGGAGTGACGCAGATAATGAACCAAGGACGCCAAGCTTGCACCGTTTGCTCGTAAGTATGGAATTGCCGGAGTTTGGCGATCGTATAGCGCTGATGCAGACGGCCATAGCCAGAGATGATGGAGCCAAAGCGCTCAAGGCAGGTCGGTTGGGTATATTGCTTGGCATGGAGCGTGGCCGCTTGGGTTCGCTGGGTAAGTAGGGCCGGATACACTGTTGACGATTGCATCCTCTGTCCTCCACGATCCTTGTGAGTCGGAAGATTGTCATAAGAATCGTTCGGTACTTCACCTCCACGGACGAAATGCTTCTATCTTGAGCCAACTGGACACGAACGATATGGGATTGGTCGAAACGAGCACAATCAATGAAAGCATGCAAGCAGAGGAAATGCCACAAAAGATCCATGACGGAATCGAGCGAATCTTTCCTGCTCACATCAACACACACATAAATTAATCATTCAACACTGTATGTACGCTCACCCACTCTAGAATCATCGAGCTTTTTTTTTGCTTGCTTTACTGAAGAGCCGGGACGACCTTCGATCGCAAGAGGTAGACGATTTGCATGGCATTCGGACGCTTCTCTGGCATAATGTCGAGACACGAGAGCGCGAGTTCGTGAAGCTCTTTTGGTACGTTTGAACGGAACTGTGGGGTGATCTGACCAGAACGGATCATCGGAAGGAGCTGCGCGCTCTTCATCTTGGACTGTGTCACTTGTTCATTGAGGGAGTAAGGCGGCAAGCACGTATCGAGTTCCGAGAGGACGATGCCGTATGAGTAAATGTCTGCCTTCTCGCTGTATCGATCGCCCCGTAGGACTTCTGGAGCGGTCCAGAGCAAAGTACCAACTCCCATGGTCATCGTTTCGTCGAATGAACGTTCGCGGCTGAGACCAAAGTCGCTCAGCTTGGCTTCAAACTTGTCGTTCAGTAGCACATTCAGCGACTTGAGATCACGATGGATGATGACAGGAATGAGCGAATGCAGATACACGAGTGCGTTGGCGAGATCGAGCGCGATCGCCATTTTCTCGTTTTTCCACGTCAAATTGCGGCTTTCCTTCGAAAGAAGGAACTGCGAAAGATCACCCATGGACAGGAACTCGGAGACCATACACAAATCCGCGAGGGATCTCCACGACATGCCGACGAACTGGACAATGTTTGGATGCTCGAGGGTCGCAGCAAGTCGGATTTCACGGGCGAATATCTCCATCGATAGGATGTCACTGTGTCTCTCCTTCAGTAATCGCTTGATCGCGACAACTTGTCCAGCGTATTCTCCACGCCAGACTTCTCCATTGGCGCCACGCGCGATCAAACTCGAGAAATGAAGACTCGAGTACGAGATGCGCTTAAGTAGCAGCTCCTGATCGTCACAGAAAGCGGCGAGTTCTGTTGATCGCTCGCGATAGAGTAGGTTTCTCTTCTCTGCTTCACCAGTATCCATAGGAGAGCCATCCGAGTATGCTGCATTGTTTGATGAGGTCAGATCGGTCTGTAAATGCCCGGGTGTATGAACTGGATGACGAAGATATCCGGAAGCTGTGGAAGCACCGCGGCTTCGTCGGTTCCGATACAGTAGAAAGCCGAAGGCCAGGGCGACAGCGGCGGCTGCAGCGAAGAGCACGATGAACACCTTCGATGTCGTGTTCATCCCCTTGGACTGCCGTGCCGTGTGTTCGTCCGAGAGCCAAAGATCCACGAGGACACCAGACACGGGATCACACCACGCGTTTCCATTGTCGTCACCCAGGACGGCGGTCGTAAGCCGCCGACAGGGGATGATGAAGGTCGCCTTGTTTGGACAGCTGCCACGGGTATCTTCGAGCTTCAGTGTGGGTTTCTCTTGGATCGTGAACAACGTTGTCTCGCCGACCGAGGTACTCCCGTCTTCCGAGGTCGAGGAGGACGACGTGTTGACAGCGCGTTCCGTATTTTCATGTAGATACACCTGGAATCCTGGCTCCGTGTCGATATCGCCGTCCTCGACCCAGAGCGGATTCACCGAGACCGTATTCACCGGCGCGCCGTCGAGGATCCCGCACTTGGTCAGTGGCTCGACCGCGTGCCCGGAGCAGTTCTTGAACGCGAAGAGCAGGATCTGCGTGTTACAGTCGACCATACCGCACTTGGCCTTTTCCGAGATCGTATCTCGTGGTAGGAAAATGTCGTTCATCGTGCTTCCACACGGCACTTTGACTTGGACGTACGCTTGTCGCGTCGTATCGCTCGACGCCACGAGGCCGCTATCCCACAACACGGCGTGTTGCAGGGCGATGGGGAGACTCGAGAAGTCCATCCCGAGCAAGCGTTCCGTGATGCTGTCGGGCATGGGGTCTGGTGCGAACGTCACGGGCGAGATGTCCTTTTGCTGCTGGTAGAGCTTGTAGAACTGCGCGGGCACATCCTGACGCGCGTCGACGGGAGCGAACTGGCTACTGGCGACGACCCCGAGCGTGAGCAGCGCGTGAACACGCCGTCTCCGCGTCGTGGCGCGCGGCATGGGCGTCATGCCGGTGCTTCTGTGACTGCCAGGGGCCTTCGATCAGACAATCGACCTCCTAACTGTGGACTGGTGATGAGGCCAACGTGTTCAGCACATTCAGCACGTTCAAGTACGGAATTACACGTGTCAAATGAATGCCGCCCAGTCTTGCAGAAATAGACGCATCTCATGTGGAAATTGGCGCAGATGGCATCTGCTCGGGTACTGTATGGGCCGTACCAGTAGGCAGGCCGATCTTCAAGTCCAAGTGCATGTCGTGCGTCTCGCTCCTCTGCAACTCGGCACTCTTTGCATCTGAGATCCAGATTGACGACTCGTAAAAGGGAGGGAGGGTGCAGCGCGTTTCTTCCTTTCGCTTCTTCTTTCGAGCGAGAGAGAATCCAGGTGAGAAGAAAGTGATGCCTGGGTTGTGTGATGGCTTCGCACGATGGTCCGCTCTCCCAGTGTCCTACCACAAACGATACAGGCCACATCCATGCTGCGTATGTCTATTTTTCGATATTATCGTATATTTTGCTGTCTCGGAGGGTGTCTAGGGGTACTCTCGATCCCGTATTAGGTGTAGGTTGAGCGGACGATGTAACATGAACGGCTAGTTGAGGTGGATTGAAGATGGCGCGGAAATGGTTCCAGCTCGTGGGTCAAGATGGCAATGCTCTGACGTCGGCGGATGCTGTGTCCGTGGATATTGAAGATGTTGTTGCTCTGCGGGATGCGGTGAAGGACAAGTACAAAGACAGCCACCTCGCAGGAATCACTCCATCCGACTCACAGTCTTCGACGCGAACGGTGTGGCGTTGCCCAGGTCATCGTCGTCAGTGAATGAGCTAGGAAGGGATGAAGACAATGCGATCATCGTCCAGGTACCTCAGCGCGCAGTTGCTATGGATGTTCGCGGTAATCTGAACCGGGTCCAAGTGCAGTTCACCACTAAAGAACTGAATTATCTACTCAACAAAGACCCGGCAAGGTACAGTCTGTTACAGTCGCCCGCTTTGACGTCTGCAGAAGCGCTTCAAATCCGTACAAGTGCTCAATCAGCGATCAAGTCTTTGACGCGAAATGCCATTCGAATCCGTGAAGGGGTTCTCCTGGATGGTCCGCTCAATTTGACCCAAGTTCAAGCGAAATCTGCCTTCTACTACGCCTATTCCAGATTTGGTGGCATTTTGATTGCGAAAGTGTATGGCGCGATGTACAAGCAAGTGTTTCAGAGAGAAGTTGATGTCAATTTCGCGTTGGGAAGTCACGCGAATATTGTTCAGTTTCTCAAGTCATTTTCCACTGGAGATGCCGAAAACGAGCATCAGCTCGGTGTGCTGCTGATTTGCTCACGCAACAGTCTCCGATTGAGCTTCGAGCAGTGATCACCATTGCGCACGATTGCTTCGAAGCACTTTGCCATATTCATTCGAAGAAGTATTGCTTCGCTGATTTGAAGCCCGCGAATATTATGCTTCATTCTGGGGAACAAGGTGGCGCCACGCTGGTTGATTTTGGGGGTGCGGTGAGACTCGGGGATCCCATTGTCGAGGTCACCGATCAATTTTGCTTGCATGTGGCTAAATTGCAAGGCTCGGAGCTACTTGATTGGACATGTTTGGGAACGACGTTGGCGCAACTGGCGGGTGTCGACATTACCAAGTACCACTCGAGGCAGGATCTTGTCAGATCCTTGAAAGACGGGCATGAACAGGTGGATCATCTCGTTGACCAACTTATCATTAGTTGCCTCGAGAACCCGAGTGAGACTCGAATCAAAGCAGCGTTGGATCGTTTGCCGATCTCCTTCTGCAAAATATGTCGGTGCTCATTCACCAAGCTTATTCGATCGCGCCATCAATGTCGAAAATGCAGCTATTCGGTCTGTGGTGAGCATTCTGGTAGGAAACTACAACGTACCGCCAGGCACGAAGCATATTCGTGTCTGTGATGACTGTTTTGTGTTGTATCAGTCAAAGCACGCTGAGGAGGAAGAGGAGAAGAGGAGAAGAGGAGTTCTCCTCAACATCGACAGTAGTCATCGACAGAACCGCAAAACACGGAAAGATGCGCCGCCTCCCTAAAGCGATAGACCCTTCCTTCCTGAGAGTCAGAGGTCATGTACCTTGTACAGTGCGTGGTGTGCAGTACGTCTTTTTTTCGATATTACAGTGTACCAGGATCTCGCCTTCCTCACCCATCCACTCATCACCACCCTTCTCCCACCAGTGTAGCTTGGCTCGACAGGCGTTGGACGCTCGTGTGATCCAGTCTGAGTCGCCATTAGTAGTCGTCGACAACAGCAACCAACACTAGCGTTGGCCACCCATGAGTTTCTCTCGCCATCCCTGGTTAGAGACGAGTGGAATGGGCAGCTGAACGAATGAGTTGCGATGAAGGCAACCTTGTTTTCTCTTAACCAAGTACATAATCTTCACTTTTGAACTCCATTTGCCGTCTAAGTTACTGAGATAATGTGTGTTTAAAGCCGGACGGAACGGGCAAGTGCACCCATGGCCTCGCCCAATCACCGCCCTCTCTAACGCAATCGAAAATTATGAGCATATGCGTCCTCGTGCCGACTGCGTCGAGTGGCCAAGACACTCGGAAACGCTACGCACAAAGCGAGAATGACGTGTCGCGTGCGTGTGGCGCTGACGCTAACGCTCTGGCTGTTGGTGCTGCTGACGTCGGCGGCGAGTATTGATGGAAGCGACCGCGACCGCGACCGCGACCGCGAGGCGGGCGACGCGTCGTCGGCGGTGGAGGATGATCCAACGACCCCTCCGCCGACAACTACGACTCCTCCGGTAACGACGCCACCTCCGACGACGACCCCACCGCCGCCAACGACACCTCCGCCGACGACAACGCCGCCACCACCTACGACACCGCCGCCGACGACGACACCTCCTCCACCGACGACTCCCCCACCGACCACGACCCCTCCTCCGTCGACGACGACGCCACCACCGACGTCGGAAGCACCCGTGTCTACTACGCCACCGCCAGAGACGACGACACCGGCGCCGACGACTGTCACGCCGACGCCGACGCCGACGCCAAAGAGCTCGTCGAATACGACCAACAGTACGAAGGCGCCAGTGGATACATCTGTCGAAGACAAGAAGGATAACACGCCAGGGACCGAGACGATCACAACCGAAACCGAGAAGAAGAGTGATAGCTCGGCTGTCGTGATTGCTGTTGTCATCGGAGCAGCTGTCGTGCTGATTGGAATCCTCTACGTCGCAAGTCGCTACCGCAAGCGCAAAGAAGAAACGCGAGATCATTTCGACTCGTATGAACGGTATGAGATCGGCACGTGCCCTGCCACTCAAACGGATACGAATCGCGAACGACTGACAGAGACTGGACTCGAACGAACGGCCTACCATTCGGTTCGTGAATCTGCCACCAAATCCTCGACTTCCCGTTCGTCTCAAGGAACACGTTCAAGTATGGCGGACGATACCCTGAGCGAACTCTGGAGAAACCCTGAGATCGTGGCTGCTCGAATTCCGTTCGAGAAACTCCAGCGTGGTGAAATGATCAGTCGAGGAGGCTTTGGAGAGGTCTATGAAGGTGTCTACCGAGGCCAGCGCGTCGCCATCAAGCAACTCGACGCGGAAAATCGAAAGAAAATGGCTTGCTTGGAGGATCTATTACTGGAAGGCTTAATGCTGATCATGCTCGAGCATGAGCGAATCATCACGCTTGTCGGTGTGGCATGGGATTCCCCACGTGAGTTGTGCCTCGTCTTGGAGCACATGGCCAAGGGAGATTTGCGAAGTATCCTGTCTGAATGGAAACGGGAGGGTCGACCAACTGGATGGGACAAACAAAAACTCGAGATTGTGGTCCACGTCGCCGAAGGTCTGACGTATCTGCACTCCATGTCGCCCAAAATCGTCCACCGCGATCT
This sequence comes from Pythium oligandrum, assembly GCA_020085045.1. Classification (NCBI taxonomy): domain Eukaryota; phylum Oomycota; class Peronosporomycetes; order Pythiales; family Pythiaceae; genus Pythium; species Pythium oligandrum. Next base: position 110,418 of record JAHRIK010000002.1, read on the forward strand.
CAAGTCAAGAAACGTGCTGCTGAACGACGAATGGAACGCCAAGCTGAGCGACTTTGGCGTCTCAAGAGAAGAATCCACACACCGCACCATGACATCCAATGTTGGCTCGTCGTTGTGGATCGCCCCCGAAGTGATGATGGGCAACGATTACAACGAAAAAGCCGACATCTTTTCGTTTGGTATCTTGTTGACGGAGCTGGATTCGCACCAGTTGCCGTACCACAACGTGAAGACTCCGGATGGTCGTGATGTTCCGGACGCAGCTATCTTGCACATGGTGACAATGGGCAAGATCCAGGCGGAGTTCAGTGCGATGAGTCGCACGGATATGGTGCTGTTGGGTCGTGCGTGTTTGTCATTGGACCCAGCGTCCCGCCCAAGTGCCCCCGAGATTCGTTATCGTGTGATGCAAATCATCCGGTCGCTTTGATAATATATACTGCGTGAGTACCAATAATGAATGCAATTGACGCGAGATGCTTTTTGCACATGTACACCCTGTATCCAGTCGTTTCGTTGCGGCGGATCTGTTCTTGACGTTGTGAAAATCGAAGGTTGCTGTTGCGTTTCTTGATGCGTCACTTCCTCCTCGAGAAACACGCGTAGCCATGCGCATACTGATCGGAAAACGCAAATTGCCAGTCGCGTCATGAAGACATGGACGGATTCGCAACCGCATGGCTGATAAAACTCAGCAACGGCTCTCTTGGCCACTCACCAACTGACTTGCCGCCGAAAGAGATGCAGATGGCCAAAACACTGGATTTCGGCCAGTTTGCACCCACTTCGGTGGATGAGCCGTCACAATCTGGCAACAACCCACGAGTTCTCATTGGTTCATCATACGTTTAGTCCACCAATGAGCATCTCCATCTGTTTTAGAAGGTGCTTCAACCAGCCGGTCTCGCATGGATAAAGTCTTGAAACAGAGCAATATGCGTTTTGACAGTGTGAGAGATACTGAGACAAGCAACGTTCTGGCCATTCCAACCACGCGACCGACGGATGCCAGTTTGCGATTCTCCATCACAGCTCAAGATGACTCGGCGAAGATGGTTATTACTCGCGCTGTGTCTGCTGCTGGCTGTGAATGCGTCGCATGGATGGCGCATGGCGGAATCGAGAGCGGGTAGTGGCAGTGTCGATACGCCACCGACCACGACACCCCCGCCGACGCCGACGACCACGCCGCCATCGTCTGGTCCGCCCGTTTCGACGCCGCCGACGCCGACGACGGTGACGCCCAAGCCCACTCCAACGCCCACGCCACCGGAAGCCGGCGTTCCGAGTAATGACGGCTCGGGTGGGGGCGAGATCATTGAGACGCCGGCGCCCACGACGTCCGCGCCGACGAACGAAACGAAGGTGCCAACACCCGCCCCAGATTCGTCCGCCTCGGAGGACGACGGTAGCGGGTCTGTAGGTGAGATTGTTCCGACAGCTGCGCCACAGAGTACTCCGGGAAGCCAGACGATTTATATCAAGGGCGAGACAAAGACTGATCGACTCTATGGTCTGGTGATTGGTGTGGGGATTGCTGCGGTGGTGATTATCATGGGCGTGGTTTTCATCATGCGTCGCTACCGAAGAAAGAAGGAAGAAGACGAGGACGACCGCTTGGACTCGTATGACGATTTCGAGATGCAAGTGGCCCCTGCTAGCCATGCCAGGTACTATTACCACGACGACTCGAAGCATTCGAGCACAGAGCGTGGCTCCATGATGCGTTCCAATAATTCCGCCACCAAGTCTTCCAAGTCACACTCCAACTCCAACTCGTCGTCGTCCCATAACTCAAACCACCGAGGGACACTTATTAGCATGAATGATGAGCCATTGAGTGAGGTCTGGAAGAACCCTGCAGTCGTCTCTGCTCGTATTCCATTCGAGAAGATTGAGTTTGGGGATGTCATCGGACGAGGAGGCTTTGGTGAAGTACTGCATGGTGTGTACCACGGTCAGCATGTCGCCATCAAGCGACTGATTCCTGAAAACCGCAAGAAGATGGAGTGTCTCGAAGAATTCCTCCACGAGGTCATTCTCCTCGCATCAATGGAGCACGAACGTATCGTGGCATTCATCGGTGTGGCCTGGGATTCCCCACGTGAACTCTGCATCGTTCTCGAGTACATGGCCAACGGAGATCTGCGAACTATTCTGTCTGAATGGAAGAGAGAAGGACGAGCCCCAGGATTCGACGAACAGAAGCTGGAGATCGCACTTCACGTCGCCGAAGGCTTGACGTACTTGCACTCCATGTCGCCCAAAATCGTCCACCGTGATCTCAAGTCAAGAAACGTGCTGCTGAACGACGAATGGAACGCCAAGCTGAGCGACTTTGGCGTCTCAAGAGAAGAATCCACACACCGCACCATGACATCCAATGTTGGCTCGTCGTTGTGGATCGCCCCCGAAGTGATGATGGGCAACGATTACAACGAAAAAGCCGACATCTTTTCGTTTGGTATCTTGTTGACGGAGCTGGATTCGCACCAGTTGCCGTACCACAACGTGAAGACACCTGACGGCCGTGACGTTCCGGACGCAGCTATCTTGCACATGGTGACAATGGGCAAGATCCAGGCGGAGTTCAGTGCGATGAGTCGTACGGACATCGTGCTGTTGGGTCGTGCGTGTTTGTCACTGGACCCAGGGTCCCGACCGAGCGCACCAGAGATCCGACATCGGATCATGCAGATTATTCGGTCATTGTAGACGCCAAGATCATGTCCAAGGAAACGTGATCAACTGTAGCAACTCTATTCAGCTGAAGATAATGAACACAAGAGTATTTAATAACCCAGATACTTGGAGCATAAAATCCCATGGTGCTGTCCTCGTTGTGACTCTACTCATCTACTCATCACAAAATCCAGAGCGACTTGCTCGCAGGTGGTTCTACAGCCTTTTCCACCAAATGGTACTAATCTATGTGGCGATCGCTGACCGCACACAATCTGGATGTTAACTTCAGTTTTCGACGGTAAAATCTTGTCTCAAGGTCACCCAGCTGGAAGACACTCTAGCTAAATGCGTTCGGATACTATGCCGCTGAGTACTGGACCGCATGGCTGAGACGACACTCGCACCTTTACCACGCTCAGCTGGTAAACTCGCGGGCAGGCATCACATGGTCTAACGCTCCTGCATTGTGGGCGAGCAAGACAGGCGAGCGTCATTGTGTATTCGACCACCATTTCGACACAATGGTGCCTGTGGTTCCTCTTCACAAGCTCGTTGCTGCTCTCGCAGTCAAGGTTGCTCTGTCTGCAACTGGTATTCTTGCGACTCCACTCCAGTACAATCCCAGCACTCCACTCGATGACATCGTAACACTGAGCTCGTGTCACCCAGCATACGGCTTGGAACAGAGCGCCGATGAGGTCATCCAGCCATTCATCCCAGAAATTCCGATCTGTGCGCTCATTGGAAACGTCACAGCCGATGTCACTGGAATTATCGCGGATCTCATCGATCAAATTCTACCCGATCAAGGAGAAGATCAAGGCGAAGAAACAGACCCAAGTCAGAGCGTTCAGCAGATCAAGCAGTCTGCTCGTCTTCTTGAAGCTACCAGCACGGATGTTGCTCGTCTGGAACAGTTCTACGGAGCCTCGATGCAGAAAAATGTGGCGCAGCTCCCCAAAAGTGGCCAAGTCGTGACGACGCCGTGGCCTAGTAGCTACTGGCCGATCTACTTGGACGGTATCAATTATCGATGGAATGGCGCAGACCCGAGTCCTGCCGAGAAGTATGCAACTGCGTTCGGTCTCAATGTGGACGAGTTCACCAAGACTGTGTCGAAGGCAAACGGTGTGCTCTCTCAGGCGTCACGTCGATCCTGTTCAGCAGACACCGACTGTGCCAGTCTTAATGACGGAAGCGCTTGCGCCAAGCACCTCGGATCAACCACGGGGTACTGCATTCCAACGTGGTTTGCCACGCCGGGGCTCCAGCAGCTATGCTTGAGGCGGAGCCAGTCTGCCCAGTCACGAAGAACAACGTCACGTTCCAGCCTTTCGATATCAAGGCCTTGATGACAGAGATCTACGACGGCGCGAGCGTCCGTACCGTCTTCACTGGTGCACGTTTCAACGGTAATGACAACGCTCCGAACAATCGAGACAAGTACGGTCGCTTCGTGGATGGGGCTCGTCGCGACCTAGGACCTGGCTTTTTCCACATCGCCATCGCCAACATCATGGGCCTTCGACGGAATTCGTTTATCGTAGACGTCTCAGCTGGCTCCGAGGTCTGGAATCAGCCTGTGAAGAGTTACGAAATTCTTGAGTCATCCATCCTGACGCCACGCCACGCTGCACGACAGTTCTATCGAACCACTCGTTACCCATTCAACGCCGCCGCTGCCAACATCATGTACGTCAAGAACCGATTCACGTGGGTCGTGGAAGCAAATGAAGATGGCCCTCTGGTCTCTACTGGACGTGCTGGCAGCTTCCTCCAGTCCCAGGACCTTACATATTTGCTCGAAGTGGACCGTGAGGGCAACATTATCGGTGGAGAATGGGTCGGCGACTCGAATTCGAACCACCCTGACTTCCTCTGGTTCCCGGTCGCTCGCCCGTCGCCCACGACAGTGACGCGAGCTACCAGAACATCTTGGATCTTCTGGACGAATCCGTCAACACCTGTGCTAAGTTACGGACTTGGGGACATTTTTGCTCTCTTCTCATCTGTTGTTGCGTCACGAAGCCATCATTTATGGCCCATAAACACCAATAGGGTGCGTTATCCGAACATTCCGCTCTTTTTTGCTAACTTCCAACATAACGTATCGTATCATAGTACACGTTTGACTGAAGTTTTCGACAATAAACGGGTTCGTCTCTTCAATGTACTTAGATTACATCGCACCACATGGAAACGCGTTAGCGAGTGATTTCGTTTGTGGCCAGACTGGACTCAGAAGTGGCCGCAGAAAACGGGAAAGAAGGCGCCTGTTGCGTAAAGAACAATCAACTTGTAGAGGTTTTCCATCCATTTGTACAGTGAATTTACCACCCTCTGGTGGCAACGACTCGACAACACTTTGAGGTTGAGGCATGTCGCCACAGTCCCTTGCTTGGCTCATGGACGCAGTGGAGGAGGAACCCACCGACGGACCCGACTGGAGGAACCCACGCCTCGCCGGTCTGCATTCTGGCGCTTCTCAACGACGTCGTTGACGAATTAGAGCGCGTTGGCCAAGCGATAGAGCTTCATGTCCGTGACGCTGAACCCAGACTTCAAGTGGGATGGCACGACTTCCGACCTCGCCGAGCAGTACTACCGACTCTATCGCCGACAGATTGGCGATGGGTCAGTCAAAGTGTCCGTAAAAGAACCGGCGGCCATGTTAATGAAGCACAATGACCTTCCTGCGACGATCCGGAATCGTCTAGAAGACTACGGACTCAACTTTGACCGACTCTCGCCATATTTACAACGCGCACTGGTATGGGATTCTGGCTATGTCTTGGCCAACTCGCGGGATCTCCGACGAGTGTATACGCTGGGGGGACGCAATATGGCAGATATTGCAGTCTCACTGCACGAGTTTCGAGTCGCGGGGTGCTCGGCGCGGAATTGCTCATCGGTATATCGGTCTCAGTTTTGCTCGGGTACACAGATCATTTCGGCTGCGAAATGCATAACAGAGGACGTGCTGACGCCAGCGATTCATGTTTCCATGTGGGCGACTGGTGGAGAGCCGACAATGCTGCCCGAGATGACGTTGCTGCGGCATTCGTGGGTTGACGCCAACGACACATATCTCATGTACGCCATTCATACGGTCGCGGAAGAGCACCAACCGGCTTGGGGCGCTTGTCCCGACCCAGAACTCAACGAACAAAGCGGACTGATTATACCTTGCGGCGTGTATGAAGCCGACACCAATACGTCCTTGTGGAAGCTCCCTGAGCATGGTGATCTCGTGTCATCTTGGCTCCAAGAGGCAGCACGTCACCAACGCACAAGCTTCCGCATGGTGTATATCGCTCCAATTGTTGGTGGAGTCGTCGTTATACTTCTTGTACTTGTTTGGTGGCGTCACCGGAGACGAAGAGCGTACCAGCGCAGTCGGACAACCAAGAGTCAAGATCTCGACGACGTGATTCTTGGCGTCGATGGACAGGTTTTGCCGAAAGGAGGTGGGAAGAGGGAGGAAATCTTCCTGTCAACATCAACACCGACGGGTTTTATTCCAAGTTTCGATCCACTGGATACGATGATGAACAACTCGGTGATGGACACATTGGTTCACGACTCGAACCTCAACACGAAGCGCATGGTGTTTGAGCAGTTCAATTTCAATCGTCTGATCGCGAAAGGGGCATTCGGTGAAGTCTGGTTGGCGTCGTACAACGGCGCTGAATACGCCATCAAACGACTCATTCAGTCAAATTGTATGACCTACCAGGATCTGGACGACTTTGTGGACGAGATCAGGATCACGGCATCGTTGAAACACGAGAACATTATTCAGTTTGTCGGTGTCGCGTGGAGATGTCTCGAGAATCTCTGCATGGTGTGCGAGTATCTGCCCAATGGTGACTTGCAAGGATACTTGACAGAGCGTCGAGATACGTTAATGGGCTGCTGGACCAGCGAGAAGCTTCAAATTGCGCTGGGAATTGCTCGCGCGATCGCATATCTTCACGACAACAACCCGCCTATGATCCACCGTGATATCAAAACCAAGAACGTGTTGCTGGCAGAAGACATGAGCCCACGCTTGATCGACTTCGGCATCAGCCGGCTGCGACGTGCAGACCTCACGATGACCGGTGGGATTGGAACTCCATACTGGACGGCACCGGAAGTGCTAGCTGGTGTTCGGTACTCAGAGAAGAGCGACATCTTCTCATATGGCGTGCTGCTCACAGAGTTGGAGACATGCCATTCACCATACCATGATTACAGCGAGCCAACAACAGGTTTTGACAAGTCCTTGACGCTTGGTGAGCGCTTATCTTCAACCGCTGGTGATCTCACGCCAAGTCCCGCAGTCGCTGGCAAGCTGCAGCCCTTCCAGATCTTAAAGCTCGTGATGAACGGCTCGTTACGTCCCAGCGTTACCCTTGCGTGTCCCGCGTGGCTCAAGCAGTTAACTCAAGCGTGTTTTAGCGCCACGCCTTCGGAACGCCCGACTGCCGCGGAACTTGTCGCCATCCTCGAACAGCAACTGGGTTGATGGCAGCAGCATTTTGAGATAACAGAAAGCGGTCACTTCAGTTCCGGTTGAAGATCAAGTTGTCCACATCACAGGTGGTCAGAGCGAAGCCTGAGCATGGGTGCACTTTCCAAATTCTTCCGACTTGGGTGGAGACATCTCGTGCTTGCGCCAGAATGCCGTTGAGTACGTACCGTTCCGTTTCATATTGCAAGGGGTGATGAAGTCTTCCGTGTGCGTGCCTGGAAGAGCTCGAAGATGAGCGAGAAGTGATTGCAGCCGTGCCTGGATGTGAAGAGTCTGAGATGTACCATATTTTACGGTGTTTCCGCGTTTATTTTGCGGGTTCTCGTCAAAACACGCAGCTTTTTCTTCGACATGCGGATACCTCATTCGTTAAAGTAGTACATTGGTGGATAATCCAACGCGTTGATTGGATTCTATCAGACGAGGGTTAGGGATTGACGATCCGCCGAACCTTGAACTTTAGAATCCCATCCCAGCCACCATCACCAAAACACGATACTGAAACGCACGAAAGGAATCGCGCAACCAAGCACCAGCACGGTCATCTGCGCTGTTCCGTTGCTATCATTTACTCCCGAGCTGAGGCAATGAAGCCCTTGCGTCAACCATGACTAGGAGTGGAGTGTGGAGAATGGTTGCAATTAGACGGGACTAACCACGGGTGTATGTTTGCCAGAGTGGGTTGTGTGGCTGCTCCGAGTTATATACACCAGTTGGACCGTACAGTAGGAACAGCAGTTGCCTCACTTGATCCCCTTTCTCCCGTCCGGCGGCTGTCCAGAAACCATACCATTTTAGACTTGGTCTTTGTATCGCGTGGCTCGCGCAACTTCAACACGGCCCCAGCCCACATGATGCAAAACCTTGCGTCGTGAGTGTGATAGGACGAGCCAGTTAGACTCCCCAATCACACGGTCGTATTATTATTCTGAGACTTGCCGGCTCATAGCGAAACGCTGGGCCGCCTACACCGAGAAGCGCCGCCCTGCGCGTTTAAGTCTCTTCTGGACGCGACTAACCTGGAGTGTCCGGAGATCTAAACGTCAAGATGCATCGCGTTATCATTTATTGGATCGCCTGGGTCACTCTCCTGAGTGCTAGTGTCTCGGCCTCGTTGCTTCGTCCTCGACGGCTCTCGACCATGCCCCTGACGCCCAATTTCCACTTTGATGGCTCGACTTCCGACCTGGCTCAGCAGTTCTACCGGCGGCATCTCGCTGGCGACACCGCGGAGCCCCTCCGAGCCACCCACGGGAACCTCCCGGACCGCATCAAGACCCGACTCGACGACAAGAACCTCCGCTTCGAGCAGCTCTCGCCCTTGCTGCAACGCGCGGTTGTCTGGGACACTGGCTATGGTATTGGTCCGGATGGCAATTTCGTCCGTATCTACACGACCAAGGGCGTGCCCATGTCCAAGATCGCCGTCACATTACCGGAATTACGAAGCACGTTGTGTACAACGACCAATTGTAGTGATCCAGATGGATGGGCCACGTATCGCTCCAACAACTGCACGGGCGAGTGGATGCTCTCGGTCTCGCATTGTGCCTCGGAATCCGTCCCGCAGGCGTCTACACACACGTCCATGTGGGCTACTGGTGGGTCCGACGACATGATCCCGACGCTCGTGATGCTTCGTCATTTTTGGACTGATCCGTTCGACAACAAAGACTATACCGTATTCGCTATCCACACCATGGCTCCAGAGTTGGAACCGCAGTGGAGTGCTTGTCCTGCGGGCAACGCCTATGGCTCGATCATCATTCCATGCGATTCGTACTCGCCCTCCCGCGCGAAGACCAAGCAGTGGTTCGATCCCGCCCCAGGTGAGCTCGTGGCGCACTGGCTCGATGAGACTCATGACAATATCATGCGTAAACGCGTGATGTTCTTCGTCATGATCCCCATCTTGTGTGTCTTGGGTATCGCCATGGCGTTTGGCGCCTTCTGTTGTGTTCGTCATCGCCGGCAGTCGAAGCTGCAGACGACATCCCAGCCAGTCGTCAAGGACACGTGGATCAATCTCGAAGGCTCTTCGCTCCAGCGCGCGCTCATTGCCCACCAGTCAGTCAAAGACCCTCTTGATACCTTCACCACCAGAGACGCCGATGGGTCCGGCTCCCTTCGGATGACGGCTCTTTCGTCTGACCGCGTGACCCACGTCCTCCTTCAAGACCCCAATCTTCAGGACTGTCGGATCTCGATGCAGTGTATCAACTTTACCAAGCTCATCTCGAGTGGTGGCTTCGGTGAAGTATGGCTCGCGGACATCGACGGACAGACGTTTGCTGTCAAGCGCCTGTTGCAAGGCCGAAGAGTGACAATGGACGATGTCGAGACTTTCACGGACGAGATCCAGCTCGTAGCGTCGCTGCGTCACCCCAACATCGTGCGGTTTGTCGCCGTCGCCTGGACAACACTTGAGAACCTGTGCATGCTCACGGAATACTTGCCTGGCGGAGACCTCCAGAGCTTCCTCAAGAGACGTGGTCACGAGCTCACCTGGGCTCGTGAGAAGCGCCAACTCGCCATTGGCATCGCCCGTGCGGTGCATTACCTCCACACCCGCGCACCAGTGCTCATCCATCGCGACATCAAGTCGAGGAACATCCTCGTCCGTGATAGCCCTCTTGAAGCCAAGCTCAGTGACTTTGGCGTCAGTCGAAGTATCCAACGAGAGTGCATGACTCTTGGTGTTGGCACTCCGTACTGGACTGCCCCAGAAGTCCTGGAAGGCACTGTGTATACCGAGAAGTCGGATATTTATTCGTTTGGTGTGGTCTTGTCCGAGCTGGACACTTGTCAGGCTCCGTACCACGAAGTTCAGTACGGCAATGCCACTGAGCACATCCAGCCATTCCACATCCTCAAGATGGTGATGGCTGGGACGATCCAGCCGCAATTCAGCGACTCGTGTCCGGCAGGTGTGAAGGAGTTGGCGCTCTCGTGCTTGAATGTGAATCCGCAAGAGCGACCGAGTGCTCGAGACGTCGTGCGAAGATTGGCAAGCATTGAACAGTGGACCTGCTAGTGTTGTTGATGAACAATCCCTATTTATTTTATAGCCTAATATGATCACGGTCCCTATCAACCCTTGGTTGCCTATACTTGCGTTTCCATCTTGGCCTTCTGGAGCATCTTGTGGACGAGGGGCATCGAGGGACGCTCGGCTGGGTCGCTTTGTACACACTTTTTGATGATACTACGAATCTCGGGCGGACAACTCGCAGGGATCTTGGGCTTCAATCGCCCAGCGAGTACCATGTTGAAAAGCTGGAACGGCTTCAACTTCTTACCACTGCTCGTGTTGTGGACGTCTTGGTACGGGATCGTTCCCGTGTGGATCTCAAGGAGCATCATACCGAAGGAATACACATCAGATGATGGTCGATGAAGCTCACCACGAAGTACTTCGGGTGCCGCCCAGTATGGGAAACTCACATTCTGACTGTACAAGTTGTCCTTCGACAACTTCAAGTTCGTCCAGTCTTCGGCGTAATGACGCTCACCAAAGTCGATGAGCTTGGGTTCAAGATGATCTGAGAGAAGCACATGTGTCGAGTTGAGCTCCGAGTGGAGCACTGGTGGTGACTTGGAATGAAGGTAGCTCATGCCCCGAGCGATACCGCGTGCCCACGGCAGCTTGTGTTTCTTCCAATTGAGCGAGTCCTGGTACTTTTGGAGGAAACGACGCAAGTCTCCGTTGGACTGGTACTCGATGGCTAGACAAAGCGAGTCGGCAGGGTAATGGGCCCATGCCACGCCCACAAAGCGAGCGAGGTTGGGGTGTTCCAACGCAGCCGAGATCTGGATCTCAGCGATGAATGCATCGATAAGGTTAGCCTCAGCCTCGGTCTGCTCGTCAAAGCAGCTGGCAAGTCGCTTGACAGCAAGCTCTTCGCCTTCGTACTGACACAACCAGACTTCGTATCGCAAGCTTCGTGAGAGGACACGATCGAACACGATCTTGTCATAGCTGATACGACTCGAAGACAAGTTCGGATCGGTCTGCAAGAGGCGAACTTGATCAGCGTCGAGTCCAGCGTAGCTTCCGCTACTGTATGGCTCGCTTGAGTTCCGTCGAAGCGGAACCATTGGAATTGACTTGCGGCGATCGCCTGAGCCCTTACGAGCAAATGCGAAGTCGCTTCCTTGGTCATTTGGTGGAGCTTGCTTGGGCATTTTGGTGGCAGCTGCTGGTGACAGGTGGGCGTGGTACAAGGCATCATCGTCGTCAAACATTGCTCGCGCCTTGCCTTGTGGTCGTGGCGACTCGGTCGAGTTGCTTTGCTTTCGTCGGAACACCACGAATCCGATCAAGATGGCAGCAAACGCCAGCACACCAACGACGACTGGGATTAGGAACAGCAAATTGAACGGCTTGTTGGACGAAGTCAACGTATCGCTCGAGCTTTGAGGATCCGGGAGATATGTGTCACCTGCACTCGGCGTGTTGTCGGGACTCTTGGCAACAGGTCGTTCCGCTGCGACCGACTGAAGCCACACCGTCAACAAGTCGCCAGTGTCCGGCTTACCCCACTGAACATCCATGCCAGTTGTCTGCGTGACCGTGTCGTACGCCAGACATGGGATGATGAGCGATGGCAACAGCCCTTCACTGTCCACTTGTTGGCTCGGACACTGACCCACCAGTGGTTCTAGGTTAAATGGAATGGCGTGGATCGTGTAAAAGTCGTACGCGCCATTGCTGTCGGAACTTGGTCCGGAACCACCCGTGAGCTCGGAGAAATAGTGCCCCACAATGTTCACTTCTGGCGTCGCGTAGCCCTTTGCGGTTGTGCTGTTCTGGACATCGACACTAGTGTCTCGGATCGCCCACACCGACCGCGCTCGGTTGACTGGCTCGACCGAGGCGATACTCTGGACAGTGGTCGTCCGTGGGTCGATCGCACAGCGAGATGCCGACATGATGAACTCTCGTGTACACTGGACAGCACGCCACGTGGCGCCGTACTCTGGACTGGAACACGACTGGATGGCACAGCCCCCAGAGCCCTCGACGTCTCCTCGCGACAACGTCAATCCCGACATGGAGACCCCTGTCTTGGTGTAGATCTTGAGCAATCCCGACGTGCTGACGTCGTTGGCCTGCGTTTGCACCGCGTAGCCTTCATCCCAGAGCAGCGCGCGTTGGAGATAGCCGTCCATCTCGTCAAACTTGAGTCCATACTCGATCAGTCGGTCGGCAATGTCGACCGGCAGCTCCGTTTGCGTCGCCAATTTCACCGGCGGCACGATGGCTCCGCTGTTATAACTGCGGTAGAAGATGGACGACAAGTCGTTGGGGGAAAACACCATGGAGATGTCGCGCACCATGGTGGAATTGGCCTTGGTTTTGGCCGTGGCGCTGGGCGCCGTCCACAACGCAGAGGCGAAGGCGTCGACTGGGGCGACGCCCCACGCAGTCGCGATCAATAGAGCGGCGACGGAGAGCCCCATCTGTCGCTGGCGTCCACGGCAAGCGCTTGTTCGCCGGCGCGGAGCGGCATTCTGCCGGCCGGACGCCATCGCCTTCTCCCTGAGTCGGTAGGTATCACGTGAACTGACCGGTGGGTGTGCTCGTCCAAGTCGTTAGGGAGCGAGAGACCACCAGTTACGGGATATGTGGTTAGACAGGTACCGGTTCGCCCTCTATGCTGTTGCGGCACCTGCGTCTAACCGTGGTCCTTTCTGCCCACAATTGAAAGAGAGAGGTTAAACCCAGCTTACCCACAGTCACAAAGAGATTCCCGGGAAAAAAAAAAGTGAAGAGCGCAAGTCACCCAGTCGTACGGTGAGCCAGTCAGGCCCTGTGTCGGACGCTGACTGCGAGACAGACAGACAGACAGACCGAGCGACCCATGGACGCACCGTCACGATCAGTTCTTTGGACAGCCCTTGGGTCGCCTTGCCGTCACTCTGTCAGCCATCGCCCGGTGCACTTGGGTACTCCTCCTCCTCTTCCATGTGTCTGTCCATCGCTGGCGTATGTCTCATTCGCGCGCATGAGGAGGGATCCGGTTCGATATTTTCCTTCTTCTTTTTGGCAGAGAACACTGCGCGAACGCCAGGCGACCGAGAAGCGTCTCAGGAGGAAGAGATACATGTCTTTTTCGATATTTCTTCTTAACTACTTTTACTGGATGGGAACATCCTGCGGCTGGCTGGCCAGAAGCTGCTTCATCATCAATGCGCGACGCGACTGGCTATTTACTCGGTTAAGTTCGTCTTCTTGCTTGGAGGTGGGTGGCGATGCTGCTGCTGGTAGCGGTTCGTGCCGACCTGCTGCGTCGTCCCACTATCTGGACGGAGAACGTCGTCGTTGATGTCGTCGCTCGGGAGAACGCGGGTGTTGCGGCGCTGCATCACAAACGACGCGAGCACGAGCGCGCCACCGGCCAACGCTGCGGCTTTGCTGTACACGAAAACCATCAGTTAGCCCTTGCGCACATGGTACCTCACTCATCTTGGCCTGGCGGAGACTTACCCAAACGTCATGCCTTGTGGCTTCTGAGCCAACTTGGCGGGGTTTTCAAAAGGGGCTGGCATTGGGAGTGAGCTTGGTGCTGTAATTTGCACAATGACCAAGACAGTGTTGCTCATGGCAGCGCATCCTGGCAGTTGGAAGAAGCTTGGGACGCGGTCGGATCATAGCGGCGTGTCTCTGAAGAAGAAGAAGGAATCGTCGCGCTTCTTCTCTCAAGAACAGCAATGATCATTGTCCTGCTTCACAGACGCGCCGTTATGATCCGACAAGTGAACACATGACGACGAGTCTACGAAAATGGACTCTTCGTATTGATTCCACAGCACTCGACTCTACTTCTCATTGGCTCGCTCCCTCTCGGACTTGGTGCCTGTCTTACGCAGCACTTCTTGGTTCCACTTGTTTGCGTCCCCAGCGGAGAACTCGCGTTCCGTCTTCTTGTCGTGCTGGTACCACACATAGAACGCCGCACCCGCCAACAACCACGCGGTAATTCTGACATCACCATACACCACATCAGTATACCAACACAGACACAGACCCAGACTCCATACGACTCACCGCACACTGCGTGGGTTCTTCTCGAACAATCCGCCCGTGTTGGCCATGGTCTCTGCTTATTCAATTGTGTCGGACAAAGACACATGGACCACCACAAACCCTCCTTAAAACGATCCAAAGCTGTGGCTCGGGACGTGTCACAGCCTCTGCAACGGGCGCTTCAACGTCCTTCCTCTTCTCTCTCTATTCATCATAGCCGTGAGTTGGTCCTGAGGATACAATACTCTAGTAGCTTAATAGTCGATCGGCACGATCTCTTCTTCGTCCACGAGGAGCGAGTAGCTGTAAAACTGCAGAAACTGCGAGAAGAACGCGCCTTCCAACGCAATGATCACCTTGAATGTGTGCTTCCCCCACTCAAAGACAAACTCACTGCCGGAATCCCACAGAATGTCGCCCACACTGCGATTCTGGACCTTGATCTCGCCATCGAACAACACGGCACGGAAGCCACCGCGAAGTCCATGCTGCAGTTCAACCGAGTGTCGTTCACCATTCTCGAGCTCAAACACCCACCAGATTTGTTTCCACGGGAACGTAAACAGCAACGCACTCGCGGAATGCTTGATCTCTTCTAGCGTACACTTCCAACTCACAGTACCATTGTCCAAAGTGATCGCACCATGACGCACAAGAGGCACATCGTCTCGGCCTTGTGAACACGCGGCGAGGATGTTGCGAGCCTTGAACACTTGCATCTGCAACAGCGTCTCCTCTGCGAGAACCGTACGACATGCCTCGTCCGGCACCTTGAACCACGATCGATTCGGATGACCAATGCTCACCCAGCCAGGTGGCGTGTAGTACAGATTAAAGAGCTCTTCTGAGATACGCTGCAGCGTCTGTGTGTCTTTGGACGCGTACGGTGCGTCCAAGGCCACCCACCCCTTCTCCTTGGCAAGACGCACGTACGTTTCTTGAGTGCGAGGCAGGGTGTACTCCATTTCAGCGGCAAAGAACGTGTTCTCAAACAAGTACTTGACTACTTCGCCATTGCGTTCTGGCGACAGGAGCACTTCTTTTCGATCGGCAAGCACACGGTAGAAGAACTTGCCCGCCTTCTTCTCTGGGTCTTCATCCAGCGTCTCGAGGACCTTGTCACCACTTGGCGTTTGCTCGAATAACCATCCACTGGCACCATTGTTCCCCGGTCCAGACGAGTCGGTGTTGACCTTGACGTACGTGATACGACTCCCCGGTGGAGTATATTGCAGACAGCTCTCAAAGACGTACCCTACTGCTAACGAGCTCGCACCAGGCAAACGAGGGCACTCGAAATCCGGCGCTGAGCGAAGATGAACGGGTACAAGCACGCGGTAGAACTTTGGCTCATCGCGAGTCATTGCATATCCTTGGACTTGCTCTAAGACCATGGAATACGGTGGCTGGAGGCGGCGTTCGCAAATCCAGCCAACGTCGTGACGTAGCTTGACGAAGGCAAGCTCTGGGACAGTCGAGGATCCATCAGATGCTGGGAGCGCTGGGACGATCCGCTCACTGCATTCTATCAGCGTATCTTTGAGTCGCTTGCGTTTTGACGAGGACGATCCTGGAGGGTCCGCTCGACTTCGACCTTGACTTCCAGGAATCGCAAACGAGGAGCTGAAGATCCCTGGCGTCGGGAGAATCTCCACGTCTTCCAGGACACGGTAAAAGAGTCGTTCAATCTGTCGCACTGCCGGCTTCTCAATCGGTTCGAGCACAACTTGCCCATCCATTGTGGTCTCAAAGATCCACCCGCCAGCACAATTCCAGGACTGCGCACTCGCCAAAGACGACGTGGACGACGAGCGGGGCATCAAAGCGCGTTCTTCATCGGTCAGCTCCCAGCGAACCTTGGCACGAGGACTTCCTGCCGGTGTCTCGTGGTTCTGATGTGACGTTGAGCACGTACACCGACTGTTTTTCTCGCGACACACTTTGACGTACGTGATCTTGCTTCCAGGCGGAGTGAATCGCTGGGATGCTTCGACAATCGAGTGCAGCTTGTAGCCCTTGCCCGCACGCTGCGCCATGATATTCGGAGCCACTCGGATACCCACAGGGATGCGGACGATATAAAAGAACTGACCGTAGTCAATCTCTGGCTCGCTTTCGAGTTGCTCGAGCACTTTGATGCCCGAGTTCAACGATGCAAAGAGCCATCCGTCCTCATACGCGAGCTTCACAAACGTCACCGAGCTCTCGGGGCACCGATAGACCGTGCTGCATTCGATGATTTCCTCTGCATTCTTGAACAAGTGCCTGGAAATGACCGGCGCGAGCAGATCAGGTCCTTTCCGCAGCTCGATCGGCACCAGCACGCGATAGTAGAAGCGTCCGTGCTCTTCCACCGCTTTGGCCGACGCGGGCAGCCGCTCGAGCAGGAACGACTCCTTGCTCTTCTTGCGCAGGCCTTGCTTCTCCGTCATCGAGAGGATCATGAAGCCGTTTTCAATGTGCGCGAGTCGGATGAACGTCGTCGGCAGCTGCTGGGCGCCAAACGGACACTCGAGCCGTCCACTGCTCACCACCACTTCTTCCGGCATCTTCTTGACACAGTACGCTACAGAGCCACCAACAAGCATCAGTTTCTACGTCGTGTATCTTTGCATTCCCCTCGTTACCATTGCGGTCGTTCTGCAAGCGATCGCGCGACGACGTGCGGCCCGTGGTCTTCATCATCTCCGTGATCGCGCCGACCTCTTCCTCCCCGTCGTCGCTCTTGCGCAGCTCAATGAGGTAGATCTTGGCTTCCTCCAGCACGCGGTAGAACGCGCTCTCGGCTTGCACGAGCCCAACCGAAAGAGCCGTGCGCACGCCGTTGGAGAGGGTCTCCTCGTCCACGTCGCTCAGTTGCGCGGCGATCCGCGCGTGATGGCTCGCGCCAGTCGCCACACCCGAACTCGAGGCCATGGAGGACCCACTGGAGCGTCGACTCAGCGCCTTTTCCGCGCCATTCTCGCGCAGCGTCGCCATCTTCGCCGCCTCGACGGACACCGACTTGTCTGCGGTTTCTCCGGACGTGCCCACACAGAGCGGGTCCATCCATCGTGTACCGTCACCCACCTCTATACAAGCCCCTGTGCGTTTCAGAAAATGATTTAGAAAATGGAACGATCAGATCTGGGAGACGTTTTAAATTTAAAACCCATCGCTTTACAGATCTGTACGGGGCCCCGACGGCACGCCGGCGCGTGGTGGCAAAGCGCTCTTGTCCTCGCCCATGGCAGCGGAAATGTCCATGTCCTGCATCACGTGGGCCAAGTTGGCTTCTTGCTGCTCTTCCTTCTTCTTTTCCTGCGCGCGGATGCGTTCCACAAGCTCCGGGAGGTACTCTTGCTCGTACTCTTGGGCGGCGGCGTTCACGGCGTCGAAAAACTTGTCCATGCCTTCACCCGTTGCAGCGGAGACGCCCACGGAACGTAGGTTGTTGTAGAACTCTTCCAGCACGAGGCTCAGCGACCGCGAGAGATTGCTCATGTAGCTGTCGTCCTGGACCTGGTCCAACGCCGTCTGGAAGGCTTCAAAGTCGGTCATCCATTCCTGCGCAAAGTCATGACGCAAGACGTCGGTCTTGTTGAACACGACGACGAACGGCAGACGCAGCTTGTAGAGAATGCTGCAGGCGTAGAGCATGTTGGACATGAACGTGTTGGGGCTGGCCGTCCGCGGCGTGTCGACGACGTAGACGATCACGGTCGGGAACGTGGACGCCAGCGACTCGGTGATGATTGTACCCGACGCCGACCACGTGAAGGCTTCGATCTGTCCTGGCGTATCCACCACGGCGTAGCTACGAGCAGAGAACTTGTTAGCATTCCTCAAAACCAAAACCACGACAAGAGCAACCCACGTACTCGAGTTCGTCGCTGCGCTTGGAGATCAGTTCGACAACTTGGTCGAATCGCGTGGCAAAGAGGTTCAGCGACGTCATGATCGCGCCGTTTGGACCGAGTCCGTACTCGGTCATGACCTGCTTGTAGTCGACCGTATCGCGGATGTCAATATTGGCACCGTACCCCGTCTTGCGCACGGCTGGATCCAGGTTGACGACGTAGTTGCGCAGCCCACGCTCGATGCCGTACGTCGCAATACGCTAGCATCCACAGTGATTAGCGCAATCCACCACCAACTCGTCGTAAAGATGCCCAACGAACCTGCATGAGGGTGGTCTTGCCACTGCCCGCCATGCCAATGATCAGCATGGTCACGGGCTTGGGGTACATCTTGGGCAGCAGTGGGTCGTCACGCAGCGGCGTGGACGACACAGGG
Organism: Pythium oligandrum; assembly: GCA_020085045.1. NCBI lineage: Eukaryota > Oomycota > Peronosporomycetes > Pythiales > Pythiaceae > Pythium > Pythium oligandrum. The sequence goes on from JAHRIK010000002.1 coordinate 128,924, forward strand.
ACTGTGCTAGGAGCAGCATCCACTGGTGCGGGCGGTGGCGTCGTGGCGGAAGTCGTGTCCATGGCGCTCGGAAGGTCACTCATGAAGCTACTTGGTGCATGCCGTCGCGTCCAAGAACGACTGGTAGACGACCGTGGTTGCTCGACAAAGTACGATCAGACTAATCAAAGCTAGACTAGTGACTCATGCAGTCCAGGCTAGAATGCACGCGCCCTCGAGTGTCTGAGGTCTGGCAACACTGCTGTTCTCTTGGATGGGCCCTAGTGTCTAACGCAGTGGTCAGCATCTGTGGCCTGCTGGGAAGAATCCGGCTACGATTTGCGACTGGGGGTGGTATTCTGGTCAGCTTGCAACTATTACCCTTGCTGGTGTGATGGTTCGGCTTGCAATCCGCTAGTCACTACTTGACGTGGACACACTGACGCGAGCGCTCTTCTCATGTGCTAGAGACGTGAATCCACAACGCGTGCGCTACTATAGCCATCGACCATTTTGCAGACATTCACAGTCACAATCTCCAATGGAGACTGGATACTCTCCAGTCAATCCACGTTGTGAAGCCATATGCTGAGTTGTTTATAAAAGCGGGTAGCATCCTCTACAATAGACCGCAGCCACCCTTGACCGTGTTCACCGTATTTTATGCTTTCAGACAGTTTAGATCTGTCGTCTTGTTGAAGATCCCACTTTGCTTTCTATTTGTCTAGTTGGATGACCTCACTTCCTCAACGACAGCAAGGTGCATGACGCAATCGAAGCTTGAGCTTGCACATGGTGGTGGACTGCATACACACACACCTTGCACTCGCCCATTCGTTAAACTGTCTTGTGTCCGCCAAGTCAGACGAGAAGAAGATGAAGCGAGGGATCTGGTCCGAGGATGAGCACGAGCAGTTCTTCGAGGCCATTCAGCTATATCCGAGAGGCCTGTGGCATCTCATGTCCAAGTACGTTGGAACTCGCAGCTGTCGTCAAGTGCAAACCCACGCAAAAAAGTACTTTGAGAAAGTCGATCGCCACCAGCGCGGTCTTCAGCGCGAACGCAAGGGGCACTTTCGCAAGGATGCTTCCGTACGGGACACCGCATTGTATACCCGGATCAGCACAACACCAATGTAGCGGATTTGATGTTCGAGGATGAAGCAGTAGTTGTTGACTCGGCCGCCCGGCGGATTGCGAATGAAGCTCCTTTGACGGCTGAATCTATACCAGTGATCATACCAGAGGGAAGATCCGACTCCAACGACAGCATCCATGCTGAGTTGCCTTCTTTGGAAGAAACATTAGCTGTTCTCTTGGAGTATCTAAGCGAGGACGAGAGCTCATTGCAACATACGTAATCCCAACCACAAGCTTTCTATGTATGGTTCTCCTTTTCGTCTGCGTTCACTACAGTAACAACTACGCTCATTCGTTTGGCGCAATCGCTGCAGGCTATAGGGCGACCACCTGACGTTCTGGTGCGAAATGAGACACAACACCAAGAGGCTTTCAGCTATTCACATCTCACGGGTTCTAAATTGACGCGAACGGAGGTTTGGCGTAATGATTTTGTGCATTCTTTCGCCATCGCCAAATCGAAGATGATGGTGAAGGCGAAGTTCTATTGAGCGCAAAATCAACTGTACCCAAATAGCTTTTGAAATTGCTTGTCCACCAGCTGGTGGGGTTGACGCAGATTCGAAGGAGCCAAGTTAGCTACAAGCCAAACTAGACTTGGAATCTTAATACCAGGTAGACCAAGTAAACAGTGGATAAAGTGCAGGAAGTGGATTCATTTACAAATTAGTGAGAATCGCTAGAAGTGGTGCTGTTGGAGCGAAGTCTAGTGCTACCAGAAAGATACCAATCTCGTGGAATTGAGTCTGATCCGTTCGCCAGTATGCGAGGGAGGATCCATTATTGCTCCGTTGGCTGCGAGATTGTAAAGATTCTCTGTATCCCTTTAGTGATGGATATGTGCTCACTTGAGCATTTGATACAGTAAACGGTGTGAACGAGTGAATATCGTGACGGAGAGTGCTCAGTTCTTCATTTTTGTATATAGTGGAGGGAGGACAGGTGGCTCGCGTCCGCGCGCTCCCTCGACAAGCTCGGTCGTCGTGCGCTAGAGCGCTTCGTTCCACCCTTCGCTTCGCTACGGGGGTGATCCAAAAGATAGATCCTCCGAGCCGTCGGCATGTTGAGATATGGTTAAGGTATGTGATGATGAAAGCGTGATAGGAATGTGTTCGGATTGCTACTGTCTATCCGAGAGTTCTTAGATGAGAAAAAATATACTATGTAGTGTAATATGACTATATATTACATATATTGCTTTATGAAGACTTTATTAAGCCTACTTATGGACGGCTGCAATAACTAAATACCAAATATTTGAAATAACAGGTTCTGATGAACAATGCTATGTGTCTCGCACTCGTTGAGTGGGAAGTGCCGCTGGATAGCGCCATGATCGCCCCACTGGTGCTCACGGCAGCGACGTACGCCCCGGCGTCTACAATCTGTACTTACCATCTTCAGAAGCCAATCTACAGCTGCTTCCGACGATGGCCGCGTTGCCTCCAGGCCTCCACGTACTCATGAATGCACTCTTCTAGGCGTTCATGCGCTGGCACAACCAGGGGGCAAAAGGGTGGACTACTGAGACTCCAGATGTATAATCGCCAGACCACTAATCGTTACGTCAATCCCACTATGTTCATGCAGAATCTCTGTTTGGAGAATCTCGACATGTATCTGCTGTCCTATCTTCGTATGAACCGTGACGGAAGACGGACGAGCAGCTCCTCAGGCGTATAAAGTGATGATGATGAAGGTGAAGTCTATTGAGCGCAATTATGTACCCTAATAGCTTTGGAAAAGAGAAGTATGTAAGCTAATCAACTTAGTCGCCGCTCGATGCGGCAAACCAAGGACGTTAATCGTTGCTGATAAGGGCACGAACGTTGGTATGCCCAGTCTGTGCCGTAGGATGCATGACTTGCGAGCTGAGTCGACGATCCATGGCGTGATTGGCTAACTAGTCAGCCATTTTGTTGGTACTCGTGGGTGATGCATATATCACCGGATGTCGAGAAGGTCTGCCAGACGTCCAGCGATCGCGTACAACCAAAGCATTCCATCGCCAAGCCCCATAGATGGCCACGATTCCACTGCTCACTCCATTGTGCATGTATTGCACCGAGACTGTCGCAATCACTTCCTCCATGACAGGGATTCCATGACGAGTGACCTCTTCCGAGTGAGGCCAGAACAGCACAATGGTCAGGCAACATTGGACCTTCCACGAAAGAACGCACAAATATTTCATGTTCCCGGAAGAACGCACAAATATTTCATGCTCATGCCCGCATGTCCAACGGAGAAAACGGCAGTTGTGGTCCGCCAGGACGAGCTGTCTACGAGTAGTGGAGTGGTTTCGTTGGAGTAAACAGGTACCACAATCACGATGGACTTGGACGTCATCATCTGCAGGCAACCACTGAAACCCGCGTCCTTCCGTCTGCATGCGCCGCCAATCCACGTAGCGCACGCAACTGTAGCCATCGTCCAATTTTTAGGCGTGTGGTCTTAGACGTCTTCAGTTCGGATTGTGAAGCCATTTCCGACCATCTGTTGCGATTGTACCAAAAGTGGTCCTGTTTGGCTCTACAAAACATTCTTTGAGAACCGTACTTGGCATTGAATTGACGTGTTATACCTTTATTTGATATTCATTCGCGCGAATGACTCCCACTGTGACTTGGTTGAGTGTATTGACCTAGATTGACGACCTCGCTTTCTTAATGGCGACGAGCTGCATGGTGGAACGGAAGCGTGCATAGGAACCCAATGGGAGAACACTCTAGTGTGTGTTGTACTCTTGCAATCGGATTTGAGCTGTTGATCTCTTCGCATTCATTTCCGAAATGGAGTTGTGTGAACAAAGTGCATCAAGCGAGAAGAAGATGATGAAGCGCGGAATCTGGTCCGAAGACGAGCATGAGCGATTCTTGGTAGCCATTAAGTTGTATCCGAGAGGTCCATGGCGCTTCGTGGCCAAGTACGTCGGTACGCGAAGCTGTCGTCAGGTGCTGACCCATGCGCAGAAGTACTTTGAGAAAGTTGGACGTTACCAGCGTGGCATCCAACGTGAACGCAAGGGACACTTTCGTCCAGAGCATCGAATCCCACACTTGAGCGGACAGGACATCAGTGCTGCTGAGCCAGATTTGATGCAAGATGATACCTATCTCCCAAGTCACCTCGGTCCAGCGAGTATGCCAGCGGTTGAAGTCAGTCCTGGTGCTTTGTCGGTGGAGAGTGAAGCCTCTTTCATGACCGAGCCTACCCAGGCGAGCATACAAAAGGAAAGATCTGAGTCGATTGACAGCATTCTTTGCTCTGCCGAATTACCTTCCCTAGAAGAGGCTCTATCTGTTCTCATGGAGTGTCTAAGCGAGGACGAGAGCTCATATGCGTGCTATTTGTAATCCCAGCCACAACATTTCTACGTAAAGTTCTTCCCTCTCGTCCACCTTCCAAACTACAGTAGGATGGCAATCGCTATTGGTGATGTTACCACTACATATGAGGGTGTTCTTCCAATGATCAGTATCCTCACTGGTTTTGGGTGCATCTGGGGCAGAAGCGGGTCGTCACGTAGTGGTGTGGACGACACAGGAGCTGTGCTAGGAGCAGCATCCGCTAGTGCTGGCGGTGACGTCGTGGCGGGAGTTATATCCATGACGCTCAGGAGGCCACGACAAGCCCGACAGGAGGTCAACCACGAGCATTCTGCTAAATTAGAATTATCGGTCGATATTAGTACCTGAGAGTGTTCGAACAGTAAAAAGATGACTATAGTCAGAGTGCGTAGCTTCAACGCGTCGTAGCAGCGCTCGCTATCCCCGCTAAACCAGCCTATTTGAGAGTATATCCAGTGTGTAAGTGGTTGCATGTATGTGATAGAACACAAGTAACTGAGAGAAGTGAGACTATCCAACAGCCCAAAAAATAATGCCTAGGTATGGCCATTCTCGCGGTCCCCTGTGTGCACATGAACCCTTCTCAGCTCTTTTAAGAGCTGAGAAGGTCTTCTTAAAAGAAGACATTTGGGATCATAGGAAAGTCAGTAAACCGATTATTTCTCGCTCGTAGGTTGCAAAATTCTCAGACAGACTCATCAATAGCACCTCTCCAATCAATAATACGTGTTTTTCGGTCTTGATAGTGTTTTACGAGTAGACTAGCAAGACCAGACAAGACTAAGCTAGCACGTCAAATGTTCATTCATTCATCCAGGGGAATGCATGCGCATTGAAGTAGCTGCTCGCGCGACTCAACAGGATGACGCCATCGCGTTTCCAGGTGATACAGCAATGCTCATCGCACGCAAGGAACGCTCAAATATTCGGCGGGTCTCTAGTGTCCAACGGAGAAGTGGACATTTGTGGACTGCCAACGCGGGGCGTTCACACTTCTCATGCCGTGATCAATCTTGCTTGCGGGCGAATATTTCCCGAGGGATGTGAAGGCACCACGTCGTGATGGGCTTGTACGTCATCGATTACGTTGAGACACTGACGCGAGCATTCCCTTTCGTCTGCTAGGGTCACTGGGCAACGTAGCGGCGCCACTGTAGCCATCGCCCAATTTTTCCGCTTGTGGTCGTCGAGTCATTCGGTCCGGATAGTGTAGCCATTCTGAACCATCTGTTGAGATATTTCACAAAAGCCGTATTATTTTTAATTCAAATGACTCGAACCAAGTTCCAAGAATACCGTATTTTGAGCTAAATATTCCTATGTACGGAACAGATCCCACTTTAAGAATGTGGGTGTTTGCCTTCGGTCGAAATCCTAGCTTTTGCAAAGACGGCAAGCAACGTGGCGCGAAGTAAGCTTGTACTGCAACCTGATGGGAAACTCTGTTGTGTTGTCATCGCGAATTGAAGTTGTTGGTCTCTTCGCATTCATTTCCTAAATGGAGTTGTATCAGTCAAGTGCGTTGTATCCGTCAATCAAGTGCGTTGTGTCCGTCAATCAAGTGTCAAGTGGGAAGAAGATGAAGCGCGGAATCTGGTCCGAAGACGAGCACGAGCGATTCTTGGCGGCCATTGAGTTGTATCCGACAGGCCCGTGGCGTCTCGTGTCCAAATACGTTGGGACTCGAAGCTGTCGCCAGGTGCAGACCCATGCTCAGAAGTACTTTGAGAAAGTTGGACGCCACCAGCGTGGTCTCCAGCGTGAACGCAAGGGCTATTTTCGCTCAGAACACCGGATCCTATACCCGAGTCAGCACGATAGCAATGCTATTCAACCGACTTTGATGCACCAAAACGTCGCTTTCCCTAGTTATCTTGGCCCAGCGAATATATCAATGGCTGAAGCCCGCTCGGATGTTTTGGGTGTTAACAACGCATCTAATCAGACGATAGAGACTGCCCAGGCGAGCGAGTCTAAAGGAAGGTCCGAGTCCAACGATAGCATCCTTTGCTCAGCTGAATTGCCATCTTTGGAAGAGACGCTAGCTGTCCTTTTGGAGTGTCTAAGCGAGGACGAGAGCTCATAATCACGATGTGTACTTCCACCCAAAATGCTTTCTGTCATCCATAATGCTATTATCTTCTTGAAGCATGCGATGGATGAAACAGCGGCCCGTAGCCAAGCCCAATCTGTGACCCCGATGATTGTTATGGGAAGTGCAAACGTCATAACGTACCAGCGGCTTTCGGCATTCAAGAGCCGACTTATCGAATAAATCCTTACTCTACCAAATCGAACGAGCTTCTTTCGTCGTTCTGGGCATTTTGAAAACCAGGCCACCATTAACAAACACCACCACCATATCACCGTCATGAATGAGTGGGCAATTGCAGCATGTGCGTATTATCAGCACGTATGGTTGGCTTCACCAGCGATGCGCGGCTTGTTCCTGACCACTTCTGGTTCCTCAATTTCAAGTCCACGACCCCGCAGATAGTGCGTATACACAAGCGATTGGAGCAGATATTTCTCCTGATCGCCAACTACGAGGTCTACCGTCCTCGGGCTCTTGCCGCCAACAGCCCCTCTGTTGGGTGATGATAACCCGCCAAGTAGTGAACATTGCTCACTACTACTTGAAATTGGAGTCGAGTTCGAATACGTGGTGACGACTAGATGGGTCCACAAACAGCTAGGAAAGGAAACTAATCAGTCACATCCGCTGAGATGCGCAATCTAACATAGCCAGTAACACTAAACACGAACCCTCGTCCCACGAAGAAGAAGGCATTTGTGGCCTAGACGGTCACACTTCTCACATTGTAAGCGTCTTTGTTTACTCGCAAATATTTCACGCATGTATACTGCATCAGAATGCGATGGACTAACAGTAAACGTCGTCATTGACGTGAACATTCTGGCGCGAGTACTTCTTCTCGTCCGGATGGAGCGAGCGCAGCGCCATCATCGAATTTTTCTACTTGTGGGCGTCCATGCCTTCGGTCCAGATTGTGTTGGCATGCTGACCATCTGTTGCGGAAATTACCAAAAGTAGACTTAATAGACCACGACACGACCATCACACATACCCTGTTTTACATCATCAATCGCTGTTCTATCTGTATTTAATATTTGCTTACACCCAAGATCCCACTCTCAAAGGTTGTGTGTACAGGTTCCCAACCTTGCTAAGACAGCAAGCAGGGAAACGCAGCTGATGTTAGCACAGCAATGTGATGGGGACCCCAAGGGTAGTTCCTGCACTCAGATTGATGTTGTTGGTCTCTTCGTATTCATTTCCGAAATGGAGTTGTGGCAGTCAAGAGCATCAAGTGAGACGATGTAGCGAGGCCTCTGGTCCAAAGACGAGCACCAGCGATTTTTGGCGGCCATTGAGCTATATCCGAGAGGCCCATGGTGTATCGTATCCATGTATGTTGGGACTCGCAGTTGTCGTCAAGTGCAGACCCATGCGCAGAAGTATTTCGAGAAGGTTGGACGCCACCAGCGTGGTCTCCAGCGTGAACGCATGGGGTACTTCCGTCCGGAGCATCAAATCCTATACTCGAATCAACAGGCTTTTAATGCTGGCCAGGCGGCTTTGATGCTCAAGGATGTTTCTGTCCGGAGTCGAACCGATTTGTCGGCCGTTAGCGCTGACTTTGATGCCTGGAGGATCATGAATGAAGTCCTTCCGATGACAGGTTCATCCATGGTGAGCTTGCCAGAGAGAAGGTGCGAGTCCAACGGTAGCATCCTCTGCTCAGCTGAGCTGTCTTGCTATTTAGAAGAGACGCTAGCGGTACTCCTGGAGTCCATAAGCGATGACGAGATATCATAGGTACAAGTTTATGCAATCCCCATCACAACACTTCTACCCATGGTTCCTTCTTCTCCTCTGCATTCTAAAGCAGATTAGCAATATTGTAGTTCATTGCCGATGACGCAACCACCACTGCCAATAGGGTCATTTCAGTTGTGGCACCGCGAAGCCAAGTGGTTTTTGACATCCAAATGAAGTACATCGACTAATCGGGTGAATCCTCACTCTGCCCAAGTCGAGCCAACTGTTTTTTTCGTTCTGAGATTTTCTTGAACAGAACGCTTCGAAAATGGACCCTCATGAGATGATCCAACGGAATTGAATCCTAAGTGAAGCGACTGGAATGAAAAAGAAGCGTATCTGAGATTTGGATGGCTTCGCAGTGACCAGGGATCCATGCGTCAGACAACATCAACGAACTCGCCGTGCGAGTGATCAGTTGACATCTAGTATTTGTGAACATGGCCACCACCAGAATGTCATACGGTTGACAGGCGGCACGAACAAAGTTCTAGTTGAGTCTGCCCCAGTTTTCACAAAAAAACGTTAGCCGGAAATTTAGCTTATCGAATGGACGCGAATTGCGGGCGTGACACTCTTGGCTTCTTTGCGCGTAATCCGTATGACCATTTTCGAGAGTGAAGATCAAGGAATGAGTGGATAACCGCAGTCTTCAGGCATATTGTCGTCGTGTCGATTAGCCGTCACTGGCCGTTTGCTGTCGCACGCTGTCCAAAAGGATGGTTTAGCATCGAAACTTGAAAGCCATTGATTCGTTTCCACCATCCTGAAACCTTGTGGAGAGGAGCAACGAACACGAACGATGTTGCTAAACTTTTAAGGTCTACATTCTGTCTAACGGTTGTGACAACTATCGCCGCCAAGGCAGTGAATCCTCTCAGGTTGGCGATAACACGCCAATGAGCAATACCAGAGGCCAGCGCCACAAGTGCATGACTAGAGTCGAGTTCAAATATGTGGTGATGATTACATGGGTCCACAAACAGCCAGGAAGGGAGGCACACTAGTCAGTCCGGTCGAAAGACGAAAGAATCTGCCACGGAGCTTCTTACAGGCACATTAGTTCCGGAGCAGCGCCAGCTGGCATAGTCTGAGCAGCACAACCGTACAATCACAGAAAAAGAACCTTCAAATCTAAACATGACCTTTTCTTTCAGATTGTTCCAATACACGCTCTATTACCGGTAACGGTATATCTCAAATCTACCGGAAAATGTTAATCACAACCCAATGTTCTGGAATACTAATACTTGAATCTACCTTGTTTTGTGCTATGTGACAACAGGGGGACGTTGTGAGTCCTTGAAGTCTCTCATCTGTTGGTCGGTACTTGTTGACCTCCTTCGGCTTTGTTTACCCACAGCCAGACATGTGCGCTCTTCGTGACCGACTGGAAGACCGCCTTGGACCGACTAGACACGCGGACGGAGAGCAAACGGCTCCACCAACGAACGGATCATTCCGCAATTTGCAAACAATCCATCAACGCGTCACAATGAACATGAAGCACGGTGTGTGGGCTCAGGACGAACACGACCGCTTCCTCGAAGCTATCAAGCTCTACCCAGAAGGTCCTTGGCGCCTCATCACTCAGCACGTCGGCACGCGGTCGGTTCGTCAAGTGCAGACGCACGCCCAGAAGTATCATGAGAAGATTGCTCGACGAATGCGTGGACTTCGAAAGGAGCGCACCAAGTGGGCCCGGCTCGAGCACCGCATTGAGGACGATTTACTGCAACTCTGCAAGCAGGCAGAAGGATACGGTGTCTATCATCCCGAAGGAACTCCTCGCTCCGTGACGATGGTAACCACCCCGCCGTCGCAACCGCCACTCCTTCCATCGTTGATCAAGCTTGAACCGAATACTGAATCCGAGGAAGTTTATATCAAGCCAGAGCCCATTTCGGACGTTTACAACCACTCTGAGTGTCACGACCAGCCTACGGGCACGCACAGTTTGCCTTCTCTGGATGAATCGCTCGATTTTTTCATCGAATGCCTCTCAGACTAGCAGGCGATCGCCAGTATGTATGTGTCAGTGAATTGCGTTGATGTTGATGTCCATAGAGGATGAGACGACGAAAGAGAGAAAGAGATAACAGTAAAATAGAGATAGATGATTTGGAAGAACGTGTCGATTATGCTTTCGACCAACAATATAATCATGCTGTAGGTTGTGACGTGAAGAAAAAGAGAAGAACAGGTGTTGGCTAACTTGTCGATTACTCTTGGACAAGGCGACATAATCACAGATATCTCTACATATGAGATCGAACAGATTGATGAGACGGACTTCGAGTTATCTCAAAACGATCGCCAGTTGGAACTCTACACGAGATATCCATGCGCATGTGCTCACTCTGCCGTACATACGTTGTGTACAATTCACCCGCAAAAAGGACTTGGATACATGAACGTGGTCTTCTTGAGGTGACCACAATCAAGACTCAACAAGGCTTGGGAGAGCTGACCACATGTGCATTTGGCGAATTCCCAATCTCCTCGCAGAATAAACAGTTTACGATTTCACACCCCATGTGGTCGGTGAGTCTCCCAGCTGGACAGTGATGGGACCTCCATTTGGTTTCAGACGGTGTGCCAAATCGTTCCAGCATCGATTTGTTGACTTGTCGGCCATTTGGTCGTACGTTATTCAACAACTGGTTCAGACACATGCTGCTCTCTTGGATCCATGGGCTGGTCCGAACGTAAACGTCGCACTGATAGTCAGAGTGCGGGGTCCACCCGAACACCACATTCCGCAATCTGCAATTCCCGGACAAGATACCATGACTATCAACCACGGCGTTTGGTCTCATGTAGAGCACGACCGCTTCCTCGAAGCCATCAAGATGTATCCAGAAGGACCTTGGAGACTCATCACCCAACACGTCGGCTCACGGTCGGTTCGGCAAGTACAAACACATGCTCAAAAATACCACGAGAAGATTGCTCGACGAATGCGCGGACTCAGAAAAGAACGCACCAAGTGGGCACGCTTGGAGCACCGAATCGATGAAAATTTGCTCCAAATATGCAAGCAAGCTGAAGGATACGGAGTCTATCGACCAGAGGCTGGTTCTCCTACGACAACTGACGTGCACATCAAGTCCGAGGATGTGCATATCAAGTCAGAACCGACAACAGAGGTCTGTCGGCACTCATGGCCACTTGACGGAGTTCAAGTTGCGGAATACCTCCCGTCTTTTGACGAATCTCTCGACTTCTTGATCGAGTGTCTCTCAGACTAACCTAGGACGGAACCAAGATGTATACCTAGAATTATTAAGGTGTAGTGTGTAAACGGGATAATGTAAAGGTGTGTTCGACAACGAGAAAGCGCACACAGGCGCAAGATATCCTTTTCAGTGAACCCAGAGACTGTCTGCCAGCGATCCGGGCACGAGCAACGAACAACACGTCGACTCTGGTCACTAGGGCCACGTAGGTCGACACACATCTACTTTTCGATTCTATACACGACATATCGAGAATTACAAGACTACCCACCTTCGGACGACTTTCGTACCTACGCTGCCTCGGGAAACTTGGCGACGTTGCCCACTCGTCAGAGCAGATTTCATGGACTTCCTGTGTATGTAGAACACGTGCGACAGTCAGTCGCCCACTCGGGAGAATCTAGCCATCCGAACTCTCGCTTTGGGCGTGTGTAGAATTATCCATGCGTTCGCACAGTCGCCTACTGTGTTCAATTATTCTCGCGTGGAATATGCGGCCACCGGCTCAGGGGAGTACCGGCTGCTTGAGGCTTCGTTTACAATGCCTCGATGGGAAACAAGATCGCATATTTGTTGGCGTGGAATACAGTTCGATTCAATTGTACAGTACAGGGTAGATGGAGCTAATAGCTATGGTATGTGCGACCTAGTCGCTGGTCTCCGTAAATATTGGTACATGCCTGGCCTTGGCTTAGACAGAGAGGCACTCAATGAAGAAGTCGAGGGACTCGTCAAGGGACGGCAGGTGTTGAGCGTAGAGAAGAGCTTCGAAGCTCGTCGTCCCGAGGTAGATATCGTTCAAAGGTTCTGGTTTGATTGGAACAGGCTCCAACTCGGTCTTGATAGTTGGTTCCACCTGCTTGGTGCGCTCGGATGTTCGAGGACTGGATCCGCGTCGTGCAAGGCTGAAGCCTTCAGCACGCTTGCATGCTTCAAGCAGGTCATCCTCGATGCGGTGCTCCAGGCGAGCCCACTTGGTGCGCTCCTTGCGGAGACCACGCATGCGGCGCGCAATCTTCTCGTGGTACTTTTGTGCGTGCGTCTGCACCTGGCGCACCGATCGCGTGCCAATGTGCTGCGTGATAAGACGCCATGGTCCTTCTGGATGCAGCTTGATAGCTTCAAGGAAGCGGTCGTGCTCGTCCTGGGACCAAACTCCGTGCTTCATTGTGTCGACTGCTAAATCGAATGTGAGCGGCTTGTGCGTGATGAGGTCAATTGAGTAATGAGCAAGTTGAGCCTATCCTTGAGGATCTGGAGGGACCACACACCAAAAGTGGAGAGATCTACTATGCACACAACCAGCCGCTGGTGGCTCACAGAGAAAATGATGAACCCAAATCAGTAGCACAGATCAACTGTACACAAGTGTGCGCTTAGAGTCCAGAGCCGTGAAGAAACAGGCCGAGGAAACGCCGTCGCCGCCCCATTTTGTTGAGCCTCTGATTCAATTGAGCGCAACGTGGAAGGGGCCTGCCCACCGCGACATCTCCAGCTGGTCAGTATGAGTGAGTGATGATCTCTTTGTGGCAATCATGTCCACTTGTGTCGAGGCAGACGTTTCCCAAAAGAAGGTTACACTAGGTTGGAACGTATGATGCCATTCAAGGTTTCTTCACCACGTTTTACGATCTGTTCAACGAGTTTCACCTTCATTCGCTCTGCGACACTTTAATCATCACCATATGACGTCCCACGTTCAAGGTTGCGGGCCATTTTTCTCTGGCGGTGCAACGAGGAGACAAGAGAACTTACAAGCGACGACGTCGCGACAGCGATCGTACATCGTCGCAGTTCCATCCCCCTCCTGGCTGCTTTCGCGAGCCGCCTTTCGAGGGGGGACATGCTGCTGGAATTCTTGATCATTGAGGTGTATTCGGTCGTTGCCTCCCGACTATCCCCGGGAACAAAACGACAACCACGTGCGTGCATAAGGAGATGCTATGGCGACAGTCTGTGTCGTAGAAACTGTCTGAGTCAGTGTGTGGAGGCTGTAAAGGCCGTGTGCGTCGGTTCATGCGCCTGCACGTGAACTCGGCGTGATTTCTTGGACTGTTCGTGTACGAGGGATGATGTGGCCAACCGACCTCACGCGCACTGTGTAGAGTTCGTAGAGTTCTTGATGAATCTTGCGTGGAGACAGAGAGCAGCACAACAAGGAGAAGGAATGAATGCTGGACGAAGCAGCAAGGAAGGAGGATCCGATCTCTTTTCCATGACGGTACGTACACTTGCCGGATCATCCCACTCTGCTTGAGCAGAGACCTGCATCACGAAGACAAAAAAAGAAAAGTCAAGTGAGTCCAGAGACAATGACGACTCTTGAAACAGATGGCTTCACTTGGAGCAGCTTCAATGTGCTCATGATTGATGGTGCAAGTGGAAGTGTCAAAGAAACCAGAGCACAGATTGCAGTGAAGATCGACAACGACACGAGATCAGCGTCCCGCTCCTCACTTGGCGCACACGCGCTTCCTTCTGCAACGCTGGCAACGAAGTGGCTTCATTCGTGCGAGGCGATCAGTGGGAACTCTAACGGCGCGCCGTTGGTTGACCTTAGCAACGTACAGTACAGTAGGAAATGGAATTAACTACACAGTCCACCAGTTTAGCAAAGCTGAGCTCGGACTGGCTGGAATCCTGCCGAGCTCCTCTCCCACACTCTTGCGTACATTGCGTGTCTTCAACGACCCAAACGCTACGTTGACCGCACACACACACCAAGCCGAGGCGACAAACCGATCGTGTACAGATCTTCCCACCGTGGCTCTGCTTCGAGCTTGAAAAGCGCCTGGCTCCCTCCTGGATTCCCCCTCACTCTCGTCGAATCGGTTGGCATGGAATCGTTGCTAAATTGATGCAGCTGCGTTCAGTAGCTCGACAACACGAAAGAGGAGATGCTCCTGGCAAAGAACCATTCCGACGGCGGTGTGCGCACAATCAGATCAACATTGCGGAAAGGATGGGACATGGCTTCCAGAGATTCTCTTGTGGTTGTATTCATCTTATCGGTGGAATCATTGCCGGGACAGCAGAAGTGGCTTCCTGGGGCGAGCAACGCTAGTTGTTGAAGCCAGTTCAGAAAAGTGCGAAGCAAAGATGTCCTTGAAAGCAGCCTCGTCTGAGCAAGTGGACAACCACTCAAACTCAGCGCTGCTCAGCGAGTACTCTGTAGTATATGTACGCTGACGAAGAGGAAGCCACGTCCACAAGCGATTGGATGCAGTGTACCTATCGAGAACCTATCACCGCGTCTGGTGAGCAGTCATCATCGATTTCCTGGCGGGTTGGAAACGTGTTTGTGAAGCCACTTTTACACAGAGCACTGTGTGACAATTTCCTTTGCGCCTGGCTTCAAGAATCGATCGGGTTGAGAGGCTGGTCGGAGATCACACCATCCGTTGGCTACAGTGTTAAGAGCCGTGGCAGCCCCAGAAGTAAAACAGTAGCACACGCCATCTGGGCTTCTCAGTCGTCATTGGCTTACAAGAGACCAGTCCTGAGAACTCAGGTTAGCGTAATCTGTTGTTTTCGCTTGGCGAACACAAAGCGCCATGTGCTGTGGAACCAGTCGTTTGTGGCTTGAACCCGACCAAGTCCACAAACGCACTGAAACACACATGTTTTCCTCGACAGAGACAGGAAGATGCTCGGTCTTTGTGGAGATGTGCTTGCGACGTTGCGTGAGATGATTGTCCTTTCGCGAGCCTCTAAACAGCCGGGGGCCTTTTTGTTGGCGCAACTGAGACCGTGGGCTTTCGCTTGTAGAGCGTTTGATGGCATTAGCATCAAATACACAGAAACAGGTGAAACCGTGGCAAGTGTGATCAGGAAACGATGTCTTGCCCATGTGGAGGGACGGACTGATTGTGTGAAGGCCGCCTGCTTTTGAGACGTCCGAGGTACGTGATACCGTCGCGTCCTTTTCGCGAGGCACCGCGCCCATCTTCCTCACACAGAGATCCCACGCTGTCTGGCGGAATGCGTGGCTGGACAATTGGCAAAACAGGCGGAATTGAAGTTGTCGGACGTTTGGAGCGTTTCTTCGGACTGTTTCTGAAAACGAATGGGCGTGCTTGCTTGACGGTAAAATTGAACTGGTTCTAGACTACCGTACGCGTGGATTCGCAGTGTTCCCTCTCCTCTCGACAAGAGTCGCGTTGACCAACAGTCTGAGAGGCTGTCCCCACTGGACTGCACATTTCTACTTGACGTCAGACTGTACCCAGCCGTGGCGTTCGACGAATCATTCGACAATCCACAGCGACGCTCACACATCGCTCGAGAATCGTGATCCCAACCATGAAGCACGGAGTCTGGTCCCAAGAAGAGCACGACCGCTTCCTCGAAGCCATCAAACTCTACCCTGAAGGCCCATGGCGCCTCATCACGCAACACGTGGGCACGCGATCGGTCCGTCAGGTGCAGACGCACGCGCAGAAGTACCACGAGAAGATCGCACGTCGCATGCGCGGTCTCCGCAAGGAGCGCACCAAGTGGGCTCGCCTCGAGCACCGTATCGAGGACGACTTGTTGCAAATGTGCAAGCAAGCCGAGGGCTTCGGTGTCTTTGCCGGCACGAGCCCTCGCACGCCTGTGCCAATCGAACGTGCTCGCATTGAACCAGTCATCAAGGCCGAGCCTGAAGTAGTCATGCACGTCAAGGCCGAGCCATTCACGGACGCCTATTACGACCCAGCGAGTTTTGACGCGGTGGTGCACTCGCACCACTTGCCTACGCTGGACGAATCGCTCGACTTCTTCATCGAGTGTCTGTCGGAATAGTCGGATAGAGAACATTTATTTAGTCGCGGCAACGCATTATCATGCCGCTAGAGTATCATAGAGCCCCACACCAATGAATCATTAACAGATTTCCACTGTATCTGATTGCACTCATATCCTTGATCTCCTGCCTTGGTTATCGCGAGCAAGAGCGTGGAAGCCACGTGTGCGCCTCAAATCGCCCAGCTAGATGTGGCTTACTCGAGAAGAGACAAGACGCCTCATCATCAAAGCACAGTATGTACCGCTTGGATGAACAATCTGCGCCATACAGTTCTTCTGTATGTACGCCCCAGCTGCAAGATTGTGTTCGCTACTCGTCTGATTCGAATTGGCCATGCGGGAAATCGCTCTGCGTGTCGATGCATCGGAGAGATGCGCGTCGAGCGTTCGATTTTGGCCCATCACGCGGATCGCATGGCTACAAAACAACCGAGTGATTCAGTGCCTCAAGTCTCCGGCAGCTGGCCATTGATTGTGCGCTGCAGTTGCGTCCATGGACCAGCTCATGCCTCGTGCCTGACCTCGCATGCTGAGGCCGTGTAACCGAATCCTGCATGCGTTCGATCCGACTCGAACTGGCCATGACCTGAGAGATGAGATGGAAGCAACGTCACGTTTACTCCAGAGATTGTACGGCAGCGATCGAAGATTCCAGCGATTCCAGTACTGTACGGCGAGAGGAGATGATCATCACCCATGCTATCTGTATGGACATCAGAGGCTAAAAAGATCTGGTCTAGTCTAGCCTTGACGTAGATGCCTATCGTATTTTTTACAAATCGCCGTAATTACAATCGTCTGGATGTACTGAATTACAATTTGTTGAGTTCTGGTACAATGTACCGCAACTGAACCCCATCTAAGGTCAAGAGTCGACTCAAGAGCCTTGACTACCAAGCACATCGCAGTGAATGGAGATTTTCTGCTTGTCTTGCGTTACGTTAATAATACATAGTGATATCTGTCCTAAGTATTGAGCTCTGTCTCGTTTCAATCGCAGAAGTGCTCAATGAGAAAGTCGAGAGATTCGCTCAAAGTCGGGAGCTCTGTTTGCGAGAAGATCGCTGTGTCTGATGAAGGCTCCTTGTTCATTGATCGATTCACATCGTCGACAGACATTGGACTGACTGGGGAGCTTGGCCAAAGGCCTTTGTGCCAATGCGAATGTGCTTGGGTCGTTGTATCCACCACCAACTTGCGCAGGATCGAAGCTGGGACGTCGCCACACGCCTCCGTCTTCCGGCTCAACGCGAGGATGTCATCGTCGATGCGATGCTCTGACCTCGCCCATGTCTTTCGGTCCTTGCTCAAGCCTCGCACTCGCCGCAAGATCTTCTCATGATACTTCTGCGCATGTGTCTGAACCTGTCGCACTGATCGCGTTCCGATGCACTTGGCAATCATTTGCCATGGACCCTGTGGATACACGCGGATTGCCTGTAGGAAGCGATCGTGCTCTTCTTGCGTCCAAATGCCGCGGTTGATAGACTTCTCGGTGTTCATTTTTGTCGTGGGAGGTGTCTTTGGATGTGCTCAGCAAAACGTAGGAATGAGATGTTCACTCGTCACGGTCGTTATGAGAATGAAATTGCCAGGCAGAGCCAGCCAGCTTCAAGCACGCACGTCTCCGAACAGTTCGCAATCGTCCATTGTGTCCGTTAACGATGGAAAACGAGGCAGTGCGTCCAGTTCAGTTGACGCAACGGCTCGTGATGATACGGCCACACCTGCAACTGACTCACTACGTAAGATGATGCTTGCATAAACACGCCATGCGGATACCCTTCTGGAGTCGAGTCCTGTGCCCTCAGTTGATTTTCCCCATGTCATACGATGGCGACTCAGTGCAGATCTCACCTGTTCATTCCCGGAACATACCCAGGGACCAGCCGTTTGCTTGCTGCCCACAAGTCGCCGCGTCAAGTGAACTCGAAGGTTGTTCCCCCCCCCCCCCCTTGGCCTCCTCTTCAAGCTGTTCAGACACTCCCACTCTCCGGCTAGCGCACTTATCTACTCGTCCATCTCCAGTAGGGCATTTCATGACAAAGGGTATGCATTTTCCAAACGATCTGCCGTCTCAATTCTACGTTTGTTTGTGTAAATCGAAGGCATCATCAATACAAGGTATCGAGTCTTGATAGACGGTGGAAGATCAAAGCTTATGCTGTAGCCATCCGGCATAATCGCGCGAGCGCATCACGCTCGACTCGACAAACTTAAAATTTTGCTTCGTCCACTCATCTCAGCCAATGATCCGTCACCTTTTCCCGAGAAGACACGAATCCTGATGACTGATTCAACTTACTTCTAGATAGGCATTTGACTCTCAAAAACTTTCTTCCTTCAACGTGACATCCTCCGTGGCCTTAGCACTGCCCTGGCTCTATGGATCGTCATGAGACCTTGCCTTAGGGACGCGTTCTGGCATCAAAGAACTGCTCGGACTCATCGTCTTCGTCCTCAGCGGCGTAGGCTTCGTCGTCATCATTGCTGTCTTCGTCATCGGTGGACCGAGGCGTAGGAAACAACTCGAGTTCCTTCGCAGGTCCTTTCGTGAGATCCACAGCCGCGATGACTTGGATGGCCGCTTGAAATGTGGTCAACACGTAGCCTTCAACGCCTTTGCCGCCGCCTTCCGTGAAGAACGAGATGAACGCGATCTGGGACACAAAGTTCCCACCCCGCTCAGCTCTCAGTTCGCTGTACTCTTTCGTGGTGAACTGCTTGGACGAAATGAGCACAGCGCACACAATTGGGATCAAAATGTCGGCGTTCGACGCGGTCTGATGGAGCTGGTCGGCAAAGCAGCAGATCGACCGGAACGCTGAGCACAAGAGCTCGAGTTTGTGCAACGGAGAAGTTGCAACGTCCATCATCTCAATCATCTTCCGCTCCGCTTGTTGGAGGTGATCGCCCATGAGAGAAGAAGCCGAATCGCCGAGTGCCTCAGTGATGAGCTGTGTAATTGACTGGTCTCTGGCTCGGATCTCATTCAAACTGGCATTGAAGACCAGATTTTCATCAGCAAACATGACATCAACAGTACCAATGACTGTCTTGTAGATGTCGTCAAAGACGAGTCTTTCCACCGCTTGCGAGCAGCAGACAATCGCATCGTCGGTACTGGAGAGACTCGGGATTATCTGCATCGTGACGCCTGTGAGATGAGCGACGTACATCTTGGCGTCCTGTAGCGTTTCCTTGCACCACTTTGCCTTCACATAAGCTGACGTCCCTCGGTTGCGGCCCTCGAAACGTTCCATAAATGCCTTGCCGAGCTCCACATTGACTTGGGTTAAAAACTCACTGGATGCTGAGAAGACACCAAAGAGGAGGGCGTAGATGTCGTCCTTTGAGGGAGCGAACTGATCTGTCGACGATTCTTCTGGCATCACAGCCGGTCGACGAGGTAGCTGGAACCGACGGAGTAGCTCAGCGTCCTTACGAAAGAGCTCGTCGGACTGGGTTCCTTGAAAGGATTGCTTGCACTTCCAGCAGATCTGCATGGCCCACGCGCCTGACTTCATTTCTTCTCGGAGCTTCTTCTTCTCTTGCTTCTTCTTGATTTGGTGAGTCGCTGTGGCCGCAGCTGTGGCAGCAGTGATGCCCAGTCCTGCGACCATACTCTCCACGCCCACACCAGCAATTAGCATGTTGAGACCAGCGAGCACACCCGCAGCAGGACCAAGGGCAATTGCTCCGATGACACCGCCAGCTGCAAGAAACGGAGCAATGCGTCGCGCCACATTTGCAGCAGTGGGCTTGGTTTTCTTCGCTTTGTCTTTCCGACCACCATCCTCGGAGAGCTCTTCAATCAGCGACGCGATGGTCGTGTTGCTCGAGTACTTGCGCTTGACACTAGCAACTCGCTTGATGATAGGATCTGGCGGTGGGAACAGCACTGGCGCTGCGACAGAGACCGAGGCAGACCGCTTCTTCTCCTGTTGCGTCTTCCGTGTGGCCTGGGGACACTGCGGAATGAGCATGTCGTGTCCTCGACACCGTCGATGCGCATGAACGTCCGATAAACATTCGCGATGGACGTAATTCCCACAATCCAGACACTGACAAATGACTTCGACGCCGGATTTCGCTGATAACGTCTCACTTCCCCGAGATCCCTTCCGCTCGAGGCCGCTGGTCTTGATCACGTCGCCCTTGGCTGTCGCGACGCCCGGCGGGGGAGGGAACAGACATGGCGAGCCGCGGATCACAGGGGACTTGCGCTTGCGTGTGGTTTTCCCGACCGAGAGCACGCGCTGCTCGCACACGAGACAGTCCCGGAAGAACAGGCGACTGTGCTGCACGGCCGAGAGCTCCGAGAGCGCGACGCGATGGAAACTGTGGCCGTGGAGCGCGTCGGCGCACCAGTGTCTCGATTCTTCCAGAAAGGAGCTGTCGATTCATAACATTTACGAATGGTTAGACCGGCGCTGACGTGGTCGTCGTCGTCGTTAGTCCGCGCGCACCTGAGGTTCACGTATGGTGCCATTTAGACCGCCCTGGTCGCTTCTCTGGAAGAATGGCAGCTCACTTCATACACACACATAGACGACACGTTTTCTTCCAATCAATCAAATGAATCAGTTTCAGAACACCTTCTTTTGACCAATCAACGATCAGAGGCTTGTGTCACACACCCTCGCCATACCATACCTCGTCTAATTCGACGCTTAGTCCTAGTCTAAGGTTGATGTTTAGACCTGTTTACACATATAAACGGTCTAAGACGATATAGTCCTGTCCATAGATTAATGGACAGTTGAGGTTCAGCATGCACGCATGATCACTGGTGCACTCAAAGTCTCACTCTGAACGGCCACTTTGCGGATCTCTTGGCGGCGTTGCTAGCACGTGGAGGTTTCTCGGAGCTTCTTCAAGCGCCACTCGATCTTTCACATCCGATCTCGCGCTTCTCCAACGTTCTTACGCCCTCTACGACTCGAGTTTCGCGCTCCCAAGTCCAGAAAAGGCATGCTGGGTCGTCTCGTTCGCTTTGCCGCCGTCGTCACGGCGCTCTGCGCTGGCCAAGCTGTCCAGAGCGTAGCTGCCAAGCCGTCTAGTGTTCCTTCCATCGACTCTGCGTATTTCCTGCGTCACCACGAGCGCATTCTCGCCGCGCAAGCTGCTGACGACCAAGCCTCGTGTGATGCTGCCGCCAAGGGCAACCCGTTGGCGACGTATCTCTCGGGTCTCCCGGAAACGGCTGGCCTCAAGACATGCGCTGCGTCGAACCTCGCTACTCTAATGGCAGGTTTGACCACGCAGTGCTCGATTACGACGCTCACGGGGCTCTTGGGGTCTACGAACGCCGGCATGACGGCGTTTTCGGAGCTGTTCAGTGCGTTGACCGCTGGCTTCAACTCGTCCAGCACCTCTGCCTCAGGTACTGACTTGACGAGTGTATTGTCTAGCTGGACTGAAGATTCGACCAAGAATGCGGCCTTCTGCTCGACCATGAACTCGACGATCGGTCCGTGTGTGCAATCGATCTTGCCAATCTTCTTGTCGCTGCTCGAGAACAAGGCCGCGTGCTGCAGTGAGCTGGTTGAGTACTATGAGCTGATCAAGCTGATTGTGCCGACCGGAAAGACGCCAGCCCAGACGCTCTTTGACGTCGTGAATGGGCTCCACCTCACCATGTGCACCAAGACTGGTTCGGACTCGTACTGTGGTGAGCCTCTCCTCACCTACGTCGCTGGCGTGGTCGAGAAGACCAGTGCGACGTCGCTGCTGAGTCCGCTCTTGTTCAGCGCTGGTTTGCCGTTGTTTGCTCTTCCTGATGGTGACGACGCGTGCTCCGCACTGGAGACGACCGAGATCCCAAGCCGCGTGGCCTCGACTGACGGTGGTGCATATGCCTTCGCTGATCTTTCGTGCTGTGCTACTGGTTTGTCGTCGTTGATTGAGAGTTTCGACAGCATTGTGACGTTCCTCACGGGGAACTCATTGGCTGAGACGTTGAACTTGATCACGGCTCGCCAGGATGAGGACGAGAGTTCGCAGTTCAAGGCTCCATACGAGGCGATCAAGGGATGCTCTTTCAAGAAGACGTGCACGAAGCCATCATTCAACTTACCAACTGATGGTAAGAGCGCTGCGAAGACTGGTAACCCAAGCAAGACTGTCCAGCCAAAGGGTCTCAAGTGCACCACCACCAAGCTTTGTAACAAGGATAACGTCTGCTCGTCAGTGTGTGAAGCTGGGTCGGTGAAGATCGCCCCATGGGTGGCGCGCGCGATCTCGTACCAACGCAATCTTTCGTACGACCAGCCTCTCTGCTTCACGGAGCTCCCTGGAACGCACAACAGTGCCACAACCTTCGCCAATGGCTACGGAAACCGTGACCAGCTAGTCAACAACATGCTGGATGCGAACAATTCCGATTCGTACATGCGAACGAGCAACCAGATTGTGAGTCTCACGGACCAGTTGGGTATGGGTGCTCGTTTCCTCGAGATCGACTCGCATTACTTTGCCAAGTCATTCCGTAGTGGTCACTGCTCGCGCATTCAATTCTCCTTCCTTGACGACGCAAGTGCTGCGATCGTGCGCGAGACTGGCGCGTTGCTCTCAGCCGGCTCCAAGGAGGATGCGACTCTTGTGGAGTGGCAGGCCTCCCTCATGGGCTGCTTGCCATCGCTGAGTGGTATTCGTGCTGAAGACGAGCGTTTGCACGAAGAGACGTTAAATGAGATTGCCGAGTGGGTCAAGGCAAACACGAACGATCTCATCATCCTGTACACGGAGATTGGTAGTGAGATCGACACCTTCCGCAAGACTGACGATCTTTTGGCACTTTACGAGAAGGCCTTTGGCGATCTGTCGTTCACACCAGCTGATTTCAAGGCTCAGGGAGGTGACTGGAAAGACTTCAAGCTCTCCGATCTCATTGCGAAGGGCAAGCGTGTGATTCACATCTCTGGATCCAGCAACGACCTCATGTTTGACATGGATAAGCTCTGTGATGGCTGGTCGGACATCCCAAACGGGAAAACGGGCACTGCTGGTGCGATTTGGGGTCAAAAGACCAATTCGGGCAAGTTGATTCGAGCCTATCAAAGCCAATTGCACTACGCGACCATGTCGGAAGATGCGCTCGGTGGTAGTGTGGTTACTGGAACGGACAGTGAACCTGCAACGGTCACGGCAGCGACCTTGCCAGCTTTCGTCAAGGCGGGTGTTAACATCCTAGCGCCAGATCTATTGGACGGTGCGACGATGACGGCAATGGTATGGAGCTGGGCGTCGAAGGAGCCGAGTGAAGGAGATACAGCAGTGGAAATTTCGGCCAAGGACGGTCGTTGGTACGGTGTCAAGGACAAGTCGAGTATCCAACATGTCGCGTGTGTCTCGACTGACGATCGCCTATCATGGAAGATTGTGTCGCAAGGCTCGTCTTGTCCGGATGGATTCGCCGTTGGCGCTCCTCGTCTTGCGGTGGAGAACACGGCTCTCGTCACGGCCTCGCAAGCCACTGGTGCTGACGCTACTGCTCAGTTGGAAGTGGATCTCTCCAAGATTCCGACGATTTCGGCCAGCGACGAAGCCGCCTTCGAGGATTTGAGCGAGTCTGGTACTGGTAGCGGTGGTGACTCAGCTCCAGAGCCTTCGGGGGCGACCTCGATCGCAATGTCGTGGCATGTTGGCACCCTCATGGCGGTGATGTGCACGACGTTCTAAGGTGGTTTGCTTTGTGGAATATCGAGTAAACTAGTAAACCATGATGACACAAATACACAAGTACGTTCATTCATGTTTTTATGACGCATGTTGTGTGTGCGATCCATATGCTTACGCCGACATTTCACTCTCACTGTCACTGCCATACGCGATACTGGCGACGAACTTTTCGTTCGAGCCGAGCATTTCGATCAAAAAGTCCATGCATTCGTTGAACGACGGCGTATCGATGCCTTTGAGACTGTCATTCTCGGCCTCGACACAGATAAACATCTCGGCCGTCGGCATCGCGGGCTGCTCTTCATCAAGCAAGTCAGCGAATCGCAGCGGCTTGTCACTTGGCAGTGCTGTCCGTGGGTCGGATTGGGTGGTACGCTGGAGCGTCTGACAGATCTCGAGCATCTCATCATCGATGCGGTGCTCGGGATGCTGGACGCGCTTGCGTTCTTTACGTAAGCCGCGCAGTCTGCGCGCGACTTTTTCGTGGTACTTCTGGGCGTGTGTCTGGACCTGCCGGACGGAGCGCGAGCCGACATATTCGGCTACGGCGCGCCAGGGCCCGTCCGGATAGAGTTGTAGCGCCTTGAGGAAGCGATCATGTTCGTCTTGCGACCATACTCCGCGCTCGGGCTTGGCCGGTAACATGGCACCAGAGCGGAGGAGTGGCGAGGGAAAGGCTCGTGGTGTCGCCACGCACGAGAAAACTTATCAAATGGAAAACGCGTCTCCAATTTCGACCATCCCTCCCACACTACTGGACAGCGCCGGACGATGCGTCCAGAACATTTAGACGGCGGTGGTTGCAGCTGCGCGCTTCTCGCAACTCTTACGCGGGCGACGTAGCAATCCCGTCTGGTCTCAGCCGGAGAAGAAGGGATAACCACGAGAGACCACGCCAGGTCCGATCTTAGAAAGAGTGGGACGGGATGAACCCACTGCGAAAATTTTAGACCCGCGCTAAAATTTCTGACTACAGCCCGTCTCTTGAAGTTGGGACATCTTGAAGTTGAACTGGGCGACCTACACGCCAAGACAACAAGATACCCGAACACTTTTCTTCTCTCCTCAACGGCTGACTGAAGGACAACCTGAGAGATAATTTTCTTCCTGGCGCGGGGTTTGACTGTTCTCGGCCCTCCGTTACGCGTGTCTAAGCGGCTAAAGGGGCTTTAATTTATCCTGGCGTGCCGAGTCGTAGGTAAAGACTAAACTTTTAGCCCTTGACTTTACCTCGACGGGCTTCCTTCTTTGGGGTGTGATGCAACACGAACGCCTCGAGCGCCACGAGGGCTTGCTGCGGCGAGTTTGTGTCTTGTACCCACTTCATCACGTACTGCATACTTTCTTTCGCGAGGAATCGCGCTTGCATTTGCTTCTGTAGTTTGCCGAGCAGTCTCGTGTGCCAAGTGTCCAGTACTGGACTCGAATCTTCGCCGTTATCCGGAAGAGTCCAACAAAACTCCACGACTGTCTGGATGCGAGGTAAGAGGTGCCACTGGTCGTGATTAAGGCGGTTCGTTGAAGAAAATAACCGTAAGCGTCGGCAGTCGATCGTCCAGAGCGAGCCAGAACGGAGACCCTGGAGAATCTCCGTCACGGTACCCTCTTCTGCGATCGGACGGATCAAGTCCTTGGCTCGTATCGCCACAATCGCCCCGGAACTTTCATTGACAATCATCGTGATAATTTCGTATAACTCGTCTAGTGCGCCGTCCAGTAAATCCGCGTCTGTCCAGCTGGGGCGGAAGTAGTCAGTTCCCTGGAGTACGGACGAATATTCGGTGTCCGCTTGGCAAATCGCCGCGAATTGCCAACTCTCCACTTGGGAGAGTACCTTCATGTTTTCGAGCACTGTCTTTTGGATCTGTCGTGTGAGCTTCATCATAACACGACGAGATTTGTCGTTGTGTTTCTTCGAAAGTACTCCGAGTGACTGCAATCTGATTTCATCAGCCGGTGTAGATCGCCATGAACGAGTGAGGTGGACGCTCCAGGCCACTTCAACCGTGCCAGGGCATAGATGAATAAGCGCAAACCACTTGCGGCTGCTGAGACTGAGTCGATACATGGCTCGGATGCTCAAAAACTGGGTCAGTGTTCGAAGATTCACGGCACGTTGGCTCATTGCAGGGTGTTGAGTCGGCGATGACGGCGCAGATGCGTCGAAACACGAGAGGAAATGTATACCGTTGGCCATGAACAGGTCAGGATCCAGTCGATACAGAGACTGTTCGAACACCCGAGACTGTAAATTGCTTTGCTGGCCAGTCCCGGCGAGTATTGACGCAGCAAGACCGTCCGGTAGTGTCCGGACGAGTGGAATTGACACCACCGGGGCGACTGAGAGGAATGAACTGGACGCGGCTGCGGATCCATTATTGCGTGCTGACGCCGTAGAGCTGATCGCACCAAAGCGCAGTCGACCACTTGGAGTCTTTGCAGTGTTGGTGGGTGGGTGAGGAAGTTCAGTGGGTGATGGGGCGACACCTCGGCGAGATACGTGAAGAAAATCGAACGAGTCGGGTAATGCTGTTGGCTTGGCACGTGGACTGCGCATTGTTGAGCCTGTTGTTCGAGCTGGCTGTCGAATTGGATGGTCTGAGACTGGGTCATCATAGTTTCGAGTACTGAGCGAGACCGACGCTGAGATGCTCATCTCACTCTGTTCGATGGCTTGCTGGCACGATTTTGAGCAAAATATCCGCAACGACAAGTGTTTGGCGCTCTTACTGGCTTCGCCGTTATGTAGACCGTCATTCGCTGAGGAAGCTGCCATACCGCGAGGAAACCGAGTGCCACAGTTCCAACAAGAAACTAGTTGCAAATGCGTGGATGACACCGGCTTGCGTTGATGTTGCTTGGCTACAGCTGGATATCGATGCGAATCTTGAGCAAGTGCTATCTTCATGTCGGAAGTTCTGGCTTTTGTGGCCATGGAGAATGCGGTGACCATAGGTGGGCGCGGAGAAATCGCTGGAAACAATGGTGGTGGTGCTGATTCGATTGGAGTCTTGGTCGCTTTGGTCGTCGTGGTCTCTTTATCTCCCCCAGCACTAGCCCGATCAAGTGTTTTCTGTAGTTTATGAAGTTGCGAAGTCGTATGAAGGAACGATTTCCAGCTTGGATCATTTTTGGAGAGAACGACATCTTGAAAGAGCTGTCGAAGCTTGCTTGGCGGGGTATCAAGGAGCAGCTTCCCTGTGATCTGTTCGTAAATCACCACCTGCGCGTACCCTGTGAGTTGTTGAGACTGCAGATGATGAGCGAGTTCGAGAGCATCCCAGTGAGCAGGCACCACTTCCATGTCACTTCCAGAAGCTCGATGATTATTCACATTGCCCGGTCCTTTACCACCCGTGGTGTTTGATCCAGCAGCTCCTTTCCACTTCGTTCCTTGTCGTCCCTTGTGTGCGATGCGTTTCCAGGCTTCTTTTTCCAGCTCGATGGTTGCTTTGGCGGTGGCGAGTCGGCCCTCCATCTGCGCCACCTCAAGCTCTAGAAGCTCCGAAGCTCGTCGCGACATGGCGAATCCTGTGAACCTGAGCCAAGTCGTTCGAAGTACAATAGCTTACGCAATTCTCATGGGTGCGTTGGGTTTCACACCACGATGGTTGAATCCTGACGTCGCAAAGTTCGCATTTGTATTTTTGGGCTTCACTATATCTGTTGTCTATCGTCTCGATGTGTTCAATTTGTGCGGTCCGGAAAAGGAAGTCGCAGTGTGTGATACAAAAATGCGTACTCCATCGCTGCTTCTTGAAGCTGTTCGAGCCGCCCACCACCACCAAAATGCCCGTCGTCTTCGCTCATTTTAAGGAGAAATAGCGGCTTGGATTCCTTCAAAGACCCGAGCTTCGCTGTCGAGTTGGCTGCCTGTAATCGGCGAAGATTGTGAATCCACTTGACTGGCTCCCAAAACTGCACGCGAATGTCGTTGAGACTGCCCGTGACAAACATGGAAGGGTACACTTGTCCTGGCTTCAGATTTTCACACGGTGCGTACTGCTGGATGCAACGAAGCACGTCCGGATCTGCTGGATTGCCCCACTCGTCGTACTCGTGCACAGTCAAGGGTAGCGACGCATCTTGCATCGTCTCGAGAATGTCAACGAACGGCACTTTGAGGATCATCGCCTTGAAGAGCGACGGATACTCGTTCGCCATGTAGCCCATGATCAACCCTCCAGCACTCACTCCTTTGCCTGCAAGCAAGGCTGGCATGGTGTATCCTTGGTCCAACAGATATGTCGTGCACGCGACAAAGTCGTGGAACGTGTTCATCTTTTGCAGACGTCGGCCTGCGTGATACCACTGCAAGCCAAGTTCCCCTCCACCTCGGACATGAGCCTTGGCGATCACCCAGCCACGCTCCAGGATACTCAAATGCTCCAGTTCAAAGTCGGCCTCCATGTTGGTACCATAGGCACCATAACCAAGCACCAGAGTAGGATTTTTGCCGTTTTGTGGCAAACCGCGGCGATGAATGAGCGTCATTGGTACGTGAACGCCATCGTGAGTGGGCACAAACACTCGACGACACTCAAAGTCTCGTGGGTTCAGCTTGGATTCAATCTCTTGCTGCTCAGGTCCTCGCTTGGCTTGCTTTGAGATCTTATGTCTCTTCTTTGCTGACACCTGTGCATCCCCAGTGTATGTTTCCTTTAGAACATGCAGTTCTTGGTTCACTAGGTCGTAGTCATACACGATCTCTGGAACAAGCGGAGTAGAAATCGAGAAACGCAGGCGAGGCGAGCGGTATTCACGGTTCACACCCGGCGTGATGCGACAAATTGCGTGCTCTTCTGGCAGCGGGACGTAATGGAAATCCTTCTGAGGGTCGCTTCCCGGGTCAATGCGAACCACGCGGATACGAGGAACGCTCTGGACACGCTCATAAATGACCAGAAACTTCTCAAACAAGTCCACGTCCTCGATCTTGACGTCCGGAGATTCTGGTAAGAGGGTTTCCCAAGACCCGCCAGTGTCTTGTTGCGTGACGATCTTGTAGTTTTGCGCTTGATCCGCGTTTGTGACGATCACAAAACGACCTGACGCGTGGTCGGCAAAATAAGATGTCCCAGCTTCTCTAGCTCGCAGCAGCACAGGCTGAGGCACAGTTGATTCGTCACTGCAACTCAAGGCGTAGATCTCTGACGAGTTCTTAGAGTTGCAATTGATGAGCACGAAGGCGTTGTCCTTGGTGGACGACACGTCCAGGAACACTGCTTCATCTGATTCTTCGTACATCTAGACCACATGAAAGGTCAATCCAGGTGATAAGTTTCTGATTGATAGACGGCGTACCTTGTTAAGCTCTTTCGTGATGAGATCGTAGCGCGATACTGCGTACGGACGGCGATGAAGATCCACTTGGGTGAAGTAGAACGCATGGTTGCTACACCACTCGACGTTGCGCACTTGGTGCAAATGCTCCAGGACCTCGACGCGACCAGTCCGGAGATTCCGATACAACACCCGATACTCTTCGTGGGCGTTCTCCTGGACCAGCAGCATGTGCTCCTCATTAGGCGAGATCTTCATGCCGATAATAAAATGGAAGTCTTGATGCAGCATCGGATTTTGGTTCTGGTTCAACACGACTTGTTCGTCCTGGGTCTCGAGATGCCGACGATAATACACTGGGAAGTTCTGACCTGGCTGCTGACGGATGTAGTACTCGTACGAGCCAATGCGTTCGGGGATCGTCTCTTCATCGTGAGGCAGTCTCGCTCGGAATTCTAGGTACATGGCACGCTCAATCTGCCGAAAGCGCGGCTTGGACAGCACTTGGCGAAGGTAGGACTCCTCCATCTACTCAAGTTGGAAGAAGTGAACTTAACCCGTAGAAACCGATATACACCGAAATAAATTACCTTTAGGAATTGATGCAGTTTGGGGTGGTCCACATCCTTCATCCACTCCAGTCCACGCTGGTGGACGGCCGTGGTGATCGACGCATGAGCGTACAGCGGAGCAGCCAACGCATCGAGTGGTACACGGTGCTTGGACAGCACAGACACCGTCGACGCGAGCCATCGCCGCGCACGCCGAGCGTCGCGTGCGACACTTGGCCGGGCGAACATGTGATGCTCTGGCGCCTAGTTTCGCGTCCACCTTGTGGCCCACCGACCACTAGCGTGATCCTGATTTTGTCCCAATCAGTGCGCCCTCACCATCCACTATGTGTACCTATCGCGAAAGAGTGTACCCGTGGTTTGGTACCGCAGCCACTTTTCCCTTTCAACCGCTCTTTGTTGCGTCGTGAGTCACAGTGCAGGCACCTGAGCTGGAGCACGGCTGACTTGCTCCCCCACAGAGGAGAAGAGGAGGGGAGGGGAGAGACCCTTTGAGATAGGAAGGAGACACCGTCCACTAACGGCAACATGGAAGGCGTGCGGGTACGTGTTGTGGACGACGGTCGTGGACGAACGTGAACGACTCACTCATTCGCTGTGGACGTAGGTGTTTGTGCCCGACAACGAGCACGTCTGGCTGCCGGGCGTCATCACGCAGAGCGCGGGCAATGGCAAGCACCTCGTGGTGCGTCTCGACAAAGTGATCGGTCCACAGGATCCACAGGCGTTGAATGCGATCCCAGCCGAGCAAGAGTTGGCGTCGATGATGGGCACCGAACGTGAGATTAACCTAGACGACGCCGCGCTGGTCAAGGCGCTGGCGTCCCGTCACACCACCGTGTCCAACACCGGCGCTGATGCGGACGCTGGAGAGGACGGGAACGGCATCTCGCTGCCGCTGCAGAACGCGTTGGACAGCGCGCGTGCGTCCACGGGCTTTGAAGACATGATCACCATTGATCACTTGCACGAAGCCTCGATTCTCCACAACCTTCGCCATCGTTTCTTTCACAAGTTGCCATGTACGTGCCTCCGTCCACACCGTCCACACTGCAATCCACTCACTCTTTTTTCCATGTGCAGATACATACACGGGCAAGATTTGTATCGCCGTGAACCCATATCAGTGGCTGAATCTCTATGATAAGTCTATTATGGCGAGCTTTAGCGACGGCAAGCGGGAGGGCAAGTCCCCGCATGTGTACGCCGTGTCCATGGAGGCCTTCTATAACATGCGTCACCAGCGTGAGAACCAGTCGATTCTCGTGAGTGGCGAGTCGGGTGCCGGTAAAACGGAGACGACCAAGATCGTCATGAGCCACTTGGCCGCGTTGGCGGAGAACTCCAACTCCAAGGTCATCCAGCAGATCATCCAGGCCAACCCGCTTCTGGAGTCGTTTGGTAACGCCAAGACGGTGCGCAACGACAACTCGTCGCGTTTCGGTAAATTCACGGAACTGCAGTTTGGTAGCGATGGCAAGCTCATCGGTGCCTTCTCGCGCACGTACTTGCTCGAGAAATCACGTGTGACGACGCAGGCGGACGGGGAACGCAACTTCCACATTTTCTACCAACTGCTCAAGCGGCGAGCTGACTTCCCAGAGCTCGATTTGACGGCGCTGGATGCTTTCAAGTATGTTTCGGGTAGTGCTATGGCTGATATCAAGGCCGCGGCGTTGGAAGAAGAAGGCGATCTGACCCGTACGACCGAAGCACTCGAGTTGATCGGTATTCCAAGCGACTTGCAGAAGGAAATTTTCCAGATTCTTGCCAGTGTGTTGCACTTGGGTGAGACGACGTTTGCTGTGCGCGATGGTGACGTGGATGCCTCGACGGTGGTTGATCTCAAGCCATTTGAGACCGCCTGTCGCCTTTTGGGTGTGGAAGTGAGTGCGTTGGAACGTGCTGTGTGTTATCGTAACGTGCACGTCGGTCGTGAAGTGTTCTCGAAGCCAATGACGCGTGACCAGGCTGCGGATTGTCGTGATGCATTGGCCAAGAGTCTGTACTCGAAGCTCTTCCTGTGGCTCGTGGAGAAGATCAACGAGACCATTGGTGTCAAAACCAAGGACGCGGGTTCGTTCATTGGTATTCTCGATATCTTCGGTTTTGAGCACTTTGAAAAGAACTCGTTTGAGCAGTTCTGTATCAACTATGCGAACGAAAAGCTGCAGCAGAAGTTCGTCCAGGACGTGTTGAAGACCGTCCAGCTCGAGTATGAAGAAGAAAACATCTCGTGGTCGCACATTCAGTTTGCTGATAACCAGGATGTGCTCAACTTGATCGAAGGTCGCCTTGGTGTCATCAGTTTCCTGAACGAAGAGTCCTTGCTCGCGACAGGTACCGATTCGGCGTTCGCGAGCAAGCTCGGTGCCGTGATGGAAAACAACCCATTGTTGGAGACGCCGCGATTGAACCAGTGCGCTTTCAGCATTTACCACTATGCCGGGAAGGTCACGTACGATGCGAACGGCTTCCTCGACAAGCACCGTGATGCTATTCTGCCGGACATCAAGCAGTGTATGACCACGTCGACGCTGAGTATTCTCTCGAAGACCTTCGCCGACGATGCGGCATCTGCCTCGGTGACTCCAGCTGCCTCTTCTGTTTCCCGCGGACCAAGTCGCAAGCGCTCGCAGGCGATGCCTAAGCGAACGACTGTCGGTACGCAATTTAAGGAAAGTCTGTCGCAGTTGATGGAGAAGATCAACCTTACTGAGGTTCACTACGTGCGTTGTCTCAAGCCAAACGGGTTGAAGAGCGCGCACTGCTTCTCACACAATGAGATCGTGAATCAATTGCGTTGTGCTGGTGTGATCGAAGCTATTCGTGTGTCTCGTAGTGCCTACCCAAGCCGTATCCCTCACCTTGAGTGTCTCAAGAAGTTTAGCATGTTGCTTGGTGGCGCGTTGCCTCATGAACTCGCGTCGAAGCAGCAGTGGGAGCTCGAATCTGACCTCGAGGCTCTCAAGACTAAGTGTGAAGATCTTATGGGCAAGCTCATGCCTGGCCGCAACATCCAGGACTACCAAGTCGGTTTGACGCGCGTCTACTTCCGTGAAGGCATCTTAGAAAAGCTCGAGACCATGCGAGCTCAAGCATTACGCAAGTACGCTATTGTCTTGCAGCGAAACATCCGTGGTTTTGTGGTGCGCCGCCGATTCCTTCGTAAGAAGAAGTCGATTGTCGTGGTGCAGAAATACTGGCGCCGATACGTCATGCGCAAACGCTTCTTAGCGATCAAGAAGGGTGTTGTGTCTCTCCAAGCGCGTGTTCGTGGTGGCCAGGCTCGCCGCCAGTTTGTCAACATGAAGTTGGCGCACTACATTGTGCGCTTCCAGGCGATTTGTCGTTCGTTCATCATGAAGCGCCGCTACATGAAGCGCCGTAATGCCGTCAAGAGAATTCAGAGCTTCTGGCGCATCTACAAGATCCGTCAGGTATTCTTGGTGAAGATGGAGAAGGAGAAGAAGTACAAGGCACTCGGATCCAAGGTCGCGCAGCTGCAGATGAAGCTTGACCAGAAGCAGGGTATGAAGACGTCGCCATCGGCGGTGGCTACCAAGGCACGCAGTCCAAGTGTCCTCGAATCCCAGGCCAACGGATCCGGATCGGGTAGTGGACGCCAGTCGATGATGTACAACAACACACGATACAGCTCTACCAGCGCCGCTGGTATTTTGGATGAAAGTCAAGAAGTTATTACGGCTCTGCACCAGGAGAACGAGCAGCTTCGCCACCAGCTCGACAAGCAAGAGGATGAGATCGAGCGTCTCAAGACGGAAGTGCGCAACCTTCGCAACTGGCAGAAGTCTAAGGAAGTGGACGAGAAGGTGCAGAAGATTGCTCACCGCGACCAGGAATCCAAGGACCTTACGTACTTGTACGCGTTGGAGACGGAGTACGAAAAGTTGCGTGCCTTTGTGTGTGAGAACATGAGTCTCCCAACCGACACTGGTACCATCAGTAGCGCGGTGGAGAGTGGCTCCTCCTCGTCATCGACCAAGCCAGCGTCGACTGCTCGACCAGGCATGCCAGTGCAGCAATCGGAGCGTTCGTTGGCCGCTGCTGCGGCAGCTGCCGCTGCTAAGAGCGGTCACTCGGAGCAGAAGGTGAGCGAAACGCAGCACTTGCTCCTCAAGAGTGCCGCGCGCTTGAGCAATGCCAAGGCTAAGATCACAACCAAGGGCAGTGCTCGTCGTGTCAAGGACCAGTGGGAAGAGATCCGCAACTACCCGCCACCAATGCAGTACACTCTGGGCTCGGTGCCTTGGAAGCGTCTGCTAACCGATTGGGCCCAGGGCAACCCGAAGAAGCTCGACTACATGACTCGCTGGCTCAAGAACGTCCTCGATGGTGGTCCAATTGTCTCCGATACGTTTCCAATGGGCGTGGAACTCAAGTATGTCACACCGATGATGCTCGATGGTTTTATGCAGCTCGTGATTCCAAAGCTCGCAGAACGACCAGATATCCAAGTCCATGTCCACACGAAGGAGTTCATCGGTACGAGTATGCGAATCACGCTGTCGCCACTAGAAGGTGCCAAGAGTTCGGGTCGTTCGGGTGGAGCCTCGCAACCTATCCGCACACCACCAGCCGACCACGATGACTTCCGTGTCTCGATCCTTGCCAACCAGAGCCCGCTGATGGGCAGTCGTCTCTCGTCTGCCTCGACGGCCAGTCTGTCCTCGTCGGAACAATCGTCCATGCATCAGCGTCCAAGTGGCGGCTTTTTCCGTTCGAGTCGAAGTGGTGACTCGCGGGGATCTTTCTTCCAGTCGAGAAAGTAAACGGACCGTGTTGCCTGCACCCTTCTGCTTTGACGAGGCGTGCGATTCGTAGACATCATAAACGACCGATCAGCCTCGTGTTCGTGTCATCTGAATATGAATGCGTTTGATATTGCGAACTCTGACTCGTGTGCATATCTACTGTTCCTTTGCTACCCAGATACCTATGCCTCATCCTTCACGATAGAGAACTCGTCGAGCACCTCGCCGGTCTCCGTCGCGATAAAGCTCCACGAAAGCGTCTTGCGCGTCACATTCAAGATGGAGATGCCGTAGTTCTCGTTATCCAGAACCGCATTCCACTCGATCTCGTTGCGAGGGGAGGCTTCATGGCCTTCAGTGTTTCCAGCAGCTCCCGTGACGAGGTACACAGGTGCTTTTGGGTTTGTATATGTGTTGCCATCCTCTGAGACGCCGTCCATCACAGCTTCGTTCTTCTTGATCGGAAACTGACGCTCGTACCAGTGGACATGGCCGGAGACAACGACATCCACTTCGTATTTGATGAAGAGGTCTTCGAATGCCGCTTGGAGAGTCGCTGCATGATCAATTGGCTCTCCGATATCGTCGGCGTGGTCCCGTGTGTACATGGAGCGATGCATCCCCACGATCAGCCAAGGTACGTTCTTGCGGTTCTCGTGCGCTTTCTTCAAGTCTGCCTCAAGCCACGCGAGTTGGTTCCCAAAGCCGCCGTACGTGCGACCGACATACGAGTTGCTCGGTGGCGAAGGGAAGTCGGTCTCGGACGAAATGGCGGTGTAGTGCACCGGCCCGTGCTCGAAAGAGTACCACATGTTCTCTACGCCACCGCTTTCTTCCGAGGGCATGCGGAAGCGCGTGTTGAACGCCGTGTAGTTGCCAAGCTGGTCTTTTTTGGAGCTAGAGATGGCGCACGCTGGAGAATGACACTCGGCTTCGTGGTTTCCGACGAGCACCATGTACGGCACACTCGTCATGACGCGACTGAGAGTTGCCATCCATCGATTGTACGTCTCTTCGTAGAAAAAGCCAAAGAACTCGGTGGCTTTGGTGAACGCGTTGTCTGCGTAGCTGATGTCGCCGATGTGGAAGACAAAGTCCACGAGGCCTGGGAGATTGTCGTTGATGTACTGCATCGTTGCGTCAGCGTTCGCGTCCACACCAAAGTCTCCGTAGAATGCAACAGAGAAGGGCTTGGTCTCGTCAGCTGACCGTGCTGTCGTGAAGTGAAACACTTCGCTCTGGTGGGCACTCTCTGACTGAGAGCCGACGCGATAGAAGTACTGGGTGGCTGGCTTGAGGTCTTGGGCGATCACGTGGTAGTTGTACAGATGATAGTCGTCGCTCTCGTAGTAGGTGGCCACTTCAATGTCGGCGTCCACAAGCTCCAATGCGTCTTTACTCGTGCCGATCCACACGGCCGGGTCGTCCACTTCAGCATACGTCGTCCAGGAGACCGACATGCCCGTACCAGCGTCCTCCCCAGCGTACGCGAGATGCAAATGCTGTGGCACGCGACCAACGGACTCGGGTACAAGCCGACAGGACTGGTCAAAGGTCAAGTCACCGAATTTGTACTGATACGAGCAGTAGGCATCCGGCACACAGGTCATGGTGTCCCAACTGAACTCGCAGGTGTGGTCGTCCACACCCTCGGGGAAGCGCATGTCGCGAGACTGCACCTGAATGCGGAGATGGTGCTCATGCTGAGGCTTCTTGTGCCCAGCAACGAGCGGCAGCGCCAGTAGAAGGAGGAGAGTAGTGCGCATGATGGCGGATTCGAGACTGCGCCGCGGGATTAACGGATCTCTGGAGAGGATTTGGCCAAGTGAATCCTGAGTTTCGAGTGGGATTATGATTTGTTTCACTTTTGGGGCGTTTCATCCACGTTGTGGTCCGAAGTGTGGCCCAATCAGAGAATAGAATTGATGGCTACATGGAATTCCTAACTTTCCATAAAACGACGGCACCCCACAGGAAGATGCCAACCAGGCACCCACGAAAGGATATCAACCCAAGGAGTGTATGGCTGTGACGCTGGGTGAGTTGTTTTGTCTGTTTCAACGAATGTGTTCGTCCTTCCGATTGTGGCGGAGTCACATTCTTCTAAAGGATGTAGGGTGCAGTATGGCTCTCGATGGGTTGTTTTGTCTGTTTCAACGGATGTGTTCGTCCTTCCGATTGTGGCGGAGTCATATTCTTCTAAAAGATGTAGGGTGCAGTATGGCTCTCGATGGGTTGTTTTGTCTGTTTCGACGAATGTGTTCGTCCTTCCGATTGTGGCGGAGTCATATTCTTCCTTATTACATCAAAAATCAACAAACACTCCTCTAAGAAACCAAAAAATCTACGACTTCGTGATCACAAAGTCATCCAGAACCTTGCCAGACTCCGCAGAAATGAACTGCCAGCTCAACGACTTGCGTGACACACGCACCTTGGTGATACCGTACTCCTTGTTGTTCATCACGGCGTTCCACGACGTCTTCAAGTTCTCGTCGTAGTCCTTGTGGCCCTCCGAGCAACCAGCGGCACCCGAAATGAGGTACACTGGGGCCTTTGGGTTCGTGTACGTCTTACCGTCCTGCGAGACACCGTCCATGACTGGCTGGTTCTTCGCAATTGGGTAGTGACGCGAGTACAAATGGACGTGACCCGAGATGACCTGGTCCACCTTGTACTTGATGAAGAGGTCCTCGAACGCCTTCTGCACTGGCAAAGCCTCACCCTTTGGAGCACCGTTCTTGTCACACATGGTAAGCGTGTAGATAGCACGGTGCATCATGACGATGAGCCATGGCGTGTTGGCACGGTTGGCATCAGCCTTCTTCAAGTCGTTCTCAAGCCACGTGAGCTGGTCACCGAAGCCACCATACTCGCGGAAAGTGTACGAGTTGTTAGGAGCATCTGGGTAGTCCGTCTCGGTGTTGATGGTGGTGAAGTGGATTGGGCCGTGCTCGAACGAGTACCACATGTTCTGCGAACCACCACTCTCCTTCGAAGGCATCTTGAAACGGGTGTTGAAAGCCTTGTAGTTGCCAAGCTGATCCTTCTTCGAGCTCGACAACATGCAGACAGCCGAGTGACACTCGGCTTCGTGGTTACCGACCAACACCATGTATGGCAGAGTCGACGACACTGGCGAAATCTCATCCATAAACTTGTTGTACGTCTCCTCGTAGAAGAAACCAACGCCCTCCGAAGGCGTGAGGAGACCAGCGTTGTCGGCGTACGAGATATCACCCAAGTGGAACACAAAGTCCACCTTGCCAGGCAAGTTGGCCAAGACGTACTTGAAGGTCTTCTGGGCGTTGTCATCGACACCCAAGTCACCGTAGATGGCAATGTCGAACTCTTCTTCATCATCACTCGAACGGGCGGTGGTGACGCGAGTGACAGCGCTCTGGTGATCAGCCGTGGCCTTGGAACCGACACGGTAAGCATACTCCGTGTGTGGCGTCAAACCAGTGACGGTCGCGTGGTAGTTGTAAAGCGAATACTTTTCGTCCTTGTAGTACGTCTTGACTTCGACAGTCGCCTCAGCAAGCTTGAGGTCCTGGTCACTGGTGCCGATCCACACGGCAGGGTCCTTGACCTCCGAGTACGTTGTCCACGAGAACGTGAGACCGGTACCCGCCGATTCGCCGGCAAAAGCGACGTGGAGCTGTTGAGGCTTGAGCTGGACCGCATCCGTCTTCTTCACACGGCACGACTGGCTTGGCGTGAGGTCACCGAACTTGAATTGGTAGCTACAGGACTCCTCAGGCATACACTTGAGCTTCTTGATGTCGTACTTGCACGTCATGTCGTTGGCCTCTGGGGCGGCCGCACGGACCACACCCATGAGTTCATTGACCTCATTAGCATGGACATGGGGCACAATAGCACCGAGAAGCGGGAAGAGAAGACTCGCGACGCGCATGATGACTTGACGAGGCAGATTCCAGACTGGATAGAGTTAGAGAGACCGTTATCGCTGCATCCACAAAGGCAGGCTCGGCTTCTGGCGTCCGTCCGGTTTCGTTTCGTCTGTCTCGGCCACACCCATCCACGTTAGGCTGTGGTCTACGTTGTGGCCATCAATACTCACGCACCCATCTGGTCCTTTCAGATGGGCCACTGTGTGGCTCTCCATAGATTGTGGGCAGGTTCTTTGTTAGGTTGCAGTTGACTGTCATCCACTTGGCTTTGCAAACTCGTCCAGACGCACAGAGACGGGACATTATGTTTAATCTATACATTAGGTATTCTGGAACACTAAAGTGTCAAATTCTACCGGTGGTCTAACTGTAAATCCTGACCCAAATGATGCGAATACTTTGAGCTTGGGCTCCAGGATGGTAGTGAGTGGTATTTGGCTTGTCTTCGATCTCCACTCCCTTGCAGTATCGTATGGTAATGGATTCCAATCGTGGAGTGGGTTATCTACTCATCAATTATGAGTTGCGACGCAGCGGAGCCACAAGTGACAAAGCTAGAGTGCCGAGGCTTTTGGATCGGAATCTCGAGCGCGTACGGCCATCTAGTGTCTCAACACAATATCGTAGATACAAAGGCCACTAGATTCAGATGCATCACTTACAAGCGTTTGGTGCTCATCCAATATACATGTTGCAATCTGCTTGAAGAATCATAACGAACTAGTTCAAATGTAAGAAAGGAGGCAGCGAACTATGCCTGATCGCAAGACGTGGGAGCGACCCAGCGTTGACAAGAGTCGACGCTGGCTCGTGTATACCAAAACTCGCTTACATTGACACAAATGCTTGTTGTTGCGGATTCATATTCTTCCGTGTTACATCAAAAATCAACAAACACTCCTCTAAGAAACCAAAAAATCTACGACTTCGTGATCACAAAGTCATCCAGAACCTTGCCAGACTCCGCAGAAATGAACTGCCAGCTCAACGACTTGCGTGACACACGCACCTTGGTGATACCGTACTCCTTGTTGTTCATCACGGCGTTCCACGACGTCTTCAAGTTCTCGTCGTAGTCCTTGTGGCCCTCCGAGCAACCAGCGGCACCCGAAATGAGGTACACTGGGGCCTTTGGGTTCGTGTACGTCTTACCGTCCTGCGAGACACCGTCCATGACAGGCTGGTTCTTCGCAATTGGGTAGTGACGCGAGTACAAGTGGACGTGACCCGAGATGACCTGGTCCACCTTGTACTTGATGAAGAGGTCCTCGAACGCCTTCTGCACTGGCAAAGCCTCACCCTTTGGAGCACCGTTCTTGTCACACATGGTAAGCGTGTAGATAGCACGGTGCATCATGACGATGAGCCATGGCGTGTTGGCACGGTTGGCATCAGCCTTCTTCAAGTCGTTCTCAAGCCACGTGAGCTGGTCACCGAAGCCACCATACTCGCGGAAAGTGTACGAGTTGTTAGGAGCATCTGGGTAGTCCGTCTCGGTGTTGATGGTGGTGAAGTGGATTGGGCCGTGCTCGAACGAGTACCACATGTTCTGCGAACCACCACTCTCCTTCGAAGGCATCTTGAAACGGGTGTTGAAAGCCTTGTAGTTGCCAAGCTGATCCTTCTTCGAGCTCGACAACATGCAGACAGCCGAGTGACACTCGGCTTCGTGGTTACCGACCAACACCATGTATGGCAGAGTCGACGACACTGGCGAAATCTCATCCATAAACTTGTTGTACGTCTCCTCGTAGAAGAAACCAACGCCCTCCGAAGGCGTGAGGAGACCAGCGTTGTCGGCGTACGAGATATCACCCAAGTGGAACACAAAGTCCACCTTGCCAGGCAAGTTGGCCAAGACGTACTTGAAGGTCTTCTGGGCGTTGTCATCGACACCCATGTCACCGTAGATGGCAATGTCGAACTCCTCCTGGTCGTCGCTCGAACGAGCGGTGGTGACGCGAGTGACAGCGCTCTGTTGGTCGGCCGAAGCCTTAGAGCCAACGCGGTACGAGTACTGCGTGTGAGGGGTCAAACCAGTGACGGTCGCGTGGTAGTTGTAAAGCGAATACTTTTCGTCCTTGTAGTACGTCTTGACTTCGACAGTCGCCTCAGCAAGCTTGAGGTCCTGGTCACTGGTGCCGATCCACACAGCTGGGTCCTTGACCTCCGAGTACGTCGTCCACGAGAACGTGAGACCCGTACCGGCCTTCTCACCAGCGAAGGCGACATGAAGCTGCTGCGGCTTGAGCTGGACAGCGTCCGTCTTCTTCACACGGCACGACTGGCTTGGCGTGAGGTCACCGAGCTTGAACTCGTAGGCGCACGAATCTTCTGGCACACACTTGAGCTTCTTGATGTCGTACTTGCAGGCCAAGTCGTTGGCGCCCTCAGGAGCAGCCGCGCGGACCACACCCATCAAGTCACTGACCTCGTCAGCGTGGACATGAGCAATAGCACCGAGGATTGGGAGAAGGAGACTCGTGACGCGCATGATGACTCGACGAGGCAGATTCCAGACTGGAAGAGAGCGAAAGAGGACCACAAAGGCATGCTCGTGTCTTGACTACGTCCATCCACACGGGGCAGGTGGTCCACGTTGAGACCAATCAGCTCCAGTCTGACTCAGGCAGCCATCTGGTCCCCTCGAGATGGGCCACTGTGCGGCTCGCCATAGATTCCGGCCACACACGGAAAACAGAACCCGTCCACAAGCGCTCTGATTGGTCATTATTCAAAACTGATTATGCGGTTTCAAAGGGTTCTGACTTTCACAGACGCCGATGGGATGAGCGGTATGTAGTTCCAGAGGTTGCCGTCCACCGTGATCCACAAGCGCCTGGCCACAGCTGGATGGCTTCTCGTGGCGTCGATAGTGACGTTTCTGGTGGTTCAAGGAGGCAATTCGATGCGATGTTGAACGGAGACCGAAGATACAGTTACCTCTGAGCTGTATACATGCGCTACTTCGTGATCACCACCTCGTCGACCACTTGGTCCGACTTGGCGGCGATGAATTGCCAAAGCATCTCCTTCCAATTGGCTCGGTTGAACCGGCCCTGTGGTAATGTAGACTAGAGCCTGTGGTTTCGTGTTGATCGACGGCAAGATAATGGGTATATTCGCGAGTATAAGCGCGAGTGTGCCGAGACGACTTCTATTCTACTCTACTACTTGTCAACCAGGGTGGCATCGGATGCCACCCTGGTTGACAAGGAGATATTGCTCGTCACGCACTTCACGCGGATACTCCTCGAAAACAATTCAACATCCACCATCCCGAGAGCTTGATCGAGAGACTGTCGGCACCACCGTTGACGAGTGCTGTCGCGCCACCGATTCGAATCAAATGAGTTAGACGATGCCAGTGGCATCGTCTAAAGCATCGCAGAGCTGGCCCTTAATTAAAAGATCAGCATTGATCTCCTCCGAGTCTGACGCACCGAGTCACGCGTCGCAGAACGCAAATCGGTAGACATAATGACGAGCAATGTGCCATTCAGAGTAATCATCGGTAAAACCGGCGCGTTCAATTGATGTCACAACTTGGTCAGGAGCACCACGTCATGCTTGGCGAATCCACTTGGTGTCGACGTCCAGAGATTGCGGCTGGGGGTTGCCATTACGAGTGTATTCAACTTGGTCAGAGTGCTTCATGTGTCGATTAGTGGTCCCATGATGTCATTGAACGACTTGTAGATGCCAATGCCACCCGCCTGGAGGTACAGGGTCATATCTCCATGCACGACACACAGCCGAGGGCTTCAGCCGTCTCCGGCATCTCGAATTCACTCGATGACTTCGAGCTTCTGGTACACTGGGTTTCCGTTAGGTACTGCTCCCATGATGATTGCTTGAAAGTGAGGTTGACAAACAAACATAAAAGGCATCTCATACGAGTCGTTTGGAGCACACAGTTCCCACCAACTATTATAGTCGAGCGAGTGGATTCGAATGAATTCGAGAACATCATGCCGCTCGAATTCGAAGAAATTCGTGTGCAAACATGAATAAGCTCTGGTCACCCATTGTTGCGCGGTCTTACAATCGGGTGGGATCCTCTGTTTTGTGGGTCTCACGACAAAATCACAAAATGGGGGGGGGGGGGCTATTCGGGAAAATACGTTAGGTTTACGAGTTGAGAATTATCCAAAACTCCCCTCAAATTGCCCAAATCCCGGCCAAAACCCCAAAAATGTCCAAGAGTCCATCGCTATCCGAAAGGCCATCACCGTCCACCGAGAACCCGCACTTTTGGACATTTGGACTTTTGGACATTCTGAACTGACCCTTTCCCAAACCATCCCTACTCGCCGCACTTGCAGTGGTGCTCGCTAGTAATAATTCGTTTGTTCGGGACAAACATTTGGACAGTCTCGGGCGCATCGTCACTCTGCCAGTGACCAAAGGAGTTAGAAAATGCCTGGCACATCATCGAAGGGAACAGTTTTCTCCAAGGCGACACAACTATACAAATATCCAGAGCTTCCTAGGGCACATCACGGCATTGTAAAATCTAAACATAATGTATTCTGGAAATCTAGAATTTCACATCCCACATGTGGTCTAACTGTAAATCCAGATTCAAATGTTGCGAATGCTGTTCGTCGACGATCTACACCTCCTCGCAATGTCGTACGGTAATGAATTCCAATCTTACACATCTATGAGCTGGCTTCGAGGCGGTGTAGTGGAGCCACGAGTGACGAAGTGACAGTTCCGAGGCTCCTGGATCGGAATCTCGAGCGCGGGCGGCCATCTATTGTAACACTATCGTAAAGTATATGGATATGTTACTTGCTTTCAAAACACACGTCGGAATAAATTCACTTACAAGCGTTGGGTGTTCATCCAGTATACACG
The DNA here is from genome assembly GCA_020085045.1 of Pythium oligandrum. NCBI lineage: Eukaryota > Oomycota > Peronosporomycetes > Pythiales > Pythiaceae > Pythium > Pythium oligandrum. The sequence continues at coordinate 172,357 of JAHRIK010000002.1, forward strand.
TTCGGATCTATACGAGAAAAAATCACAGCGAACTTCTGTGAACCACATTGTAGTCAACTCAAAAAAAAAGGGGCGTAAACCAACCCGCCGTCGAGGGGAAAAGTTGACGCAGGCTTGCATGCATCGAGGATCGTTCGCATTGACCTATACGCTTGTTGTGGTGGGTTTATATCATTCCGCATTACATCAAGATTCAACAAACTCTTCTCCCTACGAAACCAAAAAATCTACGACTTCGTGATCACAAAGTCATCTAGAACCTTGCCAGACTCCGCAGAAATGAACTGCCAGCTCAACGACTTGCGTGACACACGCACCTTCGTGATACCGTACTCCTTGTTGTTCGTCACAGCGTTCCACGACGTCTTCAAGTTCTCGTCGTAGTCCTCGTGGCCCTCCGGGCTACCGGCAGCACCCGAAATGAGGTACACTGGGGCCTTTGGGTTCGTGTACGTCTTACCATCTTCCGAGACACCGTCCATGACAGGCTGGTTCTTCGCAGTTGGGTAGTGACGCGAGTACAAGTGGACGTGACCCGAGACGACCTGGTCCACCTTGTACTTGATGAAGAGATCCTCGAATGCCTTCTGCACTGGCAAAGCCTCTCCCTTTGGTGCGCCGTTGGCATCACTCATGGTGCGTGTGTAGATGGCATAATGCATCATGACAATGAGCCATGGCGTGTTGGCACGGTTGGCATCAGCCTTCTTCAAGTCGTTCTCGAGCCATGCGAGCTGATTACCAAAGCTACCGTATTTACCACCAGTGTACGAGTTGTTAGGAGCATCTGGGTAGTCCGTCTCGGTGTTGATGGTGGTGAAGTGGATCGGACCATGCTCGAACGAGTACCACATGTTCTCCGTGTCACCACTCTCCTTCGATGGCATCTTGAAGCGAGTGTTGAACGCCCTGTAATCGCCAAGCTGATACTGCTTGGAGTGGGAAAGCATGCAGACAGCCGAGTGACACTCGGCTTCGTGGTTACCGACCAACACCATGTATGGCAGAGTCGACGACACTGGCGAAATCTCATCCATGAACTTGTTGTACGTATCCTCGTAGGAGAAACCAAAACCCTCCGAAGGCGTGAAGAGACAAGTGTTATCAGCGTACGAGATACCACCCAGATGAAACACAAAATCCACCTTGCCAGGTAAGTTCTCCAGGACGTACTTGAAGGTCTTCTGGGCGTTGTCATCGACACCCATGTTACCGTAGATGGCGATGTCAAACTCTTTTTCGTCGTCGCTCGAACGGGCGGTGGTGACGCGAGTGACAGCGCTCTGGCGGTCAGCCGAGGCCTTGGAACCGACACGGTAAGCATACTCCGTGTGTGGCGTCAAACCAGTGACGGTCGCGTGAGAGTTGTAAAGCGAATACTTTTCGTCCTTGTAGTACGTCTTGACTTCGACAGTCGCCTCAGCAAGCTTGAGGTCCTAGTCACTGGTGCCAATCCACACAGCTGGGTCGTCGACTTCCGTGTGCGTCGTCCACGAGAACGTGAGACCGGTACCGGCCTTCTCACCAGCAAAGGTGACGTGGAGCTGCTGAGGGTTGATATGATCAGCGTCCGTATTCTTCAAACGGCACGACTGGTCTGGTGTGAGGTCACCGGGCTTGTACTGATAGATGCACGACTCTTCTGGCACACACTTGAGCTTCTTGACGTCGAACTAGCAGGTCACGTCGTTGGCGCCTTTCGGAGCGGCCGCACGGACCGCGCCAACGAGTTCATTGGATTCGTCACCGTGGATGTGAGCAATAGCACCAAGGATTGGGAGAAGAAGACTCGCGACGCGCATGTTGACTCGACGAGGAAGATCCAGACTGAAAGAAAGCGAGAGAGGACCACAAAGCCAAGCTCGTGTCTTGGTGACGTCCATCCACACTGGGTAGGCGGTCCACGTTAAGATTACTTTGCTCCAGTCTGACTCAGGTCTGTGTAGTAGGTTCAGGAAACCGTACACACTTGGAGAGGGAAGCTGGCGCTTCCTGTAAACCCCTCGCTGTATTCAATGCTAATTGCAGAATCCCCATTATCCTACAGCAGTCCGTGGCTATCATGGAGACCCTCCTAGATAGCACGTCCTCGAGTACCTAAGCTGCCAGCTCGTCCTCAGGCCTAGCACCTGCAGGACCAGGTGTGGGGACGAGTCTTTCATCCTCAGCCCACTACAGTCTGGTCCTGTCGAGATTGCGGCTCGCTATAACATGACCCTTCCAGAAGCTCTCATTGGCCAATTATGAAAACTGATTATACTGTTTTGAAGACGCCGATTGGATGTCCCGCCCCAGCTGGATGGCTTCTCGTGGCGTCGACAGTGACGCTTCGGGGGTTCATAGAGACAGCTGCCTCTGAGTTGTGTATACATGCGCTACTTTCTGATCTCCGCTTCGTCAACCACTAGGTCCCTGTGTATGCATGCGCTACTTGTTGATTGTCACCTCGTCAAACCACTTGATCCCTGTGTATTCAGGTGTCACTTTTTGATTATCACCTGGTCAACCACTTGATCCGACTTGATCGCGACAAATTGCCAACGCATCTCCTTCCGATCGGCTCGGAGACGGGAGACCCCGTACTCTTTGCTAATCGTCACGGCGTTCCATACCACAGAACCCTTGAAGGACTCCAGGCCTTGGTTCGAACCGGCAGCCCCTGTGGTGATGTAGACTGGGGCCTTTGGTTTCGTGTAGATCTTGCCGTCTTGAGAGACACCTTCGAGGTAGATCCTGTCGGATAATGCGTACTGTCGCGAGTATAAGCGCGAGTGTGCCGAGACGACGACGTCCACTTTGTACTCAACGAACATGCTCTCCAGTGCCTTTTGTAGGTCCCGTGCCTTGCCAGTGGGGACGCCCGTAGCGTTACATAGCGTAGGCGAGTAGATCGGATGGTGCATGACAACGACCAACCACGGGACTTTGGCGCGATCCAATGTCGCGCGCTTCAAGTCCTTCAAGAGCCACGCCAACTGGTCCCCAAAGTCATCGGTCAGTGCCTGTCTGTTCGTGTCCGTCTCCGTGTCGACCACAGTGAAGTGAACTGGGCCATGAACAAAAGAGTACCACATGTTCTTAACACCGCCGGACTCGGACGACGGCATGCGGAAGCGGGTGTTATAGGCCGCGAAAGACTTTAGCTGCTTGCGAAGAGCCTGGTCGGAACGGCAAGCCCCACCGAGACAATCCGCCTCGTGCTCACCAGCCGCGACCATGTACGGGATCTTGGCTGCGATCCGAGACATTTTCGTCATGAACTCATCGTAGGTGTCCTCGTAGAAGAACCGAAAACCAGCGCCGAGTGGCTCGGCAGTGTCAGCGTACGCGATGCCGCCGACATGGAAGATAAAGTCGGTCTTGTCGGGATTGAGCTTCTCAGTGAGATACTTGAACGTGCGCTCCGATGCACTTGCCACGGCCAAGTCTCCAAAGAAAATACCCTCGATCACGCGCGTGGCAGTAGGTGACTGTGCAGTGATGACTTGGTATCGAGTGCTACGATAGCGCTCTAGCTCGGCCGAGCCGACCTGGTACGTGTATCGCGTGTGTGGCTTGAGTCCTTTGACCGTCGCGTGGTAGTGGTACGAAACAACGTTGCCGCTTCGTTTCAAGTACGACTGGATTTTGACAGCAGCGTCGGATTTCTTCAGACTGTGTACGTTACCCAGCCAGACCGTCGAGTCCTTGACTTGTTTCATAGTCATCCACGAGATGGTGAGAGCCGAGCCGGGCTCTTCGCCCGCGTACGCCACGTGGAGCTGATGCGGCGACAGATCGAAGGCTTCCTGATTGAGTCGACACGAATCACTCAGCGTTTCATCTTCCAGGCGGAACCTGTAGTCGCAGTAGGCCAATGGGACGCATTTCCGGATCCCAGTGTCGTAGCGACAGAGGTTGTCGTTCTCATTCTTGTTGGACTTCTTCGGGACGATCTCTGCCGTCACAGAAGCGAGCACGGCGGACACCAGTACGCACAGCAGCAATTCACAAGCTCTCGTAGCCAACGGCATGGCGAAAGCGCTTGGAATTCACGAGTGCCGACGAGAATCCCATCGCGCTCGATACGTCCACGGTGTGGACGCCATCCGAGGTCATCGAAGCAATCTGTGATATGATTGGTAAGAAATGATTAACCTGTCTAATATGATTCTTGAAGTTAGCGATTTCCAGAGGGTACGTCCACACAAGCCGCGGCCACACAGTGGACGACCATCATGGGGAACTAACGCACTCGTGTGGATGCGGAGGTGCGATTGGATTGTCCTGTGTGGACACGTGCGTTCTTAGGGACAGCCAGGGGTGTGGACGGCCACGTGTCCACTCACTGGCTATCTCTGACACTACTGTAGGCAAGTGTGGACGGCATCCACCGTGAGGATGCCACAAGACTCGTTTCATGGCGTTGCTGTCTCGTGGAGGCCGCGACTTCGTCGGGAAGTTGTTCAAGCCGCTGGTGGAGGTCCTCCCACTGCGTCCGCTCTGTCTGTTTCCGTGTGGACGCCTCAAAGCCCGTGAGGATCTCGTGTCGCCGCAGATTCCGCAGGAAAAGCGCCTCGAGTGCCGCTCCGTCCAGACTTTCGTCGTCTTCCTCGTCGCTTTCAGCTCCCACTGGGTCTTGTGTGTGAAGAAGCGCAAGCAACGACGAAGGAGAGCGTCCTTTGAGATAAGTACCAGTGTTCTCTGCGTCCCACGAAGCCAGCAGTAGCTCCTGATCCGCACTCGGATGGTGGTCGTCATGCTCGTATCGATGGACGGACTGGGTGGACTCCCGTGTCTTCTCTTGCGGGTCCTGCGACTCGAATCGCTTGACAAAGAATCCGAGCGAGTCGTCTTCTTCGTCCAAAACTCTCTTTACTGGCCGTCGTTCTGTTGTTTCGTCCTCCTGATTGTTCAGAACCGGTGGTTGCACAGCTGAACTCGTTCGAAAAGACTTGTTGTTTGTCAAAGACGCACGTGGCTTGGCCATTTGCCCCACAAGCTCATCGACCGAGTCATCCAACCGGTCACCATGAGGTGCTGGCGGTTGGAGTTGGACGCGTCCATCGAAGAAGACCAGCCGACTCTCGCACTGAAGCGAGACCGTATTACGCGGCAGCTGCGGAGAATCCAGCTTCTGTGATCTTCCTGAGCTCTGTCGCACTCGAGACGCTGCTCGTGGCGGTGGAGACATGCGCTGGTTGGATTCCTGTCGATGTTGGTGATGAGGAGCTGCATACTCGTCCTCTAGTTCTGGTGCATGCTCCTCTTCGTCTTCTTCAATCAACGCGTCCTGGACAAACGCGTCTCCACGTCGGTGGTGAGGCTTTCGACGAGGCTCTGGAGGAACTTCCGGCTCTTGTCGAGTGTGAATTGCTGGTTGTGGCCTTGGAGAGGGCATTTCCCGCTGCTGTTGAAGCTGCTGGCGCCGAATATGCTCGAGTTCTTGACGATACATGGTCTCGTGCTGCTCCAGCTCTTGTCGAAGCTCCATCCGAAGCTGCTCCAGGTCAGAAATCGTCGGAACTGGGTTGTTCGAAGCAGTAGACTGATGCATCGACTGCTGTTGCAGCTGGACATGAAGCTGGTCGACTAACTGACGTTGTCTCATGAGTTCCTGACGCATTTCTTCGTAGTGATGATGCATCGCAGTCGGGTTAACATGAGCTGAAGGCGGTGCTTGTGGATCAAACCCGTTCGTGAGACCAGATTGTCCCCATTGCGGCTGATGATTGCGCTCTCGAGGCTGCACATTTGGGTCCTGAGAGGCTTGAGGAGCCCATTCGGTGGGGTGTTGTCGTTGTTGTGGTGGGTCTTGGAAGAGATGCGCGCGAGAATTCGTAAAGGGGTTGCGTTGCAATGGCGGTGGCGGTTGTGGCTGTTCTTCCTGTCGTCTAGAGTCGACGGCATCCATTCGCTGGTGTTTGTTAGGTGACGCGTGGTGCTGGAGGGCCTGATGACGCTGCTCTTGTCGTCGGTTTGCTTCTGCTGCGGCTTGCAGCTGCTGTTGTTGCTGTTGCATTCGGAACTGCTCCTCGTCCGCCTGCGCCTTGCGTCGTTTCTCCTCTTTGGCTCGCTCTTCTTCCTGTTGCTGCCGTTGTTGCTCCATTGCGAATCGCTCCATCTCTCGACGCTCTTCCTCTTCACGTTTTCGCTTCTCCTCGAGCTTTTGCCGGTTCTTTTCCTCAATCTGAAGACGCAACGCGTCCTGCATCTCTTGTTGTTGCTGCTGCCGTCTCTTGACTCTGTCGTCTTCTGGACCGTTCCTGCCATCAGTGTGAAGATCTGTTCGCATTCGACGTCCTCCGGCCATAGCTGGGGGCTGAACTAGCCCAGGCTGCTGCCAGTTCTGCTGCTGTTGACCGGGAGAAGCGTCTTCGGGTCCGTGGTAATCGTGTGGTGGCATGTTTTGATGCGGATACCCACCGTGCTCTTCATATGGGCGAGTATCCGGCGCAACGTGTCCATATCCAGTCGGCATACGCGGTGGAAACCCATCGTTGTGGTGAGGACCTGGCTGCCCAAATGGCTGATACTGTTGTGGCATTGCTGGTGGTGGTGGCTGATGCAAGTGATTCACATCACGACGTCTACGAGCAAAGTTGGCGCCTCGCTGACTCGGATTGTTCTGACCCAGACCGTCAAAGAGTCCTCGCTCGGCCACAGGCGGACCCTGCATATGAGGCGGAGGCTGTTGCATACTATTAGGGTGATGCCTCGCATTTGGTGAAGCCTGCATCGCCATCTCTTCCACCTGCTCAGCGCGTCGTCGTGCCTCGCGTTCCTGTTGTTTCTGCATCTCTCGCTCGCGAACTTGCTGGGCAAGCGCCTGCGAGTACTCCTGCTGCTTGCGACGCTGTTCTTCCTTGAGTCGAACGGAGAGTTCGTCTGACGGAACACGTCCACCGCGTCCTACTATCGGAGGAGGAGCATAATTGCCTTGAGGGTGCTGCTGAGGTGGCTGTTGGTTCCAACACGGTTGAGAACTAGGTGGTGGGGCCCCAGGAAACATAGCTTGGTGAGCGTAGTGGTCATACTGTGGTGCATAAGGGCGAGCACCCGAAGCCGCAAAGCCGCCAGTGCCATTCATGCCGTTATACATGGCGTGACGCACGTTGTTTGCCTTTCAACTCGCAAATATGGGCCAAATTGACTCAATTAGCCACTGCCTGGCATATTTATGGTAATCCTCGGGCATCCCAGGTCACCTGGACACCCAGTCTTTGGGTTTCTTGGCCCACATCACACCACGACGCGGAGATAATCATCAACAAGGGGGCTTTTCATGAATAGTGTAGTATATGTTCCAGATTAATAAATGTGCTCATGGCGTCCTGAGCATGCGTTGCCTAAGCTCTACTTGAACTTCATCTCGTTGTCCATGACGTGGCCGCCACTACCCCGGGCCTTGAGTCTCTTGCACGCGATGATGAGGCAAATGTTCACGGGGAACAGGAAGACACCCGCGAGGAAGAGCATGAGCGCGATCATCGTGAAGGCCGTGAGCAGGTCACCACAGAGCACGCCGAACATCTGATAAAAGCCGTCGGCCACGACAGTGCAGTACATCTGCTTCTCAAACTCGTTCGCGTAGCCGATCAAGGTGCTGTCGAGGTCAGCCTTAATGTCCTTGATCGTCTGGTCAAAGTTGCGGATGTCCGTCTTGAAGCCTGTGGTGTACGTCGTGACAGTGTCGATGTTCGTGCCGAAACCAACGTTGTACTTGAACACCTGGGCGTACACATACGCAAGGTTGAACCGCTCGACCACCGCATCCGAGTACGAACAAGACCCGCTGGAACACGTGAAAGCGACGGCACCGTTGCTGCCCGAGCTACAAGGCGTGTCATAGTCGTCATAGTAGTTCTTGATGTAGTTTTCAGGAGTTTGATCGGACGGACTGCGAGCGGTTGCTGTGACAGTCCATGGCTCGAGCACGTTAACAATCGTGTACGAGACATGCGGATGACAGTTGCCGGCGCCAGCAATGTTCTGGCTGGTGAGCTCGTTGAGACTGGTGATGCTGGCATCGACATCGTTCGGATCTAGATTGAACGTAGTATCCGTGGTCAACGCCTTGGCATCGGTAGCAAAGTCGTACAACTTGGTAAAGTCGAGCATTTTGTCGAGTTCCAAGTCTGGGAACGGGATGCCGCCGCGAGCAAATTCGAGATACTCTTCAAGATTTAGTGTCGCAATCAGCGACTCGTTGCGGAAGCAGGCGTTGAGAAACTTGGCTTGGTCGCCAACCGCGAGCGACCAGTCTTCCGTGAGGATCGCTGTGATCTCACAGACGTCACCCAGCAACACGCTGACGCCGAGCAAGACCGAACTGAGCAGGAAGGTGATGATCAAGGCGATGAAGCCGATGAAGTAGCCGATGTGGATGATGTTAGCGAGGCACTTGAGCGGCGTCAGGCCGAAAAGTACGCCGATCAAGCCAATGGCGACCGCAGCGAGACCCAGACCGAAGAGCGCCGGCACGATGATCTTGGGCAAGAAGTCGATGCTATCGTACTGCTTCTGAGTATCCTTGACGTCGCCGTCCAGGCCGCCAATGGTGCCTTCCAAGTCGGTGACCAGCGTGACTTTGTCGTCGATCGTGTTCTTGATAGTAGTCGCTTGACTCACGAGCTGCTCGTTGATCGCAGTACGCGCCTTCTTGAGTTCAGCCACACCGCTTCCAGCGTTGGTCTCGATCTCGTCTGACGCAGCATTCACGTTATCGGTGAGACTGCTACAAGCGATGCAATGGTAGCACTTGTCTACTGCGACAGGAGTACATTGGTCTGGTACATTGCGGTCAGCCGTGTACAGTGCGTACGTGTCGAGGCGTGTCGTGATACCGGTGAGACCCGTCTCGATAAAGTCCGTACCGGCCAACTTAGACTGGACCTCACCGGACACGGACACCACCTTGGCGCTCATGGCCTGAAGTGGCTTACGCGCCGCTACCATTTGGTTTGTTGTGTTCACAAGCGTTCCGGAGGTTGCGTCCAACAAGTCCATGAAGCCATTCGTCAAAGTCTTCTGGTACAGGAAGGCCACACCAGCCACGACCACAACGGCGATACCAAAGAGCAGGAAGAAGAGCACTGGCAAAAACTTCTGCATGCACGTGTAGCCACCTTCCTTAGGACTGCGACCACCACAGCGGTTGCAACAGCAGCGGCACATGATGAAGAAGATCAAGGTGAGCAAGCCAAGCACGGCGAGGATGATGCCAGGCACGATGAAGACACCGAGGTCCTGCACCCACTTCTTGAGCTTGGCCTCGGCTTCGGCGTTGGTCATCGGCATGTCGGCCGGCGGGTCTTCGTCCAGGGCGTAGACGCGGATAGCGACGATGATTTCCGTGTAAGTCTTGTTGGTACCGCGGCGCAACTGCTTGATGGCCTTGCGCACTGATGCACCGACCTCCGCGGCCTTGTTCTGGGCGTCGCCCATTGTATCGAGACGACGAGCGATGGCATACGGCTGCTCCAGAGGCGAGGAGAACGCAGCCAACGAACGCGATTGCTCGCCTCGGAAGTAGTTGTTGTCCCAGGACTGCGGCACAGCCTGGACCTGGGGCACGAGCACCGCGTGGATGAGACACAGACCCAGGGCGACAACGGCCAGCAGCCGTGTCCTTGGACTTCGGGTCATGACGCTCGACGAGAGAACTTGCAGCACGAGGCTTTGAGACGAAAACGAAGAATGGTCAGAGACTTGGGCCCTTGAGATGCATCTGAAAGAAACCGAGCTGCTATTTTCGCGATGGCTGGCCGATCCATTCTCTCACCACCCCCCCCCCCCCTGGAAATAGGCCATCAGAACCTGAGTACGACGCACCCAAACACCTTGCGACCTGCGAGCTCAACTGCTACACTCGCCCCGAATTGGATTGGGAGCGCAAGCCACATGGGATGCGACGGCTGCCTATGTATAGCGCCGGCAGATCTCGTCTTCGCAGCCGACGGCGCACGAGCAGATGCCGCTCGTCCTGTATTGTCACACGCTGTCAAAGCAAATGAGATGAGAACACTGTGAGATAAAGATACATTCACAGCCGACAGCTGCCTTGTCACTGAAACGTATCACACTCATGAGACTGCCACGTAGAGCGTGTAGAGCGTCGTGGAATGAACCGATGGTTGATATGTTGACAGAGGTGGATGCAAACTAGGAGGAGGTCTTGCTGGATGGTGTTTTCGTATCAGCCCTGGGCTGGGCGGGAGATGCTTCCACACCTCTGCGGGTGAGAACTCTTCGCTTGGCGACGTGTGTCTAAGCACAAGTTGGTTGTAGTACTGGATGTGGTCGTCGTCGAGGAACTTGCGGAGGAAAATCTCGTTAAAGCGTAAGGAGATCTCGACTGTTTTGTCGCCGTTTTGCTTGGCGAGCGTCAGTTTGCGCCGAATCTCCTCGATCACACCGCGGTGCTTGGCGCAGAACACTCCTCGATGCAACTCCATCACGCCTTTCTTCGTCTTGCAGCGGATAAAGTTGCACTTACGTGTCTTGTCTTGGTCTGGATTGTGAAACTTGAACGGATTCTGCAGCGTCTTGAAGTGGCAACGACAGTAAAAGTCGACGTCGTACACGATGAGGCCCGGGCGGGTGCACGCGGGGAACGCGCACTTGATGTTGTCTTTGTCAGGGAACCTATCGGCATTCGCATGCACAAAGTGCATCTTGCACAGCACCCTGTCCTCCCAGCGATGATCCCTTGCTTCGGACACGACGCCGCGGCGCACATGACACTCGCAACGGGCTCAGAAGACGCCACCTTGGATCCAGAACTAGACCTGCTCTTCATGACGAGCAATCCAAACTGAACGTTCAAGTCTCATCGTTTGTGGGTTTTGCGTTTTGTTTTCTTTCATAGTTATCGTCACCTAGGCCATTGATGCACTCGGTCTTTCTCTCTGCCTCAAAAGACACGCAGGAAGACGCTAGGTTTATTCGACATTGAGGGCCTTGGCGATGATGCGGGCCTGCTCTATCTGGTGCACGGCGTTGTAGCCCGTGGCAGGCGCGGCAGCGGCCACACGACCCACGTAGGCCGGTCGTCGGTCGTCGCTGTTGATCTTCTTGAGCGCCGTCTCGATGCGCGGAGCAACGTACGTCCAGAAACCCATGTTCTGTGGTTCTTCCTGGACCCACGAAATCTCAGCGTTCTTGTACTTGGCGGCTTCCTCGGCCACCTTGTCGAATGGGAACGGCGCGATCTGCTCGACACGCACGAGTGCCACGTTGTTGATGCCTTTCTCCTCACGCTCCTGGGCGAGTTCGTAGTAGATCTTGCCCGAACAGAAGACCACACGCTGGACCTGGTCGTCGGCGACGAGGCTCTCTGGCGCGACTTCAGGCAACACGCGGTGGAACTGCGTGCCCTCGGCCATGTCTTCGAGCTTGGACGACGCCTGGCGGAGACGCAACAAACTCTTTGGCTGCACCGAGATCAACGGCTTACGGAAGTCACGGTGGATCTGACGACGCAAGACGTGGAAGTACTGCGCTGGCGTCGAGCAGTTGACCACCTGCCAGTTGGTGTGCTGGATCTGCATGCGGTTCTCCTCGTCCATCACTGGCACGACCTCTGGATCGTCGTCCGTCATCTGCAAGAAACGCTCGATACGGCACGACGAGTGCTCGGCACCCTGGCCTTCGTAGCCGTGAGGCAACAAGAGCACAAGACCCGACTGGCGCATCCACTTGTCTTCACCAGCGCTCAAGAACTGATCGATCATAATCTGCGCACCGTTGGCAAAGTCACCGAACTGCGCCTCCCACATGACAAGCGCGTTCGGGTTCTCGAGCGAGTAACCGAGCTCAAAGCCCATGACGCCGAACTCGGACAGCGAACTGTTCGAGGCGACAAACTCGGCCTGGACCTCAGGGATCGTGCCCTCGGCCGTGTTCTTGTACTCGAGAGGAGCCGACACCGACACCTTGTTCACCAAGTGGTTCAATGGCGCGTACTCATTGTTCGTCTCCTGGTCGTGGAGCACGGCGTGACGGTGGCTGAACGTACCACGCTGGACATCCTGACCACTGATACGCACGTGGTTACCCTCGAGCAAGAGCGTACCCCACGCGAGCGCTTCGGCGGTACCCCAGTCGATGCCCTCGCCGTTCTCGATGGTCGACTTCTTGGTGGCCAAGATACGCTTGAGCTGTGGGTTGAGCACAAAGCCCTCTGGGAGTTCCGTGAGCTTGTTGCCAACGTGCTTGAGCACATCGTTGTCGACACCCGTGCGGCGAATGCGCGACTGCTGGTTAGGACTCTTGAACGATTCCCAACGGTTAGCGAGCCAGTCGCTCTTCTTGGTTGGCTCCCACTCCTTGGACTCCTCGAATGTCGAGCTGAAGAAGTTCCAGACCTTGTTGACGACGGCGTCGCACTCGTCCTTGGACGCGACACCCGACTGCACGAGCTTGTCCGTGTAGACCTCGAGCACCGAGTTCATCTGCGCGATCTTCTTGTACATGATCGGCTGCGTGAACATTGGGTTGTCGATTTCGTTGTGACCGAAGCGACGGTAGCCCGTGAGGTTGATGATCACGTCCGAGCGCCACTGCTGACGCCACTCGGCGGCGAGCTCAAAGACCTTGACGACGGCCACTGGGTCATCACTGTTGACGTGGAGGATTGGCACGTCGAACGCCTTACCGAGGTCAGAGCAGTACTGCGACGAGCGCGAGTTGGCTGGGTCGGTCGTGAAACCAATCTGGTTGTTCACCACGACGTGGATGGTACCGCCCGTGTCGTAGTTGTCCAACTCGGCCAAGTGCATCGTCTCGTAGACCACGCCCTGGCCACTGAACGCGGCGTCACCGTGCAAGAGCAATGGCAAGACCTTGCGCTCGGCTTCGTCGTCGTTGCCCAAGTAGAACTGCTTGGCCTTGACCTTGCCGACGACCACAGGGTCGACAGCTTCCAAGTGCGATGGGTTGGCCACGAGCGAGAGGTGGACGTGGCGGCCATCCGGGTACATGCGGTCGTAGCTCGTACCCAAGTGGTACTTGACATCACCCGAGTTGGACCAGTCCTCGACGTCCTGATCCTTGTACGACTCGACGTCAATGTGCGTGCCCTGGAACTCCTTGAAGATCTGCTGGATTGGCTTGCGGATGACGTTCGAGAGGACGTTGAGACGACCACGGTGCGGCATACCGATGACCACATGCTCCATGCCGTGCTCCGTGGCACGGTCGATCATGTACTTGAGACCTGGGATGAGCGACTCACAACCATCAAGACCGAAACGCTTGGTGGTGTTGTACTTGTTGCCCAAGAAGCGTTCAAAGACGACCGAGAAGGCGAGACGCTCGAGGATGTGCATCTGCTTCTCCTTGCTCTCCTCCACCTTGACGAGCGACTCGACCTTGGTACGGATCCAGTTGCACTTGTCCCGGTTCAGAATGTGCATGTACTGCACACCAATGTTGTTGCAGTACGTCTCCTTGAGGCGCTGGACGATCTGGCCGAGCGTCATCTCGTTGCCGTCCGCGAGTTCCTCCAAGAAGCCCGAGACGCCGGACGAAAAGTTCTTGGGGATGGTGATCACACGGTCGAGGTCGGCCTGCGTGAAGCCGTACATCTCAATGTTGAGGTCTGGCAACTCCGGACGCTGCTGGAGACCGAGCGGGTCCAAGTTGGCGGCCTCGTGGCCACGCACCTGGTACGCACGGATGAGGTAGCTCAGACCGAGTGCGTCGTTGTGGTCCACCGAGGACGCCGTGGCCACGCCACGCGACGAGACCACGGGCGTGACGCCGCTCTGGATCGTTGGCGGCGGGATGAAGGCCTCGCCCGGCACAGCACCGCTCTCGACCTGACGGAAGTACACGTCCCACGACTTGTGCACGCTGTGGACACGAAGCAAAGCAAGTGGATGAGACCATCGGTCCACACAGTGGACGGCGTGAGTGTGGAGTGGTGTGGACGTACCTCTGTGGATTGGTCTTCCAGGTGGCGTACATCTCCTCGACATAGGCGTTGTTGGTGCCCGTGAGGAAGGTCTCACTCGGGTGCGGCGTGGACGAGAAGGCGCGCAGCCACTGCTGTGGACGCGGTGGACGCGTGCGGACGCCCTGCTGGACGCCGCGACGCACGGCCTTGGACGCGGCGGCGAGCCACTGCTGCGTCATGACGGACGAGTCGAAGAATGAACGAGTGAGTGGCGTCCCCACGTTCGCCTGGGGGGCGGTATACACACCAGTATACGTGTACTCCCTTCGTACGACCACACTACCCGAGCTGAATAGTGCGCTGGTTTAACACGTGGTCTTACCTTCGCGCAACCTGCACCACTTCAACATGGTGAAAATAGGTCGCCGCTATCTTGGTGGGGCTTGAGCGGCCATGACGGAGAAACGAGGCGTAAACAAGCGGCTTACAGCCATGGCTCGTCCTTCTGGGCGGGTAGCTCGTCCAGTGATCACTAAGAGACCTCAAGATGCGGCGTCTGGCGCTCGCCGTCCTGGGTTTCGACGCGATTCTGGCCCAGGGTCAGGCGGTGCTGGCGTCCCGAGTCCCTGGCGACGCTCCTAGCTATCAATCGCAGGCGCTGGTGGTGACCTCCTCACCAATTGGCCAGGGTTACCCCATCACACGACGGTTGTACTCGTCAAGCGATGCTCAGACCCAGGCGAAAGTAGGACGCTCGGTCCGCAGGGCCATTAAGCAACTCCGTCGCGGAAACAACAGGACGTACACGGAGATCATCGTCGCCGTTCGAGTCTACGTTCTCGAGGAAGACCCACCAGACGACACGCCCATGACTAACGATGAAGCCGAGAACAAGCTCAAAAAGTGGATCCAAGACGTCGCCCTGTTCATCATCCCCGGTATCATCCTCGCTGTCATCAGTCTACTCACCATGATCTTCTTCTTCATGTGTCGCTGCTGTTGCAATCGCTGTGGTGGTCGCCATCCCAGCCGCGAAGTCTACTCACGCATGCAAAAGATTGTCCCGGTCCTCATCGTCCTACTCGTTGGGGTCGCCATTGTGGTCGGCGGGGCCAGTGCACTCTCGTACCGGACGACGCTGACGACTGGAGCCATCCAGCTATTCAACGCAACGTCGGAGACTCTCTCCAATACCTCCCAACAGATGACTGCCGCTCGCTTGCCGCTAGAAGACATCCGGGACAAGGTAGTGGACGTGGCTGGGCAGATCCAGGTCAAACTCGAAGGCACTGACTTTATTCTCGACGGTTTGACTGGCTTCGTAGTGCTTCTGGATGACCTCGTGACGTATACAACTGGCCGCGTGCTTCCCTATGGTTGTACACCGACATCTAGCAACAAAGACCTGTGCTTTCCGTGTCTGGTGTGTCTGTTGATCCCCGCGAGTGTATCCAACGTCCTGAGCGAGATGAACGACACGGCGGGTGCGAATGTCGAGCAGCTCAAGATCGCACGAGGGAGCATCATCTCACTTCTGATCGCTCAGGCCAGTAGTATCCGAAGCATCCTCAACGATAAGATCAAGCTCATTACCAATATCGAAGAGCCGATGAATAGCGCACATGGTGATGTCGTCGATGCCCGAGCGAGTACGAGAGAGTGGACTGGGTCCCCACGGCGATCATAGCGCCATTGAGTGGGTTATCCTTAGGAGCCGTCAGTCTCGGTCTGATCGGCGGGCTTTTTGGCCTAGCGCCCCTCAAACGCCTCGTCAACACGATCCACATCGGGTATTCCGTCGGTTTCGTCGCTTTGATCGCTCTCTTCCTCGTCAGTGCCGTATTCCTCGGTACAAGCGCCTTCTTCGTCGACGTTTGTGAGATTTCGGCCATTCTGCAGAAAGACTGGACGCTCGCTGTGTCCGGAGACCCGGGCAAAGCCATGAACGCGTGCTTCCGGAACGAATCGTTGATCCAGGTCTTTGAACTTGAAGAGTATCTCGCGTTCGCACGTGCAGGCATCCCGTTTCCCGACATTCAAGTGGACCAAATGCTCGCGTTCACGCAACTCAACGCGTTTGTGGACGCCATCCGCAAGACCGACAAGACGACATTCCAAATCGACATCGCGGGGATGCTGGCGGTCCTCAACATGTACACGGGTCAGACCGAGACGCAGTGCAACCCAGGAAACAAATACACCAAGGCCAGTATGCTCGAGCCGTGGATGGTCACGCCGTCCGTGTCCAGGAACTCGGACGAGACGGCTGAGACCTACTTCAAGCGGTACTACGCAACATACGACACTGCGTGTGATCCGAAGAAAGGAGACGGCAAGCCCTTCCAGTGTACGTCTGGAGCCAGCCCCTGTGTCTTCTCCACGGCCGTCCGAGACCTCGCACATATCGTGTTGGTCCAGATCCAAGTGGAAATCGACGCCAACATCTTCATTGACGGCCTGTACACGCGGATCAACCGAGTCGCCGAACATGGACGCGTTCATGCGGAACGTCACGGAGCTTGTGGGCTCGCTGCAAGTCATCAAGAACGATCTGAGCAGCACGCTGATCCGTGACGCCGACGAGTTTGAGAAGCACATGTACTGTCCTGTCGTAGCGGACGGGTATCATCAGATAGAAAGCGCACTCTGTGGGGACTTGCTCACCGCCATCGCCATCCTCGCTCTCCTCTTCTCGCTGCTAGGACTCTTCCTGATCCCCGTCAACGTCAGTCTCATCCTCGCCTGCAAGCGCCTCAAGCCAGTCGACAAGAACGTGCCGGTAGTGTTGATACAGTAGCTCAAACCCAAGTGAGACCATCAAATGCATTCATTTTTTCATAGTACGTGTGTTCACTACCATCCACATTGACATCTTCCGTGCAAACAGCTCACACGGCACGCAGTTGCTTACTTCTGCAAGAGGATCTGACGCACTGGCTCCTTGCGGAGGACGCTGCGAAGCGACCACGCCTCGAACGAGTCTTCCTTGTCGTCACCCTCCAAGTGCCAGCTCCAGTACGCCCAACCAGCCTTCGCCTGGTTCATCACAGACACCTGAGCACGAGCCCAGTCCTGGAACTCCGGAGCATCGCCGTCGCGGAACTGACCCGTGTTGGCCAAACTCCACTCACCAATGAACAACTTGTTCGCGTTCGGACGACTGTTCCACTTGTTCACCTTCTCCTGGAACTCCGTCAACACCGACTGCTTGATCAACTCGTCGCCAGACTTGTTCTCGTAGCTCCAAATGAAGTACGGGTGCCACTCCACCCACACGTTCTTGTACTCGGGCGCTTCCATAAAACCCACCAAGTTGTCCGGCTCTTGCTTCCAACGGATCGGCATCACCGACACAATGCAGTCGTTGTCCGACTCACGGATCGCCTTGTACGCGTCCTGGTGGTACTGGTGCAACACTTTCTCGTCCGTCTGCGCCGCTGGGTCGTTCAAAAGACCGAGACCGAGAAAGGCCTCGTCGTTCTTGTAACGATCCGCCAAGAACTTGACCACGTTGATCGTCGTGATCACGTTCTCTGGGTACTGGCCCCAGTACGCCTGACCGTTCACCGTTGGAGCAGAGTGCTGGTCACCGTTCTGCGATCCCTTGGCCGCGTGGATGTCCACAAGCACAGCCACGTTGTGGGTGACTGCCCACTCCTTCACGAGCTTGTCCAAGTACGTGGCCGCGTTCTTTGGGAACGCCTTCCACTCGTCCAGGTTGCCGTACTTCTCGTCCACACCGTCGTCCGAACCCGCGATCCAGTAGCCCACTGGCACACGCACGAGGTTGAAGCCAGCCTTGGCAATGGCGGCAATGTCGGCCTCCGTGATGAAAGTGGCGTGGTGCTGCTCGAACTTGGCGATGCGGGCTTCCTTGTCGTTGCCGTGGACAAGCACCTGGTACTCGCCCTGGAAACCCTCAGGCACATCCTTCCACATGTCCGAGCCAGCGCTCATCCACTGCTCGGCCACGAGCCAGCCACCGAGGTTCACACCACGGGCACCAAGCTCGCCAGCACGGATGCGCTTCTGCACGTGCACACGCGGCTGGGCTGGAGCTGGGGTGGCAGGGGCAGGGGCAGGAGCAGGAGCTGGCTTATCCGTCGTGGCCGACGTGCAGGTGCCACCCTGGATCTGGCCGGCCTGGTTGGTGAAGCCCTGGGTCTTCTCCTTCGACGTGCTGCTCGAGTCCTCGCCGGCCGTGATCGAGATACTGCTGGCCTCCCATCCTGGACCCTGGGTCTTCTCGGTCTTGGCGGTGTTGCCATCCTCAGAGGCAGTGATCGAGATGCTGCTAGCGGCCCAGCCTGGGCCTTCCGTGACCTCGACGTGGGTGGCCTGGCCACTCGCAGTGCCGGCGATGGCCCCCGAGATCGAGCCTTGGGCCGAGAAGCTCGAGTGCTCCTCCGAGGAGCCCTGGACCTCGATACCCGACGAGCTCACTTCGACCGTCGACGAGGACGAGCCCGAGATCGTGGTGGTCGAGTGGTGCGTCGTCGTGGTCGTCGTCGAGGCGGAGAACGACTCGGAGGCCTCGGCGTGGGCACTCACCGTGGTGCTGGACGCGCCGGTGGCGACAACGGTGGTCTTCTCGTGCTCCATGGGGGACGACTGGGGGAGGGGATTAGCTGGGACTTGGGTGCGGGGGAGCGCGCAAATCGAAGTGTGAGCCCTGCGGATCCATGGAAGCAGCCCAGGCACGCGTGTCCGTCCCTCGCTCGCCCACGCCAGAGCTCAGGCAGGCCGCTCCGGTTGCTGGAAGAATAGATTGGGTCTCTGCCACTAGGATCTCAGGCGTCATCACGACCGACGCGAAGACCAGACGAGGTTTTCATAAAATTTACGAAACAGTCAAGTGAAACGCCCTCTTGCGGTGGATGTGCACGCACGCATCCACTGCGTCCACTGGGGGGATCCCCACTGTGGACGCTGGCAGAAGAGCCGTTGAAAACAGAGCGCAGCCGCGGACTGGACGCATCTGGTGAAAGATGGAACAACTCGTGGTTTTTCATGAATCAGGCCATGCAGTAAGAGAGGTTTTTGCACTGAGATAAGCAACTTCCGGACTGATCACCACCCAAAGCAAGAGGGTGCTCAGCGTGATGGGCACGATGATCACCCTTGGCTCGTTGACGACACGCACGAATCTGTGTTGATTCCCGCACCTGCGAGCAAACGACGTTGCCTCCGACGTAGCCGCAACTCTCGCATGCATCCCGATTATGGACCTCGAGCCATGCGAGCAGACTGGGTACAGTAGTCACATCAAAGTATCCGATAATGAAACATTCAACCTACGTGCATTTGTTGTTATGTATGAACACGCATCTTCCTCGAAATATGCAAGGCTGTCGTAGCCCACATGCAGCTATATGTAGACATGCAAATCCACCGAATCTCACGGCTTATTAGGCGGCAAAAGCACCAGGGGAGTTGGTCGACGTTTCCAACAGAACACGACCAAGGGCTTCCTTGCGGAGGACGCTGCGAAGCGACCACGCCTCGAACGAGCCTTCCTTGTCGTCACCATTCAAACGCCAGCTCCAGTACGCCCAACCAGCCTTCGCCTGGTTCATCACAGACACCTGAGCACGAGCCCAGTCCTGGAACTCCGGAGCATCGCCGTCGCGGAACTGACCCGTGTTGGCCAAACTCCACTCACCAATGAACAACTTGTTCGCGTTCGGACGACTGTTCCACTTGTTCACCTTCTCCTGGAACTCCGTCAACACCGACTGCTTGATCAACTCGTCGCCAGACTTGTTCTCGTAGCTCCAAATGAAGTACGGGTGCCACTCCACCCACACGTTCTTGTACTCGGGCGCTTCCATAAAACCCACCAAGTTGTCCGGCTCTTGCTTCCAACGGATCGGCATCACCGACACAATGCAGTCGTTGTCCGACTCACGGATCGCCTTGTACGCGTCCTGGTGGTACTGGTGCAACACTTTCTCGTCCGTCTGCGCCGCTGGGTCGTTCAAAAGACCGAGACCGAGAAAGGCCTCGTCGTTCTTGTAACGATCCGCCAAGAACTTGACCACGTTGATCGTCGTGATCACGTTCTCTGGGTACTGGCCCCAGTACGCCTGACCGTTCACCGTTGGAGCAGAGTGCTGGTCGCCGTTCTGCGATCCCTTGGCCGCGTGAATGTCCACGAGCACAGCGATGTTGTACTTCACCGCCCACTCCTTCACCAGCTTGTCCACGTATTGCACCGTGTTCTTTGGGAACGCCTTCCACTCGTCCAGGTTGCCGTACTTCTCGTCCACACCGTCGTCCGAACCCGCGATCCAGTAGCCCACTGGCACACGCACGAGGTTGAAGCCAGCCTTCGCGATCGCAGCAATGTCAGCCTCCGTGATGAACGTCGCCTGGTGCTGCTCGAACTTGGCCAAACGCGCTTCCTTGTCGCTGCCATGGACAAGCACCTGGTACTCACCCTGGAACTCGTCCGACACGTCCTTCCACATGTCCGAGCCTTCCGTCATCCACTTCTCCGCAACAAGCCAGCCGCCGAGGTTCACACCGCGGGCACCGAGCTCACCAGCACGGATGCGCTTTTGCACGTGTACGCGAGGCTCACATGGCGTTGGAGCTGGAGTCACCACTGATTGCACAGTTGACACACCGGACGTAATCTGAGGGATCTCAAACTTGGCATTCGTGAAGACAGCAGTGTTGACATTGGTCAGTGTGCTGGTCACTTGGCTAGTGAAGACGTATCGAGCAATGACGACACGAAGCGCCTCCCATCGCAAAATGTTTCGGAACGACCAAGGGTTGAAAGAGCACTCCCAATCGTCTCCAAAAATGCGCCAGCTCCAGTAGCACCAGCCACCAGTCGCCTGGTTCATGACCTTTAGTTGTGCATCCGCCCACATGGCAAAGCTAGCTGACGTTGGGTTCTGGAACTGACCCGAGTTGGCCAAACTCCACTCCCCAATGAACAACTTGTTCGCGTTCGCACGGCTTGTCCACTTCGTCACCTTTGACTGGAACTCCGTCAACACCGACTTGTTCACCAATTCCTCAGCGGTCTGGTCTTCGTGATCCCAGATGAAGTATGGATGCCACTCCACCCACACATTCGTGTACTTAGGAGCCTCCATGAAACCCACAAGACTGTCCGCGTCCTGCTTCCAGCGCAATGGCATCACAGTCAACACACAGTCGTTGCCAGTCTCACGAACCGCCATGTACGCATCCTGGTAGTACTGCAACAACACCTTCTCATCTGTGTTGGCAGCTGGGTCGTTCAACAAGCCAATACCCAAGAAAGCCTGGTCGCTCTTGTAGCGATCCGCCAAGAACTTCACAACATTGATCGTGCTCCGCACATTCTCCGGGCTCTGACCCCACGACGTCGGAGCACACACAGCTGGCGCGAAGTGTTGATCGGCATTGTGGGTACCCTGCGTGGCGTGGATATCCACAATCACTGCAATGTTGTACTTCACCGCCCACTCCTTCACAAGCAAGTCCAAATACTTCGAAGCATTCAGAGGGAACGATCCATCTTCGGAGGCAATCCAGTAACCGACTGGCACACGGACTGTGTTCAGGCCAGCCTTCGCGATCGCAGCAATGTCAGCCTCCGTGATGAAAGTCGCCTGGTGTCGCTCAAAACGATCTTGCTGCACACCACGCCACACATCAAGCTCAATGCCAATCCACTTCTCCGCAACAAGCCAGCCGCCGAGGTTCACACCACGCAGAGCGAGCTCGCCACGACGAATACGCGTCTGCACGTGAATGAACGTAGCCGAAGTCGTCGTCGTCACCACCGTAGTAGAGGTCGAACCAGACACCACGCCAGACACAGCACCCGAACCCGAAACCGAGCCCGAAACCGAGCCAGACACAGCACCCGAACCAGACACCGAGCCAGACACCGAGTCACACGAAGCGCCACCAGAAACGGCATCAGACACCGCACCGGAAGCAGACTCAAACGTGGTCTCAACGTAGCCCACAGTCGTCGACACCGAACCAGACACAGCACCGGAAGCAGACTCGATCGTATCCTCCACGAAGTCAACCGCAGAAGACACACCGGACACAACACCCTCGATCAACGAACCAGCAGCGTCAGCAACCGAAGAAGTCACGCTCTCAAGTGTCGTCTCCGAACGGATGCACACTTCGTACTCCGAGAGAATCTGGAGCAAGATCTCCCACTGAAGAACGTTACGCATCGACCAGGCGTTGAACGAACCTTCCTTCTCGTCGCCCGAGATACGCCAGCTCCAGTAGCACCAGCCACCCGTAGCCTGGCTCACCACCTTCAGCTGCGCAGCCGCCCACTGCTTGAACTCCGCAGTGTCTGGCTTCGAGAACTGACCCGAGTTCGCCAACGTCCACTCGCCGATGAACAACTTGTTCGCGTTCGCACGACTCGTCCACTTCGTCACCTTCTCCTGGAACTCCGTCAACACCGACTGCTTGATCAGCTCGTCAGCAGACTTGTTCTCGTAACCCCAGATGAAGAATGGGTGCCACTCCACCCACACATTCGTGTACTGAGGACCTTCCATGAAGCCGACCAAGCTATCCGCGTCCTGCTTCCAGCGCAATGGCGAAATCGTCAACACACAGTCGTTGCCAGACTCACGAACCGCCTTGTACGCATCCTGGTAGTACTGCAACAGCACCGCCTCGTCCGTCTGAGCGGCTGGGTCATTGAGCAAGCCAAGACCCAAGAACGCCTGCTCGTTCTTGTAACGATCCGCCAAGAACTTGACCACGTTAATCGTCGTGATCACGTTCTCTGGGTACTGGCCCCAGTACGCCTGACCGTTCACCGTTGGAGCAGAGTGCTGGTCGCCGTTCTGCGATCCCTTGGCCGCGTGAATGTCCACGAGCACAGCGATGTTGTACTTCACCGCCCACTCCTTCACCAGCTTGTCCACGTATTGCACCGTGTTCTTTGGGAACGCCTTCCACTCGTCCAGGTTGCCGTACTTCTCGTCCACACCGTCGTCCGAACCCGCGATCCAGTAGCCCACTGGCACACGCACGAGGTTGAAGCCAGCCTTCGCGATCGCAGCAATGTCAGCCTCCGTGATGAACGTCGCCTGGTGCTGCTCGAACTTGGCCAAACGCGCCTCCTTGTCGCTGCCATGGACAAGCACCTGGTACTCGCCCTGGAACTCGTCCGACACGTCCTTCCACATGTCCGAGCCTTCCGTCATCCACTTCTCCGCAACAAGCCAGCCGCCGAGGTTCACACCACGCAGAGCGAGCTCGCCACGACGAATACGCGTCTGCACGTGAATGAACGTAGCCGAAGTCGTCGTCGTCACCACCGTAGTAGAGGTCGAACCAGACACCACGCCAGACACAGCACCCGAACCCGAAACCGAGCCCGAAACCGAGCCAGACACAGCACCCGAACCAGACACCGAGCCAGACACCGAGTCACACGAAGCGCCACCAGAAACGGCATCAGACACCGCACCGGAAGCAGACTCAAACGTGGTCTCAACGTAGCCCACAGTCGTCGACACCGAACCAGACACAGCACCGGAAGCAGACTCGATCGTATCCTCCACGAAGTCAACCGCAGAAGACACACCGGACACAACACCCTCGATCAACGAACCAGCAGCGTCAGCAACCGAAGAAGTCACGCTCTCAAGTGTCGTCTCCGAACGGATGCACACTTCGTACTCCGAGAGAATCTGGAGCAAGATCTCCCACTGAAGAACGTTACGCATCGACCAGGCGTTGAACGAACCTTCCTTCTCGTCGCCCGAGATACGCCAGCTCCAGTAGCACCAGCCACCCGTAGCCTGGCTCACCACCTTCAGCTGCGCAGCCGCCCACTGCTTGAACTCCGCAGTGTCTGGCTTCGAGAACTGACCCGAGTTCGCCAACGTCCACTCGCCGATGAACAACTTGTTCGCGTTCGCACGACTCGTCCACTTCGTCACCTTCTCCTGGAACTCCGTCAACACCGACTGCTTGATCAGCTCGTCAGCAGACTTGTTCTCGTAACCCCAGATGAAGAATGGGTGCCACTCCACCCACACATTCGTGTACTGAGGACCTTCCATGAAGCCGACCAAGCTATCCGCGTCCTGCTTCCAGCGCAATGGCGAAATCGTCAACACACAGTCGTTGCCAGACTCACGAACCGCCTTGTACGCATCCTGGTAGTACTGCAACAGCACCGCCTCGTCCGTCTGAGCGGCTGGGTCATTGAGCAAGCCAAGACCCAAGAACGCCTGCTCGTTCTTGTAACGATCCGCCAAGAACTTGACCACGTTAATCGTCGTGATCACGTTCTCTGGGTACTGGCCCCAGTACGCCTGACCGTTCACCGTTGGAGCCGAGTGCTGGTCGCCGTTCTGCGATCCCTTGGCCGCGTGAATGTCCACGAGCACAGCGATGTTGTACTTCACCGCCCACTCCTTCACCAGCTTGTCCACATATTGCACCGTGTTCTTTGGGAACGCCTTCCACTCGTCCAGGTTGCCGTACTTCTCGTCCACACCGTCGTCCGAACCCGCGATCCAGTAGCCCACTGGCACACGCACGAGGTTGAAGCCAGCCTTCGCGATCGCAGCAATGTCAGCCTCCGTGATGAACGTCGCCTGGTGCTGCTCGAACTTGGCCAAACGCGCCTCCTTGTCGCTGCCATGGACAAGCACCTGGTACTCGCCCTGGAACTCGTCCGACACGTCCTTCCACATGTCCGAGCCTTCCGTCATCCACTTCTCCGCAACAAGCCAGCCGCCGAGGTTCACACCACGCAGAGCGAGCTCGCCACGACGAATACGCGTCTGCACGTGAATGAACGTAGCCGAAGTCGTCGTCGTCACCACCGTAGTAGAGGTCGAACCAGACACCACGCCAGACACAGCACCCGAACCCGAAACCGAGCCCGAAACCGAGCCAGACACAGCACCCGAACCAGACACCGAGCCAGACACCGAGTCACACGAAGCGCCACCAGAAACGGCATCAGACACCGCACCGGAAGCAGACTCAAACGTGGTCTCAACGTAGCCCACAGTCGTCGACACCGAACCAGACACAGCACCGGAAGCAGACTCGATCGTATCCTCCACGAAGTCAACCGCAGAAGACACACCGGACACAACACCCTCGATCAACGAACCAGCAGCGTCAGCAACCGAAGAAGTCACGCTCTCAAGTGTCGTCTCCGAACGGATGCACACTTCGTACTCCGAGAGAATCTGGAGCAAGATCTCCCACTGAAGAACGTTACGCATCGACCAGGCGTTGAACGAACCTTCCTTCTCGTCGCCCGAGATACGCCAGCTCCAGTAGCACCAGCCACCCGTAGCCTGGCTCACCACCTTCAGCTGCGCAGCCGCCCACTGCTTGAACTCCGCAGTGTCTGGCTTCGAGAACTGACCCGAGTTCGCCAACGTCCACTCGCCGATGAACAACTTGTTCGCGTTCGCACGACTCGTCCACTTCGTCACCTTCTCCTGGAACTCCGTCAACACCGACTGCTTGATCAGCTCGTCAGCAGACTTGTTCTCGTAACCCCAGATGAAGAATGGGTGCCACTCCACCCACACATTCGTGTACTGAGGACCTTCCATGAAGCCGACCAAGCTATCCGCGTCCTGCTTCCAGCGCAATGGCGAAATCGTCAACACACAGTCGTTGCCAGACTCACGAACCGCCTTGTACGCATCCTGGTAGTACTGCAACAGCACCGCCTCGTCCGTCTGAGCGGCTGGGTCATTGAGCAAGCCAAGACCCAAGAACGCCTGCTCGTTCTTGTAACGATCCGCCAAGAACTTGACCACGTTAATCGTCGTGATCACGTTCTCTGGGTACTGGCCCCAGTACGCCTGACCGTTCACCGTTGGAGCCGAGTGCTGGTCGCCGTTCTGCGATCCCTTGGCCGCGTGAATGTCCACGAGCACAGCGATGTTGTACTTCACCGCCCACTCCTTCACCAGCTTGTCCACATATTGCACCGTGTTCTTTGGGAACGCCTTCCACTCGTCCAGGTTGCCGTACTTCTCGTCCACACCGTCGTCCGAACCCGCGATCCAGTAGCCCACTGGCACACGCACGAGGTTGAAGCCAGCCTTCGCGATCGCAGCAATGTCAGCCTCCGTGATGAACGTCGCCTGGTGCTGCTCGAACTTGGCCAAACGCGCCTCCTTGTCGCTGCCATGGACAAGCACCTGGTACTCGCCCTGGAACTCGTCCGACACGTCCTTCCACATGTCCGAGCCTTCCGTCATCCACTTCTCCGCAACAAGCCAGCCGCCGAGGTTCACACCACGCAGAGCGAGCTCGCCACGACGAATACGCGTCTGCACGTGAATGAACGTAGCCGAAGTCGTCGTCGTCACCACCGTAGTAGAGGTCGAACCAGACACCACGCCAGACACAGCACCCGAACCCGAAACCGAGCCCGAAACCGAGCCAGACACAGCACCCGAACCAGACACCGAGCCAGACACCGAGTCACACGAAGCGCCACC
The DNA here is from genome assembly GCA_020085045.1 of Pythium oligandrum. NCBI lineage: Eukaryota > Oomycota > Peronosporomycetes > Pythiales > Pythiaceae > Pythium > Pythium oligandrum. The sequence continues at coordinate 198,712 of JAHRIK010000002.1, forward strand.
AGAAACGGCATCAGACACCGCACCGGAAGCAGACTCAAACGTGGTCTCAACGTAGCCCACAGTCGTCGACACCGAACCAGACACAGCACCGGAAGCAGACTCGATCGTATCCTCCACGAAGTCAACCGCAGAAGACACACCGGACACAACACCCTCGATCAACGAACCAGCAGCGTCAGCAACCGAAGAAGTCACGCTCTCAAGTGTCGTCTCCGAACGGATGCACACTTCGTACTCCGAGAGAATCTGGAGCAAGATCTCCCACTGAAGAACGTTACGCATCGACCAGGCGTTGAACGAACCTTCCTTCTCGTCGCCCGAGATACGCCAGCTCCAGTAGCACCAGCCACCCGTAGCCTGGCTCACCACCTTCAGCTGCGCAGCCGCCCACTGCTTGAACTCCGCAGTGTCTGGCTTCGAGAACTGACCCGAGTTCGCCAACGTCCACTCGCCGATGAACAACTTGTTCGCGTTCGCACGACTCGTCCACTTCGTCACCTTCTCCTGGAACTCCGTCAACACCGACTGCTTGATCAGCTCGTCAGCAGACTTGTTCTCGTAACCCCAGATGAAGAATGGGTGCCACTCCACCCACACATTCGTGTACTGAGGACCTTCCATGAAGCCGACCAAGCTATCCGCGTCCTGCTTCCAGCGCAATGGCGAAATCGTCAACACACAGTCGTTGCCAGACTCACGAACCGCCTTGTACGCATCCTGGTAGTACTGCAACAGCACCGCCTCGTCCGTCTGAGCGGCTGGGTCATTGAGCAAGCCAAGACCCAAGAACGCCTGCTCGTTCTTGTAACGATCCGCCAAGAACTTGACCACGTTAATCGTCGTGATCACGTTCTCTGGGTACTGGCCCCAGTACGCCTGACCGTTCACCGTTGGAGCCGAGTGCTGGTCGCCGTTCTGCGATCCCTTGGCCGCGTGAATGTCCACGAGCACAGCGATGTTGTACTTCACCGCCCACTCCTTCACCAGCTTGTCCACGTATTGCACCGTGTTCTTTGGGAACGCCTTCCACTCGTCCAGGTTGCCGTACTTCTCGTCCACACCGTCGTCCGAACCCGCGATCCAGTAGCCCACTGGCACACGCACGAGGTTGAAGCCAGCCTTCGCGATCGCAGCAATGTCAGCCTCCGTGATGAACGTCGCCTGGTGCTGCTCGAACTTGGCCAAACGCGCCTCCTTGTCGCTGCCATGGACAAGCACCTGGTACTCGCCCTGGAACTCGTCCGACACGTCCTTCCACATGTCCGAGCCTTCCGTCATCCACTTCTCCGCAACAAGCCAGCCGCCGAGGTTCACACCACGCAGAGCGAGCTCGCCACGACGAATACGCGTCTGCACATGAATGAACGTAGCCGAAGTCGTCGTCGTCACCACCGTAGTAGAGGTCGAACCAGACACCGAACCAGACACAGCACCCGAACCCGAAACCGAGCCAGACACAGCACCCGAACCAGACACCGAGCCAGACACCGAGCCAGTCACCGAGTCGCACGAAGCGCTACCAGAAACGGCACCAGACACCGAGTCGGAAGCAGACTCAATCGTCTCCTCCACGTAGTCAACCGCAGTAGACACGCTCGACGTCACGCCTTCGATCACCGTCTCCGTCACACCAACGGCAGTCTTCGACACCGACGAAACAGCACCAGACACAGCGTCAGTAGCCGACTCGATCGTGGACTCAACGTAGTCCACAGTCGTCGACACCGAACCCGAGCCACGGCCAGACACCGAACCAGACACAGCACCCGAACCCGAAACCGAGCCAGACACAGCACCCGAACCAGACACCGAGCCAGACACCGAGCCAGTCACCGAGTCGCACGAAGCGCTACCAGAAACGGCACCAGACACCGAGTCGGAAGCAGACTCAATCGTCTCCTCCACGTAGTCAACCGCAGTAGACACGCTCGACGTCACGCCTTCGATCACCGTCTCCGTCACACCAACGGCAGTCTTCGACACCGACGAAACAGCACCAGACACAGCGTCAGTAGCCGACTCGATCGTGGACTCAACGTAGTCCACAGTCGTCGACACCGAACCCGAGCCACGGCCAGACACCGAACCAGACACAGCACCCGAACCCGAAACCGAGCCAGACACAGCACCCGAACCAGTCACCGAGCCAGACACCGAGCCAGTCACCGAGTCGCACGAAGCGCTACCAGAAACGGCACCAGACACCGAGTCGGAAGCAGACTCAATCGTCTCCTCCACGTAGTCAACCGCAGTAGACACGCTCGACGTCACGCCTTCGATCACCGTCTCCGTCACACCAACGGCAGTCTTCGACACCGACGAAACAGCACCAGACACAGCGTCAGTAGCCGACTCGATCGTGGACTCAACATAGTCCACAGTCGTCGACACCGAACCCGAGCCACGGCCAGACACCGAACCAGACACAGCACCCGAACCCGAAACCGAGCCAGACACAGCACCCGAACCAGACACCGAGCCAGACACCGAGCCAGTCACCGAGTCGCACGAAGCGCTACCAGAAACGGCACCAGACACCGAGTCGGAAGCAGACTCAATCGTCTCCTCCACGTAGTCAACCGCAGTAGACACGCTCGACGTCACGCCTTCGATCACCGTCTCCGTCACACCAACGGCAGTCTTCGACACCGACGAAACAGCACCAGACACAGCGTCAGTAGCCGACTCGATCGTGGACTCAACGTAGTCCACAGTCGTCGACACCGAACCCGAGCCACGGCCAGACACCGAACCAGACACAGCACCCGAACCCGAAACCGAGCCAGACACAGCACCCGAACCAGACACCGAGCCAGACACCGAGCCAGTCACCGAGTCGCACGAAGCGCTACCAGAAACGGCACCAGACACCGAGTCGGAAGCAGACTCAATCGTCTCCTCCACGTAGTCAACCGCAGTAGACACGCTCGACGTCACGCCTTCGATCACCGTCTCCGTCACACCAACGGCAGTCTTCGACACCGACGAAACAGCACCAGACACAGCGTCAGTAGCCGACTCGATCGTGGACTCAACGTAGTCCACAGTCGTCGACACCGAACCCGAGCCACGGCCAGACACCGAACCAGACACAGCACCCGAACCCGAAACCGAGCCAGACACCGAGCCAGTCACCGAGTCGCACGAAGCGCTACCAGAAACGGCACCAGACACCGAGTCGGAAGCAGACTCAATCGTCTCCTCCACGTAGTCAACCGCAGTAGACACGCTCGACGTCACGCCTTCGATCACCGTCTCCGTCACACCAACGGCAGTCTTCGACACCGACGAAACAGCACCAGACACAGCGTCAGTAGCCGACTCGATCGTGGACTCAACATAGTCCACAGTCGTCGACACCGAACCCGAGCCACGGCCAGACACCGAACCAGACACAGCACCCGAACCCGAAACCGAGCCAGACACAGCACCCGAACCAGACACCGAGCCAGACACCGAGCCAGTCACCGAGTCGCACGAAGCGCTACCAGAAACGGCACCAGACACCGAGTCGGAAGCAGACTCAATCGTCTCCTCCACGTAGTCAACCGCAGTAGACACGCTCGACGTCACGCCTTCGATCACCGTCTCCGTCACACCAACGGCAGTCTTCGACACCGACGAAACAGCACCAGACACAGCGTCAGTAGCCGACTCGATCGTGGACTCAACGTAGTCCACAGTCGTCGACACCGAACCCGAGCCACGGCCAGACACCGAACCAGACACAGCACCGAACCCGAAACCGAGCCAGACACAGCACCCGAACCAGACACCGAGCCAGACACCGAGCCAGTCACCGAGTCGCACGAAGCGCTACCAGAAACGGCACCAGACACCGAGTCGGAAGCAGACTCAATCGTCTCCTCCACGTAGTCAACCGCAGTAGACACGCTCGACGTCACGCCTTCGATCACCGTCTCCGTCACACCAACGGCAGTCTTCGACACCGACGAAACAGCACCAGACACAGCGTCAGTAGCCGACTCGATCGTGGACTCAACGTAGTCCACAGTCGTCGACACCGAACCCGAGCCACGGCCAGACACCGAACCAGACACAGCACCCGAACCCGAAACCGAGCCAGACACAGCACCCGAACCAGACACCGAGCCAGACACCGAGCCAGTCACCGAGTCGCACGAAGCGCTACCAGAAACGGCACCAGACACCGAGTCGGAAGCAGACTCAATCGTCTCCTCCACGTAGTCAACCGCAGTAGACACGCTCGACGTCACGCCTTCGATCACCGTCTCCGTCACACCAACGGCAGTCTTCGACACCGACGAAACAGCACCAGACACAGCGTCAGTAGCCGACTCGATCGTGGACTCAACGTAGTCCACAGTCGTCGACACCGAACCCGAGCCACGGCCAGACACCGAACCAGACACAGCACCCGAACCCGAAACCGAGCCAGACACAGCACCCGAACCAGACACCGAGCCAGACACCGAGCCAGTCACCGAGTCGCACGAAGCGCTACCAGAAACGGCACCAGACACCGAGTCGGAAGCAGACTCAATCGTCTCCTCCACGTAGTCAACCGCAGTAGACACGCTCGACGTCACGCCTTCGATCACCGTCTCCGTCACACCAACGGCAGTCTTCGACACCGACGAAACAGCACCAGACACAGCGTCAGTAGCCGACTCGATCGTGGACTCAACGTAGTCCACAGTCGTCGACACCGAACCCGAGCCACGGCCAGACACCGAACCAGACACAGCACCCGAACCCGAAACCGAGCCAGACACAGCACCCGAACCAGACACCGAGCCAGACACCGAGCCAGTCACCGAGTCGCACGAAGCGCTACCAGAAACGGCACCAGACACCGAGTCGGAAGCAGACTCAATCGTCTCCTCCACGTAGTCAACCGCAGTAGACACGCTCGACGTCACGCCTTCGATCACCGTCTCCGTCACACCAACGGCAGTCTTCGACACCGACGAAACAGCACCAGACACAGCGTCAGTAGCCGACTCGATCGTGGACTCAACGTAGTCCACAGTCGTCGACACCGAACCCGAGCCACGGCCAGACACCGAACCAGACACAGCACCCGAACCCGAAACCGAGCCAGACACAGCACCCGAACCAGTCACCGAGCCAGACACCGAGCCAGTCACCGAGTCGCACGAAGCGCTACCAGAAACGGCACCAGACACCGAGTCGGAAGCAGACTCAATCGTCTCCTCCACGTAGTCAACCGCAGTAGACACGCTCGACGTCACGCCTTCGATCACCGTCTCCGTCACACCAACGGCAGTCTTCGACACCGACGAAACAGCACCAGACACAGCGTCAGTAGCCGACTCGATCGTGGACTCAACGTAGTCCACAGTCGTCGACACCGAACCCGAGCCACGGCCAGACACCGAACCAGACACAGCACCCGAACCCGAAACCGAGCCAGACACAGCACCCGAACCAGACACCGAGCCAGACACCGAGCCAGTCACCGAGTCGCACGAAGCGCTACCAGAAACGGCACCAGACACCGAGTCGGAAGCAGACTCAATCGTCTCCTCCACGTAGTCAACCGCAGTAGACACGCTCGACGTCACGCCTTCGATCACCGTCTCCGTCACACCAACGGCAGTCTTCGACACCGACGAAACAGCACCAGACACAGCGTCAGTAGCCGACTCGATCGTGGACTCAACGTAGTCCACAGTCGTCGACACCGAACCCGAGCCACGGCCAGACACCGAACCAGACACAGCACCCGAACCCGAAACCGAGCCAGACACAGCACCCGAACCAGTCACCGAGCCAGACACCGAGCCAGTCACCGAGTCGCACGAAGCGCTACCAGAAACGGAAGCAGACTCAATCGTCTCCTCCACGTAGTCAACCGCAGTAGACACGCTCGACGTCACGCCTTCGATCACCGTCTCCGTCACACCAACGGCAGTCTTCGACACCGACGAAACAGCACCAGACACAGCGTCAGTAGCCGACTCGATCGTGGACTCAACGTAGTCCACAGTCGTCGACACCGAACCCGAGCCACGGCCAGACACCGAACCAGACACAGCACCCGAACCCGAAACCGAGCCAGACACAGGAACCAGTCACCGAGCCAGACACCGAGCCAGTCACCGAGTCGCACGAAGCGCTACCAGAAACGGCACCAGACACCGAGTCGGAAGCAGACTCAATCGTCTCCTCCACGTAGTCAACCGCAGTAGACACGCTCGACGTCACGCCTTCGATCACCGTCTCCGTCACACCAACGGCAGTCTTCGACACCGACGAAACAGCACCAGACACAGCGTCAGTAGCCGACTCGATCGTGGACTCAACGTAGTCCACAGTCGTCGACACCGAACCCGAGCCACGGCCAGACACCGAACCAGACACAGCACCCGAACCCGAAACCGAGCCAGACACAGCACCCGAACCACACCGAGCCAGACACCGAGCCAGTCACCGAGTCGCACGAAGCGCTACCAGAAACGGCACCAGACACCGAGTCGGAAGCAGACTCAATCGTCTCCTCCACGTAGTCAACCGCAGTAGACACGCTCGACGTCACGCCTTCGATCACCGTCTCCGTCACACCAACGGCAGTCTTCGACACCGACGAAACAGCACCAGACACAGCGTCAGTAGCCGACTCGATCGTGGACTCAACGTAGTCCACAGTCGTCGACACCGAACCCGAGCCACGGCCAGACACCGAACCAGACACAGCACCCGAACCCGAAACCGAGCCAGACACAGCACCCGAACCAGACACCGAGCCAGACACCGAGCCAGTCACCGAGTCGCACGAAGCGCTACCAGAAACGGCACCAGACACCGAGTCGGAAGCAGACTCAATCGTCTCCTCCACGTAGTCAACCGCAGTAGACACGCTCGACGTCACGCCTTCGATCACCGTCTCCGTCACACCAACGGCAGTCTTCGACACCGACGAAACAGCACCAGACACAGCGTCAGTAGCCGACTCGATCGTGGACTCAACGTAGTCCACAGTCGTCGACACCGAACCCGAGCCACGGCCACGGCACAGCACACCGAACCAGACACAGCACCCGAACCAGACACCGAGCCAGACACCGAGCCCACCGAGTCGCACGAAGCGCTTCCAGACTCAACACGTAGCGCAGTAGACACCGTCACGCGATCAGTGGAGTCAGACACAGCACCCGAACCCGAAACCGAGCCAGACACAGCACCCGAACCAGACACCGAGCCAGACACCGAGCCAGTCACCGAGTCGCACGAAGCGCTACCAGAAACGGCACCAGACACCGAGTCGGAAGCAGACTCAATCGTCTCCTCCACGTAGTCAACCGCAGTAGACACGCTCGACGTCACGCCTTCGATCACCGTCTCCGTCACACCAACGGCAGTCTTCGACACCGACGAAACAGCACCAGACACAGCGTCAGTAGCCGACTCGATCGTGGACTCAACGTAGTCCACAGTCGTCGACACCGAACCCGAGCCACGGCCAGACACCGAACCAGACACAGCACCCGAACCCGAAACCGAGCCAGACACAGCACCCGAACCAGTCACCGAGCCAGACACCGAGCCAGTCACCGAGTCGCACGAAGCGCTACCAGAAACGGCACCAGACACCGAGTCGGAAGCAGACTCAATCGTCTCCTCCACGTAGTCAACCGCAGTAGACACGCTCGACGTCACGCCTTCGATCACCGTCTCCGTCACACCAACGGCAGTCTTCGACACCGACGAAACAGCACCAGACACAGCGTCAGTAGCCGACTCGATCGTGGACTCAACATAGTCCACAGTCGTCGACACCGAACCCGAGCCACGGCCAGACACCGAACCAGACACAGCACCCGAACCCGAAACCGAGCCAGACACAGCACCCGAACCAGACACCGAGCCAGACACCGAGCCAGTCACCGAGTCGCACGAAGCGCTACCAGAAACGGCACCAGACACCGAGTCGGAAGCAGACTCAATCGTCTCCTCCACGTAGTCAACCGCAGTAGACACGCTCGACGTCACGCCTTCGATCACCGTCTCCGTCACACCAACGGCAGTCTTCGACACCGACGAAACAGCACCAGACACAGCGTCAGTAGCCGACTCGATCGTGGACTCAACGTAGTCCACAGTCGTCGACACCGAACCCGAGCCACGGCCAGACACCGAACCAGACACAGCACCCGAACCCGAAACCGAGCCAGACACAGCACCCGAACCAGACACCGAGCCAGACACCGAGCCAGTCACCGAGTCGCACGAAGCGCTACCAGAAACGGCACCAGACACCGAGTCGGAAGCAGACTCAATCGTCTCCTCCACGTAGTCAACCGCAGTAGACACGCTCGACGTCACGCCTTCGATCACCGTCTCCGTCACACCAACGGCAGTCTTCGACACCGACGAAACAGCACCAGACACAGCGTCAGTAGCCGACTCGATCGTGGACTCAACGTAGTCCACAGTCGTCGACACCGAACCCGAGCCACGGCCAGACACCGAACCAGACACAGCACCCGAACCCGAAACCGAGCCAGACACAGCACCCGAACCAGACACCGAGCCAGACACCGAGCCAGTCACCGAGTCGCACGAAGCGCTACCAGAAACGGCACCAGACACCGAGTCGGAAGCAGACTCAATCGTCTCCTCCACGTAGTCAACCGCAGTAGACACGCTCGACGTCACGCCTTCGATCACCGTCTCCGTCACACCAACGGCAGTCTTCGACACCGACGAAACAGCACCAGACACAGCGTCAGTAGCCGACTCGATCGTGGACTCAACGTAGTCCACAGTCGTCGACACCGAACCCGAGCCACGGCCAGACACCGAACCAGACACAGCACCCGAACCAGTCACCGAGCCAGACACCGAGCCAGTCACCGAGTCGCACGAAGCGCTACCAGAAACGGCACCAGACACCGAGTCGGAAGCAGACTCAATCGTCTCCTCCACGTAGTCAACCGCAGTAGACACGCTCGACGTCACGCCTTCGATCACCGTCTCCGTCACACCAACGGCAGTCTTCGACACCGACGAAACAGCACCAGACACAGCGTCAGTAGCCGACTCGATCGTGGACTCAACATAGTCCACAGTCGTCGACACCGAACCCGAGCCACGGCCAGACACCGAACCAGACACAGCACCCGAACCCGAAACCGAGCCAGACACAGCACCCGAACCAGACACCGAGCCAGACACCGAGCCAGTCACCGAGTCGCACGAAGCGCTACCAGAAACGGCACCAGACACCGAGTCGGAAGCAGACTCAATCGTCTCCTCCACGTAGTCAACCGCAGTAGACACGCTCGACGTCACGCCTTCGATCACCGTCTCCGTCACACCAACGGCAGTCTTCGACACCGACGAAACAGCACCAGACACAGCGTCAGTAGCCGACTCGATCGTGGACTCAACGTAGTCCACAGTCGTCGACACCGAACCCGAGCCACGGCCAGACACCGAACCAGACACAGCACCCGAACCCGAAACCGAGCCAGACACAGCACCCGAACCAGACACCGAGCCAGACACCGAGCCAGTCACCGAGTCGCACGAAGCGCTACCAGAAACGGCACCAGACACCGAGTCGGAAGCAGACTCAATCGTCTCCTCCACGTAGTCAACCGCAGTAGACACGCTCGACGTCACGCCTTCGATCACCGTCTCCGTCACACCAACGGCAGTCTTCGACACCGACGAAACAGCACCAGACACAGCGTCAGTAGCCGACTCGATCGTGGACTCAACGTAGTCCACAGTCGTCGACACCGAACCCGAGCCACGGCCAGACACCGAACCAGACACAGCACCCGAACCAGTCACCGAGCCAGACACCGAGCCAGTCACCGAGTCGCACGAAGCGCTACCAGAAACGGCACCAGACACCGAGTCGGAAGCAGACTCAATCGTCTCCTCCACGTAGTCAACCGCAGTAGACACGCTCGACGTCACGCCTTCGATCACCGTCTCCGTCACACCAACGGCAGTCTTCGACACCGACGAAACAGCACCAGACACAGCGTCAGTAGCCGACTCGATCGTGGACTCAACATAGTCCACAGTCGTCGACACCGAACCCGAGCCACGGCCAGACACCGAACCAGACACAGCACCCGAACCCGAAACCGAGCCAGACACAGCACCCGAACCAGACACCGAGCCAGACACCGAGCCAGTCACCGAGTCGCACGAAGCGCTACCAGAAACGGCACCAGACACCGAGTCGGAAGCAGACTCAATCGTCTCCTCCACGTAGTCAACCGCAGTAGACACGCTCGACGTCACGCCTTCGATCACCGTTTCCGTCACACCAACGGCAGTCTTCGACACCGACGAAACAGCACCAGACACAGCGTCAGTAGCCGACTCGATCGTGGACTCAACGTAGTCCACAGTCGTCGACACCGAACCCGAGCCACGGCCAGACACCGAACCAGACACAGCACCCGAACCCGAAACCGAGCCAGACACAGCACCCGAACCAGACACCGAGCCAGACACCGAGCCAGTCACCGAGTCGCACGAAGCGCTACCAGAAACGGCACCAGACACCGAGTCGGAAGCAGACTCAATCGTCTCCTCCACGTAGTCAACCGCAGTAGACACGCTCGACGTCACGCCTTCGATCACCGTCTCCGTCACACCAACGGCAGTCTTCGACACCGACGAAACAGCACCAGACACAGCGTCAGTAGCCGACTCGATCGTGGACTCAACGTAGTCCACAGTCGTCGACACCGAACCCGAGCCACGGCCAGACACAGCGCCAGAAGCACCGCCAGTCGTACGAGTGGTCGACGTCTTCGTCACGACCTCACCGCCTTCAATGTACTCGACAGTCTCATCGCCTTCAACGTACTCGACGGTCTTGCCACCCTCGACGTACTCGACACGGACACCGCCCTTCGACGAGCCACGGCCAGACACAGCGCCAGAAGCACCGCCAGTCGTACGAGTGGTCGACGTCTTCGTCACGACCTCACCGCCTTCAATGTACTCGACAGTCTCATCGCCTTCAACGTACTCGACGGTCTTGCCACCCTCGACGTACTCGACACGGACACCGCCCTTCGACGAGCCACGGCCAGACACAGCGCCAGAAGCACCGCCAGTCGTACGAGTGGTCGACGTCTTCGTCACGACCTCACCGCCTTCAATGTACTCGACAGTCTCATCGCCTTCAACGTACTCGACGGTCTTGCCACCCTCGACGTACTCGACACGGACACCGCCCTTCGACGAGCCACGGCCAGACACAGCGCCAGAAGCACCGCCAGTCGTACGAGTGGTCGACGTCTTCGTCACGACCTCACCGCCTTCAATGTACTCGACAGTCTCATCGCCTTCAACGTACTCGACGGTCTTGCCACCCTCGACGTACTCGACACGGACACCGCCCTTCGACGAGCCACGGCCAGACACAGCGCCAGAAGCACCGCCAGTCGTACGAGTGGTCGACGTCTTCGTCACGACCTCACCGCCTTCAATGTACTCGACAGTCTCATCGCCTTCAACGTACTCGACGGTCTTGCCACCCTCGACGTACTCGACACGGACACCGCCCTTCGACGAGCCACGGCCAGACACAGCGCCAGAAGCACCACCAGTCGTACGAGTGGTCGACGTCTTCGTCACGACCTCACCGCCTTCAATGTACTCGACAGTCTCATCGCCTTCAACGTACTCGACGGTCTTGCCACCCTCGACGTACTCGACACGGACACCGCCCTTCGACGAGCCACGGCCAGACACAGCGCCAGAAGCACCGCCAGTCGTACGAGTGGTCGACGTCTTCGTCACGACCTCACCGCCTTCAATGTACTCGACAGTCTCATCGCCTTCAACGTACTCGACGGTCTTGCCACCCTCGACGTACTCGACACGGACACCGCCCTTCGACGAGCCACGGCCAGACACAGCGCCAGAAGCACCGCCAGTCGTACGAGTGGTCGACGTCTTCGTCACGACCTCACCGCCTTCAATGTACTCGACAGTCTCATCGCCTTCAACGTACTCGACGGTCTTGCCACCCTCGACGTACTCGACACGGACACCGCCCTTCGACGAGCCACGGCCAGACACAGCGCCAGAAGCACCGCCAGTCGTACGAGTGGTCGACGTCTTCGTCACGACCTCACCGCCTTCAATGTACTCGACAGTCTCATCGCCTTCAACGTACTCGACGGTCTTGCCACCCTCGACGTACTCGACACGGACACCGCCCTTCGACGAGCCACGGCCAGACACAGCGCCAGAAGCACCGCCAGTCGTACGAGTGGTCGACGTCTTCGTCACGACCTCACCGCCTTCAATGTACTCGACAGTCTCATCGCCTTCAACGTACTCGACGGTCTTGCCACCCTCGACGTACTCGACACGGACACCGCCCTTCGACGAGCCACGGCCAGACACAGCGCCAGAAGCACCACCAGTCGTACGAGTGGTCGACGTCTTCGTCACGACCTCACCGCCTTCAATGTACTCGACAGTCTCATCGCCTTCAACGTACTCGACGGTCTTGCCACCCTCGACGTACTCGACACGGACACCGCCCTTCGACGAGCCACGGCCAGACACAGCGCCAGAAGCACCGCCAGTCGTACGAGTGGTCGACGTCTTCGTCACGACCTCACCGCCTTCAATGTACTCGACAGTCTCATCGCCTTCAACGTACTCGACGGTCTTGCCACCCTCGACGTACTCGACACGGACACCGCCCTTCGACGAGCCACGGCCAGACACAGCGCCAGAAGCACCGCCAGTCGTACGAGTGGTCGACGTCTTCGTCACGACCTCACCGCCTTCAATGTACTCGACAGTCTCATCGCCTTCAACGTACTCGACGGTCTTGCCACCCTCGACGTACTCGACACGGACACCGCCCTTCGACGAGCCACGGCCAGACACAGCGCCAGAAGCACCGCCAGTCGTACGAGTGGTCGACGTCTTCGTCACGACCTCACCGCCTTCAATGTACTCGACAGTCTCATCGCCTTCAACGTACTCGACGGTCTTGCCACCCTCGACGTACTCGACACGGACACCGCCCTTCGACGAGCCACGGCCAGACACAGCGCCAGAAGCACCACCAGTCGTACGAGTGGTCGACGTCTTCGTCACGACCTCACCGCCTTCAATGTACTCGACAGTCTCATCGCCTTCAACGTACTCGACGGTCTTGCCACCCTCGACGTACTCGACACGGACACCGCCCTTCGACGAGCCACGGCCAGACACAGCGCCAGAAGCACCGCCAGTCGTACGAGTGGTCGACGTCTTCGTCACGACCTCACCGCCTTCAATGTACTCGACAGTCTCATCGCCTTCAACGTACTCGACGGTCTTGCCACCCTCGACGTACTCGACACGGACACCGCCCTTCGACGAGCCACGGCCAGACACAGCGCCAGAAGCACCGCCAGTCGTACGAGTGGTCGACGTCTTCGTCACGACCTCGTCGTTTTCGAAGTTGTCGAATCGGAGGCCACCCCTGCCTGAACCACGAGCCGGGCTTCGACCTGGTGTTCGGGACACGTTGGTTGTCTTCGTTACCGGACTGGAGTAGTTACCAGAGCCACTTCGCGTAGACGTTTTTGCCACGAACTGAGCATTGTCGATGTAGTCACCGAGTACAGCTCCCCGGGCTGGGCTACGAGCGGGACTACGAGCAGGCGTCCGAGAAACACTGGTCGTCTTTGTCACCGGGCTTGCATAGGTACCAGTAGTACTTCGTGTAGTTGTCTTCGCCACGACTTCACTGCCTTCGACGTAATCGGTACGCATACCACCCCTTGCAGGACTGCGGCCAGGGCTGCGTGCAGGGCTACGCACAGGGACACGAGAAACGCTAGTCGTCTTGGTGGCAGGACTCTTGTAGGAGCCCCAACTGCTTCGTCTGGATGTCTTCGTCACGAACTCACCTTCTTCAGTCTGGTCGATAATATCACCTTCGACGACCGCGACGGTCTTTCCGCTGTCGTCATACTCGACGCGAACATGGGCCATCAAACTGTCTCGATGGGAAGATTCCTCGTCAGAATATTCCGCATCAGAGCCATCAGAGAATTCTTCATCAGACTCCACGACACCAGACTTTTGTTCGCCTTCACCAGATTGGGTCTGACGACGACGACGGCGGCGACGGCGGCGACGTGCAGGGGTGTTCTCACGAGAGTTTGCCACAGTCGTTGAACTTCGGCGTTCTTCCAATTGATTTTGGGTTACATCACCAGCCACGGACTTGCGAGTGGTAATGATGATCTTCGAGTCATCACCGTGCTCATCATGATGGTGCTGGCGGTACGCCAAAACGCCGGCCGTCGTCGCAGCAGCCACGGCACCGAGGTTCGCCGCACTCACATCATCGACCGTCCAGCTGAACTGGGTGTACGTCGTTCGATGAATCAAGATCTTGTACAAAAACATTTTACGCAACACACTTCGCAACGACCACGCATGGAAGGATCCCTCCTTCTTGTCACCATACACACGCCAGCTCCAGTAGCACCAGCCACCAGTCGCCTGGTTCACAACCTTGATCTGAGCTCGCGCCCAAGATTCAAACTCAGGAGTATCGGCCTTCGAGAACTGACCCGCGTTCGCCAAACTCCACTCACCAATGAACAACTTGTTCGCATTCGCACGACTCGTCCACTTCGTCACCTTCGACTGAAGCTCCGTCAACACCGACTGGTTCACCAACTCGTCACCAGACTGGTCTTCGTGGCCCCAGATGAAGTATGGGTGCCACTCCACCCACACATTCGTGTACTTAGGAGCCTCCATGAAACCCACAAGACTCTCCGCGTCCTGCTTCCAGCGCATAGGCATCACCGTCAACACACAGTCGTTGCCGGACGCACGCACCGCCTTGTACGCATCTTCGTAGTACTGCAACAACACCTTCTCGTCCGTGTTGGCAGCTGGGTCGTTCAACAGACCGATACCCAAGAAGGCAGGCTCATCCTTGTAGCGGTCACCCAAGAACTTGGCAAGATCAATCGTGTTCTGCACGTTCTCAGGGTACTGGCTCCAGTACGCCTGGCCGGTCACCGTCGGTGCCGAGTGCTGGTCGCCGTTCTGCGAACCCTTCGCAGCGTGGATGTCCACAAGTACAGCGATGTTGTGCATCACAGCCCACTTCTTGATAAGCTTGTCGAGATACACCACCGTACGCTTTGGGAACACCGCCCACTCCGCCTTGCCAGACGGGTCCACCTTGTCACCACCCGCAATCCAGTAACCCACAGGCACTCGGACCGTGTTCAAACCCGCCTTCGCGATCAACGCAATGTCGCGCTCCGTCACGAACGACTCGTGGTGGTGCTCAAAGTCGGTCAGGCGCTGCTTCGTCTGGATGCCGCTGGCCAACGCCTGGTATTCGCCTTCGATCTCGCGTGGCAAGTCGCGCCACATCTCGGCCTCACGGGTCATCCACTTCTCGGCGACGAGCCAGCCACCGAGGTTCACACCACGCACGGCAATCTCACCGTCGCGGATGAGCTTCTGAACATGGATGGTATACTTCTCAGAAAACGAGGTCGTGGTGGTCACAGTTGACACAAGCGAACCACCAGAAACAGTCTCATGGCGTTCTTCGAGCTGGTTGTCGGCCACATCGGTCAGCACATCGCTAGTCTTGACCACAGTCACAACTTCATCACCGTGCTCATCACGATGGTGCTGACGGTACGCCAAAACGCCGGCCGTCGTCGCAGCAGCCACGGCACCGAGGTTCGCCGCACTCACATCATCGACCGTCCAGCTGAACTGGGTGTACGTCGTTCGATGAATCAAGATCTTGTACAAAAACATTTTACGCAACACACTTCGCAACGACCACGCATGGAAGGATCCCTCCTTCTTGTCACCATACACACGCCAGCTCCAGTAGCACCAGCCACCAGTCGCCTGGTTCACAACCTTGATCTGAGCTCGCGCCCAAGATTCAAACTCAGGAGTATCGGCCTTCGAGAACTGACCCGCGTTCGCCAAACTCCACTCACCAATGAACAACTTGTTCGCATTCGCACGACTCGTCCACTTCGTCACCTTCGACTGAAGCTCCGTCAACACCGACTGGTTCACCAACTCGTCACCAGACTGGTCTTCGTGGCCCCAGATGAAGTATGGGTGCCACTCCACCCACACATTCGTGTACTTAGGAGCCTCCATGAAACCCACAAGACTCTCCGCGTCCTGCTTCCAGCGCATAGGCATCACCGTCAACACACAGTCGTTGCCGGACGCACGCACCGCCTTGTACGCATCTTCGTAGTACTGCAACAACACCTTCTCGTCCGTGTTGGCAGCTGGGTCGTTCAACAGACCGATACCCAAGAAGGCAGGCTCATCCTTGTAGCGGTCACCCAAGAACTTGGCAAGATCAATCGTGTTCTGCACGTTCTCAGGGTACTGGCTCCAGTACGCCTGGCCGGTCACCGTCGGTGCCGAGTGCTGGTCGCCGTTCTGCGAACCCTTCGCAGCGTGGATGTCCACAAGTACAGCGATGTTGTGCATCACAGCCCACTTCTTGATAAGCTTGTCGAGATACACCACCGTACGCTTTGGGAACACCGCCCACTCCGCCTTGCCAGACGGGTCCACCTTGTCACCACCCGCAATCCAGTAACCCACAGGCACTCGGACCGTGTTCAAACCCGCCTTCGCGATCAACGCAATGTCGCGCTCCGTCACGAACGACTCGTGGTGGTGCTCAAAGTCGGTCAGGCGCTGCTTCGTCTGGATGCCGCTGGCCAACGCCTGGTATTCGCCTTCGATCTCGCGTGGCAAGTCGCGCCACATCTCGGCCTCACGGGTCATCCACTTCTCGGCGACGAGCCAGCCACCGAGGTTCACACCACGCACGGCAATCTCACCGTCGCGGATGAGCTTCTGAACATGGATGGTATACTTCTCAGAAAACGAGGTCGTGGTGGTCACAGTTGACACAAGCGAACCACCAGAAACAGTCTCATGGCGTTCTTCGAGCTGGTTGTCGGCCACATCGGTCAGCACATCGCTAGTCTTGACCACAGTCACAACTTCATCACCGTGCTCATCACGATGGTGCTGACGGTACGCCAAAACGCCGGCCGTCGTCGCAGCAGCCACGGCACCGAGGTTCGCCGCACTCACATCATCGACCGTCCAGCTGAACTGGGTGTACGTCGTTCGATGAATCAAGATCTTGTACAAAAACATTTTACGCAACACACTTCGCAACGACCACGCATGGAAGGATCCCTCCTTCTTGTCACCATACACACGCCAGCTCCAGTAGCACCAGCCACCAGTCGCCTGGTTCACAACCTTGATCTGAGCTCGCGCCCAAGATTCAAACTCAGGAGTATCGGCCTTCGAGAACTGACCCGCGTTCGCCAAACTCCACTCACCAATGAACAACTTGTTCGCATTCGCACGACTCGTCCACTTCGTCACCTTCGACTGAAGCTCCGTCAACACCGACTGGTTCACCAACTCGTCACCAGACTGGTCTTCGTGGCCCCAGATGAAGTATGGGTGCCACTCCACCCACACATTCGTGTACTTAGGAGCCTCCATGAAACCCACAAGACTCTCCGCGTCCTGCTTCCAGCGCATAGGCATCACCGTCAACACACAGTCGTTGCCGGACGCACGCACCGCCTTGTACGCATCTTCGTAGTACTGCAACAACACCTTCTCGTCCGTGTTGGCAGCTGGGTCGTTCAACAGACCGATACCCAAGAAGGCAGGCTCATCCTTGTAGCGGTCACCCAAGAACTTGGCAAGATCAATCGTGTTCTGCACGTTCTCAGGGTACTGGCTCCAGTACGCCTGGCCGGTCACCGTCGGTGCCGAGTGCTGGTCGCCGTTCTGCGAACCCTTCGCAGCGTGGATGTCCACAAGTACAGCGATGTTGTGCATCACAGCCCACTTCTTGATAAGCTTGTCGAGATACACCACCGTACGCTTTGGGAACACCGCCCACTCCGCCTTGCCAGACGGGTCCACCTTGTCACCACCCGCAATCCAGTAACCCACAGGCACTCGGACCGTGTTCAAACCCGCCTTCGCGATCAACGCAATGTCGCGCTCCGTCACGAACGACTCGTGGTGGTGCTCAAAGTCGGTCAGGCGCTGCTTCGTCTGGATGCCGCTGGCCAACGCCTGGTATTCGCCTTCGATCTCGCGTGGCAAGTCGCGCCACATCTCGGCCTCACGGGTCATCCACTTCTCGGCGACGAGCCAGCCACCGAGGTTCACACCACGCACGGCAATCTCACCGTCGCGGATGAGCTTCTGAACATGGATGGTATACTTCTCAGAAAACGAGGTCGTGGTGGTCACAGTTGACACAAGCGAACCACCAGAAACAGTCTCATGGCGTTCTTCGAGCTGGTTGTCGGCCACATCGGTCAGCACATCGCTAGTCTTGACCACAGTCACAACTTCATCACCGTGCTCATCACGATGGTGCTGACGGTACGCCAAAACGCCGGCCGTCGTCGCAGCAGCCACGGCACCGAGGTTCGCCGCACTCACATCATCGACCGTCCAGCTGAACTGGGTGTACGTCGTTCGATGAATCAAGATCTTGTACAAAAACATTTTACGCAACACACTTCGCAACGACCACGCATGGAAGGATCCCTCCTTCTTGTCACCATACACACGCCAGCTCCAGTAGCACCAGCCACCAGTCGCCTGGTTCACAACCTTGATCTGAGCTCGCGCCCAAGATTCAAACTCAGGAGTATCGGCCTTCGAGAACTGACCCGCGTTCGCCAAACTCCACTCACCAATGAACAACTTGTTCGCATTCGCACGACTCGTCCACTTCGTCACCTTCGACTGAAGCTCCGTCAACACCGACTGGTTCACCAACTCGTCACCAGACTGGTCTTCGTGGCCCCAGATGAAGTATGGGTGCCACTCCACCCACACATTCGTGTACTTAGGAGCCTCCATGAAACCCACAAGACTCTCCGCGTCCTGCTTCCAGCGCATAGGCATCACCGTCAACACACAGTCGTTGCCGGACGCACGCACCGCCTTGTACGCATCTTCGTAGTACTGCAACAACACCTTCTCGTCCGTGTTGGCAGCTGGGTCGTTCAACAGACCGATACCCAAGAAGGCAGGCTCATCCTTGTAGCGGTCACCCAAGAACTTGGCAAGATCAATCGTGTTCTGCACGTTCTCAGGGTACTGGCTCCAGTACGCCTGGCCGGTCACCGTCGGTGCCGAGTGCTGGTCGCCGTTCTGCGAACCCTTCGCAGCGTGGATGTCCACAAGTACAGCGATGTTGTGCATCACAGCCCACTTCTTGATAAGCTTGTCGAGATACACCACCGTACGCTTTGGGAACACCGCCCACTCCGCCTTGCCAGACGGGTCCACCTTGTCACCACCCGCAATCCAGTAACCCACAGGCACTCGGACCGTGTTCAAACCCGCCTTCGCGATCAACGCAATGTCGCGCTCCGTCACGAACGACTCGTGGTGGTGCTCAAAGTCGGTCAGGCGCTGCTTCGTCTGGATGCCGCTGGCCAACGCCTGGTATTCGCCTTCGATCTCGCGTGGCAAGTCGCGCCACATCTCGGCCTCACGGGTCATCCACTTCTCGGCGACGAGCCAGCCACCGAGGTTCACACCACGCACGGCAATCTCACCGTCGCGGATGAGTTGCTGGACGTGCGTTGTCGTAATTGTCGTCGTTGACGTCGTCGTGTCCGCAAAGGACGACGTGGCCGACAGCGTCGTCGCTGCGGACACAAACGAGTCCACGGGCTTGAGCTCCAGCTGCTGCTGCTCCATCTTGAGCTGACCTTCCACAACGTCCTTGGTCGTCGTGGTTTCCGTGGTCACCACTTCCTGTCCGTCCGCCGTGACGATGGTCGTGACCTTGGTCACGGTGGTCACCGTCGTGGCGTCAGTGCCGTCCGTCTCGACGCTCACGCTCTCCTCAAAGGAGACGTGCGCGAGCTCGTCGTCTTCTTCTTCTTCCTGCTGCGTCGTCGTCACCGTCGTCGTCTCCACCTGCTTGGTGGCGGCCGCCGCCGCCGCCGCTTCTTCTTCCGCGCTTGCCGTGCCGCCCATGTTGCACTAAGTAGCGTTAACTTAGCTTGTTGGTTGTTGGTTGTTGGATTTGCGATTTGCTCCCGTCGCTTTCCTTCCTCGCCTTGCTTTGTTGGTTGTTGGTTGGCTTGTTGGTTGCTCTGCTGCTTTCGTTGGTTGGACGCAACGGCAGACAAGCAATCAAACGAACAAACAAACGCGCACTCTTTTGCTTCCGGCACGTGGGGTGCTTTTGCCTGGAATGAAGCAAATCGAAGTGTCACCAAGATCCACGAGCTGGCTGACTGCACCGACCACACGCCGCTCGCTGGCCACGACGCGAGCCGAGCCGTCCCCCTCCCTCTCTTTTCCATCGTCCCTCCCTCCTGTCTGCGCTCGTTCTTGCACCTGATGCGAAAGAAGAGCGAGCCAACCAGACTCGGCGAACGAGAGCTTTCGTCAGACAAGCCACCCACCAGGCTGCTGCGTCACAGAGACGCATCCTCACGCTCGATAGCATCACTGTATCCATGCCGTTAGATCGGGCAGACAGGCGCTACCGGGGTGTTCCATGGGAAGGTATCCATCCCGCACGCGATGGAATAAAAGCGCAGCCGCGCGGCCAGCAGCTGGGTCGACCTACGCGTTCCCCACCCATTCCGAGAGTGGCACGGGTGCGGTTAAGTACGGAAAACCTGTGTACATTCCACAACTCACTATCAGATCTCAGAGGTCCGTTTCGAGTCATTTCCTCGTCAGTGATCCGGAATACACAGCGAAGATGCACAACTCTGGGAGATCAGACCTTGACTGGACTTTGTCCGAACCAGTGGCACGGTGGGAATGGACACACTGCTTGCAAAGTGCAACTATTTGAGGTCTGGCAAATCGTCAATGGCTGCATTTTCTCTCTCTACCACTCGTCCTGTGGAAAAGCGACAGCACGTCGTTCGCAGCGACCACACCAGGTATGCACACTCGTCTGCGCTGGCACTATGGCTGACCTTGCGACAGCTGCGATGCCGCAGTCAGTTCACATACCGTTACGATTCGAATGTTGCGCACTTCGTCCAGAAATTTTCCACGAAGGTCAGCTCGCTCCGGCAGCTCACCGGATCTAGAATAAGACTGATCACTGCTTTATGGTATCTCAAGGTTGAAGTTAGATCCTGTGACCTGAAAAATGGTATCTCTAAATAATATAATCAAGTACATTTACGACCAGACAAAGCCTTCCGTCAGTAGACGAAACACCTAGGATTGGAGTGGGTCTACTTATTCAAGATGGGTACACCTGCGTGAGGAGCTCCTCGAGTACTGTAGCTCATCCCCATCTTGATCAACGAGACCTTGAATGACGACCAGATCGGGGATGCCCGGCCATGAGTGGGTGTGCGGGCATGCAACAATAAGCATGCGCTGAATGAGCCAACAGCAAAGACAGGGCTGCAGCAGATCCGCTTGATCAGACCGCGGGACGACTGACTCCCAAAAGCGTTTCGGATCGAGGGAGGCGATCCCTGACGTGGGCATGAATCTTGTCTACACTGGATGATGGCGCACTCTTGCGAGCCTCGAGTACTTCACGAATCTCCAGAAAAGGCGTTTGTCATGGCGGCAAAAAGCGCAGTGTTCGCTGTATCGGTAGGATCGGCGTACAGGGCAGAATGTATTGTCAATGACGAATGATTCGGAATGTATTATCAACGAGCCATCGGCATGAGAAACATTTTTGAACCAATGGCTTGAATTGACAGGTGTATGCGCAAAACGGGACGGTAATAGTGCTCGATGAGTCTACTTGATCAGGATCTTCTTGAGCGAATCCTTGCGTAGTACACTACGCATCGACCACGCGTTGAAGCCAGTCTCGTCGCCATACAGACGCCAGCTCCAGTACGTCCAGCCGCCCTTGGCTTGATCCATGACAGTCGACTGAGCCTGTGTCCAGCGCTCGAAATCTGGCGAGTCACCGTTTGGAAACTGACCCGTGTTGGCCAAACTCCATTCGCCAAAGAAGAGCTTGTTCGAGTTTGGTCGGTTGTTCCACTTGTTAAGCTTTTCCTGGAAGTCCTTGCTGATCGACTTGCTCACGATCTCATCCGCCTCCTGCCCTGCATAACCCCAGATGAAGTAAGGATGCCATTCGACCCAGACATTCTTGTATGCTGGCGCTTCCATGAATCCATTAAGATTCTCTGCGTCTTGTTTGTACAACAACGGCATAATTGTCAGAATACAGTCGTTTCCAGACGCTCGAACAGCCTTGTAAGCATCTTCATAGTACTGGTTGAGCACCTTCTCGTCCGTATCGCCGTTTGGCTCGTTGAGCAAGCCGATACCGAGAAATGCGACTTCATCCTTGTAGCGATCACCGAGGAACTTGGCCATGTTGATGGTATTGTCGACGTTCTCCTTGAACTTGCTCCAGTAGCACTTGCCAGGTTCAACGGGAGCCGAGTGGTCTGCGCCATTCTGGGAGCCCTTGGCACCGTGGATACTAACGAGCACCGCCACATTGTGCTTGACCGCCCAGTCCTTGATCAATACATCCAAGTACTTGACCGTGTCCTTCGGGTACTTGCTCCAGTCGCCGTTCTTGGAGGTGTCGTAAGGGTCTTGACCGACGATCCAGTAGCCCACAGGTACGCGCACCGTGTTGAGACCAGCTTTGGCGATGTCTTCGATGTCCTTCTCCGTCACGAACGAGTCGTGATGGTACTTGAAGCTTGAGAGCCGAGTCGCGGGGTCACTGGCCTGAGTCAGCGCCACAAACTCACCACCACCCTCAAGCTCCTTGGGCACCCCCTTCCAGATATCCGCTTCAGCCGTCATCCACTTCTCCGATACGAGCCATCCACCAAGATTCGCACCACGCACTGGGACTTCTCCTGCACGGATGCGACGCTGAATGTGGTCGGGACCTCCTGGGGGCTTGACATGTCCTGGACCCGTTTCGTTCGCGCCTTGGCCGCACGCTCCGCCAGCCGCTACAGCAGTCACCGTGGCCACCAGGGCAGTACACCAGGTCAATCGCTTGAGCATCCTTGTCTAAATCGTTGATGAGGCTGTGCTCGGTCGCTGTCAGATTGGGAAATGCGACTGCTCCTCCGCCGCGTTTACTTGTCCACCGCCGTGCCAGACGTTCCCTCCTTGTGGCTCTTGCATATCCACACACCATACACGCAGCGTCTGCGTCCTGCGCCGCGTTGGACGCCTGCAACTCCGCTGCGTCCATACCACCACCCACGTCACCATGACGTTGCTTCAGTCTGGGCCACCGTGGCACAATCGACACTCTGATGTACGATCCCCTCCAACTGGATGGCAATGTATCACATAACAGAGGTCTGTACCAAGATCAGGGTACACTTGATCTTGAAAAGCTTCGATGGACATGAAAGGATGCGCATGGCCTTTGTGGATGGTCATACGCCAAGGAAGAAGCGTTTCTAACTCGCTAGGGCCATCCACCCACTGTCACTCACTGAGAAAGGATGCGCGACAGTCGGAAGGACAGCTGTCTGGATGGTCCGCGTTCTCAGATGGACAAGACTGAGGTCGGAAGAGGTCAAACGCACTCGCCAATTGCTCATCAGACGCATCACACACTAGTACAACGACCCTAGTGGTGGGATTCCACTCGTATCTTTCCTGCCACACTTGATAACAGCGAGCGAGCTGGTTTGAACTGAACTTTCTTGTCTGCTTTGTGGACACATGTCGTGTTTTGGCCGCTACACGGTGACGCTGTGTACCCAAATGGTCTGGATATACTAGTAGTATTGAAGTCTATGAGATTCGTCAGCTTGTTGCGGCGGACGACCACACTAAACAGTTCGAGAGCCTCTTGTTTCGATGGGCTGTGCTCTATGTCGATAAGAAAATCACTTGAAACCTAGGGAAATACATCAGACAAACCCGCGAAACTCCCGCCAAATTCCGAAATGGGGCCATTTGGCTACGAGTGATTCTCGTAATACGCTTCAAACTTGCATTTCTTATGGGAAATCGCGCCAAACACTACAACCAAGTGAATGAAACTTGCCCACAGATACAATACATCGCATAGAAGCATGTTTACCATATGAAATCCTATATCTACGTCATTTTAACCTATTTTGCAGCAATTGATTGTGCTGGGATTTGGGCCGCGAGTGCATGTAAGTGGATTTCCTGTATTTTGCGTTATCATGAACTGCATGCAAACCCACAATCAAACCCACAATCCATTCGTTACTGCATCACGATCTTGCGAAGCGGTTCGTCGCGGAGAACACTACGCATGGACCAGCCATTGAAGTAATCGTCGCCCTCGACGCGCCAACTCCAATACGCCCAGCCGGCAGTTGCGGTGTCCATGATTTTCACCTGTGCCGTAGCATACTTCTCAAACGACTCTGCATTGGCGCGCTTGAACTGACCCGCGTTAGCTAGACTCCACTCACCGAAGAACATTTTCTTGGTACTGTTTTGACCGAGCCACTCTTGCATCTTGTTGCGATACTCGGTCGGAATGACCTGATCCAGCAGTTCTGTCGCCTTCGTGTTCTGATAACCCCAGATGAAGTACGGATGCCACTCGAGCCAGACGTTGGAGTACTTTGGGCCTTCCATAAAGGTCTTCAAGCTCTCTGGTTTTTGCTTGTACAAAAGCGGCATGACAGTCAAGACACAGTCATTGCCCGAGTCTCGAATGGCATGATATGCGCGCTCATAGTAGTTCGTCATAACAGACTCATTTGTGGTCGACGTGGGTTCGTTGAGCAATTCAATGCCGAGAAAAGCAGCGTCATCCTTGTAGCGATCGGCAAGAAACTTGGAGACGTAGATGGTGCTGTTGACGTTTCCAGGGTAGTCGCTCCAGAACGCCTTGCCCTTGACAGTCGGTGCCGAGTGGTCGTTACCGCTCTGGGATCCCTTTGCTCCGTGGACACTCAATAACACCGCAACATTGTACTTGAGTGCCCAATCACGGATGAGTGTGTCGACTAAGGCAAGCGAGCCGTTTGGAAACACTCAGGCATTTCGTCCAGAAGCGTCGTATGGATCTTTACCTGTGATCCAATAGCCGACTGGCGCTCACACCATGTTGAGCCCAGCTTCCGAGATGTTCTTGATATCGCTCTCTGCGATAAAAGTGGCCTGATGCTTCGTGAAGCGAGCCAGGGTCGTCGCTGGTTTGGTGCTTTTCGTCAACGCCAGGTACTCGTCTCCACTCGCACTCTCCGCAGGCACATCCATCCAGATATCCGACTTTGGGTTCATCCATTTCTCCGCGACAAGCCATCCACCGAGGTTCACACCACGGGCTTTGATCGTGCCGGCACGAATACCATACTGCACGTGTTCAGTCGGTGCAGACAACGCAACTGACTCAACTTCATCCTTCACATCTGTATTCACGAGGTCGAATGAGTACGCTGGACCACTGATGACATTGGTCGCCCGAGAAAGCGCACTGAAGGCTGCGAACGCTGCCACAGCCCAAGACCATCCTAGTCTGTTCTGCACTGTCGATCGAGAACTGATGAGTCCAAGTGACCACAACACGTCCTGAGACTGAAGTTTTGTATACGCATCCTGTTGACAAACCCGTGGCTCTCAGGATGGCTCGTGTGTGGCTCGGAGATCCACATTTGGGTCTCAAATGGGTCCATCTGAGTCGTCATCCACATACACTCGCTGGTGCCAGAATGCCAGATGGACGCAATCACCGCGACCCAGTATTATACCGGTAGAGGTCGTTGACATACCCTAAACTGGAAAAGACGATAGAACCCACCTTTTTATGATAATTTGTCTGTTAAACCAGCCGGTTGGCTATTGCCAGAGCTTCAACCTGGGACTCATCAACCCGAGTGGGTGTACAATCATCAACCTGCTGCTGACTAAGGCGGTGCAGTCGATTTCTGGGGTCAGAGCCTCTCCTGTCTGATCCCATCCTAGTGATCTCCGGTGGTCGTGATCTCACTCGCACGGCTCTACGGTTGAAGAGGAATCCGGATACCAAAGTGACCACCACGTGTGAACAAAAACGACGTGCAGGTGATATGGACATGCCAGCGATTGCTCATTTACGATAGAAGCAATCACTGGCTTCTCTCATTCTGTTTGCTGCCTCGTCATATGGTTACCTAGAAGACACTCAGACTGGTGTTGGACGACTTTTTTCGTGGACGAAGACTCTCGAGCCCACTTGCTCGCCAAAGCGCAAGTGTATTTTGTCACCCAGACTGCAATGTAGCGTCGTCCATGTCATCCTCCTCACTGGACTACTAGTAATAATCAATGATTGCAAGCCGAGCTTCCGGATGCTTCGTCCAAACTGTCCGAAAGTCTCGTTCTTCGGTCTCGTAATTTCCAGTTTTCCTCTCAACCTCGCAAGTGAGCAGAAGAAGAATCAGTCATCATGTTCGTGCGTCTTCTGAAGGCTGTTGGGATCTGCGCTGCGCTAGTCGCGACCCTGGCCGCTGCCGAGTGTGACGACGAGTATGTGAACCCTGCCGTCCAGAAGGGTTACTCGTTTGACGACCTCGTGAACACCACCACGCCGTCTCAAAAGCCATCTACTGCGCCATCTCCCGTGCCGTCTTCCGTGGGCAGTGCTACGCCACCAGCCTCTGGACACGTCCAGGCCAAGATCCGAGCGGGCGAAGTCAAGTCTCGTGGTGTTAACCTCGGTGGCTGGCTCGTGACGGAGAAGTGGATGAACGCTGGCTCGGATATCTGGAACGACGTGCCAGCCCAGTACAGTGGCGGTGGTGAATACGTCACGATGAGGCACGGAAGTAACGTCGACGACCGACGCAAGCGGTTCACCAAGCACCACGACACGTTCATCATGGAGAACGACATCCGTGAGATCGCCGAGGCAGGACTCAACACCGTCCGTGTGCCAGTTGGATACTGGATCACCGGTGCTGATCCGTCCGATATCTCGAACAAGGGCGAGTGGAAAGCGTATCCTCAAGGCACGTTGGCCTATGTCGACCGTCTCATTCGTGAATGGGGCGTCAAGCACAACGTCGCTGTGATGATTAGTATCCACGCCGCCAAGGGCTCCCAGAACGGCCAGGACCACTCGGCCCCAGCCGAACCAGGCAAGGCGTACTGGAGCAAGTACCAAGAGAACGTCGACAACACCCTGTACGTGGCCAAGTTCCTCGCGGATCGTTACAAGGACGACGCAGCTTTCCTTGGTCTCTGTCTGCTCAACGAGCCAAACGCTGATACGAGCGAGAGTGTCGTCAACCAGTACTATCAGGACGCGTACAAGGCGATCCGTGACACGGGCAATGACTGCATCTTGTCGATCATGCCGATGCTGTACAAGCAGACAGCCGAGAATTTGAATGGCTTCATGGAGGCACCCAAGTACACCAACGTCTGGGTCGAATGGCATCCGTACTTCCTCTGGGGATACGAGGACGTGTCCGCCGACGATCTCGTCAACAAGTCGATTCTCCAAACCTTCGATGCCAAGATCAAGAAGTGGGTCAACCGCGCTGGTGCCAACAAGATGTTCTTTGGCGAGTGGAGTCTCGGCAACGCTGGTCAGTACAAGAACGCTGACTCGGACGGCTACAAGAAGTGGACCCAGGCGCAGATGACCGTGATGAATCAGGCGTCGGCTGGCTGGACGTTCTGGAGCTGGCACATTGAGGGTGACGACAAGAACTATAACGCGTGGTCGTTGCGTAGTGTCTTGCACCGTGACGCGCTCAAGCAGATAGTCATGAAGAACTAGATGAGGATCGAGCATTTTAGGTGTTTATGTGAGGGCAGGCTCAAGGGATCATAACCTGAATGGTTTAGCGCTTTTGTGAGTAGAAGGATATGAATGTCAATACTATTGACCAAGAAAAATGCTCGTGGGCGTGACGTGTGGAGTGCAATACCACTGTGGATAGTTCATGTGGCTACATCAGGAGCCGAGACAAGCCAGCTTCAATGAATCCGTGGCAGCCAGATTGCTTAGCCGCATTAAAGTTGGGACTCACGGGATCCGAGGGCCCTCCGAGCCAGTTCCGAGACGAATAACACATCACTTTTGCCTGCCGCCATAGCTCCTCCATGAACAACACACTCGACCAAGAGTTCGAGGATAGGAACGCGGCTTTCTTTTTTGGCGTTTCGAGCCACACACTACCACTAACATCTACAAAATTTCTCAGGGTTTTAACCCATGATGATCTTCTTAAGCTTGTCCTTGCGGAGCACATTGCGCATGGACCAGCCGTTGAAGCCGTTCTCATCGCCGTACAGACGCCAGCTCCAGTAGGTCCAGCCGCCCTTGGCCATGTTCATGCCCTCCATCTGTGCCTTGGTCCACTCCTCGAAGGCACCATCGTCTGGGTTGTTGTATTGACCGGCGCTGGCCAAACTCCACTCACCAAAGAACATTGGGTTCGAGTTAGGGCGGTTGTTCCACTCCTTCATCTTGTTGTAGAAGTCACGCTTGATGCCGTTGTTGAGCAAGTCACCGGCAGACCAGTTCTCGTAGCCCCAGATAAAGTATGGGTGCCACTCGACCCAGACGTTGGTGAACTCTGGCTTCTCCATGAAACCCACGAGGTTGTCCGCGTTCTGCTTGAAGAGGAGAGGCATGATAGCGAGGATACAGTTGTTGCCCGTGCCACGGATTTCCTTGTACGCGCGCTTGTAGTACTCGTTCAACTTGCCCTCGTCCGTCTTACCACTAGGCTCGTTCAATAGACCGAGACCGAGGAAAGCGGCGTCGTTCTTGTAGCGATCCGCAAGGAACTTGGCCACGTACACCGTGTTGTCAATGTTCTCCTGGTAGTCGCTCCAGTAGGTGGTACCTGGGTTGGTTGGAGACGAGTGATCGGCACCGTTCTGCGAGCCCTTGGCAGCGTGGATACTGATCAAGACGGCGATGTTGTGCTTGTACGCCCAGTCACGGATCAACGTGTCGACACGGTCGAGCGTATCCTTTGGGAAGACGCTCGCGACGCCCTGACGAGAGGTATCGAATGGGTCCTCACCAGTGATCCAGAAGCCGATTGGCACACGGACCGTGTTGAGACCGGCCTTGGCGATCTCCTCAATGTCCTTCTCCATCACGAACGTCTTGTGGTGGTTTTCCAATTCGGCGACACGCTTGTCGTGGTCGGCACCGTTCGCCAACGCGACGTACTCACCCTTGTTGGCATACTGCTCGTCCAAGTTGTACCAGAAGCTGGCTTCCTTGGTCATCCACTGCTCGGTCACGAGCCAGCCACCGAGGTTCACGCCACGCGACTTAACCTCACCGGAGCGGATCTTGGCCTGGATGTGATCGGCTGGGGCGGCGGCCACAAGGACCGACTCGGTGTCGTTGTTGATGGCATCGAACGAGTAACTGTCGGCGTTGGCCAGACCGAAGGCCGCAGCCGCGAGGAAGGCCAGTCGAGCAAGCATCGCCTCGAGTCTTGTCTTCTTTTGTGGGAATTGAGAAGTGAGACCCTCAGTAAGCTGGGGGACCCTTCCTCTGACGCTGAATCAGAAACACTCGCTGCTCACTCGCGACTGATGCAACAGGTGGACGGCCGAGTGTGTGGCTCGCATCATGGGTGCGTGACGCTCCATCTCAGCCTTCAACTTCTCATGAGGCATTTCCGAGGCCAGGACGTCACGACCCAGGGCGTTCTGGATGGGAGAGCCGACCAGCTGGTCTGAACGAATCACCCTAATGTTTTAAACTATACGTAGAGGGAGGTATAGTGTCCATACACAACGAGGCAGAAACATGCACGTGGATCCGTAAACACCAAAGAATATACTACGTCACAACGGGACTAGAAAATGAATCGACACTTCAAAATTCAGGTTTGCCGACTTCAACAAACGCGTCCTAGCTTTGAGACAAGAGCTTTGGTCAACAAGAAACACCAAGATCTCTTGCGTGGACTGGCTGGGAAAGGCTACGAATGACGTTGCTCAGCCCATGATGAGATTCTTGATCTTGGCCTTGCGCAAGACACTGCGCCGAGACCACCCATTGAAACCGTTTTCGTCGCCGTATATTCGCCAGCTCCAGTTCGTCCAGCCGGCTTTGGTCATCTTCATCGCATCGACCTGGGCACGCACCCACATCTCGAACGCCGCCTCGTCGGGGTTGGTATACTGACCCCAGATAAAGTGCGGGTGCCGCTCAACCCAGACATTGTTGTATGCTTGCTTCTCCATGAAACCGACGAGGTTGTCTAGTGTCTGCTTGTACAGCAAAGGCATGATGCTGATGATGCAGCTGTTGCCTGTGTAGCAGATCGCCTTGTACGCACGCTTGTAGTAGTCTTCAAGACGGTGCCACTTGTGTCGGCTGTTGGCTCGTTGATCATACGAGGCCGCGTCGTCCTTGTAACGATCCCCAACGAACTTGGCCACGTAGATCATGTTGTCGACGTTCCGGGGTACTTGCTCCAGTACGCTTTACCAGGATCGGTCGGGGCAGCGTGATTTCACCACTCTGCGAGCCCTTAACAGCGTGGATACTGATCATGACGGCGATGCTGCACTTGAGAACCCAGTCGCGGATGAGTATGTCCACGCGTTGAAGAGTATCTCCTGGGGAAACTTTCCAGAGACCCTGGCCAGACTTATCGTATGGATCAGCTCCCGTGATCCAGTACCCAACTGGAGCCAGGAACCGAGGTTCACGCCACGCGAAGGGACTGAGCCAGCTCGGATGGCATGCTGATCGTGATCGCTGGGTGCCGCTTCTGGCCATTCACAGCTTCACAGACACTACGAGCGCAACAGTAACCAGAGCAAGACGAGAGAGCTGGAACAACATCTTTTGAAGGATGAGCGGTCGGCTCGAGGCATTTTCGAGAATGCCATCGCCGACATTACCCCATCGCCCTAAGATTTACTCACACACCACGGACACCACTCATGATTATGATTTTCAGCCGGGTGGCGTTCGCTTCAAAATCCTGCCCAATTGCACCCAGGGTGACGCAACATTTATTATGAGTTGTGGTCCTGGGCTCGTCAAGTGGGTCACCACCCTCTGGGTGGAGTCAAGGTCTTCACAATTGATTGACGAAAATAGAAGTCATCGAACGCTGCTCAGAATACTGAGCGCAATGCTAACAAGCTGGTCCATGCGAATCGAGTCAACAAAATGCAACCTCGGAGCCATAACTCGTGGCCGATTCGGACCCATCACGATAAACCAGCCGGATTGACTGAACGTATAGTCGTATAGTATACATAGTATCCAGAGCGGATTGCAAATGGCCACGGGTGCAACGTGCGCAACCAAAAAGTATCAATGAGTGGGATGGAGATTTTAAGGTTTGATCGACTCGAGCCATATCTTCTAGATTCTCCCTCACCGGATCTAGACGCAACTGAGCTCTTTAGCAGTGCAGTGAATAAGTGAGATCCAGAGAGGCTTCTGGAACTCCTTCTCGTAATGGATCGTCGGCAGTGCTCTACTGGTGGTGGAGATCCGCCGTCTCACTGTCAGCAGTACCGTAGATAGAAGCGGAATCCTTCGAAATCGCAGTATTCCAAAAAAAGAAAATAATATCCAGCACGCTGTATAGAACACGTACTGTTTCGTACAGTATCACATACAAATATCAAGATTATAATACAAATTTGTAGAATCATACACTTGTGATTCAAACAGACTGGTCACGAAAAGGCGCGACCTTTCATGATCTTTCGGAAATCCTGACCAAGGGACGCTTTTTGTTTTGATTCGGATCCGTCCTGGGGATATGATTGACAAGCAAGCCACGCGTTTGCGTCACGCGCGCGCTGCTGTCGGCTGCTGGCTGTGGACCATGCGCTCGCGATCTTTTCTTCCGCCAAAACCGTCGAAGAAACCCGAACAAGGCGTCTCCACTCGCTCTCACTTCGCAATTTGCGAGCCCAAGTCAAGACTCGACACGACTGCCAGCAGCTCAACAACAACTGAGTGCTGCGCCAAGTGATGAGGAACTCGCGCTGGGCCCTGGCGGCGTCGCTCGCAGTCACGCGACTGCTGAGTGAATCGGATGCCACGCCAACGTTCATTTGGCCCCAATTCTCGTTCGGCTCCAACACGAACAACTATGGCTCGACCACAGCCACGTCAACCAACTCGTATGGAACGACCACGTCCACATCCACGTCCACGTCGACCAACTCGTACGGTTCGACCACGTCCAACCCGTATGGCTCGACGTCTGCGTATGGGTCTACCAAGCAAGACTGCGTCGTAGGTCCTTGGTCGGACTACTCGGACTGCGATGCGTACTCGAACAAGCAGACTCGGACGAGAGAGATCGTCACTCGACCTGCCAATGGCGGGGCTGCGTGTCCATCTCTCAGCGAGACCATCGTCTGTGTGAAGAAGGACTGTGCAGTCGGGCCCTGGGGCGATTGGGGTGCTTGTGATGACAAGGCGGGACTCAAGAGTCGAAGCCGTTCGGTTACACAGCAAGCTCAAGGCGGTGGCCGCGCGTGTCCGACGTTGACGGACACTGCCAAGTGTGACAAGGTCGACTGTGCCGTGAGTGACTGGTCGGACTGGGGCGTCTGCATTGGCAAGAAGCGGTCCCGCACGCGTACTGTGACCACACCAGCCAAGTACGGCGGCACTGGCTGTCCTGACCTCGAAGATACCAAGCGATGCACGCCAAAGGATTGCACGGTCGGTCCTTGGGGTGTCTGGGTGGTCGACAAGACGGTCAAGCGTCGAACTCGATCTATTGTCGAAGATGCCGATGGTGGTGCTCCGTGTCCACCGCTTGTGGAGGAATCACCTTGTGTCAAAGTGGATTGTGTGGTGAGTGACTGGCGTTGGAGTGGAGAGTGCAATGCCTCCAACCAGCGCAAGCGTGTACGCACCGTTGTCACGCCGGCTCAAGACGGAGGAAAGGAGTGCCCAGCGCTGACCGACACGGTGACTTGTGGCGACTGTCAGGTCAGCAACTGGGGTGACTGGAGCAAGTGTGATGACTACTCTGGTACCAAGAGCCGATCTCGTCGTGTCGTCACCGAGCCAAAAAACGGAGGCGACGCGTGCCCTGCGCTTGTGGCTACTGCACCGTGTGATAAAGTGGACTGTGTTGTGGGTGACTGGAGTGACTGGTCCGCTTGTACGAACAAGCAGAAGATTCGCACGCGCGATGTGACCACACCAGTGGCTTACGGTGGCAAGGCGTGTCCTTCGTTGCGCGAAACCAAGACTTGTACACCAAAAGACTGTGTTGTTGGTCCTTGGAGTGACTACGCGGTGACTCCGGATGGATCAAAGCGTCGACGTACTCGTAAATGCACTCAAGAGCCTGACGGTGGAGAGCCATGTCCGCCTTTGTATGAAGAAGTACCGCTGGAGAAGGTGGATTGTGTCGTTAGCGCGTGGACTTGGGCCGGCAATTGTGACACGTACAACCAGCGCAAGCGTACACGTACCGTGACTACCCCAGCCAAGAACGGTGGCAAGGAGTGCCCTGCACTCAGTGAGACAGTACCTTGCCAGGACTGCCAAGTCGGCGCGTGGACAGCGTATGGTGACTGCAACCCAGGCAACGGAACCAAGACACGAACCCGTACTGTGATGCAGCAGCCACAGAACGGCGGTGCGGCCTGCCCTGTGCTGGTTGACTCTGCGCCGTGTGACGGTGTGGACTGTGTGGTCAGCGACTGGAGCCCTTGGGGCGTCTGTAGCGTCAAGGACAAGCTTCGTCGTCGCACTCGCACGGTCACCACGCCTGCGCAATACAGCGGTAAGAAATGCCCAACACTCGTCGATACCCAAAACTGTAACCCGACGGACTGCAAGGTCGGACCTTGGAGTGAGTACCAGATCATCGGCACCAAGAAGCGTCGCACGCGATCGGTGATCCAAGACGCTGATGGAGGTAGCCCGTGCCCACCACTTGAGGAGGAAGTGCCTTGTCAGAAGGTTGACTGCGCTGTGAGTCAGTGGGGAGCGTTCGGTGAATGTGATTTGAAGACGCGTGTACGTACCCGCACGCGAACGATTGTGACGTCGCCTCAAGACGGCGGCAAGGAATGCCCAACGCTGATTGACACGACGCCATGTCCTGCTGTTGACTGCAAGGTCAGTGACTGGACGGAGTACGGTCCTTGTGACGACTACTCGGGCAAGAAGACGCGCACACGCACTGTGATCTCCAAGGCGCAATACGGCGGCGCGAGTTGTCCGGACTTGGTCGACTCGTTGGTCTGCGAGAAGGTGAACTGTGAGCTCACTGAGTGGACCGAGTTCTCCAGATGCAACAGCAAGACAAAGACGAAGACGCGCACTCGTGGTGTCATCACCAAGCCAAAGTACGGTGGCCAGGCATGCGGACCGCTCAAGGAGACGGTCGATTGTGTTCCGCAGGACTGTGTTGTTGGTCCATGGAGCGAATTCTCGCCTTGTGAAGTGGTTGTGGATGCGTACGGTGGCTACGGCAACGCGTACGATCCATATTCGAGCAAGTCCTCGCCAGGCAAGCGCCGACGTTATCGTGAAGTTGTTCAGCAGCCGGACGGTGGCGCAAAGTGTCCTGCTTTGATCGAGGAGCAGGCATGCAAGCGAGTCGACTGTGCTGTGAGCAACTGGGGCGAGTGGAGTGAGTGTTCACCCGAGTCACGCACGCGTACACGTACCCGAACGGTGACTCGTGACGCCGAGAACGGTGGTCGCGACTGCCCAGCGTTGACTCAGAGCCAGCCATGCAAGGTCCAAGTTGTGCACTGCAAGGTGAGCGACTGGACCGACTTTTCCAAGTGTGACACCGCGACGAAGACCAAGAAACGCACGCGCACGGTGCTTCGAGACCCGCAAAACGGTGGCCGAGCGTGTCCGGACTTTGTGGACACGCGCAAGTGTGAGCCTGACGTGGACTGCGAGGTCAGCGAGTGGAGCGACTTTGGCTTGTGTAACAAGAAGACCTTCCGACGAACTCGAACGCGCACAGTCACCGTGGCTCGTAAGGGAAATGGTGCCAAATGTCCAGCGTTGAGAGAGTGTAAGCCCTGCACGCCAGTGAACTGCAAGGTGAGCAAGTGGTCGAAGTACTCGGCTTGTGACGCGTATTCGCAGACCAAGAAGCGTACCCGTGAGGTAGTGCAGCAACCGATCGATGGTGGCGCCGCGTGTCCTGCCTTGGTGCAAGAAGTGCCGTGTAAGCCGAATGTGGACTGCGTCGTCAGCGACTGGGGAGAGTACTCGGCGTGCCAGGCAAGCGCGTACGGTGATCGCAGTGTGCGCACACGACGACGCACCGTTGTGGTGGCTCAGAGCGGAGAAGGCAAGCAGTGTCCCAAGCTCGAAGAGTCCGTGCCATGTGCGGCTGAGGACTGCAAGGTGAGCGGTTGGTCTCCGTACTCTGCATGTGACTCGTACACCAACACGAGAAAGCGAACACGTAGCGTCGTCCAAGAAGCGCGATACGGTGGAAAGGCCTGTCCACCTCTCGAGGATGTCAAGAGTTGCTCGGCTGTCAATTGTGGCGTCACGCCATGGACGGACTGGTCGGAATGTGACCCTGTCACGTCCAAGCGCACTCGTACTCGAAGCGTGCGCGTGCCAGCTGCGTACGGAGGCACACCTTGTCCACCATTGACGGAAGAGCGCTCGTGTACTGCCGAGCAGAAGTGTCTTGTGAGTGAGTGGAACGAGTGGTCAGTCTGCGATGCCAAGACGCCGACGCGGATTCGTACACGTGAGATCACCCAGGCCCCAACGTACGGTACATACGGTTCCTACGGTTCGTATGGCTCCTACGACTCGTGCCCAGCACTCACAGAAGAAGAGCCATGCGAGAAGATCGACTGTGTGGTAAGTGACTGGTCCAACTGGACGGATTGTTCCAAGGACACGTACATGCGTACGCGTGTACGCACGGTGACTCAGCCGGCAGTGCGCGGCGGCGAGGACTGTCCGCCAGATCTCACGGAGGAAGAGCGTTGTCCAGAAGTCGACTGTGTCATGGGCAACTGGACCGAGTGGACAGAGTGTACGCTGACCACGCCGACGACCAAGCGCACGCGTCCGATCCTGACGGAACCAGCTTACGGCGGACAGATTTGTTCACGAACCGAAGAAGAAGAAGACTGCCCACCTGTTGCTTGCACTGCGACCGAGTGGGGATCTTGGACAGAGTGTACGGCCACGACGCCAACGCAGTCGCAACAGCGAAGTATCATCCAGGACGGGGTTCGTGGCGGTGCTGGCTGTGGGGATCTCATCAATACCCGCGATTGTCCAGCGATCGACTGCCAAGAGGGTACCTGGGGTGACTGGGGAGCATGCAATGAGACGTCCGGTATGAAGACTCGAACGCGTCCTGTGATTCAGGAGGCGCTACATGGTGGGGAAGAGTGCGAGGCTCTCGAGGACACGCAACCGTGCGATCCGGTGAACTGCCTGGTCGACGAGAACTGGAGTGACTGGTCAACCTGTGACTCGACGTCCGGCAAGCGCTTCAAGTACCGCAGTATCTTGCAGCCGCAGAAGTATGGTGGTCTGCCGTGTGACAGCACCGTGCAGGACAAGCCATGTGACCCAGTCAATTGTGCCATGTCAGCTTGGACAGAGTGGGGGTGGGGGGACTGCGACGCCTCGACTGGCAAGCGCAAGCGTTCGCGTACCATCCTACAGAAGCCATTATACGGAGGCATGGAGTGTGGTGACGAAGTTGAAGAGAAGAAGTGCGAGCCTGTGTCTTGCGTCGTGGGTGAGTGGACGCCGTGGAGTGTCTGCGATGGCGTCGACCCAAAGTCGCGTCGCTCGCGTCCTGTGGTGCAAAAGCCACTGTACGATGGCGCAGCTTGTCTCGAGACGGAGCAGGAGGTCGACTGTCCACCAGTCAACTGCGCTGTCGGCGAGTGGAGCGAGTGGGGACCATGCAACGAAGACAAGGGAGTGCGTCGTCGAACGAGAAGTATCGTCACGCCAGTCCAGTACGGCGGCTCCGCATGTCCGGATCTCTTCGAAGAAAAGATGTGCGACAAAGTCAACTGTGACGTCGGTCCGTGGGGCGACTATGGTGAGTGCGACGATGTCACGTGGAAGAAAACCAAGAAGCGCAGCATCACCCGCAAGCCAAAGTACGGTGGTGACGAGTGTCCTGCGCTCGAGAACGACTTGGTCTGTGAGCCGATCAATTGTGAGCTCTCAGCTTGGAGTCCGTGGACTTGCAACGCCACCTCTGGCAAGAAGACTCGCAGTCGCAAGGTCCTGACCAACCCCAAGTATGGTGGCGACGCCTGCGAGGCTTTGACTGAGGAGCAACCGTGCGATCCAGTCGACTGCAAGCTCGGCGAGTGGAGCAACTGGAGCACCTGTAAGGACACGGATCTTACCAAGACTCGAACTAGACCGGTGCTGCAGGCTGCCTTGTACAATGGCAAGGCCTGTGAGCCCCAGCGTGAGGAAGTGCCGTGTGAAGCCGTCAACTGTGAGCTCACCCCTTGGTCAGACTGGTCGACTTGTGATCACTCTTGTGGCAAAAAGCGACGCACACGCGAGGTCAAGCAGCGACCGCTTCGCAATGGTATGCCTTGTGGCGCCTTGGAAGAGCTTGCGCCTTGTGATCCGATCCCTTGCAAGCTGAGTGACTGGACGCCGGAGTGGTCTTCGTGTGATGCGTCGACTGGCAGGCGCTACAAGACCCGGACGATCCTGCAGGAAGCCAAGTACGGCGCAGAAGCGTGTGAAGACACCAAAATGTCCAAGCCATGTGATCCAGTGGACTGCGCTGTGGGCAATTGGAGCGACTGGCAGGCGTGTGATCAATCCACTGGCAAGAAGACTCGCACTCGTGAGATCGTGCGGGTTGATCTCTACGGCGGCTTAGCGTGCCCGAGCCTTAGCGACGACGCCACGTGCGATCCAATCCCTTGTGCCGTGAGTGAGTTCGGTGAGTGGTCCGTGTGTACGGCTGACACTCCAACGCAGACACGACGTCGCGAAGTCACGCAGAAGGCCTTGTACAACGGTGCTGAGTGTTTGCCGCTTGAAGAGACCAAGCGTTGTCCTCCGATCAACTGCGTCGTTGGTGAGTGGGGTCCGTGGTCAGACTACGATGCGGTGTTTGGTATTCGTAAACGAACGCGTCAGATCATCCAGCCAGCTGTGCGTGGTGGTGCACCATGTGACACATGCGAACAGACCGAGCGAACACCTCCAGTCGACTGTCAGATGTCGGCCTGGAGCGACTACGGCTCGTGCGACCACAGCATTGGCAAGCAGACGCGCACACGCTCGGTGGTTGTTCCGGCACGATACGGTGGCAGTGCGTGTGAAGCCGACTCGCAACAGAAGACGTGTGACCCTGTGGACTGCAAGTTGAGTGCGTGGAGCAACTGGGGGCCATGCAACTTCGACACGGGTAAGAAGAAGCGTACCCGGACTGTTCTTCAAGAGCCTCGATACAATGGAGTGGCGTGTGGACCGATCGAAGAAGTGGATGACTGTGACGCGATCGACTGTGTTGCGAGCGACTTCGGACCTTGGTCGAGATGTAACGACGCCGGCGTCAAGACACGTAAGCGTTCCGTCCTGGTGCCTGCTCGATACGGTGGTTGTGAGTGCCCAACGCTCAGTGAAGACTCGACCTGCGAGCCTGTGCAGTGCAAGGTCACTTTGTGGAGCGACTGGACTTGCAACGACGCAACTGGAAAGAAGACACGAACGCGCACTGTCGCCGTGGCTCCAAAGTATGGAGCGCCGGAGTGTCCGACCTTGAAGGAGGAAGCGCCTTGTGATCCAATTGACTGCAAGATGGGAGAGTGGGGTCCGTACTGCGACTGCAGTCCAACGGCCTTGATCAAGTCTCGCAACCGCAGTGTCCTCACACCAGCCAAGTATGGCGGTGTGCCTTGCTTGCCCACATACGAAGAAGTCGCGTGCTCGGTCACCAAGGTCAACTGCGCGTACAGTGCCTGGTCGTCTTGGTCCAAGTGTGTCAACACGTCTGGTACGCGATTCCGAACACGCACGATCGTCACCCAGCCAGCGAACGGTGGCACGCCTTGCAGCACCTTCCTTCGCGACGAGTCCAGCTGTGCCGGTCTCCAGTGTACCATGTCAGCGTGGTCGGACTGGACCACTGGATGTGACGACTACGGCTTGCAGAAGCGCACGCGGCAGATCTTGACCGATCCGTACACGGGCATCTCTGTGTGTCCAGCCACCAGCGAGACGCGTCAGTGTCCGTACTCGTCGACCAGCAAGGACTACGTGCCTCCAACCGCCTACCTACTGACGATGGAGGCCCAGGCGTTCTCGTAGACCTTGTGACTCCTTTGATTTGAGTTGTACAAACCCAGCGATCACTGATGTTGATAACTGTATATGAATGCTGAATCTTTGCATTTTTCTTCCACCTTGGCAAGTATTGTGATGGGATTGTCCAGCAGCGTCCGTTTCCACCAAACGTTCCGGCACTTATCACCTGTCACGAGAACACGCATTGCACGGTACCGTAGAATAGAACGTAGAACCCCCAGCACAGTCGCGAACGCCGTATAAAACGACCTCAGGATCCACATCCTGGCCATACCAGACGTTGGTGTTCGGTGGCTGGCCCATACTCATTAGCACTTGGGCCAATCGTCCTCTTCTGCGTTGATCACCATCGAAGTCCGTATAGCAGCACTTGTCCCGTAGACTCGTCGTCGTGTCTCGCCCGCAGCCTGGCTGTGTCGCGGTGGCGCCATGTCGGGTCTCAGAATGCGCGCCGCACTTCAACTCGGTTCAGGTGCGGTGACTCAGATCGAGTTGGTCTTGGCGAGCAGATGCTACTGACGACGCGAGGAGTTTTAAACCGACCTCGAACATAGAAACACTGGCGAACGTCCGGCATAGCCCTGCCCATCTCCGATGAGCAACACACCTCAAAGATCCACCTCAGCCCGGTAACTCAATCGAAGATGACCTGGCGTACCCACAATCTCTGTCAACGACACGCCGGGGCCGTGCGCCACTGGCCAGCTGGGACACGACGAACAATCTGGGAAGAGATCTTTCGGCCAAAGGAGGGAAGACCTACCGACACTTGCAGTTATCCTGGAACTTCGAGTCCCGAAACAGGTTTCTTCTCTTTTCTCAAGTCTCAGATAAAACCACAAAGACCCTTTCCCACACCAGACATCGCCTCGCCTTGAAGCCTTGCCACCATAGGCCCGCACATGCCGTACTCGCCACCAGTTGAAACGCCTTGCGCCTTCGCTTTCCTTCAGCTGCGTCCGCCGCGGTCCGCAGAAACCGTATCCACGACACAGCACATTCATGAAGTTTCTTCGGCCGACGAAGCCCTGAGATCCGTCCCTTCCAGTCCCCCCCTTTCGTTCCGCGAGACTGCCATGTCGGCCAAGTTGTACAGTAGTAGCAGTCTTCACCACCACCACCGCCCTGCCTCAGGGAATCAAGACGGGATGCAGCAACACGTCGAACGCTCCGCGCCCGTGCAGATCCGAGGCTCGCCGCGCCTACACGGCTTCCAATGGCCTTCTTCCACCAACGCCGTGCACCCAGTCAGCATGCAGGACTTGAATCGCCATCATCATCATGGTCATGTCGACTATGTTCCGCATCGTGTGCGCCGCGACGTGAACACTCCGGACGGCATCGTTCCGAACGAATGGATCTGCTCGCCTCTGCTCGATGGCTTTCCAAGTTTCCATAGTTCTGTGATCGGATCCGAGGGCGCCTCGACAAGTCTTGGCCTGGCGGCGAGTCACGACGAGCTCAATTGCTCCCTTCCGTACCTGGGTACATGCTGGTCGCACGATCACAACAACAATGCTCGCATTGAACCCATTCACACGAACAACGTCACCATCGAGCACCCCGAGACGCCGCACAGTGAAGAGTGGGAGTATCTCAAGCGACGATCGTTCTCGACCGACTTTCCATCACCAGTTCAGCTCGAGACGTTCGCCCCGCTCTTCTTCCCCATGGATCCAGACACCGCCATGGCGTCAAGTGAGCGAACGGCCGAGTCCAGCCACGTCCAGAATTTCCAGCATCCCCCGTCGTCAAACCAGTGTGAGAGCCCTATGGAAGACATCCCAGTGTCCCACCAGCACACAATGCCGGCTAGCACCCAAGGCATGTGGCAAGAGATGCATGAAGCGCCCAGCGACCTCATCGCCCCTCATGACGCGATGATGGATGCCTCCGTTTTCCAGGGCCATTCCCAAGAGAGCGAGTCGTCGAATCCCCCGCTCTTCACGTCGCCTCATGGCCTGCCACCCACGTCCACCATGCTCTGTCCGCCGCCTCGCCACGAGTCGATGTCTTCGTTCGCGTCGCTGCCGTATCATCCGGCACCGCGACCCACCCCGCAGTCGCCGCTCTTTGCCGACGTCCAGTTGCTCACCAAGCTCAACCACTGCTACTGGAAGAACGGCCGGAAGAACCTCCAGTGTTTCCCCGTGTGTCCCGAGCACAACGACTTTTACTCGATGAAGATGAACAACCGCAAGCACTCGAGCGTCGGTGTGTGTCGAGGGCCAGTGTATTGCCACGCCTTCTTGCCTGCTTCGACCACCGGGACCGTCAAGCCCGAAGCCTCGGGCCATCACATGAAGTACGAGTTTGGCGTCGGCGCCACGGGCACCGGCGGCAGTGGCCACGAGGTCTTTGTCCTGGGCAAGTTTGAGCGCGTGCCGCAGCAGAACGAGATGCACTCGCTCGAAGAACTGCTTCCGCCGCCGCTGCATTTTACGTCGTCGGCCGATTTTGAGGCCTTCCGCTACAGCTGCTTCCAGGCCGTCGAGATGGAAGAGCGGCGTGTGCTACTGCAGCACAACAACGGCGTCGTCACACCCAGTACGACGCAAGGCAACTTGGTGCGGTCGACGTGGTTTTTCCTTCCGGACGTCTGGAAAGTCCAGCCCATGCTCAAGAAGAAGCGCAAGGCCACACGGTCTGCCCCCGCGCAGACGTTTCCCTTTTGCTTCCGGATCTTCATCTACACTCGCGATCCAGTGACGCCCTCCAACGAACCAGCGTATCGATGTCTTGCGTCGACCTCCTCGTCCTTCTTTGAGCTCTACTCGACGCGGACCGTGGACCGCGTCAAGCGCAAGTACTGGACCTCGTCGTCGACCGCCTCGGACGGCGTAGACACGCCCTTGCCGCCACATACAGAGCCCACCAAGCCATCGTCCATGAGCATGACCATGCGGGCGACCAAGCGCTTGACGCGCTAAAGTGGCTACTTTACCTCCTCTCAATAGAAGCACGTGGTCTAACTGTATGATTCTGAATAGTAGACGGTCTTGTATTTATATCACGGGGCTTGTATTGAAGAGGGCCAGGGTAGTCGTCATCTCCATTGACCAAGAGACACTTACTTGGGATCAATCGAAGGAAGAGATGGCGCCACCCGACAAAGCGGACGACGGCGCGGCGCCACAGCAGACGGGCGACGATGGCGAGCTCAAGATGCCCAAGATCACGGTGCTCCGGC
Source organism: Pythium oligandrum (assembly GCA_020085045.1). NCBI lineage: Eukaryota > Oomycota > Peronosporomycetes > Pythiales > Pythiaceae > Pythium > Pythium oligandrum. The sequence continues at coordinate 241,176 of JAHRIK010000002.1, forward strand.
TCGAAGTGTCGACGGCCATGAAGGACGAGGCCGTGACGCACTTTGCCGAGTACTTGCAGGCGAATCCGAATGCGATCGAAAAAGACATCTCGACCGACATGAAGAAGTACTTTGACCAAAGGCACGGCCCCACGTGGCAGTGTATTGTGGGCAAGGCCTTCGGCTGCTCGGTGGCGTACGACACGCAGTTCTTGCTCTTCTTCCGCGCAGATCAACACTATGTACTGCTGTTTAAATCGGCCGAATAGATGGATTTGGTGCTCACCCTACGTTAGATGGTCTTGGCCACTTGCAGCAGGACTTTGGTCGAGTTGGTGGCGAACGTGCGGACCGCGTCCGTGTCTTCTTTGGTCGGATCGAACGCTTCCGGACTGTGCGTTTCCACGAACTCGAGCTCGGCGTCCCGCGTCGCCTTGAACAACTTCACGAATGCAACGTCGATTCGTCACTATACCAGTTATATCAACACCTCTGACGCGTGGGATCAACGCCTCACCTCTTTTAATCCGGTTTCTTCCTGTTTGTGCGCGTAAATCTCGCGGATCTGGTCGTTGTAGTAGTCGGCGATGGCGATTTTCACGCCGGAAATGTACGAGCGACTGATGTTCTCGCCAAAGAGACTGAGCACCGTGCCTATAGATCACCGTCAGTGTCAGCAACTGAATCCAACGACCAGCATGACATGGACATACCGAGTGTGACGCTACTGCAACGCACGGCCGGAATGAGCAGACTCGGACGGAAACGAAGGCCCTTGGTCTCGGCCGACTCCAGAATGCGCTCGACATTACGATCCTCGAGGTCCTTGAGCTCCTATGGATACATACAACCGCTTAACGTGACGTCCATGTCCATGCGCGACCACATCCGTCCATTGTTACCTGAAGTGTTTGGGTGTGCGCGTCCGAAAAGGACGTCGCTGGGCCACGCAGCGCCGACGCCAGCTACACACCACTCACGCCATCAGTCCACACAACTTGCCACCTCGCAATGGCACGTGTAGATACCTTGGCGCCGATCATCTTCTGGTTGGCAACTTGCAGTGCGTGGCCGCCGCGCAACATCTCGCTAATGTCGAGATCTTGAGGACGCGGCTGCGTTGGGACGTCGCCGCAGTCGGCTTCGAGCCAATGGCGTCGACGAGAAGACGCAGCTGCCGTCGACAGTCGACGTACGGCCACCGCATGGCCGCCACAGCGCGTGCTACGGCGCAGACGCATCGCCATGGACGTCATGGGGCTGCTTCCTTCGCTGGTGATCAACAACTGCGCGTGGAATTGGACGCAGACATCCTATTAAGTACGGAGGGATTACTATACTTCTCCAGCAAAGTACGAAAAGATGCCTGAAGAAGCTTGGATACCAAGATGGGACACCTTGGGGAGTTCCTGGGCATGGATCGGCTGCATGGAGCGATGAGTGGACAGACCCGACCCGAAGGAACCTCGTAAAGGTGCTGGACAAGTCGATTTGGTCTGTGCAATTGTTCATGCGCGCCATCAACGACACGCGGAAGAACTCAGGGTGCGTGGCTCGTAACTACACCGAGCTGGACCAGAGTCCGGCGCATGAAGCAGCTCATCAAGAAACTGGGAACGATTGATCGCCGCTGCATTGGGTTGCCGCTGAGAGGGGAAAAGCCCACTTTCCACGTGCCTAGCTCAATGACGTTGAGTAGTGGGGATGCACGACGTTACGCTACGCAGTCCATGCTGGTAGCGTTGATGCCCTTCATGTGATAGGTGTTACTCGTATCGCGCAAGCCAAGACAAAGGAAAGTCGCTGCGCGCAAAGGATTCCGTGAGATGATCGTCCAGTTACTCACTCTCATGCCGCTCTTCGACGTCAACAGCAGCTCTGGTTTGCTCGACTGCTTCTTGCACACGCAAACGGGACTTGAACGGAATGACGACTTCCCTACCGCCACATCGAATTCAAAAAGAACAATTCAATAGACCTCACATTCATAATAACAAAAAATACGACGAATCGAAAGAACACGAGCTACGCGACAGTTAAAGCCAACACCATCGGCCTGTCATCGCAACAGCATCTGCTTGATGTGGAATCCAACGACTTTGTGTCACTAGCAGTGCCCACAGCTGCAATTCTTGGTCGGTGTGGCCTTGATCCGCTCCCACTCCTCGCGCACTACATTGATTTTGGCATCCACAGCATCGCCTGGGACAAATGGCTGTTCCCGTTTCACTCGGATGTTCAGCATAGCCGGATGTGCCACCGTGGAGACTGTCACCCATTCCTTTTCACTTGATTCGCCTGGTTCACGAGCCTCCCACGCCGTGAAGCTCACGATTCTCATGCCTGCGATACGATGGCTCAGTCTCGACAGCAATCTAGAGATCGCCTTCCATTGACATACCTGGCGTGAATCCCGCCACTTCAGCGGGAGATGCGGGAGCAACAGCCGTCACTTCATTCTCGTTGTTCACGGAGAGACCGGCGCGCGGCCATTGATCCGTCGCAACGGTGACGATCTGGCGCATATTCGAGTTCGCCTGCATCGTTCAAGGCACCAAAGGAATACTGGGAGTTTCGCTTTGACCAGATCATGTGGCAGTTGGAAGCAACTGCCGAGTCGTGCGGGACGAGGTCGGTCGGGATCAAACGGGTCGACAGGAATTCGTTCGTCGCGGGCTTCCCTCGCGGCCTCTCATCTATGTCAATATCATCGGAAAGCCCGACTAGAAACCCCTCAGCATACCCAACATGGCATGGATGCGGCTCGAAGGATGTTTATGTCGGTGCCTTTTGGCAGCGAAGGCGAAATCTTCCTGGATGATGTCGAACTGGTGGACACATCAGGATTTCTCACCGGTCCATCAATCATCCAAGAGGTGAATAGTGATGGATGTCAAGCGACCCTGGACACTGTCCTCCCCGTTATGCCCATTACCAAAGATGCTCCGACTCGCCCGGTGCGTCCAACTTGCAGCGGAAGAGTCGGGTGCGACACTGAAAGAGCACATCTGGAACAAGTTCTTGAACATTCTCGAGGCGATTAAACCCAGCGAGCTCCGAGTCTTCGCAGCAATGTGTAATGACGGAGAGTGGCTATCGGAAGAAAGAGGGCGAGTCCTCGGTCTCGATGCTGGCAAGGTCGCGGACGAGACGCGGGCGATGATCAGTGGTATGCCCATGCGGTCGACTATGAGTGTGTACAGGAGTTGCTGGTGGCGCAAGGAATGACGGGTGCTCGTGCGCCTCGGGATCACCAGTTCCATCTGCTCATGTTGATCCCAGACTTCATGGTGTGGAAACTAACGCCCGCCCGTGTCGGCCCTCACTGGGGTCGATCGCTTTCGGTGGAGAAGCAAGCGTGGCAGTCGGTGGTGCGCGTCGTCGTCCGAGTGGCGTCGCATGTGGTGACTTCGTCGACGGCGCTCGTGGTTGTTCGGACGGCGAGACACGTGTATGTGCAGACGAATATGCAGATGTGGCGAGACGAGCGCCTTCGAGTGCACATGAGCGACGCGTTCAAGGCCGAGTTCGAAAAGAACGTACCCGAGATCGTGGAGGAGTTGCGACTGCCCACTGGGCTCGGAGACGGTAGCCACGCAGTCAACTGGCCTCAGGAGATTGCGATGAACAGCAGACTACAGATCGCCATCGAGCAGCTGGTTGGCGATGATGACGACAACCAAGAGTTGTGTCAGGTGCTGCGCTTCCGCCTTTGCTGGGACTGTAGCGCGAGTTCGGATCGCGTTATCTTCCGCATCCGAGTGCGTCGTCGCGCTGGAGCACGTCTCTCGTCCCTCCACAGTGCCGCCGTCTCTCGTGCGCCGTATTGAGCGCACACGACGCCATTTCCATTCAAATCAGGCGTCGACGCCACCCCACGGTTTCAGAATGCGGCCATAATGGTTGTCCCGGATGTCCACTGGAACGATCGTGTGCAGAGAGGTACACTCGGGTCATCCTCAAGAGCGCTACGGAGGCTGTACACGTCGACGCGCTTGATTGGATACACCCAGCGAGAGACGGCGGCACTGTGGAGGGACGAGAGACGTGCTCCAGCGCGACGACGCACTCGGATGCGGAAGATAACGCGATCCGAACTCGCGCTACAGTCCCAGTAAACGGCTCGATTTCGTGCACAAGCCCCAATGGCCTCGGTCCGGAAACCGCATTAATAAGTTCATTGATGGGTCTGACATGGAATACACAAAGTGAGCGCTGGTGGTCGTATGCTTGAGCTACAATGCGATTGATTAGCGTTGGATAAATTAATGCACCACCGGCTTGAGCGGGGCAGCTCGCGTCTGATCGTCTATGACTTGCTCTCGAATGTCTTCGTCCACCTCACCAATGACAGAGCTACGCATGCACATGCCACATGAGCTCTCTAGCACATAGCCCGCTGTTGACAAGAGTCCAAGACGTACATGTTGTCGCCGCGCACGATGTACAAGCCGAGTTCCACGGCCTCGACGGGCTCCTTCTGCGAGTAAACGCGCTCAAACGAGTCGTCCAACACGACGTTGATGGCCTGATCATACCCCTTCAGCACACCCTGCAAGCAAGCATCCACCGTTAGCCCTCTAGCAGTACGAGAGCGACGAGAAGCGCCATGACACAGCGGAACTCGCACACGTGCACCGCATAGCCACTTGCTCGTTCCGTCTGCGTCTGGCAAAAGCTCTGAGACGGATCAAACGAGCACGTACAATGATGTTGCGGCCGTCATTGGTGATGATCGAGATGGTTCCTACGCACAACAGCAGCCACTCGGTCAGATCATCGTCCTTGGCGAGTCGTCCAGGCCACCGATCACAGTCTACAGCCACCATCAGAGCCACAGCAGCCTCTAGACACTGTGTACTAGCTCCGATACGCCTCGATCGCCCGCATCCACGTACGATTCATGAGTTCCTGGAGATAAGTCGCCATGGTTGCCGGTTGGTAGCCGCCCAGGAATCAAAATGCGCTCATGGCATTTTGAATTGCGCGGTGCATCACAATTCAAAACAATCAATTCAAAGAGTTGAGCTCTTCACCTGATACCGTTCTGAGTACTCAGACATCATACTGAGGCCAGGAGCTCCACACACCCTGGCAACGCGAGCATCATGGGCGGCCAGACGTCTCGCATGGTGCGCGAGGCGCTCGAGGACTCGCTGTACATCGTGCGACAGACCAACCGCGCCACGTACCAAGAGAGCGTGGCGGCGCGCAAGGACCTCGAGAGCAAGATCCAGGACCTGCGCACTGTGCGCAAGGAGATGTTCGAGTCGGCCGAGCAGGAGCAGCAGCGCACGGAAATGTTCAAGCAGTTTGGCAGCATGGGCTCGCAGAAGAAGATCCTCGACCAGCAGGTGCGTCCATGTGGCTGGGTAGAATACTGCATGGAGCGTTGAATCGGTGGTGTGTGGCTAGGCCGAGGGCTTTGCGCAGCAGTTCCAATTGCCCAAGTCGTACCAGAGCATCGCCGACAAGTACGAGGAAGAGATGCAGAAGGCCAAGGACGAGCTGGCCAAGCTCGAGCAGCAAGACAAGACGAGTTAATGCGGTCATCATCATTGTACATCCATACCTATTCACATACTTCCTTGCTGTGCACTACTTACGCGTCGTCTCGCGACTTGCAATGCAGTTGGATCCACGGATGCTCGAGCAGTTTGCCGAGCGAGAGGCGATCCCGCGGCTCTTTCTTGAGGATCTTGCTCAGCAGGTCACGCGCCAGTGCCGAGACGTGCGAGGGGAACTTGATATCGATGTTGGCGATGCGCTTGTACGTCTCCGTGTTGCTCTCGGCCTCAAACGGCGGCACACCGACGATAAACTCGTACATGAGGATGCCGAGCGTCCAGATGTCGACGTTCTCGTCGTGCGGGCGGTTCTCGATCATCTCCGGCGGCAGGTAGTCGAGCGTGCCGCAGAGCGTCGTGCGGCGCGAGGACGGCGCGTGGACCGACCAGCCAAAGTCGGCGATCTTGAGTTCGCCGGCATGCCCGACGAGCAGGTTCTCAGGCTTAATGTCGCGATGGATCACGTGCTTGCTGTGCATGTACTGCAGCGCCCGTGCGAGCTCTTCCACGTACAGCGCCGACTGTCGTTCGCTAAAGCGTCCGGCCTTGACGAGTTTCTTGTACAACTCGCCTTGCGGCGCGTACTCGATGATGAGATACACGCGCTTGGAGTCGTAAAAGTAGCCGTAGAGCCGCAGAATGTTCTTGTGCCGCAGATGCGACTGGATCTCGATCTCGCGACGCAGCTGATGCTCGACGCTCGACTTGACCAGCTGCTGCTTGTTGAGCACCTTGAGCGCCACGACGTACTTGGATTTCTTCTCACGAGCGAGGTAGACGTTGCCGAACTTGCCCTTGCCCAGTGGTTTGCCAATGTCAAAGTCGCTGAGCTTCCAGATCTTGTTGGGTTGTCCAGAACTCGCCGCAGTGGACGACGACGTGGTCGTCGGCGCGCGGCCCGCGCTGCTCGAGGGGTGATGACTCGCGAGCGCTGGCTTGCGCGCGTCCTGCGTCGTCGACGCGCCGTACCTGCGCAGCAGCGAGGCCGTGCTACTCGACGCGCCCTGGGCCGCGTGCCCATAGCCAGAAGACGCTGCGTACGCCATGCGGTTGTTCTCCTTGTCGCCGTCGGCGCGTCGCATTACGACTTCCTAGTCGTCTCTGCCCTTTATGGGGCCTTTTGAACGTTCAAACCCACGTACCGGTACGAGATTCGATAAAACCATATGGATACCGGTACGGTTAACTTACGTGAAACTCACGCCTGGGTGGTTGACGACCTGGGCCATTTAGCAAGGCCCGGCGGAACAAGCACGTGATTGGCATTGACGTCTTCGTCACGCGCTGGAGAGGCCGATGCGACGTAGAGAGCCCGTGGATCCGGTAGAGGGATACGGTGACGGCGTGCTGCGGTCCGGACCGGCGCCGCCCGGTCGGAAACGCAAGCGCAGTGAGCAGGGATGCGTGAACGCGGCCAACGACGCGATCGTCGAAGAACTCAAGCTGCTCAAAGGCAAGATCCGCGAGTCCTCGCATCTCGTGTCCATCTATGCGCGAGCGATCATCAGTATCCAGAACAGTCCGGAGCCCGTCCAGAACGCCCAGGGCGCCAAGCAGCTCAAGAACATTGGCAACTATCTGGCCAACCAGATCCAATCCATCTTGCACAAGAAGCAACTGCGCACCGGAGCAAGCAGCGCGACGCCACGCCCGCCAGGTCGGCCAGCGCAGCGACCGACAAGCACCACCATCACCACAGTCACCACAGGACAAGTCCCCGCGCGACGACCACTGATCGATCTACCATCGAGACCAGTACTGCACCGATCAACGCCAGTGGTCAACGTACCACCTCGAGACGAGCGACGACCATCTCCACCACCGCCGCCACCAGTTTCCACGCAACCACCGACAGAAACCGCAGTTGTTGGCGTGTCGACCGAGTCCGATCGGCTGTTACCGCGAGACTATGCACCGGCGTATCGAAAGCGTACGTTGGGTCGTTGGCTTTCTGCTTTTTGAACGAACGAAGCTGATGTGTTGTGTTGTAGAGCCGTGGTTTGTGCTGCTTGGACTGAAAGATCTGTGCGCCACGTCCGATGCGACAGCCGCCACAGTCGAAGCGCTCCACGCCAAAATCCACTCAGTGGGGGTACGTGGTTACATGTTGCACGTGTCCTGTGTGAGTACTCACCTGTTGCTTGATGCAGTATGATAGGAACATTGCCAAGCTACGCACTTGTCTTACCTCACTCATAACGACGCATCGTGTGATCAAGAGAACCTCGAGCGGCAATATATTCCTTTCCGAACGTGGACTTCGTAGCACCGAGCTGTGTCCAGGAAGCCTCATTCCCCAGCAGTCGTCTTCTCAATCGGCTGCTACTACTCCACGATCTCCACCGCGAAGCGTCAGCACGACAACGTTGAGTCAATCGACATCGTCTATCCGTCTTACTAGTATTGTGTCGAGTGCTCCAGAGACAATTACCGAATGTATCGAGCTCTCTGATTCAGACGAGTCCGAGCCAGAGACCATCCGAGCCACCTCCCCGATCACCGACGATGTCGCTTTCACACCGACATGGAGCCAGCCAGAGGAAGAACCAGCTGTGATGCCATCGCAGACAGCCCCAGTCTTCACTAGCGACAGTGAACGCGACCTGATCGCTCCCGACGACGAGTGGCAGCTCGTCCTGCTACTAGACCACCGTGAGATCCTGTCGCGTCGAAATCGCGACATCTTGGAGCGTAAGCTCCTCGAGTGCAACGTTACGTGTGAAGTGCGCGTCTTGAACGTCGGTGATGTGCAGTGGATCGCCCGTCGGTACCGACGAGACCCGCTCACTGGTTCATGCTCTGTCGACGAACTCATGCTGAACGTGATCATCGAGCGGAAAGAAGTCAACGATCTTTCCGGAAGTATCGTTGACCGACGATACAATGAGCAGAAGACGCGTCTGAAAGAATCCGGGATGACCCACGTGATTTACCTCGTTGAAGGCTCGCTGTCACAGCAGACAACTGTTCGAACCTCTGGTTTGCAGACGGCGCTTTGTCGAACTCAAGTGCAGGACCAATTCTTCGTCCAGCTTTGTCAGAACGCCGACGAGACCGTTGCCTTCTTACGCGGTGTGCATGCCCGTCTTCTCGCCAAGCTGCCCCTGAGTATGCGATGCCGCAATCCAGAACGATCTACAAGTATCAGACCGCCTTACTTTGCCTCTTTCTCGGCGTCAACTGCTGCGGTGACCCCAGAAGACTGGTGTCGACAGTTCTGTCGTCCTGTACGAACCTTCACGGCTTTCAACGCCCAGTTCCGAAAGAAAGCGGATTTTACTGTCGGCGAGCTCTATCAGATGATGCTGATGCAGGTCCCTGGATTGAGTGCGTCCAGGACGGTGGCGCTTTCTGCACAGTTCCCCACCTTTCACCATCTCTGTGAAGCACTCGAACGTGGTGAGTCGCTGGATAACGTCCGTTATGGCGAACTACAGCGAAGGCTAGACAAGAAGGTACCAGCGTTTCTCGCAGAATTGCTCCTCGCGGGGGACTATGAAGACGTCGAACAGTCGAGACCCTAGTTTATTTACTCAATGTACCACTTACACCTTGACGACTCACGTGCTGAATGTCTCAAATGGCCCTCAGTTGCTGTAGAAGAAGCTGGAACGCGGCGTGATACGACTGACGCTCCTCTGCCGAGTAGCTCTGCTGCAACAACGTTTGGAGATTCTCAACCGCATCCAGTAGATTACGCTACAACACAACTCGTGGGTGGGATATACGTGGGATCGAAATGACAGGCGAGCGTACCTGAATGGGCTTGAAGAGGATGGTCTCGGTCGAGGCATTCCGTAAGTACAGACGGATGGTCTCGAGGATCTCTGGTAAGACGTCGTTCAGTTGCTTGGACACAAAGTCGAGGGTCTTGCTGACGTTTTCTGGACGAGTGAAGGCGTGCTTACGCAGATCGGCCGGAGCAGTAGCTGAAGCACGGTGCTGAACGTCCGAGATTTGCTTCATGAGCAGCAGCAATGGCTGTGCCAGGCGGTCGAGCACAGCATCGATGAAGCCCGTGCAGCTCTTGCGAAGTTCCAGCTCCAAATCTTTCTTTACGTCCGATGTCGTTTCCTGAATCTGCGGAATGCCCTGTGTAAACAGACCAACAAGCGCATTGTCTTGCAGCGAAAGACTGAACACCGCCGACACATCAGACAGCAAGTGCGCCATGGCATCGGCGCTGCTCGTAAAGTCGAGTGCCTTGGCTCGCACTGAGAACTTGATGTCGAACGGAGTGATCTGCTCACGCAATGTCAGCAGATGCTTGACGAGGAAGAGCGAGCCGTGCATGGGTCCTTTCAGTGCTGTGATATCTGCGGAGGCCATCTTCAGCGACGCGGTGCAGATCTGGATCGCGTCTTGAGCCAACTCCTCGAAAATCTCCATCTACACACAAGACAAATGGTGAGAAGACTGCAAGTAACCATACTTGTTGGCGCAACGTACGTTTACAAAGTGGTAGATCTTGGAGAGACAGAGTAGCGTGTGCTCCAGCGTAGGATACCACGTCGCGTAGAGTGAGTTTGCGGTACTCTCGTCATTTGCAGCAGCAATGAGTTTGTTTGGGTAGTCCAGGTCGCTTGGGGATGGCGAAAAGCCCTCGATCTCGTCGCGGATGTACTTTTGGACGCAGAGAATGAGTCGCTCCTGGGCGTCCTGGATCATGCGATGCATCACGGGCTCGACAAAGCCGACCACGTGCGCTCGCGGTGTGATGAGGAACTCGATCAACTCACTCTGCAGCACTTGAATGATCTCACAAAGGACTTCAAGGTCCTTCTGGACGAGCATCTGAGGACGCACGATGCTGTAAAGCACGCCGCTGAGCTGGAAAATCAGACGCCTAGGAACACACCACACGGAATGAGCCGAACGTCACTGGGTCAAGTTGATGTGGTGCGTACGTACTCGAACGCAGTGGCCTCTTCGTCTTCCTCGTCGTCCTCCTCGTCCGTTTGAGTCCCGCTCTTGAAGATGAACATGGCGTCGCGCGGCTCGCGTCCAAACATATTGAGGAACAACCGGAACTCGGCTTCACACAGGCGCACCATATACGTGCCACTCAGTCGGAGCTACGAGCCACGTCGTCGTTAGATTAGAGCAAGTGTGTCTATCTGGCCGAGCCACTCACCAGATTGACGATGTCTGTGCCGTGACTCAAGCTCTCAAAGTACATGGAGAGCACAGGCGTGAGCAACTGCACACGCTGCGAAGCATACGCGTTCAGGACGTCGGCAAGCGCCATGACGTTGGTCATGTAGGTCGACGCGTTGGCCGCCTCGGCTTTCGAGCGCGCGAGACGTTCCAGCTGCTGCGTCACGGCGGTCAGCGCGGGCACCACGAGCTGGAAGTGGACGTAGTATGGCGAAGTCTCATCGAGGTTCTGACCTGGATTCGGCAGCGTGTTGTCCTGAGAGGTCTTGGCGATGGCTTCGAGCACGACGTCCCGCGCCGCGTCGAGGCCACTGACGGCGTAGTCCTTCAGGCACTGGATCGCGCCGGCCGTGAGCGTGCGGTACGCTTCAATGTAGCACGCCGCGTCCTTGAACTCTTTCTACAAGACAATCAAAGCACCGTCAGCACACCATTTGTCACGCAACCAGAATGAACGAACGATCGAGTAGTCGTACATGAGCCTCGAGGAACATGACGGCCACGTCGATCTTCTCGAGGGCCTGCTGGAAGGCCTTGGTCGTCGGGTCGATCGATCGCTTGTGCTGGAACACTTGCACGGGTTGCTGCACGCGGTGCGCGTCCCCCGTGGCCGACGACGGCGCGGCGAACTGCACGCCAAAGCCCAGCGTCTGCGCAATGCCGTCGATGGCGAGGAAGTGCGGCATGGGCGCGGCGATGAGCTCCACGCGCATGTTGAGCGCCTCGACTTGCTGCAAGATGGTCTCGAACGAATCGTAAAGCGCCTGGGTTTTCGACACGACCTGGCCGTGACTGCTCTCCATCTCTTCCACCAACGCAAAGGACTGGTGCGCGTGTGCATAGAGCGCGTTCCAGTCGTCCACACACGCGTCCACTTGGCGCGCAAACGCCGTGGTGGACGCCGTCGAGACCGTCGAAAGACGATGGACATGCTGCTTTAGAAAGACCGGGAGCGACGTGGTCTCTTCCGTGGCGTCCGGGAGCAGCGCCGCCGTACGCTCCGCCTGCACGTGCAGCTGCACGCGGCGTTCGAGGGCGTGGAGCAGCGTCTCCTGCGTCACCGAGAGCACGGCGTCCTTGACACTTGGCAACGCACTCATTGTCGTCATGATCCACGTTGTGACCTGGAAACCCTCTGCTCAAGCATACCAAAACCTGTGTACACGAATACGTACAGATTACGGTATTTCACGAATTTTTACCGTTCTTTTAGGATTTCTATTGTGGAAAATACGATACGTTTGTTGGAATCTTTAGGAAAGACACGGCTTGACGCGCACCGCGCACGCCAAGCGCTGCGCGAGACGGAGATGCTGGTTCCGCAGCGCCCACTGCACGCCCATGGCCGTGTAGCCGGCCTTGTGTAAGAGCAGGAACTCGACGATGGCTTCAAAGCCATTCTCGGCGGCTCGGTCCACGGCAGCAATCGTACAGCCTTCCGTACGATGCACATGCAGGAACTGGACGATTGCGAAATGCCCATTCGCCGCGGCCTGGTCCATGGCGGCGGTCGTGCATCCTTCCTTCCGATGGAAATGCAAGAAACGCACAATGTCAAAGTGTCCATTGCCCGCTGCGGCGTCCATTGCGCGTGTCGTACACCCTTCTCTTCGATGGGAATGCAAGTATCGGACTACGTGAAGATGCCCACGCGCTGCCGCGAGATTCATCGCCAGTGTCGAGCATCCTTCCTTGCGATGCTTGTGAAGGAAACGCACAATGTCCAGTCGACCGTCGCGCGCCGCCACGTTCATCGCTCGAAAGGACCCATTGACGCTGGCACCGCCATGGAGATGGAGCAGCTGGAGCACTGGGAGCAAGCCGTCTTCCACGGCCGAGTCCACGTCCCACACGAACGCCGCGACGGTCGCCTGGAGCTCGAGCGGCAGACGGAGAAGCATCGTCATGCTGATCCACTGTGCGCTTTTAGAAATGCGGACTATCCGGTCTAACGGTCGTGGATTTTCGAACAATATGGAACAAAGCAGATAGAACCGGCGCCCATGGCGCAAGTTGAAGTTTAGATTCAAGTCCGAAATTATATCTTTGTGGGGTCTAACAAGTCAAGTTTTAGTTTACTGGCCTGGTGGGTCCTGACTCGACCTCGGCCTCTTGGTCTCTTCCGAGTCGAAATGGAGAAGCACTCGGTTGCATGTGCTCTGTATGGTACCGGCGTCGTCGTCCAAGTGGATATTGCGCTGCACGAGTCAGTCAACGAGCTAAAGACGGCAATTTTCGAGCGGATAGGCCACCTCATTTCATGTAAAGCAGTCGACCTGAGGCTCTACCTGGCGCGCAAGGACAACAAATGGTTGGAAGATCATGGCAACCTGGAGGAATTTCTCCGAGCAGGGGTCGTCATCACAGAATTCAAGGTAATGCCACCTACGTGGGAGCTGCGCAACGAACATCTGCTTGGACCGAACTTCCGACCCAAGCCAGAAGAGATCCACGTTTTGGTGGAGGTAAGGACACCAAGGCCTGAACGTTTTCCAAGTCCTGGACGTCCTCCAAGTCGAGAAGAACCGCCGACGAAGAAGGCCAAACGGGATTACCCAGCGGTTGTTCATAGTGGACCAGTGCATGACTGGGCATTAAGTGTCCCGCTTGACAGTATCGACGCATACCGAGAGATCAAGAGAGGTTTCTCGTACTGGGAGACGATTGGCCATCCGTTGTATCTCCTATACGGCCCGCGTCAGTTCGGAAAACAACCGTCGCATACCGGATCAAGCACTGGGTTGACCATGATCCGGATCTTGATGACGTCAAGTGCATCTATTTCGAGCTACAGGAGCCGTTCATCGAGTCGGAAGAAGTGTTTTGGAAGGCACTGGGCAAGTCCATCGATTCACAAGTTGTGTGCACCAACTCTATTTCGTTCTTAACATCGCTTCAGGACCATTTGGAGAAAAGCTCCGAGCGCCTTTGTTGGATTATTGACGAGTTGGACATCGTCTTCAAGAACCGACTGTTAGCCCAGCAGTTCCTGAGTACCCTCCGCGGGTTGAAGCACGCCCCGTATTTCCTGGGCTTCCTCGGAGTTGGTAGCCATGACTTGGTGTATCATTTTGAAGTCTTCAACGGGAACACCACTTCCAGCCCGTTCAACGTTGGCTGCCTCATCAGAATCAAGCCATTCTCACAAGAGCAAATGAGCGGTTTCTTCAAGCTGATCAAGGAAGTTTTTCCCTTCTCCTTCACCGAGTCCCTTCAACCCACGATCATCAGATATTCCAGCGGCGCCCCTGGCGTATTCGGATCACTGGTCCGATTCACAATCGACTCGAAGAAATGGATGCTGGAGGGGAGCGAATGGGAACGCTGGTTCCAATTTTCCAGTGGCGTATTCTCGCTGTACCTGCTGACATACAACAACACGTATGGTCGAGTCCAAGAAGATCTGCAAGGTCTCAGTGAGTTGGAATGGGAAGCCCTGAAGTGTGTGTTGATGCGCGATGGTGAGGTTTCATCCGCTTCTGTCGAAGCTTATTGTGGGTTTGAGTCTGGTGTTGGAGGCCCCAAGCGCTTGGTTGATCGTTTGCTGAGGATGGGGATTGTGCTTCAAGGTCCAAGCGGCACACTGCTCATAGTTTCCCGTGTGATGCGCCAGATAATTGTCGAAGCACTACCAGTCCATGTGATCACGCAGGTCGCGACAACGGATGACCCGATGCTTCTTTTGAAAACGGCACTTCGATATGTGAGGCCAAAGGCAATTTCACATGTCCTGGTGAGCAATCGTGAGTCTCCGAGTGAGTCAGCCTTCCATTTTGAGATCTATGCAGCTATGCGGGACATCGTGAAGAAGGCAAAAGCAACGGGCAGAGGTGTACATGCCGAAGTAAAAACCCCGGGAGATAAGGAACGAGCCGACATAATCATCGCCAACGGGATAAAACTTGGATATGAACTGAAGGTAAATCAGCTGAGCGTGTCGGGTATCACGTCCGCAGTGGCGCAAGCAGACAGGTACAGACTCAGATTCGATATCCACCACATGCTCGTTGTGAATTTTGTTCCGAAAGGACACGTCCTGGATGAGATATACCATGTCGAGGCGTATCCAGAAGTCCAAGTTGTGCACATTCGTCACGACGTCTCCTGTGACGATTTCCAAGTGTGCTACCAGCGAACTAACGGGCTTCCAGTTGTAAAAGAGATTTGTGAGCCGTGCCTGGCTTCATGAACTACGCAAGCTTATAGTTGATTCGTTTGTAGGAACCTTCAGCGTGGCAACAGATCATACATTAAACTACTGATGAATTCGTGATACTTCAAAGGTTCAGGGGACAGGATACAGAAAAAAAAGAGTGTGTATTACTTGTGGCATTTCGTTCGAGATGACTCCAGTGGAGCTCTAACATGCGCAGGACACTAGACGACTACGGTAGTGTGCACTGGCTGATCCTCAGCTCTAACCAAAGACCTCGTGGTTGGGCGTCTCGACGTACACCCAGAAACAGATCACAACGAGCACGATGGCGAGCGAGAAGTTGCCGACGATGTTGCCGTGATCCGTCAGACTCTTGTGACTCCAGCCGAAGTACGTCTGGATGGTCATACGCACCATAGGGCCGAGCTGACTGGCCGTGAAGCCACCCAAGAAGAGCGAGGCGAAGAGTAGCGGCGTACCGTGCGTCGTCTCGGCGTTGTTGTAGCCCGTGAAGAAGCGCACAACCGACCAGATGACGCCAAAGACCATGGTGAAGAAGACGAGGACGTTTGGAATCTCCATGGTACTATTGCCACCAAGAGCACCAGTGTTGGCCCACGACGCTTCCTTGTTGGTGATCTTCCAGTAGAAGGCCTCAAACACAGCCAACGTGTGCACGAAGGCGTACGAGAACCACGTCTGCTGACTACGCAACACATCGCCGTTGTCGACCGTACGGTTCGACAAGGCCGAGAGCACACTCTGGGCCACAATCTTTGGTACAAGAGCCATCAGAAGACGCAAGCCAGACGTGTAGATCGGAGCGTTACCACTGTACAAGAAGTAGGCCGTGACGTAGAAGAAGAAGATGGCAGGGAACGAACCAATCGGGTACACGGTGAGGTTCATGAAGAAGACCCATCGCATGAAGCGGTTGTACTTGCGAGGAGGTGGGAGCTCAACGTGTGGCGGCATCCACTCAGGATCGACCATCGAGTCCTTCTTGCGGAGGAAGATCTGGAAGTTACCCTTGGCCCAACGCTTACGCTGGGCAAGAGCAGCAGCAACCGTCTCTGGGACAGCACCCTCGGCCAAGCGAATGCGCTCACCCTCTTCACCTTCGACATCCTTACGGAAGTAGAAGCCCTTCCATCCCTTGTCAATCATCATCTTGCCCGTGAAGGCATCTTCCGTCAACGAACCATACTGAATTCCGCACACCGAGTCCAAAGCTTCACGACGGAAGATGGCGTTGGTACCAGCGAACGAGGCACACTCGTAACCATCCATACCAGTCTGCGCGGAATCGAAGAACGTCGAGTTACGGTGACCACACGGGTCGCCCAAACGAAGCTGGAGACAGTCTTCAAAGTACTGAGGAGTCTGGACGTAGCCAACCTGGTTGACCGACACGTGGTCCGAGTAGTCGTCGCCACTGACTTCCACAAACTGCGAGTTGCGGTTGCTTGCGCGGTTGCTCGCACGGCGCGACATCTTGTTACAGCGCTTGCACATGCCGTCCTTGGTGGTGATCTTGGCACCACACGACGAGCAGGCCGTGCGTTCCACCATGGTGTTCTGAGCCTGACGACGGTGAAGGTCGGACTTGACGTGGGCAGACGCCTTGAAGCAGTCGTTGGAGCAGAACGAAATGTCGTGTTCAGGCACACCGGCACTCTTGCACATGGAGCAACAGATTTTGCCAATGTCACCACAGCCCGGAGCGCAGCAGCGCACGACCTTGGAGTTCTTTGGCTCGTCGAAAAAGAAGGGCAGCGTCGCCTGCAAGAACATTGGGTGCGGCTTCATATCGTTATCCAAGATGACACAGTAGCGAGCGCACGCGCCTTCGTTGTACAGCACATTGTTGATGTTACCAGCCTTGCTGTGGTGGACTGGTGGCTTGATACGACCGACGAACGAGACCTTTGGGAAACCCAGGCTGACGTAGTCGTAGTCGTCACGGACAGAGCCAACGGCACAATCCATACGGGCCATGACACGAGGGTTCGACTCAGTCGGCATCTTGACGACCGTGTGCTGCTTGCGCCACTCATCGACCTCAATGTCATCCGTCTCACAAACACGCTCAAACATGAATTGAGCCACTTCACGACGCACATCACCGGCATCCTCGATCAACCCACGGTTGATGGTCACCTTGGGCACCCGGGCACCGTCCTCCCACTTGGCCTTGCAGTAGCCATCGTCACAGATCCAGACGTGGAACAAGTGCGGCGGGTAGTCGAGGTTCATGATCTTGTCGAGCGTCGCAATGGTATCCTCGGTCGGTTCCGAGTAGTGACACAAGAGGATATCCACCGTCGGCCACTTGCTCGGGGCAAAGTGCGGCTTGAAGTCACGCAGGTACTGAGCTCCACGACGCACTGGCTTCCACATGCCGAGGTAGTAGAGGAAACCAAGGAAGATGGAGATGAACTCGGCAAAGTAGAACATAAAGTACGACACCCAGTGCGCGATCACTGGTTCACGGAAGCACTGCACTTCCTTGATACCCGCCGACCACTTGTACCAATCTGGCGGGGACCAAGCACCGTTGAACGGCTCTGGACCACACTGGATCTTCTCGGCTCGTGTCAACTGGATGGTGTCACAGGTCTCGAACTTGAGGCGCATCTCACAGGGCTCGATACCCAATGGGAACCATAGCACGATGCCGGCGAGTTCGATCAAACTCGTGATGACGAAGATGATGTACCAGAAGCGGTAGCTCGATCGACCTTTCATCTCGTAAGAACGGACGTTGGGCAGCTCACGCTTGACGACGTTGCCACTGCCCGAGTTCATGATGGTGAACTCGAGGGCATCGAACCACATCTCAAAGTCCGGCTCGGTCTCCGGACAGAGCAGCCAGACACGATGACGCGTGTGGATGGCGATACCACGCGCCGGCAGATCGAGACGCTCGCTCTGTTCGAGCTTGAACGCGTCACGCAGATCGATGGCACCGACGACCAACTCGCCATTCCGCGAGTTGAAGAACTTGCGACAGTCCACAAAGTCGTGGAAGTAGTAGATCTTGTTGTTCTCGAGAGCAAAGTATCGCTTGCGCCAGGACTTGGCCACGGGGCCCTTGAACTTGCGGGCGCCCTGCTTGTGCATCCATCCGTGAACTGTGATGCGGCCGAGCGCCTCGGCTTCTTCGGCCTTCGTGAGCTCCGTGATCACTTTCTGCGCCTCAAACTGCGAGGCCGAGAGCTGGTGACTGAGCGTGGCCTGAGGCGCCAGGAAGCGCTGCGACTCCTTCTGGCCGATGGCGTCGTGGTACATTGCGCGATCCGTCATCTGCTCGTGATAGCCGGCGTTGGGCGTGTACGCCTCGTCCTCATTGATCCGCAGGTGGGGATTCCGCGACGTCATGAGGGACTGACTCCACGGAGCTTCGTTCTGGACCCTGGACGGTGCTGGATGCCCCTGGAGGAAGCTGGATGTGTGTCTCCGGACGATGAAAGCGGATCGGGCGCTTTTTCTCGTTTGCGCGGTCCGGCAGCTCGTCCGGAAGCGGGTGTCGTATTGTTGCCGGCTCACTCACTCGCGTGCGTCTGGCACACGGCAGTGGGTTGGGTGCGGCAGAAAGAGACAGGGGTCTGCGAAAGTACGCTGGGCAGACGGAGACATCAGGTATTACAGGTAAACGATCAACTCGAAGCATCCAGATAAACAGATGACGAAATATCGGTTTCAAGAACAATCATGTCTCAAGAGGTCTTGACGTCTGGTGCTTCCAGCTTGTAGGGCTAGGGCTGACGACACTAGCAAAAATCTGGATGGTCTGGAAGATCTCGTGCGACCATACCGGTAGGAGACCGGTGTGGTCTAGCGGGTTACATGGGTACAGATCGAGGGGGTACACGACAAAGCTACGATGGAGGTCACGGGCTGGAGGGAGGAAGAGGACGCCGCGCTGCCGCCGCGCACGGAGAGTGGGCCGGATGCGGATGGCGTCCGGACGATCGTCGAGTGGAAGTACAACGAAGCGGGTGACATGGTCCAGGTGATCACCAAGGTCAAGAAAGTGCGACAAGTGGAGGAGGTGAATGCGGACGTGCTCGAGCGCAAGAAATGGGCCAAGTTTGGCGCCGCTGCCAACGATGAAGACAAGTCCAACGTCACGTACCCTTCGTACGAAGAGATCACGGTCGAGGATCCGTATGCTGAGCAGGATAACGAGCCGGAGCTCGTTCGACTGCTCGAGACGAACGTCGTGTGCCGGATCTGTGGGATGACAGGTGGTCACTGGACGAGTCAGTGTCCGCAGAAAGACAAGGCTACGAATGACGCATCAGTGAACGAGAGCGATGGTACGTCCGGCAAGTACGTGCCGCCATGGCAGCGTGGTCGTGGTGGCACCGATTCCGCCCAAGAATCGGATAACTCGACGATTCGTGTGATCAACATCCTGCCTAGTACGAAGGAAGACGCGCTCAAGAAGCTGTTCGGTGTCTGTGGTCCAGTCACGCGGGTGTACATCCCCAAGGACCGTGAGACCTCTCAACCGCGCGGATTCGCCTTTGTCAGCTTCACTTCCCGCGAGCATGCGCAGCAAGCGCTGGAAAAGTTCCAGGGCTACAGTTACGACAACTCGGTCTTCAAAATCGATTGGGCCAAGTCATCGAACAAGTCAGGTGGAGACCAGGACCCAGGCAGCATGAACACGACCTACCGATCCGGTTATGGCAAGGCACTCCCACAGACGCAAAAGTAGTTGTACTAGCAACTCGTTTCGACGTTCACACCAAACACTAGTAGACTAGAACGAAATGGGATGGAATACGGAAGGTGATAGGATTGTATTCCACATCGTTCGTTAATAAAATGATCAATCAAAAACTGCACGTAAGCTTAGCTTCATGTTTGCCTCCCCTCGATGCTTAAAGAACGGCAGATGGAGACCCAAAGAACTTGGACGAGTATTGAATTGGAGGAGTGTGCGGTGCCGCCGATCGCCGCGCTGGCGGAGTATCGATCGCCGAGGCCAGATCAACGGCTTCTGCATTTCGTCGCTTTTGCTGGCGGTAGAACGCAGCGCCAGCGGTCACACACGCGACACCAGCAACCGCCGCAATGGCACCAATCGTGGCGCCCGACGATCCAGAAGAACTCCCGCCGCTGGAAGTCGTCGCGCTCTCCATTGTCGACGCTCTCAACGCTTTCACTGGGACTGTGATCGTGTCGTTTGACGCTGTCGGCTTAGTTGTGCTGGGTGGAGCTGCTGTGGTATTCCAGTCACCAGATCTCACACCAGTACTGTTGGTTGGTTTGCCGGCGGTTGGAGCTGGCGTCGGGATCGAGCTCTTTGTAGACGCAGGTGTTGGCGCTGGTGTAGGCTGACCTGGCCAAACGCATCCCCACGCACCAGTCTTAATCACACGGCATTCAGCGTCGATAGGGGCCACGCACTTGGTGCTGTTGGTGTAGCTCGAGAGGTAGTTGTGGCAGTCGGCAATGGCCACTGCACCTTTCTTCGGACAGTTCCATCCAGCAGGCTGCGTGCCTTTACCGCTACAGATTGGGCCGTCGATGCAGTAAGTCGCATCGTACTCGACACTGACTCCCCAACACGACCGCGTCGGTGCCGGTGTAGGCTGAGATGGAGCCGGGGTTGGTTGCGTTGGTGCAGGAGTTGGTTGCGATGGAGCAGGAGTCGGTTGCGATGGCGCAGGGGTTGGTTGCGATGGCGCAGGAGTTGGTTGCGATGGCGCAGGAGTTGGTTGCGATGGCGCAGGAGTTGGTTGCGTTGGCGCAGGGGCTGGTTGCGATGGCGCAGGAGTTGGTTGCGATGGCGCAGGAGTTGGTTGCGATGGAGCAGGAGTTGGTTGCGTTGGTGCAGGGGTTGGTTGCGATGGAGCAGGGGTTGGCTGCGAAGGCGCAGGAGTTGGTTGGGTCGGGGCCGGTGTCACCTGTGCATTGGTATCCGCAGCCAGCGTCATCGCTATAAAGAGCGTGCTGATGGAGAGAAGCTTGATGATGTTCATGGCTTGTACTAATACTGCTGAAAAAGGCAGTCGATGTTTGCTTCGTTGGTCAACTTGGACAATGAGAGACCATCCGCAACCCACTACAGACGCTACGTGCAGCACGAGCGACACGCCACAAAGTTCCATACTGATCACGTAGGCGAGCGATTCCAGGTGCGCTCTTGGTCACCTCGAAATTTTCTCGTGCCCAGTCAAACGCCTGTGGAAACGCATAAAACCTGAAGAAATCTATATATTAGAGAGTAGTCTACTGATGTAAAGGTTGCTCGTTCGGATTAGAGAGCATGAATGGCTTGCACGGTCTGCTGTGCTTGATGCTAAATCAGTAGAACAATTTTTCTCCAACTTCAACACGCGGAGAACGATAGTACATTTAGGTTGGTGTGTGGCAACTGCCCTCTTTGTCGAACTGGCCATAGGATATAAATCTTCTGGTGCGGGGTGCGCCAGTGCAGAGCAGGCCGTTGAAAGTACCCACTGTGAATCCCGGTGCATGCGGCCAACAGCCACACACCCCACGAGAGCCAAGCAAAGTGAGAGAAGGGGCTCAGCCGGTGTCTAGGCGTTAGCGCGCTGCGACGCTTGAAAGTACGCAACTGACATGTCAACACACCTGACCCGGTAGGTGCTTAGTCGCATGTGGCCGCATCTGACCTCCAAGTCAGACCTGCGTCAGTGGGCGGTTTGTCGAATGGCGCTGGCGATCTTTGCGTCGTGTCAGAGACCAACTGGCCGTTACAAACCGCATTGCGTTGACCTGGCGGTTTCAGTTTGCGCGTCACCGCAAGTCGTTGAACATGACTTGCGAAGACCAGGACCCAGGCAACATGCTAACGACGTACCGATCGGGCAGAGCACAACGAATCAATGAAAAGCATGGCATGCGGAAGACAATAAAATTGTATTCCAGATCGTTAAGAAAGATAAATGAGAAACTCTTTGAAGCCTTTCAGCTTCAAGCTTGCTTCCACGCGATGCTTACAGAGAAGCCGATGGCGACTGAGGGAAGAACTTGGCCGAGTAGTGGAGCGGAGGAGTGAGTGGCGCCGCCGATCGACCGTTTGGTGGAGTATTGATCGCAGTGGCAAGATCATCGGCTTCCGCACTGCGTCGCTTCTGCTGGCGGTAGATCACAGCACCAGCGGCAACACACGCGACACCGGCAACCGCAGCGACAGCGCCAATCGTAGCACCCGACGATCCCGAGGATCCCGAGTCGTTGGACGATGTCTCGCTTGCGCTCAACACCGTGGCTGGAACGACAATCGTGTTGTTAGACGGCGGTGCTAGCACGACCGTACGGGTTGGAAATCCAACATCATCCCAGCTACCCGAAGACGAACTACTTCCGTTGTTTTCAGGCCAGACGCAACCCCACACATCACCATCGATCGGCTGGCACTCAGAGTCGACTGGGGCCTCACAACTGGCGGTTTCGTTGTTGTAGCTTGGGAGATATTCATGACAGCCGGCAGTGGCCACCGCACCTCGCGTAGGACAGTTCCATCCAGCTGGTTGCGTGCCATTACCGCTACAAATCGGGCCTTCAACGCAGTAGGTCGCATCGTACAGGACAGCGACTTGCACACACGTCGACTCGGTGCTGTTATCCGCAGCCAGCGCTGCCGCCATAAATAGGGTGCTGATGGAGAGAAACTTGATAGGGTTCATGACTTGAAAGTACGGGGGCTGCTGCGGAAGAAGGCAGTCGATGTTTGCTTGGCTGGTCACCTTGGACAATGAGAGATTGTTAGCGACGGACGGATGCTACATGCAGCATGAGCGACACGGCATACACCGCAACAAAGACGCCATATTAATTCCACACACATCAAGTCCTCCATAGTGATCACAGAGGCAGGAGTTCACGGTCATCTCGAAAATTTCTCATACTTGGTCATGTCGCTGATTTGCCGAGACGCTGTATACACCCATAAAACCCTGCGAAATCGATACCATTGGTGCATAGTATACTGAATTAGACATGATCTTTTGGATCGCAGGATTTCAATTACCAATGTTCTATGACATACTCCCACATTAAATCAGTGTACTTGATGCTGGACACCATCAACGCTAGTACATCGAGTTAACGGCCATCTCCCCAAAATGGCCATTCGTTGGCGATCTTCAGTTGCGAAATGTGCACTAGCCGAGCAGCGTCGAACAATCCGCTGTTTAATTCCTACCGTGATGCCCACCGTGTGAGACTAAGCTACGCACATGAGAGAGAAGTCGAGGAGTTCGTAGTAAAGCGAGTGGTCAGAGCCAGCTGGGGGCAAACGGACGTCTATTCGCCTAACAGTTAGTTCTCGAGTTCCCTTCAAGGCCAGGCTATCTATCAAACGTTATCCAAACTGCTTCGATAGCTTTGTGTGGTCCCCTTAAATCGTTGCACAAAGCGTTTGACAACACAAAGAAGGTTGAGCGGAGCGTGCATGTCTCGGTCGAAGACATGAAGTCCAGTGATCATAGCTCAGCCGGGTACCAAAGAGTCAGAGCACAGCCGGCAGGATGAGGTAAGCAACCGGTAATCTGGGGGTATCAACACACCAGGATGGTGCTCAGTCCCAAGAGTGACTTGGGGATCAGGTGTTGCCGCATGCGTCAGAGAGTAGTCTGTGCGGTCTAACCTATGGCTCAGGCGATCTGTGCGTCGTCGCCAGGGTCTAACGAGCCGTTACTCACTGCACTGCATTGACGAAGCGGTTTCAGTTTGTCCGCCCAGTGTACAGACCTTTCCAAATTGTCCGGACAATGCCTGCGGGTGCGGACATAATACCTGTCAGAGATGATACTCCAACCAGTCAAAAGGAAACCAAACATACAACGCCAAATGAATAGCATCCTGTAAAAAACAATAACCCAAACGTGGGTGAAATCTTCCGCTTCAACTTGCAAGTTGCCGCAGCCGCCACCGCAAGGGGCAATCCGCCCTTGGCCTCATGCCGACGCCGCCGAGGACTACTCACTTTCCAATTCACCAGCTACTGAGCACAGCCTCTGTACGACTACCCTCCCCGACTCTTTCGCGGCCAACTACTTCACTTCGACCATGAAGACTGTTTCCTTCCTCCTTCTCGTGGGTGCCTTGACGACGACTGCCATCACGGCCACGCCGCTCGTTGAAGACAACTCAAACGTCGATATTGATCTCATCACGACTGTCGACAACATCGAGGACTTTGGTGAAGGATCTGTGGAGGAGGCGGCAACGGACTCGTCGGGCGCCCAGAACCCGTCGCAGAATCCGTCCCAGCGACCAACCCCGACACCTTCGCCGACGCGCACGCCGACCTCGTCACCGAGCGGATCGCCGACTCCGAGCCCGACGATGCCGACTCCACGCCCAACTCGTCCGACTCCGAGCCCGACGAAGCCGACTCCACGCCCAACTCGTCCGACTCCGAGCCCGACGAAGCCGACTCCACGCCCAACTCGTCCGACTCCGAGCCCGACGATGCCGACTCCACGCCCAACTCGTCCGACTCCGAGCCCGACGATGCCGACTCCACGCCCATCGAAGCCGACTCCGTCACCAACGAAGTGGCGCTGCACCGATGTGAGCGTAGAGGGCGATGCGACCTACTGCATCCAAGGTCCTGTGTGCTCTGGGAAAGGACCTCGTCCATCTGGATACCACTGCCCACGCGCTGGGGATGTTGCGGTCAAGGACTGCATCAAGGGTCTGAAGAGCTACGACTGGAAGTCCAAGAAGTGCATTGCTCCTCGCGATGCCGAGTGCAAGAAGATCAAGACTGGTGCCTGGGGCTGTGTGTGGCGCGACCATGGCAAGCACGACGGCAAGTGGGATGACCACAAGCACCACGGTGGCAAGCACGACGGCAAGTGGGACTCCGACGACAAGCACGACGGCAAGTGGGATGACCACAAGCAGCACGGTGGCAAGCACGACGGCAAGTGGGACTCGGATGACAAGCATGATGGCAAGTGGGACGACCACAAGCAGCACGGTGGCAAGCACGACGGCAAGTGGGACTCGGATGACAAGCATGACGGCAAGTGGGACTCGGATGACAAGCATGACGGCAAGTGGGACGACCACAAGCAGCACGGTGGCAAGCACGACGGCAAGTGGGACTCGGATGGCAAGCATGACGGCAAGTGGGACTCGGATGACAAGCATGACGGCAAGTGGGATGACCACAAGCAGCACGGTGGCAAGCACGACGGCAAGTGGGACTCGGATGACAAGCATGATGGCAAGTGGGACGACCACAAGCAGCACGGCGGCAAGCACGACGGCAAGTGGGACTCGGATGACAAGCACGACGGCAAGTGGGACGACCACAAGCAGGGTCGACCAACCCCGCACCCATCCAAGCCACACCAGGGACAGCACGACGGCAAGTGGGATTCCGACGACAAGCACGACGGCAAGTGGGACGACCACAAGCAGCACGGTGGCAAGCACGACGGCAAGTGGGACTCGGATGACAAGCACGACGGCAAGTGGGACGACCACAAGCAGCACGGAGGCAAGCACGACGGCAAGTGGGACTCGGACGACAAGCACGACGGCAAGTGGGACGACCACAAGCAGCACGGTGGCAAGCACGACGGCAAGTGGGACTCGGATGACAAGCACGACGGCAAGTGGGACGACCACAAGCAGGGTCGACCAACCCCGCACCCATCCAAGCCACACCAGGGGCAGCACAACAACTCGCACTTGTATTCGGGCGAAGGCGGTGACGCCACTGATTACGTGGGCGCTGAATTCGCGGCGGATGTTGCAAGTGCCGCTGGCGCGTCAGGCAGTTCAGCCGGAGTTGTCGCGGCTGTGTGTGGAACTGTCGCTGCGATGGCTGCCATCGTCGTCGGGGTGGTCTACCGCAAGCGCCAACAGCGCACACTGAAACCCGAACCAACCGTTGCCGTCACTCCTTCAGGCTCTGTCCGCAACGAGGGCTACCTCCGCGTGTAAGGCTCACGCTCATCGCAACGACCACGTTGTGCTATCTTCTTCGTCGTCTCGGCTGACCATCTTCAGCCTCATCTCTTCTTCTTTTTGCTTTACTAGTGACGTAGGCTAGCGCATGATGTTTCTCGATCGCGGGTGCTGTAGAGATCTCCCACCGCACTCGAGTCGTCGAACCACTCAACACGACGCTTGATTCCATTCCATTCGTGACTTGTTGTTTCGCTGACCACAGGTCTCTCGACGCAACGACGTTGACACCACAAGCTCACCCAGACGTCCCATAACTGGCGTGTTCTTCAGGTCACCAGCATCGCAGTTTCCTCATCAACGCTCCCGACCATGCTTCAACCACCTGCAGGGTTTCTTCCCCTTCAAGCACCGTCTCCAGCCAATCACATGGTATGATTCTCGAAGCACCCACCTTGGCTCCTGTTTTATCTCCTCTGATTGGCTCTTTCCGTCGACTGTTCCAGGAAGGCGCCATGCTGTCGAGCGATCGCATGGAAGCTGCGACGGATCAAGTGGATATGACACGTTGGGTGGATCCACCGTCGAAGGAGTCAGTAGGATTCAGCGTCAGCGTCGAGTGCGACGGTGTCGTGGTCTTCTCGTTGGACAAGGTACGGGGGGACGCAACGGCCATCCCACCACGCGGTTTTCCTCCTTGTTCTCATTTACCGAGACCAAAAGCAAGCGCGAGACGGTCCCGGAGTTTCGATTCGCGCACATCGCGCGCCGTCACTACGAGAGCACATGCGTCCTCGTCTACTCCTCCTGCTCTGTGCGCTCGTTGGCCTGAGTGTGGTGACGTCACCGGCAAATGCTGTGCCCGTAGAGAGTGAGACGACGCCGTCTCCAGAGTCGTCGTCTCCATCGCCATCTTCTACCGATGCCATGATCTCGCCAGCTGGAACGACAGACGTTCCTCCGACTCCAGCTACGACTGCTCCAAGTCCATCGCCGTCAACGATCGAGACATCCACGCCAGCACCATCCAATAACAATGAAGTGACGCAAGAACCGGCGGGAAATGCCCAGCCTCAGCTATCTCCCCCTTCGCCCACTGAATCGTCATCAGCGCCGCCTGTGAGCCCTGAAGCCGTCGTACCATCAACGCTCCAGCCAGCGCCAGTTCCTGAAGCGGCGACAACGCAGTCCGTGCCGCCAGAGAGCAGCACTTCTGATGGTTTGAACCAGCCGTCGCCTTCAGCAACTGTCGAAAGCAGCGCTCCTGTTGTGTCAGAGTCTGCTGCGCCAGAGCCTACTGAGACACAGAGTACCTCTCCTCCTGCTCCTTTGCCGTCGAGTCCTCAAGTATCCGATTCGACCACTCAACCACCGACTGCGAGTGAAGAGCCGACATCTCCTCCTCCTTCGGAACCAAGTACGACTGCGCCAGCTCCAATGGAGACCTCAATCATTTCGCCAACACCAAGTGAGGTGCTTATGCCAGAATCAACCGCGCCGCCGACTCCAGAGCCAGTCACCACTTCGCCAAGTGTGGTTGAGACAGAATCACCTCATCCAATTCTTCCAGAGATTGATTTGACGGGTTCATTAACCTCAGAGGATATTGGAAACGCTGGTGCAAGCGACCAACCGACCACTGCAGTCGTCCCCTCGCCAGACCCCTCCGTCTCGTTGACTCCAGCACCCGAGGCCACAACTGGATCGCTTGACGGATCATTGCATGCACCGACTCCAGGGAATTCCCCATCAGAAGCAGGGTCAACCCCAGCTCCAGTGCCCACCGATAACGCGAGTTCTTCAAGTGGTTCAGCCGAAGATGTTATCACCCAGCCACCGGCTGAAGTCACGTTGATGCCGTTGCCTAGTGTCATCGAACCTGTGGTGACATCTTTGTCTCCATCGTCGTCGTCCGAATCACCAGCACCGTCGACGGAAGGTCCATTCTCACCGGAGCCGATTCCAGGACCCACTATAGAAGCCACAACTGCACCACCACTAGCAACTGAAGCCCCAGCCGATACTGTTGGTGTTCCCAGTGCCGAGTCCGATCCGTCGGCTGAGGAGTCGCCAAGCCCAGTTCCAATCACGCCAGTGCCGGTGACACCTCCTGCCACTCAGGCGGCCACGGATACTCCGAGTACCGATCCCACACCTGAAGTGAAATCAGATCCACCAGAGGAGTCCCCAAGCCCCATAACATCGGTACCACAGGCATCGCCCAAGCCACCTTCAACCGATCCACCTTCTCCACAACCATCAAATGAGCCCACTTTGGACCCAGGGTCGCCCAGCCCAATCGAGTTGACGCTAGCTCCCACACCAAGCTCAACGCCCTCGAACTCTGAGGAGTCACCAGCACCTGTCGTCATCACAATGGCTCCAACTCAAAAGCCGACGGAAGTGATCGACATGACGTCGGCTGGGACTGGGTCGCATCAGTCTGGCGAAGCGAGTTTGCCGCTATCTGCCTCAGGATCGTTCAGCGGAAGTCAACAACCAGGAGTTGTGCATCCTGTCGAGTCGCCTCTCCCAGAGATACCATCGGAAGTATCGTCCGGAGCGGGGCTACCCGCCGTAGGACCAAGCGAATCGTTTTCAGAACCTCCAGCGACTGTGCATCCTGCTGACGAACCCGCCGGACCAGCAACTGAGACCTCCGCATCCGGAGGTCTACAACCGATCGATTTGGGTGCAGGGATTCCCATCCTACCTATTCAAGCTGGCTCAGGTTCAATCGGTACTGTGGAAGATTTGCCAATCGCCGACCCAATTCTTCCAGTGCCGTCTGATGTTATTGCTCCTCCGCTCCTGGGAGAGGCCCCACCATCCATCGAACTGGCACCTACTGCCGCTCCAAGTGGCAGTAGCAACGGTTCCGACCAACAAACTGAACACCCAACCACCACTGATTCTCCGAGTCCCTCCACAGCAGCTCCTGCGACTGGATCACATGTAAGTTCAAGCGGCTCGTCGTCTGATCAACCACAGCCACCGATAATGACGACTTCTACGCCTCCAGCTGGGTCATCATCTCATGGTTTCCAGAACGAGACAGCTTTAAGTCCCGAGTTCAGCCTAATTCCACTTATCGACCGTCCAACCACCGGATCCGGCTCAGGATCTGGCGTCAACTCTGATGAATCAGATATTGGTCAACCTAGTGAAAAGAATGGATCCCAGTGGTATACTGGATCAAGTAATTCATCACACTCCGTGCAACCGCCCCAAGGGTCCCAGCACAACACTACCTCCCGTCCCGACATGAATGAAAGCTCATCAAGCTCTAAGGATTCGTCGCGTGGCCCTCAGCAGAACAATACCTCCCGTCCAAGTGAGAGCCACAGTTCATCAGACTCCGAGATATCGCCGCATGGATCGCAGACCAACGCCAATGCTGGTTCTTTTCCAGATGGGAATCCCGAGAACACTTCTAGCTCCTTGTATCCGACATATCCAGGTGAAGGCGAGCCCGAAATCTCGTATTTCCCGACTGCTACGTCGTTACCTGGTCCATCGAACCAAGAGGGCAACCATGGCAATCCAAGTCCAACAGTTCGTACCAACGCCCCACCATACAATTTTGACGCGTATCGCAAACAAACCGGAGAGTTAGGCACAACATCTGCTGACGGAGCGAATATAGATACAAACGAAGCAGACGCGTTCACAGCCTCCAACTACATCATGGACAGAAGATCGCGCAAGTCGGGTGACTGGAATGTGGCGCTGGTGTTGAGTCTCGTTGGTGGATGTGGCGTCATTATCGGCATCTTGCTCGCTGTTGAAGTCTACGAGCGTCGACAAAGAGAACGAAACCTTCGAGAGCGGATGCCCTTGCAACAAGGTATTGCTCGGATTTGAACCACCGATCAATCAGTTCTCATTGGATCCAAATCGCAGACGTCAGTTCTCATTCATCGCTTCCAAATGCTGGCGCCGATGATCTTTGTTGTTTTGAATGCTGTGGCCATTGTGAGCGACGATAAAAGCTTCATTCAGCTAACAGCATTTGCGCGAGACTTGCATCTGTGGTTCGTACGCCCACCAACTTGGTATTTCATGCTCGATCTTGTTCAGCTCATTTCGACAATCGCCTCCATCTCCGTACAGGCATCCCAATCACCACTCACACATGAGCCAGCCGTCACACGCTTCGTGTACTCCAGTTTTTCCAGCAGCGTATCGTGATAGTACCCGCATCGTCGTTTAGCATGTAAGCCAGATGAACGTTCCGATCGCAAAGATTGCAGTTTATTGACTCACTCTTAGATATAGATTCCAAATACGTTTGATGCTACTCTTAATTCTTGTTGATCGTGAACGAGTCAATCACCTTTTCGTCCCCAGCCGTCAGTTGCGTGAACGTAAGCGTCTGGCGCGTGACGCCGAGGATCGTGACACCGTACTCGGCACTCTCCATGACGTTCCACGAGACTTGACCAGTGCCCGAGGCATGGTTTGGCTCTGGGTTGCCCGCAGCGCCGCTCACGACGTACACTGGTGCCTTTGGGTTGGTGTACACGGCGTTGTCAGGTGAGACGCCGTCCTTCACAGCCTTACCGCGCGCAATTGGGAAGTGACGCTCGTAAGAGTGCTCGTGGCCAGCAAGCACGACATCCACACCGTACTTGATGAAGAGCTCCTCGAAGGCCTTCTGCAACGCCAACGAGTCTCCAACTGGCTGGCCAGCGGCGTCAGCATCCTTGCGATGGTAGATTGGTCGGTGCATACCAACGATCAGCCATGGCACATTGGCACGGTTGGCCGCCGCCTTCTTCAGGTCTTCTTCCAGCCACGTCAACTGGTTACCAAAGCCACCGTTCTTGTGCGTCAACGTGTATGCATTGCCGGGCGCATCGTTGTAGTCGGTCTCGGACGAGATGGACGTGAAATGGATCGGTCCGTACTCAAACGCGTACCACATGTTCTTGACGCCCTTGGACTCGGTCGAAGGCATCTGGAAACGCGAGTTGTAGGCCGTGTAGTTGCCAAGACGGTCCTTCTTGAACTTGGAAACAATGCAAGAAGGCGAGTGGCACTCGGCTTCGTGGTTGCCGACAGTGACCATGTATGGCACCTGCTGCATCAGTGGTGTCATCGAGTTCATCCACTTGTTGTACACTTCCTCGTAGAAGAATCCGAGCGCCTGGGTTGGGTCAAGGAAGTCGTCATCGGCATAACCAATGTCGCCGACGTGGTACACGAAGGCCAGCTTTTCAGCCAACGTGTTAATGTACTGCGTCGATGCCTCGCCCTTGGTGCCAAAGCCCAAGTCGCCGTAGATGCCAATAGCGAAGGAATCGTTGCTCGAGGCCGCACGAGCCGTCGTGAAAGACGCGACCTCACTTACAAGCGAGCTGTTGGTGGCACTTCCGATCTTGTAAAAGTACTTGGTGTTGGGCTGGAGACCGAGGACGGTGGCGTGGTGCTGGTACAACGAGTACTTGTCTTCCGAGTAGTACGAGTTGCTCGAAACCGCGACGTCCGGTCGGTGCTCGAGCTTGTCAGCGTTCGAGCCGATCCACACAGCGCTGTCACCGACATCGTCAAACGTAGCCCACGAGATGGTCATACCCGAGCCCGCCGTGGCACCAGCGTACGCCAAGTGCATCTGCTGCGGGAGCTTGTTGGCGCCAGGACGCACGCGACACGACTGGCTTGGCGTGAGGTCACCAAAGTTGTAGTTGAACTTGCACAGCGCCTTGGGGACGCAGCCCAACTGAAGCAAGCTGAAGACGCAGGCCTTGTCATCGACGGCCTGTGCTGTGGCCACGGCAGCACCGCCGAGCACAGCAAGAAGCGACAAGAGACGCATGACACGTGCGGACTAGAAGGTGAATTCCGAGATGACCGCGTTCTGTCGACTGCGCGCGCCCCACTGCTGGTCCGAATGAGACCTGCTTATGCAGCAAGAGACTTTCAGTCACCCTGCAAGTTCAAGTGATGCATTAGAGAGTGGGTGACAAATCTTCACCAGGGATTCGAGCGCGGCTGTCTCTTGCTCTCTCGACCATGTGTCACGCCGCCATTGCGTGATGGATACTGACAGCACCGGTCATTACCCGCTGCAAGCCGCAGTGTCGTGGTGCGCGTCCTTCCATATTCCCTCGAGATTCGCAAACAGTACCTGATATGCGCAGGCAGCCCGACATGAGGAATCTTTGGTCATGTCACCACGGAACGTCCCACTCTGAAGCAGCTGGTTGAGGTCTCTTGTCAGTCAGTCGAGGGTTAACCCATGGCGTTCTTCAAGGCACCAACTGCAACGTCTCCATGGACGAAACAAGCAGGACGAAGCGATGACGCCCGTGCGAAGGCGAGGTGTGCTCAAGATGAATGCGCGGCTTGTGGCATTCAACATGGATCGATCGAGGGATGCGACTAGTGTAGCGGTGCTTGAAGTGGGTGCGCATGCGGTGCGGGCAGGATCAGCAAATAAAAGATTCAAGATTCGTCTGCGGGCGTGAATCTTGCATCGAGTACTGTGCGGCAACTGAACCACCGCAATGACGCGCGAGCGCAAGCGTCGTCAGTCAACCAATCGAACGGACGCGGGGGGGGGGGGGGGGGGGGGGCAAAACTACTCAGTGCGGGTGGATTTCAAAATGGAACTTATCGCTGCAAAAAATAACGGGCTTTACGCTTTGGTGATGGTGAATTCGTCGACGATGGTCTGCGTGTCGGTGGTGATATGCTTGATCGCGAGACTCTGACGTGTGACTTGCATCGTGCTGATGGCGTACGCGTCGCTTTCGAGGACGTTCCAAGCCACTCCGGACTTGCCTGACTTCATGTTGGGTTCTGGGTTGCCTGGACCACCCGTGACGATGTACACAGGTGCCTTTGGATTGGCATACACGGCGTTGTCGGCGGAGACACCGTCCTTCACAGCCTTACCACGCACAATTGGGAAATGACGCTCGTATCCGTGTTCATGACCAGCGATCACCAAGTCCACACCATACTTGATAAAGAGCTCCTCAAACGCCTTCTGCAGCGCCAACGAGTCTCCAGTTGGCTTGCCAGACCTATCAGTGTCCTTGCGGTGGTAGATCGGACGGTGCATACCGACGATGAGCCATGGAACGTTCGCACGATTGGCCGAAGCGTTCTTCAAGTCCTCTTCCAACCAAGCCAACTGGTTACCAAAGCCACCGTTCTTGTGCGTCACAGTGTACGCATTACCAGGCGAGTCTTTGTAGTCGGTTTCGGACGAGATGGACGTGATGTGGAGCGGGCCGTACTCAAAGGCGTACCACATGCTCTTGACGCCCTTGGATTCGTTCGACGGCATTCGGAAACGCGCGTTGTACGCTGAGTAATTGCCTAGGTGGTCCTTCTTATAGTCCGAGACAAGGCACGCGGGTGAGTGGCACTCGGCTTCGTGGTTGCCGACCGTGACCATATATGGCACTTGCTGCATCAGTGGCGTCATCGAGTTCATCCACTTGTTGTAAACCTTCTCGTAGTAGAACCCAAGAGCTTGTGACGGCACAAGGAAGTCATCATCGGCGTAGCCAATATCACCGACGTGGTAGACGAAAGAGAGATTACTGGCCAGCGCGTTGATGAAGTCCGTCGACGCCTCGCCCTTGGTGCCAAAGCCCAGGTCGCCATAGATGGCAACATCGAACTCTTCCGTGTTGTTCGCTGGTCGAGCCGTGGTGAACGCAGCGACTTCGCTCACTAGCGAGTCATTCGAGCTGCTGCCGACCTTGTAAAAGTACTTGGTGTGTGGCTGAAGACCGAGGACAGTCGCGTGATGCTGGTAGAGCGAGTACCCGTCATCCGAGAAGTACGTGGAGCTGCTGACCTTGATATCTGCGCGCTTGACAAGGCCATCCGTTGTCGAGCCCAGCCAGACCGAGCTGTCGACGTTTTCGTATGTGGCCCAGGAGACAGTCATCCCCGTCCCCGCGGTCGCCCCAGCATACGCCAGGTGGACTTGCTGCGGCAACTTGAGCACATTGGGCAGCACTCGACACGAGTCGGCAGGCGTCTTGTCGCCGGCCTTGGGCTGCGACGCACAGATGGCGCGTGGCGTGCACGTGGCGCTCGCCGTCTTGTAGACACAGACCTTGTCGTCCACGACAATGGCGGGCGTGACGGAGGCCACAAGCGTCGCGAGACACAGCGTTTGGAGGAGAAACTTCATGGTCGACACACCACCGGGCGGTTAAAAGATCGAATGAATCGGAACGATCAAGAACACGAGCTTCCACGCCAAGGGAAGCCATGGAAGACACTCCTCTCCTAGTCTTCATTTCCATCGAAGACGGCAACTTTCCGATCCAGGGCTGGACGCTGGCAGCTGGGATTCTTCTCCATACCAGCACTTGGGATTCGCCCGCTTCAACGTTGAATCTTGTACGAGCGACGTCAAGTGGCTCACGTCCCGACGGCTTGCGCGAAGCAGCAGCAAGCGCATCTCCCTCGGTATCTGATTACACGCCGTCGAGTGGTCCGTCGTGCTCCTCACGCACACAGAGAGGCATGGCGGAACCTCGTCATGCTCCACGCACACAAGTCATTTGGTCATGGAAGCTCTGAACCTACCGTGTTTTGATTCGAGTCCGAAACCGGTACGACACTGGTCTATATCGGTTAGTTCCGGTGCGGGTGGGATCTCCGCCGTGGTTTAAAACGCAGCGCCTGTCGCCGCCAGATGAGGAGCTCCGGACATCGATGGGCATCGCGTCCTTAGTCGATCTCACTCATTCGAAGTATGTATACGCTCGAAGCAGCTTCTTGACGAGCCGGATGGTCCTTCGTCAGCAAGCGCCCACGGTTATCCACTGTCGGTGGCGGCTATCCACTCAAGAGGCTTGAACATCAACCGAAACGCGCCAAAGACGAGCCGGCTTGCTCACTCGCGGGCTGATTATGGCTGATCCGGATGACGCCCGCGCGAGATTCCGTGGGTCTCCCTCCCTCCCATTAGTCAGTTGAGAATTCTCCGAGTCACGACGATGGTGAGTATCTGGAAGAGCGTGCTCGTGGCCTCGAGCGTCCTCGCCGCGACGGCGTCCGCCATCGACGACGGATCGTGCACGTGGAGCCTTTGGGCGTTGGGATGTACGCCTAAGGCGCTGTGCTCGTACCAGTTCAAGTTCGGCGACCTCACGCCTGGCCAGTCCTGCCGTGTGCGTGAAGGAGCCAAGAAGCTCCCACAGCAGATGCATCTCGCGTACGCGGGTGCCACCGCCGGCTCGGCCATGACCGTGTCCTGGGCTACCCTCGACAAGGTCTCGGACAGCACGATCTGGATCGGCACGTCGGCCAACTCGCTCACCAAGCGCGCCGACGTCAAGATCGCCACCGAGTCGTACTACTCGGAAGGAGATTACTCGCTCTACCAGTACCACGCGTCTGTCACGGATCTCAAGCCAAACACCAAGTACTACTACCAGGTCGGAAGCTCGGGTTCCTCGTCGCAGCGCAGCGAAGTGACGTCCTTCACGACGGCGCGTGCGGCTGGCGACAAGTCTGAGTTCGATATGATCGTCTTGGGTGATCTTGGCTTTGGTGACAACGGTGCGGCCACCCGCGACTACGTCAACCAGCTCGCTAACGCCGCCTCCATGGTGTACCACCTTGGTGACATTTCGTACGCCGACGACGACTTCCTTGTGCCATCGCAGGCGCTCGGCTTCTACTATGAAGAAGTGTACAACCAGTGGATGAACGAGATGACCCCATTGATGCAGCAGGTGCCGTACATGGTCTTGCCAGGCAACCACGAAGCCGAGTGCCATTCGCCAGCGTGTCTCTTGTCGACGTTCAAGAAGGACCACCTCGGTAACTACACGGCCTTCAACTCGCGCTTTAAGATGCCTTCGGCCGAGTCCAAGGGTGTCAAGAGCATGTGGTACTCGTTCGACTACGCGTCGGTCCACTTCACCTCGCTCTCGTCCGAGACGGATTACCCAGATGCGCCTTCGAACTCGTACACGTTGACTCACAAGAACGGTGGCTTTGGTAACCAGGTGGCTTGGTTGGAAGAAGACTTGAAGAAGGCTGCGGCTAACCGTGCCAACGTGCCTTGGATCGTCGTGACCATGCATCGTCCTATCTACCACCTCGAGCAGGTCGACGCCAATGGCGCTCCAACGGACTACTCGAAGAACCTCCAGTCGGCGTTCGAAGAGCTCTTCCTCAAGTACAACGTCGACATCGTCATCTCTGGCCACCGTCACCGTTACGAACGCCAGATGCCGATCGCCCGCAACGCCGCCAAGACGGACGGTGTCTCGAGCGACAAGAAGACGTACACCAACCCAAAGGCCCCAGTGTACCTCGTCTCGGGTGGTGCCGGTAACATCGAAGCCAACGAGCTCAACAACAACAAGGCGTCGTGGCACGTCGTCCAGAGCAAGGACTACGGTATCATGAACGTGCACGTCGGCCCAAAGTCGATGCAGTGGACGTACATCAACAGTGACTCGAAGAAGGTCGTGGATCAGTTCACCATCACCAAGAACTAGGCACAGATGCTGGGTTTTCAGTACAAAGGATAATAAAATGAGTGTGATGATGTGAAAAACGACAATACTTTGACTTAACGGGGGACGCGAAACTAGGCGCCAGAGCACATGCATGAGACTTTCAACGCTAGACGTACACTCTCTCTCATTGAAGTCTATTGAGTCGTTTTACACGCGCTCTATAGCTACTAGACGTACACAGAATAATGACAGACACGCGACGAGCACAAGCGACTAGTTGTAGTAGTTGTACTTCTTGCCGACGTAACCATAGCCATAGCCGTAGCCATCGTCATAGTAGTTGTTGCCGTACTTCTTGTTGTCGTAGCCATAGCCATCATAGCCATAGCCGCCATAACCGCCATAACCATAACCATAGTTGTCGTAGCCATAGCCATAGTCCTTCTTGTGGTGCTTGCGGACGTGGTGCTTGTGGTGCTTCTTGCCGTATCCATAGTCGTAGTCGTTCTTGCCATATCCGTAGTCATAGTCGTCGTAGCCATAGGCACTGACGGTGGAGACCATGACTGCCGAGGCGGCAGCGAGACAGCAGACGGTGGCGATCTTGGAAGCGCTGACCATGGTGAAGGAAACTGGAGGCTTGGGGAGTGGAAGGAGGCTTGAGCTGTGGAAGGCAAATGCCGGAATGATCACTTGGGGGTCAGGCGAACGCGTTTTTCTTCATCAGAGACCGCTAATCTCTCAAGAGATGGTGAAAGATGCGCTACTGGACGCATTATTCGCTCACTGAGAGTGATGTGACACGATTCCAATCCAAGTCTATTGTAAATGTGAGTTGTTAGACAACTTGAACGTTAATAATGAGCTCCTCCGGCTTGTCCACTGCGTTCGGAAGGCGGAATACAGTGCGATAATCCAATGCGGATGAGCCTGAGCGAGTCCAAAACTCCAAAGTGTTGTGCCAGCCACCCTTGTCGAACGGATTGAGTAGCCTTGGCAACTTGTCGGCCGCCTTGGAGTTGTTCTTGGGGTCCGCCTTGAGGTACGGATAACGACGCCAGTTGATCGACTCGTTCACCGTGAGGTTTCGTGCCGTGTTGCCCAGATGCTGCACAGCCATAAAGCTAAGGCCGATGACGGTGCCGATGCCCCACAAGAACACCATGAGCGCAAGCAAGTGGTCAGCCACCAGGTCTGGGACTTGCATCCACACACGCATGACTGAGGAGCCAAGCGTGGCATCCAAGTTGCCTGGCTGGAGGAAATGCTGGAACACCACACCCGCCAATACGACGAAACCCACCACGACGATGATGTGAAGGAGCAAGAAGCACACAAACAACCGGTGGTTGCCATAACCGACGCATCGATTGATCCAGCCACAGTGGTGGTCCATTCGGGCGACGCACACTCCACATTGCGCGCAGTGCTTGGATCGGATGGGCTTGCGGATCATACACGTTCGACAGTACGAGGCCTCAGGCGGCACCACGCCGGTTGCAGCATTCGCGAGCATCTGTGTGATGTCCACTTGGAACGTACGGATCACGCCTGGATCGGACGGACACACGGTGGCCAGTCGGAACCACGTGAGGAGGAAGACGGCTTCGATTCCCACCAGGGTGTAGAGGAACGGCTCCCAGTCGGTGACGACAAACTTGTACACGGGGTCGACCCACACGACAACGTGGAAGAAGATGAACAAGATGACCCACGCCGCCCATACACCCATGATCATCTCGGGCTGCGGCTTGAACAGCGTGGATAGCCCGCTTGGCTCGTGCTTCTTCGAGAAAGCTGGTTCCTTCTGTGGCTTGGCGAGGACGACGCTTCCCGTCACGACCATGTCTCGCTTGGAAGGGTGCAATGTCGCCACATTCTTGGTACCGTGACTGTGTCCTCCGTGTCCATGGGGCTTGCGAATCTTCTTGAGCGCCAGCCAGAGTACGAGTAAGATGAGTGGGGCCGCAATCCACCACGGCAAAAAGTAGCTCAAAGAGAACAATCCAGAAAGAATGAAGCCGTACAGTAGTGTCACCCAGAGTCTCGATTCTCGACACTTGGTGGGTGCCTGTGCAAGGAATACCAAAGTTAGAAGTGGAAGAAGGGCAACGATGGCGCACGAGAGTCTTGATGATGAAGGTCAGGTATATTGTGTTACATGTAAATGAACGACGATATCCTCTCCCCTAGCTACACTACGTCAGACGCGCTTCATCTAGGTCGAGAGTCTTACCTCTGCGAACGTTCGGTCATTCGACTCAAGCACCTTCACGAGCCATTCGATCTTGCGGTACTTGGCGATGTCAAGCGCCGAGACGCCGTCGACATTGGCTTGTTGCGGGTCAAACCCTTGGCTGAGCAGATACTGCACCACCACCTTGTGCTCTAGCCACCACCACCACCATCAGCATTGCTCAAACGCCACCAAAAAGCCCAACCATCAATACGCACCACGTGCACATGCGTAATGCAGCACTGTGACTTCCTTGTGCCATCGCAGGCGCTCGGCTTCTACTATGAAGAAGTGTACAACCAGTGGATGAACGAGATGACCCCATTGATGCAGCAGGTGCCGTACATGGTCTTGCCAGGCAACCACGAAGCCGAGTGCCATTCGCCAGCGTGTCTCTTGTCGACGTTCAAGAAGGACCACCTCGGTAACTACACGGCCTTCAACTCGCGCTTTAAGATGCCTTCGGCCGAGTCCAAGGGTGTCAAGAGCATGTGGTACTCGTTCGACTACGCGTCGGTCCACTTCACCTCGCTCTCGTCCGAGACGGATTACCCAGATGCGCCTTCGAACTCGTACACGTTGACTCACAAGAACGGTGGCTTTGGTAACCAGGTGGCTTGGTTGGAAGAAGACTTGAAGAAGGCTGCGGCTAACCGTGCCAACGTGCCTTGGATCGTCGTGACCATGCATCGTCCTATCTACCACCTCGAGCAGGTCGACGCCAATGGCGCTCCAACGGACTACTCGAAGAACCTCCAGTCGGCGTTCGAAGAGCTCTTCCTCAAGTACAACGTCGACATCGTCATCTCTGGCCACCGTCACCGTTACGAACGCCAGATGCCGATCGCCCGCAACGCCGCCAAGACGGACGGTGTCTCGAGCGACAAGAAGACGTACACCAACCCAAAGGCCCCAGTGTACCTCGTCTCGGGTGGTGCCGGTAACATCGAAGCCAACGAGCTCAACAACAACAAGGCGTCGTGGCACGTCGTCCAGAGCAAGGACTACGGTATCATGAACGTGCACGTCGGCCCAAAGTCGATGCAGTGGACGTACATCAACAGTGACTCGAAGAAGGTCGTGGATCAGTTCACCATCACCAAGAACTAGGCACAGATGCTGGGTTCTCAGTACAAAGGATAATAAAATGAGTGTGATGATGTGAAAAACGACAATACTTTGACTTAACGGGGGACGCGAAACTAGGCGCCAGAGCACATGCATGAGACTTTCAACGCTAGACGTACACTCTCTCTCATTGAAGTCTATTGAGTCGTTTTACACGCGCTCAATAGCTACTAGACGTACACAGAATAATGACAGACACGCGACGAGCACAAGCGACTAGTTGTAGTAGTTGTACTTCTTGCCGACGTAACCATAGCCATAGCCGTAGCCATCGTCATAGTAGTTGTTGCCGTACTTCTTGTTGTCGTAGCCATAGCCATCATAGCCATAGCCGCCATAACCGCCATAACCATAACCATAGTTGTCGTAGCCATAGCCATAGTCCTTCTTGTGGTGCTTGCGGACGTGGTGCTTGTGGTGCTTCTTGCCGTATCCATAGTCGTAGTCGTTCTTGCCATATCCGTAGTCATAGTCGTCGTAGCCATAGGCACTGACGGTGGAGACCATGACTGCCGAGGCGGCAGCGAGACAGC
This sequence comes from Pythium oligandrum, assembly GCA_020085045.1. Lineage (NCBI taxonomy): Eukaryota > Oomycota > Peronosporomycetes > Pythiales > Pythiaceae > Pythium > Pythium oligandrum. The sequence continues at coordinate 281,291 of JAHRIK010000002.1, forward strand.
AGACGGTGGCGATCTTGGAAGCGCTGACCATGGTGAAGGAAACTGGAGGCTTGGGGAGTGGAAGGAGGCTTGAGCTGTGGAAGGCAAATGCCGGAATGATCACTTGGGGGTCAGGCGAACGCGTTTTTCTTCATCAGAGACCGCTAATCTCTCAAGAGATGGTGAAAGATGCGCTACTGGACGCATTATTCGCTCACTGAGAGTGATGTGACACGATTCCAATCCAAGTCTATTGTAAATGTGAGTTGTTAGACAACTTGAACGTTAATAATGAGCTCCTCCGGCTTGTCCACTGCGTTCGGAAGGCGGAATACAGTGCGATAATCCAATGCGGATGAGCCTGAGCGAGTCCAAAACTCCAAAGTGTTGTGCCAGCCACCCTTGTCGAACGGATTGAGTAGCCTTGGCAACTTGTCGGCCGCCTTGGAGTTGTTCTTGGGGTCCGCCTTGAGGTACGGATAACGACGCCAGTTGATCGACTCGTTCACCGTGAGGTTTCGTGCCGTGTTGCCCAGATGCTGCACAGCCATAAAGCTAAGGCCGATGACGGTGCCGATGCCCCACAAGAACACCATGAGCGCAAGCAAGTGGTCAGCCACCAGGTCTGGGACTTGCATCCACACACGCATGACTGAGGAGCCAAGCGTGGCATCCAAGTTGCCTGGCTGGAGGAAATGCTGGAACACCACACCCGCCAATACGACGAAACCCACCACGACGATGATGTGAAGGAGCAAGAAGCACACAAACAACCGGTGGTTGCCATAACCGACGCATCGATTGATCCAGCCACAGTGGTGGTCCATTCGGGCGACGCACACTCCACATTGCGCGCAGTGCTTGGATCGGATGGGCTTGCGGATCATACACGTTCGACAGTACGAGGCCTCAGGCGGCACCACGCCGGTTGCAGCATTCGCGAGCATCTGTGTGATGTCCACTTGGAACGTACGGATCACGCCTGGATCGGACGGACACACGGTGGCCAGTCGGAACCACGTGAGGAGGAAGACGGCTTCGATTCCCACCAGGGTGTAGAGGAACGGCTCCCAGTCGGTGACGACAAACTTGTACACGGGGTCGACCCACACGACAACGTGGAAGAAGATGAACAAGATGACCCACGCCGCCCATACACCCATGATCATCTCGGGCTGCGGCTTGAACAGCGTGGATAGCCCGCTTGGCTCGTGCTTCTTCGAGAAAGCTGGTTCCTTCTGTGGCTTGGCGAGGACGACGCTTCCCGTCACGACCATGTCTCGCTTGGAAGGGTGCAATGTCGCCACATTCTTGGTACCGTGACTGTGTCCTCCGTGTCCATGGGGCTTGCGAATCTTCTTGAGCGCCAGCCAGAGTACGAGTAAGATGAGTGGGGCCGCAATCCACCACGGCAAAAAGTAGCTCAAAGAGAACAATCCAGAAAGAATGAAGCCGTACAGTAGTGTCACCCAGAGTCTCGATTCTCGACACTTGGTGGGTGCCTGTGCAAGGAATACCAAAGTTAGAAGTGGAAGAAGGGCAACGATGGCGCACGAGAGTCTTGATGATGAAGGTCAGGTATATTGTGTTACATGTAAATGAACGACGATATCCTCTCCCCTAGCTACACTACGTCAGACGCGCTTCATCTAGGTCGAGAGTCTTACCTCTGCGAACGTTCGGTCATTCGACTCAAGCACCTTCACGAGCCATTCGATCTTGCGGTACTTGGCGATGTCAAGCGCCGAGACGCCGTCGACATTGGCTTGTTGCGGGTCAAACCCTTGGCTGAGCAGATACTGCACCACCACCTTGTGCTCTAGCCACCACCACCACCATCAGCATTGCTCAAACGCCACCAAAAAGCCCAACCATCAATACGCACCACGTGCACATGCGTAATGCAGCACTGTGACTTCCTTGTGCCATCGCAGGCGCTCGGCTTCTACTATGAAGAAGTGTACAACCAGTGGATGAACGAGATGACCCCATTGATGCAGCAGGTGCCGTACATGGTCTTGCCAGGCAACCACGAAGCCGAGTGCCATTCGCCAGCGTGTCTCTTGTCGACGTTCAAGAAGGACCACCTCGGTAACTACACGGCCTTCAACTCGCGCTTTAAGATGCCTTCGGCCGAGTCCAAGGGTGTCAAGAGCATGTGGTACTCGTTCGACTACGCGTCGGTCCACTTCACCTCGCTCTCGTCCGAGACGGATTACCCAGATGCGCCTTCGAACTCGTACACGTTGACTCACAAGAACGGTGGCTTTGGTAACCAGGTGGCTTGGTTGGAAGAAGACTTGAAGAAGGCTGCGGCTAACCGTGCCAACGTGCCTTGGATCGTCGTGACCATGCATCGTCCTATCTACCACCTCGAGCAGGTCGACGCCAATGGCGCTCCAACGGACTACTCGAAGAACCTCCAGTCGGCGTTCGAAGAGCTCTTCCTCAAGTACAACGTCGACATCGTCATCTCTGGCCACCGTCACCGTTACGAACGTCAGATGCCGATCGCCCGCAACGCCGCCAAGACGGACGGTGTCTCGAGCGACAAGAAGACGTACACCAACCCAAAGGCCCCAGTGTACCTCGTCACGGGTGGTGCCGGTAACATCGAAGCCAACGAGCTCAACAACAACAAGGCGTCGTGGCACGTCGTCCAGAGCAAGGACTACGGTATCATGAACGTGCACGTCGGCCCAAAGTCGATGCAGTGGACGTACATCAACAGTGACTCGAAGAAGGTCGTGGATCAGTTCACCATCACCAAGAACTAGGCACAGATGCTGGGTTTCAGTACAAAGGATAATAAAATGAGTGTGATGATGTGAAAAACGACAATACTTTGACTTAACGGGGGACGCGAAACTAGGCGCCAGAGCACATGCATGAGACTTTCAACGCTAGACGTACACTCTCTCTCATTGAAGTCTATTGAGTCGTTTTACACGCGCTCAATAGCTACTAGACGTACACAGAATAATGACAGACACGCGACGAGCACAAGCGACTAGTTGTAGTAGTTGTACTTCTTGCCGACGTAACCATAGCCATAGCCGTAGCCATCGTCATAGTAGTTGTTGCCGTACTTCTTGTTGTCGTAGCCATAGCCATCATAGCCATAGCCGCCATAACCGCCATAACCATAACCATAGTTGTCGTAGCCATAGCCATAGTCCTTCTTGTGGTGCTTGCGGACGTGGTGCTTGTGGTGCTTCTTGCCGTATCCATAGTCGTAGTCGTTCTTGCCATATCCGTAGTCATAGTCGTCGTAGCCATAGGCACTGACGGTGGAGACCATGACTGCCGAGGCGGCAGCGAGACAGCAGACGGTGGCGATCTTGGAAGCGCTGACCATGGTGAAGGAAACTGGAGGCTTGGGGAGTGGAAGGAGGCTTGAGCTGTGGAAGGCAAATGCCGGAATGATCACTTGGGGTCAGGCGAACGCGTTTTTCTTCATCAGAGACCGCTAATCTCTCAAGAGATGGTGAAAGATGCGCTACTGGACGCATTATTCGCTCACTGAGAGTGATGTGACACGATTCCAATCCAAGTCTATTGTAAATGTGAGTTGTTAGACAACTTGAACGTTAATAATGAGCTCCTCCGGCTCGTCCACTGCGTTCGGAAGGCGGAATACAGTGCGATAATCCAATGCGGATGAGCCTGAGCGAGTCCAAAACTCCAAAGTGTTGTGCCAGCCACCCTTGTCGAACGGATTGAGTAGCCTTGGCAACTTGTCGGCCGCCTTGGAGTTGTTCTTGGGGTCCGCCTTGAGGTACGGATAACGACGCCAGTTGATCGACTCGTTCACCGTGAGGTTTCGTGCCGTGTTGCCCAGATGCTGCACAGCCATAAAGCTAAGGCCGATGACGGTGCCGATGCCCCACAAGAACACCATGAGCGCAAGCAAGTGGTCAGCCACCAGGTCTGGGACTTGCATCCACACACGCATGACTGAGGAGCCAAGCGTGGCATCCAAGTTGCCTGGCTGGAGGAAATGCTGGAACACCACACCCGCCAATACGACGAAACCCACCACGACGATGATGTGAAGGAGCAAGAAGCACACAAACAACCGGTGGTTGCCATAACCGACGCATCGATTGATCCAGCCACAGTGGTGGTCCATTCGGGCGACGCACACTCCACATTGCGCGCAGTGCTTGGATCGGATGGGCTTGCGGATCATACACGTTCGACAGTATGAGGCCTCAGGCGGCACCACGCCGGTTGCAGCATTCGCGAGCATCTGTGTGATGTCCACTTGGAACGTACGGATCACGCCTGGATCGGACGGACACACGGTGGCCAGTCGGAACCACGTGAGGAGGAAGACGGCTTCGATTCCCACCAGGGTGTAGAGGAACGGCTCCCAGTCGGTGACGACAAACTTGTACACGGGTCGACCCACACGACAACGTGGAAGAAGATGAACAAGATGACCCACGCCGCCCATACACCCATGATCATCTCGGGCTGCGGCTTGAACAGCGTGGATAGCCCGCTTGGCTCGTGCTTCTTCGAGAAAGCTGGTTCCTTCTGTGGCTTGGCGAGGACGACGCTTCCCGTCACGACCATGTCTCGCTTGGAAGGGTGCAATGTCGCCACATTCTTGGTACCGTGACTGTGTCCTCCGTGTCCATGGGGCTTGCGAATCTTCTTGAGCGCCAGCCAGAGTACGAGTAAGATGAGTGGGGCCGCAATCCACCACGGCAAAAAGTAGCTCAAAGAGAACAATCCAGAAAGAATGAAGCCGTACAGTAGTGTCACCCAGAGTCTCGATTCTCGACACTTGGTGGGTGCCTGTGCAAGGAATACCAAAGTTAGAAGTGGAAGAAGGGCAACGATGGCGCACGAGAGTCTTGATGATGAAGGTCAGGTATATTGTGTTACATGTAAATGAACGACGATATCCTCTCCCCTAGCTACACTACGTCAGACGCGCTTCATCTAGGTCGAGAGTCTTACCTCTGCGAACGTTCGGTCATTCGACTCAAGCACCTTCACGAGCCATTCGATCTTGCGGTACTTGGCGATGTCAAGCGCCGAGACGCCGTCGACATTGGCTTGTTGCGGGTCAAACCCTTGGCTGAGCAGATACTGCACCACCACCTTGTGCTCTAGCCACCACCACCACCATCAGCATTGCTCAAACGCCACCAAAAAGCCCAACCATCAATACGCACCACGTGCACATGCGTAATGCAGCACTGTGACTTCCTTGTGCCATCGCAGGCGCTCGGCTTCTACTATGAAGAAGTGTACAACCAGTGGATGAACGAGATGACCCCATTTTCACTACTCCAATCGTGAGCTTGAGCCGTGACGGACGACAGAAGTAGGAAGGGAGGACAGAAAAGGATGATGGGGCAAACCAATGGCAACATTGATTAATGGAGTCAATTATGAGCTTGAGCCACGCCTAAAAGGCGTGAGCCCCGGGTGTGGATGTGGTGGGTCCGAAAAAGCTCGTAGTTCGAGCTGAAGCGCAAAAGGCAAAGTGAGAATGTGCTGGTGAGGCGACGGTGAGGTCGCCCACCAGCATCTCCGGCGCTGCCGTTCAGTGAACCGTTGCGAGGGTGAATGGACCAGCGGCACTGACGTGGTCGACGACCGAGGGTGCCCAGCTCGAGGGATCGAGTGGACGGCGACACTGACGTGGTCGGGACCGATGGGAGCCCAGCTCGAAGGGATCGAGTGGACGGCGACACTGACGTGGTCGGGACCGATGGAGCCCAGCTCGAAGGGATCGAGTGGACGGCGACACTGACGTGGTCGGGACCGATGGGAGCCCAGCTCGAAGGGATCGAGTGGACGGCGACACTGACGTGGTCGGGACGATGGGAGCCCAGCTCGAAGGGATCGAGTGGACGGCGACACTGACGTGGCCGGGACCGAGAACCCAGGGACAGCGGTTGTGTCGCGGTAGGGCTCGAGGAGAAAACGTCCGCTTGGTTGACCGTGGTAGTGCGGGTTGGACTTTCTCGATGTACGTAGGAAAAACAGCTTTTCCATCCATGCGGACACAAAATCACCATTTTCACTACTCCAATCGTGAGCTTGAGCCGTGACGGACGACAGAAGTAGGAAGGGAGGACAGAAAAGGATGATGGGGCAAACCAATGGCAACATTGATTAATGGAGTCAATTATGAGCTTGAGCCACGCCTAAAAGGCGTGAGCCCCTTGATGCTCGAGGCTGGAATTGACTCTGGTGCCGTGGTTGACCGTTACCATCCTGGCTGCGAGGTTGGCGCCTGTGTCTCGCGTGTAACGTGTGTACCGCCGGAAGACCTCGGACCGCCAGCGACCGTGGAGCATCGTGACGGTGCTATCGACACCTGACGACAGCAGGGCAGTCGCGCCACCTGAGCGAAGAGAGTGACACGAGAACTTGGTGGGATCTGCACCAGTTCCTCTTGCCGCGCTCCGAATGACCCGGGCCATGGCGTCTGCTGAGAGCATCTTGGAGCGAGACAGAGAGCACAGAGGAGCGTTCTTCGGCAGCTTGAGGGAGCTTGCGTGATTGAGGAGCCACGTGACGGCGACAACTGGGCACAGGAGACGATGACCGGTGCGTTGGAGCGTGCGGAACTCGCCTCGGCCAGATTGGTCGGTCTTGCTACCGCGGAGCTTGACCGTGACTTGGTGCGCACAGGCTGCCGAGAGCGTGGCGTGGCCCAGCGCGTCTTCGACGGTGACGTCGTCAACTTGTATTGCGTAGAGCTTGTGCTGACCCCTTACCGCCAGGTATTCCGCGCTTCTCAGTAGAAAGAAGAAGCCCAGCAGCGCAGCCCCACCAATGAGGCGGTGCTGGGCGCGTGACAGATCGAGGCGACGGAGGAGCCAGAGGAGCATTGCCGTGGTGACGGGTGCTCGCGGCTGGGGTGGTGGGTCGAGACGCTGCATGCCGGCGATGGCGAGGGAGTGGCCGTGGCTGAGCTGGGGCTCGAAGCCGAGGACGAGACGATGATGCCATCGGACATGGCTGAGCTTCGATCGTACAGAGTTCGCGGAGACTTTCCCGTGGGACAGGCCTCCGGACCAGCAGTGAACGGCGAAGAGAGCCAGGAGTAGGGATTGAGTTGCTGCGCTGTCCGCAGGTAGCCAGGCTGGGACACCGAGGGTGCCGCAGAACCGTCGCCACTGCTGCCATGTACCGTCGTACTGACGTCTCGAGGACTGCGCAAGGGACCGTTGCTGAAGGGCGACGAGTTGGCCGAATAGATCTTGCGAATATGGGCTGGGACCTGAACCTGCGTCCATGACTTGGTCAGTGACTGCCATGACTGTAGAGGCCGACCACGCCACGCCCGCGAAACGAGATCCGCCAGGAAGTTTGATGCGCCTGGGAGGTGCTCCGCTGACACCCGTAGACCCCACCGCGCTTCGATAGCTCCAATGATCCGGTTCAGTTCTTGAGCTCGAGGGTCTCTGCTTGCCAGCGAGTTGCACCACGAGACAGCAGACCTGTTGTCTATCCAGAAACGCACGTGCGTGAGCTCGTTGGTGGTCGCCGGGCGCCAGCGTTGTCCCCAGACCAGTACCGAGAAGGCCGCGCTCAGCTGCTCACGGACGTTGATCACGGATCAGGACCTGCTCCTCTTCGTCGAATTCAATGCGGAGAAACTCGCGCCGGGCCGGGTCGAGAGCACAAAGACCTTGGTCCGACGCATCCATGAAGATGTGGACGTCTGGGTCTGGTAGGTCAGCGAAGAAGCGGAGCGGAACGCCTTGCAGTTTGCTGAACTGAAGGATGTGTTCAAACCAGAGGAGGTCCAGCCGGGCGGCAGTGGATATCTCGACGGTGACGAAGCGGTACGCTTGACGATGCAGCGTTGCGAGGCGCTGGAAAAAGGGCTTGGCCGGGCGAAAACATGAACTGACATGGCGTAGGGAACCGAGCAGCTGGCTGAGACTCGACTGAGTAGCTGTGGACTCAGCGAGGAGGGCTCGCACTCGTCCGAGGGCTTTCTCCACCTTGTCGGAAGGCATTGAGACAGTGCAGGCCGTCGTGTCCCAGTCGAGGCCGAGCGCCCGGGACTGTGTGGACCACGACGTGAATTTCTTCTCGTTGATTGCACGTGGACCAAGGACTGCCACCATCGCCAAGCGTAAAGCAATATCACACAAGGCGAGGCGGTCGCCTTTGGCCTGTTCGACGAGGACATGATTGTCCACCCACTCGTAGCAGAAAAACGACTCGTCGTCTGCGTCCCCAGGGCAGAGGGTGGCCGGGCTCTCGCGACGAACGAGGAAGGAGACAGCTGAACCGAAGGCACCGTAATGGGCTGGGGAGCCTGTCCATCCGAACGGGAGCGCCAAGTCGAGGACTAGGACTCGTAGCTCTTGGAGGACACCCGCGAAGCGTCTAATCACCGAAGATGACCGAACAGGTGGCGGAAGGCCGACTTGACATCGCCGCGCATCATGAGGACTTCGACGCGTGGGTCGCGAGCTTTGAGACACAGGATGCGGCGGGCAATAGCGCGCACATGCTCGTACGTGAGCGGCGGCAGGTCGCTCTGGACGGAGGCGTCATTCGTGGATGCTCCTCGAGGGAAGGATAGATCGTGGATCACACGGGCTTCCAACGATGGGTCTGCGTCAGCCTTGGGTACACAGCCGAACGGACTCGGGGTTATTCCGCGCCAGTGCGATACAGCGTCGAAGTCGAGAACGAGGTATGTACCTGTGTCCTGGCCTTCACGAATGCTGCGTACTTGAGCGTTGTGCATCGCGCCTGCTGACTTGTGGTTCTTGCAGTTGTGGAAAACGCAGCCGGCGGACGTTGGCGGGGCAAACTCGTGGAACACACCGAACCTGATGGTTGAGAGCACCACTTCCTGTTGATCGTAGCCGTGGAGTAACCACTCGAGGTGGTCCGCACGGAGAGCTTTGTTTGGGCGAGGGTCGGCTTCCGATTGACCTCTCCACGCCCGAATGCACTCCTCGAATGACAGCTTCGTGCGCCGAAGCAACTGCGAGACAGCGCGCTTGGTCTCAAGGTCCAGTAGGAACTTGGGACCGTCGCGGAGTGTGATCGACGAGGGAACACTGGCCGGCTCGCGTACTCGTGCGTCCAGGAGCAGCTTGGCACGGGACAACCTGATCTTGGCTTCTTCGAGGCGAAGAGTGCGGTCAAGGCACGCTGTGACGTGGCGGACTGACTCCATGGTCACCTTAGTCGCGCCAGCTGGGGGCGAGCGGCGTCACAGGTGGCTGAACTCGTCGCGAAGACCACCGAGCTTCGACTGGATATGCGCGATCACCTTGGCATCGAGCTTCTTTGACGGCGTGAAGTGACCCAGGTGCGGGCTGGTACACACGTCTGACAACGGGGACGGGCACCTGCGGTGCGATATCGAGCGGAGGCAGAGACGCTTACCACTCTGAACTGGGATGAGATTGGCGATGAGAGACAATCCTCTCGAAGCGGCATCGCTGCTCTGTGGGCGATGGTGCACCCCTCGCGGCGAGGAGTGAGACCTGGACGACGACTCACGACGAGAGTGCTGGCGGCTGAGGGGCTGGCCTTGGCGAGACATTCTAAAGAGCAGCGCGCTTAGCTCGGGGTCTTGCATCGCGCATCGGCTTTGGACCTGACAGCGAGTGTCGGTGCCATGAGCGAGATCCATCTCCACGGCGAGGCGATACGCGGCGAGGACGTTACTGAACCAGAAGGCGAGGGTGTGCACTTCGTCAGAGGACCACGGGGCGTAGTCATCAAGCGACAGGGCGAACGACTTGGCGGCTGCCACCAGGCGTTGCGTGACGTCGTCGCAGAATTCGTTCACATATAGCGCGAGAGTGTCCACTGCACCCAGCAAATCGGACAGCGTGGGCTCGGACACTGGCTCCGGGAGCTCGAGACTCGGGGAGTACTTGCGTTGCTTGACAGCATTCCGACCTGACAGGGCTAGCTGAGCGGCCAGGTCGAAGCGTGCCAAATTCAGGAGGGAAAGACCACATAGACCAAACTGGAGATGATACATGAGCATCATGATGGCGAGGTGGGGCTGGAAGCGGGTCGCGGGCGAGACGCGAGCGTGTTCGATGAAAGCAGTTGGGCGCTTACCTTTATACGCTGCTGACGTAATTGCTTGGTGGATGGCTTGCTGGGAGGGCGTCGGACGGTAGCCTTGGTTGCCTTCACCGCGCTCGCCGACCTCGCTGTCCGGGAATGAGTCCGACAGAGCAGTGAGACGGCGGCGGTTGGACAGATCGTCCCGTAGGCCAATTGTCGAGACGTAGTGATGCAACAGATCTGGATACTGAGCCAGGGCTGTGATCGTACGCATGCAATGGACGGGTCAGACGTCGAGAGATCGTCGAGGAGACGCTTCGAGGTGTGCGACGCCACTGGTGGCTGAGACGTGACTGTCACTGGGGCTGGCACCGCGGCAGGGGCCGGGCTGACAACTGGGGGACGGCGCGAGCCTGCTGCGGCCACGTCTGCTGCAGCTTCGAGGGTGTCCATCAAGTCGGCGAACGCGACGTGCGTGTCTTGCGTGGCCAACGGGAGGTCGGCATCAGCGTCGTCGGCATCGTCGAGCTCGTCGGACGGCTGTACCTGCGCTTGGGGTGGCGACGCCGCCTCAAGCGGATCCAGGCAGAAACGATCCCCGAGACTCACACCTGGGGTGAGCGGCACGTTGCCGTCACGGAAGAAGCCAAAGTCGATAACGTGGCCGACAGAGCAAGGGGTGTCAGAGCCCGTTGCAGGGTCGATCCACATGATACGGTCCTGGGGGGTGGGGTGCGACTTGGTCAGGGCGATGCCTGCCAGGAGTTCGCTGATTTGACGCGTGGCCTGATACCCACCCTCGCCCAGTAGACGATCGAGAATCTTGGAGTGCGCAGCTTGACGAGCAGCCGGTATGGCGAGACGCTTCACGAGGGTTGCTTTGTACAGAAGGAACACCACTGACGGAGCAACTTCCTCCACCTTCGACGCTTGGACTTGGCTCGTGCCGTTGGCGTGACGTACCGACACGATGGCGCTGTCGTACCCGACGACTTGGCCGTAGACGGGTGCGTCGTCGATGACGGCGTGGACAGGGCGTCGCAACAGGCGACCCGGCGCGCCGATGGATGTCTCACCGTGCCAAACGCGGCATTGGTTGACGCGGGATCGAGCCACCCAGATGATGTCGCTGCCGTCTGGCGCGGGAGAGCTGTCTTCATCCTCGTCCTCGACATCAGAGCCAGAATCAGAGCTAGTTGCAGGTTGGCTGCGGGCTAGCGTGACACCGACCGAGTCTGGACGACTGTCGTCGATGATTGACGCATACTCGGGCGCAGCCAGTTGGACCGGGCTGTCGCGCGGAACATCCTCAGGATGGAGGAGGAGAAGCTGGGTCGACATCGAAGGACTGGGGAAGCAGGCTTGTAAACCGAAAAAGCTCGTAGTTCGAGCTGAAGCGCAAAAGGCAAAGTGAGAATGTGCTGGTGAGGCGACGGTGAGGTCGCCCACCAGCATCTCCGGCGCTGCCGTTCAGTGAACCGTTGCGAGGGTGAATGGACCAGCGGCACTGACGTGGTCGACGACCGAGGGTGCCCAGCTCGAGGGGATCGAGTGGACGGCGACACTGACGTGGTCGGGACCGAGAACCCAGGGACAGCGGTTGTGTCGCGGTAGGGCTCGAGGAGAAAACGTCCGCTTGGTTGACCGTGGTAGTGCGGGTTGGACTTTCTCGATGTACGTAGGAAAAACAGCTTTTCCATCCATGCGGACACAAAATCACCATTGATGCAGCAGGTGCCGTACATGGTCTTGCCAGGCAACCACGAAGCCGAGTGCCATTCGCCAGCGTGTCTCTTGTCGACGTTCAAGAAGGACCACCTCGGTAACTACACGGCCTTCAACTCGCGCTTTAAGATGCCTTCGGCCGAGTCCAAGGGTGTCAAGAGCATGTGGTACTCGTTCGACTACGCGTCGGTCCACTTCACCTCGCTCTCGTCCGAGACGGATTACCCAGATGCGCCTTCGAACTCGTACACGTTGACTCACAAGAACGGTGGCTTTGGTAACCAGGTGGCTTGGTTGGAAGAAGACTTGAAGAAGGCTGCGGCTAACCGTGCCAACGTGCCTTGGATCGTCGTGACCATGCATCGTCCTATCTACCACCTCGAGCAGGTCGACGCCAATGGCGCTCCAACGGACTACTCGAAGAACCTCCAGTCGGCGTTCGAAGAGCTCTTCCTCAAGTACAACGTCGACATCGTCATCTCTGGCCACCGTCACCGTTACGAACGCCAGATGCCGATCGCCCGCAACGCCGCCAAGACGGACGGTGTCTCGAGCGACAAGAAGACGTACACCAACCCAAAGGCCCCAGTGTACCTCGTCTCGGGTGGTGCCGGTAACATCGAAGCCAACGAGCTCAACAACAACAAGGCGTCGTGGCACGTCGTCCAGAGCAAGGACTACGGTATCATGAACGTGCACGTCGGCCCAAAGTCGATGCAGTGGACGTACATCAACAGTGACTCGAAGAAGGTCGTGGATCAGTTCACCATCACCAAGAACTAGGCACAGATGCTGGGTTTTCAGTACAAAGGATAATAAAATGAGTGTGATGATGTGAAAAACGACAATACTTTGACTTAACGGGGGACGCGAAACTAGGCGCCAGAGCACATGCATGAGACTTTCAACGCTAGACGTACACTCTCTCTCATTGAAGTCTATTGAGTCGTTTTACACGCGCTCAATAGCTACTAGACGTACACAGAATAATGACAGACACGCGACGAGCACAAGCGACTAGTTGTAGTAGTTGTACTTCTTGCCGACGTAACCATAGCCATAGCCGTAGCCATCGTCATAGTAGTTGTTGCCGTACTTCTTGTTGTCGTAGCCATAGCCATCATAGCCATAGCCGCCATAACCGCCATAACCATAACCATAGTTGTCGTAGCCATAGCCATAGTCCTTCTTGTGGTGCTTGCGGACGTGGTGCTTGTGGTGCTTCTTGCCGTATCCATAGTCGTAGTCGTTCTTGCCATATCCGTAGTCATAGTCGTCGTAGCCATAGGCACTGACGGTGGAGACCATGACTGCCGAGGCGGCAGCGAGACAGCAGACGGTGGCGATCTTGGAAGCGCTGACCATGGTGAAGGAAACTGGAGGCTTGGGGAGTGGAAGGAGGCTTGAGCTGTGGAAGGCAAATGCCGGAATGATCACTTGGGGTCAGGCGAACGCGTTTTTCTTCATCAGAGACCGCTAATCTCTCAAGAGATGGTGAAAGATGCGCTACTGGACGCATTATTCGCTCACTGAGAGTGATGTGACACGATTCCAATCCAAGTCTATTGTAAATGTGAGTTGTTAGACAACTTGAACGTTAATAATGAGCTCCTCCGGCTCGTCCACTGCGTTCGGAAGGCGGAATACAGTGCGATAATCCAATGCGGATGAGCCTGAGCGAGTCCAAAACTCCAAAGTGTTGTGCCAGCCACCCTTGTCGAACGGATTGAGTAGCCTTGGCAACTTGTCGGCCGCCTTGGAGTTGTTCTTGGGGTCCGCCTTGAGGTACGGATAACGACGCCAGTTGATCGACTCGTTCACCGTGAGGTTTCGTGCCATGTTGCCCAGATGCTGCACAGCCATAAAGCTAAGGCCGATGACGGTGCCGATGCCCCACAAGAACACCATGAGCGCAAGCAAGTGGTCAGCCACCAGGTCTGGGACTTGCATCCACACACGCATGACTGAGGAGCCAAGCGTGGCATCCAAGTTGCCTGGCTGGAGGAAATGCTGGAACACCACACCCGCCAAGAGGACGAAACCCACCACGACGATGATGTGAAGGAGCAAGAAGCACACAAACAACCGGTGGTTGCCATAACCGACGCATCGATTGATCCAGCCACAGTGGTGGTCCATTCGGGCGACGCACACTCCACATTGCGCGCAGTGGCTTGGCGAGGACGACGCTTCCCGTCACGACCATGTCTCGCTTGGAAGGGTGCAATGTCGCCACATTCTTGGTACCGTGACTGTGTCCTCCGTGTCCATGGGGCTTGCGAATCTTCTTGAGCGCCAGCCAGAGTACGAGTAAGATGAGTGGGGCCGCAATCCACCACGGCAAAAAGTAGCTCAAAGAGAACAATCCAGAAAGAATGAAGCCGTACAGTAGTGTCACCCGGAGTCTCGATTCTCGACACTTGGTGGGTGCCTGTGCAAGGAATACCAAAGTTAGAAGTGGAAGAAGGGCAACGATGGCGCACGAGAGTCTTGATGATGAAGGTCAGGTATATTGTGTTACATGTAAATGAACGACGATATCCTCTCCCTAGCTACACTACGTCAGACGCGCTTCATCTAGGTCGAGAGTCTTACCTCTGCGAACGTTCGGTCATTCGACTCAAGCACCTTCACGAGCCATTCGATCTTGCGGTACTTGGCGATGTCAAGCGCCGAGACGCCGTCGACATTGGCTTGTTGCGGGTCAAACCCTTGGCTGAGCAGATACTGCACCACCACCTTGTGCTCTAGCCACCACCACCACCATCAGCATTGCTCAAACGCCACCAAAAAGCCCAACCATCAATACGCACCACGTGCACATGCGTAATGCAGCACTGTGACTTCCTTGTGCCATCGCAGGCGCTCGGCTTCTACTATGAAGAAGTGTACAACCAGTGGATGAACGAGATGACCCCATTGATGCAGCAGGTGCCGTACATGGTCTTGCCAGGCAACCACGAAGCCGAGTGCCATTCGCCAGCGTGTCTCTTGTCGACGTTCAAGAAGGACCACCTCGGTAACTACACGGCCTTCAGCTCGCGCTTTAAGATGCCTTCGGCCGAGTCCAAGGGTGTCAAGAGCATGTGGTACTCGTTCGACTACGCGTCGGTCCACTTCACCTCGCTCTCGTCCGAGACGGATTACCCAGATGCGCCTTCGAACTCGTACACGTTGACTCACAAGAACGGTGGCTTTGGTAACCAGGTGGCTTGGTTGGAAGAAGACTTGAAGAAGGCTGCGGCTAACCGTGCCAACGTGCCTTGGATCGTCGTGACCATGCATCGTCCTATCTACCACCTCGAGCAGGTCGACGCCAATGGCGCTCCAACGGACTACTCGAAGAACCTCCAGTCGGCGTTCGAAGAGCTCTTCCTCAAGTACAACGTCGACATCGTCATCTCTGGCCACCGTCACCGTTACGAACGCCAGATGCCGATCGCCCGCAACGCCGCCAAGACGGACGGTGTCTCGAGCGACAAGAAGACGTACACCAACCCAAAGGCCCCAGTGTACCTCGTCTCGGGTGGTGCCGGTAACATCGAAGCCAACGAGCTCAACAACAACAAGGCGTCGTGGCACGTCGTCCAGAGCAAGGACTACGGTATCATGAACGTGCACGTCGGCCCAAAGTCGATGCAGTGGACGTACATCAACAGTGACTCGAAGAAGGTCGTGGATCAGTTCACCATCACCAAGAACTAGGCACAGATGCTGGGTTTTCAGTACAAAGGATAATAAAATGAGTGTGATGATGTGAAAAACGACAATACTTTGACTTAACGGGGGACGCGAAACTAGGCGCCAGAGCACATGCATGAGACTTTCAACGCTAGACGTACACTCTCTCTCATTGAAGTCTATTGAGTCGTTTTACACGCGCTCTATAGCTACTAGACGTACACAGAATAATGACAGACACGCGACGAGCACAAGCGACTAGTTGTAGTAGTTGTACTTCTTGCCGACGTAACCATAGCCATAGCCGTAGCCATCGTCATAGTAGTTGTTGCCGTACTTCTTGTTGTCGTAGCCATAGCCATCATAGCCATAGCCGCCATAACCGCCATAACCATAACCATAGTTGTCGTAGCCATAGCCATAGTCCTTCTTGTGGTGCTTGCGGACGTGGTGCTTGTGGTGCTTCTTGCCGTATCCATAGTCGTAGTCGTTCTTGCCATATCCGTAGTCATAGTCGTCGTAGCCATAGGCACTGACGGTGGAGACCATGACTGCCGAGGCGGCAGCGAGACAGCAGACGGTGGCGATCTTGGAAGCGCTGACCATGGTGAAGGAAACTGGAGGCTTGGGGAGTGGAAGGAGGCTTGAGCTGTGGAAGGCAAATGCCGGAATGATCACTTGGGGGTCAGGCGAACGCGTTTTTCTTCATCAGAGACCGCTAATCTCTCAAGAGATGGTGAAAGATGCGCTACTGGACGCATTATTCGCTCACTGAGAGTGATGTGACACGATTCCAATCCAAGTCTATTGTAAATGTGAGTTGTTAGACAACTTGAACGTTAATAATGAGCTCCTCCGGCTCGTCCACTGCGTTCGGAAGGCGGAATACAGTGCGATAATCCAATGCGGATGAGCCTGAGCGAGTCCAAAACTCCAAAGTGTTGTGCCAGCCACCCTTGTCGAACGGATTGAGTAGCCTTGGCAACTTGTCGGCCGCCTTGGAGTTGTTCTTGGGGTCCGCCTTGAGGTACGGATAACGACGCCAGTTGATCGACTCGTTCACCGTGAGGTTTCGTGCCATGTTGCCCAGATGCTGCACAGCCATAAAGCTAAGGCCGATGACGGTGCCGATGCCCCAAAAGAACACCATGAGCGCAAGCAAGTGGTCAGCCACCAGGTCTGGGACTTGCATCCACACACGCATGACTGAGGAGCCAAGCGTGGCATCCAAGTTGCCTGGCTGGAGGAAATGCTGGAACACCACACCCGCCAATACGACGAAACCCACCACGACGATGATGTGAAGGAGCAAGAAGCACACAAACAACCGGTGGTTGCCATAACCGACGCATCGATTGATCCAGCCACAGTGGTGGTCCATTCGGGCGACGCACACTCCACATTGCGCGCAGTGCTTGGATCGGATGGGCTTGCGGATCATACACGTTCGACAGTACGAGGCCTCAGGTGGCACCACGCCGGTTGCAGCATTCGCGAGCATCTGTGTGATGTCCACTTGGAACGTACGGATCACGCCTGGATCGGACGGACACACGGTGGCCAGTCGGAACCACGTGAGGAGGAAGACGGCTTCGATTCCCACCAGGGTGTAGAGGAACGGCTCCCAGTCGGTGACGACAAACTTGTACACGGGGTCGACCCACACGACAACGTGGAAGAAGATGAACAAGATGACCCACGCCGCCCATACACCCATGATCATCTCGGGCTGCGGCTTGAACAGCGTGGATAGCCCGCTTGGCTCGTGCTTCTTCGAGAAAGCTGGTTCCTTCTGTGGCTTGGCGAGGACGACGCTTCCCGTCACGACCATGTCTCGCTTGGAAGGGTGCAATGTCGCCACATTCTTGGTACCGTGACTGTGTCCTCCGTGTCCATGGGGCTTGCGAATCTTCTTGAGCGCCAGCCAGAGTACGAGTAAGATGAGTGGGGCCGCAATCCACCACGGCAAAAAGTAGCTCAAAGAGAACAATCCAGAAAGAATGAAGCCGTACAGTAGCGTCACCCAGAGTCTCGATTCTCGACACTTGGTGGGTGCCTGTGCAAGGAATACCAAAGTTAGAAGTGGAAGAAGGGCAACGATGGCGCACGAGAGTCTTACCTCTGCGAACGTTCGGTCATTCGACTCAAGCACCTTCACGAGCCATTCGATCTTGCGGTACTTGGCGATGTCAAGCGCCGAGACGCCGTCGACATTGGCTTGTTGCGGGTCAAACCCTTGGCTGAGCAGATACTGCACCACCACCTTGTGCTCTAGCCACCACCACCATCAGCATTGCTCAAACGCCACCAAAAAGCCCAACCATCAATACGCACCACGTGCACATGCGTAATGCAGCACTGTGTTCTTGCTCTCGCATGTGTCGCCCAGTTCCGTCGGGGCTAGACTTGGGTTGAGTCTACTCTCCGCTTGCAATAGATAATGCAATAACCAGAGATGGCCTTGCGCCGCCGCGTGATGCGCGGGCGTGTTGCCTTCCTTGTCCTTTGCATTAATCTCCGCCTTGCCAAACTGCAGCAACGCCTCGACCACCGCCATGTTCCCTGCATGCGCTGCTCGACTGCCATAGAACCCACATCGTCAGCACCCCCTTGCCCACCTCATCACAAGGACTAACCCACTCACATGAGCGGCGTCTCGCCCGCGTGATTGCGCGCTTCGACCAGCGACGTCAGTGGACGGCCAGCCGCAGTGGCCTGCTGGAGGAGGAAGTGGGCGATGGCCACGTTGCCGTCGATGGCCGTGGACGCCGTGTGATGCAGCACGGTGTTGCCATCGAGGTCCTCGGCCACGAGCAGATCCACTCGTTTCGGTAAGGCCATGCCCCAGAGGAGCACGACTAGCGGAAAGTCGCCATTGGCGGCGGCCACAAAGGCGTTCTGGCCCTCGAACGCCACGTCCATGGGTCTAACACGGAGCTCCTCGTGGTTAGTCCACGGAGTCGGAATGGGCTCCGTGTTCTCGGCTCGTTCGACGGAGCCCCAGGTGATCAGTCACTGAAGTGAAGACGGTTCAGAGTCTAACGGCTCTGAGTTGGGTTGGGTCTAAAAATCAGATCAGGGGCCAGAGTCTAAAGTTCGGGCAGTTAGCCATCGAACTTAGACGCGGTAGTACCCATGGGGTACTACTCCCGACCGCATCCATCGGAGCTCTCACCCGCCTCAGCATGAGCGAGCTCACCAAGCGCAAGGGCGTGACGACGGCCACGGCGCTGGACGTGGGCAGTCCGCCTTCCTCTTCTTCAGGTGTCGAGGCGTCTATCCGCGCCGTCGAGTTCGACATCCGTCCGTCCTGCGCGCACGAGCCCCCCGTCCGGTATTTAGTCCAGAACGAGCAGCTCCTCCCGACCATCCGAGGAGCTCCCATCGCGCAGCAGTCCGCGGTCGCTCGCTACTGGGCGTGTTGCTCGCTCAATGGACTCACGCGGGAGCTCAAGGAGATGTTCCTGCCCGCCGGATACCCCGACAGTGTGAGCGAGGACTATCTCACCTTCCAGTTCTGGGACACCATGCAAGCCATGTGCAGTTATCTCCGTGGTGTATTGGCCACGCAGTCAGTCCTGCAGAGTGTTGGCGTGGGGGACGACAAGGCCACGCCTCTGGCTGCGGCGTTGCAGTGGGTGCTGCGCGACGGCTCGGGAATG
The DNA here is from genome assembly GCA_020085045.1 of Pythium oligandrum. Classification (NCBI taxonomy): domain Eukaryota; phylum Oomycota; class Peronosporomycetes; order Pythiales; family Pythiaceae; genus Pythium; species Pythium oligandrum. The sequence goes on from JAHRIK010000002.1 coordinate 300,367, forward strand.
ATCGGCGGTCTAACGTTCGCCTACGTCGTGGGTCCCAAGTTTGACATGAACGTCAAGCGCTGGCGGCTCTTTGCCGACGTGATCAACGACGTCGGTCTCACACTGGATATGATCGCTCCGTACTTTCCGTCGCTCGTGACCGAGATCTTGTGTGTGTCGTCCGTCTGTAAGACCATGTGTGGCGTCGCCGCGGGCTCCACGCGGTCCTCCCTCATGACGCACTTTGCCAAGCGCGACAACATGGCCGACTGTGCGGCCAAGGAAGGCTCGCAGGAGACGGCCGTCAAGCTCTTTGGCCTGATCTTTGGCATGTACTTTGCCAATGCCGTGAATTCCTCCAAGGACAGCGTCTGGGTCGCGTTCATACTGCTCACTCTCGTCCACGTCTTCGCCAACTTCAATGCCGTCTCGTGCCTTTGCATCCCCACGCTCAACCGCCAGCGCGCTCACATCCTCGTCGAGCGCTTCCTCGAAGGCTCCTCGTCGTCTGCTGCTGATTCAAAGGACATGAAGAACGAGCCACAAACGTTCCATCCAGTACGTCTTCCTGTGCATGTAGCGTCCTGACATCCTAGCTGACTGTTTCTCTTCTTCTAGTTCTCCATTCGCAGCGTGAACCTCGTGGAGCCGATCTTCAGAGACCCCGAGCTCCCAATCACTCGCATCATAATGGGTGCGCAGCTTTTCCAAACCGCGCCGACGTCACAAGATCTTGAACGACTTCTTCAACTCTACTCGTACGTACAACGCCCTATGTGTTAGCATTCTGATGCTGACAACCTACGACTAGGGATGAGAGCTACTTGCTTTCGGTCCAAGGAGACTTGGTCTGTGTCGTCTTCGAGGCCGATATGAGTCCTCGTGACGAGCTTCGAGCCTTCTTCCAGGCCGTGCTTGTGCTCCAGGCGCTTCAGCGATCAACACTGCCAGTCACGACGACGGAACTCCCTCTCGAACTCCTTCAGACGACCTATCAACGCATGTGCACCGACTTTGACTTTTTCTTCCAGCAGATTCAAAGTCACGGGTGGAAGACGCACATGTTCCTACTCAACACTTCGCAGTGGCGCATCAAATTAAACGACCAAGCCTAATGTTAATAGGGCTCATGCCCAAATAACGTCCTTGGCGGGGACGATGACCTCTTCCGTGGCCTTGAGAATGGACTTTTTGGGTGCCTGTGTTCGATTCGGTGGTGGCAGCATCTTGGCGCCGCGTTCGACCGCGTCAATCTCATCTTCGTCCAGGATAAGACGCTGGTGTTGCGCGTCGAGTGCTCGTGATCGGGCCGTGGCAAACAAGTTAGCTGGTGGGACATTGGGGTTGAATTGGTGCACGTCTGGCTTGCGGAATTGCATCCGCCCTTTAGGAATGCCGTCATCCTTTTCCTCCACGTCGGTCTTGTCATTGAGACGATTGCTTACGCGCTCAAGAAACGATTCAATATGGATAATCTGACGAGCTGGTCGTCGTTTGTCGATCGACCCAAGCGAATTGTACTCGGGGAAGAACAGAGCTGGCTCGGTTTCTTTCGGAGGTGGTTCTGGTGCCGTCATGAGTTCACGTAGATGCTTGGTCATCTCGTGTCGTTCTTTCAGGCGTGCTTGAGAGGCGATCGGTAGAACAACGAGAGCAGGTAATACGCCCTTGGCTCGCTCGACGGCGTGTTGAGTCGCCATGAGGTTGGACACACCCTTCGGCACGACATTCCGACGCCATGTTGCGATAACCCACGACGCTAGATCGCCAAGCATCTTGTCCACGTGGTCCATCTCTTTACTCACTCGTACAATGCCACTGAGGGTCTTGCCAATCTGACTCGCGAGCACAGCGTCGGGCGTCACGCCAGGCAACGCAGCAAGCAGTTTGAGCACGAGCGATGCGCCTGGATGGGTCTCCGTCGAGCGCATCCACTCGGTCAGCAGCTTCTGCAGCAAACTCAGTCCGTCTGCCTCGACAAACATCTCGAGCGCCCGCTTGGGCTTGATGTCTTCGTTCTTGAGCACACTCAGCTGCTTCTCCGTACGGTGCTTCTTGGCCATCTCCTGCGCTAGGATGGCTCGTAGAACCTTGCGGAGAATGGCGTATGCCGCTGGTCGACTTGGGAACTTCTGCGCATTCAATGGCGCCTTCTGTAGCTCGTCGTCCAGAGCTTTCGCCTTCTTCCGCGTGGCGTCCTCGTCTCCCTCGTCACTGGCGCGGCGCTTGCCATTCGAGTTCGCCTCGGCCGCTTTAATGCACTTCTTCGTGTCCTCGACTGGCATATCCTCGCACGTTCCCGACTCGTACACGATGCGACAGCGCTTGGTGTCTGGGAAATACGCCGCGACCCAGCCCATGAGCACCAGTTCCTTGCCTTCGTAGTTGGTCACCACCTTCTTCGTGTTCCGACCGACCATCGTAAAGCCTTCGCTGGCAGCAGTCTTCTCTGCGGACGGCTGTGGCTGGCGGATGACCAGCGCGTCCACTTGATCCTCGGGCACGTCTTCTTCGTGACCGTCGTGGAAAACGAGGTGGTACACGCCCTTCTCGGCGTCAAAACTCGCGATGCTGCCCATGCGGCCCTCCAGTGGATTGGCCACGCGCACGCCCACAGCATAGCGCTGCGTTTTGAGCGCTGGGCTCGCCGGCGGAGGCGCCTGAGACGCATAGGGATTCCGGATGCGCACCATCTTCACGAGGATGGCTGGAAAGAGCTCCTGGTGTTTGGTGGTGTGGACCACAAGTTGTTGATATGTGGCGTGGACCGACATAAACAAATATGCAGGTTGATCTTGAAGAGACATAACTGGTCACACCAGCCTAACCAGGCGTCAGTAGTATCAAACGAGTCATGATGTGAAAACGACACTGCTTTGACTTAATGCATGAGACTTTCAACGCTAGACGTACACTCTCTCTCATTGAAGTCTATTGAGTCGTTTTACACGCGCTCTATAGCTACTAGACGTACACAGAATAATGACAGACACGCGACGAGCACAAGCGACTAGTTGTAGTAGTTGTACTTCTTGCCGACGTAACCATAGCCATAGCCGTAGCCATCGTCATAGTAGTTGTTGCCGTACTTCTTGTTGTCGTAGCCATAGCCATCATAGCCATAGCCGCCATAACCGCCATAACCATAACCATAGTTGTCGTAGCCATAGCCATAGTCCTTCTTGTGGTGCTTGCGGACGTGGTGCTTGTGGTGCTTCTTGCCGTATCCATAGTCGTAGTCGTTCTTGCCATATCCGTAGTCATAGTCGTCGTAGCCATAGGCACTGACGGTGGAGACCATGACTGCCGAGGCGGCAGCGAGACAGCAGACGGTGGCGATCTTGGAAGCGCTGACCATGGTGAAGGAAACTGGAGGCTTGGGGAGTGGAAGGAGGCTTGAGCTGTGGAAGGCAAATGCCGGAATGATCACTTGGGGGTCAGGCGAACGCGTTTTTCTTCATCAGAGACCGCTAATCTCTCAAGAGATGGTGAAAGATGCGCTACTGGACGCATTATTCGCTCACTGAGAGTGATGTGACACGATTCCAATCCAAGTCTATTGTAAATGTGAGTTGTTAGACAACTTGAACGTTAATAATGGGCTCCTCCGGCTCGTCCACTGCGTTCGGAAGGCGGAACATAGTGCGATAATCCAATGCGGATGAGCCTGAGCGAGTCCAAAACTCCAAAGTGTTGTGCCAGCCACCCTTGTCGAACGGATTGAGTAGCCTTGGCAACTTGTCGGCCGCCTTGGAGTTGTTCTTGGGGTCCGCCTTGAGGTACGGATAACGACGCCAGTTGATCGACTCGTTCACCGTGAGGTTTCGTGCCATGTTGCCCAGATGCTGCACAGCCATAAAGCTAAGGCCGATGACGGTGCCGATGCCCCACAAGAACACCATGAGCGCAAGCAAGTGGTCAGCCACCAGGTCTGGGACTTGCATCCACACACGCATGACTGAGGAGCCAAGCGTGGCATCCAAGTTGCCTGGCTGGAGGAAATGCTGGAACACCACACCCGCCAAGAGGACGAAACCCACCACGACGATGATGTGAAGGAGCAAGAAGCACACAAACAACCGGTGGTTGCCATAACCGACGCATCGATTGATCCAGCCACAGTGGTGGTCCATTCGGGCGACGCACACTCCACATTGCGCGCAGTGGCTTGGCGAGGACGACGCTTCCCGTCACGACCATGTCTCGCTTGGAAGGGTGCAATGTCGCCACATTCTTGGTACCGTGACTGTGTCCTCCGTGTCCATGGGGCTTGCGAATCTTCTTGAGCGCCAGCCAGAGTACGAGTAAGATGAGTGGGGCCGCAATCCACCACGGCAAAAAGTAGCTCAAAGAGAACAATCCAGAAAGAATGAAGCCGTACAGTAGTGTCACCCGGAGTCTCGATTCTCGACACTTGGTGGGTGCCTGTGCAAGGAATACCAAAGTTAGAAGTGGAAGAAGGGCAACGATGGCGCACGAGAGTCTTGATGATGAAGGTCAGGTATATTGTGTTACATGTAAATGAACGACGATATCCTCTCCCCTAGCTACACTACGTCAGACGCGCTTCATCTAGGTCGAGAGTCTTACCTCTGCGAACGTTCGGTCATTCGACTCAAGCACCTTCACGAGCCATTCGATCTTGCGGTACTTGGCGATGTCAAGCGCCGAGACGCCGTCGACATTGGCTTGTTGCGGGTCAAACCCTTGGCTGAGCAGATACTGCACCACCACCTTGTGCTCTAGCCACCACCACCACCATCAGCATTGCTCAAACGCCACCAAAAAGCCCAACCATCAATACGCACCACGTGCACATGCGTAATGCAGCACTGTGACTTCCTTGTGCCATCGCAGGCGCTCGGCTTCTACTATGAAGAAGTGTACAACCAGTGGATGAACGAGATGACCCCATTGATGCAGCAGGTGCCGTACATGGTCTTGCCAGGCAACCACGAAGCCGAGTGCCATTCGCCAGCGTGTCTCTTGTCGACGTTCAAGAAGGACCACCTCGGTAACTACACGGCCTTCAACTTGCGCTTTAAGATGCCTTCGGCCGAGTCCAAGGGTGTCAAGAGCATGTGGTACTCGTTCGACTACGCGTCGGTCCACTTCACCTCGCTCTCGTCCGAGACGGATTACCCAGATGCGCCTTCGAACTCGTACACGTTGACTCACAAGAACGGTGGCTTTGGTAACCAGGTGGCTTGGTTGGAAGAAGACTTGAAGAAGGCTGCGGCTAACCGTGCCAACGTGTCTTGGATCGTCGTGACCATGCATCGTCCTATCTACCACCTCGAGCAGGTCGACGCCAATGGCGCTCCAACGGACTACTCGAAGAACCTCCAGTCGGCGTTCGAAGAGCTCTTCCTCAAGTACAACGTCGACATCGTCATCTCTGGCCACCGTCACCGTTACGAACGCCAGATGCCGATCGCCCGCAACGCCGCCAAGACGGACGGTGTCTCGAGCGACAAGAAGACGTACACCAACCCAAAGGCCCCAGTGTACCTCGTCTCGGGTGGTGCCGGTAACATCGAAGCCAACGAGCTCAACAACAACAAGGCGTCGTGGCACGTCGTCCAGAGCAAGGACTACGGTATCATGAACGTGCACGTCGGCCCAAAGTCGATGCAGTGGACGTACATCAACAGTGACTCGAAGAAGGTCGTGGATCAGTTCACCATCACCAAGAACTAGGCACAGATGCTGGGTTTTCAGTACAAAGGATAATAAAATGAGTGTGATGATGTGAAAAACGACAATACTTTGACTTAACGGAATAATGACAGACACGCGACGAGCACAAGCGACTAGTTGTAGTAGTTGTACTTCTTGCCGACGTAACCATAGCCATAGCCGTAGCCATCGTCATAGTAGTTGTTGCCGTACTTCTTGTTGTCGTAGCCATAGCCATCATAGCCATAGCCGCCATAACCGCCATAACCATAACCATAGTTGTCGTAGCCATAGCCATAGTCCTTCTTGTGGTGCTTGCGGACGTGGTGCTTGTGGTGCTTCTTGCCGTATCCATAGTCGTAGTCGTTCTTGCCATATCCGTAGTCATAGTCGTCGTAGCCATAGGCACTGACGGTGGAGACCATGACTGCCGAGGCGGCAGCGAGACAGCAGACGGTGGCGATCTTGGAAGCGCTGACCATGGTGAAGGAAACTGGAGGCTTGGGGAGTGGAAGGAGGCTTGAGCTGTGGAAGGCAAATGCTGGAATGACTGAGCTTGGGCAGCCAGTGCTCCAGCATTCTCCATCACGACTGACTTGGTCCATCATATCATTCATTAGTCTCTTGTCTCCATGATGGAGAACATGAGACGACTAGTTATTATCTAGACCAATGCTCAGTCATTCCAGTCATTCCGGCATTTGCCTTCCACAGCTCAAGCCTCCTTCCACTCCCCAAGCCTCCAGTTTCCTTCACCATGGTCAGCGCTTCCAAGATCGCCACCGTCTGCTGTCTCGCTGCCGCCTCGGCAGTCATGGTCTCCACCGTCAGTGCCTATGGCTACGACGACTATGACTACGGATATGGCAAGAACGACTACGACTATGGATACGGCAAGAAGCACCACAAGCACCACGTCCGCAAGCACCACAAGAAGGACTATGGCTATGGCTACGACAACTATGGTTATGGTTATGGCGGTTATGGCGGCTATGGCTATGATGGCTATGGCTACGACAACAAGAAGTACGGCAACAACTACTATGACGATGGCTACGGCTATGGCTATGGTTACGTCGGCAAGAAGTACAACTACTACAACTAGTCGCTTGTGCTCGTCGCGTGTCTGTCATTATTCTGTGTACGTCTAGCGTTGAAAGTCTCATGCATGTGCTCTGGCGCCTAGTTTCGCGTCCCCCGTTAAGTCAAAGTATTGTCGTTTTTCACATCATCACACTCATTTTATTATCCTTTGTACTGAAAACCCAGCATCTGTGCCTAGTTCTTGGTGATGGTGAACTGATCCACGACCTTCTTCGAGTCACTGTTGATGTACGTCCACTGCATCGACTTTGGGCCGACGTGCACGTTCATGATACCGTAGTCCTTGCTCTGGACGACGTGCCACGACGCCTTGTTGTTGTTGAGCTCGTTGGCTTCGATGTTACCCGCACCACCCGAGACGAGGTACACTGGGGCCTTTGGGTTGGTGTACGTCTTCTTGTCGCTCGAGACACCGTCCGTCTTGGCGGCGTTGCGGGCGATCGGCATCTGGCGTTCGTAACGGTGACGGTGGCCAGAGATGACGATGTCGACGTTGTACTTGAGGAAGAGCTCTTCGAACGCCGACTGGAGGTTCTTCGAGTAGTCCGTTGGAGCGCCATTGGCGTCGACCTGCTCGAGGTGGTAGATAGGACGATGCATGGTCACGACGATCCAAGACACGTTGGCACGGTTAGCCGCAGCCTTCTTCAAGTCTTCTTCCAACCAAGCCACCTGGTTACCAAAGCCACCGTTCTTGTGAGTCAACGTGTACGAGTTCGAAGGCGCATCTGGGTAATCCGTCTCGGACGAGAGCGAGGTGAAGTGGACCGACGCGTAGTCGAACGAGTACCACATGCTCTTGACACCCTTGGACTCGGCCGAAGGCATCTTAAAGCGCGAGTTGAAGGCCGTGTAGTTACCGAGGTGGTCCTTCTTGAACGTCGACAAGAGACACGCTGGCGAATGGCACTCGGCTTCGTGGTTGCCTGGCAAGACCATGTACGGCACCTGCTGCATCAATGGGGTCATCTCGTTCATCCACTGGTTGTACACTTCTTCATAGTAGAAGCCGAGCGCCTGCGATGGCACAAGGAAGTCACAGTGCTGCATTACGCATGTGCACGTGGTGCGTATTGATGGTTGGGCTTTTTGGTGGCGTTTGAGCAATGCTGATGGTGGTGGTGGTGGCTAGAGCACAAGGTGGTGGTGCAGTATCTGCTCAGCCAAGGGTTTGACCCGCAACAAGCCAATGTCGACGGCGTCTCGGCGCTTGACATCGCCAAGTACCGCAAGATCGAATGGCTCGTGAAGGTGCTTGAGTCGAATGACCGAACGTTCGCAGAGGTAAGACTCTCGACCTAGATGAAGCGCGTCTGACGTAGTGTAGCTAGGGGAGAGGATATCGTCGTTCATTTACATGTAACACAATATACCTGACCTTCATCATCAAGACTCTCGTGCGCCATCGTTGCCCTTCTTCCACTTCTAACTTTGGTATTCCTTGCACAGGCACCCACCAAGTGTCGAGAATCGAGACTCTGGGTGACGCTACTGTACGGCTTCATTCTTTCTGGATTGTTCTCTTTGAGCTACTTTTTGCCGTGGTGGATTGCGGCCCCACTCATCTTACTCGTACTCTGGCTGGCGCTCAAGAAGATTCGCAAGCCCCATGGACACGGAGGACACAGTCACGGTACCAAGAATGTGGCGACATTGCACCCTTCCAAGCGAGACATGGTCGTGACGGGAAGCGTCGTCCTCGCCAAGCCACTGCGCGCAATGTGGAGTGTGCGTCGCCCGAATGGACCACCACTGTGGCTGGATCAATCGATGCGTCGGTTATGGCAACCACCGGTTGTTTGTGTGCTTCTTGCTCCTTCACATCATCGTCGTGGTGGGTTTCGTCCTCTTGGCGGGTGTGGTGTTCCAGCATTTCCTCCAGCCAGGCAACTTGGATGCCACGCTTGGCTCCTCAGTCATGCGTGTGTGGATGCAAGTCCCAGACCTGGTGGCTGACCACTTGCTTGCGCTCATGGTGTTCTTGTGGGGCATCGGCACCGTCATCGGCCTTAGCTTTATGGCTGTGCAGCATCTGGGCAACATGGCACGAAACCTCACGGTGAACGAGTCGATCAACTGGCGTCGTTATCCGTACCTCAAGGCGGACCCCAAGAACAACTCCAAGGCGGCCGACAAGTTGCCAAGGCTACTCAATCCGTTCGACAAGGGTGGCTGGCACAACACTTTGGAGTTTTGGACTCGCTCAGGCTCATCCGCATTGGATTATCGCACTGTATTCCGCCTTCCGAACGCAGTGGACGAGCCGGAGGAGCTCATTATTAACGTTCAAGTTGTCTAACAACTCACATTTACAATAGACTTGGATTGGAATCGTGTCACATCACTCTCAGTGAGCGAATAATGCGTCCAGTAGCGCATCTTTCACCATCTCTTGAGAGATTAGCGGTCTCTGATGAAGAAAAACGCGTTCGCCTGACCCCCAAGTGATCATTCCGGCATTTGCCTTCCACAGCTCAAGCCTCCTTCCACTCCCAAGCCTCCAGTTTCCTTCACCATGGTCAGCGCTTCCAAGATCGCCACCGTCTGCTGTCTCGCTGCCGCCTCGGCAGTCATGGTCTCCACCGTCAGTGCCTATGGCTACGACGACTATGACTACGGATATGGCAAGAACGACTACGACTATGGATACGGCAAGAAGCACCACAAGCACCACGTCCGCAAGCACCACAAGAAGGACTATGGCTATGGCTACGACAACTATGGTTATGGTTATGGCGGTTATGGCGGCTATGGCTATGATGGCTATGGCTACGACAACAAGAAGTACGGCAACAACTACTATGACGATGGCTACGGCTATGGCTATGGTTACGTCGGCAAGAAGTACAACTACTACAACTAGTCGCTTGTGCTCGTCGCGTGTCTGTCATTATTCTGTGTACGTCTAGCGTTGAAAGTCTCATGCATGTGCTCTGGCGCCTAGTTTCGCGTCCCCCGTTAAGTCAAAGTATTGTCGTTTTTCACATCATCACACTCATTTTATTATCCTTTGTACTGAAAACCCAGCATCTGTGCCTAGTTCTTGGTGATGGTGAACTGACCCACGACCTTCTTCGAGTCACTGTTGATGTACGTCCACTGCATCGACTTTGGGCCGACGTGCACGTTCATGATACCGTAGTCCTTGCTCTGGACGACGTGCCACGACGCCTTGTTGTTGTTGAGCTCGTTGGCTTCGATGTTACCGGCACCACCCGAGACGAGGTACACTGGGGCCTTTGGGTTGGTGTACGTCTTCTTGTCGCTCGAGACACCGTCCGTCTTGGCGGCGTTGCGGGCGATCGGCATCTGGCGTTCGTAACGGTGACGGTGGCCAGAGATGACGATGTCGACGTTGTACTTGAGGAAGAGCTCTTCGAACGCCGACTGGAGGTTCTTCGAGTAGTCCGTTGGAGCGCCATTGGCGTCGACCTGCTCGAGGTGGTAGATAGGACGATGCATGGTCACGACGATCCAAGGCACGTTGGCACGGTTAGCCGCAGCCTTCTTCAAGTCTTCTTCCAACCAAGCCACCTGGTTACCAAAGCCACCGTTCTTGTGAGTCAACGTGTACGAGTTCGAAGGCGCATCTGGGTAATCCGTCTCGGACGAGAGCGAGGTGAAGTGGACCGACGCGTAGTCGAACGAGTACCACATGCTCTTGACACCCTTGGACTCGGCCGAAGGCATCTTAAAGCGCGAGTTGAAGGCCGTGTAGTTACCGAGGTGGTCCTTCTTGAACGTCGACAAGAGACACGCTGGCGAATGGCACTCGGCTTCGTGGTTGCCTGGCAAGACCATGTACGGCACCTGCTGCATCAATGGGGTCATCTCGTTCATCCACTGGTTGTACACTTCTTCATAGTAGAAGCCGAGCGCCTGCGATGGCACAAGGAAGTCACAGTGCTGCATTACGCATGTGCACGTGGTGCGTATTGATGGTTGGGCTTTTTGGTGGCGTTTGAGCAATGCTGATGGTGGTGGTGGTGGCTAGAGCACAAGGTGGTGGTGCAGTATCTGCTCAGCCAAGGGTTTGACCCGCAACAAGCCAATGTCGACGGCGTCTCGGCGCTTGACATCGCCAAGTACCGCAAGATCGAATGGCTCGTGAAGGTGCTTGAGTCGAATGACCGAACGTTCGCAGAGGTAAGACTCTCGACCTAGATGAAGCGCGTCTGACGTAGTGTAGCTAGGGGAGAGGATATCGTCGTTCATTTACATGTAACACAATATACCTGACCTTCATCATCAAGACTCTCGTGCGCCATCGTTGCCCTTCTTCCACTTCTAACTTTGGTATTCCTTGCACAGGCACCCACCAAGTGTCGAGAATCGAGACTCTGGGTGACACTACTGTACGGCTTCATTCTTTCTGGATTGTTCTCTTTGAGCTACTTTTTGCCGTGGTGGATTGCGGCCCCACTCATCTTACTCGTACTCTGGCTGGCGCTCAAGAAGATTCGCAAGCCCCATGGACACGGAGGACACAGTCACGGTACCAAGAATGTGGCGACATTGCACCCTTCCAAGCGAGACATGGTCGTGACGGGAAGCGTCGTCCTCGCCAAGCCACAGAAGGAACCAGCTTTCTCGAAGAAGCACGAGCCAAGCGGGCTATCCACGCTGTTCAAGCCGCAGCCCGAGATGATCATGGGTGTATGGGCGGCGTGGGTCATCTTGTTCATCTTCTTCCACGTTGTCGTGTGGGTCGACCCCGTGTACAAGTTTGTCGTCACCGACTGGGAGCCGTTCCTCTACACCCTGGTGGGAATCGAAGCCGTCTTCCTCCTCACGTGGTTCCGACTGGCCACCGTGTGTCCGTCCGATCCAGGCGTGATCCGTACGTTCCAAGTGGACATCACACAGATGCTCGCGAATGCTGCAACCGGCGTGGTGCCGCCTGAGGCCTCGTACTGTCGAACGTGTATGATCCGCAAGCCCATCCGATCCAAGCACTGCGCGCAATGTGGAGTGTGCGTCGCCCGAATGGACCACCACTGTGGCTGGATCAATCGATGCGTCGGTTATGGCAACCACCGGTTGTTTGTGTGCTTCTTGCTCCTTCACATCATCGTCGTGGTGGGTTTCGTCCTATTGGCGGGTGTGGTGTTCCAGCATTTCCTCCAGCCAGGCAACTTGGATGCCACGCTTGGCTCCTCAGTCATGCGTGTGTGGATGCAAGTCCCAGACCTGGTGGCTGACCACTTGCTTGCGCTCATGGTGTTCTTGTGGGGCATCGGCACCGTCATCGGCCTTAGCTTTATGGCTGTGCAGCATCTGGGCAACATGGCACGGAACCTCACGGTGAACGAGTCGATCAACTGGCGTCGTTATCCGTACCTCAAGGCGGACCCCAAGAACAACTCCAAGGCGGCCGACAAGTTGCCAAAGCTACTCAATCCGTTCGACAAGGGTGGCTGGCACAACACTTTGGAGTTTTGGACTCGCTCAGGCTCATCCGCATTGGATTATCGCACTATGTTCCGCCTTCCGAACGCAGTGGACGAGCCGGAGGAGCCCATTATTAACGTTCAAGTTGTCTAACAACTCACATTTACAATAGACTTGGATTGGAATCGTGTCACATCACTCTCAGTGAGCGAATAATGCGTCCAGTAGCGCATCTTTCACCATCTCTTGAGAGATTAGCGGTCTCTGATGAAGAAAAACGCGTTCGCCTGACCCCAAGTGATCATTCCGGCATTTGCCTTCCACAGCTCAAGCCTCCTTCCACTCCCCAAGCCTCCAGTTCCCTTCACCATGGTCAGCGCTTCCAAGATCGCCACCGTCTGCTGTCTCGCTGCCGCCTCGGCAGTCATGGTCTCCACCGTCAGTGCCTATGGCTACGACGACTATGACTACGGATATGGCAAGAACGACTACGACTATGGATACGGCAAGAAGCACCACAAGCACCACGTCCGCAAGCACCACAAGAAGGACTATGGCTATGGCTACGACAACTATGGTTATGGTTATGGCGGTTATGGCGGCTATGGCTATGATGGCTATGGCTACGACAACAAGAAGTACGGCAACAACTACTATGACGATGGCTACGGCTATGGCTATGGTTACGTCGGCAAGAAGTACAACTACTACAACTAGTCGCTTGTGCTCGTCGCGTGTCTGTCATTATTCTGTGTACGTCTAGTAGCTATAGAGCGCGTGTAAAACGACTCAATAGACTTCAATGAGAGAGAGTGTACGTCTAGCGTTGAAAGTCTCATGCATGTGCTCTGGCGCCTAGTTTCGCGTCCCCCGTTAAGTCAAAGTATTGTCGTTTTTCACATCATCACACTCATTTTATTATCCTTTGTACTGAAAACCCAGCATCTGTGCCTAGTTCTTGGTGATGGTGAACTGACCCACGACCTTCTTCGAGTCACTGTTGATGTACGTCCACTGCATCGACTTTGGGCCGACGTGCACGTTCATGATACCGTAGTCCTTGCTCTGGACGACGTGCCACGACGCCTTGTTGTTGTTGAGCTCGTTGGCTTCGATGTTACCGGCACCACCCGAGACGAGGTACACTGGGGCCTTTGGGTTGGTGTACGTCTTCTTGTCGCTCGAGACACCGTCCGTCTTGGCGGCGTTGCGGGCGATCGGCATCTGGCGTTCGTAACGGTGACGGTGGCCAGAGATGACGATGTCGACGTTGTACTTGAGGAAGAGCTCTTCGAACGCCGACTGGAGGTTCTTCGAGTAGTCCGTTGGAGCGCCATTGGCGTCGACCTGCTCGAGGTGGTAGATAGGACGATGCATGGTCACGACGATCCAAGGCACGTTGGCACGGTTAGCCGCAGCCTTCTTCAAGTCCTCTTCCAACCAAGCCACCTGGTTACCAAAGCCACCGTTCTTGTGAGTCAACGTGTACGAGTTCGAAGGCGCATCTAGGTAACCCGTCTCGGACGAGAGCGAGGTGAAGTGGACCGACGCGTAGTCGAACGAGTACCACATGCTCTTGACACCCTTGGACTCGGCCGAAGGCATCTTAAAGCGCGAGTTGAAGGCCGTGTAGTTACCGAGGTGGTCCTTCTTGAACGTCGACAAGAGACACGCTGGCGAATGGCACTCGGCTTCGTGGTTGCCTGGCAAGACCATGTACGGCACCTGCTGCATCAATGGGGTCATCTCGTTCATCCACTGGTTGTACACTTCTTCATAGTAGAAGCCGAGCGCCTGCGATGGCACAAGGAAGTCACAGTGCTGCATTACGCATGTGCACGTGGTGCGTATTGATGGTTGGGCTTTTTGGTGGCGTTTGAGCAATGCTGATGGTGGTGGTGGTGGCTAGAGCACAAGGTGGTGGTGCAGTATCTGCTCAGCCAAGGGTTTGACCCGCAACAAGCCAATGTCGACGGCGTCTCGGCGCTTGACATCGCCAAGTACCGCAAGATCGAATGGCTCGTGAAGGTGCTTGAGTCGAATGACCGAACGTTCGCAGAGGTAAGACTCTCGACCTAGATGAAGCGCGTCTGACGTAGTGTAGCTAGGGGAGAGGATATCGTCGTTCATTTACATGTAACACAATATACCTGACCTTCATCATCAAGACTCTCGTGCGCCATCGTTGCCCTTCTTCCACTTCTAACTTTGGTATTCCTTGCACAGGCACCCACCAAGTGTCGAGAATCGAGACTCTGGGTGACACTACTGTACGGCTTCATTCTTTCTGGATTGTTCTCTTTGAGCTACTTTTTGCCGTGGTGGATTGCGGCCCCACTCATCTTACTCGTACTCTGGCTGGCGCTCAAGAAGATTCGCAAGCCCCATGGACACGGAGGACACAGTCACGGTACCAAGAATGTGGCGACATTGCACCCTTCCAAGCGAGACATGGTCGTGACGGGAAGCGTCGTCCTCGCCAAGCCACAGAAGGAACCAGCTTTCTCGAAGAAGCACGAGCCAAGCGGGCTATCCACGCTGTTCAAGCCGCAGCCCGAGATGATCATGGGTGTATGGGCGGCGTGGGTCATCTTGTTCATCTTCTTCCACGTTGTCGTGTGGGTCGACCCCGTGTACAAGTTTGTCGTCACCGACTGGGAGCCGTTCCTCTACACCCTGGTGGGAATCGAAGCCGTCTTCCTCCTCACGTGGTTCCGACTGGCCACCGTGTGTCCGTCCGATCCAGGCGTGATCCGTACGTTCCAAGTGGACATCACACAGATGCTCGCGAATGCTGCAACCGGCGTGGTGCCGCCTGAGGCCTCGTACTGTCGAACGTGTATGATCCGCAAGCCCATCCGATCCAAGCACTGCGCGCAATGTGGAGTGTGCGTCGCCCGAATGGACCACCACTGTGGCTGGATCAATCGATGCGTCGGTTATGGCAACCACCGGTTGTTTGTGTGCTTCTTGCTCCTTCACATCATCGTCGTGGTGGGTTTCGTCGTATTGGCGGGTGTGGTGTTCCAGCATTTCCTCCAGCCAGGCAACTTGGATGCCACGCTTGGCTCCTCAGTCATGCGTGTGTGGATGCAAGTCCCAGACCTGGTGGCTGACCACTTGCTTGCGCTCATGGTGTTCTTGTGGGGCATCAACACCGTCATCGGCCTTAGCTTTATGGCTGTGCAGCATCTGGGCAACATGGCACGGAACCTCACGGTGAACGAGTCGATCAACTGGCGTCGTTATCCGTACCTCAAGGCGGACCCCAAGAACAACTCCAAGGCGGCCGACAAGTTGCCAAGGCTACTCAATCCGTTCGACAAGGGTGGCTGGCACAACACTTTGGAGTTTTGGACTCGCTCAGGCTCATCCGCATTGGATTATCGCACTGTATTCCGCCTTCCGAACGCAGTGGACGAGCCGGAGGAGCCCATTATTAACGTTCAAGTTGTCTAACAACTCACATTTACAATAGACTTGGATTGGAATCGTGTCACATCACTCTCAGTGAGCGAATAATGCGTCCAGTAGCGCATCTTTCACCATCTCTTGAGAGATTAGCGGTCTCTGATGAAGAAAAACGCGTTCGCCTGACCCCCAAGTGATCATTCCGGCATTTGCCTTCCACAGCTCAAGCCTCCTTCCACTCCCCAAGCCTCCAGTTCCCTTCACCATGGTCAGCGCTTCCAAGATCGCCACCGTCTGCTGTCTCTCTCTCATTGAAGTCTATTGAGTCGTTTTACACGTGCTCTATAGCTGTTTGAACTACACCCTGTCAATTTACCGCTAAAGTTCTACTCCAGTAGTTGCTTTGCCAGCGCGCGTGGTCTCCCGAAAGATACGTTGCCAGTGTTGGTGTGCCTGGTCGATCGGTTGGGTGGAGTGTCGCTGCACTCGTTCGGGTGGTCGCCCCGTGGGTCGCTGCCGCTCTCGCCATTCGGTTGAACTCACTCTGATGATGGTGCCAATGTCGGACGCCTAAACAGTCCGCCAATCGTCGTGCCACCGCATAGAATCCGAGTAGTCTCTTCTTCCTGGGCGGTTTGTATTTGCTCATTTGCTGGTGGACGAGCGAGCTGCTGCCAACCACCTCAAGTGGTGTCCATCCCTTCTTCTGAGCTTCCTTCAGTCCTGCGATCAGGCCTTCGTACATGACTTGATTGTTGGTTGTGCCAGAGAGGCTCATGCTTGTGCTCCATACGATGTCTGCTTCCGTCGCCGTTTCAGTGCTCTTGACCATGACGGTTCCAGCTCTGCTCCGTTTGGATTTCTGGTCGGTGTGGCCGTTGAAGTACAGTATGTACTCGTCGTGCATACCATTTCTCCATCGCCATAACACGTTCAGGGTGACCAGCACATGCTGTTTCCAGAGGTCCACAATCTTCGTTCGTGCTATGGTGACTTCTGGTGCGTCAACTGTGCTCGGGTGGAGCTTTTCCCAATCCCACAGCCCAGTAGGGTTGGCTGACATGCTTAGGCTGAATACTTCGTGGCAGAACTGGCGTGGGTAGCTTCGCTCCCATCCCTTGCCGCTTGGAGTCCAAGCCTCTTCCAGCTGTGACCACAGCGCCTGTGCCTTTGGACAGTACCAGAAGATATGAGAAACTCTGCCACCGTCGGCGTCTTCCTCACAGTGGGGGCAGCCGCGCTTCCGATGTAGGCGATCCCACCCTGAGATGCGACCTCCCTTGATCCTCTGCATGAGTAGCTTCTGTCCCTCTGTAGCGTGTCGCAACCTCATGATCGTGGTCCACTCTAGTTCGGCCAGTGCGTTGCCGACCGTGTCGTCTTCCGCGCGTAGCCGTTCCGTTCTTGAAGCTGCTTCCCGTTCCGCTCGCTCCGTCGTGCTGCGATAGATCTTCTGTTTGAGGGTGGGTCTCCGCTCCATCGAGGGCTGGTTCCAGATCGGTACAAACGCATCCAACAATGGATGGAGCTCGAAGGTCGCCCTCCTGTCGTCCAAGTGCATCCGCGCCAGCTTCTGTGCCTCGATTCGTGTCGTCACTTGTCCAAGTTGTGTGCTTTTGCCATTCAGCGTGACCACTTCGAGTATGAATCCGTCATCTGCCTCCTCGAATCTCCAGGTGTCGTGGCTGGGCGGGTGTAGACAGAGGTCTTCTGGTTCCTCACGTGCGTAGAGTAAGGCCGGGTAGTTGTAGACTAGGATCTCGCAAAAACGCCGAAATTCTCGGACGAGTACTGGTGACATGGGGTAGTCGTGTCGGCGTGCCTTGAATCGGAGAGTGTAGTTCCTGTGCCATGTCACGTCTAGAGCGTCTTGTATGCGGTCGTGCGCCTGAAGCAAGTTCGGGAAATCAGACTTCTCAATCTGTCGGCTGCTTCCACTCTTCTTGTCCACAGTCGCCAGTACACCATCGCCGAGGGCGCGCGCAATCATGAGGCCACCCTTGTTGAATGATCCGTGTCCAGCATTTTGTTCGTTCAAAAGTGCGAACAGCAGGGCTTGATCTTCGCTGAAGTCTGCGTGATACCATCCGTCGTTCCACCATCTCCTGTCTGTGCGCGTCGTCACCGGCTTGGCGCACAGTGTTGCCTGGATTCTGTTCTCTTCGTCTCCGCGGGGCTGGGCTGTGATGCTGCGCAACGTCGATACACCAGTGGTTGCAAAATTCTTGCTGTTGAGCCTTGGAGCGGTTGCTAGATCTCGCGTGATCGATACCACGTTTGTTGCTGAGCCTCCTGCCGGCGTGCCGTTCAGCAGCGCGGTCCCGATCGCTCCTCTGATGCCAGAGATCGGCCGAGCCCACCGCAGAACCATCTTTGCGCTGGTGAGTAAGCATTCCTCGTGAACCAGGGGTAGGCCGAGACCTCCGGCCGCTCCAGGGAGTGCCGCTGTCTGTCTGCTCATCCATGGTTTGCCTGTTCGTGCATCTGCCGTTAGTGATCCTTGCCACACATAATTGCTGATGAACCGCTGTATCTGTGTGATGATGCCTGCCGTTGGGCACTGGTGTCGAGCGACGAAGAGGACCTTCGGCAATACTACCGCTTTCGCGATCTTGGCTCGCTGCCGGATGTTTGTTGTCTTCATTTCCGCTAGGTGAAGCCTGGATCGTATTTGCTGCAACGTGAGTGTCCACACATAGTCTTTGTCCACTCGACTCGCCACTTGCATCCCCAGATACCGCACGTGCTGTCCTGCCTTAATCGGCTGAATCTGCATGTCGTTGTGATGTCCCCGTGGGCCGGCGCTGTCGAGGCAGACCGCTATACATTTCCCCATGTTGATGCGTAGGCCAGAGGCATCCCCAAATTCCTGCAGAATCTCGAGCACCGGCTTCTCTTCGTGAGGACCTTGGATATACACAGTTGTGTCGTCCGCAAACCCAGCGCTCTTGATCCGCTGACCCGCGTTGATCTCAATTCCGCTTAAGTCGGTGCTTCGTGAGAAGATCTCGTGCAGCGTATCGACGGCTAGAATGAACAGAACTGGCGCAAGCGGGCATCCCTGACGAATACCGTTGGTCACCGGATGGTCCGTCGACAGCTCGCCGTCAACAAGATATGCTGCCGTAGTGTTTCGGTGCATCTGACGGACTGTTGTCACGAATTGGTCAGGAAAGCCGAATCTGGTGAGAACCGCGTAAAGAAATTCCCTGTCGAGTGTGTCGTAAGCTTTCGCAAAGTCCAGGAGCAGCGCCACTGAATCTCTCGGCACTTTTCCTTGGGTTACAAGACGCTGGACTGCCGTCCAGACGTCTATCGCGTCGTGCACTTGTCGGTCCGGTACGAATCCAAACTGCAGTGGGCTGACCAAGTTCGCAAGCAGTGGTCGCACTCTGTTCAAGAGTAGTCTGCTGTAGATCTTGTAGTCGGTGTTCAGTAAAGCAATCGGTCTGAAGTCTAGTCCGCTTTTGGGGTTCGTTGTCTTGGGCAGGCAGCAGATGATGGCTTGCTGGAAACTGTCCGGGACGATTCCGCGCTCGAACCATTTGCTGTACACCTCGGCCAGGATTGGAGCAAGCATTTCCTCGTGCTCTCTGTACCAATCGTTCGGCAATCCGTCGGGTCCACTGGACTTGCCCCGTGGGCAACTGCGAATGGCTGCTGAGACTTCGCTTGGAAGGAATGCCCCCAAGAGCTTTCCCATTCCGGGCCGTGGTGCCACGCTGCCTAGCTTCTTGAAGAACTCGTCAAGGACTCGCTTATCCACCGGCGTTTGCTGCGTGATGTGCTTCCAATCGGCCGCCATCTGCTCCGGTGCGCTGAGGCTGCTTGACGAATCTCGTGGTACGGCGACCTGTCGTCTTCTCTGAAATTTGGTCGAGATGCGCTTAAAGAAGGCAGAGGTCGCCGCAGCCGAGTTGCCTCGGTAAGCTCCGAACCTCCTGTTCCTGCCTTGCTTCCCCCTTTGTACATTGAGCTGGGTTAACTGCTCGCGCAGGTGCGTCGCTCGAGCCGCCCTGTCAAGCGTCATCTGCTCGATGGCCTGGGTTATACCTTCGACTGTGGCTGGGATTTCCGCCGCCGGCTCGTTCGCCCGTCTCCGCACGTTTCGTAGCTCCTTCTCGATTCTCCGTCGTCTCAGCCCGCGTTGATGCCGCTGAAGGATCATGCAGTCGCGTTTCGCCCGCAGGCACTGGCTCCGCAAACGGGTCTTCCACTTGTCCCATTCCTCCGCCAGCTTCTCTGCGTCCAGTTCGTCCACCACCTCTTCCAGCTGCCTCAGGCACTGCTCGCTGATCTCCTTGACCGTTGTCCGCGCGCAAGGTGGGATCGGATACTTGAGTAGCTTTCGCCGTCGCGCTCGCCTCGTGTGCCTCCGCCCTTCGCTTTGCGTTGTCCCGTACCGGAGCAGCACCGCGTCATGGTCACTTCTGCTGACAGGCGTGTGCACCACGACGTCATCCACCTGGTCGTAGTGCATCCGGTCCACGTACCATCTGTCCAGACGGCACGTCGTGACTTCATCTGCTTTCTGGGTGTTCATAAACGTGTGCTTGCTGGCGCGGTAGCTGGCGATCTGACTGCTGGCATGCGCCTCCAACATGTCGGCTGTGTCGGCGTCGACCAGGTCCCATGTCTCCAAAAGGCGGTGCAGCGCTGGCGAGTCGAATGCCCGCCTGCCTCCACGCGTCCTGTCGAGTTCCATGTCCAGCGTACAGTTGAAGTCGCCGCCCATGAAGAGTTTTCCTGCCGGACGTTCCCATTCCGCCATCTTCGTGAAGAGCTCTTCTCGTTTCTTCCGACTGACCGGCGCGTAGATTCCCACGATCGTGATTGCTTCGCTACGAAACGTAGCCGTCACTGCAATGAAGTGCGGTGACCATTGATCCTGCATCGTGGGTGATACGTCTTCCAGTTCCGAGTGTGGATGGAGTAGCATTGCCACCCCTCCTGCCGCCGTTGGTGTTGTTGTCCAGTACGACAGTCGTCTATCGAGCCGCCCACATTGGTATCCCCATGATCTGGCGTACAAGTCCTCCAACTTTGCAGCCCAGTCGTCCTTCGCCCTTGTCTCCTGTAGAAGCACGACGTCGACATGTTGACCCTCTCGTTGTCGCTTGAAGCCGTCAAACCATTCTTGAATCCGCGCTTCCTCCTTCTTCAAGCCTCGAACGTTCTGTGTGAGGAGTTGGATGCTGACCTTACGCTTCGGTGTTTGCTCGTCTCGAACTTCTTGTGGTATATCGATGCCTTCTTCATTGAGAGAATTATTCGTTGGCTTGTCTTCCGTGTGTCGCTCGTCCGGTCTGGTTGTGCTGGCCTGGCCAGGTTTCCCTCCCTTCCGAGCGTCTTGGCTGCTTGTCGAGATCTCGAGCCATCTCGATCTCGACGAGCTTGTGGTGCGATGTGTAGAGCTGTTCGCTCCGACTTGTTGTCCTTCCGTCCGTCGCACCTGCAGACGGTTGGACTCTTCTGCAGGTCCTATCATAACCTTGTAGCCTGGGCGCCGTTGTAGTCGCGCTCAGGCACAGGTTGAGATAATCCTGCTGCGCTCACCGCTGGTGCGAGTGAGCTCCAATCGTGGTTCCGGATCTCGTGACATATCTTCTGAGCCTCCTTGACGTTGGACATGATCCAGGTCTGGGCTCGTTGACATTGCTGCGCTACTGATCCGTGATAAGTTGTCATAACCATGATACTTACGACAAGTTGGTACCATTCTTGATCCGAGATTTCGTTCGGTGATCGGAGCGTCTCGAACTCAGGGCGTCCGATTATGTGAGCTACGGTTGCCCACATTTCCTTGCTGTGCGAAGCAGTCCACCTTACTTGATGCTGCTCCTGGTCGGATTGACTCGTCAGCCATTCGGATATCACCTCACCGGCCTCCTCGGGTATCGCATCCTTGAGCAGTTGTTCGAACGTCTGCTTGCGCGCTTCCATGATCCATTCTCTGCCTAGACGCCTGATGTGTCTCTCTGGCAGCTGTGCGAGGGCTACCTCCGGATATGGGAGCGATCTGAGCATGTCGAGAACCTGTTCATGCCGCCAGATCCGCCGTTCGCACTCGCCGTTAATGGTAGATGGCTTTGTCTCCTCTCCTACTCTCGCCTCCGACGTACTCGCCAGCCACGCTGCATACTCTTTTTCGTTCATTCCGTTGGCGCGCTTCCAGGCCATTGCGTTGGCTCCCGCGCGGTGCTGCTTGGGATTTAACTTGCCCAGCAGTTCCGCTAGCTCGACAGGTGGGACTGGCTCGCAGACGTTTGTCGGAGTGTCTTGCACGCTGTCTTCATCATCGGACATGTCGGAGCTGGTCGTGGGGTCGGTAGCCGGACCACTAGGCTCCCCGCCATTTGTGTCTGCTAGCGGCGTGCCTCGTACGTGCTGGTTTGACTTCATGCTCGCCACTTTGGATGCGTCTGGGATATTGTATAGCTGTAGTTCCGCGTAGACGCTCCTGTGCCTGTCCCGCATGCTCTCGTTGTTTGGCCCTGGTTTACTCCACTCTGTGTATAGTGCTTCATTGTATCGCACACACTGGAAATGGCACCGCGCTTGTCTGAAGATGAGAGTGAGTGGCAAGATACGTTTACGCAGGAACGTAGAGATATACTTGTACGCTTCGCCATCCTCCAGAGCTCTGACGCACGCTTTCTCGATTCCGTTATGGAGTTCAATGGTGTACATTTGAACGAATACTCGTGTTCTTGCTTCGTTGAATGGTTCACCCGGTGCATCGTTCGCGACATCCAGCACAAAGATTGGCTCCCTGAGGAACCATACTGCCGCCAGCAACTCTTCTGCCCCACTCCAACGTTCCGCTGTCCACCCTTTGCGTGCCTCCATGCTTTTCGTCTTGCGTATGAATTCGAGGATCTCCGTCATAACCAGCTCGGGGTTGTCCGGTATCTCCTTGTTTTTGTAACGCCGATACAGCCTCCGAGTGTCCACCGTCCCATCTTCAATCATCCGTGGAAGGTTATCCATGAGGCTGTCTAGTACTTGATCCTTGTAGTAGTTTGCCTCATCCGAGTGGAATTTGGTTGTGGATATCTCCTTCCGTACTGCAAGCTTGTTCGTCTTGGTGCAGTGAAGCGCGTAGAAGAAGCAGGCGCCGTTGCTTGGAACGTCCATGACCCGTGCTCCCAATACTCCCAGCCATTCCTGAAGAGACCGTGGGTCGTGGTGTTGACTCAGGATTTCGTCCAGTTTGGGGCTAGGATAGAGTTCGTGCCATGGCAGATCCGCCTCCGGCTTCTCTTCGACCTTCCTCGTCACATGGCTCCTGTCGAAGAATGCTGTAACCTCCTTTTGTTTGATAGGTTTGGGTACCTTTGGTGGTCTATGTTCCGATGCAAGTAGCTTGAACCAGTCTCGTGCCTTGATGACCTCGTCTTCCTGCTTCGGTGTGATGTCCGTCTTCTCAATGTCTTCGTCCGACGCCCGTCTCGCCCGCTTTTGGGCCGAGTTGCTTGTATCTTCTGGGTCTTCCCCGTCAATGACGTTGTCGTCCCTCTTACCGTTTCCGTGCTTCGCTGTCTCCGCACCGATTGTTTTCTCTGGATGCTTCTGGCTGACCGGAGTCTTGGCCTGCGCCACTCGCGCCTTCGCTGCTGCGATCGTTGCCTGCAATCTCCGCTCGTGACGCTCCGCATCCGCCTTCTTGCTGTTCAGGATCAGCTCTTGGTACGCATTGATCTTCTTGGTTACCTCTGCGTGTCGTTGCCGTTGCTCTGCCACTTGAGGGTGCTTTGCATTGAGTGCTTCCTGCGCCTTAGTTGCTGCTTGCTTGACCGCAAGCCCTTTGGTTTTAGCCATTTTCGCAAACTCACGTTCTTTTTTGGCTCTTTCTTTTGCTTCTTCCTTGTGACGACTCTCCAGCGTTGGCGCGTGTGTCGCCCTCAAATTGTCCATTTGTTGCACGAAGTCCTTGATTCCGTTGTCAGAAACATCGGTGATCTTGGGCCATGAAGCTCCTGCGAGTTCAACGTCAGCGCTGTATTTCGCGAGGGTCTTCTGCTTGTCCTTGTTTTCGCATCGGGGCTTTCTCGGGTCGTGGTCCGTCACAAGACACTCGCTACATGGGAAGCGAAATGCTCTGCTGGGATGGTGGATATCCACCGACGATCTAAGTTCCCCCTTCCGAATGTTGATTCGTCTCACGTTGGTCAGCCTTTCCGGACAAGCCATCTGATCAAAGGAGACCATCCACATGTGCGGCATTGGTCGTGCACAGTTGAAACTCTTGACCTCTTTGATTTTGAACGCGTCGATTCCCGTGAGTTTGTACATGAGCTCTCGTACATCATGATGACGTAGGTCAGGTCTCGACAGAAGATTAACCTTGTACATCATTCCATGCGCGTTGTCGTCTACTCCGACTCGGACTTCCGCTGAGGTGAACGAGTCCGTGGCTTTAAGCTGGACTTTTCCTTTGCCAAAGTTGAAGGTTTGGTCCATCCACACCTTGCGTGTGTCTGGGCGCACGAATCGTAGGGTCACGATCTGAGAGTTCGGTTCTAACAGCACCTCTTGTACGTCGGAGAGAAGGCGTAGGACTCTTTTCTCTTGTGCGTCGTTGTCCTTGCATCCTTCCATTAGAGCCATGACAAGCAGTTTTTGGCCGGACCGATGTGACCATTTGGTTCCCACTGGCAGTCTCATATACAGCCTGTATCCGAGGTGATCTTTGTGGAAGTCCCTGATGGCGTCTTGTTCCTTACCGACGTGTGTCTCGTCGATGAAGAGTGGTGGTTCTGCTAGGTGGATCTGCTTAGATGCCCAGAGAAACAACGTGTGCTTCTCTTTTTTGGTCATCGGTCGTTGATCTCCATCCCGCATCATTGCCTTTGGCTTCTTCAGTGCGCACATGTAGTACTGTGCGTGCACCGTCTCGTCTTCACGCTCGGTCGTCAGGTCGAGAGGTGTACCGGCTGAGCCCACCAACTTCGCCCTGATGGCAGCTGCTCCCTGGGCAGTCCAGACCGTGGTGGCGCCTTGTTCACTCTTTTTCCTGTTGCCGAAGTCTTCACCCGCGCGCAGCACGCGTCTCCCGGTCACCGGCTTGTGTCCGATCGGCGGTGCGTATGTCGTGGGCTTCTTGGCGTTTGGACGGCCCTTGCGGACGGTTGTCCATTCTCTTTCCAGATTGAGTTCCAGCTTATTGAACTTGTTGAACACCCCTGTCGCCTCTTGCGATGCCCCTCCAGCACCTTGTGACTCACATTCTTGGGTTGTGACAGAGTTATCTGCTCCTTCGCTGGTTTCCGAGGCCACGAGGTCACCGGTCGCATTATTGGTGTCTCCCGTGCTCGATGCGTCGTATGAGTCCTGCTCACAGTCCTCCCGCGTAGCGTGCTTATCTCTATGGCCGCCCGAATCCTCGCGTCTCGTTTGCTCCTGTGAGTCGAGAAGCGCATTGTCCTCAAACTCATTTGGAGCCGGAGACGGGATCCTGTCCGGCGGATCCTTACCAGGGGTTACTCCTTCTCCCATGGTTTTCTGTGGCCGATGCGGCCGAGTGTTCCCGTGATCCCCCTCCTTCTCTCGGCGTTTGCTTGGCCTTTGCTTGCCTTTTCTCTGTCCGGGGGTTGGCCACCCGAGGTCTAGGCTGCAAATCGGAAAGTACCGTCTGCTGTCTCGCTGCCGCCTCGGCAGTCATGGTCTCCACCGTCAGTGCCTATGGCTACGACGACTATGACTACGGATATGGCAAGAACGACTACGACTATGGATACGGCAAGAAGCACCACAAGCACCACGTCCGCAAGCACCACAAGAAGGACTATGGCTATGGCTACGACAACTATGGTTATGGTTATGGCGGTTATGGCGGCTATGGCTATGATGGCTATGGCTACGACAACAAGAAGTACGGCAACAACTACTATGACGATGGCTACGGCTATGGCTATGGTTACGTCGGCAAGAAGTACAACTACTACAACTAGTCGCTTGTGCTCGTCGCGTGTCTGTCATTATTCTGTGTACGTCTAGTAGCTATAGAGCGCGTGTAAAACGACTCAATAGACTTCAATGAGAGAGAGTGTACGTCTAGCGTTGAAAGTCTCATGCATGTGCTCTGGCGCCTAGTTTCGCGTCCCCCGTTAAGTCAAAGTATTGTCGTTTTTCACATCATCACACTCATTTTATTATCCTTTGTACTGAAAACCCAGCATCTGTGCCTAGTTCTTGGTGATGGTGAACTGATCCACGACCTTCTTCGAGTCACTGTTGATGTACGTCCACTGCATCGACTTTGGGCCGACGTGCACGTTCATGATACCGTAGTCCTTGCTCTGGACGACGTGCCACGACGCCTTGTTGTTGTTGAGCTCGTTGGCTTCGATGTTACCGGCACCACCCGAGACGAGGTACACTGGGGCCTTTGGGTTGGTGTACGTCTTCTTGTCGCTCGAGACACCGTCCGTCTTGGCGGCGTTGCGGGCGATCGGCATCTGGCGTTCGTAACGGTGACGGTGGCCAGAGATGACGATGTCGACGTTGTACTTGAGGAAGAGCTCTTCGAACGCCGACTGGAGGTTCTTCGAGTAGTCCGTTGGAGCGCCATTGGCGTCGACCTGCTCGAGGTGGTAGATAGGACGATGCATGGTCACGACGATCCAAGGCACGTTGGCACGGTTAGCCGCAGCCTTCTTCAAGTCCTCTTCCAACCAAGCCACCTGGTTACCAAAGCCACCGTTCTTGTGAGTCAACGTGTACGAGTTCGAAGGCGCATCTAGGTAACCCGTCTCGGACGAGAGCGAGGTGAAGTGGACCGACGCGTAGTCGAACGAGTACCACATGCTCTTGACACCCTTGGACTCGGCCGAAGGCATCTTAAAGCGCGAGTTGAAGGCCGTGTAGTTACCGAGGTGGTCCTTCTTGAACGTCGACAAGAGACACGCTGGCGAATGGCACTCGGCTTCGTGGTTGCCTGGCAAGACCATGTACGGCACCTGCTGCATCAATGGGGTCATCTCGTTCATCCACTGGTTGTACACTTCTTCATAGTAGAAGCCGAGCGCCTGCGATGGCACAAGGAAGTCACAGTGCTGCATTACGCATGTGCACGTGGTGCGTATTGATGGTTGGGTTTTTTGGTGGCGTTTGAGCAATGCTGATGGTGGTGGTGGTGGCTAGAGCACAAGGTGGTGGTGCAGTATCTGCTCAGCCAAGGGTTTGACCCGCAACAAGCCAATGTCGACGGCGTCTCGGCGCTTGACATCGCCAAGTACCGCAAGATCGAATGGCTCGTGAAGGTGCTTGAGTCGAATGACCGAACGTTCGCAGAGGTAAGACTCTCGACCTAGATGAAGCGCGTCTGACGTAGTGTAGCTAGGGGAGAGGATATCGTCGTTCATTTACATGTAACACAATATACCTGACCTTCATCATCAAGACTCTCGTGCGCCATCGTTGCCCTTCTTCCACTTCTAACTTTGGTATTCCTTGCACAGGCACCCACCAAGTGTCGAGAATCGAGACTCTGGGTGACACTACTGTACGGCTTCATTCTTTCTGGATTGTTCTCTTTGAGCTACTTTTTGCCGTGGTGGATTGCGGCCCCACTCATCTTACTCGTACTCTGGCTGGCGCTCAAGAAGATTCGCAAGCCCCATGGACACGGAGGACACAGTCACGGTACCAAGAATGTGGCGACATTGCACCCTTCCAAGCGAGACATGGTCGTGACGGGAAGCGTCGTCCTCGCCAAGCCACAGAAGGAACCAGCTTTCTCGAAGAAGCACGAGCCAAGCGGGCTATCCACGCTGTTCAAGCCGCAGCCCGAGATGATCATGGGTGTATGGGCGGCGTGGGTCATCTTGTTCATCTTCTTCCACGTTGTCGTGTGGGTCGACCCCGTGTACAAGTTTGTCGTCACCGACTGGGAGCCGTTCCTCTACACCCTGGTGGGAATCGAAGCCGTCTTCCTCCTCACGTGGTTCCGACTGGCCACCGTGTGTCCGTCCGATCCAGGCGTGATCCGTACGTTCCAAGTGGACATCACACAGATGCTCGCGAATGCTGCAACCGGCGTGGTGCCGCCTGAGGCCTCGTACTGTCGAACGTGTATGATCCGCAAGCCCATCCGATCCAAGCACTGCGCGCAATGTGGAGTGTGCGTCGCCCGAATGGACCACCACTGTGGCTGGATCAATCGATGCGTCGGTTATGGCAACCACCGGTTGTTTGTGTGCTTCTTGCTCCTTCACATCATCGTCGTGGTGGGTTTCGTCCTATTGGCGGGTGTGGTGTTCCAGCATTTCCTCCAGCCAGGCAACTTGGATGCCACGCTTGGCTCCTCAGTCATGCGTGTGTGGATGCAAGTCCCAGACCTGGTGGCTGACCACTTGCTTGCGCTCATGGTGTTCTTGTGGGGCATCAACACCGTCATCGGCCTTAGCTTTATGGCTGTGCAGCATCTGGGCAACATGGCACGGAACCTCACGGTGAACGAGTCGATCAACTGGCGTCGTTATCCGTACCTCAAGGCGGACCCCAAGAACAACTCCAAGGCGGCCGACAAGTTGCCAAAGCTACTCAATCCGTTCGACAAGGGTGGCTGGCACAACACTTTGGAGTTTTGGACTCGCTCAGGCTCATCCGCATTGGATTATCGCACTATGTTCCGCCTTCCGAACGCAGTGGACGAGCCGGAGGAGCCCATTATTAACGTTCAAGTTGTCTAACAACTCACATTACAATAGACTTGGATTGGAATCGTGTCACATCACTCTCAGTGAGCGAATAATGCGTCCAGTAGCGCATCTTTCACCATCTCTTGAGAGATTAGCGGTCTCTGATGAAGAAAAACGCGTTCGCCTGACCCCCAAGTGATCATTCCGGCATTTGCCTTCCACAGCTCAAGCCTCCTTCCACTCCCCAAGCCTCCAGTTCCCTTCACCATGGTCAGCGCTTCCAAGATCGCCACCGTCTGCTGTCTCGCTGCCGCCTCGGCAGTCATGGTCTCCACCGTCAGTGCCTATGGCTACGACGACTATGACTACGGATATGGCAAGAACGACTACGACTATGGATACGGCAAGAAGCACCACAAGCACCACGTCCGCAAGCACCACAAGAAGGACTATGGCTATGGCTACGACAACTATGGTTATGGTTATGGCGGTTATGGCGGCTATGGCTATGATGGCTATGGCTACGACAACAAGAAGTACGGCAACAACTACTATGACGATGGCTACGGCTATGGCTATGGTTACGTCGGCAAGAAGTACAACTACTACAACTAGTCGCTTGTGCTCGTCGCGTGTCTGTCATTATTCTGTGTACGTCTAGTAGCTATAGAGCGCGTGTAAAACGACTCAATAGACTTCAATGAGAGAGAGTGTACGTCTAGCGTTGAAAGTCTCATGCATGTGCTCTGGCGCCTAGTTTCGCGTCCCCCGTTAAGTCAAAGTATTGTCGTTTTTCACATCATCACACTCATTTTATTATCCTTTGTACTGAAAACCCAGCATCTGTGCCTAGTTCTTGGTGATGGTGAACTGATCCACGACCTTCTTCGAGTCACTGTTGATGTACGTCCACTGCATCGACTTTGGGCCGACGTGCACGTTCATGATACCGTAGTCCTTGCTCTGGACGACGTGCCACGACGCCTTGTTGTTGTTGAGCTCGTTGGCTTCGATGTTACCGGCACCACCCGAGACGAGGTACACTGGGGCCTTTGGGTTGGTGTACGTCTTCTTGTCGCTCGAGACACCGTCCGTCTTGGCGGCGTTGCGGGCGATCGGCATCTGGCGTTCGTAACGGTGACGGTGGCCAGAGATGACGATGTCGACGTTGTACTTGAGGAAGAGCTCTTCGAACGCCGACTGGAGGTTCTTCGAGTAGTCCGTTGGAGCGCCATTGGCGTCGACCTGCTCGAGGTGGTAGATAGGACGATGCATGGTCACGACGATCCAAGGCACGTTGGCACGGTTAGCCGCAGCCTTCTTCAAGTCCTCTTCCAACCAAGCCACCTGGTTACCAAAGCCACCGTTCTTGTGAGTCAACGTGTACGAGTTCGAAGGCGCATCTAGGTAACCCGTCTCGGACGAGAGCGAGGTGAAGTGGACCGACGCGTAGTCGAACGAGTACCACATGCTCTTGACACCCTTGGACTCGGCCGAAGGCATCTTAAAGCGCGAGTTGAAGGCCGTGTAGTTACCGAGGTGGTCCTTCTTGAACGTCGACAAGAGACACGCTGGCGAATGGCACTCGGCTTCGTGGTTGCCTGGCAAGACCATGTACGGCACCTGCTGCATCAATGGGGTCATCTCGTTCATCCACTGGTTGTACACTTCTTCATAGTAGAAGCCGAGCGCCTGCGATGGCACAAGGAAGTCACAGTGCTGCATTACGCATGTGCACGTGGTGCGTATTGATGGTTGGGCTTTTTGGTGGCGTTTGAGCAATGCTGATGGTGGTGGTGGTGGCTAGAGCACAAGGTGGTGGTGCAGTATCTGCTCAGCCAAGGGTTTGACCCGCAACAAGCCAATGTCGACGGCGTCTCGGCGCTTGACATCGCCAAGTACCGCAAGATCGAATGGCTCGTGAAGGTGCTTGAGTCGAATGACCGAACGTTCGCAGAGGTAAGACTCTCGACCTAGATGAAGCGCGTCTGACGTAGTGTAGCTAGGGGAGAGGATATCGTCGTTCATTTACATGTAACACAATATACCTGACCTTCATCATCAAGACTCTCGTGCGCCATCGTTGCCCTTCTTCCACTTCTAACTTTGGTATTCCTTGCACAGGCACCCACCAAGTGTCGAGAATCGAGACTCTGGGTGACACTACTGTACGGCTTCATTCTTTCTGGATTGTTCTCTTTGAGCTACTTTTTGCCGTGGTGGATTGCGGCCCCACTCATCTTACTCGTACTCTGGCTGGCGCTCAAGAAGATTCGCAAGCCCCATGGACACGGAGGACACAGTCACGGTACCAAGAATGTGGCGACATTGCACCCTTCCAAGCGAGACATGGTCGTGACGGGAAGCGTCGTCCTCGCCAAGCCACAGAAGGAACCAGCTTTCTCGAAGAAGCACGAGCCAAGCGGGCTATCCACGCTGTTCAAGCCGCAGCCCGAGATGATCATGGGTGTATGGGCGGCGTGGGTCATCTTGTTCATCTTCTTCCACGTTGTCGTGTGGGTCGACCCCGTGTACAAGTTTGTCGTCACCGACTGGGAGCCGTTCCTCTACACCCTGGTGGGAATCGAAGCCGTCTTCCTCCTCACGTGGTTCCGACTGGCCACCGTGTGTCCGTCCGATCCAGGCGTGATCCGTACGTTCCAAGTGGACATCACACAGATGCTCGCGAATGCTGCAACCGGCGTGGTGCCGCCTGAGGCCTCGTACTGTCGAACGTGTATGATCCGCAAGCCCATCCGATCCAAGCACTGCGCGCAATGTGGAGTGTGCGTCGCCCGAATGGACCACCACTGTGGCTGGATCAATCGATGCGTCGGTTATGGCAACCACCGGTTGTTTGTGTGCTTCTTGCTCCTTCACATCATCGTCGTGGTGGGTTTCGTCCTATTGGCGGGTGTGGTGTTCCAGCATTTCCTCCAGCCAGGCAACTTGGATGCCACGCTTGGCTCCTCAGTCATGCGTGTGTGGATGCAAGTCCCAGACCTGGTGGCTGACCACTTGCTTGCGCTCATGGTGTTCTTGTGGGGCATCAACACCGTCATCGGCCTTAGCTTTATGGCTGTGCAGCATCTGGGCAACATGGCACGGAACCTCACGGTGAACGAGTCGATCAACTGGCGTCGTTATCCGTACCTCAAGGCGGACCCCAAGAACAACTCCAAGGCGGCCGACAAGTTGCCAAAGCTACTCAATCCGTTCGACAAGGGTGGCTGGCACAACACTTTGGAGTTTTGGACTCGCTCAGGCTCATCCGCATTGGATTATCGCACTATGTTCCGCCTTCCGAACGCAGTGGACGAGCCGGAGGAGACCATTACTAACGTTCAAGTTGTCTAACAACTCACATTACAATAGACTTGGATTGGAATCGTGTCACATCACTCTCAGTGAGCGAATAATGCGTCCAGTAGCGCATCTTTCACCATCTCTTGAGAGATTAGCGGTCTCTGATGAAGAAAAACGCGTTCGCCTGACCCCCAAGTGATCATTCCGGCATTTGCCTTCCACAGCTCAAGCCTCCTTCCACTCCCCAAGCCTCCAGTTCCCTTCACCATGGTCAGCGCTTCCAAGATCGCCACCGTCTGCTGTCTCGCTGCCGCCTCGGCAGTCATGGTCTCCACCGTCAGTGCCTATGGCTACGACGACTATGACTACGGATATGGCAAGAACGACTACGACTATGGATACGGCAAGAAGCACCACAAGCACCACGTCCGCAAGCACCACAAGAAGGACTATGGCTATGGCTACGACAACTATGGTTATGGTTATGGCGGTTATGGCGGCTATGGCTATGATGGCTATGGCTACGACAACAAGAAGTACGGCAACAACTACTATGACGATGGCTACGGCTATGGCTATGGTTACGTCGGCAAGAAGTACAACTACTACAACTAGTCGCTTGTGCTCGTCGCGTGTCTGTCATTATTCTGTGTACGTCTAGTAGCTATAGAGCGCGTGTAAAACGACTCAATAGACTTCAATGAGAGAGAGTGTACGTCTAGCGTTGAAAGTCTCATGCATGTGCTCTGGCGCCTAGTTTCGCGTCCCCCGTTAAGTCAAAGTATTGTCGTTTTTCACATCATCACACTCATTTTATTATCCTTTGTACTGAAAACCCAGCATCTGTGCCTAGTTCTTGGTGATGGTGAACTGATCCACGACCTTCTTCGAGTCACTGTTGATGTACGTCCACTGCATCGACTTTGGGCCGACGTGCACGTTCATGATACCGTAGTCCTTGCTCTGGACGACGTGCCACGACGCCTTGTTGTTGTTGAGCTCGTTGGCTTCGATGTTACCGGCACCACCCGAGACGAGGTACACTGGGGCCTTTGGGTTGGTGTACGTCTTCTTGTCGCTCGAGACACCGTCCGTCTTGGCGGCGTTGCGGGCGATCGGCATCTGGCGTTCGTAACGGTGACGGTGGCCAGAGATGACGATGTCGACGTTGTACTTGAGGAAGAGCTCTTCGAACGCCGACTGGAGGTTCTTCGAGTAGTCCGTTGGAGCGCCATTGGCGTCGACCTGCTCGAGGTGGTAGATAGGACGATGCATGGTCACGACGATCCAAGGCACGTTGGCACGGTTAGCCGCAGCCTTCTTCAAGTCCTCTTCCAACCAAGCCACCTGGTTACCAAAGCCACCGTTCTTGTGAGTCAACGTGTACGAGTTCGAAGGCGCATCTAGGTAATCCGTCTCGGACGAGAGCGAGGTGAAGTGGACCGACGCGTAGTCGAACGAGTACCACATGCTCTTGACACCCTTGGACTCGGCCGAAGGCATCTTAAAGCGCGAGTTGAAGGCCGTGTAGTTACCGAGGTGGTCCTTCTTGAACGTCGACAAGAGACACGCTGGCGAATGGCACTCGGCTTCGTGGTTGCCTGGCAAGACCATGTACGGCACCTGCTGCATCAATGGGGTCATCTCATTCATCCACTGTTTGTACACTTCTTCATGGTAGAAGCCGAGCACCTGCGATGGCACAAGGAAGTCATCGTCAGCGTACGAGATGTCGCCGAGATGGAAGACGAGGGACGTGTCGTTGGCCAAAGTGTTGACGTAGTCCCGAGTAGCAGCTCCGTTGTCACCGTAGCCAAGGTCACCATAGACGAGCATGTCGAACTCGGACTTGTCACCCGCCTCACGCGCCGTCGTGAAGAACGCGACGTCGCTACGCTGCGAGGAATTTCCTGAACTGCCGACCTGGTAGTAGTACTTGGTGTTTGCCTTGAGACCCGAGACGGACGCGTGGTACTGGTAGAGTGAGTACTTGTCGTCCGAGTAGTACGATTCAATGGCGATCGTGACGTCCGAGCGCTCTGTCAGTGCGTCAGCGGACGAGCCGATCCAGACCGTGCTGTCCGAGACCTGGTCGTGCGTGGCCCAGGAGACCGTCATCCCCGTACCAGCCGTGGCGCCAGCGTACGCGAGGTGCACTTGCTGAGGGATCTTCTTGACGTCATCGCGCACTCGACACGACTGGCTGGGCGTGAGGTCCCCGAACTTGAACTGGTACGAGCACAGCGCCTTGGGCGTGCAGCCCATGGGAATGAGCTTCCATTTGCACGACGCATCGTCAATCGCCGACGCCGTCGCCACCAGCACACTCACCGCAATCAACGCACTCTTCCACACAGCCACCATGGTGTTCCTCGACTGGGAATTCTGAAGTGTCCGTGCTCAGAAGGGAGTCAAGAGAACAGGAGACGACAACATGACACACGCGGTGGAGATTCAAGCATCCGGTTTCATGGTTCAACTTGAGTCACATTGCCCTCCCAGCTGGCGACGAATGATGTCCTTTGGTGATGGATGCAAGATTCACTTCTTCCTTGTCGTCGACTCTCTGGCAAGCAGCTCCATGCACGAAAGGCGCACCTGAGTACATGGTCCACATGACGAAGTGGGCGTTCGGTGGTGTCATCTTGAGAGGTTATCGCCCTTCACCATCGTGTACTCACTATTAGCGAAGGAGCCAGTATCTATCTGATGCGTGGGCAGCCCTCTTCTTAGTACCACGAGTGCTACTGGACTCCATACGCGGAGCGGCTACAAAGAAACTCAATGAGCACGACACCCCGCCAGATTACTTGACGCAAACACTATGGCGATGAAGCGATATGTATGCAATGTGCAACTTATGAACCAACTTGGGATCCATGAAGCTCCTTTTAAACGTCGTCCGACGCGTGCTTGGTCGGCTAGTGCTCCTTTGAAGACCACTGCATCGCTAAGTGGAGCGTCACAGCTGGAGACCCCTTGGGCGCGAGGGTCGTAGTCGCATGCTCCCATTTGCCATCCACGACACCAGAGTTCTTCGACACGTCTTGGAGTTTGTGCAATCCCTCTAGTTGTGCTGAAGAAGAAACAAAAAGCGTCAATCACAGACGAGATACCGACAGATCAAGAGACGAGATGACATACCTGGTGTCAGGAAGCAACCCGGGGGTCTCGACGACGAAGTAAAACGTAAATCCGTCGAACGTCGAAGCATTGCTCTTCTGTAGATCGATCCAAAACGACTGCGTCTCCCACTGCGGGCTCGCACCACCCTTTGCATCAATCAGCGTCCGACTCGCTGCCACTTCGCAATGGTCAGGACCAAGCAACCGCCACTTGCAGTACGGACTCTGAGTGGCGAGATGACGATCTTTGGGAGGCCTTCAACGCGAAATCCGTAACGTCAATCCTGTCGGTCACTCTGTGATGAGTTATGAAGGTCAGGTATATTGTGTTACATGTAAATGAACGACGATATCCTCTCTCCTAGCTACACTTCGTCGGTGTCGGTCACTTTGATACGTAGACGATCTGAGTGCTCGACTCGTCTGGTCGTGAGAGAGCGACTCTCCGTCGTCTTCAACTCCATATTTCTCGCATCTTCTCCAAGATCTCTCGCTTCACACCGACCCACCACCACCGCCTTACCTACCTTAGCCACAGCTCCTCCACGCGAAGCTTCTACGCGACGATCATCTTGGAACCATGGTGCTCAATTTCCTCGCGAGATGCCCAGATGCAACTGCACCTGCCGATCGCATGCGGTGTCGTCATCGACTCCGTCACGATACGACACTCCAGACCAGATTACTTGGCCATCTTGAGCACATCAAAGTCGGACGTGTACTGGACTTTGAGCAGATAACGAGGCAACGCCAGAGCCTCACCCGGGGATAGCGATCTATCCTGACTCATCTCTCGTACAGCGCCAGTCGTGTCTGTTGAGAGATCGAGTCCTTCCACCAAACTGCAGACGTGCTCCGTACGCTCGAGCCGCTCCGTGTAGATATAGTAGTACACCAAACCAAGCAGATATCTGATCCACACAAGCTACAATAAGATCCAAAGTGGTCGTCATCCCGACCAAACCAACGGGATACGCGAGCTGCAGCTCGAACTTCGACAGCTTCAGCTCGAGCATATGGTCCGCGTCCTCACGCATCTCGCTCCAGCAACTCGTCCCTCGCACAATAGTACAGCTCCCGCCATCGCTCTTTAATCGACGACGTGTACGATTCGTCAATGAGTGGTTGGTTGACCACCTGACGACTAAAGTCGATCGCAAACTTGGGACTCAGGAAGTCTGTCTTGAACAAAAGGCCAGACCCGCCGCCAACCATAGAATGTCACCAAGATCGTGTAACACGTGCAGAGTTGTCGTCAATCCAGCTTGGTCCTCGATCGGTAGATCCGATTCGCCCAACAATGGACTCTTTCTGACACTCCCCGCGTCCTCTTCTGTATCGAGTTTCTTGCGCTGACACGATATCGGAAAGTTTAACGTTGGTGAGGGCGTCAATGTAACCATCTCTCCCTCTACGACGCCCTGTGACCCAGAAGCTCGATCGTGGCAATCTTGTTGAGCATCAAATCCTATGAGAAGGAAGCGCGCTGTCGCATGACTTGTGCTTAAATTGCTCGCTCAGTCGAGGAATAGCTGCGTTAAATAAACGCTAGTTCTTGTTTGAAGCAAGGGCCTGGGCGTCTTGGCGCATTTATCCGTGTTTTGCGGTAAGTTACTTAAGGAGGACTACTCTTCTCCTCTTCGTCCTTTGCGTGCTCTGACTGATACAACGTAAAACAGTCATCACAAACACGAACTTGCTTCGCGCCCGGCGGTACATGCAGTTCTCTACCAGAATGCTCACCACAGACCGAATAGCTGCACTTTCGACAATGATGGCGTGGTCGAATAAGCTTGGTGAATGAGCACCGACATATTTTGCAGAACGAGATTGGCAAAGGATCCAGCGCTGCTTTAATTCGAGTCTCACTCGGGTTCTCGTGGCAACTAATAATGAGTTGGCCAACGAGATGATCCACCTGTTCATGCCCGTCTTTCAAGGATCTGACAAGATCCTGCCTCGAGTGGTACTTGGTAATGTCGATACCCGCCAGTTGCGCCAACGTCGTTCCCAAACATGTCCAATCAAGGAGCTCCGAACCTTGCAATTTAGCCACATCCAAGCAAAATTGATCGGTGACCTCGACAACGGGATCCCCCAGTCTCACCGCACCCCCAAAATCAACCAGAGTCGCGCCACCTTGTTCCCCAGAATGAAGCATAATATTCACTGGTTTCAAATCAGCGAAGCAATACTTCTTCGAGTGAATATGGCAAAGTGCTTCGAAGCAATCGTGCGCAATGGTGATCAATGCTCGAAGCTCAATCGGAGACTGTTGCGTGAGCAAGTCAGCAGCACACCGAGCAAAGAACGGCATCACGATAATATGCCGCTGCTCGTTTTCGGCATTTCCAGTGGAAAATGACTTGAGAAACTAAACAATATTCTTGTGACTTCCCAACGCGAGATTGGCAACAACTTCTCTCTGAAACGCTTGCTTGTGCATCGGACCATACACTTTCGCAATTAGAATGCCACCAAATCTGGAATAGGCATAATAGAAGGTAGATTTCGCTTGACCTTGGCTCAAATTGAGCGGACTATCCAATAGAACCCCTTCACGGGTTCCAATGGCATTTCGCGTCAAAGATTTGATCGCTGATCGAACACTTGTACGGATCTGAAGCGCTTCTGCAGACGTCAAAGCGGGCGACTGTAGCAGACTGTACCTTGCCGGGGTCTTTGTTGAGTAAATGATTCAGTTCTCCAGTGGCGAACTGCACTTGGACCCGGTTCAGATTTCCGCGCACATCCATAGCAACTGCGCGTTGAGGCACTTGCACGATGAGCACATCCTTCTTTGTAGCACCATACGACTCAATCGGTGAATCTTCCTCCAACCTCTGTTTCCCTCCTGCGTCACTGCGAAGACTGTGAGGTCGGATGGAGCAATCCCTGCGAGGTGGCTGTCTTTGTACTTGTCCTTCACCGCATCCCGCAGAGCGACAACATCTTCAATATCCACGGACACAGCATCCACCGACGTCAGAGCATTGCCGTCTTGGCCCACGAGCTGGAACCATCTTCAATCCACGTGGCAAATTCCAGAATGACGATCAAAATAACCTCAACTGAGGCTGAATCACTGCCAGGCTAGCAGAGATTCAGCTTCAGTTGCCGAGCACACTATCAACTCCTTCACGAGGTCCCCATAGCCTGCATGAAGAAACTGTCGTGTGGCACTCCTCCGCTGCCCAGCTAGATTGGTCCACGAAGACTCGACCGCACCACCATCTCCGCATCTGACGCTGGATGAATTCGATGTCTCCATCGCGTTGTTCATCTTCATGAGCGCACTGTCGGTTCGTGTGGTTGAGAGCGTCTATCTGAAGGAGATATTTGAGAAGGTGGCATCGAAGCAAGTCAAGGCAGCGGCCAAGGCAGTGGCAAGAGCCAACAAAGCAACAAAACAAGTCAAGCACTCGGCATTCGACGCATTTGATCCACCATTAGGGTCGAAGAACTAGCGCTTTACGGGATAAAAATAAATGCTGTTGTTTTGTATGGGAAAATTGATGCCCACAATGTGTTTAGCCAGGAATAACCGAAACTGTTTTATCTTGAAGTTTGTATTGAAGTTTTGGCGGCTCACAATATGCCCTTCACAGAAAGCGGACAATCGTCCGCTCAACCTTCATCACGTCACCAATGCTTGCACAGTCTACACAACAAGCCGACTATGAGTATGCTGCGCAACTCGTGCGCGCATACTTCTCAATGCTTACAGTCGGCTGTCCATCCATTGGAACCTGCTCAAATCCCTACTGCCACTCAAATGCAGCATTTCCGTCGCCCAAGTCACCCACTGAAGCGGCTTTACTTGCCATTCACCTCGCAACGAAGAAGCCTCAGCCACTGTGTATCCCCCTGATGACAGCCGAAGTCCTATCAAAGTTTGCCGAAGAGGAACGGCCAGAAGTTGATGAAGATGAAGAAGAATTGGTCGAATTAGAAGAAGTCCATGACGCGGCTTTAGCTGCAGCAGCTTGCTCACCTCGGCGCCGCCTGTCCGATGCCATGGAGCTCGATCTCGCACTAAATATCCCAGGATCTTCCGAAGAACGAGAGCAAGTAGCTTTGTCGAGATCAAAAGCGGGCTTGAAACGCAGGAACAGCTTGCAAAAACAAAAGCTATTGGATGCTATTCGACAGAGCAATGTCAGTCCACACCAAAGTCGACGCGAAATGCCGGTCGCCAAGAAGAACTGAGATGCCCAACCAGAACCGCAATCATCAATAAAACATTCACCATTCATTTGTCCCATTTGCTCACTCTCTAGATGCCTTGTACGGGCATTTCCATCATCGGCTCTGGACGCACTGCAGCATTCTCACCGTCCCCATTCATTGGCTGTGGGTGCCAAGCTGGGGCCAACGACAATACAAAGCCTGTGAAAAAGTAGCGTACGTCCTGGAGAAACCCACGATCCGCAGCAATCCGCAGATGGCGCGTCAAAGAAGCCAATCCTTGACGACCAGACTGAGCATTCTGAGCACCGTTGGGGTTGTTCTGTGCGGCTTCGCCTCGGCCATTGGCGTTCTCGGCTGGAGCGGCCTCAGCTTGACCGTTCAGGCGCTGGTAGACCTCATAGACCTTGGCCAGGATACCTGTAATATGCCTTTAAGAGGAACGGATCTCGTTAGTCGATATCCAATCAGAGAAAACACCAGTCCGATGCACTTACAAGTAGGCTCCGAACGACATGAGCGCCAGGACGATGAGACGATCTTGTGGTGTGTCCTGGCCAATGATGAACAGCATGAAGGCCATCTTCATGGCCAAACGAATATCGCAAAGAGGCCAAATCTCACGGAAAGCCTGTGCGATTGGCCCAACGGGACGCTGTTGAGCATCAACTGGATTAATCCCTGGAGTGGTTGCAGCCGCCGCTGCTGCTGGAGCGGCAGGATGGCCTGGAATGTGATTAGCATGCCCAAACATGGCTGGGTGATGCATACCCATGCCGTACGCAAACTGTCCAAAAGGCGCGTGAGCTGCGGGTTGCGCTGGCTGAGCAGGCGTTTGCTGCGGAGGATGAGCTGCATAATGAGCCTGGAGCTGCTGCAAGTACTGAATCTGCGACAAGATCATCGCTTGTTGGTGCATCAGCATACTCTGCATGTAGAACTGCTGCTGATGTTGTTGCGCCATCGGGTTGGCCGCTGCAGCCGCAGCGTGCGTCGAAGTCTGTACGGGTGGGAACGTGAACGCGCTCGTAGGCGTCTGGGCTGCTTCCACGTTAGCTGGTGGAGTAACAGCACGAGGCGGCTCAACAGTCGACGGCACCACACGAGGAGTCGGTGGTTCGGAATGTGCTCGCGCCGACGGCGTACTCGGACGACTACGAGGCACCACCGACGTCACCATCAGATGAAACACGTACGTCATGTCTTCACTGCCATCCTGTGCCTGTGTCTAGAACGTTCGATGAGTGCGAACCCTTTAACCTCCTCCCAAAGAGTCGCCAAAACGCACCTGTCCGCTAAGAATGCGACGCAACGGCTGCTCGTCGTCGCAGATCTTGCCACCAAAGATCAGCTTCTGGTGTTTTGGCTCTGGATTGCCCGTCACGGCCTGCTGGAGCATCTCCTTGACCGTGCGGATCGTCAGCGAATCCGCGAGCACAAACGTCTGCGGCTCGCTCGGCGCGTACACGTTCTTGATGAGGATGCGGACGTCGCGGTCGGCTGTGGTGGACGTCATCGTGGTCTCTAGTGTCTTGTACGCGTGTGTACTTGGTCGCTGGCGCTGAGGGCGTGCGTGAATCGCCAGAGGTGTCCTGCGACTCGCCACGTACTCGCTTCTTCGTCTCTATCGCTGGAAACCGAACTGGAAGAGCTCCAAACGCATCGGATTGGGTGAAAAGAACGGGATCGAAGACATCGGATTGGATGTAATATGTCTATTTTTAACGAATCAGAAAAGAGTAAAACATATTCGTACTTTAGTGGAGATGCGGTGATGTTGAAGACGCGTTGGTGACCAGATTGAAATCTCTTGGTGTTGGCCACAGTCCTAAAATGCATGAGCAAGCACAGAGATTCCAAAGAGTAGTTTGTATACGCCAGACACGGCTAGGAGCCGGCCTGCCTGCGCGGTCATCCACGACGACGATACTAGTGTACCACAACTAAAACCTGTTAAGTATTATACTGACTGGTGTTTAGTTATTGCGGCCTCAGAGAATGCGTCTAAAATAAACTCCATAAACGAATACCGTCGATATATGATGCTACTCTATCATGTTACGAGTGTGGAGGTTTCGCCTTAAGTAGAAGCGGTTGACCTCGTTGGATTCGTATCGAAAGCTCCCACTGCCAAGGCAGCAGCGCCACGTCAGTCGTTAAATACACTGGTATACTGATCAGGATCGTCGAATTCGCACTCGACTTCAATGGGTGTCAACTTGTTCTCGTGGGGGCTGTGTTGAGTCCTGGAACCAGGTGACTGCACTCTCGGATTTTGCTTTGGCACAGGCCGTGACAAACCAACTATTAGCGATTATCCATAAAGAGCGACA
This sequence comes from Pythium oligandrum, assembly GCA_020085045.1. Lineage (NCBI taxonomy): Eukaryota > Oomycota > Peronosporomycetes > Pythiales > Pythiaceae > Pythium > Pythium oligandrum. Next base: position 341,527 of record JAHRIK010000002.1, read on the forward strand.
TTAACGTGGCACAGACGTGGTCCTTGACGTTTTTGAGTTGATCTCTTCATCTTGTCACTCTGGAAATGATCGCCCTGCAAGAAATGGCAAATGCGATGTATAGGGGTGCGTCAAAAGCTCGAGGGAGGAGAAGTCTCTCTTTGTGACGTCTAATGAGCTAAACCAAAACTTCATAGTTATCTTCCTGCACTACTACGTGGGAAGGAGGGAGAAAGCAGCAAGAAAAGCTATGAAGAAACATTCCCAGTGAAAACCAACGAGAGAACCACGCAAAAAAAAAACCAAAAAATTGTTTGGAGGATGCCGAGCAAGACAAGCAGTAGCAAGTGATTCGCCGCGTCGAGCCCCAGTGCATCTCCCGATCATCTCCCGCGTACAGAATGGCGTTTATTTGGGATGAGAAGACCCAAGAGCAGGCGAGTCCAAGTCGAGGGCCTAAAGTAAATTATTCTCTCCGTATTGCGCCATGTTTCGACTTGTTTCCATGCTATCAAGCACGCTTGATCTTGAAGGCATATTATTTTCTGCTTGGCGCTGGAATGTAGCCATTTTGGTCAATATGGATCATAGTTGGTTGAAATAGAAGACTAATTGCATCTATTGGCTATAAATATGGTTTAATCAACCAACCAGAAGATGTGATGGTCCAAATTGACCTCATTCGTACTTGAGAGAATACGAGTTGACGTTGAAGCGTTGACGACTGATCTTGGACGGTTGAGGATTTGTGTAGCTACTGGACGAGCTCGAGTCTGATATGCTTCAGCTACCTACCTACTGGACTGGATGAGGCGTAGAGGCCTTTTTGTCGAGGAATCTCGCCCTTTGAGCTTCAACAACCAATGGGTGGAGATGACGCGTTTAACGCCATCGGCCGTTGGCACCGTGTTCATCAAACAATGATGGCATGAGCGTAATTCAAACCAGACCGTCATCTGCTTCTAAGAGAAGTGCCTTCATGCGCAGCTGCTCCGCGGAGAACTCGGGCTGTCGTTTGATAAAAGCAAAAAATTCAATGGCGTGCGTCCTGCCATCCATTCATTGCATGGGTTACGTATTTCCATCAAAACGGATCGAAACTGGGCCTATCCAGGCGAACCAACTCCAGGTAGTGCTCAGGAGCGCGCACAATGCTCTCAGCACGCTCACACGACTCGTGTTTTCCCCAAGATTTCACTCTGACGTACTCGAGACCTTGCAGAGCAGTCTACCAGGCGTTTAATTGGTCCAAAAGATACTCTTGGCGCCTTTTCAACGAATCAGAACCCTTAGGATCGTACTTAGTGCGTGTGAGAAAGGCCTCGGGACACAAGTTGAAGCTGTCCCTACGAACGGACGGAGGCTGCACTGGCGTACTGTAGTCCCAAGTGCACATTGGTTGGAGATGTGTGGCGCGTCTCCATCACGACCGTGATGCCAGGGATCTGCCCATCCAGCCACAACCCACCAAGTTCGAGACGTGAGACCTACATACCGTAAGACACACATTGCCCAAGTGCAAGTGCAGGCTAGATGAAGGGCGAGTCGAACCGATTACTCCATCGCCCGCCGTCCCGCAAGCAGCTGGTGGGGCGGCCAAATTTTCCGACCGGAAAAGAAAATGGAAGAGATCCATCTCGTTTTTTCTCGCTCGCTCTCTGTCCACGTCCGCGTTTCCTGCGGCTTCGAGACAGATTGTCGGATCGTCCAGCGTTCCGAGAGGACTCGTGAAGGCACATTAGATTCCTACGTCATGGGTTTTCTTTACCTGACAACCAGTCAGAATGCTGCATGATGATTGATCCACACTGCCGTCCACAGTGGGGACGGTGGCTTCATAGGGCCGGCGACCACTTGATTGATCTCTGGAGGCTCGTGCTACACACGGCTCGTTTCTGTATGGATTTGACACCAACCAAAAATTGACCTAACTGCGTAGATTGACATGCACGTCCACAGTGTGGACTGCAGATCATCTACTAACTTAGTCTTTATCTGCGATCCTGGTTGCAGTACGGGGTAGGGGAGTGAAAATTTCGAGTCTGCACTCTCCAGGTTTATCCGCGTCGGCTCTTCCCCTATGTGTTCGCGTCGTCTAATGCTCGGGAACACGCCCAGTGTGGCCCAGTGTGGACGGCGGACGGCGCGCTTTTCCTCGTCTCGCCCCTCTCGCTCGGTCCACGCCGCGTCCACACGGTGGCCGGCCTCCACGTTGCGGACGGCGGTGACCACAAAGGGAATCTCATCCCCTCTCTGTATATGCAGCACATGCGGGCCACAAGTGGCGACAAGAAGGTGATGCCGCTGCGGCGCGCCTCGCTCTCTGTCACAACGTCCAGTGCGCACTCGCCGAATGTACGACCGACGCTCACTTCGGCGTTCACGCACTCGCTGCCGGCCATGCACATGTCGTCCGGGAAACGCCCGCGGACGAGTTCGGCGCAAGGCGACTTTGGCCGACAGAGCCACACGCAGCCGTCGAGTCCGGTCGTCGTGGGCATCTCGGCGGCGTCCGGCGATGACGTGGAAGACTGGAGCGAAGACTTTGTGGAGCACACCCCACGCAGCCACACGGTGGACGGACGCATGGCCTTGGGACGGAGTGAACGCGGGAGTGACGGCGACCTCATGCCGCGGACCCTGCGGAGTTTCCAGCGAACATCCGGGTTCATGCATCGCGCGTCCATTGGTCGACGGTCGTGGCATAGTCAGAAGAGCTTGGAGCGATACACGGAGAATGAACGCAACAGTCGGATACGACGGAGTACGAACGACGGTGGACGCGACGACGGTGACGTCCCCGTGCTCGCGGGGCCTCCACGCGAGTCGGTGGGCGTCGCACTGGCCAGTGCCAGTCCGCTCTTGCCGCGGAACAATCCGGATATGTCCTCACGGTGGCTCGATGACGACGACGACAGCAGGCCCCCGGATCTTTCCAACATCAGTGGACCGCGACGGAAATCGGTCGAGTCGACGCCCGAGATCGACGAGAGCGTGCAGGACGACGAGGACGACGAGGACGAGGACTGGGACGCCGAGTTCGGCTTTGCGGACGACGACGAGCAGGACGGACCCAAGATCAGTGGTGGCATCGACACGGCGCGACGACGTTCCGACAATTTCAACATCTTCTTGCGAGGCTTCCATGATATGATGGTAGGGGACGACCTGTTGGACGACGAAGAGGAGCTCACCAAGTCGAGAAAAGCCAGAAAGTCCGTGGAGGAACAGCTCTTTCAGCGACGACGAAGTGAGATGCACGCGCCACCCAGCATCGATGGTAGTGCGGACGGCGTGCTGCGATCCAGTCTCAGTTCGCTACCTGGAACGACCGAGTATACGCTCATTGACAAATATCGGCTCGTGGACGTGGCCTGTACGTCCACGTACTCGGTCCGCATCGAGCGATATCCAAAGCCTTGCACTACGTACAGTCAGCTGGAGCGGGACGCCGCCGTGTTTCCAATGATCACGGACAACAAGCTCGAGCAGTGGCTCGAGAATGTCGTGCGACCCAAGTGTGCGATCGTGAATGATCTCATGTCCGAGGAACAAGCTAACACGCCGAACCCACGTCAACAGAAAAACCATCAGTTTCGCACACTGGTCTCTCTCCCTTTTGGTACCAAGTTCGTCGACAGGTGCTTCAAGCAGATTGCAGTCTATCGGTTCTGTGGCGAAGACAAGTCCAACCGAGAACTCGTCCGCGTGTTCTTCGAGAAACTCGCGACGGCGGGCATCGCGGGGGACAAGTGGAGCTCAAAGCTGCCGATGGGTGAATTCAACCACGTCGCTGAGTCCGTCATGGAGGTGTTGCAGGAAGCGGCTCGACTGTATGGTCCAGTATCGTCGGCTGGCGTGGTGACCAAGTCGACGGCAACTAGCAAGAACGGCGGTGCGGCGTTTTGGACTCGTCAGTTCCAGACCATCCTCACCATTTGTTTTGATGCGTTCCCGACCTATCGGCACATGATCTCCTTGATTGAGCTCCGATTCGTCTGCCATCACCTTGTTGGATTCGCGAACGGTGATCTCAATTATACGTGGCAAATGTGTGACAAGTACCTGACGTTCTCGGCCAACGAAGCCATTGCTGGCCAGTCGGCTCCCATCCTTGCCAACGAGATTCTTCAGTACTACGGCGCATTGTTGGTCGCGATCAAGCAAGAGATCGCTGCAAACTCGAACCCGTTCTCATTCCAGCCGAACCTTCCAGCGAGATTCTGCATTCCTCGAGACATGCGCAGTCTCTTTGCATTGGCCTTATGTGACATCCAGAGCGTCTATGACAGTCGGAGTGCGCTGGCGGAGACGACAATCCCAGAGTTGATCGAGCTTTTCGAGTTCGAAGACGAAGACGTCTTCTATCACGATCAGATCAACTGTAGCTGCGGAAAGGATGACATGACCTCTCGGGATTCCTCAGATGACTATCAGTCGATTGTGGCACTACTCAAGCCAGGCAGCTTTGCTCGTCGTCATGAACTGGAGGCTCATTTGTATCGTGGGATCAATGTCACGGAGCAGCCGCTGATCAAGGCAAAGTGTGCACACATGCTGAGTTCGATGGCGGTTGCGACGGCAAGTATGGGTTCTACCTCGAGCAGCCATTTGAAGAGTGCCGAGTCGCTTGGTTTCGAAGCCCTTCGTCTCTTGGAGTTTGTCTCGACGAGAAAGTTGGAAGAGCTTGGTGTCGATGAAACTGGACACCGGGAGCAGTTCTCGAGCATGTTCTCCAGTGACGGGCTGCTCTCTGCTCTCGGCAAAGAGGTTTTGGAGAACCTTGGCAACATCCTCGTCAAGAATCACAAGTACCGATTTGGTATTCTGTGCTTTGAAGCAGCGACAGCGGTGTTCAGTCTGGTGAATCAGGGGAAGCAATATGAGAGACTGGATCGCGTCATGTGTACACTGACGACTCAAGCCGATGATGTCAAGCGAGCCATCCCACTCCACGAAAAGGTTGCGGCCTCTTGCCTTCGTCAAGGAAACGTCAACGAGTATGTGTTTCTTACCCAGGTGCTTGTAAACTTGTGGGTTCGTGAAGGCAAATTCTCCCGTGCTGAAGACTATTTGTCCTCGGCCTTCCAGTTTCTTCGTGACCAAACGAGCTTGTTGCCGCCATTTTTTCTATCGGCTCAAGCTGGTACGTTTTCGGGGAGTGAAGTTGCATCCACGTCAAGCCGCAGTGGTACGATGCTTACGACTTCCAGCACCGCGTCCTCTTCTCTCTCGGGATCGTTCGTGATCTCCGGACGTGGAAATACGAGTGAGATGGACTCGTGGCTGAACCACGATATCAATCTTCATCTCCTTGTTCGTGACATCTACCGTGCGAGCGGACGACTCATCGAAGGTATGCGCGTGCTTGAATACGTCTTGACGTACAGTGGTCGACTGCCACGTGGGAAACGGACGTATCTGCGAATGCTGCTTGCTGAAGACGCCCTGAAGCTTCGTGTGTTTGATACGACTCGGTGCATGTTCCACCTCCTTGACCAAGAAGCCAATTTCTTCTGTGACCGCATCTTGCAAAGCACTATTGGCGCTGGACTTGGAAGCAGCAGCGGTGGTTTTGGAAGTAGTGGCGGTGGTGGCAGCAGCAGCGGCGGACGAAGCCTCGGTGGTATGGGAAGCGAAGCTCGATTCTGTTTCGATATGGTGCTCTCGATTCGCTACATTCTTGGACGAACCAAGCTCTATCTTCATCTGGGGGAGTTGCATCACGCGTATGCTTGGCTCTCTTTGGCCCACATCAAGAACGAGCGTGAAAGCGTGCGAAACCAAGCGAAGCTGCACTGGCTTGATGGTCGGGTGCTCTTCGAATTGCTCCAGAGGCAGCAAGAGCAGCGGCTCATGTCAGACAAGCAAACTCACCAGAAGCCAGCGATCTCAGTTGAGGACATGCTACAGTCATTCTCGGCCTCGCTTTACGCCTTGAACAAGAGCGAGCGGGAACGCTTCATCAAGCGAATGACGGATTTCCGCGACAGCTACGAAAGCGCGGAGAAGACGTTGGAGCTCGGCGTTCAAGCGTACTGGTCCGCCTATGACCACTACCAAGCGCTTGACGACGGACACCATCAGCTGAAAGCTCTTCTCGGTGTCATTCAGCTGTATCTCACCCCTGTGGAGCGTTCGTTTTTCATTCTTGGGAATACTGCGAACGATGAGAAGCTGATGGCAGTGCTCGATTCGTGTGCAGTGATCAAGGGAAGCGGTGAGACTGACGCGCAAGGTGGCAACGACGCCATCGAGAAAGTCCGAAAGACTCTCCTAGAGACGCAGTCGCTGCTTCGTCGAGCGTTGAGTTTGGCTGAACAGATCGCGGAGCCAGGCAGCTACTTCCGGACCTTGGTTTTCTGCAGTCAGGCGTGGACATGGCTAGAGCGATTGGCTCCGTACAAGAGTGAGAAGCCTATCAAGGAGGGCGCAGCTTTCTGGGAAGAAGCTGTGAAGGTACTCAAAGCAGTCTTCCTGCGTCGTGTGGCGTTTGATCAGAGAACCTTGGACGGAATGGGGGTACCATCTCGTCGATCAACGTTCTCGTTGGTGCCCATCCTGAACTTTCGAGAGGGATCTATCCTTCGTTTGGAAGCCGCCACGCTCCAATTGATCTCGGTTGCTTGTCAGCTGCAGCAGTTTGACCGCGTGCCCGAGTACGTTGAGGAGATGGTTACAGCTCACATCGACGAGCTCCTCAGTGCACGCTTGTGTCTAAATGGCATCGCTCATCAGTTGCGATTGTTCCGAGCTCAGCAGCAGCAATCGCTTGCGCGACAGATCCCGTTGCACTCGATTCCAGGTCCATCTGGAGTGGGTAGCCATCGATCCAGTACCGACAGTTCCTCCCGCCCATCGTTGACTGCAAGCAGTGGTCCTGGTCTACCGACGGCTGGCAGTACTGGTTCGCTTCTTGTTAATGCGTCGGGAACGAAGCGTAAGGGTCACAAGAAGAACCAGTCGATGTCGTCCATCTCCGAGCTGCTAACGTCGTCAGGCAGCGGCTCTGGGGTGGCTTCGTCGTCGTTCCATGATCTGTCGGCCTCGTTCCTATCAGCAAATGGCCGTCATACTTTCTTGGGAGGCAGTGCAACACCGCGCACGGGTTTGGCGTCACTGAGTGATCGTTCGAAGCCGGGCGCTCCGAAATCAGTGTCAAACAATTCGTCTGTGGGTCACGCGCCGTATGGATCGAGCACGAAGAGTCCTTCTAACGAAAGCGTTGACTCTTCCCGAAGCCGACATCGTTCGAGATCTGCTCCACAACCGCTGACGCCGGTGAATCGTGCCGGTGGTTTCGACGATGGTCTCATGCACAAGCCGGATTTGTCGCCGGTCAATGAAGTGTCGAGGAGCCGCTCGAACGTGCGCATTGTCGAGTTGAAGGACGTTCGATTGGACAATGGCATTGGTTTCAGCCGAAGCACGCTGGCGTTCCACGACGCTTTCACCAACGATGGAGGAAGCAGCACTGGCGGAGTTGGCATTTACGATTTCGATGATGTCCAATCGGAGCGTCTATGGTGGATTTTCAACTCGTGGCGTGAGTCGAAGGTGAGTTACGTGAGTGGTAAAACCGACATTTCAGCCTTCCGTCACCAGAACATGAAGACGCTGCGCTTGTTGCTCGACTCATTTGATCCGCAGCAAGTTGCTGTGCTCAATTCGGGTGCTCTCACCAAGACAGGAGGTGCTGGTGGCATGCTCGGCTTTGATGTGGCGCATATCAACATGCACGCCCTCGTGGAAGACGGAGGTCATGTCCTCATGATCGGTTACAACGGTCCTCGCAGCAGCCTTACGCCGTCTGGTCACAGTCGGCTTGAGTACAAGGTGTTCAAAGTATCGCCATACAAGACATCGACTTGGAGACGCGAGATCCCTCGACCTGAGTGGTATCTCTCTCGCCAGGCCGTCTTTGACGCTGAGTTCGGCTCGATGGATAGTGCGGTTCTTCGTCTCTTGCGTCTTCTGGGTGTCAAGGTGGTGCTGAAGCTTGTCGGGGCGATTCTGTTGGAGAATCCGCTGGTGGTTGTTGGGTCTTCTTTCCCGCAAATCAAGGAAGTGATGCTGTGCTTCTTGCAGTTGCTTCAGCCATTTCGATGGCAGCACACATTCCTTCCGTTCCTTCCAGTGACCTCGTGGCGTTTCCTCGCAAACTCGCTTCACCACTACGTTAAGTCGCAGATCGCTGGTCGTTCTAAGAGCAAGATGTCCCTCGGGATTTCATGGAACTCGCCTCGCGGTTCGTCCACTCCTTCGACTTCACTTGATGAAGATGAGCCTCCATTCCTCATCGGAACCACATTGGACACATGGCAAACTTGTCTGCAACGCCTGCGAACTTCGTCGGTTGATGAGCGTTCGATCCCCAACTACGTGAACGTGTTGGACCTCGACAACCCGTCAGCCTTCGTCGCCGCGAAGAGCAACTCCAATGCCATCTCGTTCCCACGCAAGTGGCGCAAGCAGCTCATGGAGAAGTTTGAGAAAGTGGTCAAGCAACGCCGTAAGATGCAGGAGCGAATGACCCGTCGTCGGTTCGATCGCCAGTCCTCCGTCTCATCGTCAATATCTGCCGTGTCGGCTGAGTCACCGGCATCTGCCTCGTACAGTCGATCGCAGAACAGCTTTGTCGAGAAGGCAACGGCGTTGGCACCACAACCAACACGAACCCCAACGGTTCATACCGACGACCGAGCGTATTACGACACCGAGTGTGCCGCAGCCTTTGTCAGTGGGTTGCATGATTTTTACGACCGTCTCTACGTGCTGAGCGCTGAGCGTGCGAAGAAGCTAAAGGGAAAAGCGAAGAAGAAGCACTCGAAGCGTCAAGAGATCAAATCCTGGTTCTCTTCCTCGCACGATTTCGACGCGTACGTGAGCCAGTTTGTCGAGACAACGATCTTTGACAAGTATGATCAAGATCAGCAACAACCTCCAACGATCAGTGGACTGCTTTCCGCCGCGCACTTTCCTGCGATTGGCGCGCGGCATCCCGCCAGTGGCATTCCGATCAGTGGCCTTGCACGGAGCTTTGGCAGCGTCAGCAGTTCAAGCAGCAACTTCATGGGAGCCGCCACGTCCTCGCATTACCAGCTATAAGCGAGGTCAAGCAGTATGTACGTAGTCAGGTGATTATTCCAACTTATTTATCAACACAGCAATCCAATGGAATACACAGAGTTTGGTCTTGAGTCTTCGTCACCGTTATCTGCATGTTTCTGGCGACGTAGGTCGGGTATTTCACGTGCGACTTGTTCCTTTGCACGCGCGTGAAGTTGCTGATCGATACGGTAAGCCACCGACGCTTTGCCCGCTCGCACTGCCCACTGCAACGGTGTCTTCTTCGCCTGCCCAGCACGCGTGCAGGTTACTTGTCTTGCATAAACTCTCACCAAGTCGAGCTTACCTTGTCTGTTATGTTCCATCTGGCGCCGTGATCCAGCAGCATCCAGATCATGGCTTCGTTTCCGGTCTTACAGGCGAGATGCAGCGGTGTGTACCAGCCCCACGCCGCTCGGGCGTTCACATCAGCTCCATGCTCGATCAGCAGCTTCGCTATCACCGTATCACCTCGTTCAACTGCTCGATGCAATGGACTCACGCCCGACTAGTATGCCATCGAGTCAGTCAAGTCTTACCCACAAGCAGAGTGCGAAGGACTCACCCATCGGACGCGGTGTACTAGACCCGGATGCTCTTCAAGACACGCTCGCACAGCGTCTCCATCACCTCGAGCAACGAGGAGGCACAAGTCGACACGCTGGTCACCTGGCATGGTCATGGACTCAACAGCGACGACTCATCAAACAAAGTGGGTGTCTATATTCATACGCTGCGGCTAATCGTCTCCGAACGAGATCTTCTTGCCGGCAAAGGCGTTGATGCTCACCTTCTGCTTCTCCTTCATCGCCTGCTTGGCCAGCCACGACGGATGCGATGGCTCCACCTCTGGTTTGCGTTGTGGAGGGGCGGCAGGTCGCTTTGGCGCACTCGACTCTGGTCGTGCGCGTCGATCGTCGCGGTTAGCTGGCTTGTCACGCGACGAAGACTGTTGCCATGGCTTCTTCTGTCCATCAGACTTGTCTCGACGGTTGCTACTCGACTTGTTTTCGGTCGGCTTGGCCTTCTTTGGTCGCGCCGACGGACCGTATTTGCTAGCTGACGGACCGAGAAGACTCGCCGATGGGCCGTACTTGCTCAACTCAGCATCGCGGTCGTGGTATCGACGTTTGACGCCGTTGGCTCGGTCTTGCTGACGACGCAGCGATTCTTCCTGTCGCATCGCCTTTTGTCGACGCGCCATCTGACCCGGACGGTTCTTCTTCTTCTTGGTCTCGCCCAGGAACTCGGCAATGTCGTCTTCCGCGCCCGCCATGCGCCCGTAGCCGCCGTTGCCCGCCTCCATATCGTCATCATCGTCTGGTCCGCCCGAGAGGGAACCGAAGAACATGGAAGTGGGTGCGCGGGCACTGCGTCCGCCGATTAGGTTCTGCTGTCCGCGCTTGAGCGCCTTCTTCTCTCGCAGCCGCGCCTTCTTGGCGTCCTCGCGCTCCTTCTTCTCGACGCTATCAGACACATCACAGGTATTAGCATCGGCCACAGCAAGTGAAGACACGAAGGCTACTTACTACTGACGGATCGCGTCCAGGAACGGCTTCATCTGGTTATGGGCCAGCACGCGATCGACCAGTTGGGCGATCATAGCGCTGTCCGCCTGCTCCTCAGCACTCTTGGGCGCCTCCGCCGCTGCCGCTGGCTCCTGTACGACCTCCTCGTCCTCCGTCTCCATCTTCTCCACGCCTTTCTCCTCCTCGCCGTCTCGGTCTTTTTTCGCCTCGGACACTTCGTCCTTTGGCTCCTCAGACTCGGACTCGGACTCGGACTCGGCCTCGCTCTCCTCCTCTTCGTCCGACGCTCGCGCTGACGGCATCGGTGTGTCGTCGTAGTCCTCCGAGTTGAAGCCGTCGTCCTCGTCGCCACTGTGATATCCTCGCCTCGCAATCTCCTCGTCCTCCTCGTCGTCGTCGGACTCTTCCTCGGGCTCTTCCGCCACCAACCGCGTCTGCTCAAACGCCTTGGCCACCACACGCTTGAGCTCCAGCGTCTTAAGCAGCGCGTGCTCTCGCTCCAGCTTGCTCACTTGCGCCGTGAGCTTCTTCACCTTGCCGGCCTTGCGCTTCTGCTTGCGTTCATCGTCGTCCTCCACCTCGTTCGCCGCGGTCGTCGCCGCCGCCAGCTGCTCGCGCGCTTGCTTGAGCTGCTGCAGCGCCTTGCGCACGAGAAACACGCGGATCTTCTTGCTCTCTCGCTGCAGCAGCACGCTGCTCTTGTGCATGTACTTCTCGTGCGGCGTGAACGCCTTGCGCTTGCTCATCGTCGTCATGCTCACCATTCACTCGGTGCCGACGCCATGAGCTCTTGACATGACACGCTCGGATTGGCTAAAACCCCATTTTGTCCAGGTAGGCATTCTAGCCAATCATAGCACGAGTCTAACGTATTAGATTAGGTCATTTCAAACGTTTCTAAATTTGTTATGTGTTTCTATTTTCAGCGGAATCTGCTCAAGTATGGAGCTCCTGGATGGCGACTTGGGAATACGAGGCGATTGAGAGTCTCATGACGCAGCGCGGCGCGAGTCCCGCAGAGCATGGTATTGGCAGTGCACGAGTCCGAGCCACGGCCAATCGGCTCGCCGGAAAAGACATTGCCGGCGTCGCCAAAGTCGTCGATGTGAGCGACCTCGAGCGCATCAAGGTGAGTGACATGGATGACTCACGTGTTCTGTGTGCACGATGCTCATGCCGTTGTTATTGTAGAAAGAATCGGTGATTCTGACGGACGAGGAGCTCAAGAAGCGCAAGCAGGAGCAGCAGCAACAGCTCCAGGCGACACGGCATGAGAGTGAAGAGCGCAAGCGGCGGATGATGGAAAAGGAGTTGCAAGTGCGCACACGACGCGAGCAAACGGCAATGGATATGGAGCTCGAAGCAGAGCGGAAGGCGTTGCTAACGAACGAGGACGTGCTGCGGAATCAGCATCTCGTGTCCCTGCGCAAGATCAACTCGCTGGCGCTGCAAGCCACGGGGTACATGGCGTGTGACGGTCTCAAGCAGCATCAACAGGAGCGTGCCGCCGTTGAAGCACATTACGACCGTCTGCATAACCAGATCATGGACCGAGAGCGCGTCAATGAACTCCAGCAACGCCGAGAAGACGCAGCCGTGGCGCACGCCAAGCGGATTAAAGCGCGTCAGATGTTAGAGCATCAGATCGCCGACCGCGAGAAGAAGAAGATCCACGAGGAAGAAGCCAAGGCCATCGAGGCACAGAAGATCCTCAACACTTACAAGCAATACGAAGCGGAGGAAAAGAAGAATATGGAGATGCATCGTGAGCAGGTCAAAGAGCGCGCCGCGCAGGTGGTCAAGACGAACGCCAGGATCCAGGAGATGAGAGAAGAGGTCAAGCGGCGAGAGAAGCAGGAAGAGATGGTCGCTGCGGCGTATCTGCGCAAGAAAGCCATGGAAGAAGAAGCCAAGATGCAGGAAGAGCTGCGGATTCGCAAGGCCAAGGAAGTGCGGGTGGCCAAGCTACGTGCGCAACAGGAGAAAGCACAGGACAAGCGCGCTCAACAGGACGAGTTCCGAGCTAAGAAGGCATGGGAGGAATCGGAAATGAACGCAAGACTGAAGGAAAAAGGCGATAAAGAAGCACGGGCACAGCTCATGCACACGATTCTCGACGATCGTAAGCGCCAGGAGGCCGTCCGCGTCGAACAGAAGCATCATCAGCTGGCCGTGGACGCACATCTCGACTGGCTGGCCCAGCAGCGCAGCGAAGAGGAGTATCGTCAGCAAAAGCAAGCGTTGGAGGTTGCACGGGAGCGAGAACGCGAGCACGGACAGAACGTACGCGAACAGATTGAGCAGAACGCCCAGCGCCAACAGAAGGCCAAGCTGTTTGAGCAGAACGATGCCAAGTTTGGTAAAAAGAAGGCGCTTAAAGTGAGCATCCTGGCCGAAAAGTACCGGAAAGAGACACTCGAGAGGCTCCAGAAGCAGGGCGTCGCGGAAGAATACCTGAGAGAGCTCAAGCGCATGCAAATCAACGAAACAAACGCATAATTAAGCATAAACTGTGATTATTGACTGCTTTTACAGGGCTCTTGGCCAGATGAATTTCGTAAAAACGCGGAAATGTAGCCATTTCGGAGAGCCAGACAGTGTAGCCATGTCGGGAATGGGCGGATGTTTTGCACGCAAAAGGTTTTCGAGATCCTTTACGTTGGAAACTGCCGCTTGAAGCAACAGGTGACAGTCTTTTACGCCGTATCTGATCGAGTGACTGTCATCCGACGCTCTTGAGCGACCCCAGCCTCTTGAACGCAGGCTCATTTCCGAATTAACTCGATCCCGATCAAGCCCAATGAAGCTCTTCACGCCATTCCTCATTAGCGTCTTGCTTGCTATCGTCTCCGCTCAAGGCTTTGCCTCGAATCCTCAGCGGACGGAAAAGGATCGTGATGACGGCGCACTCTGGGAGGTCGAAAACGAGGCGTTGACTGACTCTGAAGGCTTCGAACCAGCGAGATTGGCCGACGACGACGTGATGTTTAGTGCTGCCCAACGCATCCCAGCGCCTCCTAGCGCTGGGACTTCCACGAGCGTGAATACCAACCCGGCCGCCCAAGTTACGCCAACAGAGCCTAACGGAGCACCAGCTCCTGTACCAATCCCAATCCCAGTCCCTGCTCCTGTGCCATCACCAGTTGTCACCCCAACGCCAACGCCAACGCCAACACCCAAGCCCACGACTGTCAAGCCGACACCATCCCCGTCGACGGCAAAGCCAAAGCCAATCCCAGCATCGTCGAAGCCGTCACCGACTCCAGCGAGTCCGAAGCCGACCCCTGCGGTCACTACAAAGCGACCAACACCAGCTGCAACGACAGCGAAGCCTACCAACGGAGCACCATCCGTAAAACCTACACCAAAACCAGTGACTTCAGCGCCAAGTAAGCCAACACCACGACCAACCTCAACGCCGAAGCCCACACCAGCGCGTACAACCCCAAAAGGCTCGTCTGGATCGTCGACGCCGGCTTCTCCGTTGCCACCACGTCCCAGTCAGCCAGCTCCTGCCGGTAAGCCAACTCCAGCGCCGTCTCAGCCAGTAAAAGATTCACCTTCACCAGTCCCTAGTGGACCAAAGACCCCTCAAGAATCCAAGCCACCTACCGGTCCCTCCAGTACCAGTGTGACGAGCTCCCAACCATCAACCCAGGTGATCCCAGTCACTCCGTGCCCTTCCAACACAGCTCTTACGGGCACATTGACCAATCCCAATGCCCCTGTGCCATTTCCGACTCTGACGGATCCAACCATTACTCCTTCACCTGAGGTTCTCCCAGCCGCTGGTGGCGCTCGTCCTGCTGATGTAGACGTCCCCGGCATCAATATTACCCCTCTCATGACGCCTTCCCCAGGTCTCGACGCCCAGTTGAAGCCCAGCGAGCCAGCGCCGGTTGATCTATCGGGCATTATGAGTCCTAACCAGTACAAGTGATCGAGGTCCACGTCCGAGGGCTCTTTTGTCCGCTGCATCCTGCGTTTTAGTCTAGTTATCGATATGGAAAGAGAAAAATATGTTGTTTTGGTGTGGTAAAAGGCGCGTTTGACAGCGCAGACTTTGGTTTTGAAGGCGTACTGAGGGAAATCAACGCAAACAAACGTTCACTGACCTTAGAGAACGAACACCACTTGAGCGACATCAACGAGGCGGTCACAACAATCGCCACGACTGATTAGTTCCAGCCTTGGTAGTAGTAGTTGCCGAAGAAGTTGGATGGATAGTAATCATTGCCATAGCCGTTGTTGTAGCCCTTGTCGTAGCCATATCCATCGTAACCATAGCCGTAGCCGTAGCCGTTGTCGTAGTAGTTGTTGTTGCCGTATTTCTTGTTGTCATAGCCATAGCCGCCATAGCCATAGCCATAGTTGTCGTAACCGTAGCCATAGTCCTTCTTGTAGTGCTTGCGGACGTGGTGCTTGTGGTGCTTCTTGCCGTATCCATAGTCGTAGTCGTTCTTGCCATATCCGTAGTCATAGTCGTCGTAGCCATAGGCACTGACGGTGGAGACCATGACTGCCGAGGCGGCAGCGAGACAGCAGACGGTGGCGATCTTGGAAGCGCTGACCATGGTGACGGAAACTGGAGGCTTGGGGAGTGGAAGGAGGCTTGAGCTGTGGAAGGCAAATGCCGGAGTGAGCTCAACTCGAATGACGAAGATACACCACCAAGTGTTCTCCATCACACATTGACTTCACTCAAAGCTACGTCACATCACGGGTCTCTGCCCTCAAAGCGCGTAGGTTTCTAACCAACAGCGCTCATTCTGCTTCTCTCCCTCAGCAAAGCTCGCGTGTCGGCGTTGAGCACAATACTCGTCCAGTCACAGTCCCCACATGACTTGAGCTAGCTGTAACCATACAGCGCCCAGAACAGACAGCTCGCGACCCGAGCGAGATGCTTTCCAACAAGAGATTCATCTCATTTTGCCAAGGTCTCACTTCGAACTCCACGGTCTCCTCTACGTACGCCCCTAAATGCTCAGCACTCGTGCGGTGCCGAACTGATGGAGCGAGACGTGTGGACACGAAGGCCACTTGAATCTCCATGACCAGCGAAAGCCGCTGCATCTCAGTGCCCCAGAGGCCACGAACTCAGCTCAAGATTCGGTTCATCGCGTCGTCACGACACCAGCGGAACGGCCACGCATGTCGCACTCTTTATCTCAGTAACTTGATCTGGGTTTCTCTATGGAGGCCCCGCTCAGGCCACTGAGGTAACAAGTTGAGCTCCTGACATGATGGGTGGGGTATTGACATCTCGTCACGTCGTAACGTCTCTCTTGATCAGCGTCTGGGTCCTTTGGACCAGCAGCTCACTTGCCAATCTCCCTCGTCCGTCAACATGAAGGTCTTTGGCTTCACCACAGTGCTCGTGGCGCTCTTCGCCGTCTCCTCGGCGGCCACTCCGCGCAAGCCGAACGCTGTGATTGATCTCCTGAGCTACAATGACGTCTACGAGATGCTCCAGGACGACGTGAACGGCTTCAAGCTCGGCGGTCCATCGCGTGTCGTGCCGATCGCCAAGGAGATGCGTACCAAGAACCCCAACAGTCTCGTGCTCTTTGCCGGCGACACCATGTCGCCCTCGCTCTGGTCTCTCCAGTTCAAGGGCATGCAGATGGTGGACGCGCACAACGCCATCGGCGCCGACTTTGCGTGTCTCGGTAACCACGAGTTTGACTTTGGTATCGACGCGTTCTTCAACGTGTCCAAGGCGAGTAACTTCCCATGGCTCAACGCCAACTGTTACGAGAACGCCACGAGCTCACTCTTGCGGGGCACGCAGCCAAACGCCGTCAAGACGCTCACTCACCCAGAACACGGCAACCTCACCGTCGGTCTCTTCGGTGTTATGTACGACATGAAGCTGCCAGGTGGTAAGCTCTACTGGACGGACCCTATCGTGGCCGCCAAGGAGCAGGTCAAGATCCTCAAGGACGAGAAGAAGGTCGACTTTGTCATTGCCCTCACGCACCAGGTCTTGGACGACGACAACCGCTTCTCCAAGGAAGTCAAGGGCGTGGATCTCATCGTGGCCGGCCACGACCACTCGGCCATGCTCCAGACCAACTTTGGCACGCCATACATCAAAGCCGACTTGGACTTCCGCACGATCTGGCGCTCGCAGGTCGAGTGGTTCGCCGCCAACGGCTCCACGGCCGCCTTCTCGCGCATGAACCACAAGCTCGTGGCCATCACAGAGGAGCTCCCAACCGACTCGGAGTTTGACAAGGTCCTTGCCAACTATAGCACCGTCGTCAACGAGCTCCAGAAGCGCGTGGTCGGCAAGCTCTGCGAGGACTTGGACTTGCGTCAGACGACCGTGCGTGCCTCGGACTGCGCCATCGGCAACATCTTTGCTGATGCCAGTATCAACAACTACGGCGAGAACTACGCCGATGTCGCCCTTATCAACGGTGGTCTCATCCGTAGTGACAAGATCTACCCAGCCGGCGAGTTCACGCTCGGTGACTTGATCGCCTGGTCGCCATTTGGTAACACGCTCGTGGTCATTGAGACCAACGGTGCCTCGCTCAAGAAGTTCCTCGTCGCTCAGATGTTGCCTAGCTGCCAGGGCTTCTTGGCCCAGCAGGGCTCGTACATGCAGCCAGCCGGTATCAAATACGTGCTCAAGTGCACGGGCATCCAGCAGGCCGAGCTCCAGAGCATTGAGTGGTTCAAGCACCCAACCAAGACGGGTCCAGTGCTCGACGACGACGTCCTCAAGCTCACGATCACCAACTACTTCTACAACACCAACTGGGCCGCCGTGCCTGGCCTCACCGTCTCGAACGTTGTGGTGAGCGAGGCCGAGTCGGTCCGCATCGACGCCGCCTTGGAGAAGTACGTCAAGGCCCAGCCAGACTCAACGCTCTGCCAGAAGGCCGAGGGCCGCTCGAGCGTCGTCTTCTAAGCAAAAGAACAATACAGTAGAACCTTGTCATGTGCTCGAATCGCTTCTTCACCACGCAAAGGGAGTCCTAGGTTGTTCCGTCCTAGGTTTTCGAGCTTATTAATCCGGTGCTCGATACCGTGATATTGATGTGTCAATATGGAAAATGAGACGAATGACATAACCAGTAGAGGGAAAACGCGTCATTCGTGACGCATGTACGTCATGAATGACAGGCGTCCACAATGCATACCCCAGAAATGAATCGAAGCGATGGGAGGAAGCGGCCAAACGTAGAACTTGAATATTCGAATCCTCGCTTTTCACAAAACCCGTCATGGTCCAACCATCTCAATCGTCTTGCTAGTAGAACTGGCTTGATGAGCTATTCGTGTTTTGATGCAAATCATCTAGGTATCACCGTATCCTATAACTCGAATGATATGGATCAGGTTCTTCAACCTCGTCACCATCCGCCGATCCTCTTCGTATCTGTTGTTCATCACTCCCTACACACGACTCAATGCTCAGTTGCTCGATGCTCAGTTGCCTGATGCTCAACTGCAACACTTTGCAATTCGCCACAGAACCAGCGGCACGATGGTCTCGTATCGATCCCTCTTGACAAGCTTCTTCGCGACGACGCTGCTCAGCACCGCGCAAGCCTATCGACCCGGTGACCAGATCTGTTCGTACTCGGCTGGCACTTCATGTCCGATCGACACGCTCAAGGCCTCCGACACCGATGGCAGTGTGCTCATCTATCCAGGTGGCAATACACGTTGTGCGTTTGATGACTACACGGACCCCAAGACGGGCTACACGACCAATAGCACGTTCTTCTTCCAAGTGTTCCCCAAGCCAGAGCGTAAGAAGCTCCTGTTGATGTTTCAAGGCGGCGGCGCGTGTGTCGACAGCAATACGTGCAACTTCGCATTGCAGTGCTCTTTGGGCACCAGTAGGACGTTTGCTCCGGCGGCAGCAGCAGCCAGCACGGGCATTTTCAATCGCTCCGACCCAAACAACCTCTTCAAGGACTGGAATGTCGTACATATTCCATACTGCACGGGTGATTTGCACATTGGAAGCAAGGTTCTTGAGGGTGTGGACACTGGCTTCGAAGGGCTCTTCAACCAAACGCAGTGCATGAACCAGAAGAAGAAGATGCACATGAACGGTTTCGAGAACTCAAAGGCTGCGCTTGCGTGGGCCAAAGCCAGCTACCCAGACGTAGAAGACCTTGTCCTCAGTGGAATGAGTGCCGGTGCCTTGGCGGTGCAGGCCTTGGCTCTGTACGTGGGTGATTTATGGAACGTTAACAGTGGTAGAGTCCACTATGGGATCGTGCCAGACAGCTACATGGGCATCCTACCAGTAGAGCGCACGCCTGGTAGTGTCCTCAATTTCTACGGAACGTGTGGGCTTGACTTGAAGCTTCCGTCATCGCTTGTCGACTCTTGCAAGGCCAACACCACGACAATGATCGACGTAGTCACAACAACATTGAAGACTCTACCGCAAACGCCTTGGTTTTTCATAAACAGTAAGGGCGATCGTACGCAGCGCTACTTCTATCAGATCGCCAAGGATGGTATCTTCGGGTATCCGTTCACCAATCTCCTCCCACCAGCCGATCTTTACGCGGTATGTGGATACAGCTGTGTTTTCGGATCGATAATTGACTGACAGTGGAGTATTTTGTAGGCGATGAACAAACTTATTGACGCGTACAAGTCTGCTAGCTCTCGTGTCTCGTCTCTCTTTGTCGAAGGCGAGCAGCATGTCTTCCTCCGTGGGGCTACATACTACGACACTGTGGGCGATGCTGGTCAGAAACTCGGTGACTTCCTCTCGCAGTGGCTCTCGCAACTCGCAAACCCAAGTACCGCACCACCGAAACCTACGCCAACCACATCCAGCCCACCAGTGCGTCCTGCGTGTTAATCAGATGATTGCATTCATTCAATACACCAATAAGCAATCAACTCAAACGATGTAGTCAAGAGTAGTGGGTTGTAGTTGACAGTTGACTTTATTGTACTGCACTCTTAAATATTCTAGTAGTACGGGAGGAGTTCACTGCGTCTCGGCGAGCCATGGGTGTTGTTGGATCTGTTCGAGACGAATACGAGCGTTTGGATTCGACTCGACGAGCGAGTGAAGGAGCTCTTGGGCTTCAGTCGATACGCCACGCATCTGCAATCGGCGCTCCATGTTGGACCAGTCGAGGGAAAGCGAGTCATCGAGGGTAAGACGTCGATGGCCGACAGCGTGGAAAGGATGCTGGCCGATCAGCATCTGGTAAAGCACGACACCAAGGCTGAAGACATCCACTGCAGGTGTTGGCGGATCATCCACGCTTAGGACTCGCTCAGGTGCAATGTAACCGGGCGTGCCAATCATGCGCCGTGGACGTGGTGAAGAATCGTTGGTCGATGAGGTGTCGTAAGCGCCACCCAAGTCGATGATTCGCACGTTCTTTGGGTCCGCGATGAGAATGTTCTCGAGCTTGATGTCGCAGTGAACAATGCCTTGGTCGTGGAGTTCTTTGAGAGACTCGCAGACATTGGCCATGATCGTACGGGCATCTTTCTCGCTTAGCACATGCGGGCGAGGACGAGACGTCAAGTAATGGAGCAAGTTCTTGCCCGGGAAACGCGGCATGATGATCCGCACGTCGTCCTTGGTCTCGTAGACACGGTACTCGGTGAGAAATCGCCATGGTGTCGTATGGCCGACTTGAGGCACGAGTTTACGGAGCGTTGTGACTTCTTCACACGTTCCATCGTCAACCCGGACGTTCGTGATCACCTTGGCAACACTCTCGTGACGCGTAGCGAGATGACGAAGCAAGACGACGCGGTTGGCACAGTCCTGGGACAAACACGCGACTTCTTCCACACCTTGGAGCCACTTGGCGTGTGCGATGGTCTCTAGCAGCACACGTTGCCAAATCACTGCGTCGGCTGGTGTCACAAAGCGAATCCGCACGCGGAAGCGATGGTCCTTGCGGCTCTTGAGCGTCAGTCCATGAAAGTTGTGCGACTGACACGTCATATCGAGCGGGATGGTCATCTTCTGCTCAGGTTTCTGCGGTGAGCGCGTGAAAACGCGCAATGTCGGTGTCGCACCGGTCACAAGCTGGATCGACTTGACCTGGTAGCCCTGGAGGTGCCACCACGAGCCCAGCGAGACCTTGACATTGCGTGCTGTATACTGATACCGCAGAATCGGCAGTTCTTTTGCGTCTCGCGGTCTTGGCTTGACACTCAGCACTGCGACATCCTCACTAGTACCCGTCTCCTTGACCTTGGACACGTCCTTTGACCAGAGATTGAGTAAACGGCGTGGGGTGGGCGCAAACGCCGCCGGACTCGCTGGTGCCGTGGTCGCCAAGAAGGAATTCCGTCGCATACGCGAAGTCGGCATCTTGCGCGGCGACAAGCACGCAGTGGATGCCAAGACCGAGGAGCTGGAGCTCGTGGCGTGCACGCGCTTGTGCAGCGCTTCTGTGTCGGCTCGGGTCATCACGGTCGTCGTGGATAGCGAATGGCGTCGGCGCTTGAGCGGAGGCACGGCGCCATCGAGCGGCGACGCAGTAATAACTGAGACATTCGTCCAGGAGCCATTGCTGGCAGTACGAACCAACGACGCCATGAGACCAGCTGGACTAAAAACACAGAATTGCCGGTTAGACCCGTCGCGTGCACTATGGCTGCAGAGTTGCTGACAGCTGGAAGGCTAACCAAATGGTTAGACCTGTGGTGTCTTTCCGCTTTAGACCCCTTGAAGTGGCTTTGATCAGTCTAATTGTAGGATGACGATGAGGGGACCCTGGGACTTTGAGTGCGATCGATGGACAGACGGACGCAATGCGCCGCGCGGCCTTGGCTCTCGCTGCGATTGTGCGTGCGATGGGGATGCCTGATTCGTGCTACTGCACCTTCGGAGCGTGTTCTTGACGCAGTGGCATCGGTACACGGGTGTTTCGTGTGTAGGGTCCTGGATACGTCGGGTCAAGCATACAGCACATGAAACGACTTGAGAGCAAGACAATAACCGCCGCCGTCGTCTCCACGTCGCTTGATGGGCAGTGCGTGGAACAACGTCCGCGACAAAGAACCCACTTGGGTCCGGTGCTTCTGTACTGTACTAAAAGTCTGACGAGTTCTTTTCGTATTTTGTTGACCCGACGATGACGCACTCGTTCGACCCTCAAGTCGCACGTGGCAATTCACGACCACCACCTGCTTCTCCTCTACTGCTGGTGTGTCTTGGATCGTCACACGCCAATATGGCCTCAGGCTGGCCGGATGGAAATAGTACCTCTCAGCTGCAACCATCTGACCTGAGAACTTCTTCTTGCTCTGAAAAAAAGTCAAGAAGAGAGTCTTCTATGATCTCTTCTCTCGAGAAGTCCCCTGTGATGAGAGACCGCCCTGACTTGTCATCCACGACACCAAGTCAACGTGTTTTCGCGACTGCCGATCCTGACGACAGCTCGGAACGAGACGCAAGTACACACGACACTGCTGCTCGTGTCAAACAACCCGAGGCTTGCCGCGCATTGTCGAGGGTACCACCTGGGCGGACCGTGTCTACCCGCGTCAGTCCCTGGGTTTAGAAACCTTGTTAAGCATCTAGGTCGCTATTCGGAAGCAAATCTCAGATTTAGACGCCTCTGATTGGCTAAAATACCTTTTTAGTCACATAGGCGTGACTTCTTTGGGACAGTCGAGGCGAGACGACCGCATAGACATCGCATTCATCCAGCCATCGCTCGATCGCGCACTCTCAACGCTGGCTAGCAGCTCTGTATCGCATTTCCCCTCTACTCCGCACGCATGGTATACTCGTCCGCAACAGTGCTGGCCAGTGTCGCCTCCGCCGCCGTCACCGGTGTCCTGCTCGGAGTCTATCTGAGTCACTCGAACGCGCCGGCGCCACGACCGAGCAAAGCACGACGTCCATGCAACGTGTGGACCCACGTGGGCCACTTGTTTGGTGGTCGACGCAAGCGATTCAAGTACCCCAAGCGACTCATCTTCGTGCGTCATGGCCAATCCGAGGGCAACATTGACCCGCTGCTGTATATGACTGTGCCCGATAACGCCATGCACTTGACGGCATTGGGCTTTGAGCAGGCCGTCGCAGCCGGTCAGTCCATGAAGAACATCATTGGTGACGAGAGTGTGGTACGTACCCCTTGCTACGGACGATACCCTTGATGACATGTACTAACGAGCGTCTATGCCCAGCGTTTTATTGTTTCCCCCTATGTGCGAACGATTGAGACCTTCCAGGGGATCACAAAGGCTTGGGGCGACGAAGCGAGAAGCATTCCGTGGACCGAAGAGCCTCGTATCCGAGAGCAGGACTTTGGGAACTTCCAGGAACCGCTCAAGATCCGCGAATGCAAAGCGCAGCGAAGACGCTTTGGCTCGTTCTTTTACCGTTTCCCGAGCGGCGAGTCGCCTGCGGATGTGTATGATCGCATTTCGTCGTTCCTCGAGTCGCTCTATCGTATGTTCGACAAGATGTCGGAGGAAAACTATGTTCTTGTGACCCACGGTGTTGCCATTCGTGTCATCCTCACGCGGTATTTCAAATACCGAGTGAGTGAGTTTGAGCAGCTCGAGAACTTTCACAATGGCGAGTTCGTCGTGCTCGAGTACAACGAGTGCAAGCACCGCTACGAACTGAGCAAGACGGTGCACAACATCGTCACAATGGATGACTGTGGTGACGTGGTGGACGTCCAGACCGAGGAGTCTCCTTCCTTGCGTGTCTACGAGCACCAGGAAGTCTCGTACCCTGCGTCGCCTCGCAGTACGGCGCGTCGACCATCGTTGGCTGGTACATTGCCTCCACTCCCACCTCAACCAACGTCTCCGATCTACTCACTTCCGTCGTCTCCGTGCTCGACGCCTGAACAACTCGACTTGCACCGCGTTCCTATTGCTGTGCATGCCAGCAAGCGTGACTTGTTCAGCGAGTAAACGATATGCTATAGAACGTATGAATAGTGTATTGCATCCATCTACTATAAGTAATACACAGCATGATGCTTCCAATATGTTACAAACGTGCATGACGCGCTTACTCCACGTCATCAAAGTCGATCATTTGGGTCTGTTTTGCGATAAACTCACGAGCGAGGACGTAACGTGGATCCTCCTTCGAGCGAGGCTTGCACACATCGATATGTGTCGAGTTTTCGATCGCGACAAATTCACCAAAGCCTGGGTTTGCTGACGACGGTGGAACGACAAGCGCATCCACGGAAATCACAGGTAGACGGCACGGCACAGACTCGCCAATGCTGATTGAGGAGATGTTCTTCTCCTCAAAGACCTGCGAGCACCAGTCATTCAGCAGCTCCAAGTGTGGGGTTCCGTGAAGATGCTCTGTAACTGGGTGCTGTTCAATGCCGAGGCTGCGTGGTCGAAAGGCTTGAATCGTCTGAGCGATTGGACTACCGTGGTGTGGCACGCCATAGAAGACAACACCGCTGACCTTGTTGAGAAGATCCGAATCCGGAGAAGCAACCCCAGAGTTGGTTTCAGCTGACTCCAATAGCACTTGCTTCAACAGCACTCCACCGAGGCTATGCGTAATGAAGACAACGGGACGGTCACCGACACGAGCCGCCATCAGTTTCTTGAGCACGTCTTGGCTAGTCTCTTTGAAGCACATTGTTTGCCAAACCGACTCGGACGCTAGGAGCTGAGAGTCGTATCCAATAGACAGGACTCGAGGATTGTGACCATCACGCTTTAGATCCTCCAAAAGCCACTCTTGTGCCCAAACCGTACTCTCGTCTTCTCCGCTCACCCAGGTTTCGTAAGGACATCCAAGCAATCCGTGGATAAAGACCACATCGACGTCATACTCGCTGGAGTTGTCGAGTGAAGACGGGTTCTGATTACCGTTGTTGAAGGCCGGGGATGTTGAGTAGTGGAGTGGGTGGACACCATCCAGATACTTGACATCACTGACATCAGCATTCTCCAAGCGATCATGCTGATAACGACGATTTGAACGAGCTCGGTGGGCCAAGGACTGCAACATAGCATCGGTGGATTGGGTCCAGTCGTCGAGAACACTTGTGAGTTGATCATCGTTTCGAGCAAATGCAGCAATTTCTTCGTCCAGGTCATCACACGTGAACATGTTGGCAAGCACGCGGGCAACTTCTCGTCGAACCTGTAGATTCTCAGAGTGAAGCAACGCTTTCAAGAGCGGAATTCCACCGAGCCGAGCGAACTGCTCTTGGCAATCTGGTCGTCCTGCCACGAAAGCCAAAGCTCGAATTGCCTTGGCATGTGAGGCCGAGAAATCATTTCCCTCGGTTTGACGCTCGGCAATTGGACGTGTTCGTGACCGAGCGGCCCGAACACTAGTCGACGACTTGGTGACAGACTCTGGGACTTTCTCCAGCACGCCATCAAGCACAGCAATAAGCCACTCCTGCAAACCTTGGTTTTGATGCTTGCCATAACGAACAATCTGATCCAAGCACAGAGCAGCCTCCGATCGAACGTCGTTGTCGTCACTTCTCAATAGGGATGTGAACATTTCGATCCAGCCATCCACGTAATGGTGCTTCAAGATTGAATCTGGATGAACCAAATCATCGTGATACAACGGGTGGTCTTCGTCAGTCTCGTTCAGGAAAGACAGCGAATCCTGGTCCAAAGCATACTGCTCCTGGTTAGCGAGATGAGGATCTGCGAGGTGGCGCACAGCTCGCAACAAGCTCGATGTCAACTTTGCGTCGTCTCCATTTGTCAGCAGTCGAGCGCGAAGGGCTTCCAGTGCTCCCATTGCAAACAACTGGTCCCGTAGACCAGTATCGCTTGCAATGTTGGCAATGACATCGAGTGCAGAGGATGCCAGTACACCATTCTTGGAGTTGACCCACTGCATCAGCATGTCCATAGTTGCAAGGTGTCGCTTCATCTTCTTTTTCATCTGGGCATCTTGACTGAGCTGACTCAATAGTCGTGCTGCCTGTAGCTGCACATCTTCAGACTTGCCACGAGCGTTGATCAGCGCTGACCAAAGACGATCATTCCCAATCAGTTTGCGTCGCGTCTTCACAGAGCTGTCGTCACCGAATATTCTCTTTCGCCATTCGTAGGCCCCACTCTGCTTGGAAGAGCCCACAGCCTTGCCAAGCCCCCAAAGAGCAAACTCCAAGTATTCATCGGGGATGTCGTCCGAGACAGCAAGGGCGACAAGAGAGATGAGGTTGGCGGGGCCGAAGCGGATGCTGCTCTTGTCATCTTCATTGTGAACCATGTCATGCAAAGCCGCGCCCATTCTTGGATCCATGTCGTGTGCGTGTGCGAGATTCAGTAGAGCGTGCTTTCCGTATCTTGTAGCTCGCTCAGCAATCACCTTGGCACACTGCGGGTTCGTCGCCAAGAGACCGACAGCACGATACATTTCATGTTCCATGTCTTCACGTAGCTTGAGATTGTCCACGCCGGACACGAGATTCAAGAGGACCGCGAAACTCGAACTCTGGATCACTTGGTTGGCGTCCCACCCACCAAGTGGACTCAGTTCCTGGAGCCAACCAAACATGCCATGATACAATCCATTCCGCGTCACATTGACTGGCACATCTCCGACTGTGAGTGACGGCGTGACGAGGGCAGTGTTGTTCTCCTTGATCCGTTTCTTGGTCGAGACTTGCCCCGTCGGATTTGACCCGGAGGTGGCGTAAAACGCCTGTGTCGCCGCATACACGGTCGCGGAGGAGATCCAGCAGGCCAAGTCACGCGCGTAGCTCTGTTCAATGCCGAGTTCTTTCTTGGAAACGCTGTGCAACGGACGTCGTCGTGAGGCCTTGTGCTCGACAAGACGACTCTTCACCACGTCCTCCTGAGGCGAGCTGACGAGCTTTTTCCGCGCGGATTCGACGGAGGCGTGCGTCTCGTCCTCACCTAGATAAAGATACCCCGCGCCGGCACTCATACTCGCCCCCGCGGCGCCCAGAAGCAGTGCAAGCGAGCGCTTGACGTGCATGTTGTCCGTGGTCAAATACCGTCTGCGAGCAGCAACGGCAACCGACGGGAAACCGACCATCACTCTGTTGATCTAGGTTCACAACGCCACAACAGCCGGCAAAGTGGATCCACTTTGTTAGGCGTAGGG
Organism: Pythium oligandrum; assembly: GCA_020085045.1. Lineage (NCBI taxonomy): Eukaryota > Oomycota > Peronosporomycetes > Pythiales > Pythiaceae > Pythium > Pythium oligandrum. The sequence continues at coordinate 368,206 of JAHRIK010000002.1, forward strand.
GAAGCGGACACTACCTTGACTTGATGTTTGTATGGGTTGAAATTTTCTGCCAATCGAAGCAGCCGCTGAGTGGACGAAGTGGAGGAAAAGATGTCTTCTCGTGGACCAATCAGAAAGGAGGAAGGAGTGGACGGTCCCAGGTTGAATCTGTGCGGAGCCACCTCAGTCGCCGACACATCCCACCTGGTAAGCAGAGAGCGTGCGAAAGAAGGAGATGACGTTGAGGGGGACGGAGATCGACGCAGTTACACACGTGCAGGTGTCTGTATGACGATGTGTTGTATTAGTCTCGAACTGGGATGAAGAAGTGGGTACTCTACTGTACGGACGCGTTTCGCTAGAAGGGATAACGGCTGGTCTAACCACCAGGTGGAGGAATACTTGGGTGTTCTTGGGCTTGAAGCTGCGCTGATGTCTCTTTCAAGCTCTTCCGAGGCCTCTTGATGTCGAGTTCTTGTTGTCATAGGAGTGATCTTGCAACTGGAACTCCTTCAAGTTCGAGGCGTTGGCAGGGTGCTTGTGAATGGTACGAAAAACTGGGACTTCTCCATATTTTCGCTCCTCGATGACAGGTTACTCTGGTTGTCTTCTGTCCTCGGCGAATTATCAGAAATCGAGGATTCTCTCGCAAGATTGTCTGGTTTGCAGAGGGTTCCCATTCATCAGCCGTCCATAGATATCGTAACCCGAACATTTCCACATCTACTCGTGGATGAAGCGAAACCGGACTTGCGGGTCTTCCCAGAGCTCGCACTGCGCAGTATGATAGCGACGGCTTCATCACGTTGGTCGCTCATTGCAATTGCACACTTCCAAAAAAAAGGTATGTTTTGACATCAACGAGGTCTCAACAACTCAGTATTTTGTATCTGGTGGTCCAAAGCATGGCTCCGTTGTATTCACAAGAAGCATTTACCAAGGATCAGTTGATTGAAGAACAAACAGTATAATTTTACGCACTAACACGCACCAACCACAACGAGGTCGTTGCCATGACTGGTTAGTTCCAGCCTTGGTAGTAGTAGTTGCCGAAGAAGTTGGATGGATAGTAATCATTGCCATAGCCCTTGTTGTAGCCCTTGTCGTAGCCATATCCATCGTAACCATAGCCATAGCCGTATCCATTGTCGTAGTAGTTGTTGCCATACTTCTTGTTACCATAGCCGTAGTCGTCATAACCATATTTTCCATAGCCACCGTAGCCATAGTTGTCGTAACCGTATCCATAGTCCTTCTTGTGGTGCTTGCGGACGTGGTGCTTGTAGTGCTTCTTGCCGTATCCATAGTCGTAGTCGTTCTTGCCATATCCGTAGTCATAGTCGTCGTAGCCATAGGCACTGACGGTGGAGACCATGACTGCCGAGGCGGCAGCGAGACAGCAGACGGTGGCGATCTTGGAAGCGCTGACCATGGTGAAGGAAACTGGAGGCTTGGGGAGTGGAAGGAGGCTTGAGCTGTGGAAGGCAAGTGCTGGAATGACTGGAATGACTGAGCATTGGTCCAGATAATAACTAGTCGTCTCATGTTCTCCATCATGGAGACAAGAGACTAATGAATGATATGATGGACCAAGTCAGTCGTGATGGAGAATGCTGGAGCACTGGCTGCCCAAGCTCAGTCACTCCGGCATTTGCCTTCCACAGCTCAAGCCTCCTTCCACTCCCCAAGCCTCCAGTTTCCTTCACCATGGTCAGCGCTTCCAAGATCGCCACCGTCTGCTGTCTCGCTGCCGCCTCGGCAGTCATGGTCTCCACCGTCAGTGCCTATGGCTACGACGACTATGACTACGGATATGGCAAGAACGACTACGACTATGGATACGGCAAGAAGCACTACAAGCACCACGTCCGCAAGCACCACAAGAAGGACTATGGATACGGTTACGACAACTATGGCTACGGTGGCTATGGAAAATATGGTTATGACGACTACGGCTATGGTAACAAGAAGTATGGCAACAACTACTACGACAATGGATACGGCTACGGCTATGGTTACGATGGATATGGCTACGACAAGGGCTACGACAACGGTTATGGCAATGATTACTATCCATCCAACTTCTTCGGCAACTACTACTACCAAGGCTGGAACTAACCAGTCGTGGCAATAACCTCGTTGCGATTGGTGCGTGTCATTGTTAGTTTTGATGTTTTAATGGGTTTAAATTCAAAGAACGTTGAACGGTGACTGCACGTCGTACTCTTCTCGCACGTCAGGACTGCACCAGAATGGAAGGCGTTGATGGGAGGAAGCTGAGGTGAGTAATGTCAGAAGTCTTGCCATTTTCGAACCCATTCCAATTCTCAAAACACGTTGTGATCTAAAACTCTTCTACTCACCAACTGGATCTAGTTGAAGTAGCACCCTCGTTGATTGATACAATGTTGTATAGTTTCACCTTGATATGTGAATTGGCCGTGTCTCTAACTTCTGATCAGCCATACTTCAAGCTCAATGACTCCTCTTGCTCATCTTGCAACTGCTTCGGGTTGATGTACCGCACGCAAACACTTCCTGCTTACGTCAAGATGTCTGACGTTGTGTATGCAGTGCTGGTGTTTGACAGCACTTTCGAAATCGCCAGTGGGTCGGCAGTACCACCGTCCAACTCACCATGGTCTCCTACCGTGCGCTCTTGACGAGCTTCGTCGCCAGTACGCTTCTGAGCGTTACCCAGGCATATCGACCTGGCGATCAGATCTGCTCTTACTCTGCGGGTACTACCTGCCCTGTCGACTCGCTCAAGTTATCCACTACAGATGGCAGTGTGCTTATCTACCCAGGCGGCAACACACGCTGTGCGTTTGACGACTTTGCGGACGCCAAGTCGGGATTCAAGACAAACAGCACGTATTTCTTCCAGGTCTTCCCCAAGCCAAAGCGTGAGAAGCTGCTGCTGATGTTCCAGGGCGGGGGTGCGTGTATCGATAGCTACACGTGCAACTTTGCGTTGCAGTGCGCTCTTGGCAATGGCCGGACGTTCACGACCGTAGCAACTGCTTCAAGCACGGGTGTCTTTAACAGTTCCGACCCCAAGAACCTTTTCAACGACTGGAATATCGTGCATATTCCGTACTGCACGGGCGATCTCCACATTGGCAACAAGGTTCTCGATGGTGCTGACACAGGACTCGAAGCCCTCTTCAACCAGCCGCAATGTACCAACCTCGGCAAGAAAATGCATCTGAACGGCTTCGAGAACACCAAGGCTGCTCTTGCGTGGGCCAAAGCCAACTACCCGCAAGTGGACGACCTCGTCATCAGTGGCATGAGTGCCGGGTCCTTGGCAGCACAGGCCCTCGCAGTGTACGTCGGTGACATGTGGAAAGTCCAGAGTGGCAGTGTGCGTTACGCAGTCCTCGCGGATAGTTACATGGGCGTTCTCCCTGTTGAACGCACAGCCGGCAATGTCATCAACTTCTACGGAACGTGCGATCTCGACCTGAAGTTGCCATCCTCAGTCGTCGACTCGTGCCAAGCCAAAACTACAACGATCGACGAGATGGTCACGGCGTCCTTGAAGCTCTTGCCTCAGAGTGACTGGGTCTTCATCAACAGTAAGGGCGATCAAACGCAGCGCTACTTCTACCAAGTCGCAAAGGATGGCGTCTTTGGCTACCCGTTCGCCAATATCCTCTCCGAAGCCGATCTATATGCGGTATGTTGGTCTTGTTTGATTTGGAGCTCTTGGTTGATTCTAATCAATGCTTTGATGCTTCTTCAATAGGGAATGAGCAAACTGGTGGATGCTTACAAGGCCGTGAGCTCGCATGTCTCGTCCTACTTTGTCAATGGAGAGCAGCACGTCTTCCTCCTGGGCAACAAATACTACGACACGGTGAGCGACGCTGGCCAGAAACTCGGCGACTTCCTCGCGCAGTGGCTCTCGCAGCTCACGGAGCCAACTGGAGCTCCAGAGCCAACGCCCACGTCGTCGGCTCCGTCGCCATCGGTGCGTCCTGCGTGCTAGTAGTGGAGCCCCTTGTTAATTAAACTATTCATTAGTACAGTGACGTTGAGAATACTTCGAGTGAAAGTGAAAGAGAGGAATCGAATCGTTGCTCCACTGTGGCTGGACGGATCCAAAGAGGACCAGGTAGCTCATGAGCGCAGCTGCCACGCCATTCACGCCTTTGTGCCATCGAGTTGCCGTATGGAGTGGTGACAGCCCCTGCGTTTTTCCCGCTTTTTGACGTTTTGAGAGCGAATTACGCGCAAATTCAACCATGCGCCGCCTCGCCAGACGCTCGCGGACAACCCACGCGGTGATTCAGCCGCTCTCATGTCCATGAAGCGCCGCATTCTCACGCCAACGTGCCATCTTCCCCACTCACCACCCTGTCGTTTCTAGTTTCGCTCTAGGACACGCCATGTCAGCTCCTTGTCGCTTCTAGCTTCTCTCTCATTGGCTGAAATATAACCTTCAACTCACCCTCATTGGTTGAAAACTCTTGTCTTGAAGTGATGTGGCGCACACCAACTGCACCACCCGCACCTGTGGTTTCAAACGGGAAGACACGCGCACGCCCTCGTCATGAGTATGCTGCTGCGTCGCGCGCGTGTGGCGACGACGGCGGTGGCGCGGCCACGCGGTCTCACCGGCCATGCGTCTCTCAAGCCGCTCTCCACGCTCTCGGAGACCATCGCGCCCAAGGCACTCCTACAGGACGACGAGAAGTGGATTCGACTCATGCAGAAGACCAGTCAGCTCGAAGCCAAAGTCTTGCTGCCGCTCAACGAGCGCATCTTGGGCCCGTTGGACCGCAAGCACAAGGAAGAGAAGCTCCCGTCGCTGCCGTTCGTGTTCTTGCTGGGCAACCACTCGTCAGGCAAGTCGACGTTCATCAACTACTTGCTCCAGCGCGAAGTCCAGAGCACGGGCGTCGCGCCGACCGACGATGGCTTCACGATCATCGCGCCGGGCACGGAAGACATTGAACAGGACGGTCCAGCGCTCGTCGGGGACCCGGACTTGGGTTTCTCGGGGCTTCGTGGCTTTGGTCCGGCGTTGATTCAACGCACGCAGCTCAAAGTACGCAAGGGCATCAACGCCAACTTCATGTTGGTCGACAGTCCGGGTATGATTGACAGTCCCAAGAGTCTCCATGCGCCGGGTAGCTACTACGGCGTGCCTCCTGCGTTGCGTGGCAGTGGTCCGGGTGGGTATTACGACCAACAGCAGGCGTCGTCGTCGAACTGGCGCGGTACGGGTGGTGCGCCGCACTCGCTCACGTACCGCGGCACGGGGGAGAGTTCGGACCGTGGCTACGAGTTCCCAGACGTTGTGCGATGGTACGCTGAGCGTGCGGACGTGATCCTGCTCTTCTTCGACCCCGACAAGCCTGGTACGACCGGCGAGACGCTGTCGATCCTCACGAGCTCGCTCGTGGGCATGGACCACAAGCTCCACATCGTGCTCAACAAGGTCGACCAGTTCAAGAAGATCCACGACTTTGCGCGCGCCTACGGTTCGCTCTGCTGGAATTTGTCCAAGGTCATCCCGCTCAAGGATTTGCCTCGGATCTACACGATGTGCATCCCGGTCAAGCAGAACGACAATGGCGAGCGTCTCACGGAGAACGGACTCGGTACGTCGCTCCGCGACTTGGACGCCATGCGCGAAGAAGTCGTGAACGAAGTCATCCGTGCGCCGGAGCGTCGGGTGGACAACCTGATCACCAACTTGTACGACTCGTCGCGGATGCTGCAGATGCACGCGTCCATATTTGAGGACATTCGACAGCGATACAGCAGTGAAAAGTGGCGTCGTCTTGCCTTGGTAGCCACGACGCTCGTCGGTGGTAACGCGCTCGCGGCCTCGGCGATCTTCAGTGGTGCACCCGTCGAGTTCGCGGGTGGTCTCTCGGTGCTCTCGTTCCTCGTGTCCTCGGGTCTCGTGTTCAACAACAGCAAGGTGCTCCAGCAGCTTCAGCTCGACCTGCTCCACGAAGACTCGCTGACTGACCAGTTCCGTCGTCGCTACGGCCGCCAGCTCGCGGAGGGCGACGAGTACGTCCTCTCGTTGTGGAAGCGTGTGCTCCCAGCTCTCCAGGTTTCGATGCACACGTTGGGCTTCAACAACTTGCCAAAGCTCAAGAACGCCGAGCTCGAAGCGATCGAGAAGATTTTGACCAAAGAGATTCCGGAGTTGCGTCGCCAGAGCGCGCCGTCCGACACGAGTCTGGCGCACAAGGTGGCCAAGATGTTCCGTAATTAACGCACTAGAGCCAGGTAGAATGTGGTAACAAGGTGCTTTGGTATTCCGACATACTGGTCTTGTTACGTGCCTGATCATCATCTAACTCACAAAGTCGTAAAAGTAGCTGCTGAGTTCGTAGCGGACGTAGAACGCCAGTACACAGGCGAGGACCTGGAAGGCCAGCAGTGCCTGGACAAGACGCTTCTCACGCATCGGACCAAAGACGACGAGGAAGAGGTTGATCACCGTGTAGTTGGAGCGTGTCGAGTCCGGGGCGATCGTCGACGGCTCGAGCAAGCCCGTCTTGGCGTTGAACTTTGGCAGGCGATGACGAGGACATGGCACGATCTTGAAGAGCTGCGGCAACGAGTACAAGAAATTGAGCACTTGCGGCGCGAAGAAGAGCAAGAGCGTCTTGCTGAAATGGCCCAAGATACCCGCGACGGCGAACGACATGCCCGCGTAGTAGCAGAACGTGTCGCCGACGAACACGCGCGAGGGATACCAGTTGTGCTTGAGCAGCCCGAGCGTCGTGGCCAGGTACGGCAGCATGAAGAGCAGCGAGAGGAAGTGGCAGTTCTCATTGTCATGGCCGCGCAGGATCTGCACGACGTTCTGCATGACGACGGCGCCGGCGATCACGAAGGACTGGCCGGCTTCGAGGCCGTTCACACCAGCGTAGATGTTGATGGCGTTGGTGCAAAACACTGCCATCATCCCCATGTAGACGTAGTACACGAGCCCGAGCTCCACGACTTCCCCGCCGTCGCTGATCGGTAGGAACGGGTTCATGAGCGAGTAGAGCGCCGTGTCCTTGGAGAAGAGGAAGCGTACGGGCTTTGGGAGCACGATGGCAGTGAGACCTGGGTAGTTGAGCAGCAATGGCAACGACGCCAGTGGTGGGTACAAGAGCTTGTGACGCCACCGCAAGTCGGACAAGTCGTCACAGAAGCCCAGCAGGATCATGGAGAGGATGGAGACGATGCCCCAGAGCATCATACGCTGCGTAGTCAACGGACAAGAGGGTCAGTTCCTACTTCAAACACAGAAAGCTCTACGATCCCAAGAGCTACGCACCTTGATGTCGGCATCATCGACGAGCAAGAAGACCGTCACCAACAGCGTCACCACGTACACAAGCCCCGAGACAATACCCAACGCTTCCGGACTAGATACAGACAAGAAATGAGCACGCGAAGCCTCCATTAAACACTCGACAGGACGTACATGGGGATATCACCCGCGGGCGTGCCGCGCTTGCACAGATCTTTGCCCGAGAGCTTGGCCGGCAGGTACTTTGCGATCACGGGAATGAGCAGCACCACTGCCGCATAGCTGAGCACGCAAATGCCCACGAGCGGCCCCAGCGCCGTCTGCAGCGACTTGGGAATCTCCATCGTCATCTTCCTGTATGATCTCCACGTAGACCGTACCGTACTTAGTGACCTTGTAAACCGCACTTAACCTGTGTCATCCACATACCGGTTTTCTGATCCCGCTCAGAACCAGACATCTGATCTGTTTGCGTCATGCGTCAGGTCGTGCGCATCATCGTACCCCTTCAGCTTTGGCCAAAGGACAGGAAGGTTCTTGTGGCCCATTGCCCCATCCGGTGCTGTCCACGCTATCAACTCACTCGTCAATTCGGGATTAAGATGGAGATCAAGGACTTGCTGGAGAAGCTCGTGCGACGCGAAGACCTGACGGACGACGAGGCCGCGTTCGCCATCCAGCAGATCTCGTCGGAAGAGGCCGTGACCAACCCCGTGGGCGTCGGCGTGCTGCTCTCGTTGCTGGCGGCCAAGGGCGAGACGCCATGCGAAGTCGCGGCGTTCGCCAACCACATGCGGCAGCAGGCCATCCCCGTCGTGCTCCAAGTACGTATTGACGAAATGGAACGGTATGATATGGTCGCTGTGCTAATGTGAGGGGATTTTTTGTGTTTTGGTGTTAGGATGAGCGTCCGACGCTGGATATTGTCGGCACTGGTGGCGATGGCGCGAACACGGTCAACATCTCGACGGCCGCCGCGGTGCTGGCGGCCACGTGCGGCGCCCTCGTCGCCAAGCACGGCAATCGCTCGGTTTCGAGTCGGTACGTGATCACCGCCTCTGGCCACGACATCTGGGTGGTCTCTAATACGAGTGGATGGATGGGTACCACAGGTCTGGATCGGCTGATGTCTTGGAAGAACTGGGTGTCCCCATGCTCAAGCCAGAGGTGATCGAGACGTGTATCAATGAAGCCAACATCGCCTTCATGTACGCGCCGCATTTCCATCCGGCCATGCGCTTCGTGACGCCAATCCGCAAGGCGATTCGCATCCGATCGATTTTCAACGTGCTCGGTCCACTCATCAACCCCGCCGGCTGTACGCGGGTCGTGATTGGTGTCTACACACCACGTCTGCTCGAGGTGTTCGGTCGAGTCTTTGAAGCTCTCGGCGTCGAGCATGGTCTCGTCGTGCACTGTGCGGGTCTGGACGAGTTGAACTCGATCGACTCGGCGGATATCGTCGAAGTCAAGGCGGGCTTTCCATTGCGAAGATACCGTGTGCATCCTGAAGAGATTGGTATTCCACGCAGCACAGTCAAGGACCTCAAGGGTGGCGATGCCACGGAGAATGCGGCGATCCTTCGAAGAGTCTTTGCCGGTGGCGAAGGCTGCGACAACGCGATCGGAAACACGATCGCGTACAATGCTGGTGCGGGTCTGTACGTCTACGGTCTCGCCGACAGTCTCAAGAGCGGCTATGAGCAGGCCAAGGCCATGCTCGTGTCCGGAAAGGCTCTCGAGACGTTGGACAACTGGGCCAATGTGGCGCAGCGATTGCACCAGCAAACTTAGGACGTGACGTAACGATGAATATTTTGATTTATGAACGCCACGGCAAGTCTTTTCCTGTCGATCATAGAATCTTGAGGCATGATAGACTGTGTTCTCTGACCGTGATCGTGATGGAGAAGATGAAAGGCATCCAGTACGCCGGATTTGGCTGTGCCCGAGCTCAGTCATTCCAGCATTTGCCTTCCACAGCTCAAACCTCCTCCCACTTCCCAAGCCTCCAGTTTCCGTCACCATGGTCAGCGCTTCCAAGATCGCCACCGTCTGTTGTCTCGCTGCCGCCTCCGCAGTCATGGTGTCCACCGTCAGTGCCTACGGCTATGATGACTATGACTACGGATATGGTAAGAACGACTACGACTATGGCTACGGCAAGAAGCATCACAAACACCACGTCCGCAAGCACCACAAGAAGGACTATGGCTACGGTTACGACAACTATGGCTATGGCTATGGCGGCTATGGCTATGACAACAAGAAATACGGCAACAACAACTACTACGACAACGGCTACGGCTATGGCTATGGTTACGATGGATATGGCTACGACAAGGGCTACAACAACGGCTATGGCAATGATTACTATCCATCCAACTTCTTCGGCAACTACTACTACCAAGGCTGGAACTGAGCAGTTGTGGAGTAGGCCCCGTCCTTCCTGTGAGTTTTGTTCGTTTTCCTGTTCCTCCTTAGCCAAACACGTAAGTGAATGAATGTTATCCTTGCTTGCTCGTGCTGCCTCTGTGCTCGTATCCACCGTGCCGCTGACGATGTTGTGAAGCAAGAAATTTGGTTTCTTCAACTCTTAAGTCTCCAGCACAGGCCAGTCCCCGTCAGGAGCCTAGGAAGCAGGCGACGTGATAGACTGAGAACTGCCGGGTAATTGTGTTGGAGATGGAAAAGCTGGAGAATCCACGATTAGTCTTCTGTACGTTGCACAAGGAACGTCGTTATGTTGTCAGGAGTGAGCAACAGCGCTCCACAACGAGCTTGGGAGTTCCGCACTGAGGAAAGACCACACGGTTCACTTGCAAAGTGCTGCTCATTCATCATTCTTTCGTTACAGTCTACCGCTGATGGTACAAATTCTCTTGTCTAGTTTATAGTACAGGCGTGCTCGTCGTGAGCCATAAATAGGAGAGACCTTGTTTCTCCCTCGGTAGAAGCTTGCCTCGTTCATGCAGCATACGCTGGCTTGTGGAAGGATTCTTGCTCTTTTGCTGGATACAGCAGCTCTTCAAGGCGTTGACACAGCACTCGAGGCACGTGGATGAGCAGATAAATGCCGAAGAACATGAGCAGCATGGCGATTCGGAGCAGAATGCTGTTGAGCATGCGCATGTTGGCGCTCGGGGCGGTCTTGGCGTGCTGCACCTTCATGTCGGACTGACTGGGTATTAGATATTTGATCGAAGGCGAATTCGTGAATGGCGTGAGCTTCAAGTCCCGCAGAGATGGTCGGTCTCACTATCATACTCACGACCCGAGGATTCCATGGCTCTGGAGCGAGAACACGAATAATTCCCAGCCTTCTGGCCACAGCCCGCATCTCTACGCGCGACTTGATGAGTTCCGAGTGAGTTTGAGTTCTCTGATTCCCAACATATCGCATAAAATGTCTATAATGGATGATATGAATGTATAGAATAAATACAAATTAATGTTAATGGAAATCTTTGGAAAATGAACAAGAGAGATATACCCAGACACGTAACCGCCCCAGTGGATTTGACTGCGGATTTTCCGATCACAACGACGTTGCTGTCAGCGTAGAGGGGCCACGCACAACGCCAGCCGGTGGCTGCAAGCAGTGGCATACTCACGACTCTCTGCTGGATTTCCGAGTGGGACAGACGGATTGCTGAAGCCACCGTCGCACGCGCAAGTCGCTGTCGAATTTATACGATCGAAAACCCAGAAAAACAAACTTTGCGACAAGGACCAACACTCATTGCCTCGTAGTGAGCATTCGATGACTCTCGTAACTTGACGCCATCATTTTATAAGATCAATCAATATTGCATGGCTATTGTACCCTCGTGTATTGGTATTCTTTATAATATGCTAAATGGATCCTATTACCCTTGTATCTGATGATTCCGCCACTTTGTAGCCAACTGGGCATTTTTCGCATGTGTCTTACACGTTGAACTGCGCGAGCGCGACGGCAAATGCCTGGATGGGCGTAATGGGTGCGCGAAAGTCGAGATGGAACTTCTTGTCGTCCACTTTGCCAAACTGCAGGAAAACTTCTGGGTCGTCCTCACGTGGTGTTGTGGTTCTGGAGGACGCAGCTGATGCAGGCGGTGAGCTCGATTGGATAGATGAGCTGTTCACATTCGACTTGACCAACTGGAAGTTCTTGACAGACGGCATAGACACTCTTCCGTTGAAGTTGAGGCGATAGAAGCCGTTTTCGAAGACGGGCTGCTTGTTTTCAAACACTTGGAGCTCGTGGTAGAGACGATGAGTGTGGGGACTGTCAGCTCGACTGTGTTTGAGCACCTTGTATCGCTGGATGAGCATGGAGAAGGCGTCATCGCCTCCGATTGCCACACCTTCAAGCTCCTGGCGCTTGGGATTGAGCGGCGGAAGCACCACAACTAGACGTCTGGGCTCCGAGTTGTTCACATTTCCATTGAAAACGATCGCGCCGAGCTCCGTCTTGCGGCTTTGATTGCCGATCAACACGTTCTTCTTCTTGGAGAAGTTCGAACGCAGCTTGCCGATGTAATTGCCACTCTTCTTCGTGAGCTTCGTAGAGAGCCCACCCGCCGCTCGAGTCATATCAAAGACGTAGTAGTTGGACGTACGCGCCTTGAGCTGCTTCTCCGCCATCAAGATGAGTTGGTTGTTGATGAAGAAGTGATATTGAGAGTGCAAGAGTGTCTTGACTCGGACGATGTGGCCTTGGAGAAGCTGTGCTTCCGAGCCAGGATACACGGCGAGCTTGGACAAAGCCCCCAAGTTGCTTAGATCCACACTGCGCACAGGCGCGATCACGATGTTTGGGGTAGCCGGCTCTTCAACATCACTATCTTCGTCTTCTTCGTCGTCGTCAGACTGCTGGGTCTTTTGTCGATTGGGCTTGCGTGGAGAATCGGGCGTGGCTGTGCGTGTTTGCTGCTGCTTAGGAGGCGCTGGTTCGTCTTCACTGTCGCTGCTATTGTCGCTGTAGCTGTCGTGGCGCTTCCCCGATGAAGCACTACTCGCTTTCTCCCACTCGTTCTCATCGCTTTCGCGGTGACTGTGCTTGACACTGAACTTCTTCTGCACCCGACCGCGTGAATAGCGAGCATTGCGCTGTCTCTCAAACCCGGAAGACGAGGAGGAGGAGCTGCTCGAGTAGCGGCGACGTCGGATCTCTTCGTTGTCATCCGTGCCATCATCCAAATGGAACGGAGTCACCTGGTTCTCTTCATCATTTCGAAACGACTTGCGATTGACTTGAGAAGCCGCTTCTTCCCGTCGTGACACGGAGCTACGTCGTGACGCGTACATGCTCATAGTGCTCTTGCTGGATAAGCTGGACTGGCTTTGGAAGCATGCGCATGTTCGGCAAGATGCGACGGGTATCCGTCCAAAGTTAGCTGGTGCAGCATGCCGTCCACCAAGAATAACTCACTCAAGAACGTCATCCATCGCGTTCGCTCATCATTCCCAGGGCAAAGTTCGCCATGAGTGAAGCAAACGACAGCATAGAAGCGCGTCGACGTCGCTTGGTCGGGACCGTCTTGACGACCGGACCCCCGAGCGAATGCATCGAGACCACGTTTTCAAGGCGCTTTGGTCGGCATTTCCACGAACCAGCCTTCTGGGACGCCTTTGAAGACGCATGTCGAGCGGTCAATGAAGGCAAGCCGTGGTATCAAGCGCGTCAGCTGCTGCTGTTGTTCTCCTGGCCACAGGAGATCAACGCCAAAGACGAATGGGTACACTTTTGATGCAACTCTGCGACGTGTGTTGTCTTGAACTAATTAAGAAAATGTGTATGGAAGGGTGAGACCATGCTGTCACTCGCGACTACCTTCGGCAGGGCGAATGTAGTCAACGTGCTGTGCCAAATCAAAGCTGACACTCGGATTGAGAACGCCAAGGGCTGGTCAGTTATCCACATTGCTGCTGCGTATAACCACGTCAAGATCCTACAGGTGTTCCTGACACTCGGAATCAGTGTGGACTCACCTGGAAGTCGACTGGGGTACACGCCACTGCACCTCGCTGTGGCGATGGATCATATCGAAGCTGTACAGTGCCTCCACGCATCGGGCAAAGTGAATTTCATGAGAACAGCAGGCAATGTACGTACGATTCGATGCAGATGCGGTCTGACAATGCGGTATTTACGTGTTTGTGTACTGCAGGGATACACAGCGTTGCATGTCGCCGTCGAGCACAATGCTGAGCGATGCATGGCGTTCCTTATCCAACAGTACCCCGATCTAAAGTTCCAACACGACCGCGTTTTGGACGAGAATCCAGCACACAAGGCAGCGAGAGGACTTCAGCCACACTTATATAAGGGACTTGCGAAGCATGGTGCACGGATCGATCTCGAGAACATTGAGGTAAGGTACGTGTGATTCATTCAACTCAAGTGAAAAGACTGACAACTGGTATGTAGGGAAGTTCAGCCTTCGACTTAGCAATCGACAACGATCGGTATTCCTATTGACGCTTGTTAGAATCTTCCTTGCCTCCCGTATCGTCTTTGCTATTTCCATCTGTGGACAAGTTGACATGGGGCAGCATGTCTACTCGTCCCGGATCACGCTTTACCATGTGCTGAAACGATAGTTGGTCGCGGCCACTGACAGATGCTGAGCTTGGCGTGTGCTGGGGAGGCACATCCGGCCAGATACCACGTCAAAGGTTTGTCTTTCACTTGCTGACAGCCAGCGGCGAGCTGTCGCGATGCCACCATCCCAGGTCCAGCTTGACCAGGCTTCTACCTGGCTTCGTAGCAGGCAGCGCACACAGCGTCTTTTGAGTCGTCGTGACAGGGATACGTACCTGCATGAATTCGGTCACGCGTGTGGTCTTCACCACGCACATCAGCACCCGGATCGAGAAGTGATCATTCTTCGTGAGGTCCTCCTAGCTGCGGACCAATATGCAGAGTTCCAGGAATTACGCCTACAACTTCGCAGCGATCACAAGATACTGACCGAGAACGTAGGCTATTCGCGATACGACCGACTTTCCATTGTGCACTACAGTCGAGGCGACAACGGCGAGCTATGCTTTCCCCAATATCGTCACCCAAGAAACGACGAACGCTTGCGTTGGTGCGATATCTTCGAACAAGCAGACGAAGGATGCGTCGTTCCCTTGTCCATTCATTGCAGCAATGAAGATATTCAGCTTGGCGGTGATACACTCTCGCAGGGTGATATCGAAACACCCCAGACAATGTATGGCGGTCCGCAGCAGCCAGTGGATGGCATTGAGACTGGTGAGCTCTAGTAGGTGCTAATGAACTTGGAATAAAAGATCTTGGCTTGACTGCTGTTGATAATACTGGCGTGCATAGGTCGACTTGAATCGAGCTGAGATGTTCCCGCGCTAGTGCCGGTTCTGCCAGTTTCTTTGTCGGAGATACGTTGACCGATGAGGAAACTTGAATTCAACTCCACAGAGCATCACTCTCGTGTCTTGGAGTGTCTTCCTGAGGTCTTTCTCGAGACAGTGGAAGGTCACCCGACGACTGTCATTGACGGTGATAAGGGCAATAAGGCCGCTCTCGAGCGCCATGCCAAGAGGACTATCTCTCTGGTCACGCTCCGCCAGGATCGGATCGTACGGAGATCAAGTCACGTGAGTTTATCGCCAGTGTTGAGGGAAATTGGGAAGACTGGACAAGCCTCCGTCAGGGGGGCGATGGCGGTGGCGCATTCCAGGAGCTCATCGAGAGGCGCGCCTTCCTCAGACAGGCTGATAGCGCGCTCGACAGCTTGCTTGGAGACACCAGATGGCGCAGAGCTTTGACTTCGGCGGCGCGAACCGTTGCCGTTGCTTGCCGTATCACCGGTGTTCATACTTTTCCCATGGCGTGCCATGGAGGGCTACTTCACGTGAGTGACGGAGCATTTCGTGGTCACTCATACTTGCGACCTTTCATTGAACAGTTCGAAGTGAACAGATGACCCAACAACAGAACGGAGAGAGCGCTCGCTCGGGTCACAATGCGTCGCTAGCTCATCTGTCTGCACTCACGACCCGAGAGCCCTTTTCACCGCAGCATCTCGGCCATCCTTTGCCATATCTCGACGTCTTCTCGTTCCAATCCAAGCGACTTTTACCCGTTTCTCGCCAAGATCTGCTTCAACAACGCACAAAATACCGTCCAGAGGTGGAACAAGTGCTTCTATGGGCTCGTCGTGGTCATGTTTCCCATGTTCAGAGCACTAATTCTGAAAGCGATGAAGAATATGATAGTGAGGAATCGAATGACGATGATTCAGTGGCATCCGGAGCGGAAGAAGGCCACGAAGAGCCACCAGACTCGACTGAACATGCGTTTGCTATACCGAGCCATCACATACCTGCGTATGATGAGCTTGCGAGGCGACTGTTGCTAGAGCCGATCCAGTTGCCTGACTTGATCCACACAGGAGTCGACTCCAAATACCTCAAAGCGCCATCGCAAGCCTCTCCATTGCGTCAACAGCAAGTTCCAGACGCAGAAGTCAAGCTCTTCTACGCGTCGGGGGCCAAGAACACCAACATGCGCGAGTATATCAAGGAAACTATCGAAAAGCACATGGGAGCGACGAGTCCGACGGGTAAAACACTAAAAGACTCGGCTTCGGCACCAGTCCTTGCGCCAGAAGAGGTGTCAACAGCTGAGACAACAAAAACGAAGCAACGATCACCTACGAAATCACCAGCCAAGCGTCACAAGACTAAAGGCAAACACAAGCAGACAGTTCTGACGTCCAGACTGATCGCATCAGTGTCCACGAGTGCTCTGTTGAACCCAGAACTACGGCGTCAAGCTCAGGAGGTCCTCACTCAGATCCGTGCGAATACCCACAAGGTCAACGATCTCATTGGATCCACGTGAAAAAAATGCAGGGAAAAAGCAACCAACACGAAGAATTGAAACGAATGTCGTGTTTTTGTTTCAGTGTTTCCCTGACTTCCTGCCAGCTACGGCGTGTCAGTCGTTCCCTTTCTCTCATTTCTTGCCGGGGACTGTCAACCCTGCGGTCACAGGACTGGCTTGTTTCCCAGCAAACGCCATGCAGTACGGAGGATTCGCGCGCTTGGGCGAGCCACAGCCGATCAAATACCACTGAAGTGGCTTGTCGTCTTTGGTTTGACAACCAGCTGCGAGTTGGCGTGCAGTGTTCTTGTTGAGAGGCTGTCCGTTGGCGCGAGGTAGCGGTGCCGTTCCGCACACGGTGCCTTTCGTAGCTGTTTGTACCTTGGGGATAGCCTGTAGTCCTGGCAAGCAGAAGGTGCTACAACGCCTGGACCCAGGCGGCGCTCCGGTGTATCAGTCGCATTGTTGACTCTTGCATGTGCCGGCGTCTCAATCTTGTTCCAGCTTGGACGGCGATATACTCATGTTCTCGTTACTTATCCAGCAGTACCTTGATCTAAAGCACCAATATGATCACGTCCTGGGCGAGAATCTAGCAGGAAAGGCGGCGAGGGGTACGCAATCAAAGATAAAGACCTGGTAGCGCGAATCGACTTCGAGAATGTTGATGGAAGGCTTTACCTAAGCTCGAACTTGCTGTCTAATGAGTTGACTATGCTGGTTTCCAATCTAGAACAGCACGACGTTCGGCATGTCAATCAACAACGATCGGTATTCGTGCTGAGGCGTGTTTCTCTATATGAAGTCGTCGTCGTCAAGTTCGTAAATTTCCCGAAGTGTGGCCTTGTCGCCAGTGGACAAGCGCGGCTCAACAAACCAAACTTCCTCGGAGCAGTGCTCGATTCGCGGAACAACACAATTGTCTGCCTCCGCTTCTTCCAGGATATCGCACCATCGTTTTGAGGGACCGCCGTTCGGGTGGAGAGGACTGGGCTTGCAAAATTCAATACCGTCATAATGCATGACCGAATGAACGTCGTATTCCAATTGGAAAGCCTCGAACTCATTCCATAGTTGATGCACAACTGCTCTCTCCGAGCAGCAGAGAGGTCTAGCACAGCCACCTGATCGATTGCCATCCCAAGCTGGTCACGGAGAATGATCACCTGGCGATCCGGATGCTGAAGCTCGTGCAAGAGGCCAAAGACGTGACCGAATTCGTGAATGTACGTCGCTAGATCGTGGCAATCTTCACCGAGGTTCATTGTGAGGGGCGATGGGGGATCCCTGAACCCAACGGTCGCCGAGCATGTGCCTTCCGGTTGATCACCACTTTTTGCTGGCAATTACCGCAGACATCAGTCTGGGAGGGAAATCGTTGGCGGCATTGAGCAGGTGTGAGGAAGTCGAAGTTCATATCAGGTAGTCTGCGGTACTCATCAAACGTCTGCTGGAATAGGTCTTGCATCTGCGGTGTCATGGCTCGAGTAAAGGATGGCGAGAATTAGTAGCAGACAATTCCTTGAGGCCACCGGAGATCAAAGCGCTCGTTTTTGTTTGGATACAAACCGAGACGACGTGTCTTGGCACGCTTGACAGTCGGACGCGGCCACGCTTTGCCCTGGAGCGTGTTGCAAGGTACTTCTTTGCGACCCAGAACATCTGCAACCCCGTTATCTTCATAGCACTTGGCTTGTCCTCCTCGACAGATACCAAAGTAGCTGCCAGCGAGACCCGGAATGCCGACAATGTACTCCAGACCGGTAAATTTGACGCCTGCAACTGCGCACTGTTTGGCTTTGGATGGTGGACGCACTGGGGCCCCGACAGGTTTTCCCTTTCGTACACGCTTGGCGCCAGGCTTGACAGCTGACCCTGCACCGATTGGTTTCGCCGGCCTCACAACATTTCCGGTCACTACAGCCAGTACAAGACTGGCCCAAACTATCGCAAAAGCACAAGGAGTCGCTTCATCACGACGAGTCAGAGTGCGTTAAATAACCAGGTGATGACTTGAGCTGCGGAATTTGAGGAATGAGCCACTTGCCCACCCACCAACTCATCCTATCTCTGACTTGTACTAATGTGTGAGGTGGCACTTCTACGTCTACTGTACGACTTGTAGGTCACGTCACGGTAATCGACCTTCCCGCATTCTGATTGGGCAAACGAATCGAGATATGTACTTGAACTATGAATTACGTCATGAGGAGTTATTCCAACACGACGATGCGTTGCCTCGTCTCGATTAGCCCTCATATCAGTTATACTTTAGTGCATCGTTTATATGATGCGCGGAACTAACGCTTCGATTGAAGACAATACTTTACTGTCGATGCCACCTCGGATCGTGACATAGTCATCAGGGCTATAGTATGCTACTGGCGCATCCTGTACCTGTACGCACCTCGTTTCACTGCTCCCACTTGGAAGAGGTAGAGAGAACGAGTTCATTCGCCAATCGAGCAAGTGGTCACGAATCCGTTATCAACATGGTGTCAGTCCGCCTCGGTCTTCTGGGTGCTCTCGTGGTTTGTGTCTCGGTAGCCACAGCTCAGAATACTACAAGCTTCTATGACGTCCAGATGAATTCATCCGCTAGGACGCGGTTGAGTTCAGAAGATCGTCGACTGACGACAACTGCTTCTGTTGGAGTTGGCGCCAGACCAGCCGTGGGAACTGTTCACGCAGCGCCTTCCAACCAAGGGAACGCGCCAAAGGTGAACAACGTGCCACGTAACAATGGCGCAATGTGTACGATGCCTGCAGTACGAGGTGGTGGAACAACAGGTGTGGTGAAAGGGAAGACTCGCGAGCTAGCAGGCTGTCAAGATCGGAAGCACATGGCATGGCGTGTCGCTGGATGTGGCTCACCAGCCCGTGCCATGACACCGTACTGTCAGTTGTACGTGACAGGTCGATGCCGCGGGAAAAAAGTAGTAATCGATTCTAGCTGTATCGATGAGTACATGTTCATTTTCATCTTATTGTTCGTTTTATGCTGACTGCTTTACGAAGCCCTATCGAACAAATTAGAATTACGAAACGTTCCGATCGTGACATTTCACCACACCAAACATCCGACATGATAGTGGCAGAGGAACGAGTCCCCACGGCGTCGCTAGCGCATCTATCGCCACTTACAACTTGAGTAACCTTCTCGCCACAGCATCTCGGTCATCCTTTACGAAGTTAGTGTAGCAAGGGGAGAGGATATTGTCGTTCATTTTTTGTAACACAATATACCTGACCTTCATCTTCATCATTCTTTGCCATATGTCGTCGTCTTCTCGTTCCAATCCAAGCGACTTTAAACACTGGAAGACCCGGCTTCGGCGCCAGTTGTAGCGCCAGAAGGGGTGTCAATGGCTGAAACAACCGGTGTGAAGCAATGCCACCGTGTGCGTGGTGTTTCTCATACTCGCTGGCCTCGTTCTCGCAACCGTGAGTGCCGGCAACCCGGTCAAGCCCCCTGTGGCGGTAACCAACAATCTCGGCGGGAAGCAGACAAGCCCAGCCACTGGCTGTGACGCCGCTCAGGCCAAGCACAGCCAAGGTGTGCACCGTTGCCGGACGCAAGTTCACGGGCATGTCCTATGTCAAAGGTCTCCCTGGCCAACCAGGCAGTGTGTTCGGTGTCTGCATCAACGGTGTGCCTAAGTGTTTTCTGGACGACGGACTAGTAGACGTGATTGAGAGGAAGAAAGTATCGTGTACTTCAGTGATTGCTGCTGCCGCTGCTGTGGCGCCGGCCACGCAGCCGAAGACTCGTAACCTCGGAATGCATCGAGAGCGGCAGTTTATGTGGCCCCAAGGCAAGGTGTGCTACGGGTTTCATCAAGGATTCCATCTCTTACCAGAACAGCAGCAGATCCTCCAACGGGTCATTCAGGCGTATCGCGGTGTACCAGGTACAAATCTCGACATTCTCACTCTCGCACAATGTCATCAGCAGTTCAAACAAAATGGAGCCATAACAGACGTCTGTGGGGACTGCAGCAAGTGTTACTCCAAGGTGATCAACCGGGATGTTTTACCCACATTGGATATGTCCCACCTGACCAGCCTCGCATCATGAACCTCGGAGCAGACTGCCACCGAGATCGAGCATATCTGCACGAATTCGGTCATGTTTTTGGACTCTACCACGGGCACCAGCATCCTGACCGCCGAGTCATTATTCTGTGTCAAGGTCTTGGTGTGGCACTCGATCAGCTCGCTTTCCTAAACCTCGCCGAGGAGCAGAGACATGACATCGAAATGAACTACGCCATCCCAACGTTTGCCTGGCGAACTGATTACGATGACCAGTCCATCATGCACTATAGTTCTGGCCTCGACTTATGCGTCCCAACTCACCAGCACCCCATTAACAGCGCCCACCCGCGATGGTGCGATATTTTTGAGACAACGGAGAACAAGTGTGAGGTGCCCACAGCGAGTGACTGCTTAGAACCACCACCCGAAGTTGGGGGCGATGTGCTCTCACCTGGAGACATGGCCACGCTTTGGCCATGTACCCACCTGTTGAAGAGGGAGACGGCTGGCTACGTCATTGAAAGTTGCACTAGCCTCTTTTAAGACGAAACCAACCCCGCAGCCCGCAGTTATCCGTCGCTTAATCGGTCAGGGATAAACTCAAGCGCTCGTGAGCATGTTGAGTGGTGCTGCATGAATCACTTCCCCCAACGTTCCTGTAAGTTGATCGAGTTGAATGTCAAATGCTTTTGAAACAATTCTATCGTGTTTGTTTTGTCCACGAGTGCTCTGTTGAACCCAGAACTGCGGCGTCAGGTCCTCGTGCCAACGCCCACAAAGTCAACGATCACATTGGGTCCACATGAAAATACTGTGAAAAAGAGAGTCAACACGGAGAATTGAAACGAATGTCGTGTTTTGTGTTTCGATGTTTCCCTGACTTCCTGCCAGCTACAGTGTATCAGTCGTTCCATTCCTCTCATTTCTTGCCTGGGACTGTCGCCGGACTGGCAGGTTTCGCGGCGAAGTTCTTGCAAAACGGAAGATTCGCACGCTTGGGCGAGCCACAACCGTACAAACGCCAAGTAAGTGGCTTGCGGTCCTTCGTTTGGCAACCGACGGCGAGTTGACGCGGAGTATTCTTGTTGATGTACTGACCTCCGGTTACTGGAGCCGACGCACATTGAGCACCATTCGCTTGAGAATTCACTTGCGACACTGGAACAGGTTTCGCTTGTGGAACTGGCTGCACTTGGCCAGGCGCCAGGCGGCGTTCTGGGAATCCAGTTGTGTTGGCTCGAAGATGCACAGGCGGAGCCGCAGTGAGTCCAGTGTGAGCAGCAGTACTCCCAACGGCAAGAGCCAACAAGCACAGCACAGCGAGGCGGAGGAAGACGCTCATGTGTGGCGTTCAGACAAAATTGCAAAGTACTCGTCCATGGAAGTCGCCCAACTTGCTTCCCATTCACCAAGATGCATGTAGGAAAGAACCAGTGGCGGCCGCGTCGGTCATACGACACAACCCAAAGGTATATCCTGTACACGTTTCGTGTGACGTGGATGATGTCACGTGTCGGATGATACACCCGTTTGTGTGACATGGGTGACTCAACACAATAGGAGGATGAATCGAATGGTGTGTCTGATTCGCTTGCGATGATCAGTGCTGGCCGTGTCGTCGTCGTACGACACAAGCCGACGGGGCATCCTGCTTACGTGTCGTGTGACGTGGATGGCATCTACATGTCGGATTTCAATCAGTACGTTTGCCAGATCATCCCATTCCCCGTTTGTCTGACATGGCTGGTACGGTGATATGATTCATGCATCGTCCACGTCACGTCTCAAGAAGACACTGTCCTCGCAATCAGAGGATGGACTGGTGTCCGAATAATCTTGCATCCGTCCTATCTACTGGATATCAACGTGCTGTCAACTGTACTCGAAAGGAGAGGCAGCGACCAGCCTGGTTACCAAGTTCATTTTCCGATTCTCCAGCCAGTGAACAAGCAACTCAAGCCAATTCCTCTCGTCACTATGCTGCCTCATCGCGTGGTACTTCTCGTTCTCGCCAGTCTCGCTCTCATCGGTACAAGCGCGAACACCCCTGCCAAGGCCAACACGGCAGTAACCTCTACTGCTCGTGGAAAGGCACCTCCACGTGCAAAACCACTCGCTGTGACCTCTTCCAAGCCAAGTGCTGCCAAGTTATGCACCGTCGCCGGACAAAAGTTCACGGCTATGTCGTACGTGAAGGGATTCCCAGCTCAACCAGGCAGTGTGTTCGCTGTCTGTACCAAAGGCGTCCCCAAGTGCTACCTCGATGACGGTTTGGTGGACGTCATCCAACGGAAGGAAGTGCCGTGTGCGTCCGTGACGGCTAATGCTACTGCGACTGCCACTGCTGCTGGGCCGGTCACTCGACCAAAATCGAGAAACCTCGGCTTGTACAGAGAGAACCAATTCATGTGGCCTCAAGGCAAGGTGTGCTACGGCTTCCAAGAAGGGTTCACGCTCTCACCAAACCAGCAGGCAATTTTCCAGAATGTCATCAGGACATATCGCACTATCCCAGGGGTGCCGGAAGGTCATCTCGACATTATCACTCTCGACGAGTGTCACCGAAGATATAAACCGACTAACCGAGCACATACGGAAATTTGTGGGGACTGCCAGCAGCTCGTGCGGATCAAGGGCAATGAGGATGGGTGCTTCGGACACCTTGGGTACGCTGTGCCGGGAAATGCCCGCGTCATGAACCTCGGTGCAGATTGTCATGATGAAGGCACATATCTGCACGAGTTTGGTCATTCCTTCGGCCTCTACCACGAGCACCAGCATCCCGAGCGCCGAGTCATCATCTTGCGTGAAGGACTGGGTATGGCTCTTGACCAGTACGCTGTGACTCGACTCACTGAACAAGAGCAAATCCAAATCCGAAGGAATTTCGCCATCCCGACGTATGCCGAGCAAACCGAATACGACCCGAAGTCAATCATGCACTACCAGAGCGGCTCCGATTTGTGTTCCCCAGCTTTCCAACACCCCCACAATAACCCACGACTGCGATGGTGTGACGTCTTTGAAACAAAAGAGGAGCACGGCTGCGAGGTGCCCCGAGAATCCGACTGCAGCGGCACTCAGCCAACTCTCGGTGGTGAGGTGCTTTCGGATGGAGACAAGGCCGCACTCTTGCTAATGTACCCAGTCGAACAAGAAGGAAACGAGTCGGGGTGGGTGTAGAGAACTCAATTGCTAATGCACAGACCTAGGCTAGCCTAGCATCTACATAGGGACCAACTACTTTGGAACAACCTTCGTGTCACCTCACTTTGTCTCTTCGTGCGACATTTCCGCGCGACCAGCTGACCATCACTCTGGTCTTTGGTCACCATCATCTCCTCCGGCTCCAACGTCAAGCAAAGCAAAGGCGAGAGTCGACACGCGGCGTCGCACGTACGTCCACTTGCCTCGCCGCTCGCCGTCCACCGGCGCGTCCAGGCGCTTTCTCGAGGTCTTCCCCGTCTTCTCCGTGTCTTTCTGCGTCGATCGAGCCCTCGCCCACGCGGAATGGACCGCGAGAACCGCGTCGTCATGATCGTCCGCGCGAGTCGTCCGGGCACGCCCTCGGGGAACAACGGCACGTTCCAGAACCGCGACAACATGGACGCCATCGCCATCAACATGGGTCCGATGGACGCCGACGCCTGGCGCCAGCAGCAGTTCCAGCGCCAGCGCATGCAGCTGCTGAGCATGGCGATCTTTCTCTGCTTCATGGTGCTCTTCTTCGACAATCGCGCGAGTGACCCGCGCCAGAACAATCGCAACCGACTCGACTCGACGTCGCACAACCGCCACGGCGCCGACGGACAGAACGAAACGGAGCGACTGGATAAAATCCAGGACTTTGAGAAGCTGCTACGCATGCAGCCAGGGTACGACGCCGCGGCCATGGCGAACAACATCTCGGGTATTTACTCTGGTACGAACGGCACGAACGCGTTAAAGGCGACGGTGGTATTATAATGCTAACGGTTTTGTGTTTCATAGGCTCGTGGAGCTCGTTGACCGCGGACGACTACGAAAAGACCAAGCCCAAGTACACGGATATTGTGTACGTGATGCGTGGATTACGTTGCATGGGGTGGTGTATACTGAGTTATTGTGACGGAAACTAGGCCTTATCTCAAGATTGACCGCGATATGCAGGTGCAGCAGTTCACGCAGCCCGTGGAAGTGGGTCATACGTGGCTCTTGCTCAAGATGAAGCCTCCAGCTGCCAAGGAACTGAGTGACGACGTCTCGTATGTGAAGGGCCAGCTCGTGATCTACGAGGAACAGGCGTCGCTGGCCGCGACCATCTTGCCTGTGCAGGGCGTGTTCTTCCGGAAAATGGGCAAGCTCACGCTTTTCGGAAACAGCCCAGACTCGACGGTGCAAGTGTTGTACAAGAAGGCGGACGCGCCTTCGAACAGAACCAAGGACGACGATTTGAACCAGCCACTTGAGCCGCCGGCCAAGACGGACGATGATACGAGTTTCCAGCCGCATCTGCGACTCGGAGCAATGAATCTGGGGGAAATTGACGGTGTGCCGATGATCGAAAACCGTGAGGATTACGAGTCGATCGACATTTCGCCGCCGCGATACTCGTACGTCTCGCGATTCCGCAGTAGTGACTCGTTCAGCGATCAGTGCGTCAGTGTCGTCGAGATGACGCTGGTGAATGACACCACAACGGCTGTGCCAAAAGGAGGCGAGGGAGAGCTTTCTCTGAATAATGCCAAGCTCACCGGTACACTGGCCAGTGTCAACTGCGGTCTTTATCTCAAGATTGAGACGACGTTCCAGGAAGAAAACCTGAACGTGTTCTTCTCCAAGGCCTCACACTACGCCGTGATCATGACGTTTATCGCCATGGGTGAGATCTACTTCTTGCTTCGTCAGCTGCAAATCACCAACACGCAAGCGACGGCGGCCAAGGTCTCGCTGCTCACCATCGGTCAGCAGGCCATCGTGGACTCGTACTTGTGTCTTGGTCACCTCACTGTCGGTATTGTGGCTCAGGTATGTGGACTCTTGACTTTGATTTGTTTATCAGTCCATCACAAGGTCGCTAATCACGTAGCTCTTTTCTGCATCATTCCAGAATGTCTTCACTGCGTTTGCGTCGGTCGCCTTTGTCAAGCTCATTATCTTCTCGGTCTTCGAAATGCGGTATCTGCTGATCATCTGGAAGGCGCGTCGTCCACAGGGCTTTGCAGATGGATGGCTCACACTTCGACGAGAGCTGACGACACTGTACTCGCGATTTTATCTTTCGCTCTTGGGCGGCCTCGCGATCTTCTACAATTTCTCGGTGCGTTTGCGATGCTTGTGTCTATGTGGGGCTTGTTATACTGATGTTGTACACGTGCAGAGCCATCTCCCACTCCTCGTGTTCATTTGCTACTCGTTCTGGGTCCCACAGATCGTCCACAACGTTCATCGGTTCGTAGTTCTGTTGACTCGCTATCGATACGTACAGAGCTCTAATTGGGTTCCATGTTGTGCGATACAGGGAAGTGCGTAACCCGTTTGATCTCGGTTACCTCTATGGCATCAGTGCCTTGCGCATGTTCCTGCCGCTCTACTTCTACGGCTGCCCAGACAACTTCCTTACGGCATTCCCAATGGTACGTTGGCAACAACATACTCCCTCCATGTATTGTCTTGATGGCTAATCTGTGTTATGCTTGTTTGTAGTATGAGAGCAAGCCAGATATTTCCTTCTGCTACACCCTGTCGTTCTGGATGGCGCTGCAAGTGGGCATCCTGGTGCTGCAGCAGCGCTTTGGTCCTCGCTTCTTCATCCCCGCTCGGTTCCTGCCCGTCAAGTACAACTACGAGCGTCGCATCAACCAGCAAGAGGTCTCGCTGTTGCACACGGCCACGAACGACGAAGGCACGATTGACTGTGTCATTTGCATGGTGGAGCTCGACATCTCGGCTCGTGACTACATGATCGCGCCGTGCGACCACATCTTCCATCGCGAGTGCTTACAAGGCTGGATGGGCGTCAAGATGGAGTGTCCTACGTGTCGATGCGCATTACCCGAGCCGTGAGGTGCTCGTTGTGGCCACGTACGATAGGTCACTAGTGATTTAGAAGACTGACAAATAATGAGAATCGCTTGTTTTCCACAGTGGCGCGCGTCATGCATAACTCGAAGAAACGCGAAATATCAGAAAGAAGAAAAGGGGCACAGCGGATAGGCAAGCAAACTTTTGAGTCCTGTATTGCTTAGGAAAGAGTTGGATCGAAGCCCTTCCGAGTGGCGGTGGAGAGGCTATGAGCCCGCAGTGTCCATAATGAACATCCCACTTGGCGGCGGCAGTTGAGCGACTGCTGTGGACGCCGCTAGCAGTGCTTTACGAACGTGGCTTCTCCTTCTTCTGCTTGTAGAGCGCAAGAAGCGACACACCCGAGACCTTGACGACCTTGAAACGGACACCAGGAATATCACCGACGGCGTGACCACGACGACCGAAACCGGCAATCAAGACTTCATCGTTTTCATCGACGTAGTTCAAGCAACCATCACGTGGCACGAAGGCGGCAATCTTCTTCGAGTTCTTGATGAGCTGCACACGGACACTCTTACGAATGGCCGAGTTCGGCTGCTTGGCTTCAATACCACTGTAGCACACAGGTTGATAAGCTTGGTGTGTCATGTATCAAGAGCAAAGCAAGGCGCGACGTACATCTTTTCCAAGACAATACCCTTGGCCATCGAGGAACCACCGAGCGGGTTGGCCTTCATAGCCGTGATCGAGTGGCTCTTCTTGTAGGACTTCTGGGCCCAACGCTGGTTGCGGCGGTGCACACGCAACTTGCGCGCGCAACGGATACCGGATGGCTTATCTGTAAGACGAAAACACGCGGTTCATTAGCGACTGCGGACAAACCATCGCCTCTCGAGAGAACACGGCGGCAGCAGCAGCGCAACAGAGAAGAGCGCCCACAGGGGCGTATGCGTCGTCCTCCACTGGTCGCGGTCGTAGTCACTCCGCTCTACTAGTCGTCGTCGTCATCGTCGTCTCGTCCTGTTCGGGGGTTTTGCTGGTCGGCACTCGGTCGCTCGCTCTCTCTCTCTCCATGCGCTGCGTACGTCTCCGTGTCTCTCTCTCATTAGGGGGCCCATGGCACTTACGCTTGCTCATTTTCACTCAAGAAGAATCGACAACTCAGTGATTCGCTTGCTGAATGGAGCTCCTCGCCGCCGGCCCAACACAAGCCACCAACCAGAAAATGAATGGAGGCCACACCCACCTGAGTACTAGCAAAGACAGAATAAAACAAGTAAGGACGCGAAATCCCCCAGTGTCCCGAAATAGAGACAGTACACAAGGGACAGTACTAGAAACAAAGGAACTACGGGACACATGTCCCGTATTGGGTGAACCAAAGGGCAACTTGCACGTAGTGGACGCCATGGTGGCGGATATGTGTCACTGCGGTCGTACGACGACGATGCAGGGCGCATAACTGGGATATATGAGTAGGATGGACGCCTTGGTTGCGGTAAGACGCACGGGTTGAGGCTCTTTTCGCCTCTGGAGACCAGAAAATGATGCGGTGGCGCACACCAAAGCATGTGGGATGTCCTCTTGTGTGGCTATGATTATCTGACTAGGACCCGCAACAAAGTCATATCTTGGTGCGTGTGGGTCGAGATGCGCTTGTACTCGCGGCACTTGTGGTATGATGGGTCTTGAGAGGCGGATATACGCCCGTATTGAAGGTTAGACGCTTCATGGAGGCGTCCAAGTCAGTACACACATCGCGCAGAATCTCGTTCGTGGCAGTAATGGGGTCGATCTGGAAGAATCCCATGTGCAAGAGCTGCTGCACGGTCGCGCGTTTGCGTGGCTGACGATGAAGACACGCGCGTACCAGAGCGCGGAGGTTCTTGGACATGGTCGCTGGGATCTCGGGGATCATGGCTTCGTCGGCTTTGTGCGTATGGTATTGTTGAGGTGCGCTGGCTCGTCGTGACGGTGGAGACGGTGCCTTGCCCGTGATACGTGGAGGGGCTGTACGGATCATACCTTGGGCCATTTGAAGCACCAGGATGCCAACACACCAGACGTCTGACCGTGATGTCCAGTAGTGCGGCGGATCCGCCACTTCAGGAGGCTACAAGATGAGAAATTCACGTACAGTCAGCACTAATGAGCGAAATCATATGACGTAGCAGCGTGCGTACGGGATATCGCTCGGTCCAGTCGCAACCATCGGATCCGAGGCTTTGACTGGGAGGTCGGGCTTTTCGAAGGTGAGGCCCCAGGCCAAACTCACTGAGCTGTAAGACACCGCACGAGTCAATGTTGACCGTATCCAGTGTAAGAAAGCTGCAATATGAGGCAATGTGAGCATTTGCATCCGTTATCAGCCAAGTTATGGTATAAAGGACTTGAACGTACCCGTGATTGAGGTCGCGATCGTGGAGAAACGCAAGTGCATGGAGAATTTGAAGCAGGTATCGACGAATAGTCGGTTCTTTCATTGGTCCGAACGACGTGAGTATCGTTTGAAGCGTGCAGCTTGGATGGTGTGGCTCTTCGACCAGGAAAATCGAGTGCTGGTGCTGCAATGTAGTGTGATATCGGACGAGTTGAGGGTGTGTCACTGTACGCAATGCGTTAATGTGGCTTCGCATCGTAGCCACATCGCTTGGGGTGAGTGAGACAGTTGAGCGAGCCATAGGCTGCTGTTGCTGAGTCTTACCAGCGCCTTCTCGGTCGCTAATGCCAAGCAAAAGCTCTTTGACGGTCACCTCGTGACGTCCCCATCGTCCACTGTGAATCGTAAAAATACTCGTCGTCGTGAGATTGGTCTTTATCAGCTCTAGTCGTTGTGTGACAGCGCGGGAAGGCGCACAAACAGGGTAGAAGACGAAATCAAGCAGTCGTTCATAGTCAATGTGTTCATCATCCATGGCAGTTGCGAATAGTTCGAGGAACGCGTCCACCTGCTGCCGACTCCAGTGCTTCCCGAGCGCAAGATCGTCATGCACGACTTGCACCATCGTATCCCGTGCAATAATCCCTGTCTCCTCCTGAGAGCAATGCTGAGCTCGGTACAATTCCTCGAGAAATGGCCGTCTTCAAGCCCGTACGTACCTGGTCATGACGCTGACAGATTTGCAGAACTCTCGACTGGATCGACTCCTTCCCGGCAGCTACCGTGCCGTGCAAGGCCAGTAGAATCGAATCACGGACGTGTTCGACGCGAGGGATCGCCAGCGATTGTCCCATGGCGTGACCACGTCGACCTTTTCAAGAGACCAAACCCAACGCGATGAAACGGATTCCTCAACTGTAGCCATGTCTTACTAAGTTAATCCCATAGTTAACCATTATTTAGAAATAGAAATAGCTTTCTATTCTATGCGAGGGGTTTACCATCATTCTGTCCAGAAGGAAGTGAAGATCGAGACGAAGAGCTCCGATCGACTTGTGTAAAGCCTCGGGATGAGTGTAGACGCAGGCAAAGCGGGCAGCTACTTGTCCGGCGTGCTCTTCGCCGTCGGCTGGTGGATCTTCGTGGATGGTGTGGCCACGGCGGCGCATCGCGACTCGGCCATCCCGTTTAATTTCATCAAGTATCTCCCAGGGATCGGCTCGACACTGGCGTTTTTCCTGTAAGTTGAGGGCGCGTGGCTCTATGTGGGCGTTCAACTGATGCTCGGGTATGAGTAGGCTCAACACGCTGGACTGGGAGATGCTCTCAGCGGACTCGATGACGTATCATGGTGGGGACGGCGTCGCGTGTCGAGCACGGTGAGTCAAGCATAGCATTACTGTCGATATGGGGTGATTGTGTGATTTGGTCTGTCGTTAGGACGTTTGTGTTGTTTTGTGTTGCCATGTCCTTGGGTGGGCTGATCGGCTCGATCTTTGTCTTGACTCACACGTACGTCGCCAATCCGTTTGACGAGACGACTTGGCCGGGCGTCGCGGTGCTGTTGCAAAACGTGATGATTTTCCTCGCGACGATCGTCATGCGCGGCGGATTGATCGTCTCAGCGTCGTATTAGGTTGAAGCGTCATTGAGTTGTTGAGAAGAACGCGAAATACAATCAGATATTGAGAATCCGACCGAGTCAATCTCAACATTTTAACATTCAATTCGTATAAAAGTGGTAGGGGAATGAATAAAGAAGCCAAGTTTATACACTTTATTGATACCGGCGACAACACTGGACACTTTCTAGGCTGTGTCAGCAGCGTGTGGTTGCAGATGCGTGTTGAGGCGCGCGTTGCGAGCCATTTCGTCCCAGTTCAATCGATACAACCACAGCCCAGTGCTCACGATCATCGCCACTGTACCTAGGCAATTGCCGTACCAGAGCCCAGCAATACCCAACTCCAAGTGGCTTGCCAAGAAGACACTGAGCGGCGCACCCAACACGAGGAGGCAGGCGCCAAGAAGCTTCGCACCGTACCATTGCTCGCCACAGGCACGGAAAATGCCCTGGAGAGTGAAGACGGAGCCGACGATGGGGATAACGATCGCACAGCTATGGAAGAGTTTGATTGTAGCCTTCACAATCTCTTGGTCGGCTGTGAAGAAGCGGGAGATGGGGGCAGCTAGGCTGACGATTGCGATCGTTCCAATTGTTGCGACAGAAAAGGAAAGCCCAAGCAGAACCTGGGTGATGACGGAGGCTCGTCGCGCTTGACCTGCACCAAGTGCATTGCCCATGCGGATCGTGCCAGCGATACAAAGTCCCAGCATCGGTGCCCACGAGAGCACAGCCACCGACGAAAAGATGCCGTTGACTGCTGTCGGAAGAGCTGGATCCGGCAAAATCCCAAGTAGGAGACTGACCATGATCAGCCCGAGCATCTGGAATGAGGTCATGAGCAGGTTAGAGCCTCCCAGTGGTGCGAGCTTCCGGAGCAATCGCGCAGCTTCATCGAAACGCCAGCCAGGCCACGATGTACGGTAAACTTCGTTTTCCTTGACGATCTGGTGAAGGATCAGGGCCTGCACAACGTAGTTCAAAACACTGGATAGATTGATCCCAATGTACCCGAGCGACGTGTGGAAGCCAAGGACATATGCGGCTGGGAGCGCGACAACCCATGAGATCAGCGATGCCGCAGCTAGGGGCTTGGTGACGCCTTGGGCCTGAAGTGCACTCTTTTGGACCAGAACGATCATGAACATCGGAAGTGTGAGCAGGAGAATAGCTTGGAGTGGAGCGGCTTTCTTCGCAATTGCAGGATCTTGTCCAAGCCAATGAGCAATTTGAGCTCCATTCAGCAGAATAGCAATCATCACTGGAAAACACGCAGCCAGCATCAACACCCCAGCTTGAACGTACAACCAGAACTCAACGTAGCGCTTGGCACCGTAGGACTGAGCACACACAGTGTCGAGAGCCCCTGCCAATCCTCTGGCGATCCCGCTAAACAACACGGTCTGGAAAATTCCGGCGACACCACACGCTGCCAAGATCTCGGTGCTGTGGGCAGGGTCGATTTGACCGAGCATTGCCATGATTGCGACGTTGGGAAGCTGTTCCAACAGCACAACGAGCATCTAAACAACAGCCATGTTAGAGTGAAGACAAGCAAACTGACTCAATGAATTACGTACCAGCGGCACCGCCATAGCGGCCATTTCTTTGGTCTCCTGCTTGACAAATACCATCGTAGGCGTGCTGGCGTCTTGTAGCACTGCTCGACGCTCAGCTCCCGTCATTTGCATCACCAGGGTCTTCAAATCCACATACTCATGGGCCCGCCTCATACTCTCTCCAGCCATCAGCAGTGCTGTTCTTTCAGTCGAATTGCGTGTCGCTGGGCTGGTGACATCGACCACGACGCGAACACTTCCGTCGTAATCTTCATCGATAGCTAACCGCAGAGGGCGGTCGTCGAGTTGGTGGAGTGGGGCGACGCGAGGAGCTTCCATAGCCAACAGAGGATGGTGTGTGCGTCGTCAAAGGCGAATTGTAGAGTGAACTCAAATGCCACATACCTGGAGCCATCGCCTCAAACTCAATTGCCGACCACAATGGATCGCTTCATCTTGCGCATACGTCTTGAATCAGTTTACACGGCATAGAAAAGTGAGCCAGTGTATTGGAATAATGAAGCAAATCCCCATCCCTCTAGCCGTCGCACATACATTCTGATATGCACTACTCAGAGGGATCTACTGCTTATGACGAATACGTTACATGATACGTTACCTCTGCACAGCGCTACCATCTTTCTTAGGATCGCTCTCAGAATGGCTGTCAGTTGCAATCGTCACGTTTCCTCGAAACGACGAGTTCACCCAATGGAGGACATACATTACCACCCGAATGATTGCTCAAAGACACGACACTGTCGAGGTCCCTTGTCGGAACCAGTGGAAACGGCAAATAGTATCATAATATATTGAAGCACATCGCAAGCAACGACGATCCGAGTCTCAAATCCGGCGTCTTTCAAATCAAAACGTGGCTTGATCAGCCATGCATGACTGGAGCTCCTCCGCCCGAGCCATGGGGAGAATAGAACCCAGGGTTGGTGGAGTACGATGGCTGGGCTGGCACCCCACTATCCGTATGGCGCGTCAATCGCTTGTCGTCCTCGAGACGAAGTTGGCGGGCTTGGTAGAAGTACATGCCCACCACACCGCCAATAAAGCCCACCACCGCGAAAATCAATGCTTCCAACATGATTGCAAGAAGGAACTTGGATGGGAGTAGAGACTTGGAGAATGAGCCAGCGGAGGCATCGAACGACCTCAGTCCTGGCAGTTGGAATTCGCGACGCCGGGTCCCAAAAGCTAGGTCACCACCCATCGACTCAGATGTAGCATTTGAGTCCGCATCTGAGATGTGACGGAGTTGAACCTCTTGATCGACTCGTCTGCAATGTGAGTTATTAATTGTCCAAGGTCGTATACATTAAAAACATTATTTCGTTACTCAAAATGATAGATGTGTGCAACTACAATATATTAAATTAAGTAGGTAATTCCATACCCAACATCGCCAGGTCAACCACAAAACAAGGTGATATCCTCGTTGTCCATCTCATACAACTTCTGTTACTACTCACCTTGTTTAGTTAATCGCGCTATCGGAGATCGGCATTTCGAAGGTCTCTGTCATCAAGGGCGGTGGTCGATGGGGACCTCCTCCTTCTCACTCCCTCGCCACACGGCATCGAGACACTCACGAGTCCAATGGTCCTCACGCTCTCGACGATCGCCGAGCGTCTCCAACTCCAACGGGAGGAGACGCCCGAATGGCTCACGCCGACGGTCGCAGTGAGCACGGCGCTCGCGGCGACGCTGTTCTATCTGTACGCAAAGCCCACGAAGGAGCGCTTCCCGTGTCCCGAGACGACACTGCCAGTGCTGGGCAACCTGCTCGACACGATGAAGAAGCAGCGCCATCGTCTGTACGACTGGATGAACGAGGAGTCTTTGCGGCAGAATGGTGGCTTGTGGGAAATGCGCATTCTTGGTCGCCCACGGTCGGTTGTTGCCACGTCGCCAGCAATCTTTGAGGACGTGCTCAAGCACCAGGTTGACAAGTTCCCCAAGGGCGAGACGTCACTGAACATCATTCGAGATTTCTGGGGCCGCGGTATCCTCGCAGTCGAGGGCGAGGAATGGTTCTTCCACCGCAAGACTGCGAGCCACATGTTCTCGTTGCAGATGATGCGAGACGTCATGAGCGACGTGATCCGTGAGAAGGTCGGATTGCTCGACACGGTGTTGCACAACCACGTCACCAAGCACCCTGACGAAGCGCTCAGTATGCGCCACACGTTGACCCATTTCACTAGTGACGTGTTTGCCAAGATCGGTTTTGGTGTCGAACTGGACTGTCTTAAGCGCAGTCTAGAGGGAGACCACGACAACGCATTCGTCGATGCATTCAATTACTGCTCGCAAGTCGTACAACTGCGTTTGCAGCAGCCCTCATGGCTCTGGAAAATGAAGCGCTACTTCAACCTTGGGGAAGAGAAGCCACACAAGGAGAGTCTCCAGATCATTGACGAGTTCATCCTCGGCATTATTGCCAAGTCGGTTGAGAACAAGAACAAGGGATTGACCAAAGACGGCCACGCCAAGGATTTGATCACGCTTTTCCTCGAGAGCAATGTCGAAAAAAGCGGCGCGGGGACTAGTGAGCCGAATGTCAAGATGATTCGTGACATGGTGATCAACTTCGTCTTTGCGGGCAAGGACACGACGTCGAATGCCATGTCCTGGTTCATTGTCATGATGAACCAGTACCCAGAGATTGCGAAGAAGATCCGCGGCGAGATTCGTCTCAAGGCCCCTTGGCTCTGCGAAGGCGAGCTTCGTGTGCCAAGCATCGAAGAGCTCAAGGATCTGACGTACTTGGAAGCTGCCATCTATGAGAACTTGCGTCTCAATCCTCCTCTCGCCGTCACGGCACGTACAGCGAGCGCCCCAACGACTTTGTCAGACGGCACGTTTATCGACCGTAGTGATCGTGTCGTGCTCATGACCTACGCCCAGGCACGACAGCCGTCAGTGTGGGGTGAGGACGCAGCCATCTTCAAACCAGAACGCTGGATTGATGGTGAAACGGGTCAGGTCAAGAGCTTCTCACCTTTCAAGTTTTCGTCGTTCCTCGCGGGTCCTCGGATCTGCATCGGTCGCAAGTTCGCCATGCTTGAGATGAAGATTACGCTGGCGGTATTGATGAGTCGCTACAACTTCACAACTGTCGAGGATCCGTCATCGATCACGTACGACATTGCTGTGACTTGTCCGGTCAAGGGTCCGCTGGACGTCAAAGTGCAGGCTTTGTGAGCAGTGTACAGAAGTTGACGATTGTCTCAATCAAGTCGGACCTTGAAAGTGGGTGGGTGTCGTCGCGTTGAAGCAGAAAACGCGCTTTCGTGGCGACAAAGGTGTCATGTTGACGATGAAGACGACCCCGGTTTTCCCGCGATGTGGTCCATCTGAATATTTGGAAATACAAATGACTATCAAATGTTTAAATCTAGAATCAAGGCTGGCCTAATTCCAATCTGAAAGATTTAAAAGCCAAAATCATGCGTTTCAGTTCTGTTCTTCTAGATCGGACACATCATTGCCTGCCCTTTCTGCACGCGGTGTTACCTACGTGGTATCCATTATAGCAGGTAAATTTCAAGGTTAACAAAATCAATTCTTAAAAACGAATTGACACCTTGTTACTCAACATATTCTTTATGACGGGTACTTGCACTTTCGCTGGTTTGTTTTGTACATTCAAAACACGGTAGTCGCGCCACGAGTGTACCTCTATGTAGACGTTTAGACCACGTCCACTTTTGCCAACTTGCTGTATCGGAGACCATGGCAGCGTCTCTGGCACCACCCCAGCGATCTCTGTCATCGATAGATGCTCTGCTTGTTGACGCCGCACGTTGGCTTGATCACCATGGATGCGTGTAGTGGAGGCTTGTTGATCGTGACGGCCACACATTCGTTGGACTCACCCTCACAGTTCGACTGGCCGGCCTGGACCCACGCCATTCCAAGATTCGCTTCTCGCCATGCTCGCGTTTTCGGAGCTCGTCCAACGATTGCAAGAGAAGCAGCTCGAATCGCCCGAGTGGTTCAACCCCACGGTGGCGCTGAGCACGGTGCTTGCCGCCACGGTGCTGCTCTATTACACACAGCAGCCGAAGAAGCAGGCAGTGCCATGTCCAGAGTCGACGCTGCCTGTGATCGGCAACCTGCTCGACTCGATGAAGAAGCAGCGTGATCGTCTCTACGACTGGATGAATGAAGAATGTCTGCGTCAGAATGGTAATGTCTGGGAGCTTCGGATCCCTGGCCGTCCGCGATCGGTCATCTCGACGTCACCAGACATCTTCGAAGATGTTCTGGCACGACAGAACGATGTGTTCCCCAAGGGGGAAGCGGCCACTTCGGTCATCCGTGACTTCTTTGGTCGTGGCATCATCGCCGTGGACGGCGCCGAGTGGTTCTTCCAGCGCAAGACCGCGAGCCATTTGTTCTCGCTGCAAATGATGCGAGACGTCATGAGCGATGTCATTCGTGAGAAGATCGAACTCTTCCACGACGTGCTGGTCACTCACGTCAAGCAGAACCCCAAGCAAGCCCTCAGTATGCGCCACACCTTGACTCATTTCACCAGTGACGTGTTTGCCAAGATCGGCTTTGGCGTTGAACTTGACTGTCTCAAGCGCAGTCTGGAAGGAGACCACAGCAACGAGTTCGTCGACGCGTTCAGCTACTGTGGACAGATCCACCAGCGCCGCTTGCAACAGCCATTCTGGCTCTGGAAGCTGAAGCGTTACTTCAACCTCGGTGAAGAAAAGCCCTACAAGGAGAGTCTCAAGATTGTGGACGAGATCATCTTGAACATTATCACCAAGTCGGTTACGAACAAGAACAGTGGCTTGGCACAGAAGGAGCACGCCCAGGATTTGATTACGTTGTTCCTTGAGAGTCACGTAGAAAGAGATGGAATCGAGACGGATGTGCAGCTGATCCGGGATATGGTGGTCAACTTTGTCTTTGCGGGCAAGGACACGACAGCCAACGCCATGTCCTGGTTCATCCTCATGATGAACCAGTACCCCGACGTTGCAGAGAAGATCCGCGCCGAGATCCGTCTCAAGGCACCATGGCTGGGCCAAGGCGAGCTTCTAGTGCCGACCTTGGAGGACCTCAAGGACTTGACGTACTTGGATGCCGCGATTCACGAGAACCTCCGCTTGAACCCTCCTATCGCGATCACAGCACGTACTTCGAACGCCCCAACGACACTCTCGGACGGCACATTTATTAACAAGGGCGACCGCGTGGTGCTCATGACGTACGCTCAAGCGCGTCAGCCTACCGTGTGGGGTGAAGATGCCGCCATGTTCAAGCCCGAGCGCTGGATCGACTCTGAGACCGGTCACCTCAAGACGTTCTCACCATTCAAGTTTTCCTCGTTCCTAGCTGGTCCTCGCATTTGCATCGGACGCAAGTTCGCCATGCTCGAGATGAAGATCACCCTCGCTGTGCTCATGAGCCGCTTTGAGTTTACGACCGTCGACGATCCGTTCTCGATTACCTACGACATTGCCCTCACTTGCCCCGTCAAGGGCCCTCTGGACGTCATCGTGCGTCCACTGTGTTAAGTATTTACTCTTCTTGATCGTAATAGTACCCATCCTCCCCACCACGTGCACCAAATCTTCACTTCACTTCACTTCTCCACTTGATCATCTCCATCTCCTTCTCTTCTTCAAGTGCTTGGGACATTCGTGCACAACCCCCCATACTGGACTGAACACGTGTCGCACGTAACGTCGCGTCTGCTTCGGAATTGCACTTTGGCATCCGGCATATCCACTGGCATATCCACACATGCTACACACATACACACTCAACATATCCTCAGCGTCCACGGCCACCAAGAACACGCAGACGAACAGACAGAAGGCGGCCACAATGGCCATTCAGAACCCCAATCGTGTGGCCCCATCGTTTCTGCACAGGGTGTTGGCACTCGAAAAGCGTTGGAAATCTCAAATTGAACTTGAAACACGGTGCATTTGAATGTGGGGCGTCGGAACGACCAGGTCTCTATACTTGATTTTAGACTTGGTGTCAACATTGTACTAACGTGTTCTGTGATCTGAGTCGTGCGCCGCCCGCCTGTCTGCCGGTTCTGGGATGGGCAGGCCGCGATTGGCTCCACTCTTTTCTCCGCCACACACGGAGGCCCGGCGATGCAACTGTACTTTTGACGCGCTCAGCGTCATTCCCCCCTCTTGTGACATGCAACAAATCAACTCACAATCCAATCCCCCTCTCAAATCGATACTGTGTACAGCCTATCCAGTACATCAAACCATCCTGGGACAACTTCTTAATACATATCACCTGTGGGAAATGATACTATTCTGAATTGTCGCTGGCTTGGAGCCGCCTATTTGTAACCGCTCCAGTGTCTCAAATCGAACTGTGTCCTAGCCGACTGGAAGTGAATGTCTTCATTTCTGGATTTGCCGTCTCGCGCGCACATCGCAGCCGCCACGTCCCATTCCGTCGCCCCTGTCCACCTCCGTCCACAAGCAAGATGGTGGCCATGTCCTTCTCCAACGCCTCGGTCATCGTCCGTCCGTTCCTCGCCGCTGTCGGCGCACTGGAACGCGAGAAGCAGAAACTGCACGCGTCCATCGTGACCACCCTCGCGGCTTGCACGCCTGGATGGGTGGACGTCAAGACGGATGACGTCAACGTCGACCATCTCGGTGGTGCCATGACCAACCTCATCTTCAAGGTCTCCAAGCCAAGCGGTGTCAATGCCGAAGTGCTCGTGCGCATTTACGGTGAAGGTACCGACTCGTTCTTCTCGCGCGCGGAAGAGATGCGCTTGTTCCAGTTGCTCTCTAAGTTTGACATTGGTATCAGTCTCTTGGGTGAGTTTTCGAACGGCCGTGTTGAGAAGTTGATCCAGGGTGACACGTTTACCGCCAAGGAGATGCGCAAGCCTGAACTCTCGTCCATCATCGCCCGCAAGATGCGCATCTTCCACGATTTGGATGTCGATATCCCAAAGACGCCCAAGTACTTGAACGAGATCCGTCGTCTCTTGGACGTCGCGCGCGCCAAGTGCGTGGACCCAAAGTTTGAGTCGGTCGTGGACTTTGCCGTGTTCGAACAGGACGTGAAGGACCTTGAGGCCGAGTGCGAGCTCGTGCCATCGCCTCTTGTACTCAGCCACAACGACTTGCAGTACGGTAACATCATGCGCACGGAAGCTGGTGTCGTGCTCATTGACTTTGAGTACTCGTCGTACAACCCACGTGGCTACGATCTCGGCAACCACTTCTGCGAGTGGGCCTACGATTACCACAAGACCATCAACCCACACTTGGGTGACTTCACGCGTTACCCAACCGTGGAGGAACAGCGCAGCTTCTGCCGTGCGTACCTGACGGGCGAGACGAAGGAGACGGTGACCGCCGAAGATGTCGAACAGCTGCGTCTCGAAGCCAACACGTACTCGCAGGCGTCGCACCTCTTCTGGGCGCTCTGGGGTTTTATTCAGGCGAGCCAGTCGGAGATCGACTTTGACTTCTTGGCCTACGGCAAGTGTCGCTACGACGCCTTCAAGAAGCGCCTGACGGTGGAGTGAGCAAACTGCATCAGCTCGTTAATATCCTGGTCGAAGTGAACGCAACCGGTGGAGGAAACTTTTCCACTCGCTTGTCTTCGCTGGTTTTGGTCCGAGATGG
This sequence comes from Pythium oligandrum, assembly GCA_020085045.1. Lineage (NCBI taxonomy): Eukaryota > Oomycota > Peronosporomycetes > Pythiales > Pythiaceae > Pythium > Pythium oligandrum. The sequence goes on from JAHRIK010000002.1 coordinate 407,562, forward strand.
CAGCCACTCTGCCGCACCGGACACCCGCGTGAATGTCCATTGTATAGCGTAAGTAAGGAGAGCTGCAGAGCGCGAGCGAGAGCGTATATAAAAGTTATGAATACACATTCCAGTCCGCTTGAAAGTCTCATTAATGGTGACCTTTCGAGGAGAAACCGGTTACTCGCCCGTTCAAGGCGGCAACATGACGCGAACATGACTCAAGGATGGACGATTTGAACCAGTTCCTCAACAGTGTTGAAGCCAGCGCGCGGCGCATCCTCAAGCAGCAGCACAAGAAGCAGCAGGAGGCGATCCAGCGCGATCGAGTGGCACTCGTGCGTGCTTCCAGAGGAGCTCCTTCGAATGCGGCGTCGTCACCGACTGCTAGTAATGCTCCAAGCATCACACGTGAGCAGCTCAAAGCGTCGTACAGTCCAGGAGGCGCGTTAATCGTCACTGTACCACCACCACCGCTGTCGCCTCATCGACGCAGTGAGAATGAAGACGACGACCGCACCGTCTTACCACGCTTACCAGCAAGTCCGTCGCACGGGAACCGAGATGGCTCGACGAATGGTACGTCGTCTTCAGTGCCCTTGTCTTTGCCAGCGATCGAAGCCAAGCGATTGAAAGCCAAACGAGAGAAGCGTGCGGCTGACAAGATCGTCAACTCGCCGCTGTATAAGTCACTGGCCAAGTCAAAGTTCGAGTCTACGCAAGGCTTCCAGGCACCGACAAACATCAAGAAGACGCTGCAAGACGTGGATCAAGTCAATATGCTGCTCAAGAAGATCGGCATGCGGGATAACTCGTCGCCCACGCGTCGTCCGGACCACGCTGCCGAGCGCCGCATGTGTAATGCTTGTTGGGCGGATCCCACCAAGCTCACAGGATGTGAGCACCACGCACGAATCCTCCCGCAGAGCGGAGACGCCGAAATGTTACGACAAATGGAGCTACAAGGTCCCATGAGCTGGCGTTCTGACGATTTGTACGTGAAATTCCGATCGGAAATGGATCGCGAACGGCTTTTTGCGGCGTTTCTCCGCCTGAAAGCCGCCCAGGACGAGCAGCAACAGCAATACTACGCCTCTAGCGACGTCCCGGTGATTCCGATCGTCGTGCGTCATCCGATCTATGCAAAATTTTTCACGCAGATCGAACTCGAGAACCTCAAGACACAGGCGGCGACGAGAAGACGCAACCAGACCAAAATATTCATCTTTGACGTCAACCATCTCTGGCTCACCAACTTGGATCATTTCAACACGAGGCTTGTCAAGCAGGAGCGTCTCGTAGTGCGACGCCAGCGACGGCAGGAGCAGGACGATGGCGACAGTTTCGCCGTGAGTGCTCTTCCAATGGCAGAAGAAGAGGAAGAAGGAGCAGAAGATGAACCGCTCGCACTTCGTGATCGTCGCGACGAGAACGCGATTCGATCGGGCTACAGCCAGATTCAGTCGATCGCGACGGCAAGGGCGCTTCAACACGCATTGTTCCCCGATGCTGAGACGCAAATGGCCACGAGTACGTTCAAGTCACAGGCTGGTACGCCTCCTCTTCCAGCTTCTTCATCTCCACCCAAGCGTCGGAAACGACCGAACGAGGCAATTCAGAAGCCACCACTGACGTTACTAGTGTGTGGAGCGTGGAGTCCGACAGATCCCATACTAATCAAGTCGTTGGAGCGTGTTCCAGGTGTCGCACTCGTCGGGAAAGCGCTGTATTTGCTGTGGTGGTTGCCGTCTTTACGAGAACCGGACCAGGAGACTCAGACAGTCGCGCTGTTTGCGCGCTCGACGACACTCTCGTCAACGAATGCAATTCTAGTCTCACTTGTGCTCGCGTTAGAAGCTACACTGCGAGCCCCGCTCTGGTTTGCGTGGCATCCTGGCTCCAAGATACCACCTCCTCAGAACTATGAAGCCCCAGGACCTCTTCTAACACCGCCAAGGCGTATGTCACCTTGCTTCACGACACTTCTATCGACCAAGCTGGAGACAAGACTCGATACGTTGCTTCCAGGGACAATCATGCTGCTCAATACCATCGCAGAGAGTGAAGACCACGTCATTGACTTGCCCGAGCCGTACGGACATCGTCGATTCTGGACCGAATTCACGGCCGATGCCTTCCGACAATGGTGGCTTGTGAAGCAATATGCAATCCCAGCACCTTACGACGTCACACCGCAGCCATGCAGTGTCCTCATGGCCCAGCCAAACGCCACAGGTGTCGGTGGACGCGCGACATGGCACTCTATTGACGTGATCCAGTACCAGCAGCATCTCAATCGCCGTCGTGTGGAGAAAGACTACGTGTACCTCGTGCTGAACACGCTCACACGAGGATCAAACGACCCACTATACGTGATTGTGAGTCTCAATCACGAAGTGATGCAGGACGTCCGGCTTGCTCGTCTCTCAAAGTACCTCGAAATGATCGAAGAACGGCGTCGCAAACAGGAATATGAAGCGAAATTGCTGGAGATCGAACACAAAATCGAGTTGGGACGTCTGCAACTAGAGGCCAAGCGCCAGGAGCAGCAGCGATTGAGTCAGTTGCTAGATGCCAAGGCGGCACTTGCGAATGAGAGACTCCATGGAGAGCGAAGTAGCATGACCGATGCCATGTTGATGGAGTGGGAAGCACGATTACAGTCGTCGACTGTCGAAGAGGAACAGGTCGGCTGGCAGCGACGTATGATTACTCAGGACGAAAGTGACGTTGTGTTTTACTACGCGCTGAATGAGTCCTTACCTCGACGTCTCTGCTTTGCATGGGAACGCCCGAGCGATTGGGTAGAACAGGAGGAGCAAGAAGAGCTCAGTGCGCGAACCGAGACGTCCGATCTCGAAGAGGACGACACGGTGATGCTACAAGAAAAGCAACAGCAAGCCCAAGACGCAGTGACTCAGTTGGCACAGGCGTTGCTCGCGGACGAGCAATTTCTCGCTGTACTCAAGGTCAAGCTTGGTCTTGATATCGAGTTAACAGAGTCAGAGCAAGAGAAGAAGGCGCACAGGCGGAGAAGTACGCTCAATAACGGAGCAGGCGAAGACGATTCGAGCGAAAATGACCGTATGGACCTTCAAGATCACCTGTTACGAGTGACACAGCATGAAGATCCATTGCGAGGGTCGCTGATGGCGTTGAAAATGGCCAAACTCGAGCTTCCAGCCGCCGTGATCCCAACAAAACTGTTACGTGGTGAAGGATGGAAGCGACTGAAGGTGAGTCGGTTGCCGAAGAACTTTGCCCGTGGCGTATACTCTCGACACACCGAAGGTCCTCGCTCGGCGTTTATCAACCAGACCAACACTGCCACACCAGTGGGAATGCTGGATCCACGAGAGGCGAGTCCATACGAGCCTCCTGAGTTTATCCCTGAGCTTCGTACCCAATTGATTCCCAAACCAAACGCAGATCTGCAGGAACGAAAGCTCCAACACGCCGAATTCGTCGCCAATCACGCTACCGCAGTATCAGCCACCCCGGAACGAGTCATCTCGAGGGCACAGGCCGCAAAGGACGCACTCTTTGAAAAGGATCCGGTCGAGCTCGAGCACGATCTGGAACAGCTCGTTGGACGGGCAGTACTGGCAGCACGTAACAACAATCTTCAGGCGGTATGTAGTCTAGTCTATTATTTCGTGTGTGAGTATGTAATTGACCATTTGTATTCTATAGCTGGAAGACGCGCTGGACGGTGGTGTGGACATCAATTCGCGAGACAACCATGGCAACTCGCTATTTATCCTCATGTGCCAGCAGGGCAACAAGAAGATCGCCAAGTTTCTCATGCGTCGTCATGCCGATATGAACTTGCAGAATCTCAGTGGCAACACGGCGTTGCATTATCTCCACGCGTACAAGCACAAGGACCTAGCCGAGTACATCACCAGCAAAGGCGCGATTGATACGATCGCGAATGCTGCAGGTCTCACGTGCTACGAAGGCTTGAGTGTCGACCAGGCCGAAGCAATTTAACGTAATAGAGGACGGAATGTATTGATGCCTACGCGCCTTCGTCGTCGTTCTTCGGCGTGTTGTGTGGCGCAGAGATTGAAGTCTACGATTCGCATGGATTCCTGTCCGATCTAGTGCGTTACGTCAGCAAGAGATCGCGTAAGAATGTGTTTGGGTTTGTATTTATGAAGACTTTTTTTCAGTGCGAGTGTCAAGCCTCGAGCGTAGAAGACGTGTCTTCTGTGTCTGATGGGGAGGAGCGGGATCTAAAACTACAGACAAAAAGCGGAGATCACAGTACGAGAGATTCGTCGCGCAGGATAAGGAGGCGGCTTAGAACATGTCGCCCTCGTACAGCAGCTCTGGTTCTTTCTTTCGGAAGATCTGGTCGCCTTCGTGGAGCGAGACTTCGACAGTGGCAGGGCCGATTGGTCGCTGCAAAGGCGCTGGTCGCTTTTCGCCGTTGCCGTTGACAAGCGGCGTCATAATCTCTTCGTAATCATCCGTAGCTTCCTGTTCGCGCAAGAGCGCGGTCTGACGAGCGCGATCGCGAGCCTTGGAACCAAAGTGCACCAAGCACATGAGCAAGGCAACACCACCAATGACGATGGCCGTGATGGCTGGACCCGAGAGATGCACCGACGTCTTGGCAGTCGCCGTGTAGAGCTTGTACTTTTTGTTCCAGTCCGAGGTCAAGCCCTGCGACTTGCTGCAGCACTTCAAGTGCTCTCCCCAGATACCGTTCGTAATCACACACTTGCCGTTGAGACCCAAGCACTTGGCAGCGAGCTGGTCCCATGGGTACGTCTTGGCTTTGTCAAACTGTCATGAAAAGCAAACAAGTGAGTCACTCCATCCTCCAAAGTGGTTTCATCAAATGTAACGTCAACTACCTTGAGTTCACTGGTCAAGCAACCAGCGAGCACCATGGAGACACCAGATGGGTCACCGTAGCAGCCACCGTTGATCTGCTTGGAGCCCGAGACGGTCTTGGTATTCGACGTGTATCGAATTGGGTTCTGGCCGACAGCCCAGAAGTTTTCACAGTCAATGGACGCAAAGAGAATGGCCTTGACGCTCTTGGTTGGCGGCTTGAGGGCGTTGCCAATACGCCACTTGAGCGATGGACCATAGAGGAAACCACAAGCCTCCGCCTTGGCTGGGTTCGCCTCCTGGTTACAGTTGGGCATCACCGTCGAGTCACCCTTGCTGGCATAACAGCAACCATTGGACACAGGCTGCGTATAAATGGCTGGAAGTTCCGCCAGCGACGTGGCGTTACTGAGGTTGAGCGACGTGCCCGTGGGGCCCGTGGAGCGCTTGACGCACGTGTACGGACAAGTGACGCAGCCGCCGTTCTCGCCGTCGTAGTTGGACCAGTCCGTGGTGGAGACTTCGATGTCGTAGTTGGAGGTCTGGTTCCACTTGGCCGCCGCCTGTGCCGAGGGCATGGCGAGGGCCATGGGCGCCACCGAGAGCGCGGAGATGGCACGCAGAGACGGCATGCTCACGTCGAGAGAAGGCAGGAATGGCGTCGACCCGCGAGTGGTCGATAGATAAATACTCTGATGGGAACTCCCCAGGTGGCCGGCAGGCTCAGCGAAAGTTACGGGCGAGGAAGTAACTTACGGAGGAGGAAAACTTCCCCCACGACTCCCTATTCCCTGTCCGTCGCGACGAAACCAATATTCTACAGACCCCTAACCCGTTGCTTGCGAAAGCACTGGGTTGTGTGATAGAGTCTATTCGGAAAAGAAACTTTTGAGAGCCCGAGCCCTATGTTATAGATTGCCGACTTCTGTTGACTCGGATAACGGATGGCTGCGATTTTTACCTAGTGAGGAAACGGATGGTTCACTCCGTCTGTGTGTGAATCTGTTTTCTGGCTCAGTGGTATTCAACACGGAGCAGACTAGACCAGGTGGAAGCCATCAGCGGGAGTATCCAACCACTCGCCTGACAGCGGATCTTGCGATGGATGGCGCAGTCAGACCATGCGGAACTGTCGGCAGAGTCGTGCGGGCTGATGGCGCTTGCGCCTGGTAGTGACGAGACTCATAATGGAAATATTTCCACGTGGCAATTTTGAGACTGGCTACACTGCTGATCACGATGAAGTCGTGACGCTCAAACACAAGTGATGCAGGTGCGGGAGAGAGAGCAGCTGGCGAAAAGAGATAACTTCAGTATCCAGCACCTGTAGCCATCGCGCATCCACGACATCCAGAGATCCCGAAGTTGTGTTGATATCGAACATTCGATCCCAGTGTTCAACAAAAATCTTTCCACGTGCATCGTGGCGTCGTGGCCACGCGAGCATGCGAACAAGGATCTACAACAGCACGCCATGGCTGCGGCTGCACCGTCACAAGCCTCAGGCCTCTGCCCTTTTCGCGTGCGTGGTCTGACACAACTCGACCACCGTCTCCAATCCTCTGCCATCGTTGTGGAAATTTTTCATGTTCTAGCACGCATCTTTTATCCCCTACCCCTCATTCGCCCGTTACAATCTGGTCAGCCGTCATTTATACGGTAATCTATCGCCCTCCCTCCTGGCGAGTGGAAGTTTCCAGCGGTTGCGTTTGTTACGTCCGTGGCGGAGGGAGGGAGCGAAGGAAAGGAACTCGCAGTGCTCATTTATTTTCTCTTCTTCGCTTCGTTGGGGAAGGAAGGAAAGACCGACCCACTCAACCAACAACCAACGACCGCGGGGCACTCCACCACCACTCTCCTTTCCGCGCGGGTGGCGGCAACCTCACGGCAACTTGGCTCGACATGGAGGCGGTCGACATCATCGCGGCCGTGCTCGAGCTCATCTGCGGCCTGTCGCTAGCATTCGGCGGCTGGTCGGCGCTCTCGCTCGGCGCGCGCTCCCTTTTCACCACCACGCAGTTCATCTCGGGCTTTGGCATGTACGTTGCGCTCGTTCTCTTTCCAAGAGGAACATGGGGGTGTTCATGGTTGACTGATGTGTGGTTTTGTGACTCTGTAGCGGTTTCTCGGCGGCTTACACGGCGATTGTGACGCTCTCGGACTCGACCAATGAGTGGATCGCGTTCGGCGCGGCCTGTGGTGCCGGTGTGCTCATCGGCGCCATCATTGGCTTCGTGACGTCGCTCGGCTCGTACATTCTTCTGCTCGCGACCGGCGCGCTCATCGCGCCGTACCTTCTGCTCATCGACGCTCATGACGGTGTCGAAGTGTTCCCAGAAGACAACCAGTTGGCGCGACAGGAATTCGTCGTGGCTTTCATGATCATCTTCCTCCTCGTCTGGTCATCGCGCTCCAAGACGAGCGAGTTGGAAAACCACCGTTTCAAGTACATCCTCTTCTCGTCTATCGTCGGCGGTTGGATGCTCGCGGACGGTGTCTCCCGCTTTGTCGGCGACGGTACGCTCTCCAGTGTGCTCTTCAACAGCTTCCAGAAGGGCGGCAAGGCGGCCTTGGAAGACATTGACGGCTCCGCCCAGCTCCTCATGTTCTTGGTCTGGGGCGGTGTTTTCCTCATCGGCACGATCAACCAGATCTGCATGCGATGGGGCCTCATCTGCTACAACCGTGTCGGTGCTCATGCTTCGTTGGGACCAATCGAGGAAAACCTTCCAGAAATCCCAACCGGCGCCACGTTGGCTGCCCAGACTTCCACCGAGAAGGTTCGCCTTGTGTGTGAGAACTGTTTCGCGACGGTCCCAGCCGGCACTGCTTTCTGTACTGAGTGTGGTGAGGCTATGCCATCAGAGGACGCCGATCCAAACATCTCGATCTCGCAGGCTCAAATGCCATCGGTGGCCATGAACTCGCAGACCATGGCTCCAGAGCGCTGGCAGCCAGTGCCACACCGTGCTTACGTCTCCACGACGTCGTTCGTTGACCCAAAGCTGGCTATGCAGTCAAATGCCAAGGGAGACGGTCGTTCGATCCGTTTCATGGATGGGGGTGTTCAGGATCCAGATGGAAAGCTCCGTGGTTACAACGACAGCATGGCTCGTCCAAACAACTTCTACGAACCTTCGTTCCGTTCGTTCGCCATGAGCACATACTCGATCGCAAACCGTGCTGCCGAGCCAGTCGAAACGCCAAACATCCGAAAGTACAAGATCTCGGGCTCTGGATTCTTCCACCTCGTGTACTTCCTCTCGGGTATCGCCGGTGTTGTCTGGTTGTACTTCCTCGTTGGTATGTACCCTCAGGAATACGCCTGTACGCCTGAGGCCCCAACACTTCCGTGCAGTGCTCTCGAGGCTTCCATCAAGACCGAAAACGACTGTTACGACTCGAAGAAGAACTTCGACGCGACCACCGACGAAGGTTACTGTATCCGTGATACGCCTGCTGCCAACTGGATCATGTTCGGCATGATGGTCTTCTCGGAATTCTTGAACTTCTTTTTGGGTCTCCTCTTCAACTTCAGTATGTGGCGTCCAATTCGTCGTGGTGCTCGTTTCCTCAACGACTTCAAGCCTCCACTTCCAAAGGAGCAGTGGCCAACCGTCGACGTCTTCTTGTGTCACTACATGGAACCTGTTGTGGATACCATGCGCACGCTCAAGAACTGTTTGGCTATGCAGTACCCACCAGAGTTGCTCCACATCTACATTCTTGATGATGGTTACACCAAGTCGGTCTGGGATGCAAACAACCACTTCAAGGTGACGGTTAACACCAAGGTGATTGAGTTCGCTGGTGATTTGCGTGGTGACTTGGCTCGTGTGATGCACGAGCGTATTGTCGGCCCAGTGACGGATGATGTCAGTCTCAAGGCTTGGCGTCGCCAGCACTCGTCTGTGCGTGAGCTTCGTAAGGAGGGAGGCAAGGGTGTCCAGCGTCGTGATTGTGCTGTCGGCTCTCTGTCGGATGACTACGACTACCGTGACCGTGGTATTCCACGTGTGACGTTCATTGGTCGTATGAAACCAGAAACGCATCACTCCAAGGCCGGTAACATCAACAACGCTCTCTTCAACGAAGGCGCCAGCGGCAAGTACATCTTGATTCTTGATAACGATATGAAGCCGCACCCGAAGTTCCTTCTCGCTGTCATGCCATTCTTCTTCTCAGAAGGTGAGGCGGTTGATGGTGGTGGTCGCCAGTACTCGGATGATATCTCGTGGAACCAAGTCTCGTACGTGCAGACGCCGCAGTACTTCGAAGATACGCCTCAGATTACCATTATGGGCGATCCATGTGGTCACAAGAACACCATTTTCTTCGATGCTGTGCAGTGTGGTCGTGACGGTTTCGAATCGGCCGCTTTCGCCGGTACCAACGCTGTGTTCCGTCGTCAGGCCTTTGACTCGATTGGTGGTATCCAGTACGGTACGCAGACTGAAGATGCCTTCACGGGTAACATTTTGCACACGTCTGGTTGGGATTCGGTGTACTTCCGTAAGGATTTTGAAGGTGAAGCCAAGGACCGCATCCGTCTGTGTGAAGGTGCTATTCCAGAAACTGTTGCCGCCTCGATGGGTCAACGTAAGCGTTGGGCTAAGGGTGCTGTGCAGATTCTTCTGATGAAAAATGAATCGGAAGTCGACCCAGATTGGCGTCCACCGCGTGTGCCTGCCCCAGATCCAAAGCCATCGCTCGCGTTCGCGCGTAAGATGTTCTTCTACGATTCGGTGCTGTATCCATTTGGTTCGATTCCTGCGCTGTGTTACGTGGCTATCGCTATTTACTACTTGTGTACCGGTGACGCTCCGATTTACGCCAAGGGTTCCAAGTTCATGTACTCGTTCTTGCCGCTGATGATGATTCGTTGGTTGCTGAACTTGTTGGCCAACCGTGCTGTCGACAACAACGATGTGTGGCGAGCACAGCAGACGTGGTTCTCGTACTCGTTCATTACGCTGTTGGCTATCATGGAGGCTATCCAGGCTCGTGTGACGGGCAAGGAAGCCTCGTGGACAAACACTGGTGCCGGTCAGAAGACTTCGTGGTTCGAAATTCCTAACGTGCTCTTCTTCTTCACGTTGGGTGTGAGCCAGATTGTGGCGCTGATCCGTTTCTTCCAGTACGAGAACGCCACCACGCCATGGAACTACGTCTCGGCCATGTTCTTCGGCTTGTGGATTATGGCGCAGTTCTACCCGATGGTTAAGATGAGTATCACCGAGTACTGTGGTTGGGACCACACCAAGGCGACTTTCCAGGCCAACGTCTTCGGCTCGCTCCTGCTCGTGTACGTCGTCGTGTTCGTCCAGGTCTGGCAGATGTACTACGAGGGCAACCTCACTGTTGCTCGTGGTGGATCCTCCGCATAGATGTAGATCGAACAAGACACATACCCCGTTCACCACGGGGACAATACGAACAGGTCACGATGTGGTCGCTCGTGGCGTCGTTTGGTTTACATGCTCTCTCTACAGACCGCTAATCAATCTACCATTTGTCGCATTAGATTTCACGCTGCTTATCGCTCTTTCCTTCGCCTTTTCTGCTGTTATAATTGAGTGTCTTTCAGCGTCGCTTCGTGTTACGTCGGATCTTGGAAGGTCGCACCCTTTAGCTGTTGAAGCCATGCGTGTGACTTTGCTCGTCGTCTCATGCTTCGCCTTGCTTGCCACCGTCACTGCATCACCAAGTCGACGCCCATGCTCGTTCGAAGGCTACTACAACGCTGGCGCTGATACGACGTTGCCGTGTCCTGGCTTCCTCAAGTGTCCACGCGGCTCCTACTGCACGTAAGATCCCGTTTTCATTGAGTCTACCTTTGGGGCTGCCCACTCACACCCTTCTTCAGTGTCCGAGAGCGTCTACCGTGCCCAGAAGGAACGTTTGGAGATGACGAAGGACTGCGCACGAAGGCTTGCTCAGGAATCTGTCCAGCTGGATACTATTGCCCACGCGGAACATCCACTCCGTTGCCTTGCGGTGGCAGTCATCTTTACTGTCCTCTGGGATCGGCATTCCCACGCAGCGTTCAGGAAGGCTTCTTCTCGCTCGGAATAACGTCCATGCGTCGAAATAGCATCCAGATGTGTGACACGGGTCACTTCTGTAGCCATGGGAATCGATATCCTTGTCCTGCTGGGACGTATGGCTCGTCAACTGGATTGACAACTCCATTCTGCACAGCCGAGTGCCCAGCAGGCCACTATTGCCCAGGAGCCAGTGCCAAGCCGATCGCGTGTCCAGAAGGAACGTACGGCATTCGCACTGGCGAGACTGATTCAATGTGTTCAGGACCGTGTCCGGAGGGTTACTATTGCCCACAAGGAAGCATCGCAGCGACAGCGTTTCCATGTGGAACCGGGACCTTTTGTCCTCGAGGTAGTTCAGAGCCTCAGCCAGCGAGCCAAGGCGCGTACGTGATCAACGGCAACTCAAAATGTGCTCGACGAGAGCTACCGTGCCCGGCTGGTTCGTATTGCACAGGAATCGACGGAGCGGCACAACTATGTCCTGCCGGGACGTTCGGTGAGACGACTGGACTCGAGACTTCGCGGTGTAGCGGGCAATGCGCTGCTGGATACTACTGTCCACAAGGCAGCACATCGTCGAAAACCTTCGAGTGCGGTGGCGCCAATGTGTTTTGTCCTGTTGGTTCTGGAACGCCCACTTCGGTTGCACCGGGATACTATACCGTTGGCATTGCTTCGTTGCCGAATAGCGATCAAGATCAAGCGGACTCAACGACACGATTTGCCCAACGACGCTGTGAACCCGGCCACTACTGCATCGATGGAGTGCGTTATTCGTGTGCTGCTGGACGATATGGATCGGTATTTGGTCTCACATCATCAGATTGCAGTGGCCAGTGTGCTCCAGGGCACTATTGTCCACTTCGAAGCACCGTGTCCAGAGCCAAACAGTGCGGCACCAGTGAAGTGTATTGCCCTGAAGGCTCTCTTGTACCGCTTCGGGTATCTGGTGGCTTTTGCTCAAGCGGAGGAAGCGATCCACGTACACATAGCGACCAACGACCAGCTCAACCTGGTGAATTCGCATGGAAAGGGACGTGTTACCTCTGTCCGGCTGGGACATTCGGTGCCTCTGAAGCCGAGACACGAGACACATGCTCTGGACTCTGTCGTACAGGGTTCTATTGCCCAGAAGGGAGCGTTTCAGAGACCCAACGCGAGTGCGGTGGTGCTCATGTCTTCTGTCCCGAGGGCTCTAAGCTACCCATCCTAGTTGACACAGGCTATTACACTTCAAAGGACTTGGACGAGCCTTGTCCACCAGGCAAATATCGCGATCAGTTAACGACGACTTCTCAGTTTATTCACATTGCGACCGGACAGAGCCCAGTGCGCGTCAATTATGGTGATGCATTGTTTCCGCTGGCTCAGTGTACTTTGTGTCCGGGTGGAACTTACAAGCCAGTACCAGGTGATGATCCAGCGCTTTGTCAGCAGTGTCCAGTGCTAGTTGCATCCAGTTCGACTGATAGACGCTCGTGCATGTGCTTCCGTCTGCCTGGTGGCCCTGGGTTCGACACGACAGCGTCCCAGCTTCATTTCAATAGCTCCTCGTGCGATCTCAAGCCGCTCGGTTGGGTAGAGCCCTCATCGATCCTCGCTTCGGACAGCATTTACACCCGTAGCCAGCAGTTTCCATGCGAAAGAGGCTTCTTTTGTCTCGCTGGAGTTCGAAAACCATGCCCCGCTGGCTTCTACGGCGACTCTGATCTCGAGACGCGTCCACAATGTGCAGGAAAGTGCGATCCAGGCTTCTACTGCCCCCTCGCAAGTACCAACAGCACAGCTCAAGTATGTGGTGACCCGAGCGTCTTCTGTCCAGAAGGAAGCAATGTCCCAACGCCAGTCACTCCTGGATACTACACTGTTCGAACCAGTGTCATATCTTCCCTCTCCGTTCTCTCCGTCTCTTTCAACGCATCTGCCAACAAGATGATTCGCGATGCGCAGATCCAGTGCGAGCCCGGGTCTTACTGCATCAACGGTCTCAAAATCCTCTGCCCTGGCGGGAGATACGGTGATAAGTACGGGGAAACAGCACCTCAATGCGCTGGGGCGTGCAGTCGTGGGTTTTATTGCCCATTGGGGAGCACGTCACCACAGCAGCGCGCATGTGGAGGCAGCGATCGCATCTGTCGTACTGGTTCCGCCACTCCAGAGCTCGTTCCACCAGGATACTACTCGCTTGGCGGCAGCGACACCCTCACAAACACCACGCGCTTCCACCAACAACCATGTGAACCTGGTCACTTCTGTCTTCTTGGAGTCAAGTACCAGTGTCCAGCCGGGACGTTTGGCGAGACCACTGGCTTGGCGACTACCCAGTGCTCAGGATTGTGTCGAGCAGGATACTATTGTCCTTCGTATCCGTACGCGCCCAGTATGATTCCGACGCAGTTTGAATGTGGTAATAGCACCGTGTATTGCCCTGAAGGGACCGGAAACTTCCCACTCCCAGTCGACAGCGGCTTCTTCAGTGTCGGTGCAGGCGACGGAACTGGAGATGTGAAGAACACGACGCGAACGGCGCAAATGCGGTGTCCACGAGGCTTTTACTGCCACCAAGGGATCCGAATCCGATGTCCTGAAGGCACGTACGGCGATCGTGAGGGACTCACAAGCACTCAATGCTCTGGTTGGTGTCCTGCCAGATACTTTTGCCCACCAGCAGCGACGAATTACCGCAGCAATCCATGTCCACATGGTACGTACTCCACGTCTGGAAGTACAGCGTGTATCACTTGTACATCTCAGAACCAGGTTCTCCCCTCGAGTTTCCACCTCACTGCCCGGGACGCGTCGACAACGTGCACGGACAAGCGCGAGTGCTGCTTCTTTGGGTGATTAGCAGAGCTCGACAATGTCTTGGAGCTGCGCTAGTGTGCCGCCATGTTCGGTAAACACGATGCGGACTTTGCCGGCTTTTCCGAATGGCTTCTCGATCACACCGGTCTCGACAATCTGTTTGCCTTGCTGCGTGATTCGACACTGCACCTTGTGACCGACAAACACATTCGCTTCCGTGTCGCTCGCGAAGAGCCCGGTGACGATCACGAACGGGTTCCGACCATCTGATGTCGTCTCGCCCTTGAGACGCTCCACTTGCCCCGTGCGACGCGGTGATTCAGGCGAAGAGGGCTCCACAGGTGCATCTTCTCTAGCTTCTTCGACGGTATCAGGTATTTGGACGCCCTCAGAAGAGGTACTCTCCTCCGCCGTCTTCGTGAAGAGCTCCGGGTAGACCACTCGCACGTCCTGGAGGAGTTTCCGCGACGTTGTCGTCTTGGCACTGACCGTTTGACTGGGTTTGCTATTCTTCGGTGGCTTTAGTGTGTTCAACTTGATGAATCGCAGCACAATCGCGTCGCCAACGGCCAAGGATTGGGGCCTGGCAGCAAGTGTCGCCTCTTTCGGTGGCGCCATGAGCTCGATACGGCACTTGCCACTCTTACCAAAGGGTCCAAGGACTTTGCCGATCGACCGCGCACTCTCCATCCATACGACGGTGTCACCATACACTGCCCAGTCAACATCTTTTGGGATCAGGTCTCGACCGAGAAACTCGGCTGTACTGCCGTCCGAGCGGAGGATCTTGTCCACGATGCCGCGTCGTTCCTTGATCTTACCGATTCGAAGCGCATTCAGAGCCATGGAAGGCGGGTCAGTCGCCATTTTGGGTAGTTCCTCACTCCAAACGAAAGCCTGGACGTCCCCGTGGAACGCCAGTCGACAGTGAAAGCGCTTTGGGTCGAGGTCGAAGCGGGAGCAGACGATGACCGAGCGTGGCGGGCAGATGACGGCTTGGTCGAACTGCAACAGCGCGAATCCCTTGAACTTGCGCGCACTCGGCTCAGCGTCGTCACTCACGAGTAGACTCGGCACTTCACTCACGGCCTGGTAGATCTCCTCTGGCGCAAACTTGGCTCGTTCTTCACGTGATCCGCGTTCGAAGAACGTGACGACGGCCACAACAGTCGTGTGACCGATCGTCGCGTGGAACTTGGCGCCACTTTTGCAGCTCCCTTTGAAGAACGGGATCTGGTTGACAGGGATGATCACTTGGTTCACGAACGGCAGTGAATGGGGTGTGATGGCGACGCTACGTTCGACCAGTGACGCGTCCAAGCCATTCACTCGCAACGCCACGCGATCGCCCTGACTCGCTCGAGTCACGCTGCGCTTGAACATTTGCATCGACTTGACCTTTTTGGTTACCTGGAGACTCGGAAGCTCGATCAGATCGTTCACTTTCACGCTTCCAGCCAGCACAGTGCCCGTGAGGATGGTGCCGTTGCCCTGGATGGCGAAACAGTGGTCGATGGCGAAACACAGCGGACCAGAGGCATCCCGCGTCGGCTGAGTGATGCAATGCTGCAGTGTTGATACCAGATCTTCAATGCCAATAGCCGCTGGCTCCGAGTTCTCGGAATCCGTTGAGATAGCGGGCGCAGCAGCCACAGGAATAATCGAGAGCTCGTCGACCTGGAATTCCACGAAATGTTTTCGTAAAAGCGACCGGATTTCACGTTGGAGATCGGAAATTCGTGTTTCTCGTTCAGATTCCGGTAGCAAGTCGACCTTATTGAGTGCTAAGACGATCTGGCCGCGGACAGCGAGTGCGGCGACCACCAGACACTCGATGGTCTGTGGTTGAAGTCCCTTTTGCATGTCAACGACCAGTAAAACCCAATCAATGATATGCACACCACCCAAAATAGTTTTAAATAGGGACGCGTGTCCCGGACAATCCACCAGGGTGATCTGGAATTCGGGACCATTCGGGACAGCGGTGGACACGGGCAGCTGGAAGGCCGAGAAGCCGAGGTCGAGCGTCATCCCGCGTTGCTGACTCTGCGGATGCTTGTCCAGCGCCGCCGTGGACAGATGCGTACTTAGGACACGCACGAGATGCGTCTTGCCGCTGTCCACGTGGCCCAGCACGCCCACATTCACGTTGATCACCTCTGGATCAGCCATTTAATACAGTCGACCCGGATACTTGAACACTGATGACAGCGGTAAAACGAGGTTTAATACCCGCTCACGGGCACTCGCATTATTGAGCAATGGACAATCGGTGTGACCTGTTGTTGTGGGTTTTGGGGAAGAATCTGTTTCGGTATGTTGTCTAGAGATGTGGTCTGGTCAGTCAGTCCATTCATTCGCCGCAGCCTAGAATGTAGCTCGATAAGACCTCGGTGGTATATGACGCTAGATCCTCGCCCACTAGCACGTCAACAATGTGTCGGGATGGGTGGTTGGGTGCAGTTGATGGAAGCACATTGTCGGCATTGCTCTGACGAATGACAGTGCGAGAACAGGACGCTTAAAACGTGGCGATCAGGTGTTGTATCTGTTCTTGGTCGGCGTGGAAACCGTCACGGGTAGCAGGGGAACCTGTATGCGGGCGTAAAAATGGTGATCGCTTCTGTCCTCTTCGGGCGTCGCTCTCGATGTGTCTTCGGAGGACACACTCACACACTTGTTGTCAAGAGGGCTTCACGATTGAGATGAGGTGTGAGCAGAATATAACGTTTGATATCAGTAAGCTAAGAACGGGCAAGAGAGCGTCTCTCGCAGCAATTTAAAACCCGCTCTGCATCGGAAGCTCATGAACAGAGACGAGGAGAAAGGATAGACGTGTATTCGTGGCTCGAAGGACCGGGGGGCTTTACGCAACCTCAGTGACTGGTGCAACGTTTGAGCGTGGTCGAGGCTACTTATTTTAAACCCTTTACAAAGGGTTGACAGTAGCTATCAGCAGCTGATGAAATATAAGGGGGCACGCATCACTCTCGCGAACCGGGCCGTTAGACCCGGCGGGTACGGCACGTAACATTACAGTCGAAGGGCAATCGGAACTCTACGGAGGTAACGCTACGGAAGTCGAAGACTAAGCCAGCATACTTTGCTGCGTTTTGAGGAGCAATTCGATATACTTACTGTAACATTCTAATACTCTGAGTGTAGTCAGTTCTTTTCTGGCTTCAACCGCAGAAAACCAAAATCGATAGTAAAGTTACGTAACGCAGCTCGGGGACAGAATATATCGTAGTTCGTTTACTTGTAAACATATACCTGACTCTGTGGAATAGGCCGTGAGGATGTTCCTGTTCCCGGATGTTATAAGAACCGACGACGGATGCACTCTATATATATGCAGGCATTGCGTAGCAATAGCTAGGAACAGCTCAGTTTGGTTTTGCATCGGGCACAACGAAACCCGCCTCACCACGCCCTTCATTTGTTCGAAGTGGCAATATATTGAATTGGCCTCAATGTCCGTCTCGGTGCGGTTTACACTGAGGAAATTATCATCGATACTAATATTAAAGCACACCCGAATCACAAGGACGAGTCCTCGCCTGATCCGGACGATCCTTGCGATGAACAACCGCGTTTGTGACCTTATCATTATGTTCTAATAATCATGAAGCACATCTCAGAACTGTATAATGTGTTGATTTTACTTACGGATTGGTAGGGGCAAGATGCATCTTGGCATGTTAATTGTCCATTTTGCACCCTGGAAAGCCCACAGAAGAAGACGAACTCTGAGCTCATCCCGAGCGCGCGCTTCTTGTGTGCGATCTTGGATGCTATGCTATCGTGACGAGTGTCGACTCAATCAAGGTCGATGTACGTCTCTCGCCATACTACAAGACCTGCAACCAGCAAAACCCGAACCCAGCAAGCGATGCACTTACGTGTATAAAACGCTGAAAGACTATCCCTGATGGCACGGGATCTGCGCGAATTGGCAGCTGGGTCGTTCAACAAGCCGAGATACCCAAGAAAGGCGGGTCCTTCTTGTGGCGTTGCAGGAAGGTCCCCTAGCAGCACAGGAAATCTCGTGGATCCACCCTTTTC
Organism: Pythium oligandrum; assembly: GCA_020085045.1. Taxonomy (NCBI): domain Eukaryota; phylum Oomycota; class Peronosporomycetes; order Pythiales; family Pythiaceae; genus Pythium; species Pythium oligandrum. Next base: position 425,303 of record JAHRIK010000002.1, read on the forward strand.
TTAACAACAGACACGACAACAACATCATGACGGAATCCCAAGCCAACTCATGGCTGCTCCAAGATTCAGTGCTTATGAGTCCGAACAAGGGCAGCTCGAGGCAGACGGGTCTTCCGGTTCTCGGTTGAGCCACCGTACTCGTCGATGTGTTGGTTGATTCTATCAAACAGAAACTGTTCCGGCCAGTAGCCATTAGCGACATGGGCTTCGACACCATCAAATCATGTGGCGACGGCGTTCACTGCGGCCTGACGGGCTTTCGACAAGAAATGGGATCTTCCCCGTCTCCAACGTGTGCGGTAACATGAGTGGGAGCATCGGCTGTGCACGAAGAGCGATGTGTGGTCAATTTGTTCCCGGTTGACAATACCACTCCTTTCCACCTCACTCTTCGCCGGCAGCCGCGTGGATGAGGTAGGGCACGAGGAATCATCGTGTATTCGGAGGATGCCTGCAACTGATGACAATAGGACAGAGCATCCGATGATCTGCCATCGCTGCAGGCATTCTCCGAATCTTTCTGAACTGGGCAGACCAAGAACAGAATGATGATTCGTGTCTTGTCTCTGTTTTTAATCGTTCCTTGAGAGATTCGAACCATCGTAAAAGAAGTAAAATGTAGAACCAATTGAGTGCACAAGGCAGCCAAACCTACTGATTGTAGAGAACTAAACCATGAACATTATCAACCTGGCCCATCCCACTTGCCATGTCGCAGAAAGAGCCCCTGGTTCCATTCTTGAAGGTGTTTGACGTGTAGTTGTATCCTCCTGCTGTGCGTTGGTGGGGGAACGGGAACTTGTCACCCCGCTAGCTGCTGCTGGGCTCCAGTGTCTCTGCTCTCACCTACGAGGAAAAGGAATTCGGGACACGAGTCATGAGTATCGACATCCCCCACCTCATTCCGTCTCCAAGGAGAAAGGGATGAGTGAGGAGGGAGGTACATGTACCGACACGTTTAGATCCATATGGCACGTTTGCAACGTCTATGCTCCGTACGGTTAGAGCAGTTACAGTTGCTTATCACTTCTGTTCTTGACGGGGGTTTACCTCACTTTGCCTTTTGCTCAGCCGCACCCAAGTCTTCTCAAGCCTCTTCTGTCGCCATGACCGAGTCCTACGTCCGGGTTTCCACGCCAGGCAACAACGCCGGCGACGGTGTCCCGCATCCCATGCCTGAGCCGCGATGGAAGCGTCTTCTCTTCGGCGTGCCTGGCATCGTTGCTGGTGCTCTCATTGGTATCCTGATCGGCTATGGTCTTCAAGAGGCCGATGCTTCGGCTGAGGTCGTGTCCTGGGTCGGTATCCCAGGTACGCTCTTCATCCGCGCTATCAAGTGTCTTGTGGCGCCACTCGTCTTCTCCAGCCTTGTAGTCGGCATGTCGGATATGTTGGCAGTCGGTAAGGCTTCTGCGATCGGCTGGCGCACGGCCATCACGTACACCTTAACAACAATCCTGGCATCGTGTCAAGGTCTCATGTGGGTTGTCATTTTCCGTCCCATGTTCAACAACAAGCCTCCTGCCGCCGAGGACACGACACCTCAGATGGCGTTCCAGTGTGACAAGCCAGGTTACTTTTTGAGCCATGCCAATGACACGGTGCAGTGTGTGTTCGACTCGTCGTACAACGAGACGTCCGAGTTCTCCAGCTCGTCCATCTTCTTCGTCAACGATGTCACGGGCAGCTTTGCGACGTCCGCCGGCGGATTCGCCGAGCTGACCTTGTCCGAGACTCTCCAGGCCCAGCTTTACTCCATTGTGCCTGACAACATCACCCAGGCTTTCGCAAACGCCTCGCTCTTGTCGATTATCATGTTCTCCATTCCATTTGGCATCTCCATTGCGTTGTTGCCCAAGGAGATGAAGATCATCTCCAACGTCTTCCGTGAGTTTGTTGAGATCTTTATGAAATTGATCGGGTGGATCATTAGTCTCACGCCGTTCGCGGTGATCTCTCTCTTGGCATCGTCGGTCGCTGGCCAAGAAGATCTCGGTGTGTTGGTTAGCAGTGTCGGTGTCTACATTGGTGCCATTCTCGTCTCTCTCGTGGTACACACTTACATCGTGTATCCGATTCTCTTGCGCATCTTCACGCCTGGCAACCCATTCGCATGGATGCAGCAGATGGTCCGCGCACAGGTGTTTGCAGTTGGCTGTGCGTCGTCCATGGCCACACTGCCAATTACGATGGACTGTGTTGACAAGAGTGGCGAGGTCTCCAAGACGCTCTACCGCTTCGTGCTCTCGCTCGGTGCAACCATCAACATGGACGGCTCGGCCTTGGGTTTCCCTATCGCGGTTGTTTTCATGGCCGAAGCTGCTGGTCTCGGTCACTTGATTGGTGGTGTCGAGTACTTCTTGATCATTCTAATTTCGACTGTAGGTGCTATTGGCACTGCACCAGTCCCAGCTGCGGGTATCGTCATGACCATGACGATCTGGACGAGTATCTTCCCGAGCACGCCGTTGCCATCGACGTTCGCGTTCATCGTGGCTACGGACTGGTTCACGGATCGCTTCCAGACGGCTGTGAACGTCACTGGTGACACGGTTGTGTGTCGTATCGTGGCGTATCAGGTGGGTGAGAATCTCGGCGGCCACGACCGCGAGAACCTCGACTCTGCAATTGATGGTATTGCACGCCACAACTCGGAGCTCAAGGAGGCGATGCGTCAGTCGCACCTCAAGGAAGACACCACCGCCTAGTTCGTTTGAGTATGTCAGTTATGTGAACAATACAATCTCTGATTTTCTGTCCGTCCCAAGTGAGTTGACGGTCGGTGAACTGACATGAAGTCTCGAAGTTACGGCAAGTTGAGTGACTCGAGAACCCCAACATCCAAGGAACATGGTGGACAGGATTTGCCGCTCTGATCTTGTGCTTTCATCACGTCTTGGCCAGAAGTGGATTGGATTGAAGACTGTCCCGAATCGGACCAGTGTAATCCAAAGGGTTACATCATGGAAAAACCTACTATACACAGATTTATTTTGTATCAAACGTGCTGGACAAGGTTTGATTACTGGTCAGTTTGCCTTTCGACTCTGCGTGTCGATCCACTCATCTCTACGTCGCTTGCTCGCATCGAGAGTATGTGGTACGATGAAGCGACTCGGTGGGTTCTTTTCCTGAGTCACAGACGCTTCAGTAGAGGTCCAGTGTATGTGGAGACCAGCGAGTTGCGTGTTCACGACGTCTCCGTCTCCCTGGGCCAGCTGACGGAGCGCATTTGACATGCAAGTGTCGCAAACATAAGTCTCCGTATCTTTCTGGCCAACTCGACGCGTTCGTGTGATCCACCTCGCTGTCATTGTGCAAATTCAGATCGCAAATCTCGTCGTGGCTCCTGTACTTTCGTTGATGAGTGTCGTGGGCAAGCTGTCAACTCGCAACAAAAGAACAGCATGGTCGTACTCCCATCGCTCGTGATCGTGTAGAGACTAGCCTTCTGGCGGATGAGTTCCTGTTCCATTCTTGAGGCAAAGCGTGTAATAGCATTGCTGTTGAACCCACGTGATACGCTTGCCCCGTCACTATCCCCGATTTTTAATCACAGTTCAACGATAAATGCTTACATCTTCTAATCAAGTACTTCACAAGCACGTCAAACACTACATGATACGACAGACCTACTGATTTGCGATAACAAAACCGTAGGTTTTCGAGGGGGACCGCAGAACAGACAGCTTGATGCCCATCCCGAGTGGCATGTCGCAAAGTGAGCCCATGCTACCGTTCTTGAAGGCCTCACGTCTTCTGATCGATGAATTGATCCATTCACTTGCTCACTTGGCAATCTGTTCTGCCACACTCAAGTCCTCGCAAGCCTCTTCTGTTGCCATGACCGAGTCCTACGTTCGGGTCTCTACGCCCGCCCAAGAGCACCATGACGGTGCGACCAAACCCACGTCCGAGCCGCGATGGAAGCGTCTTCTCTTCGGTGTACCTGGTATTGTCGCTGGTGCCATCATTGGTATCCTGATCGGCTATGGTCTTCAAGAAGCCGATGCCTCGGCTGAGGTCGTGTCCTGGGTCGGTATCCCAGGTACACTCTTCATTCGCGCCATCAAGTGTCTTGTGGCGCCGCTCGTCTTCTCCAGTCTCGTGGTTGGCATGGCGGATATGTTGGCAGTCGGCAAGGCATCATCTATTGGCTGGCGTACCGCTGCCATGTACACTATCACGACGATCATTTCGTCGTGTGAGGGTCTCTTGTGGGTCATCATCTTTCGTCCCATGTTCAGCAACAAGTCCGCAGAGGTCGCCGATACGACACCTCAGATGGCGTTCCAGTGTGACAAGCCAGGGTACTTTTTGAGCCATGCCAATGACACGGTGCAGTGTGTGTTCGACTCGTCGTACAACGAGACGTCCGAGTTCTCCAGCTCGTCCATCTTCTTCGTCAACGATGTCACGGGCAGCTTTGCGACGTCCGCCGGCGGATTCGCCGAGCTGACCTTGTCCGAGACTCTCCAGGCCCAGCTTTACTCCATTGTGCCTGACAACATCACCCAGGCTTTCGCAAACGCCTCGCTCTTGTCGATCATCATGTTCGCCATTCCTTTTGGTATTGCTATCGCAATTCTGCCGAAGGAGATGAAGATCATTGCCAACGTCTTCCGTGAGTTTGTCGAGGTCTTCATGAAGATGATCAGCTGGATCATCACCTGCACGCCTTTCGCTGTCATTTCCCTCTTGGCATCGTCCGTGGCTGGCCAAGAAGATCTTGGTGTCCTCGTCGGCAGTGTTGGTGTCTACATCGGTGCCATGCTCATCTCTCTTTTGGTGCACATGTACATCGTGTATCCGATTCTTTTGCGCATCTTCACGCCTGGCAACCCATTTGTCTGGATGCAGCAGATGATTCGCGCGCAAGTCTTCGCCCTCGGCTGCGCGTCGTCTATGGCCACATTGCCTATTACGATGGACTGTGTTGACAAGACCGGCAAGGTCTCCAAGACGCTCTACCGCTTCGTGCTCTCGCTCGGCGCGACCATCAACATGGACGGCTCGGCCTTGGGTTTCCCTATCGCGGTTGTTTTCATGGCCGAAGCTGCTGGTCTCGGTCACTTGATTGGTGGTGTTGAGTACTTCTTGATCATTCTAATTTCGACCGTCGGAGCCATCGGCGCCGCCCCAGTCCCAGCTGCGGGTATCGTCATGACCATGACGATCTGGACGAGTATCTTCCCGAGCACGCCGTTGCCATCGACGTTCGCGTTCATCGTGGCTACGGACTGGTTCACGGATCGCTTCCAGACGGCTGTGAACGTCACTGGTGACACGGTTGTGTGCCGTATCGTGGCGCAGCAGGTTGGTGAGACCATCGAGGGCCACGACCGCGAGAACCTCGACTCGGCCATCGACGGCATCGCGCACCACAACTCGGAGCTCAAGGAGGCGATGCGTCAGTCGCACCTCAAGGAAGACACCACCGCTTAGAGTGTATTTCCATATTTGTAATCAATACAGTCCATGTTTCTTGCTCAATCTCATCCCATTGTGAAGCGTGATCTGGTGCTTTGAAGTAGTACTATGTACACGAGCGGTGACTTCGGGCGGAAAAGATCATACTCGACGCCAATGAGAGCACGATGCGTTGAAAGAGACGGACTCGCAGCTGACCTGCTTGACTCGTTCCTCACTTGAACAAAGAGCCCACAGGGTTGACGATAGAACCACTAATCTGAGAAATGACCATGCAGACATCCTGATCGATTCAAGGACATCGTCTAGACGCTTGACAAGCCTCCAACTTTCTGTCCGGCCGATTTGGGTGCGATTTCCCAACCTAGAAGCCGCGTGGACGCTGACGAGATTCTTTAATCGTGTGATTAACGTCCAAATCGTCACAAACAAGTTCACGTGGTTACTCGCAATGACCACGAATACTGATACACGTGAGCAAATGTACCGAGATTTTGAAGGAGATGGGTGACACAGAGCGACCGGTGTGCGTGTCGCAACAGAAGCTAGTCGTTTCCGTCCTGTAGACCTTGAATTCTTGAGAATGGATTGACGTTGTCTTGCGAGTTCTCGCCACTCACCATTCGCCACTCCGCAATTTGCACCAGTCCTCATAAGTTATGGTGAATTCCTACGCTCAGGTCTCGACGCCCACGCCCAACGACGCGACTCCGCCGTCAACTCAGCCCAGATGGAAGCGTCTTGTCTTCGGGGTACCTGGTATTGTCGCTGGCGCCATTATTGGTATCCTGATTGGTTATGGTCTTCAAGAAGCCGATGCTTCGGCTGAGGTGGTGTCCTGGGTCGGTATCCCAGGTACACTCTTCATTCGTGCTGTCAAATGTCTCGTGGCGCCGCTTGTCTTCTCCAGTCTCGTGGTTGGCATGGCGGATATGTTGGCAGTCGGCAAGGCATCGTCCATTGGCTGGCGCACGGCAGCTGTGTACACCTTAACAACAATCCTGGCTTCGTGCCAAGGGCTCTTGTGGGTCGTTATTTTCCGTCCCATGTTCAGTAACAAGTCCGCAGAGGTCGCCGATACGACACCACAGATGGCGTTCCAATGTGACAAGCCAGGGTACTTTTTGAGCCATGCCAACGACACGGTGCAGTGTGTGTTCGACTCGTCGTACAACGAGACGTCCGAGTTCTCCAGCTCGTCCATCTTCTTCGTCAACGACATTAAAGGAAGCTTTGCCATGAGCAGCAAAGGGTATGCCGAACTCTCCTTAACTGACACTCTTCAAGCGCAGTTGTTCTCCATTGTGCCTGACAACATTACCCAGGCCTTCGCGGACGCCTCGCTCCTGTCGATCATCATGTTCGCCATCCCGTTCGGCGTCGCCATTGCGCTGCTACCCAAGGAAATGACGATCATCGCCAATGTGTTCCGTGAGTTCGTCGAGATCTTCATGAAGATGATCGGCTGGGTCATCAGCTGCACACCCTTCGCTGTTATCTCCCTCTTGGCGTCATCCGTGGCTAGTCAAGAAGATCTCGGGGTGCTCGTCAGTGACGTCGGCGTCTTTGTCGGCGTCGTCCTCCTTGCCCTCGCGGTGCACACGTTCCTCTTCTATCCCCTCGTATTGCGGATGTTCGTCCCGGGCAACCCATTCGCCTGGATACAACAGATGATTCGCGCCCAAGTCTTCGCCCTTGGCTGCGCGTCGTCCATGGCAACCCTACCTATTACGATGGACTGTGTCGACAAGACCGGCAAGGTCTCTCCGACTCTGTATCGTTTCGTGCTCTCACTCGGTGCAACCATCAACATGGACGGCTCGGCCTTGGGCTATCCCATTGCCATCGTCTTCATGGCCGAAGCTGCTGGTCTCGGTCACTTGATCGGTGGTGTCGAGTACTTCTTGATCATTCTAATTTCGACCGTCGGAGCCATCGGCTCCGCGCCCGTGCCTTCCGCTGCGATCGTCATGACCATGACGATCTGGACGAGTATCTTCCCGAGTACACCACTGCCGTCGACGTTCGCGTTCATCGTGGCCACGGATTGGCTGCTCGACCGCTTCCAGACGGCTGTGAACGTCACTGGTGACACGGTTGTGTGCCGTATCGTGGCTCATCAGGTGGGTGAGACCTTGGACGCTCATGAACGGACCAGCATGTCGTCCGCCACCGACGGACTTGCCAACAGCAACTCGGAGCTCAAGGAGACGATCCGGCAGTCGCATCTCAAAGAAGACACAGCTGCCTAAAATGTAGTAGTTCCCTATTTGTCTTCAATACAATCGTAACTTCGTAAAGATTGACTGACTAAAAAGATCGCGTCCTTTCGAAGCATGGATGAGCGTGTGGATTGGCGTGTGCAGGTGTACTGGGAGGGCGAGGATGAGTGGTTTGAGGGAGTGATCCGTGAATATGATGAGGCCCAAGGGTACTACGTGTGCTATGACGACGGCGAAGAGCAATGGGAGAGCGCGGGGAATCCGGAGATCATGCGATTCTTGAGGAAAGACGGACAAGACGACGAGGAGAACGTAGTTCCGCTTGTTGTGACACCTGAAGACGCGCGATGGTCGAATGAACCTCCTCCATCGTCAAATGGGTACGAAGATGACGCGTACGATGACGAGTACGAACAAGACGACGACCATGAAAAGGAAGAGGAAGAAGAAGAAGAAGAGACCACCCAAGCGCCGAGTGCCCGTAGTCCGACGCCCGAGAAAGACGAGAGTCCACGGCAAAAGCCGGTCAAGATGCACCCAGTGAACGTCCGTGATCCGACGAGGTACATGGGTAGCGACGTCGTCTTCTTTCGCGATGAAGAAACCCTGCGAGAGCGGAAAGCTGCGATTCAGAAGGAGCTCAAGGCCATCAAGCAGGAACACGAAGGTCTCACGAGCCAACTCAGGCAAAAAGAACAGCACTCGACGCAGTTGAAGCGACAGCTGGACGACCTCAAAGCGCAAGTGACACTCTCGGGCTTCCTGACGAAGTCTGGAACGAGCCAAAAGCCCAAGACAGCGACACAGTGGCTCGAACGCGTGACTCAGCAAAAGATCCAGAATCGACTGCTTCAACAGGAGCTCACGGTGCAGCAGAGCGCGTTGCAGCAGAAGAAAGCGAGGCTATTGGCACTGGAACAGCAGCGCGACCAGCTGCAGAAGCGACTCGATCGCGTGCCCAAGAAGGAGGTGTGCTCTTTGGTGGAGGTGCAGATGGAAATCACGCGCTTGCTGAATGAAAAACGAGGGTTGGAAGCCAAACTCGTTAGTAAAACAGCGTCGGCTCCGTCAGGAAAGAGAGATGAGAAGCCTCGTCGCCAACAGGAGCTGGAGATTGAGCTACGGAAACATGATCAGGTCGTGGCACGATTGAGCGATGAGGTCGATCGATGGAAACTCAGCGTTGAGCGAGAAAACGCCAGGCTCGCTCCGTTGCGAGCGCGACTGACGAGTTTACATGACGATTTGTCCAAGTATGCGAGCTCCAAGGTGCTGCTCCGTAGCGCATTTCTGCGATTCGATCGAGAAGGCAGCGGAACAATCACCCGTGACGCTGCATTGGATGCTCTTGTGCTTCTTGCTCCACCCGGGGCTCCTCAATCTCTTGAAGAGCTCGCAAGGGGCATTCCAAATGCTGCGACCATCACCTTCGACATGTTTGCCACGTACTTTGATCAGTTATGTGAGCCAAAACTCCTACTATAAAGAACGCAACGAGCAATAAAGACTTTGACGTCTTTATGTATGGCGCTACCGGATTTCCCGGCGTACTTGCACTAGAAACAAGGGACCACTCAGAATGCTCGTAACGTTACAAAGTAGACATGTATTTGGTTGTGCGTGGTTCCCTTCGCATGCCACAGCGCACGCACACTTACACTGTCTGGATATCAATAGTCATGATCCTTTTCTCGTGAAGACGCTTGGCCAAATGCGCACCGACAGAGTACGCTGGGGTAAAAAAACCACCCTTTTTCACATCCACATTCGCGATTTCGTCCTTGGCCAAACACATGGCAGTCTCCGCGATCACCTTGCTTGTCATCGAGTAGAATGGATCGCCCGTACCGATGGTTGTCGAGCGAGCCACCAAGTCACCAGTGTCGTTATAGGCCACGCCTTTGGCGACGAGCTTGCCGTTCTGCATCACTTCCTCACTTGGACCTTCACCTGGCTTGGGCACGAGGCGTCTCACCACATTGCGCGTCACGCTGAAGTAGAGTAGGAAGTTGAAAACTAACACGCTGATCGTCATGACGATCTGCTTGAAAAGGCCGCCGGCTGCCAAACGTTCGCGGTAGACGAACTTGTCGCCGTATGCGCTCTTCTTGAGAAAATTGCTTCGGTGCACTACAGCAGCGTTCACATCACCACCGAAGAAGAATGACGACCATCGACCGAGATCCGCTTCGTAGCTGATTCCCAGGGAGCTCTTATTGGCTTGGATCAAACCTGCCACTTTCTTCTCTTCGTGATTCTTTTCATCAATGAGATGGAATGGATCACCCATACGAGTCAACTCCGCAGATGTCGAGTTGTCGAAGTTTGCGAATGCGCTAGCGAGTGTTCCACCACTAAGCCCAGTATCCAAGTCCGTGAAGTAGATCGACACTTTGGAGGTTTTAGACTTCTTGTACGTCTTGACCGCATCAGTCAAGAGCAAGGTCGTGAGATCCGAAGGTACCGAGTCAAACCCACAACAGTTAATGAGGATCGCACCCGACTTCTTCGCCGCAGCATCGTACTTGTGCATCATCCGGTCAACCCAAAGAGTCTCACCGGTCAAGTCGCAGTAGTGTACACCGTTCTCCGCACACGCCTTCACCAGTGCCTCACCATACAGTTGATACGGACCCACAACCGTCAACACCACCTTCGTCTTCAACACCATATCCACAAGCTGCTTCTCGTCGTTACTATCCGCCACCACCACAGGAATCGCATCGATCACAGCCGCGTCCACCGACGACACCTTGAGCTTGAGTTGGTCCTTGACGGCTTGAAGCTTCTTGGTGCTGCGTCCTGCGATGGCCCATTTGATGGCGCTTGGAGCATCCGGCACGGACTCTGGTTCCTGGAGCAGGTAGCGTGCGACGAGCGCGCCGGTGAATCCGGTGGCGCCGTAGACAATGACGTCGAATTCCTTGTTGGCCATCGTGATCGCTTGGAAAAATGAGTAATGGGCTTCTCGGTGGAGGAATCCTCCATATCGTTGTCGATTATGGAGGAAACATGTCATGTCACTTGGGTTAATCGAAGAAGATGGTTTGGTTGATATTACGCGATCGTTGCAGTAGTGAAACCATCAGCACGGCTATTGGTCAAATCTCGGTCGATTACTCATTGATTAGATGAACATGACGCAATCAAATCCGACATGATGATGTCGTATCTGCAGTTTCAACCCACGCAACGAGAAGGACTCGATCCATTCACAGTGTGGGTCAGCATCGAGTCACACAGGACGTCAATGTACTTGCATTGATGTATTCATTCATTACCATACGAAACGAGTACTGGAACTCTTTTACACAGACTTGACATCGACCGTCATGATTCTCTTGTCGTGAAGACGCTTGGCCAAGTGCACACCAACCGCACTTGCAGGTGTGAAGAAGCCACCACGCTGGACATTCGAATTCGCCAACTCGTCCTTAGCCAAGCAGAATGCTGTCTCTGCGATCACCTTGCTCGTCATCGAGTAGAATGGGTCGCTTGTGCCAATTGTCGTGGAGCGAGCCACCACGACACCAGCGCCATCGTAGGCTAATCCCTGGGCGACGAGCTTACCATTCTGCATCACCTCCTCGCTTGGACCCTCACCTGGCTTGGGCACGAAGCGTCTCACCAAAGCACGAGTCAAGTTGAAGTAGAGGAACATCCCACCGATCGCAACGCCGACTGTCGTCAAGACCTGCTTGATCAAGCCACCACTCGACATGCGCTCACGGTACACAAACGTATCGCCGTACGCGTTCTTCTGCAAGAAGTTGCTTCGGTGCACAATGGCAGCGTTCATATCACCACCAACAAAGAACGATGACCATCGACCGAGATCCTTCTCGTATTTAAGCCCCATGGAACTCTGGTTGGCACGAGTCAGACCAGCCGCCTTCTTCTGTGCTTGTGTCTTCTCATCACATAGGAGGAATGGGTCTTTCATACGCGCCAACTCTGCCGACGTCGAGTTGTCGAATGTCGCGAACGCACTGGCGAGGGTTCCGCCACTAAGCCCAGTATCCAAGTCCGTGAAGTAGATCGACACTTCAGCAGTACTCGTGTTCTTGGTCTTTGTGACGGAGTCAACCAAGAGCATAGCTGTGAGATCCGAAGGTACCGAGTCAAACCCACAACAGTTAATGAGGATCGCACCCGACTTCTTCGCCGCAGCATCGTACTTGTGCATCATCCGGTCAATCCACAGCGCTTCGCCCGTCAAGTCGCAGTAGTGTACACCGTTCTCCGCACAAGCCTTCACCAGTGCCTCACCATACAGTTGATACGGACCCACAACCGTCAACACCACCTTCGTCTTCAACACCATATCCACAAGCTGCTTCTCATCGCTACTGTCCGCCACCACCACAGGAATCGCATCGATCACAGCCGCGTCCACCGACGACACCTTGAGCTTGAGTTGGTCCTTGACGGCTTGAAGCTTCTTGGTGCTGCGTCCTGCGATGGCCCATTTGATGGCGCTTGGAGCATCCGGCAAGGACTCTGGTTCCTGGAGCAGGTAGCGTGCGACGAGCGCGCCGGTGAATCCGGTGGCGCCGTAGACAATGACGTCGAATTCCTTGTTGGTCATCGTGGTGGTTTGTGGGAATGAGCGCCTTCCTCCTTCGAGAACATCTTCATGCCGATCCTTTGTCGCGCGTTTCAGCTAATCAAAGGAAGCGAGCCATCGAAATTCCGCCAATGAAACGCGCGATCGCTTGATGAGGTCGACGTGCATTGGATGACGTAATAAACGGGAACATCCGGCCATGTTCCATTAACGAGAACCATGGAAACAACAACAAGAGAGAAGCATCGAATCCCACACGACGTTGTGCACGAACGAGGAATCGTGCGATGAAAGCAGCGCTTCTAGGTCGCTTCCGACTGTCAGTGCGGCACCGATCGACGCGTAATTGTCAGCAGAACACGTTCTCAACCACCCCATCTTCCAATAGACAAGACTCACTCCGTCATCGGGCCATCAGTCGCCGTCACATCCCATTGACACGCATCGACCTACCATCTTCGCCATGGTGACCAAGAATGCGGGAAGCACCTCATTTAAATCAGTACTTCAACCTCGCTTTTCCCCACCTTTCCTCTTTTTCCATGCCACTTGATGTACTAGACTAAGGTTTTCCGTGCGTGAGGTTTTTCGATGCATGAGGTGATAAGACCAGCTTCTGGGTGATTGGGTGATGGAAGGTCAACCAGCGAGGGGGCCATTCCGCAACAAGCAGTATCGACACCATGGCGCCGCCGAACGTGGACGCGATGATCACGCTCAAGGTGGACAATGTGCCCTTCCAAGTGGCGTAAGTACCGACTGCCTGTGTAGATAGACGTCTCCTTGTGTATGTGTGCGTGTGTGGGTGTGTGTGGGGCTGTCTGTGCTCCGGAACGCGTGTTTTCCGGACTGTCCTCTCGCCTCTGTGGCTGGCAACTGACGAGTGCGAGAGGAGGAGAGGAGAGCGAGTCGTGGTACGTGAGGGGACGCAGTGGCGGGTGGCGTGGTGTGATGGCGTGCGTGGCTGGCGAGCGGCGTGTTCCCGTCCCGAGTTACGCGTGCTGTTCCTTTTCGTGATGCTTCGTGTGCTCGAGGGGGTGTCGTGGTCAGTCGGCTAACGCGTGGCTTCTGTTGTTCGTATTCGGTTCGTGATTCGACGCAAGCAGACCAGAGGAATTGAAGGAGCTGTTCACCAAGTACGTCGCGCTGTTGCGTTGAAATGCGGGGAATATCGAGCTGAACGTGGTGTTTTTCAGGTATGGAGAGGTCGGAGACGTGTACATTCCGCGCTCGCGCGGATCGAACGAGTCGCGTGGCTTCGCGTTCATTCGTTTTGTCAACAAGGAAGATGCCGAGAACGCCATCGCTGGCATGGAGGGCCACGACTACCAGGGCCGTAAGTTGCACGTGCAGTACGCCAAGCAGCGTCGTCCAGACAACCCTCGCGAGTTCTACCGGGAACGCGACCGCAGCCGTGGATACGACGACCGTGGACGTGGTGGTGGATATGACGACCGTCGTGGGTACGATGATCGATACCGTGATGCTCGTGGATACGATGACCGTGGACGTGGATACGACGACCGATACCGTGAGGATCGCTACGATGATCGCCGTGGCCGCTACGACGAACGCTCCCATCGCCGCTCGCGCTCGCCTCGTGACTACCGTGGTGGCTATGGAGGACGTGATCGCAGCCGCAGCCGCCATCGTAGCCGCTCCCCACGTCGTGAACGCCGCAGCGCCTCCCCTCCTCGTCGCGACTAAGCTCGTGCCTACTTGAAGTTCCCGCTCGATGTGATCGAGAGTCTGAAAGAAGAGGATTGATTTGCGTGCAAAGGTGCCATCATGGTGTGGTTCTAGCGAAGGTTCCAGTGATGGTGTGCAAGATCTGGATGAGAGAAGCGGGTGAAAGAGACATAGCGGAGAAATGGTTGATGCGACCACTCTCTCCCTGCATTTCTACATTTTGCTGCATGTAGTTTGCCTTTATATTGCGTCTAATTTCAGCAATAGGAGCATATATTAGACTCATTTTACACGCAAAGTGCTTACCATGTCTTGCTGTTGAAGTGATGCGACCGCGAGTCAATTTGACGAAGATGCCGATCAAGACAGCGAGGAGTGCCCTTCAGATGAACTTCTCTGGACAATCACCTCCCACGGATCACCTACATTTTCCTTGCGCGACCAGTCTGAGTTCGATCTTGTGAGTTCACGACCAGCTATGTTATCCTGGGTGGCTCAGAAGTATCCATATTGTGCTGCTGCGAGTGTGGGTAAGTTAACAGTTCTGTTGAGTCTTCATTCAAACTGGACGCCTCACTACCAGTAGCTGGTGCACTGAGCGCATTGATGCAAGCGCGTGGACACGAAATGACGCCGTTAACAGCACACGACCTCCTCCAATACTACATCAGAATGACAGACGAGCGAATCGCCTCCCAGCGACGGAAGCTGACCCTTGCGTCTACGAACTTGTCGGAAGAGCAGCTGACTGCCCTTACTGACTGTGTGTGCATACATCTTGACCGAGTTCATCAAATCAAGCTTGGTGTACGTGCACTGGCTATCACAATCTCTAACGCCCTCTTAACAAGCATTGAGGTTCATAGAATACGACCAAGGGGAATAAGGACAAGGTCACCAAACCGATTGTTCTCCAAGCACTACAAGACTGTCTTAACGACAATGCATTGGATATCTCATCCAATTTTCGAGACCTCTTTTTCTTGTCGTCACAAGAAAATGCGTCGACAGATGAGCACGAGTCGTGCCAAGGGAGTGTGGCGTTTGAGATTTCAAGTATGACACCCAAGGCACTGCAACTGGCCTTCTACCAGTATATCCATCTTCTCGACGGACGAGCGAAACTCGCCCACGCTACACGTCCAAGCACAGCCATCTGTGGGAATGCTGCCGTCATCTTTGCGGTTGAAGCGATCTCCAAAGACTTCAAAGAGAAGGATGAATCGATCGTATTCACAGCACAACTGCTAGTCGGCTTGACGAGTTCAAGTCGACCTCAAGTTCAGCATGTCATTTCACGGAGAGACTCATCTGAACGCCGTGAAGAAGTCTGGCACCACGTCTGGGATACGTTCGTTCATGACGACACAGGTATGAATGCGTTTGGATATAATACACATGGGAAGCTCACTGGTTCACCCATGTCAGTCTTGATCATCCACATCAAGAACCATTACGCACTCGTCTTCGCTCTGCGTCAGTGGCGAGAAGAGGATACGTTGCGAAGACAAGTGCTGACTGCTCGACGAGGTCAACGTCCGAGCGTCTGGATCGATTGGGAAGAAGTTTGTGAGATCTTTTGCTCCTGGCAAGGGTACAAATTACTCTCCGTTGTTGCACGATCCACGTGAACAAACTCAATAGAAGGTGGGCAAGTGCAATTGCTTGTTAATTCACTTCCAACACTCTTCAAACGACACATAATGAGATAGACAAAAGCAGAAAAGCATTTACGCCATCGCCGTCAAGTAGACAAAAAAGACGACGACGACAGCCATAAGAACCCCACAGGTCCACACTCGCATGTCATGGTCGATCGGAGCGTAATTGCGACGACGATAGCACATGGCGATGCCGAATGCCAGTGCACTCACGGCGACAACGACGACAATGATCGCCACGATGTTGGGGATGACGTGGCCCGAGCTACTGGTGTCACTGCCGTTACCAGTCGACACCTCCTTCGAAGCCGAACAGCACAAGAGGCCAGGACAGCATCCTTCTGGAGTCGCGCAGCAGTTGAGGGGTCCGTTGCCCTCCCCAGCCGTAAGACAAGCTGGCTCGTTGTGGCACGTGCCGAATGGGTCAACTGCTGGTGTCGTAGGCGCCGGCGAATCTGTCGAGTTGGTGACGGAATTATCCTGACAGCAAAGCAGCTTTGCACCCGTAACAGGATCAGGTTTGCAGCATCCCTCTGGCGACGAGCAGCAGTCCAGACCAGCCTGGGCACACAATGGTTGCTCGTGGCACGTGCCAAATGGGTCAGTCGATGGTGCAGTTGGTGCCGGAGAGGTAGACGAGTTTGTGACGGCATTGTCCTGGCAACAAAGCAACTTGGCGCCTGTGACAGGGTCTGGCTTGCAGCATCCCTCTGGAGATAGACAGCAATCTAGACCGGCCTGGGCACACAATGGCTGCTCGTGACAAGTGTCCGACCCATTCGAAGTGAAAGACGCAGTGATCGTTGCGACTGCAGTAATCGGGCCATCACAGCAGTCAAGACGCATTCCAGTAACTGGATCTGGCTTACAGCAACCACCAGGGGCCCCACAACACTCGAGCCCTGCGGCAGCGCAGCGTGGCTGAGAATGACACGTTCCAGCCTGGCCCGACTCACCGCCACTTTGCTTTGGTGCTGGCGATGGAAGACAGCAGCCAAGCTTCACTCCCGTGATTGGGTCCGGCTCACAGCAACCTTCAGGGGACCCACAGCACTGAAGCTTGAGCGCACCACAACGTGGCTCTGCAGTACAGAAGCCTGGTGTGTCTGTTTCGTCGTCGGTTGATGAAGGTGATGGCGCAGTGGTCGTGGTCACTGGCTTTCGAGGCGTCTGATCCTTACAGCATCCGAGCACCATACCTGTGATCGGATCTGGCTGGCAGCATCCGTCAAGCGAGTTACAACAGCCCAATCCCAACACCGCGCACTGGTGCTCACCAAAGCACGCGTTGAGCGGGAGCTTGCTTGTGTCCTTTTTCGGACAGCATCCCAGTTCGCTTGGACAACATCCTGGCAACGAAGAGCAGCACAAAAGCGCGGTACCGTTCGCACCGGCGGTGCTGCATCCTGGAAATCCAAAACATTTCTCATCGTCGTGCATATTTGGCTTGGTCAGCTGGGCTCGATCACGCTGAGCGAACCAAGATGGACGCGTCGCGACCCAAAGCAGCGAGTTAGCCTTGCTGTTCCACATGTCGAAGCCCTTGCAGCCAGTCGTGAGCTCTTCCCACGCGGCTTCGGCGTCCAAGATCGCGTGATCCAGCACCACCGCTGACTTCCAGATGTCGTTCGCGTCCAGCGTCGCAGCATCTTGACGAAGTTGCACGTATTCCCGTGCGACGTATGCCTCCGTGATGAGTTGCGGCGTGGCGGGAGTGAATGGGATCATGTTGATCCCGTGCACATACACTGGACGATCACCGAACCACGTGCTGTAGACAACCGACATCTCCCCGACAACGCCGACCATCGCGTTCTTGGCGAAGACAGGCTCGTAGATTGCCGAGTTCTCGTACATGTGCCAGTACTTCTTGGCGGATCGGATCTCCGACGCCAACAACAAGCGCGCGTAGAAGGCGTACGACTCTGGGTTCAGCATCGCGTCTTCGTCCAGGGACCCAAAGAGGGAAAGACCGTAGTACGCGTTCACTGCTTCACTGCTGCTTTCCTGCGACTTTCCGACTTCCATCGGGAACATGCCACTCGCGTACGAGTGACCAACGAACCAGTCCTTGTGACGCGCCACTGGGAAGTAGGTCTGCGCTGGGAAGTCCTTGAAGAATGTCGTGTTGCTGTCGATCAGAGGCGTGCCGATGTCACCGAGCAGCATCGCACAGGCGGAGGCATGTTGCTCAATGAATGCTGGATCAAATTTACGCGCGACCGCGAGTGCGTAGATGAAATAACCGTAATGGAACTACAAGAAGCGATGAGTTGGCACGAGCATCAGAAACAACTCAACAGGTAGAGTACGTACGTGGTGGTCATTGTAGTATCCGTTGCCGTAATCCGCGCCTTGATCTCGAAGTCCGACGCTCGTCACGACACCGCCGAAGGTCTGGTCGTACACAAGACGATCGTAGTTGCTGGCGGTGAGCCACGGCTCCAACTCGCGCTTGATCTTCGTCAGCACATCGTCAGCGATTTCGTTCTGGTTGAAGCGCTTTGCCATCAACAGCAAGCGCGCTTCACGACCGATCTGCTTGCCAAAGTTGTACGAATCCACACCCATGATCGAATACGCCGTGACGTCTGTCTTGAGACTCGCGATGATGGCGTCGGTCGCAGTCGTACGCATTTTCTTGACAAGTTCTTCTTCTCCGTCGAGTTGCTTGTCGAACAAGCCCTGGTCGGGGTAATCCCAGTCGAGCGTCGGCAGCGACTCACGCATTTTCCACACGTCACCGAGAATACCCGTCATCATACCACGGATCGACGTGTACCGCAGCGTTTCAATAGTGGACGCCTCTGGGTCCACAAGCATGTCCACGTGATGAGGCAATGTGAGCATCAAGAGCGGCTTCTTTGATGTCATGTTGGCGAACTGCTGCGTCTTCCAATGGAACTCGAGACTCACAACGTCCGTGTCCATGATCGACGAGTCCAGGGCGTACTTGACGTTGCCGCCGACAGGATACACCGCCGCACTGTCAAGCAGATGTGGCAACGAGTCTGCAGTCAGCGAGAGCGCGATACGCAGCACACCTGTGTACGCATCATCGGCGACGACTTTGCCATGGACCAACTGCAGATTGATCGATGGATCCGAGGCAAAGACGTACCAGACTTGGTTGTTACTCAGTTGGATCGCGTACGTGGCGAATGGGAGCTGCTCTCCTTCGCTATCCAGGTTCTCTTCCTCTGTAAACCGCTTGAGACGCGTGAGAAGCAGTCCGTCCATCGACTCGATCACGGGTACCGTGTTCTTGTATTCCATCGTCACGTACGGCGAGCCACGCACCAGATGCACGAGAAATTCGCCATCCTCCTTTGTCTCTGGACGAGCAAAGCGCACGGTCACAGCAAAGGTATCAAAGCCCACGACCTGGTGTTGCAATGGAGTCGTCGTCGTCTTCGCTGTCACTGGGACCGAACTCACCACGAGCTGCGAGAGGAAGCCGTTCTGGATCACATGCGGCATGACGACGCGGAAGGGATAGCTCACGCGCAGCTTGCCGTCGATCACCTTGAAGACGTACGGCATGGACACGACGGCCATGTCGCCTTTGTCCAATACCAGATTCGTCCACCAGGCCCCCGTGGGGAAGGGCACGTCGCCGAGAAACTGCGGGTTCTCGGTGGTGATGCTGGTGGCATTGCGCTGATCCGCGTTCACTGCGTCCTTGTAGAGCGGCTGCGTGGCGTCAAAGAGCGTCGTGGCGAGCGTCAGCGGGTGGTCGGCCACGGGGAAAGGCAACGGGAGCTGCTGTTCGTTGGTCGCGACGGCATGCGTCTGAGCGAGCAGGAGGCCGCAGAAGGCGACGCCGGCGCGCACACAGCGCAGGAAGGACGTGCGCATGCTGCTGCTGCTGCTCTCGTGGTCGTGGGCGTGGGCAGTGGGCACCTGCGCGCAAGAAGAAGAGTGATGAGTGAGCGGAGCTGAGCTCTTCACTTTGGGTCTTGTTTGGCTGTTGACCGCGTAAGATTTGATTGGATATGGACTCAGAATACTGAGTCCGACTCAGAATACTGAGTCCGGCTCAGATCGACGTCGCCCTGCGTCATTGAAAACGGTATTCACCGGTATATATAGCGGTGAATACCGTTAACTTTACGGGGAATGCGGTCGGATGGCAAAAGAGCAATGGAGAAGAATGAGCAGGTATGGAGACCATGGCGTTATGCGGCTGTATGCGGGTGATAACGCGTTCGTATCCTGATTAGTATGCGCTGTATGACGGTGCCGACACGTCAGGCGGTCGATGGGTGGCGCACGTGCGGCTGACGCCCGAATTACTCCAGCGACTGCAGCACGACCCAGCGAGTGTGACGATCCAGTTCCACTCGGCGGCGTCCACTGCGCGTCCACAGCGCGGATCCGCAGCGGCCAAGCCGGTGAGTGTGCTGACGGTACAGGACGAGGCGGACGCGGAGCCCTCGCAGTATGAGCTGCTGTCGTTCACGGAGGACCCGACGATCAACCAGGTCTGCGCGTTTCGTCCTGAGCAAGACGATCAAGTGGACGGGTATTCGCTGTATGAAGTAGGACGAGTCCATCAAAAGCTGATTGTACAGCGAATGCTGGATTCGACGGAGAAAGACCGGATGAAAGACCGTCATGCCAAGTCGGTGCTGGAGTCCAAGGCGAGGTCGTCCAAGTTGTTGGAGACACCAGCGTCACGGACGTCAAAACGCACGACCAGTGTCATGTCGCTCTCGACATCTGCAGCCACGAAACCAGCACAGGAGACCCGGTCGTCTCCTCGCAAAAGGCAAGACTACTGATTACAACCACCACAAAGGGGTTCCCTGACGAGTGTTTATCGTAGACGCATCCGATCTGCTCTGACAGCGGAGAGAGCCAAAGAGATCCAGGAACTGATCTCAAGACCGACACAGGAAGAGCAAGACACCGCGGAGGATGAGGACACATCAGCAACCGAGTCAAAGGCATCGGTGGAACCTCGCGTGCGTCTCTTTTCATCTGAGAGCGAAGCCGAAGCAAAAGCACCACTGCAAAATCCAAAGGCGGCTACTGCACGGAAGACAACGAAGAAGAAGACAGAGATTCCAGAACCTGTGATACTGACTACCGCAGAAGCAGCGTCACCCAAGCGTAAAAAGCACAAGACAGTTGACCGACGCTTGATGGTTAGCGATGGTCCTACAGTGTCATCACCGCAGACACTTCAGTCGAACCCGCTCTCGAGCTCCCTCCTCAGTCCGAGGGTATTCACTGAGGCCTTGTCGATCTCGGAGCCAGTTCCAGAAGCTCATTCATCAGTTGCTTCGGAGGAAAAGGCTCACATCTCGGCTATTATCGCTTCTTCAAGTCTCTCCAAGTCATCAACGGCTGCTGGAGGAGAGAATAAGCGTGCTCGGCCTCGCCATCAAGCATTGCCAGAGCTCTCGTTCCTCCCAGAAGCGATCCAGCAAATTTGCAAGCGGCTCTCGACATATATCACCCGTACGTCGTTACATTCATCTTCCTCACTGGCTCTGGTATTGACAGTATCTGATCTCTTTGCTTTATAGGCACGGCCATCCGGGATGATACCGACCACGACTTCTTCATCAATGAATACGACAGACTGTGGAATGAGTGGGAGGAACTGGACAAGGCGTATTCCATTCAAATCATCTTGAGCGAAGGTCTCCACCTCCGAAAAGAGTTTGCTGTCGACCAAGAAACAAAAGAACGGTTTGATCAAGAGATCCGAGAGGCGGAGAAGAAGCGAGAGGTGCGTCCACTTAGCTGATCGTTACAAATTCACCACCACCCATTCATTCCCATGTCTCTACAGGGTTTGCTCTTCATTCGGAACTCAATGGCCACAATAAAAAAGATTCTTGCATCTCTCCAAGTGTCCATCGCGGCATATGAGCAGCGCAAGACACCTACTCTCGATACAACTGGAGCTACATGAGACTATTGCGCCATAATAACGAGATGATTTCATTGCCTAGGAGACGAAAGAAAAAGAAAAAATAGGTGTGTCCATTAAGCAGTATATTTATTACATTTACGAATGTATAGTGAATGGATAGCAGGGTAGCGACCTACTTGCAGCCTGCGAGCAGTAGAAAATAGACACTGTTTATGATGTCTGGACCTCAACTTCTTCGAGGAATGGGTAATCCGTGTAACCGAGAGCTGGTTTGCCATCCACCCCGTAGAACGAATGGTCGTCGAACGTGGTGAGTGGAGCGTTGAGCTGCAGGCGCTTGACCAGATCCGGATTCGAAATGAAGTAGCGTCCAATCGCGACGATGTCAGCAGTACCGGCCTCCACAGTCTCCATCGCGCTCTCCCGATCATAACCCGAGGCGGAGATAAGGACGCCCTTGTAGATCTTGCGGAAGAACGCGGTCGCACCTTCAGCCGGCGTCAACTCGTGCCTGTAGTGGCGTCCACGAGGCTCGATGATATGCGCGTACGCCAAGTCGTAGTCGTTCAGCTTCTTGAATACGTACGTGTACGTTGCTGCTGGGTTCGAGTCTTGCTGGTTGCAGCTCTTGTTGTAAGGTGAGAGACGTACACCGACCTTGCTCGAGTCGACACTCGTGAGAATAGCATCCAAGACTTCGAACAAGAAGCGCGCGCGGTTCTCGACGGAGCCACCGTACTTGTCAGTACGTTGGTTGATTCCATCAAACAGAAACTGCTCTAGTAAGTAGCCATTGGCGGCATGAACTTCGACGCCGTCAAATCCTGCGGCGATGGCGTTCACAGCCGCCTGACGGTAAGCTTCGACGATCTGTGGGATCTCCTCCGTCTCCAGCGCGCGCGGTCGCACGAGCGGCAAGGGGCCATCCTTGGTAGGGACTACCCGCTTCTCATCAAGTGGCATATCGGCGCTTGACGAAACTGGTAGCACGTTGTTTGGCTGGAGAGCTGGGTGAGAGAGACGTCCAGTGTGCCAAAGCTGCATGAACATCACGCCTCCTTCTTCGTGCACGGCCTTGGTAACCAACTTCCACCCGTCGATCTGGTCCTGATTGAAGATACCAGGCGTACCAATGTATCCACGCGCCGTTGGCGAGATGTTAGTGGCTTCCGAGATAATGAGGCCACCCTGTGTCGCGCGCTGCTTGTAGTACGTCGCTCCGAGCTGTGAGTGGACACCCGCGTCACCCGTGCGGCGACGCGTGAGTGGGGCCATGGCCACACGATGCTGGAGCTGGATCGGGTTCGTCTTGCCACCGAGTTGAAGTGGCGTGAAGAGCTTGGAGGTCGTCGATGGCGCCATGCTGAGGTAGGTCGGTTGGGCCTTGAGTAGTGCTGGTGGAATTGGATAATGAGACCAGCAAAGACCGAGGAAGACAAAAGCAGGCCCCGTGCTTGAGACACGGCCATCCGAACATGGATATCACGAGCAGTGTACGGAATCCTTGCGACACGGCCCTTTGGTTGATGTAACGCGCCGTGTTTTCATCATTGGTGCTTGGATACCTAGCAGAGCCCCTCGTCGATGTTTACGTGAACGAGTGGACCCATCTCAGCACGTCACAAATTTTGACACCGGTATTTTACCGACGTTTTGAAACCGACAAAAATACCGGTGACGTCACCGGTTTCTCGCTGGCGCAAGATTCCCCCAATCAGACGAAGGACGCGCGGAAGCAGCAAAGCAGCTCATCGCGCGAGTAGAGCGGACGTGGGTGCGAGCCGCTGACAGAGACCGGTAGAGAGACAACGCCCAAGCGCCATGCATCCAATGGCAGGAGACTCGCAGGGCCTCACGGAGCCGCCATTCGTGGCGCGCGTGTCGGCCTCGTTCAAGAGGTACGTTGGGTTTCGTGTGGAGCTCGTCGGTGGAGGACGACAGAGTGCTAATGCGTGCATTTGGTGTGCTGTGCAGAAAGTGGCAGCATTTGCTGGACCGATCGACGATCCATGTGTACTCGCGCTGGGCGTTTGCATTCTTCTTGCTCGTGGTGTACCTTATCCGTGTGTTCACGCTGAATGCGTTCCACATCGTGACCTACGGCCTCGGCATCTACTTGCTCAACCTTTTCATCGGGTTCCTCTCGCCTCAGGTACGTTATCACGACGGTCATGAGTCCAGGAGTATTGAATCATTGCATACTGACATGTTTGGGTTTGCGTTACTACAGATTGACGCCGAGAACGAGGGCCCACTGCTTCCGTCCAAGCTCAGCGAAGACTTCCGTCCGTTCGTGCGTCGTGTGCCCGAGTTCCAGTTCTGGTACTCGACGACCAAGGCGACGTTCATCTCGTTGCTCATGACGCTGAGCAGCGCGTTCGACGTGCCTGTTTTCTGGCCGATCCTCCTGATCTACTTCATCGCGCTCTTCACGTTGACCATGAAGCGCCAGATCAAGCACATGTGGAAGCACAACTACGTGCCATGGACGCACGGCAAGCAGGTCTACAAGGGCAAGAAGTCGGCGAAATAGACACCAGCAGGACCGAAACTCCCGTAGCACGCGGCCAGCAAGGACAACGTCGAGTAAGCTGTGAAGACAGGAGAATCAAGCACGAATACTGTATGAGATTTGCTCCATGCGCTTGCGTTGGGGGCACCAATTGACGCCAATAACACTTTCATCCCGAGGGCTTGCATTTCGCACCTAGTCGAAGTATGTCGTACTTAGTCGACACTTCAAGCCGTGGGTCTAGTTCGTACTTATGCGAATGTCGCAAAACGTACTTATGGGGAGGACGTGATCTTTCACTAAGTACGAAAGCCACACCACACCGTGTTTCCTGGTTGCACGTCAAAAAGCCCGCCCATGCAGCTAATGGTCGGTCGCTCGCGGCTTTTTGCGGCGATTCCGCAGCAACTGGAGCGGTTTAAGAGTATCCAATACAACAAACCAACTCGCACTGTCTCTGTGGGTCGACTTGCGCGTCAGTGCGAGCCGTCTCGCTGTCGCTTACTCCTCGTGCGCTCCTTTGCCAGCCAGCCGCCCACGAGTTCAAAGGACGAGCAGGAAAAGGAGACGGAGACTACCACAGCCGAGATCATCCGCAAGAAGCTCGCTGCCGACGTGGAACGAGCACGTGAGCTGGTATGCACGACCAATCCGTCGATTGTCCTGCTGCTGTGGTCTTGACCGTGTTGATTTGGTTCAATAGGCGCTGCATCAAGTGGTTAATGTACCAAACGTCATCACATTCGCACGGATCGTCGCGACTCCGTATCTTGGCTACCTCATCTACAGCGGCTCGTACGCGTCAGCTGTCGGGGGTACGTCTGGTTTGCTGTCCTACTTTCATGAGACATGTCCGACTCATGTGCCTGGTTTGATTGTGCGTAGTCCTCGCCGCCGCCGGTCTTTCCGACTGGCTGGATGGCTACATCGCCCGCAAGTTTAAGCAAGAGGTGCGTTGAATATCCACCTACTTCCATGCTGTGGTTCTAAGCTCACTAGGCTTTGCATAGTCCATTATCGGCTCGTTCCTCGACCCATTCGCTGACAAGCTCATGGTCGGCACTCTGTCGCTGAGTATGCTCTCATCGGGACTACTTCCATGGCCCTTGGTCGTGCTGGTATTCGGTCGTGACTTTCTGCTCGTCTCTGGTACCTTCTACCACCGCTTGAAGACAAAAGCGGCCGACTCGGCGTTTTTCGACACCTCTGACAGCGGCGCCTTCCAAGTCGCGCCGACGATGCTCAGCAAAGTCAACACAGCGCTGCAGTTCTCCACGTTCGGCCTGGCTCTCACAAACGCTGCATGGCAAATCCCAGGTGACCTCGCCCTCAACACCCTCTTGTAAGTACCCTCTTGCTGTCGACCCTGTCATTACCGTTCATACTCACCCCAATTCTGCCTCATACAGCGGTGTGGTGGGCACCACAACCTTCCTCTCCGGTGCCGAGTACCTACGAAGCTACATCAACCAAACTGGCGCCTTCCGGCCGCTCGACAAGACCAAAAAGACATAGACACCTAGGTTCCGATCGTAATAACTAACACCGCTTCCATGCTCGTTATGTTGCTGGTGCGTTGGATGTTGCGCTTCTGTTGCATATCCAGAATGATGGTATCGTATGGAAACTCGTACTTAGTAGGAACAGTACCCTTGCGTGTCGGTCGATCGGCAGAGACCAACAAGCCAAAGGGAAACAAACCAAGGGTCAACGCGTGCACGTGTCGACGAAAATGGAGCTTTCGACGGCCGAGGGCGCGCTGCGGACGCTCAAGTTCCGTCCAAAGGTCTCTACGAACGCCGTGGAGACGAGTTCCGCGCTTTTGGCGGTCGTCCAGGCGCTCAAGACGCCGGCAGAAGCCGCGCAAGACGTCGCTTCCCTCCACGACCAATTGGCGCAAGGCCTCACGACGCTCTTGCTCTTCGGGAAAGAGCGATGGGAGCCGCTCGCGGTGTTCAATGTGGTCGTGCGTGACCTCTTGCACTCGCATTTCGACGGCGAGGGCAAGCAGTTGCCGTTCACGACCGAGTTCTTGACCGTGACGGCGTTTGGCGCTGTGCGCGACTATCTGGAACACTGGGAACCGCGTGTGCGGATGAGTGTGGCCAAGCTCATTGGCGCGTTGGCTCGATGGGACCTCGTGTGGACGACGCAAAAGTGCACGCCGCTGATTGTCGACTCGGTCTTGTGCAACCTTACGCGCTCACCAGACTTTGAAGAGACGGGTTTTGATGAAGCCGATGACAACATCAGTGTCAACGGTATGGAGTCGCCGACGGGATCAACGCAGGGAACTCCACGCACGCCGTCGACCCCGTACCGTCTTGACGATGTGAGTGGCTGGAAGGCGTTGGAGAGCTCGCTCTCGGCGCTGAAGTACGTCATTCGCGGCAGTGGAGCCAAGTTCCTTACGGAGAAGACGGTCGATGGAGCATTTGTCTACTTTACACCAGAGATTAAGGAGTTGGCGACCACAAAGAGTGTGTTCCACATCAACCGCCACGTGCGTGTTGTCGGATTGGACACTGTCACGGCCTTGTGTGAAGTTGCACCCGTGGGCTTTTTGGATTCGCACCGTGAGATTGCTGACCTATTCTGCAAGTGCATTGTGCGTGGCATGCACGACAACTGGAGCCAAGTGCGTTACGCTGCGTGCATCACCACACGAGCTTTCCTTACCAAGCTGCAAGAGAATGCCCGTGAAGACTACTATGGGCAGTTGGTGCCTCGCATCTGCTTGAACCGATACTACGTGGCTGAACGTGTGCAGCATCACTCGCAGGAGACGTGGCGCATGCTCATGGGCGACCGTGGCCGTGCAGTCGTGGCTCGTTACGCCAAGGAGATCACCGACTACTACATTGAGATGACCGATCACTGTGTTCGTGAAGCCGCGTGTCACAGTATTGCGGAGCTGGCGACCAAGGTTGACAAAGAAGCGATTCGACCTTACGTTCCAGGTCTTCTTGACGCTTTGCTGTACTCGTTCCGTGACAACTCGTGGCTTGTGCGTGATGCGGCTTGCTTGGCATCGTCGCAGTTCGTCCTGGCATTCCCAACCGAGTCGCGTGATGTCTTGGAGCAGTTGTACGAGCTTTGGATCGAGCACCTTTCGGATGAGATCTGGTCCGTTCGCGAAGACGCAGCAATTGCTTTGGGCAATGTCATCCGTGCTTACGGCAAGGAAGCGGAAGAGCGCGTCGCGAAGGTTGCGGAGGATTTCATTCAGCGAGCCAAAACACAACCAGCGATGTCGCACCATGACCACGAAGAGCACATGCGATCGGAGAAGAAGCACATGAGCAAGCAAGCGTTTTCCTGCTGCTCGTTTGAACCAAAGACCGATGAACGACACGAACATCGTGAAGTGCAGCCATGGGAGCACACCGATGGTGCCATCTACTTGGTGCGTGAGCTCTGTGCCGTCGCTCCAGAAGTCGGTGTTCGTCTTCTTCCGTTGGTCGCCGATGTGGCTATCTTGCGTCACTTCCCACAGACCGCTACTCTCCAGGAAACCGTGTGGAAGCAGCTTCCACTGATGTGTGAAGCTCTTGGTAAGCGAGTATTCAAGCAGTACTTGGAACTTTTCCTCGACCCGATGGTCTTCACGCTCCAAGGCTCCAACAGACTCGCCAGATTTGCAGCTCGCGACTGTGTGGCGCACCTCAGCAAACAGATCGGACCCAACATCTTCTTGGGTCGATTGAAAGCCAATCCAACTTGGGTCGAAGCGATTGCCCCCGTTGTCCCTCAGCAGCCTGTGTATTAGTTCAAGCTACAGCGAAGAAGCCAAGTTTGGGAGGCTGCATATGTAGCAAGCATAAGTGACAAAATCGTTATGAAAACAGAAAGTGGTTGAACTTTATGACTTGACGCTGATGGAAAGAGTTATAGTCGTCTCTGAGGGGATCGCGTGGGGCTGGCGGTGGACAAAATCGGCAGCTTGGTTGCCAGTGAGGTCTTGTGATTTGATTTTGATGGAGATTTCGTAGCATTCTGCCAAGGTTTCGTTGGAGAGGGTGAAGGCAAGAGCGAATCAATCGGTACGGCTTGCTTGCTGACAGGAAGAATGCCCAGCACTGGATTCATGACGAGTTTTGGTGTCTTGAACACAGTGCACGGCGAATGAATCATCGAAACAAGAGACGACGTCTGGGGCTGTTGCCTCTTGATCCATTTGTGAGGAGACAGCGGCATTGAACGCCGTTTCAGACTACCTGAGCGCCGAAAAGGTGACCCAACAGGTGAGAGTGATCGCACTCTGCTGTTTCTGTGCTTGTGGAGATCACTGAATCGTCTTCGTGCGAGAAACAGTCGCAGGTCCTCGTCAGCTGTGGCCGTTCGCTCTCGAAATCCTTCGTCCAGCATATCCAAGTAATGGTCGTACAATAGATTTCCCCGCAGATCAACGAGCTCGATGGCTGGGTTCTTCTGCAATGCGAGGAACAGGGCTTGGACGGCGTCACTCATCACAAGATTGTTACTCAGAATGAGCGTCTTGAGTGTGCGATTTGTCGTCTCAAGACACGAGAAAAGCGCGCGTGCCCCAGCACTTCCAATCGAATTGTCGGCCAGATTCAAGTACACAAGAGAAGAATTAAACCGGAGCCCATCTTGTGCGATGGAAATGCCTGCAGCATCTCGAGCCCCATTGCCATGCAAGTCCAAATGCTGGAGGACAGTGTTGATAGACAATACAAGTCCGAGTCTTGTCAAGACCTCGTCCTTGATCTGCATACTTCCGGCGACTAACGTTTTCAACCTTCCGTAGCGTCCATAAAAGTAGTCTCCAAGAAGATCCATAAGGATGAAGCCATCTCGCGATCGGCGCAGAAGATCGTTATCTTCGAGAAACAGCTCTTCGAGGAGGAAATTTCGAGTGCGTAGCGCGGCTGACAACGCAGACATGGGTGAGGTAGGAGTAGACTGCGATGAGGTCGGAGCCAGACGTGATGCTGAAGGCATCTTAAATTGATCCTCGTCGCCATCGCTCTCACTGTCACTTCCTTCGTCATCATAGCTGTTATCATCATCGTCGTCTTCAATTTCTGGCGTCCGAGAGAGACTGGCCCTTTGCCCACGGTGCGATTTATGAGTCGAGATCGCCCCAATCACGAGCGCTCGTACTGTTTTGCTGCTTTGTAGCACATGCAATGCCGATGTCAAGGAGTGAGACGGGAAGCAACCCCCAGCAAGAACTAGACACCGAAGAAGGGAGCTATGCTGGACGGCCGAGATCACGTGATCAAGTGGAAGGGTATCGCACTGATGTGGTGGTCTTATAACAACCACAGGAAAATCGAATAGTGCTCGTTTCTCAGCAATTGTCTGCAATTGTGCCACGACGGCCCGTTTTTCTCGTCCGTTGGTATGGTTTTCTTCGATCTGAGCGAGTAGAGCAGCTACCCGGCTTGAAGAAGGTGGAGCGAGGACTCGGTTGACGTTGGCGAGCGAGCTACGAATCCGATTGCCTCGATATAGAGACTGGATCTTCACTGCGGCAGTGTCGGTGGTCAGAGGCGGTGGAGATACTTCACCATGAGCCACACGATGTTCATGCCCACGCATGAGCTGGTCGATCAAAAGTCGAGCGTCGTCCAAGTCTCCTCGTTGCCGTGCTTCAAATCGCCGCCAAGCGTGCTGGATTCGCCTGGCGCTGGTGTTTTGAATTATTTCCTGCTTCTGTTGGTGAATCCTGCGGAGCTCCACCCCCGTCAGCATCACCAACCGATTCTTCCACTGTCTATAGAGACGCAGAAGCTGACAAGCGAGATGCTCGCGAGCCTGTTGAAGACGTTGCTGTGCAACAAACAGCAACTCGCTCGTTTTGACGGCTTCCAATGCCTGGAAACGCTGCTGGTATCGGTGATAAGTAAGCTGGATGCGCGTTGCGGCATCATTTTCGAGTGCAAGTTGCGTGCGATAGGCTTTCCGGATGTAACGATACTTGATCCGCACCCGTTCCCCACGAAACCACCGCTGGACAAGTCCTGCTGCACGATCTTCACGTCGAAATCGAGCTTCAAATTCGTCAGGCAGAGATTGTGCTAGCTGAAAGCGAACAGCGCGATCGTATCGATACTTCCGTGTTAGGTATTTGCTCCGAAGGTCATGAACTATTTTGTCTCGCTGTGCTTGGAGAGACCATCGAATTCGCGCATAACTCAGGTATTTGCGAGCTGATCGCTGAATACGACGAGCCGCCAGGTCCTGGGCTGCGAAGATCGGCGCGTATTTATCTCGCAACACGCGAAGAACTTGTCGACGATGCAATGGATGGTATGGCTGAGCTCGATAATTGGACACTAGCATACGATCTCGCTCCAGACGCTTGCGTCTGCCGACGGCACGACCCCACAGTCCACGGAGCACACGGGCGATCTGGATCTGACTCGCTTCTTCCAGCTCAAGTCGATCTCTGTAAAAGAAAGGCTGTCATTCTACACCGGTGCATAGACAGAAGCGCATATCAGATCCACTCACTCACTTCCATTTTGCAGGGAACCAGTCACTCAAACTCTGTCGGACTTCTGGAAGAAACGGATCGATCTCGAAGATGGTTTCCATCGCGCGAATGGCTTTCTCCATCTGATTGCTCGCGTAGTCGTTGCGCGCCATCACGAGATACAGTGCGATCTTTTGCTTTGGATCCATTGTCGACGTCGCGGCTTTGCCTCCGTTCATCAGTTCTAGCGCGCGGGAAAGCGCATCTGATGCAGCAATACTCGAATCCTCGCTCTGGAAATGGTCGGCAAACTGCATATACGTCTCGCTCATGGTCCACCAGATCTTCGGTGGCATCTTTGGGTTCACTTCCATAATGTTCATCTGCGCGACGACTTTGAAGAGCTCTTCCATCGCCGTATCAGCTGCTTGTCGGAACTGGAGTCTCACCGCAATGCCCTCCGTCTCTATACTCAAGTCCAACAGCAATTCGTGCAATCGAATTTGCACGTACAAGACTATCGGATACCTCGGATCGCTAATCGACGCCAGTGTTTTGTCCAAGAGCAACTTCTTGGTGATCTCAATCGACTTTAACAGAGTTCGCTTCTTCTCGTCAGGTGTGAGATCGTCTCGAGTGGCTATCAGTCGATGTCGTTGCAGGAGAACAAAGTGCCATTGAACGTCACGTAGTTTGGCAAAGCGTGGGAATGTCGTGACGATGGACGCGTATGTACTCAGCGCACTGGTGTAGCTACCAAGCGCTTCGAGAACCCGTGCGTAGTCGAAGAGGACGTATGGGTTGCATGCCATCTCCGCATGACTCACCGCTTGCTCGTACGCAGCCCGGGCGTCCCACAGCACGTCCCAGTCCTGTGTTTCTTCGTAGAGATGCATGTGACACTCGGCTAATCGTCGCCAGCAGAGACTCGATGGAGAGACTCCGCTGTTCCGATTCAATACGATCGCTTGTGTCAAGTGTTCACTCGCCTTTTTATATTGCTGGCGCTGGAACAACAAGAGTCCAAGTCGCTCCTGCCGCCATTTCCGGTTTGGATCCTTGCTCAGGATCTCCGTGTGCCGTTGGATGAGCAGTGTCTGCAGCATGTCTCGCCATCGCTGGCGAATACGCTCGTTCTGAGGCGTTCTTGGCGCGACGGATGACTCTTTTGGTGGTGAAAATGGAAGCGGACGTGTATTTGGCGTGTCGGAAGATGAATCAACTTGGTTGGTTGCTCGTTTCTTCGTGTCCGGTGCTTTCGGATCGTCAACAATGCCAGTACCTCCACGTGGAGGTTCTCGACCGAAGCGCGGTGCCACTTTCTCGACGCCCTGCATGACTGGCGGCGTCCGGAGCTTCTCGCGAGCCACGTACATGCCATTTTCTCGTTGAATGTGGTCATCTCGCACTGGATCCCAGCCATAGTCATTGATCGTGCGCTCTTTGGGCTTGGGAAGGCGACGGAGCTTGGGTTCGAGCCCTTGATCTCGCTCTCGTTGGATGCGATTCCGTCGGACAATGCGAGCGCGCAGGCGTCGACGCCGCGTGGTCTCATCCGGATCGAGTAAGCGTCGTAAGAGCATGATAAAGGAGGTTAGCTGTCGATGGCGACGTGGCCTCGTATTCGGTTTCCTCGCCAGGGATAGGAACCAGTTACGCGAAGTGTGGAAAACCGAAGACGGCGTTCGGCGTCGCTTCGACGGCAAGGCAGAGAAGCTCACGAGAACGAGACGGAGGAAGGTCGCAGAAGGAAGCATGGAGACGCCACGCGAGAGTGAGACCCCGACGCCGACACCCGCCACGGTCAAGCAGGTTGAAACGTCGAGTCCGCGGCGATCCCCGACACCGACGACAAACACCAGCCCCATGGAGGCCATGCGTCGTGCACCACACACGATGAAGCGCTCGCGCAAGGGCTTTTCCGTCGGCAAGCAGCGCATTTTGACGATCGAGGCCGCTGTGGAGGGGGATAAGGACAGTGACGAAGCAAATACAGAGCAAAAGCACAAGAACGATTCGACCTCAAGGGCCTCGGAATGGTGGAAACTCGAGTATCGCGCACCACCACCCGGTCATCTCGGCGCGCATGCGGTGCCTGTCGTGGCTCACGACTCACCGTTCCAGCGGCAACGCATCGTGCGGACGAGCAGTGCCGAGTCGACTGGACGACAGCAAGCTGACAAGCACACATCGAGTACCGAGTCGGTAATACCGAGTTCGCGGAATACCCACGAGACACCCGAGCGCGCGCATCGCCGACCTGCCTGTAGCGAAAAAGACCGTCGTACGTGGCTCTTAGGACAGTGGATGTATGGACGAAAGACTTACGTGTGCGTGCAGACAGCAGTCCGAGTCAGAAGCGCAAGATCATCGACCTGCAAGACTATGACGCGGCTGTGCTGGCATCCATGGTCGTCGCGAAGGAACTGAAGCGCTTCCACGAGCCCTCCAGGTGCGTCACAGAGGCTGCTGGGAGTTCAACGGCGCCGAGTAGTAACAGAACGTGACGCAGTGAGCAACCAAGTCCAGCGCCTTCCAAAGCCCGTCCCATGGCCACAACGCCGTCGAAACTCGTGCGGCCGCTGACGCAGATCGACATCCAGGGCGGCAGCTCGTCCACTGCGCCCCAAGAGACAGTAGAAGACGCTCCTAGTCATCCACAGGCGCCTGCGAGCGCATGAGAGGCATCGCATGGATCCGCCAAATCATCATAGAGCCCTTGGTGTCTTTTCGACCAGTGTGAGTATCTTGTTACGAACATTGTTGCGACGAAGTGAGGTTCGTAACGTTCACTCCCTCTACTACACGATACCCACCAACAGAGGCGATTCTTTCTGGAATATTCGCATCCATGGTACCCCCTCGGAAACTTTATACATTCGTGGCTACCCACCCCACATTCCGCCATGCTCCCGGTAACATCCATCTTCTTCCACGTCACAAAACCCCCGTACGTTCGGCAAATACCGTCTATTTCCATCGTCTTGTGTCCCCTTCCCCTCTTGACAACACCATCACGAGCCTCTTTTGATCTCTTGGTCTCCTCTTCCAGCACCTTCGAGAAGTATCCACCTCTCTATAAAGTTTAGCAGGTCGCACCTTGTAGGCTCGAGCAAACCAACAAACCAACGCAACCAACAAGTCATTTCGACGGAACCAACAAGCATCGTCATGGCGGAAGCGGACGCCTGGAAGGCCAAGGGCAATGCGGCGCTGAGCGCCGGCAACGCGCAGGAGGCCGTGGACTGCTACTCCAAGGCCATTGCGCTCAACCCGAACGACCACGTCTTCTTCTCCAACCGCTCGGCCGCGTATCTCTCGCTTTCGGACGCGCAGCACGCGCTGGAAGACGCGGAAGCCTGCATTAAAGTCAAGGGCGACTGGGCCAAGGGCTACTCGCGCAAGGGCGCGGCGCTGCACGCGTTGCGTCGCTATGAAGAAGCCATTGAGGCGTACGAGGCCGGTCTCAAGGTCGAGCCGGGGAACGCCGCGTGCGCCAGCGGCGTGGAAGAGGTCAAGAAGGTCGTGTTGCAGTCGAGTTCGTTCAACCCGTTCGCGAACGCGTTCGGCCCCGACATGTTTGGCAAGATCGCGACGAACCCACGCCTCGCGCCGCTGCTGAGCGACCCGGAGCTCGTCGCCAAGCTCACGGAGCTGCAGCGCGACCCGACCAAGATCAACGTGCATCTCCAGGACCCGCGCATCATGTCGGTCTTGGGCGAGTTGATGGGCTTGAACGTGAACATGGGCGAAGACGCGGACGACGTGCCGCCGGCGTCGTCATACGCGCCCAAGACGAAGGAACCAGAGCGTCCCAAGACGCCCGAGCCTGAGCCAATGGACGAGGACTTGACGGAGGAGGAGATCCAGGCGCGTGAGGCGCGTAAGGCCGCGGAGGAGGCCAAGCAGAAGGGCAACACGTTCTACAAGGCCAAGCAGTTTGCGGAAGCCGTCGAGTGCTACAACGAGGCCATCGCCAAGGACCCGACCAACATTGCGTACTACTCGAACCTCGCGGCCGTGCGTCTGGAAATGGGGGAGTATGACGCGTGCATCGACGACTGCAAGTACGTGTTGATACATTGACATGCACTGTTTGTATTTCTGGAAAGACTGACGCTTTATAATTCACAGGAAGGCCATCGAAGTCGGTCGATCGAACCGTGCGGACTACCAGCTCATCGCCAAGGTCTACGTGCGTATCGGTAACGCGTGGGTAAAGAAGGGCGAGACGGCCGAGAACCTCGAGCGCGCCATTGAGGCGTATGAGAACGCGCAGGTCGAGTTCCGCACCAAGGATGTGGAGAAGAAGGTCAAGACGTTGCAGCAGAAGCTCAAGAAGGCCAAGGAACTCGCGTACATTGACCCCGAGAAGGC
The DNA here is from genome assembly GCA_020085045.1 of Pythium oligandrum. NCBI lineage: Eukaryota > Oomycota > Peronosporomycetes > Pythiales > Pythiaceae > Pythium > Pythium oligandrum. The sequence continues at coordinate 460,093 of JAHRIK010000002.1, forward strand.
CCTTGCGGCCAAGAACGAGGGTAACGACGCCTTCAAGGCCGGCGACTTCCCAAAGGCCGTTGAGCGATACTCGGAAGCCATTAAGCGTGACCCAACGAGCGCGGTGTACTACGCCAACCGTGCGGCGGCCTACACCAAGCTCACGTCGTTCGTCGAAGCCAAGCGCGACTGTGAAAAGGCCTTGGAGATTGACGACAAGTACGTCAAGGCCTACAGCCGATTGGGTGCGATCCAGTTCTTCATGAAGGAATTCCACAAGGCGCGTGAGACGTACGAGAAGGGTCTCTCGCTCGACCCCAACAACCAGGAGTGCAAGGACGGTCTGCGCAGTGTCATTGCCAAGATCCAGAGCGGCGAGACGGACGACGAGCGTGCCGCCCACGGTCTTGCTGACCCCGAGATCCAGGCGATCCTCCGTGACCCAGTCATTCAGAACGTGCTCAACGACTTCCAGACGGACCCTTCGGCGGCGCAGCGTCACTTGCAGAACGCCGGCATCATGGCCAAGCTCGAGAAGCTCATCGCCGCCGGTGTGCTCCAGATGAAGTAAGCAGAATAGGCAGCGTATTGGTTCGGCTAGGTATTGCGTATCGTGAAATCTCTTTTGATGCAACTCGAATGGTTTTGCCTACGTTGAAGAACTTGACTCAAATAACTGATCAAAGTATGTTGCAAACGTGTCGAGGGTGATGGTCGCAGCATTTGGAATTCCGCGTGCGAGCTCTTCACGCGACTGAGGGTTGCTGGGTGGAGCAAGAGGCACCAGAGAATGTAGCGTTATTAATACGTGTGAGTGCTCCACTGCCTCTTGAATCACTGAAATGCACTACAGGGTATCCACATCGCATACTTGGACAAATCACTACGTAAACTCGGCAATTACGCACGCAATGGAGCGTGTTTGGTGACGTCAAATTCCTTGTTGGCCATCTTGGTCGCTTGGAGAATAGAGTTGTGAGAGATGAATAACATCCCGCAGTGTTCACATGGCCTCTCAGGACGCTGCGTCGCGCGCTACAGCCAATAGAACACCGAGTTTCTTCTCGTGATTACGGTGATCGAGGAAAGCATGATCAACTCGGCTACTTCAACCTATTGAGTTAAGCTGACGAGTCCCCGGATTATGAGACTCCTGCTTGGAGTCTCATAATCCAGAAAAACCTCGCTCGCGTAGAACACCCTGCATAACAGAGTCGAACCTCTACTGTAACTTCCCGAGGTTTTTCCGGATTATGAGGCTCTCACTTGAGGTCTCATAATCCGGGGACTTGCTGTGTGTGTCATCAAGTCGGAATTGAAAGACGCAACAATGTGAAGAGATCCAATTGTTGCTTATTTCTCAAAACTCTTCGCTCAAGACAAGCCACGATGACCAACAAGGAATTTGACGTCATTGTCTATGGCGCCACTGGATTCACTGGCGTTCTCGTCGCACGCTACCTGCTCCAAGAACACGAGTCCACTATCGGTGCTCCCAACGCCATCAAATGGGCCATCGCTGGACGCAACGCCAACAAACTCCAAGCTGTCAAGGATGAGCTCAAGCTCAAGGTGCCATTAGTGCCCGCGAGTATGATCGATGCGATTCCTGTGGTGGTGGCGGACAGCAGCAACGAAGAGCAGGTTGTGGACATGGTGTTGAAGACGAAGGTGGTGTTGACGGTGGTGGGTCCATACCACTTTTACGGTGAGCCTATTGTCAAGGCGTGTGCGGAGAACGGTGTGCACTACTGTGATTTATCCGCTGAGACGCTGTGGATTGAGCGTATGATGCAGAAGTACGAAGCCGCCGCGAAGAAGACTGGTGCGATTCTCGTCAACTGCTGTGGATTTGATTCCACGCCGTCCGATCTCACCACTTTGCTCTTGACGGACTCGGTGAAGAAGCACAATAACTCTGGCACCTCCAAGGTGTCGATTTGCTTTACTGAATTGGAGACCGGAGTGAGTGGTGGTACGTTTGCCAGTGTCATTTCCACCCTTGAAACCTCGAAGACCAAGGATTTGCTTCGTATTCGCGACCCATACCTCCTCACTGACGAGAAGAACAAGGCGCAGAAGAAGAAGGATCGACTGGCTCGAGCCAACAAGAGCTCGATCGGCATCAAGTACGAAAAGGAACTGCGTCGATGGTCGTCGTTCTTCGCCGGTGGCGACATCAACGCTGCCATTGTACACCGAAGCAACTACTTGCAGAACAACGCTTATGGTGACAAGTTTGTGTACCGTGAGCGTATGGCCGTCGGTGGCTTCTTCAAACAGATCTTGATGACTGTCGGTGTTACGTTTGGTGGTATTTTTCTCTATGCTGGGCCAACGCGTGCTCTGATCAAGCGCATGCTCCCACCGCCTGGCGAGGGTCCAAGCGAGGAGGTGATGAAGAACGGCAAGTTCATCGCGCAAGGTGTGGCTTATGACGACGCAGGTGCCGTCGCAGCTTGCTCCACGACTATCGGTGTGGGCGACCCATTCTACTCGATGACGAGCAAGGTGATCACGGAGACGGCCTTCTGCTTGGCCAAGGGCGAATTGGCGAGCATGGATGTCAAGAACGGCGGCTTCTTTACGCCAGCGAGTGCTGCCGGTGTGCATCTCGCTCAACGTCTCCATGAAAAGAACATCATGCGGATCGATGTCCAAGCGGTGTAGATTGCAGACTAGTACGGCCGTAGTAATGCCTAGGCATATCCTCAGACCTTAGTCATTTACATTTGAATGCATGATCACAAGACTCAAAACCGTTGTTACTTTATATACGAGGGAACACTCAACACGAGCGTACAATATTTACGCGCGGCTACGACGGTTGCGACGACTGCAGTTCTTGCTTGGCGTTGGCTTGGTCGTTGGCGCCGTGGTTGGCTTAGTGGTAGGAGCAGTGGTTGGCTTGGTAGTAGGCGCAGTCGTTGGGGCCGTCGATGGCTTGGTAGTTGGCGCGGTAGTGGCGTCATCGTCGTACTCATCGCCCGACGATGGAGCTGGAGCGGTCGATGGCGAGGCCGATGGCTTGACCGACGGAGTGACCGAAGGCGAGGACGATGGAGCGGTCGAAGGCGTGGTCGACGAGCCGCCACCCGAGCTGCCCTTGAGGTACACACAGTTCGCTGCAAGACAAAAACCACACGCGTCAGAACACTGCGCTAAGGAATGAGACCGAGAGAAGGATGATACTTACTGTACACCTGCCATGGCTCACCCTGGACACCGATCCAGTAGATGGTCAAGCGGTCAGCACCCTTGCACATGCCGTTGTCGATTGGAACAACGCCCGTCGCGTACGTCTTCTGACAGTCGTCCGCGTACGCGAGCTTGTTGTTGTCACACCAAATCTCACAAGGACCTGGGTGCGAGAAGCCCGAGTACTTGACCTCGGAGCCCAACTCGACGCGCTTGCTCTCGTCCTTGCTGGTCAGACCACAGTCGGCCGTGGCACCGTACTCCGTCAAGACCTTCTGCTCACCGAGAATCAAGTCACGAAGCGTCTTGTACTTGGACTTTGGCAAGTTGGCCGTGTAGTACTTAAGGGCACCCTCCGGACCATAGCCGTAGACCGAGTTGTCCATTGGACCAAAGACGTTGTTACTGACTTCCGCATTGTAGCCGTTCGATGGGTAGCCCTGCTTCCAGTACGCAGCAGGCTCGACGATGTTACCGTGGCCAAACGCCGTTGGCAGGGCAGCGAGGACAGCGGACGCGACGATCGTGGTGAAGTGCATGATGACGAGAAGGCGGATTGGAGCGATCGACGGCAAATTCGAGAATGAGCAGCACGCAGCATCCACAGGAAACTCGACGACAACCTAGTGCGTGTCGGCAGAGACTCATACAGTCTTCATACACACAGCGAGAGTACCATCCAGATGGGTCTCCGAGATGACTGAGCGGAAGACATGCTGGTGGTATTGGCGTTGCTTGATTGGTGGACGAGGTGGAGACAAAGCCATTCATTGACTGAAAACCGGTCGAGACAGGAACCAGCTGGATTCAACGAAAGCAGGTGATTCATGAGAGGAGTCACTCGATTAGTCATTTTTACAATAGATATATCTCAATGTAGTAGGTCACAACAGCAGACATAGAACAGTTGGCTATTTGAGTCTGTTTAGTATAATGCTTTAGTGAGTGCAACTTATCCGTAAAGTACGAAATCTTGTGGAAAGCGAGTCGAATTGTCGAATTGCATCGGGAAATGGCGCGCTTTGCTGCAAAAGCAGAGGGAAACGAGCGCAAATCTTCTCTTTTTCCCTTTCGCCGACGACACAACTCCTACGTAGGACAGGCTGTCTAAGGTCACCGTGAAGGTAGAGACGTGTGAAATTGGATAGCGCAGTTTTACATACATTGGGTACAGATATGGTGCCACCTTTATACATTAACCCCTCGTCTGCACGTCTAGTTACGACGCGAGCAGCTCTTTTCGGTGGTGGATGGCGTGGCGCTTGGAGTGGTCGTAGGCATCGCTGTCGTTGGGATTGGCGTCGCGATCTCATCGTCATCCGTTGAGCCACCGTCGTATGAGCCATCGTCACTGGAACCGACATCACCCGAGCCAATGTCGCTCGAGGCCGAGTCGTCATCGTACGAGCCCTCGTTTGCCGTTGGAGTAGCCGTGGTAGCAGTTGGCGTCACCGTCGTTGGCGTAGGAGAAGTCGAGGTGGGTGAGGTCGAGTTGCCGCTTGAGGATCCACCCGAGAGCCACACACAGTCACCTGCAAGCAAAAAAAAAAAAAAAAACATCAGTCATCATGATCGAACATACAGATAGACAGAGCCACGACTTACTGTACTCCTGCCATGGTGCGCCGTGGACTGCCAGCCAGTAAACGGTGAGTCGGTCAGCACCTTGCACTTGGAATTGTCGATTGGGACGACTCCCGTGGGGTAGGTAATCTGACAATCAAGAGCGTACGCGAGCTTATTGTCATCGCACCAGATTTCACAGGGACCTGGATGCGTGAAGCCAGTCATCTTGACTTCCGAGCTCAATGTAGCACGCTTGCTCTCATCCTTCTTGGTGAGTCCACAATCACCATCTGCACCGTACTCGGCCAAGACCTTTTGCTCCGCGAGCACCAAGTCGCGTAACGTCGAATAGCCTGACTTGGGGAAGTTGGTCTCAAAGTACTTGAGTGTACCATTGGTACCGTAACCGTATACACTGCCGTCTTGCTCGCCCCAGATCGCGTTGTCGACCTCACTGATGTAGCCGTTCGAGGCATAACCTTGCTTCCAAACAGCCACAGGTTCGACAATGTTGGCGTGGCCAAAGGCGGTTGGCAAGGCAGCGAGCGCAGTGGCACCAGCGATGATCGTAGAGAAGGGCATGATCGAATGAATAGACGATGCTAGTTGGTTGGACGGCACGAAATGGAAACTGAGACTGAACCTACGAGCATGGGCCGAGAAAGCTGTCCCTGGCGTCTCTATGAGGCCCCGCGCATGTCCACTATACCACGTCATTTCGTCCTTGCGGCCGAGGCATGTGGAGCTTTTGGACTCGATTGGCAAGGGCTGATCACGACAAGACCCTAAAAGATCTACCGGACATGGCTACAGAATGAATATATTCAATTGGTCAAAACTAAACTTCAGGTAAAAAATGATTGGTTGAGAAGACGGACTAATCATTCTTTTGGGGAAAACAGCTGGCAAAGTGGAAATTTACGATAGCTGCATGGAACCATTTGGCCCGTGTGATCCTGGAAGAACCCTGAACCAGTTTCCGGTGGAATGTTTCGTCCGTATGACTGACGAATACACCTGACTGAGTGAGAAGAAAAGCTGAATATTAAGATACGACGACATTCCGTAATAATTCCCCGGAAGCTGGTCTCTCGTATAAAGTAACAACGGTTTTGTGATTCCCAGTGCGACTCTGTCGGTCAGAATCTCGAGGAGAGTCAGAAAACCATTGCTACTTTACGAGAGAGGCAAGCTCCCGGGTAAAACGAGACATAGAAGACGTCTATTCGCGACGTTGACGACGACGGCAGTTGGTGCTTGGCTTGGTGGTTGGTGCAGTTGATGGCTTGGCCGATGGCTTGGCTGACGGCTTAGTGGATGGTGCAGCGCTTGGGTTGGCCGACAGAGAGACTGATGGTGCAGTACTTGGCTGAGCAGAAGGCGCAGTCGAGGGTTTTGTGGATGGAGCCGTCGATGGAGCCGTCGACGGAGAGGCACCGCCGCCAGTGCTGCCCTTGAGGTAGACACAGTTGGCTACAATAAAGAAGCGAGCGTCAGTTTAAGACCTCACGCCAACGAGAAGAGATTATGGGTACGTACTGTAGACTTGCCATGGGTCCCCGTGGATTCCGATCCAGTAGAGTGTCAATCGATCGGAACCAACGCATTTCGAAGTGTCGATCGGCACGCTACCACTTGGATACGCCTTTTGACAGTCGAGCGCCGACGCAAGCTTCACGTCATCGCAGTAGATCTCACACGGCCCAGGATGCGTGAAGCCCGAGGTCTTGATCTCCGCCGGCAACGTCTCACGCTTGCTCTCATCCTTGTCAGTGTGACCACACTCGGCATCCGACTGATATTCCTCCAGGACACGCTGTTCCTTCATGATCAAGTCACGCAACGATGAGTACTTGATCGAGTTCTTCATGAACGCATCGTAGTACTTGAGTGAGCCCTCAGGCCCATACCCAAATCTGGTAAAGTCGATCGGACCGAAGATCAACGCGTTCACCTCCGCCGAGTAGCCGTTGTCTGGAAACCCACGCTTCCACACGGCCGCTGGCTCCATGATGTAGGCGTGGCCCAGAGCAGTCGGTAGGGCGGCGAGCGCGACGGCACTGGCGACGAGAGAAGCAAAGTGCATGTTGTCAGAATGTTGGTCGATTGGGTGCTCGAAACAGAGGAAATTGGAAAGTGAGGACTCTCAAGAACGAAGATGTGACTTCAGTGGAGTGGTGCACCTTGTTGCTGCTGGACGCGAGTCACGAACGGAGCTCATGACTCCACTCCAGGTGGGAGTCAGTAGTGAACTGAGGAGACCCAGGATACCTTAATCGGATTGACTTCGTGTCTGATTAGGCTGTCTGGATTGGCCAAAATTCAGTAAACCTATTGACTGTCAGCAGGCAAAACGTAATCGAGAGCCCATGTGCTCTCGAGTAAATTGTGCGCCCCATCCTCTCGATAGCAAGTGAACTAATACACAGCATTTTCCTACGAGCCAGCTGATGCCATGCTTACAACAAAGCGGATTACACCAAATCGAGTACGTTGCAACGCGATCTTGAAAGGTCCTAGGGCCCTAGGTCGCGAGGAAAGCGTCGACATCAGTGATGACCTTGTTGTTCTTGAGCGTCCAGGCAAACCACGACATGAGCTCCTCTTCGGTCGTGCCCATGTTCTTCGTCGCTGGCCCAGGTGTCGTCTCGGGCGATGCGTCAGACGGCGTCGTCGACGCGACCTGCGCCATCTTCCGGTTAGGTCGACGCACTGCTGTCTCCTGGGCTTCCACCATGCGCCGGATAAACTCCTGCAACAGCTTTTGCCACAATGGCTCTTTGCCTGACTCCACTACCTTTGGGAGTTTGGGTTCCGTCACACGGAAATGGAACGTCACGAAGAGTAAAAAACCGTGTCGACTATCGTACTCTGCCTCGACTTGCACGGGAGGACCGAGTTGCGGCAGTGGGAGATTGTCTTCGTCGAACTGAGGCTTGGGAGGCGTTGGCTGGCCGCTCGTAACAGCTGCCGCCGCGTTCCAGGCGTGGATGAGCAAGACCTTCTGGTGCTTCAACCACGCGAACAACCGGACGTACTTGGGTCTGGCTGCTTTGCGTACCTTGAGCATCTCGGCCTTGTTGGCGCTTGGCTTGACGATCATGTCCTGCACGTCATTCCAGACCACTCGACGCACTTCTGTGGCGGTTTGGCACACACTTTCTTGCTGTGTGAGTTCTTTCGTGGCGAGATACGCCTCCAAGTGCCCGACGTTGATGGCTTTGTGCACTTTCATCCGCAGTGTACGACGTCCAATCTCGCGGTTTTGACGTCGTCGATGCTTGTACCACACGACAATCGCGATAAACAAGCTCATCCAGATCAAATTCAGCACAAAGAAGAGCAACGGAATCTTGATGATCGGTTCGTAGAACGCGTCGAGCACCCATTTTGGCGCTTCCATGTTGAGTGTGCCTCCTGGTAGTCGATCCAGCACAGTAAACGCAAAGCTCCCAGCCAAAAGCACTTGAACCAGGTCAAGTGATGAGCCAGACTGCTTGGCGATCAGTGAGGCATCGGCTAATGTCTTGGTGTTACTCTCCACAGTCAAGAAGATGTCTTCGAGCTGCGACGTGTTGAGGACGTCGGCCATCTGCCGCAGGTTCACCACCTCGTATTTGGCGCCGTGCACGAGCTTCTCCAAGTCGCGAGCTCGCAAAAGAATGTCGTGATGCTGCTTCTGGAGATCTAGATACCCAAAGATCTCTTCCTCTTCGACACTAGGATGCGGCGATTTGTGTGGAATCTTGACGAATTCAAGCGATTCCAGCAAGTAGCCGAGCGTGTCAGTGAAGAGAATGAGGTCGTTGGTGGCCTGTGTGAGCTTGGATCGGATGGTCGTGAGGTGTGTCGGGTCTTCTTTGGCCTTGAAAATGAGCTGGCGGACGTGTTTGAGCAGCTCTTCCAGCACAAAAATGCGTGTGAAGAAGCTGCGGAGGAACATTTCGCGGCACAAGAGCGAGAAGTACGCGATAAAGACCTTCTCGAAGCGCTTGGCGGCTGAGCCAGCGACTAACATGCCGTCACGACCGACGATCATCACGCTGTCGTCGCCGATGTCGTACGCACAGTGGATATCTCCGAGCACTTGCTTCAACTCGTTCTCGTAGTCGCCACGATCCATGTACTCGAGTCCAGGCATGAAGGGATCGATCTGCTCGGCCATGATCATGTTAAACTTGCCGCGGTTGCCGATGTCCCCCAAGAAGATCATGTCTAGCAGCGACGACTGGTACGAACTGAGCAGATCGTCCATGACTTCGCTCGAGTCCTGATGCATGTCCACCAGTAATCGCGAAAGCAAGTCGACGGAGATGCGATCGGCACGTTTGTCGAGAATCGAGTCGACTTGGATGCCGTAGAAGATGGTGCCGTCGACGTTCAAGTGGATGCCAAAGTTCTCGACCTGTACGATGCCGTCGTCCTCTGGGAAGTTGATCTCGGCCTCAAAGTTGATGAAGCGCACGGGGTCATAGTCGAGAATCCGCACCTGTGTGAGACCCGGAGGGACTTCAAACTGCGTCTCTGTTGGTTTATCGTCGATTAGGCTGGTAAACAACCCGCCCTGACAGCGATCCATTGAGCCCAGGCGTTCATTTAGTGCCACAACTTGGTTGGAACCAAACGGAATCCATTCGCCGATGATACAGACCGGGTGGGCAAGGACAATCGCCTCGGACAGAGTGTCACGGATGTTGGATTGCCCACCGGCGGCTTCGTGGGCGCGATGCGCGTTCGACGAGAGCGTTTGGAAGGCGTCGGGACTGCGTACACATTGAGGAACGAACGGTGATGAGACGTAGGACACGTCCTCGGTCTCGGTGACCTCGGAATATCGATAGTACCCGACGGATTCGAGCACAAACCGCCCTTCATCGTTGAAACCCGGCTCTTCCTTGGTCGGAGACGTCGTGGACGACGTCGTGAGCTGCTTGTCACTGCCCTGGAAGCTCCAACTTGGCACGGACGAGTCCGTAGCTACACCCAAGAGGTCCATATCGGGCGGGTCTTCGATCGGAATGTATCGGATCGTCAGTAACTCGCGTCGATACGGCTTGGGTGCGACGATAAACGCGTCGACCGATGCTTTGAGGTCTTTCGAGATCTGCTGTAGTAGGCAAAGGCCACGCAAAGAGACTTGGAAGGCTGTGACAGAGTGATAGTCCTTGGTGGAAACCTTGAGACCATTGATGAGGCTGGCTTCTCGTAGATCGTCGATCGCCGACTTGCCGTCTTGTGTCGCGTTGATCCAAATGCGCTTGGGTTTGCCTTCCTGGGCAATCACCATAGCTGCCGGCGCGTAATCAAAGTTCAGTGCGCCAGCAGCGATGCCTTCGTACATGAGCACGAGCAATGGGATCTGTCGGATCCACGTCTCCTTCTCGTCTCGCGAACGAGCACACACAGCGTAACGAGAGAGCATGTAGAGCAGCTTGACATGATCCATCGGCCAAGTTTCTTTGACGAGACGGCGTTTCGCGCCAGATTCGATCTCTTTCTCGTCGTCGGTGGTGAGTTCCGGCAGCTTGAACGTCAGTTCGTCGTTGCTATCGGCTTGTGTGGACTCATCTGATGCTCCGATGGTCGAACTGTCGGCAGTTTCGAGGATAATGGTGGGCTTGTGTCCCTTTTGGCGCCACGAGGAGCCTCCACTCTTCATCATCGTCTGTCGACGATAGGGCGCAGGAGCAGCAGCTGACGGTGGAGGCACTGGCGTCGTCATCGTCGTCGTTGTGCTCACTGGACCTGCGTTTTTCGAAGGATCAGGCGCGTTCCACGCAACTTCGGACGTGTGCGCTGCAGACTCGCCTGTAACACTGGCTGGAGCTGACCCCTCGGTTGGTGCTTGCGTCACTGGTAGTGACGCCGTCGACGCACCGTTCTCGCCATGCTCTTCCTCGTCAATCGCTGCGATCGTGAGGTCCATGGCGTTGGGAGCACTCGATTTCTTCTTCTTCTTCTTGCCTTGTGATCGAGTCCTCGCCTCAGGGTCTTCCTTCTCTTTTTCTTCCACGACGGGCGGGGCGTCGGCGGTTGCCACGGGCGGATGGACCTTGGCACTGCTCTTCCTATCGCCGCGTCGGCCTCCAGAGCCAGAGGGCGGGGAGGTCACTCGACTCTTGTCCGGGGGTTCCTCGGGCTGGACGCGGGACGAAGAGGCCGACACAGCAGGAGAGGGCACCGATGGCAGCGGCGGTAGATTGATCGTGGTTGTCGTCGCGTCCGTTTGCAGCAAACGGAAGGCTCGCGAAGGGGACGTGGCAGGCTTGCTGCTCCTCTCGTCGTCGTCGCACTCGATTTGACCGGGCAGCAAACTACTGGCCATGCATTTGGCTCGCTCGCCACCAAGGAAGCGCCGCCAGTCGACCAGGCGCTCAAGTACAACTGATGCAACGCCAAAAGGAGCCGACGGAGCCGCGAAGCGTCGTGGAGATCCCCTCCCTCGCTTTTGGAGACCTCGTCAGAATGTAGCCATCATCGCGAATTGTAAATTTCAGGATTACGGTGGACTCGGATTCTTCAGAGCCTTTCTGACATGGACCAGAAGCAGGTCGACGTGACGTGTGGCATCTATGATGAAGGCAGTTATATCCAAGTGACTGTCAAACTGAAGGGAACGCATCTCCACGAAGCCATCGCTGCTCAACTCCGAGCAGAGGGGACAGTAGTGAAGCCGCGACTGGTGAAGCTCTATGCAGCGCGTCAGAGCAAGGATTCTCCTTGGCTCACGGCTGATCGTACCGTCGCGAGGCTTCTCCTTGGAGCCGTCGATCCGATGTTCCCAGAGATGTACCCGATGTGGCAACTCAGCGATGACGGGTGTCTACTTTAGCGGTATATTGACAGGGTGTTGTTCAAATAGCTATAGAGCACGTGTAAAACTACTCAATAGACTTCACTGAGAGAGAGAGAGATGGCAGGTGTCTAGGATGTGACTTTGAGTCTGGAGACAGCGACATCCACGTTCTGGCCAAACTGCCGGTGGCAAGTGTTGCTGTCAGCGAGCCGCAGCGCAAGAAGACTCGGCAAAACGAGAGAGTCGTGCGTTGTGTCGGCCCGTATATCATGGTGATGTGTGTGGCGTTTGACTCTATTGACGCGTACCAGAAGATCAAGGAGGGCCTCGCCACTTGCCGCACAGTCCGTCCGTTGATTTTACTCTATGGACCTCGGCAGTTTGGAAAGACGAGTATTGGACTCGCCATCACAGATTGGATGGAGCGTCATGATGAAGACGTTGAATGTGTATTCCTTGATGCTGTACCGGACCTGCGGAAGCACCCAACCTCCTTCTGGAATATGTTGGGCAAACTGGTGGACTGGCAAAGCGCGTGCGAGGACGCACCGTCCTTTCAGGACACGGTTATCGAGCACATGACACGCACACACACTCGGCTCTGCCTGGTCCTCGATGAATTCGATCGCCTCTTTGACAACCGAGAGTTGACGAAGGCATTCTTCGACGTCCTGCGCCAGTGGAGACTGCAATCATACTTCTGCGGCTTCGTTGGCATTGGTAACCATAGACCACTGCAGCACCATCAGGTGTACTGTGGAGACAAGGGAACAAGTCCGTTCAACGCTGCTGAGACGATAATGGTGAAGCCATTTACCACCGAGCAGATGTTGGCGTACTTTGAGCAGACCCCATCTCATCACGAGTTCTCGCAGTCACTTCAACGTGGTATCATGGAGTATTCAAGTGGCGCACCTGGTGTTCTTGGCTCGATGGTGCTGTTCGCGATCAAGCGAGCGACGAGTGGCTACGACTGGCGGACGTGGGAACCGTGGTTTGCCGTAAGAGGATTTTGTGTCTACCTGCTTGAGTTTAACAACATGTACGATCGCCTGCGAACGGGTCTCAGCGACTTGACTGAACCTGAGTGGGAGCCCTCATGGTGATCCTGCATGATGACGACAAGCTGGATCAAGGGGAGGATCGCTGCGGCTACCCTCGAACTGATCAAGAGAGGCAACTCGTCGAGCCACTGCTTCAAATGGGAATCCTCAAGCACGATGATGATACTTTGCCGGAGACTCGTCCTCTCAGTGTTGTATCAGAGATGATGCGGCGCATAATCATCGAAGCACAACCCGTCCGTGCCATTCAGCAAGGTGTGGACTCGCCTGAAGACCCTGTGGTGCTCTTGTCGACCGCACTTCGGCACCTCGACCCTCGAGCGGTCCTCCGACATCGACAGTCACCAAGCGTGTCGACCCTCCACTTCAAAATCTACGCAACAATGCGGGATATCTTGAGACAGTGGTCACAGAACAAGGTCTTTGGGGCTGAAGCGATAACGCCAGCCCACAACAGAGCGGATATTCTCATCTGTGGTGGCGTTTCCTGGAGCGCATTCGAGATTCATGTGAACAAACTCGAGCCATCTCAAATCAAAGAAGCCGTGGGACAAGCTGATAACTACCGGTGCGAGTTCGGTGTCGACTGAATGTTCCTCGTGAATTTCGTACCGGCCGGCCTCGCGATGGACGAGGTCCGATATTATGACCAGGGAACACTCAGACAAGTTGACATAGGGTGTGGGGGCATGCTGGTCTGATATGTAGCCATCATGGCTTTTAATGAATACGAGTTTTCATTTGACTAGAAAGGGAAGCTGACCAGGCTAGCTCGTTTCAGGTACGATTAGTCTTGAAGTGGGGCTTTTCCACCACTCGGACCATCCCAGACGCCCCAGGGGCAAGGTTGGTTAGGAGCCACGTCCCAACAACAGGCCCAGTTAAAGAGAGCCAACGCCCCTGGAGCTCAAAACCCGTTTGGACCACACAAGGGAGCATGCCCGAAGCTCCAACCAAGACGACCAAGCAAGACGCCAAGGGCGACGAGTACGATGGCTGCGGTGTCGAGTGCGAGCCTTCGGTGTCTGCAGATGCGAGGCAAGCGTGTCGCTTTGGCTACGCGCACGACCTTGATCGCAACGACCTTGGAGTCCGACCCTGCGCGCCATCCAAGGCGGACGAAGCGAAAGAAACGATACGGAAGGACAATTGAGAGAGGTTGTTTTGTTTTTAGTATGTGGAGATTAACGGTGGCAACTCTTAAAGTTGGTACGTGCGTGGTGGTGTGCTCTGGGACTTGGGCGTCATTTGGGCGACGGACCGGCAGTTGTTGCGTCGTCAGTCTCTTCGTTCCGCGAGCTCAACTGACACAACCCCCATCCTGCGAGCTACCAGCAAGGCCCAGAACGCTTTTGGCACAGGAGAGATCAAGAACCAAACGAAGATGCATCACGGAGGATCTGGCGGACACGGCTGCGGACATGGAGGAGGTCATGGAGGAGGCCACGGTGGTGGCGGAGGAGGAGGTCACTCCTCGGGACACGGCGGCGGCCATTCGTCTGGGCATGGTGGAGGCCATTCATCTGGACATGGCGGTGGTCATGCGAGCCATGGAGGACATGCTTCTCATACTTCTCATGCCAGTCATGGCGGGTTTCCATCGGCTTCAGCCAAGGCTGCACACGACAACACATCCAACCAGATGAACCCCAACAACGCTGCCTACCAGAGCAGCCGTGGAGGTGGGGCGTTCCCTTCGGTGGATACAGGCAAGGCGGCGGCGGACAACAGCGCCAACCAGCTCAACCCCAACAACCCAACGTACTACTCATCGCGCGAGTAGTTCAGCGTGTAAAGTCTGGAAGGTGGCTATCAAGTGAGGGTAGCAAGTATGTGTCGTAGGAGAAAACATGTGGATTGTTGGGCTAGCTGACAATCAAACTGTGTAGCGTAACTACTGCAGGATCAATGAATGCGTCCTACCTTTCTAGCAAAACATCTCGATCTGGCTCTTGGCGTCCTGGAAAACGCGAACCTCATCCAACAATGCCTCACGGCGCGAGCACGTGTGCTCTGATTCCTGTAACAAGCGCTCGAGTCTCTCGTCCGTCGTGCCCATGAGCTCAGTTTCCATACGACGGAGGAAGTTGGTGAGCACCAACTCATTCAATCGCATGGGAATAAAGTCAACAAAGCGCTTGATCGCAACGTCCGTATAAGCTTGCAGTGCAAACTCCATCTCCATGGCCTCGCGGTCGTCATTGCCCAGCGCCAAGTCGAACAGGGCCTTCATCACGTTACTCAACTGGACATTCCCATTATCATCACCACCCAGAGCCTCCTTGAACTGCTCCTCGAGTGTCTTGCGACGCAGTTGATCCAACTGCTGGAAGAGATCGGCGTCCTGCGTGTACGGACGACGCTCTCCTTCGAGAAGACGCAGCATCTCGCCCTCGGCTTCCTCACGCAGCGTCTTGAGCGTCTCCTGCACACGGTCATTCATGAAATTCTCAACTCGCGACGACGCACCGAGCTCTTTCATGACGATGTTTGAGACACGGAGCGTCTGACACTGATACTGCGTGACAAGCTCCGTCGTAGGAGTCTCCCAAGTGTCGACATATTGACGAAACATGTTGCAGAAGACACGATAGGACGGGAAGATCGCGAGTTCATCTCCACGATTCTCGGCGATGAAACGATAGAACGAGCCGCGCGGATGCACTCGCCAGCGCGAAGCCACAATCCACTCAGTGGGGAATTCTCGACACTTCACATCGCCACTGTTGCCGACTTCCATCACTTTGGCAGTGACCCACTTGCCATTAACTTCGACTTGAACATAGTCGCCCACACCAACTGTGCGCGATGTGTCGTCGCCTTGAGCTTGATGAGGCAATTCCGTCTTGGTGGCTTCGATTTGCGCCTGAAAAGCGGCATCTTGCTGCCGCAAAACCGCACGGAGACGAAGGTCGACACCGTCAGACGACATGGTGCACGGCAAAAGCTCGTACTCGCCCTGCATCGCAGCAGCCATGTGACGCAAGTACGTGTTCACCCATCGACAAAACGCTTGACGACGCACAGGTGACGAATCCATGGGCGTGCCCAGCGATGACAACTCCTCCTGGGCTTTGGCCACTTGGGAATTGATCTCTTGGATCACACTTGGCAACGTCCGACGGATATTATCCTGCAAAATCCCGACCAAGCGCTCACACAACGGCTTGATACCCCGCGCATGGTCCTTGAGATGACGCCAATACTCGTGTTCACGGAAGAATCGCTGCTCTTGCATCAAGCCCTGCTCGATACTCATACCGTCATTCAGATCCTTCTGGTTACGGCACTTGACGGCATGGTACCCAAGACGCATGTGCTTCTTCTTGTTCTGCAAGAGGTCGTGGACGGCGCGCTCTGCCCCAGCGTCCACTAGATCCACCTTGGTCACTACCGCAATTGTCCGTGTGCCATCTGCATCAGCCTCTGTGGCAGCTTGCAAGATCTCCGTGTTGTGCATGTCCACATTCGCTGGGACGACAGCGATGATGATGGTGCGCTCTTGCTTCATGAACCGATTGACCATATCCCGCACGCGACCGATAATAGAGCGGTCCTCGTGGTCACCGACTGTGCGGACGAGGCCTGGCAGATCCGTCAGCGTCAGATTGGGGAGGTCTGGACCGCACAGCTCAATCACAATCTGGTCATCCGAGATATATTGACCTTCGTCCACGAGGAGTTGCGTGAGCTTGGCGATCGCGAAGGGGACGTCGTTCATGCTCTCAAGCTCTTCGTCATGCTCGCTGTGATTTGCATGGAAGCGATGCAAACGCACCTTGCCCTTGAATGCATTCGAGTGACTGAGGATCAACTGCGTCGGACACCGCGTCGTGAGCTGATCCGACGATGGAAACGACACCCCCGAGAGCGCCGAGAGCAACGACGACTTGCCGCTTGACGTATCGCCCATAACAGCAATCTGCGGGAGCTCAATGTACTTGCCCAGTCCAATCGCCCGCAGATTGTCCACGAGGTGCCGTCCACGGTGCGCCTGCACACTCGACAGTAAGCCTTCCTTCTTCATCGTCATACAGGAAAGATAGAGAACGTTTTGTTGAAGGAGAATGCGAAGAACCTGGGAGATTCAACACTGATCTCACTAGGCCTCTCGTATCCCACCCAGAGCGTCGTCAAGGCCCGTCCATCGCGCCATGTTCGTCTGTTCCTTCCATCTCCCTAGACATCAATCAACAGCGCACTATTTGGATAACGTTCTTTAATCAGAGCAGTCTACTAATCATGTCACGTACGGTACACGTGATTACGATGTGGTCCACGTGGATTACCCTGTCAGCGTCATCATCGGAGAGCGCTCTATTCAGGTGGCCTTCAGTACGCACTTGGTTTGCTTGCGTGGAAGTGCGACACACGACAAACTACCTCGTCACAACAATGGTGCTCTTGATCCCGGACGACGAACGCGCGCTCTTTGAAGACGTCCTGGGCAGCGGCGGCATCTTCCGCCGCATGGTCAAGACCAATCCAGAAGGCGGACAGGCCGGTGCGTGGAAAAACGGCCTTCAACGGCCTTTAACTCGATGAATACGGAGCAAACGAAGGCTCATGATGCTCATTATGTCGATAGAATTCGGCGAAGAAGTCACGATCCGATACTCGGAGCACCTGCTCGAGACCGACAAGCCCACCTCGCAGGACCAAGTGCGCGAATTCCGCATCGGCGACGGCGAAGTCATGCCGGGTACGTCCTCAAAACACGAACGTGGCTCTTCGTTGTAGACCGGAAGCCCTTATTTCGACTTGGTATCCTTGTAGCGTTGGAGCTGTGTGGCAAGATGATGCGTGTGGGTGAAGTGTGTGAGATTCGCTGTGACCCGCGCTTTGCCTATGGAGACAAGGGACTGGCGCCGCATGTGCCGCCGAACGCGCCCATGAAGATCCTTCTGGAACTTCTTCGCGTTGGCAAGCGTATCACGGCCGAGATGACGTCCAAGGAGCTCTTGGTGGAAGCAGGGAAGAAGAAGGAGAGCGGAAACAGGTATTTCAAGGAGCAAAAGTACGACCGCGCCGCCAATTTGTACAAGAAGGCGCTCAAGATCTTGGAATCCTGGGAACGCAGTGGCGAAAGCGAAGAAGCCGATGCGGCCGAGTCGGCGGAATGCAAGGAACTGCTGGTCGCATTGGGCAACAACGTGGCGAATGTGCAGCACAAGCTGCAGCAGTACAAGGAAGCCAAGCAGTCGAGTCTCGAAGTGCTGCAATTGGATCCCAAGAACGTCAAGGCGATCTATCGCCTAGCCCAGATCTCGCTCGACGAAAGCGAGTTCAGTGATGCTTCCATGTACCTCAAGCAGGCGCTCAAGTTGGAACCCAACAACTCCAAGTTCCGCTCTATGGTCTCGAGTATTAAGGCCAAGAAGGAGCTGTTCAACGCCAGACAGAAGAAGCTCTACTCTAAGCTCGCTCCCTCCAGCAAGAAGGACTCGCCTGCCGCTGCGACCGAGACGGAGCAGCTCCCTCCAGCGCGCCAGTTCATTCGTAGTAACATTTCGATCATCAGCACGTTGTTGACAGCGGTCATTGCCATGATCATCTTCAAGTTCGTGGGTTTCCCAGCGAACCAAGTGCCAGCAGTTGAGGAGTCCCAGCCGTAGAGACAAAACAAATCATGAATTCAAAAAAAGTATGTGTCATCCTTGCATTCTGTATGTTGATTTTTCTAGTTTACATGGTGTCTTTGTGCCTTGCCCGGAGTTAGTTGATAGTAGTGAGTGCAGGCACGGAGATGCAAGTATGTGTATGCCTCGGCAATGTCTGGCCAAGGCTTACTTCTTGCCACCCTTCTTGCCGCCCTTCTTGTTATCCTGCTGGACGGGGGCCTCCTTGGCTGGCTGCTTCTGCTGCTGCTGCTGCTGAGCCTGAGGCTTCTTCTCTGGCTGCGGCTTTGGCTGCTCCTGCTGCTGGGCCTGTGCCTGCTGCTTGTTCTGCTGCTTCTTGCCCATGGTGGTTGGAGGGTGGAGGAGGAGGAGGTGGTGACTTGTGCTTGGCTTGGTAAAAGCTGAAGTGAGTTGTTGAGCAGGTCGCTCGACTCGGCTTTTTGGATCGGATCAAGGCATGGCTACGTTCTAGAGAGGTCACAGGGACAAGACGGGGCTTCTAGAGGCATGGGATGTGGGCGAAACCACACGAGACGAGCGTTTCCTAACCTCCATAAAGTGGCTTAAGAATACGAGGGAATTCTTCACGTACCCTAGATACGGTGGTTACTCTGAGGATCAGGTCATGGGTAGTCTTCCAAAAGAGAACAATCCCATCAACTCGCTATTCCTGGCTTTATGGAGGTTAGGAAACGCTCGTCTCGTGTGGTTTCGCCCACATCCCATGCCTCTAGAAGCCCCGTCTTGTCCCTGTGACCTCTCTAGAACGTAGCCATGCCTTGATCCGATCCAAAAAGCCGAGTCGAGCGACCTGCTCAACAACTCACTTCAGCTTTTACCAAGCCAAGCACAAGTCACCACCTCCTCCTCCTCCACCCTCCAACCACCATGGGCAAGAAGCAGCAGAACAAGCAGCAGACACAGGCCCAGCAGCAGGAGCAGCCAAAGCCGCAGCCAGAGAAGAAGCCTCAGGCTCAGCAGCAGCAGCAGCAGAAGCAGCCAGCCAAGGAGGCCCCCGTCCAGCAGGATAACAAGAAGGGCGGCAAGAAGGGTGGCAAGAAGTAAGCCTTGGCCAGACATTGCCGAGGCATACACATACTTGCATCGCCGTGCCTGCACTCACTACTATCAACTAACTCCGGGCAAGGCACAAAGACACCATGTAAACTAGAAAAATCAACACACTCAATACAAGGCATTTGAATCTTTCAGATGAGTTTTAGATCAAGTATCGTCCACTAACGGAGCGCTTTAGCACTAAGTGTGTAGACCAGTAAGACCTCAGTACGACCATTAGAGTCTGCGGTTCCGTCTCACAAAGCTCGGTCATCGTGATCTAGGATCCTAGAAACTCTAGGGACGGCGGTGGTTACTCACTCGGATCAGATCAAGTCAAGACGTCTCGACTTGCATGGAAGACATTTCGTAAAGATCAAAAGAGTCCGTTTCGTCTGTTTGGGTTTCGCTGGCTAATATCAGTACGAAGAGGGTTCTGAAACCCACTCAGTTGTGGCCATTCTGTCGTCATAATGCCGCTTCAAGGCAGTTTTGTACCATGGGAAGAGGTCTTCTCGCTTGGCTCGACGATCAGGGCTTCAACCATAAAGAAACTGATCTAGTCCGGTGCATTCAACGGCACGAGACCCTGGGTTCTAACCAATCCTGGCTACGCTTGCGCACCTGCTGGCAAGCCGTAGAATGGTCGCTGCTCTTTAAACGCCGTGATTTCCGTGATGTGGCGGCGTTCCAGCGGCTTTGGCTTGGTTTCACTCACCATGCCCAGAGTCAAGGCAGCAAGCAGTCCAGTCTGAGTGTCTGGGTTAAAAGCCTGAGCTTGCGGATCGACGCTGCAAAGCTCAGGGATCGTTGCGTACTGCCCACCGTAGATACACACACTGAGCTTCTTCACGTGCTGACCTTCCGGGAGGATGTAGTCTTTCAAGAAGCCCAACACATCTTGTCGGGTCACGGTCTGCACGAGCTTGGCGAGCTGCTCCTTCCGATCGAAGCGATACTCACGCAAGGCGATCTCGGCTGTGTACCCCTGGACTTCTTCTTCCTGACTCTTGGGCTTCTCTGTGTATTCCTTGACAATCGCTTGAATGTACTTGTTCAACTGCTCGGTCGTCATCTCTTCCTTGATAAAGCGCTCCATGTCGCGCCAGAACGCATCGAGACGCTGCAAAACGTACTCTGGCGACGCGACGTTGGACTGAATGATGACGCGGAACCACTGGGTACCGCCCATTCGAGCTGGCGTCGAAAACACAGTGTACCCGAGCTGTTCCTTCGTACGCAGCTGGTTGAACAATGGATCGTAGACAAGCTGGGAGAACACTGCCAGCGAAACACGCTCGCGCATGATCTCCTCGCCAATCTGGTACACGCAGTCCACCGCACAATTGAGGTTATCTGCGTTCGGATGGGTCTTCTGGAGCACGTGCTCCACTCGCTCGGGCAGTTGGAGCTGGCGGAAGAGGAGCTGGCTGTGCTGCGAGCGCAGGAGAGGCTTGGCTCGAGGCACTTTAATCGTTTTCAACACGTTGTCCACGAGTTGCAACGCGCCGTCCTCGTAGATGTTGCCGTAGACGAACGCTTCCAGGAAGAACTGCTCGAGAAGTCGTTCGCTGTGGCGTCGCAGCATATGAATGTCGACACTCGCTGTGGCGGTGATGAGGTCTTCGGTCGTCCACGCCTTCTCCTGCATGATAGCCGTCGTGTCCTGCATCGCGAGGCGGTACGCCTCGTCGAGCTTGACGTTGTCGTAATACCGGCGAACTGACTCGTGCGCGCGTTCGAACGTCTCTTCCTGGAGCTGCTCGGGAAACGACCGCATCATCTCGACAATACGAAATACGAGTACGTCGATTTTGGCACTGAAGCCAACGGCTCCGAGGTGCACGCAGTTACCTTGGACAGCGAGGTCGTAGTACATACCGGCCAGGGATGCGTCGTACGAGTACTCAGTGAGTTCATCTTGCACGCACAGCACAAAGAGGTCTGAGAGCACAAAAGACAACGGAGAGCCGTTGACAAGCGGTGAGTAGAACGTAAGCGAGGCGTGCGTGCGTGGCTTCTTGAAATGCGTGTCAGGCTTGTACCACACTCGCGTCCACGCGTCGTCACGGAGCTTGATCGGAGAGGATACTGCCAGAACACGTTGCTTGTCGATCAAGGTAAAGTCCGATGCGACAAACTCGTTCGGCTTGGGCAGGAACAGCTCCTTGTGGAGACCTGGGGTGCGCAACTTGGCCAGCAACTCGACATCCAACGGGAAGTCACGGTATTTGGTGCCGTACCAGGGTTCTTCCTGGTCGACGACGCCTTCAAAGGAC
Organism: Pythium oligandrum; assembly: GCA_020085045.1. Lineage (NCBI taxonomy): Eukaryota > Oomycota > Peronosporomycetes > Pythiales > Pythiaceae > Pythium > Pythium oligandrum. Next base: position 481,649 of record JAHRIK010000002.1, read on the forward strand.
TTGCACACTGCAAAGACCTTGGTTCGCTCGGGTGTCATCAACGCCAAAAGTTCCTGGATCGCCTCCGGTTCATACGGAAAGTACAAACCGTTCTGAGTCAGGATGTCTCGCTTGCCGTAGATCTGCATACTCTGCGCAGTCGAACTCGTGTAACTCATCGGCGACTGCTTGCTCTGGAAGAGGAAGTGCATGAGCGAGAGATCTTCGAGTTCCTGGAACATCCACTTCTCCAACTTGGACTCACGAAGCAACTGTACATACTGGAACAATGCCAACAGCAAGTCATCCACGTGCATCATGCCCTCATCTGTCATCTCGATGTGAAGCCCCATGGTCGCAAACTCCTCGAGGTCTTCTTCGATACTCGCGCTGATCGAGTGTACCCACTTGTGCTTTTTGAGCAGAGACAGCAACGATCCTTCGCCTTCGTGGCCGATCAAATGCGTAATGATCGACGTGTGCTGCTGTGTGTATCGCTTTCCTCGAAGAGATGGCAAGAGCCACGTGACACTGACGAGCTTGAGGTCCTTGACCGGCAATACGTCCACACGACGACCGAGCTGGGCCTCAGTAAACGGCTGTTCCGCTGAGAAATCAGGTGGACCACTGCGTCCGTTGTGACGGATCGAGCCAAAGATGTCATGGACCCACTGACTCAGTGTCTCCACGTCTTCCTTGCCGTACACCACGAGTCGCATCATATTCGCCGAGTAGTACGTCTCGTAGTACTTGAGCAATGCCGCACGCACGTCAATGCCTCGTTCCTTGGGTGTCTCACTCAGCGTCTTGAGGTTACCGACACCGAAACGGTGGAACGGATGCTTGGGATTGCCCAGTGTGTGATGTAACTGGTTCATTCGCCAGTAATCGTCCTGCAAGTAGTTCATGTACTCGGAGTCCACGGCGTTCATCTCTCGGTCCGTGGCGTCGATCGTGAACAGCGGCGTCAGAAAGAACTGCGCGAAGCGATCCAACGCCTCTCGGAGGTGCTTGGCGCCCACGTCAAAGTAGTAGTTCGTATTTCTCGCCGACGTATACGCGTTACTACTCCCGCCATGCGACGTGAGGAAGCCACTGTAGCTGTTCTCGTCCGGATATTTCTCCGTCCCCAGGAACAGCATGTGTTCACAGAAATGCGCCAGTCCGGGGATGTCGTCCGGATCCGAATTAAAGCCCACACTGACATCCATCGCCGCGGAGGCACTCTCGGTCACAGGATCCGAGATCACGAGCGCATGGAGACCGTTCGGGAGTTCCAAATACTTGTACTGCCGGTCGTCGAGCGGCGAAACGTGGATCCCGTCAGGGGTACTCGTGATCTGCTTGGATGCGGTGGATACCGACGCGTTCTGCGCCACAGAGACGACGCCAGGGGCGTCAAACGCGCGCTCGCCCATGCTGGTCATGACGCTCCAATGATCTCTTTGAGTCAACCCGCTCCACCCTCGGGGAAGCGCGCTGATTGGTGGAAAAGGAGACACGTCGGATTACGCATAGCGTAACTGATACAGTTCTTAACGTCCATTGTGTTCCTAACAATTTGATTAACAAATGGCTTCAAGCGCAAGTTCTCACGTCAACACTCAGTAGCCTTCCTCGCTCTTTCTCCTAAAGCTGCGTCTTTGAAAAGTCCGGCGATGCTCTCCAGGAGACCATGTTCCGCACCTACCTCATGAATACGCCACTTTGACCGTCAGAAATCCGTCCAAGGTCTCGAAGGTGGCGTTGACTACTATACATGTTCGTAAAGATCAGTGTGCGTTTCCTCCCAACAGCGCCGACAGTCTAGAACCCTTATTATCGTCTTGGTTTTGATGCGGGTGGCAAGATCGCTGAGGTCAGCACCGACGTGTCAAATTTCAAGATTGACTTGGTATGACATATTTGACAGCACGGGAACGCGGACCCAGTATGCCGTGGACCGAGTATGCGGTTCTAGAAGCCGCGAACGTGGTGCACAAGCCCAAGAGCCTCACCTTTGCGAGCAGGCTGCTGGCCTCCTGCTCGTTGGACAGACGACCGATCAGACACTCACAACGCACGGTCACTTCCAAGCCGGACACTCTCGGCGGTAGTGCAATCACTGGAGCGTTTGAATCCAGGTCGCCAAGGCACTCAGCTTCTTTCATTGCGGCGGCCCGAGTACGGCTATGTTAAGTCTTTTGGTGCTGAACAAGTAGTAATTGACAACACGAGTGAGAAATGGACAAATATTCTGGCGGCGCACTCATCTACGACTGTGGTGCGAAACAGAACGGTTGGGATGAAGGTACGCAGTCTCTGCTGATCAAAGACACTGGTCGATCGGTGACGACTGGATCGCCGATCACGCCAAGCGAGCCGCCGATCCGCACGACGTATATTCGTATGGGCGGGCGTCCAAGCCAATCGACCTTGCAAGCTCTGGTTGCCCTGGCCCCACCCGGCAAATGGCCCTCCCAGTTGACTCGGTGTATGCATTTGAGGACTTGGTGGATGCCGTGATACTACAAATGACAGGCCATGCTCAAGCAAAAATCATTCTGAATGCTGGGTAGACGTCGACCAAAGTCTAGATTTGGCAGAAAGGAAGACAAGTCGTCCTTGTTAATACAGTCGACACGGCTCAGCAAAGATTGAAGATGTGTGTCATCAACGATGGCACAAATAAACGACAGCATCATCATTCGGTGATTTGAGATTGTGCAGCTGCCTTTGTTGAACGTTGGAGGAATGGTGGTAAGAATGTAAAAGTGTTGGTAGCATTTAACCTCTTATATTTGATATGTTGCATTGTATTTTCAAAGTCTATTACCCAGTCAAACTCTTGTAACGTCCTGCGAAACTAGATACGATAGTTGTGTGCGTAAACACATTTGTTGCTTATAACACGTAGGCCAACAGTCTTCCCGCGACTCGTCAGGAAGAAGCCTGGATGCGGGCATAGCTAGACCGCTGGACGTCCAGAAATCTGGACGAAGTGCAGGATAGTCTCGTTACTTGGTCCGGAGAACAGAACGAGCTCGCACAGGATGAACTCACTCCGCATTTGACCAAGTGTAACGCAAGTGAAAGTGGGAGTGGAAGGAAACGAGCATCATGGCGTCGCCACTGCTCAACAAGTCGCCCCGCAAGCAGGGATATGGCGCGCTCCATGACGTCACGCTCGAGGAGAACGCGGCGATCAACAAGACCGGACCTGCCACCGCCTCCTTCGTCTCGCGCATGCTCTTCTCCTACGCCAACCCGATGATGGAAATGGGCAACAAGCGCCAGTTGAACAACGAAGACTTGTGGGAATTGGATGGCGAGAACAAGACGTCGGAAGCGTATGTCAAGTACAAGGCGAACTTTGATCGCTGTAACGGCTCGGTGACGCGTGCAATGATATACACGTACGGCGGTCCGTTTGTGCTGTGTGGTTGTGCGACGTTGTTCTCGACGGCGTGTAGCGTGTTTGCTCCTGCCGTGTTGCACCATGTGATCGACGCGTTCACGGCGCCTGCGGTCGACGTAAATAACCTGGGGATCTGGCTTGGTGCGTTCTTCGTTTCGAAATTGGCGAATGCGTTCGTTGCAGCTCAGATGAGCTTCTACTTGGAGTTGATTGCTCTTCGTTTGACGGTGTCGATGAAGGCGTTGTTGTTTGAGAAGGCGATGCGTCGTAGTATCCAGAGCAGAAATGACTCGACGAAGACGGTGGATCTATCGAATCTGTTCACGTCGGATGTGTCCAATCTGCTCAATGCAGCGTACAGGGTGAATAATCTCTGGGTTTTACCGCTTCAGATTGCTACCGTCGTTTACATGCTGTACTGGGTGATTGGTCTCGCTGCGTTTGCTGGTCTTGCTGTTATTGCAGCATCAATGATGTTGAGCTTCTCCATTGCCCAGCGCTCGGGTCGAGCTTTCAAGGATATAATGGGACACAAGGACGCTCGTATGAAGGTGATTAAGGAAGTCTTTGGTTCAATCCAGATTGTGAAGCTAAACGCTTGGGAGCCCAAGTTCGCCGAGAAAATTGGCAAGCTACGTACGCATGAGTTGTCTGCCGTCGCTCGATTTATGTACATCGGTGCAGTCAATATCTTCGTGTTGTGGGCTTCGCCGATCGCTGTATCATCCACGGCGTTTGCTGTGTACACGCTCATCTTGCACGAAACGTTGACTGCAGCCAAGGTGTTCACAGCAATTGCACTTTTCAACTCGCTACGCGACCCACTCCGTGCTTTGCCGAACGTCATCTCGCAGTGTATCCAGGCCAAGGTCTCCCTTGACCGTATGGCGGATTTCCTCACCATTCAGGAGTATGATGAGAGCAATGTCTCCCGCGATGGAGCCGCTCACCCTGCCGATGTCATGGTCGAAATCAAGGACGGATCCTTCGGATGGTCCAAGGACACACCACTACTCAAGAACGTCAACATCCAGGTCAAGAAAGGTGACCTCGTCGTCATCCACGGTCTCGTCGGATCCGGAAAGTCGTCGTTGTGCTCGGCTCTGCTCGGTGAGATGGACAAGCTCTCTGGCTCGGTGTTTGTGCGTGGTCGTGTCGCGTACTACTCGCAGCAGACGTGGATCCAGAACATGACGATCCGTGAGAACATCTTGTTCGGCAAGGCATATGACGAGAAGAAGTACCAGCAGGTGTTGGATGCGTGTGGTTTGTTGCCTGACTTGGCGCAGTTCCCAGCCGGTGACTCGACAGAGATCGGTCAGAAGGGTGTGAATTTGTCCGGTGGTCAGAAGGCTCGCTTGTGTTTGGCTCGTGCGTGTTACTCGGATGCGGATGTGTTCATCTTGGATTCTCCATTGGCTGCTGTGGATGCGGTGGTGCAGAGCGAGATCTTCAGCAAGTGTTTGTGTGGTTTGTTGGCGAGCAAGACGATTGTGTTGGTGACGCACGCTCCAGATATCATCGCGTCGGAGGCTGCGAACTACAAGTTGGAGGTAGTGGATGGCGAGTTGATTGGTGATCGCAAGGACGCTGTGCAACGTCGTAGTGCGTATGCGACTCGTGTATCACCTCGCAAGGCGAAGAAGTCTGATTTGATTGACGGTGAGAAGGTGAAGACGGATGCTGAGAAGAAGGAGGAGGGTCGATTGGTGGACGAAGAGGAGCGCGAAGAGGGCCGTGTGTCGAAGGATGTGTTCATGCGCTATTTCAACGCTCTTGGTGGTGTGCAGGTGTGTGTATTCTTGTTCTTGGTGCAGACGTTGTGGCAAGCTTTCCAGATTGCGAGTGACTTGTGGTTGAGCTACTGGACTGGTCAGAAGCTTGGTGCGTATGATGAAGAGGCTACAGAGTACAACATGAAGATCTATGCTTTGTTGGGTGCCGGTAGCGCGTGTATGGTCCTGGTTCGCACTGTTTCCGTCACATTTTTTGGTTTGAAGGGTTCTCGTCACTTGTTCGATTCGATGACTCGTGCGTTGTTGCACGCTCCGCTTCGTTTCTTCGATGCCAATCCGATTGGACGAATCGTGAATCGCTTCGGTGACGATATTGCCGCCATTGACTACATGCTCCCTTTCGGATTTGGCGGATTTTTGGCCAACGTCTTCTACACTGTGTGTCAGATTGCAACAGCCGTCTACTTTATCCAGGCTTTCGGTTTATTGGTGATTCCTCTTGTGTACATGTACATCAAGGTGGCTGGTTTTTACTTGGCGCCGTCTCGTGAGGTTTCACGTCTTTGGAAGGTATCCTCGTCCCCAGTGTTGAGTCACGTGACTGGATCCGAGGAAGGTGCCGCCTTGATTCGCGCATTCGGCCCGGAGTACGTGGGACAAACCATCACAGAAAATCTCGAGCGTATCGACCTAAGCAACAAGATCTGGTTTGCCAACACGGTCACTACTCAGTGGTTCCAGGTTCGCATGCAGCTTCTTGGTTGCGGCGTGGTGATCCTCGTGGTGTCTGCTCTTGTGTACTTGCACACCTCCCTCTCGCCAGGTATCGTCGGTCTTGCATTTACGTACGCCATCACTGTCGAAGGTGGACTCTCAGATATTGTGCGGGTTTGGTCCTGGTTGGAAATTACTATGGTTAGTCCTGAACGTGTCTTGGAGTACACTTCGATTGCGCCAGAAGGAAACGACAAGGTACTCGTCATCGAGCCATCCGCACAATGGCCACAACAAGGATCCATTCGCTTCGATAACGTCGTCTTCAGCTACAAGCCGGCTGCCACGCCAGTGCTTAAGGGTCTCTCCTTCGACATCAAGAACAACGAGAAGATCGGCATCGTTGGTCGTACTGGTGCTGGCAAGTCCAGTCTCACCATGGCTCTCTTCCGTGTCAACGAACTCGAGTCTGGTCGTGTCATGATCGACGGCACCGACATCTCGACCATGCCGCTGCAGTCGCTCCGATCAAGATTGTCCATCATCCCACAAGCACCTGTCCTCTTCAAGGGTCCACTGCGATCGTACATGGATCCATTCGACGAGTACACGGACGCGGAGATCTGGGAAGCGTTCGAGAAGGTGGAGATGAAGGACCAGATCGGTGCGTTGGAGGGTCAGCTGTCGTACGAGTTGAGCGAGAACGGCGAGAACTTCAGTGTGGGCGAGCGTCAGATGTTGTGTATGGCTCGTGCGATGTTGACCAAGTCTCGTATCGTGGTGATGGACGAGGCGACGGCGTCGATCGATCACGCGACGGAGAAGAAGTTGCAGCACATGATCAACCGTGACTTCAAGGATGCGACGGTATTAACGATTGCGCATCGTTTGGCGACGGTGTTGGATTCAGATCGTATCATGGTGTTGAGTGATGGCAAGGTGGTGGAGTTTGATACGCCTCATAACTTGGTTCAGAATGAGGATGGTGTGTTTTATGAGTTGGCGAAGGAGGGCGGGTATCTCGAGCAGTTCCAGAAGTAGGTTGAATCTCGAGTGGCATGCGCATTGTTCCAGCAGAGTTCTCTGTGGCGAATGGGGCCGAGTGAAGGTCTTACTTTGGGTTATTAGACTTTCGAACGTAATCAGTGTCCATCGTGTATTTGGTGTTAGAGGTCCTTAAACCAGACATTGTATTGCCTTGTGTGGAGATCCAGCAGCACAATATTAAAAGGGAAAGGTAAAGATGCCACGAGACAAACATTCTTCTGTCCGGTAACCAGCACTCACAAAGCCATCCACCCGGAAACGAAACGTGGAGCGCGCGCTCGACATGGCGTCACAGGAATTAACGCTCTGGATTCCACACCCATCCAGAAGGCACGTCCGGAAGTGACTGAGCGCCAAGGAAACGTGCGGGTATACCATCACTCTGCATTTGGCCAAGTGCAACGCAAGTGGAAGCGGACGGAAACGAGCATCATGGCGTCGCCATTGCTCAGCAAGTCGCCCCGCAAGCAGGGATATGGCACGCTCCATGACGTCACGCTCGAGGAGAACGCGGCGATCAACAAGACTGGACCTGCCACCGCCTCCTTCGTCTCGCGCATGCTCTTCTCCTACGCCAACCCGATGATGGAAATGGGCAACAAGCGGCAGTTGAACAACGATGACTTGTGGGAATTGGACGGCGAGAACAAGACGTCGGAAGCGTATGCCAAGTACAAGGTGAACTTTGATCGATGCAACGGCTCGGTGACGCGTGCAATGATATACACGTACGGCGGTCCGTTTGTGCTGTGTGGTTGTGCGACGTTGTTCTCGACGGCGTGTAGCGTGTTCGCTCCTGCCGTGTTGCACCATGTGATCGACGCGTTCACGGCTCCAGCTGTGGATGTGGAGAACCTGGCGATTTGGCTTGGTGCGTTCTTCGTTTCGAAGTTGGCGAATGCGTTCGTTGCAGCTCAGATGAGCTTCTACTTGGAGTTGATTGCTCTTCGTTTGACGGTGTCGATGAAGGCGCTGTTGTTTGAGAAGGCGATGCGTCGTAGTATTCAGAGCAGAAATGACTCGACGAAGACGGTGGATTTATCGAATCTGTTCACTTCAGACGTATCGAATGTGCTCTGGGCTGCTTTTCAGGTCAACAGCGTTTGGATTCTGCCCATTCAGATTGCGGTTGTGGTGTACATGTTGTACAACGTGATTGACCTCGCCGCTTTTGCTGGTCTCGCTGTGATCGGCGTGTCCATGTTTGCGAGTTTCTTGATTGCCAAGTTCTCAGGACAAGCGTTTGAGGACATCATGGAGCGCAAGGATGTCCGCATGAAGGCCATCAAGGAAGTCTTTGGCTCGATCCAGATTGTGAAGTTGAGCGCTTGGAGACCAAGTTCGCCGAGAAGATTCGCAAGCTTCGTGCGCATGAGTTGTCGGCTGTGGCTCGCTACATGTATCTCGGTGCGTTGAGTATCTTTGTGTTGTGGGCTTCCCACTCTTCGTCTCGATGACCTCGTTTGCTGTGTACTCGATTGTGATGGGTCAGACCTTGACCGCCGCCAAGGTGTTCACGGCGATGGCTCTCTTCAACGCCTTGCGTGACCCTCTTCGTGATTTGCCATCGGTCATCTCGCAGTGTATCCAGGCCAAGGTCTCCCTTGACCGTATGGCGGATTTCCTCACCATTCAGGAGTATGATGAGAGCAATGTCTCCCGCGATGGAGCCGCTCACCCTGCCGATGTCATGGTCGAAATCAAGAACGGATCCTTCGGATGGTCCAAGGACACACCACTACTCAAGAACGTCAACATCCAGGTCAAGAAAGGTGACCTCGTCGTCATCCACGGTCTCGTCGGATCCGGAAAGTCGTCGTTGTGCTCGGCTCTGCTCGGTGAGATGGACAAGCTCTCTGGCTCGGTGTTTGTGCGTGGTCGTGTCGCGTACTACTCGCAGCAGACGTGGATCCAGAACATGACGATCCGTGAGAACATCTTGTTCGGCAAGGCATATGACGAGAAGAAGTACCAGCAGGTGTTGGATGCGTGTGGTTTGTTGCCTGACTTGGCGCAGTTCCCAGCCGGTGACTCGACAGAGATCGGTCAGAAGGGTGTGAATTTGTCCGGTGGTCAGAAGGCTCGTTTGTGTTTGGCTCGTGCGTGTTACTCGGATGCGGATGTGTTCATCTTGGATTCTCCATTGGCTGCTGTGGATGCGGTGGTGCAGAGCGAGATCTTCAGCAAGTGTTTGTGTGGTTTGTTGGCGAGCAAGACGATTGTGTTGGTGACGCACGCTCCAGATATCATCGCGTCGGAGGCTGCGAACTACAAGTTGGAGGTAGTGGATGGCGAGTTGATTGGTGATCGCAAGGACGCTGTGCAACGTCGTAGTGCGTATGCGACTCGTGTATCACCTCGCAAGGCGAAGAAGTCTGATTTGATTGACGGTGAGAAGGTGAAGACGGATGCTGAGAAGAAGGAGGAGGGTCGATTGGTGGACGAAGAGGAGCGCGAAGAGGGCCGTGTGTCGAAGGATGTGTTCATGCGCTATTTCAACGCTCTTGGTGGTGTGCAGGTGTGTGTATTCTTGTTCTTGGTGCAGACGTTGTGGCAAGCTTTCCAGATTGCGAGTGACTTGTGGTTGAGCTACTGGACTGGTCAGAAGCTTGGTGCGTATGATGAAGAGGCTACAGAGTACAACATGAAGATCTATGCTTTGTTGGGTGCCGGTAGCGCGTGTATGGTGTTGATTCGTGCGGTGACAGTTTCGTTTGTTGGATTGAAGGCATCGCGTCATTTGTTCGATTCGATGACTCGTGCTTTGTTGCACGCTCCGCTTCGTTTCTTCGATGCCAATCCGATTGGTCGTATTGTCAACCGATTCGGTGACGATATGTCTTCGGTTGACTTCATGCTTCCGTTCGCTTTCGGTGGTTTTATCGCGACGTTCTTCTTCGTTATTTGTCAACTCGCTACGGCCGTTTACACGGTCAACTTCTTGGGCGTGATAGTGATTCCTCTTGTGTACATGTACGTGAAGGTGGCCAACTTCTACTTGGCTCCATCGCGTGAGATTTCTCGTTTGTGGAAGGTGTCTTCGTCGCCAGTGTTGAGTCACGTGACTGGTTCGGAAGAAGGTGTCGCTTTGATTCGCGCTTTCGGTCCAGAATACGTGGAGCAGGCTATTGTGGAAAACCTGAAGCGAAATGATGTGAACAGCAAGGTGTGGTACTCCGAAACCGTGACGAGTCAGTGGTTCCAGGTTCGTATGCAGCTTCTCGGTTGTGGTGTGGTGATTGTTGTTGTATCTGCTCTTGTATGCTTGCATTCACACCTCTCGCCTGGTATGGTTGGTCTCGCCTTCACCTATATCCTCAGCGTCGATGGTGGTCTCGCAGATCTTGTTCATTCGTGGTCATGGGTCGAAATCTCGATGGTCAGCCCAGAACGAATCCTGGAGTATACTTCGATTGCGCCAGAAGGAAACGACAAGGTACTCGTCATCGAACCATCCACTCAGTGGCCACAACAAGGATCTATCCACTTCGATAACGTCGTCTTCAGCTACAAGCCGGGTGCCTCGCCAGTCCTCAAGGGTCTCTCCTTCGACATCAAGAACAACGAGAAGATCGGCATCGTCGGTCGCACCGGTGCTGGCAAATCTAGCTTGACGATGGCTCTCTTCCGTGTCAACGAACTCGAGTCCGGTCGTGTCATGATCGACGGCACCGACATCTCGACCATGCCGCTGCAGTCGCTCCGATCAAGATTGTCCATCATCCCACAAGCACCTGTCCTCTTCAAGGGTCCACTGCGATCGTACATGGATCCATTCGACGAGTACACGGACGCGGAGATCTGGGAAGCGTTCGAGAAGGTGGAGATGAAGGACCAGATCGGTGCGTTGGAGGGTCAGCTGTCGTACGAGTTGAGCGAGAACGGCGAGAACTTCAGTGTGGGCGAGCGTCAGATGTTGTGTATGGCTCGTGCGATGTTGACCAAGTCTCGTATCGTGGTGATGGACGAGGCGACGGCGTCGATCGATCACGCGACGGAGAAGAAGTTGCAGCACATGATCAACCGTGACTTCAAGGATGCGACGGTGTTGACGATTGCGCATCGTTTGGCGACGGTGTTGGATTCAGATCGTATCATGGTGTTGAGTGATGGCAAGGTGGTGGAGTTTGATACGCCTCAGAATTTGGTTCAGAATGAGGATGGTGTGTTCTACGAGTTGGCTAAGGAAGGTGGTTATCTCGAGCAGTTCCAGGCCAAGTAGGGTATTCGAATACGCAATTTTAGGTGCAATGGTTGAGACAACGCTTTTCTTGTTGATCTTGTTAACTGCACATCGTGGGCCTATCGTCTTGCTAGCTCGGGTCTGCGATCGATAGGCTCACTGTCGTCGGCACATGACAATACCTTTGTCCAGCGCAACACAAGCTCGATGATCTTGAGTGAACTGCAAGGATACCAAGTGAACCATGTGGTGTCCTGATACTGATTGGTTGGAAAGATCCGCACCAGATCTGCAAGCTTTGATTCGTCTGCGTTAGTATCTACCAATTGCGTATCGCGGCGTTCCGGCACGAGGATGGCTGGGGTACCTAGCTGGCATCGCTTCCAGAAGCAGTTGACAGCGAGTCGATACCTTCGAGTTTGGCGAGCTGAGACAGCAGTTCGTGTAGCCGTTTTAGATCGAGCGTACATGCCATCATTGTAAGTAAATCATTAAACAACGACCACACCAAATTGTATCAGCGTTCATGAGATGGGTTCGTAGGGTTTGACTAATGATGGCCTGGTTGGGTTTTCAAGGGTTTGATGTGCTAAGCTCTCCTAAGTAGGTTATGACGACTGTTGGCCCTTACCCATACAACCTGTGGCGTTTTTGGAGATTGGCGGACCTCTTGCGACTGCAATATTGATGGAAGGAGAGGCTGTTCCGTTCGGCTGTGATTTTGAACGGCTCGTATTGTTTGAAGGTCTCAAGTATATACACTTTTCTAATCCTGGTTCTAGACGCCCTACGGCGTGTCTAAAGGCTCGTGTCTGTGATCTCTGCGCTCACACCAGACGGTCATCCATGACAGCGTTCTTAGGTGTAGATGAATGACTAGAAACCTGTTATTTATTATACTCGTGGGTGTTTAGTTATTGAGGCCAATGCAACATGCATCTAAAAAGACTGTATAAAACGATATATGTTATATATCATGATACTATATCATAGAGAATATGGGAAGTGTTACTCAAAGTAGACACGATCCACTTCGTTGAATTCGTCTAGAAGCTTCCCACCGCCAAAGTAGCAGCACCACCTTAGTCGTTGCTTACTCGTTGTACACTTGCATGTTGCGTGGAGGATATCAACATCGCCCGCGACCTTTAAGATCACAGACACGAGCCTTTAGACACGCCGTAGGGCGTCTAGAACCAGGATTAGAAAAGTGTATATACTTGAGACCTTCAAACAATACGAGCCGTTCAAAATCACAGCCGAACGGAACAGCCTCTCCTTCCATCAATATTGCAGTCGCAAGAGGTCCGCCAATCTCCAAAAACGCCACAGGTTGTATGGGTAAGGGCCACAGTCGTCATAACCTACTTAGGAGAGCTTAGCACATCAAACCCTTGAAAACCCAACCAGGCCATCATTAGTCAAACCCTACGAACCCATCTCATGAACGCTGATACAATTTGGTGTGGTCGTTGTTTAATGATTTACTTACAATGATGGCATGTACGCTCGATCTAAAACGGCTACACGAACTGCTGTCTCAGCTCGCCAAACTCGAAGGTATCGACTCGCTGTCAACTGCTTCTGGAAGCGATGCCAGCTAGGTACCCCAGCCATCCTCGTGCCGGAACGCCGCGATACGCAATCAGTATTTGTTCAGATCCGCAAGCTCTGAACCTTCTGCGTTAGGATCTACCAATAAATAGTGTTCTAAAGAACGTAACGGTTCTTAACGTATCGATGTGCTCTGTGGAGTTTATTCCGCGAATAATCACCATGCCCGTCAACGTGTGACGCTCGAAATGCATCGACGCAGAGCCGGCGCATTTATGCGGAAGCAAACGACACCTCATTCTCACATTCACCTTCTTCCCCGCAAGCTCAAGCTCCTTCTTCCTGTCTCTCTTAACCATGGCGCTTCGACTCCCAACCACCTTCCGCGGCTACTTGTTCGAAAAGTTTGGGGATGCTCTTCAAGAGATCAAGCTGCGCACCGACCTCACGCACGCGCCACTTGGACCATCGCAGATCCGAGTCAAGGTGTTCACAACAGCGCTAAACCCAGTTGATCACAAGCTCGTGGAGGTCGGTGCGCGCTTCATGCCGACTGCGCCGACGGCCGAGAACCCTTGCCGTCTTGGGTTTGATGCTGCTGGCAAGGTCGTCGAAGTCGGTGCTGACGTGTCGAACGTCAAGATTGACGACGAAGTACTCGGTATGGCGTACTTTGGCAGCACGGGAACGTGGGCCGAGTACGCGGTGCTCGAAGCCGCGAACGTGGTGCACAAGCCCACGAGCCTCAGCTTCGGGCAAGCCGCTGGTCTACCACTCGTTGGTCAGACGACGTATCAGGCACTCACGACGCACGGTCACTTCCAGGCTGGCCAGCGTGTGTTGATTCTCGGTGGTAGCACGGCCACTGGGGCGATTGCTATCCAGGTCGCCAAGGCACTCGGAGCGTCGTTCGCCGCAGCGACTGCGAGCACTCGAAACGTCGACTTTGTCAAGTCGTTTGGTGCTGACCAAGTCATTGACTACACGAGTGAGAAGTGGGCAAACATTCTTGAGGCGCACTCGATTGACCTTATCTATGACTGCGGTGTGGAACCGAAGGCTTGGAATGAAGGCGCACAGTCTGTGTTGACCAAGGACACTGGTCGTTTGGTGACGATTGGGTTGCCGATCACACCAAGCGAGTCCCCAATCGGCGCGACGTACACCCGCATGGGCGGGCGTCCTAGCCAATCGGACTTGCAGGCTCTGGTGTCCCTGGCCGACTCGGGCAAGTTGACGATTCCAGTTGACTCGGTGTATGCATTCGAAGACTTGTTGGATGCGGTGGCAGCTCAGAAGGCGGGCCGTGCTCGTGGGAAGATCATTCTCAGCATCGCGTCGGAGTAGATGAAAAGGTAGAACATCGACTGGAGGCTAGCACATCTCTCTTCACAGTCAATCATAATCCGATCCTCTTGGAAAAGCCTTTGTTACACTCATCGCGTTTCGTTTCCCGCAGTTTTCGTGCATGTACCACAAGAATCAAAGCCTCGACTACGGAAAACGCCACAAGAACTTTACGAGCTGCTCAGAGCCATCACGACGCTATGACACTCGGCATCGTGATGAGTAGTTTACTCAGAAATCCAGCTCTTCGGCCCGACACAGTTGCACCTGGACACGGTATGTTGGTATTCATGACAAAGTGTTGGTAACCTCTTATAACCCATTTGTTGCGCTTGACTTCCTTGACATTCTTACCAAGCAACACTTTAGCAAAACCTGTTTAAACGGATATTACAAAACCTCCATTCTCTCCGATTGCGACAAGTGAAACTCTCGACGTGCAAATGAATGGCTTAACTTCCGGACTTCCAGAAGATCGGACGATGAGCGAGAGATAGTCCCATCTCATCTCAAAGACGACGTCCACAAGGGTCCAAGGGAAAGCAACACGAGTCAGCGATGCAGGAGGAAAGCCAGACGGAAAAACTCACTTCGCATTTGACCAAGTGCAACGCAAGTGGAAGCGGACGGAAACGAGCATCATGGCGTCGCCATTGCTCAGCAAGTCGCCCCGCAAGCAGGGATATGGCACGCTCCATGACGTCACGCTCGAGGAGAACGCGGCGATCAACAAGACTGGACCTGCCACCGCCTCCTTCGTCTCGCGCATGCTCTTCTCCTACGCCAACCCGATGATGGAAATGGGCAACAAGCGGCAGTTGAACAACGATGACTTGTGGGAATTGGACGGCGAGAACAAGACGTCGGAAGCGTATGCCAAGTACAAGGTGAACTTTGATCGATGCAACGGCTCGGTGACGCGTGCAATGATATACACGTACGGCGGTCCGTTTGTGCTGTGTGGTTGTGCGACGTTGTTCTCGATGGCGTGCACCGTGCTCGCTCCTGCTGTGTTGCACCATGTGATCGACGCGTTCACAGCTCCAGTTGTGGATGTAGGAACTTGGTTATCTGGTTGGGTGCGTTCTTTATCTCGAAGCTGGCCAACACGTTTGTTGCGGGTCAAATGGATTTCTACTTGGACTTGATTGCTCTTCGTTTGACGGTGTCGATGAAGGCTTTATTGTTTGAGAAGGCGATGCGTCGTAGTACTCGGAACAAGAACGACCCAGACGCTGTGGAAATGGTGAACTTATTCACGTCGGACGTGTCAAGCTTGCTCTCGGCCGCGTACAGGGTGAATAAGCTGTGGGTTCTGCCTCTTCAGGTTGCCGTCGTGGTGTACATGCTGTATTGGGTGATCGGTCTCGCCGCATTTGCTGGTCTTGCCGCAATTGGCTTGTCAATGTATTCGAGCTTCTTGATTGCGAGGCTCTCGGGCCGAGCTTTCAAAGACGTTTCGATAAAGAAAGATGCGCGAATGAAGGCGATCAAGGAAGTCTTTGGTGCGATCCAGGTCGTGAAACTAAACGCCTGGGAACTCAAATTTGCTGAGAAGATTCGCTTGCTTCGAGCTCTCGAGTTGTCTGCGGTCGCTCGATATGTGTACATTAGTGCACTGAGCATCTTCGTGCTTTGGTCTTCGCACTTGTCGTCTCAATGACCGCATTTGCCGTGTACTCCCTGGTTTTGGAAGAAACGCTGACGGCGGCCAAAGTATTTACGGCGATGGCGCTCTTCAACGCGATTCGTGATCCTTTGCGGTCCCTACAAGTGTAATTTCCCAGTGAATTCAGGCCAAGGTCTCCCTTGACCGTATGGCGGATTTCCTCGCCGTTGACGAGTTCGATCACACCAACGTCTCCTGCGATGGAGCCGCTCACCCTGCCGATGTCATGGTCGAAATCAAGGACGGATCCTTCGGATGGTCCAAGGACACACCACTACTCAAGAACATCAACATCCAGGTCAAGGAGGGTGACCTCGTCGTCATCCACGGTCTTGTTGGATCCGGAAAGTCGTCGTTGTGCTCGGCTCTGCTCGGTGAGATGGACAAGCTCTCTGGCTCGGTGTTTGTGCGTGGTCGTGTCGCGTACTACTCGCAGCAAACGTGGATCCAGAACATGACGATCCGTGAGAACATCTTGTTCGGCAAGGCATATGACGAGAAGAAGTACCAGCAGGTGTTGGATGCGTGTGGTTTGTTGCCTGACTTGGCGCAGTTCCCAGCCGGTGACTCGACAGAGATCGGTCAGAAGGGTGTGAATTTGTCTGGTGGTCAGAAGGCTCGTTTGTGGCTCGTGCGATGTTGACCAAGTCTCGTATCGTGGTGATGGATGAGGCGACGGCGTCGATCGATCACGCGACGGAGAAGAAGTTGCAGCACATGATCAACCGTGACTTCAAGGATGCGACGGTATTGACGATTGCGCATCGTTTGGCGACGGTGTTGGATTCAGATCGTATCATGGTGTTGAGCGATGGCAAGGTGGTGGAGTTTGATACGCCTCAGAATTTGGTTCAGAATGAAGGTGGTGTGTTCTACGAGTTGGCGAAGGAAGGCGGGTTTCTCGAAAAGTTCCAGGCCAAGTAGGTTCAGGGCTCAGTTAGTTAGTTAGTCATAGTGAGTTAGTTAGTCCACAGGATCTGATAGTCGGTAGGTGCTCGCTTCTAAGCATTTCAATAGCATTCGAGAATTGCACAACATGCCTGGGCGCCAATCGACAGCTCCAATTGGGATATTGAAGTTCCGGTCGCATATCCACCACGTTGGCATCTCTCTCACGTTCTCAAGTCATGCACATCTTTCTGGGACAGTTCTCTCTGGTACCACCGCCGCATCCATACCCAAATGGCTGAGTGAAGGTCTCCAGAAGCCTCGATCACCATTCGCTTCTTCGTTTGCTCCGTCTCGGACGCACGCCACAGCTGCGCGTTGGACTTCGTGAGTGGATCCGTTGGTACATATGCGTTTATAGGAGTCAGCCTCGTCAACTCGGGGGAAGTTCTCGACGGTCATCACGTGTGTTCTCTCGTCAATTATTACCAAGTGAGTGAGGGTCCGACACTTCGACGCCGAGATTAGCAATGCGAGTGATGGTCTTTATCCACCGGAATGTTGGTGTTCTCTTCGTTCACATCGTTGATTCGTTGCACCTGTTATAGATGATATTGTGATGCAAGGCCTCCTCTCATCCCGACACGAACGTGAATCCAAAGACCTTCGAAAACACATATGTGATGGGCGACGAGCTGGTTACTTCAGAACGGATCGCCACAGTGGGATGATGCCTAAATCTCCTCATCCGGGTCTGGGCGGGTGTGGGTTGTAGAAATCATTCGAACCCACCCA
Source organism: Pythium oligandrum (assembly GCA_020085045.1). Lineage (NCBI taxonomy): Eukaryota > Oomycota > Peronosporomycetes > Pythiales > Pythiaceae > Pythium > Pythium oligandrum. The sequence continues at coordinate 498,958 of JAHRIK010000002.1, forward strand.
TACCTAGGTTAACCAGCTCGAAATGTCCAACCCGTGGGTTCCGAATTGTCGATCCGGAAGCTTGGACTTGCGTGTGTGGTTTCGGACGAGATCCCACTCCTGAGAACAGCGTTGGATAAACGAGGCGGAACCGCTGGCCGTGGTTGGCGCGGGGTGCGTCACGCGAACCGACCCACTGGACAGGCACGGATTCCCGTCCAACGAGCCAGCACCGGCTATCCGGACGGTCGTTTCCTCCATTTTCCACCCTCCACCAGTGCTTCTCACTCTTCAATCTGCCATCCGGAAGCCACTCCTCGCCCAGTCCGGAAGACTGAGTGACTGGACGCAAAGGAAACTTGCGGATACACCTTCACTCCGCATCTAACCAAGTGCAACGCACGTGGAAGCGGAAGGAAACATGGCGTCGCCATTGCTCAGCAAGTCGCCCCGCAAGCAGGGATATGGCGCGCTCCATGACGTCACGCTCGAGGAGAACGCGGCGATCAACAAGACTGGACCTGCCACCGCCTCCTTCGTCTCGCGCATGCTCTTCTCCTACGCCAACCCGATGATGGAAATGGGCAACAAGCGGCAGTTGAACAACGATGACTTGTGGGAATTGGACGGCGAGAACAAGACGTCGGAAGCGTATGCCAAGTACAAGGTGAACTTTGATCGATGCAACGGCTCGGTGACGCGTGCAATGATATACACGTACGGCGGTCCGTTTGTGCTGTGTGGTTGTGCGACGTTGTTCTCGACGGCGTGTAGCGTGTTCGCTCCTGCCGTGTTGCATCATGTGATCGACGCGTTCACAGCTCCAGCTGTGGATGTGGAGAACCTGGCGATTTGGTTGGGTGCGTTCTTCGTTTCGAAGCTTGCGAATGCGTTTGTGGCAGCTCAGATGAGCTTCTACTTGGAGCTGATTGCTCTTCGTCTGACTGTGTCGATGAAGGCGCTGTTGTTTGAGAAGGCGATGCGTCGTAGTATCCAGAGCAAGAACGATCCAAAGGCCGTCGATATCGCCAACTTGTTCACGTCGGATGTGTCCAACGTGCTCTGGGCCGCTTTCCAGGTCAACAACATTTGGATCTTGCCACTTCAAATTGCGGTTGTGGTGTACATGTTGTACAATGTGATTGACCTTGCTGCTTTTGCTGGTCTCGCTGTGATCGGCGTGTCCATGTTTGCGAGTTTCTTGATTGCCAAGTTCTCAGGACAAGCGTTTGAGGACATCATGGAGCGCAAGGATGTCCGCATGAAGGCCATCAAGGAAGTCTTTGGCTCGATCCAGATTGTGAAGTTGAGCGCTTGGGAGACCAAGTTCGCCGAGAAGATTCGCAAGCTTCGTGCGCATGAGTTGTCGGCTGTGGCTCGCTACATGTATCTCGGTGCGTTGAGTATCTTTGTGTTGTGGGCTTCCCCACTCTTCGTCTCGATGACCTCGTTTGCTGTGTACTCGATTGTGATGGGTCAGACCTTGACCGCCGCCAAGGTGTTCACGGCGATGGCTCTCTTCAACGCCTTGCGTGACCCTCTTCGTGATTTGCCATCGGTCATCTCGCAGTGTATCCAGGCCAAGGTCTCCCTTGACCGTATGGCGGATTTCCTCACCATTCAGGAGTATGATGAGAGCAATGTCTCCCGCGATGGAGCCGCTCACCCTGCCGATGTCATGGTCGAAATCAAGGACGGATCCTTCGGATGGTCCAAGGACACACCACTACTCAAGAACGTCAACATCCAGGTCAAGGAGGGTGACCTCGTCGTCATCCACGGTCTTGTTGGATCCGGAAAGTCGTCGTTGTGCTCGGCTCTGCTCGGTGAGATGGACAAGCTCTCTGGCTCGGTGTTTGTGCGTGGTCGTGTCGCGTACTACTCGCAGCAAACGTGGATCCAGAACATGACGATCCGTGAGAACATCTTGTTCGGCAAGGCATATGACGAGAAGAAGTACCAGCAGGTGTTGGATGCGTGTGGTTTGTTGCCTGACTTGGCGCAGTTCCCAGCCGGTGACTCGACAGAGATCGGTCAGAAGGGTGTGAATTTGTCCGGTGGTCAGAAGGCTCGATTGTGTTTGGCTCGTGCGTGTTACTCGGATGCGGATGTGTTCATCTTGGATTCTCCATTGGCTGCTGTGGATGCGGTGGTGCAGAGCGAGATCTTCAGCAAGTGTTTGTGTGGTTTGTTGGAGAGCAAGACGATTGTGTTGGTGACGCACGCTCCAGATATCATCGCGTCGGAGGCTGCGAACTACAAGTTGGAGGTAGTGGATGGCGAGTTGATTGGTGATCGCAAGGACGCTGTGCAACGTCGTAGTGCGTATGCGACTCGTGTATCACCTCGCAAGGCGAAGAAGTCTGATTTGATTGACGGTGAGAAGGTGAAGACGGATGCTGAGAAGAAGGAAGAGGGTCGATTGGTGGACGAAGAGGAGCGCGAAGAGGGTCGTGTGTCGAAGGATGTGTTCATGCGCTACTTCAATGCTCTCGGTGGTGTGCAGGTGTGTGTGTTCTTGTTCTTGGTGCAGACGTTGTGGCAAGCTTTCCAGATTGCGAGTGACTTGTGGTTGAGCCACTGGACTGGTCAGAAGCTTGGTGCGTATGATGAAGAGGCTACGGAGTACAACATGAAGATCTACGCTTTGTTGGGTGCGGGGAGTGCATTTATGGTGTTGATTCGTGCGGTGACAGTTTCGTTTGTTGGATTGAAGGCATCGCGTCATTTGTTCGATTCGATGACTCGTGCTTTGTTGCACGCTCCGCTTCGCTTCTTCGATGCCAATCCGATTGGTCGTATTGTCAACCGATTCGGTGACGATATGTCTTCGGTTGACTTCATGCTTCCGTTCGCTTTCGGTGGTTTCCTTGCGACTCTTTTCTTCACTGTGTGCCAGCTTGCTACGGCCATTTACACGGTCAACTTCTTGGGCGTGTTGGTGATTCCGCTTGTGTACATGTACGTGAAGGTTGCCAACTTCTACTTAGCACCATCGCGTGAGATTTCTCGTTTGTGGAAGGTGTCTTCGTCGCCAGTGTTGAGTCACGTGACTGGTTCGGAGGAAGGTGTCGCTTTGATTCGCGCTTTCGGTCCAGAATATGTGGAGCAGGCTATTGTGGAAAACCTGAAGCGAAACGATGTGAACAGCAAGGTGTGGTTCTCTGAGACGGTGACGAGTCAGTGGTTCCAGGTTCGTATGCAGCTTCTTGGTTGTGGTGTGGTGATCCTCGTCGTGTCCGCTCTTGTGTACTTGCACACCTATTTGTCGCCTGGTATCGTCGGTCTTGCCTTCACGTACGCTTTGAGTGTCGATGGTGGTCTTGCTGGCCTCGTTCGTGTGTGGTCGTGGGTCGAAATCTCGATGGTCAGCCCAGAACGAATCCTGGAGTATACTTCGATTGCGCCAGAAGGAAACGACAAGGTACTCGTCATCGAACCATCCACTCAGTGGCCACAACAAGGATCTATCCACTTCGATAACGTCGTCTTCAGCTACAAGCCGGGTGCCACGCCAGTCCTCAAGGGTCTCTCCTTCGACATCAAGAACAACGAGAAGATCGGCATCGTTGGTCGCACCGGTGCTGGCAAATCTAGCTTGACGATGGCTCTCTTCCGTGTCAACGAACTCGAGTCCGGTCGTGTCATGATCGACGGCACCGACATCTCGACCATGCCGCTGCAGTCGCTCCGATCAAGATTGTCCATCATCCCACAAGCACCTGTCCTCTTCAAGGGTCCACTGCGATCGTACATGGATCCATTCGACGAGTACACGGACGCGGAGATCTGGGAAGCGTTCGAGAAGGTGGAGATGAAGGACCAGATCGGTGCGTTGGAGGGTCAGCTGTCGTACGAGTTGAGCGAGAACGGCGAGAACTTCAGTGTGGGCGAGCGTCAGATGTTGTGTATGGCTCGTGCGATGTTGACCAAGTCTCGTATCGTGGTGATGGACGAGGCGACGGCGTCGATCGATCACGCGACGGAGAAGAAGTTGCAGCACATGATCAACCGTGACTTCAAGGAGGCGACGGTATTGACGATTGCGCATCGTTTGGCGACGGTATTGGATTCGGATCGCATCATGGTATTGAGCGATGGCAAGGTGGTGGAGTTTGATACACCTCACAACTTGGTTCAGAATGAGGGTGGTGTGTTCTACGAGTTGGCGAAGGAAGGCGGGTATCTCGATCAGTTCCAGGCCAAGTAAGCATGAAATCATAAACTAGATGTAGTATGTAGATAAGAAAACAAAATGAATGGACATTTCGTCAGACACCTGTCAGTTGTCCCACATGTGGTCTCCTGTGTTATCTCGCTAATACTACCAAGACTCAAAGCGTCGCACTAAACCTTCCTTCCGCTTTGTGCTGGGGTGTGCTGGATACTTCGCTTTGCGTGAGCAACACGTGCTCCCGCTAGTTTCTTGGCGCCAACTTCCCATCGGATGAACTCCTGTTCAGTCTACTGTAGAGCTTTGAGCTGTCAGGAAAGACGAGAAACGTAACGAGCGGCATATAAAACCGCATGGCATAGTGAAGACTAACGTGGAGAGATCTGTCCTGTACTATCACGTCGCGATGCAACTATCTCGTGTATCAGAGCAACAAGATGGCAAATAAAAAAAAGAAATCAAAAGGAATACGAATTGAATCCGCTTATCGTCGGGCAAAACTTCCAAATCCCGTCGAGGAAAGCGCATCCTTGTCGAGAGCTCACGACTCACAAATGTCCAAGCCAGCGCAGCACGTAGCCCAAGACGAGAGTTCCCATGGCCAACGCCAGAGTCACGACCCATTGCACGCCATCAAGCGGGACAGCGCGCATGAGCTCTCCGCTGTATTGGATCATGATCACCTGCAAAAGTGCTTGGGCCACCCAGCCGTACACGAAGGCTCGGTGCCTCCAAAGACCCTCGAGTACGTTGATTTCGTCATAGAGACGACGACAGTTGATCTGATTGAAGAGCTGCATCCACGCAAAGGTGTTGAAAACAAGGGTGAGGTGCACCGTGTCGGCGTGGTGCTCGTGCACCATTGCTGGGTCGACCTTGAAGCTCATGCGTCCGGACGGCACGTCGAACAAGCGGTCGCCAGCGAAGACCAAGACAAGTAGCACAAAGAGCTGGTACACGCACTGACCGATAATGTGCTTCCACATGCGTTGCGAAATGAGAGGCGCTTCGATGTCCATTGGCTTGCGTGTCATCACGATACTCGATGGTCGTTCTGTGGCCAAGGCGACGCTCACGAAGGCATCCATGAGCAAGTTGACCCAAAGGATCTGGACGGCAGTCAGAGGTGACTGTCCCAATGCCAGCGCACCGACAACCGCGATGACCACGGCGACGAAGATGGTCGTGAGCTGGAACTGGAGGAACTTGGCGATCGAGTCATAAACGTTACGACCCCACGTGATGGCGCGGACGATCGACATGAAGTTATCGTCCATGACGACAACGTCCGACGCTCGTTTGGCCACGTCAGTGCCGCCCTGGCCCATGGCAAAACCCACGTGAGCTAGTTTGAGCGCTGGGGCGTCGTTGGTACCGTCACCAGTAACAGCAATGAGCTGGCGACCGTGTTCTTCAGTCTGAGTTGCCTGGAGTCCGCGCACAAGCACGTATTTGTCCATGGGCGTAGCTCGAGCCAATACACGCAAGGTCGGCCAAACTTGATCGAATTCACTTTGACGAAGGCGACCATGTGCGTCTGTCACGCGAGCGCGGAAGTCAGCGGCATCCATGGCCACACAGCCACTCTCCAGGTCATCGGACGCCGTGAGGATGCCACATTGACGAGCGAGGGCGACGGCCGTCGTGAGGTTATCACCCGTGACCATACACACGGCCACACCGGCGGACTGGCACATGGAGATAGCTTGTGGGACTTCGTCACGGATCGGATCTGCGATTGCCACGATGCTCAGACACACGAGGTTGGCTTCGAGCGTTTCGTTGTCTAGGTTCACGACGTCCTCACTCACCTCCACTGGGCGGTAGGCGAGACAGAGCGTCCGACATCCACGTGACGCGTACTGAGTGACCACAGTGGACACAATCTCGTCGCGCTTGTGCTGAGTCAGCTCGACAACGCGTCCATCGGCCAATCGAAGCTGCGTGCACAGCTGGAGCACCATTTCGGGGGCCCCCTTGGTCAGCACCAGACGTTTCGAATCCGTCCGAACGACTGTCGACATGCGTTTTCGCGCACTGCTGAAGGGAACAACCTGCTCGACAGTGTGGTTGTCACGAATTGTACGGTAGTCGTGACCCGCATCGAGCATAAAGCGCAGTAACGCGCCTTCCGTCGGATTTCCCGTCACCTTGATGCTCTCGTCCGTGTCGCTGATCAACAACTCAGCCGAGGCGTTCAACGCCACACTCTGCGCTAGCAAAGCCAACGTGCTCTTGTCCACGCGGTCGGCGAGCACCGCAGTGGTAGTCACGTCGTCCTGCTTGATCTCTTCACGCGAAAACCAGAGATTCGTGACCGTCATCTCGTTCTTGGTCAGCGTGCCCGTCTTGTCCGAGCAGATGATGGTGGCGTTGCCGGCCGTCTCGCACGCGTACAAGTGCCGCACGAGGTTCTGGTCGTTGAGCATTTGCCGCACAGCGTATGTGAGCGCGATGACGACGGCGAGGGGAAGACCTTCGGGCACGGAGACCACGAGGATCGTCATGGCCAGCACAAAGTAGGACAAGTAGTTGGTCACGAACGCGCTGTCCCACGCCGCATCGTCCTGGACGAACACTTGGATCGAGAACTTGATCGAAAGGAACGAGAAGACGAACAAGGCGAGGAACGCGCCGACTTTGGACATGAAGAGCGTCAACGCACCAAGCTTTTGCGCCAGCGGTGTGCGTTCCAACGCGTCTTCTTCGTCCTCTGGACTGTCCTCGGACGGTTCCAGCGGAGGGAGATCGGTTGTTGGAGAGGCGAGGAGCTGGTAACCATTGCTAGGCTGACTCTTGGTCAGTCCCACCCTCTCACTGGTCTTCTTCGTCTTCTTCTGGCCGTGAACGAGGCGCATGAGCTCGCCCTCTTGCGTGTGTTCACCCACACAGAGCACCAGCATGCGTCCGCCACCTTCCATCACCGTCGACCCAGCGAGGACAACGTTGAGGCAGTCGATCGTGTCCTTGACGACGTGCTCCGCCTCGCCTGTCATGGCGCTTTCGTCCACACGGAGCTGCTGAGCTTCGATGAGGACACCATCGGCCGGCACAATGTCGCCCGTGTGGAGCGTGACGACGTCACCCACCAGTACATCCCACTTGTGGATCTCCTGAGGCGCGGCCGACCGCCAGACATGGACGAGTGGGTTGTTCTTGACGGCGTTGAGGGTCTGGAACTGCTTCTCCTTCTGGAACTCCGTCAACGCCGTCACGAAGACGATGGTGGCGAGCGCCACGAGCACGCAGCCGCCTTCGACGATGGACGATTTCTCGCGACTGGCGCCACTGACGCCCATGACGAGCGTCGCGAGCCCCGCGAAGAGTAGCACGAGGTTCTCCGTCGCACACAGCGCGTCGTACATGAGGCGAATGAGCGACTTGGACGGCGGTGGGGGCACGTAATTGCGTCCGAACCACTCGATGCGCGTGTCGAACGAGTCCTTTGCGTCGAGCCCCACGCGGATGTCGACGAGAAGCGCGTGTTGGAGTCCTTCCCAGCCATGGACGGCGGCTAGAAGTGGGCGATCGCGCGCGGCGGCCACGAGCCGCGCGAGGGCCGAGGCAGAGAACGAGAAAGCGGCATGGCCAGAAGCTACGGGATCATGAGCTTCTGGCGAGGGCAAAGACTTCATGCAGACGTCAGGAGACGACTGCGCTCAACAAGAGGAATGACGAGCCGTCCGCCAGTCGCGGGCATTTAAGTGAGACCTGCGACATGAGCGACATGATGCACGACTAATCACACAAGATATGAGCGGGTATTTGATTAGGAAGGGGTTTTCGTGTAGGTTTCTAAAACACCATTCGATCGGTTTTGCAAGGTATTTGGTAGTGATAAGTAGGTAGAAATATCCAGTGCGCTATTCCTAAAGTTTCATATTACCCCAGGCGATATTGTGAGAATTGTCAAGACGCACAATACTATTGTCGACATTGCATGCTTGGAAGAATGGCACAATGACCCAGATATTGCGTCAATACCACGCGAGGTGACAGCGTAGGGATGCTGTGGATCACAGGAATCGCCTCGCCTGGATCATTCAGAACCCGAGCTACCTGTTGGGATGGTCAGACGCTTCTGGACGCTTGTGGTAAGTTGTGCAATGCACAAGTGGTCATCCTGCTGGTTATCTGGGCCTGCATCCAAAGAACGAGAAGAGTTTTGCCATCAATCACACGGAAATCACAACGACAGAGACGTGGGATAGTTGACAAAAGGATGGTTACGCAGGTTACCACTCGATCGCACGGCCATCCTCTACGTGAACTGCTTCATGAACTCGGTGGCGACGATCCGTCCGCGCGCGTTGAGCGAGATCTTCATCTCACTGATCTCCTTGTCGATATCTTCCATGAACTGGATGATAAAGTCGATCAGCTTGTGCTTGTAGAGGTTCTCCAAGTGCGTGTGTGTGATCAAGAAGCTCATGTCGTAGCCCTACGCGCGCACTCGTGGTCAGTGTCGCACGCTCATGTTCCATGTGCTTCGGTACTACCCACCTCGACTGGCACTCGTCGCATGATGATGAACTGCTCGGCGCGCTGCATCAAGAAGCGGTTGAACTTGTGGCAGAGGATCGTCTCGATCTCGTCGGCCTGCTTGATGCAGATGCTCACGCGCGTCGAGTTGATCGACGGCTCGATCAGACACTTTTCATTCTCGTTTCGGCAGATCAGGATCGGATTCAGCAGTAATTCCTTGCTCAGGCTGCCAATAATCGCAGTCAGTGCCTCGTTATTCGCTATCGAAGCACCGGTATAAAGCGAGTACGCACCGCAATTCGATCTCGGGCTTGTTGTGGCGCTCGACGACTTGCGACGGGAAATTACGCAGACAGAGCGCGGCGTCGAGCGAGTTGCGGATGGACGTGAGGTACGGCGCGAGTGTGTTGGCCTGTGACATGCGCATGCGGTCAGTAGTGGCCTTCCTAGCGCTCCCAGTGACGCGCATATACCATGGTGAGCGACGGTGACCCCCTCGGTTGAGCAAGAGATACGATTGTGCTCGGGTTGCGCTGGTAATACACCTCGCTTCCAAGGTTTTATCATACACGAGAATGACCGACTTCAATTCGGACTTTAGCGGAGCAATACAGTGAGCGTGTAATAAAATCGTACTTATGCGGATCATAAAGGTTGGAGCGATTCTATACACTATACATGACTCGCTGCCGAGAGTGGGACGGTGTGCAATATGTATACTATCCGGACAACCGGATTGCTCAGCATGACAGGCACGTCACCACCTAGTAAAGAAGGCTGAAACGCATTGTCTTCGTTGTTTCATGGGTTCATGAGAGGATCAGCGATCATTTTGCATTAATAATATGGCCATGATGTGCAATCTTGGTTGATGATGTGCAATACTGCACGGTCCATCAATACACACATCGAGCAAAGCACAGCAGTAAACCCACCCGCATTTTATCAGCTCAAGGTACTATATACCACATAAACTCCAAACCACGCTCGTTAATTCACTCAAGAATCCATCCGTGTACACTCCTTCTCACCTTGTTTTGGTAAAAAGGTCTCTTCAGTCGTGGCATTGTTGCCTTTTTAATTAGAGTGATGGTCACTCGGAAATGAGCCACGGTGGGCTCTAGGAGGAGGAACCGGAGGAAGGAGGAGCTTTCTGGACGCGAAGGAGTGCTAGGTGAGTGGTGACTACGAGCCTCGAGGGGTCTAAATCCAACCGCCCCAGTCACTCGGCAACTTGCAGTGGTGAAGGCACTTCAACACAGACACATGACCAAGACGACGACATTGCTCCAGCACTCGGACAAAGGAGGCTACGGAACACTCCAAGACGCGGCTGTAGAGCATGAAGACGGACGACCACCGCCACTTTCCAAGGCCTCGTTGTTCTCGCGCTTGTTTTTCACGTTCACGTACCCCGTGATCGCTGAGGGCAACACCAAGCAACTCAACAAGGAGGATTTGTGGCACCTTGAAGACAACCTGCAGACACTCAACGCAGCTGCGTCGTTCAAGACCAATTTCGAGCGTTCGAATGGCTCAGTGCTACGCGCGGCGTTGCGTACACACGCTGGGACTCTGGTCGCGTGTGGTCTGATCTCGCTTTTTACCATGGCAAGTGACGTGTTCGCGCCCGTGGTGCTTCACCACGTGATCGATGCGTTCACTGCTGTGAATGTCGATACAGAAGATCTCTGGATGTGGCTCGGCGTGTTCTTTGCGACCCGAGTCGTCAGCACTGTGCTTACCGGACAGAGAGTTGCGTGGACTGCTCTCATGGGAATGCGCCTGACGGCAGCGATCAAGACTCTGGTGTTTGAGAAGGCCATGCGACGTAGTGTCCAGAGCAAGAGTGACAGCAAGGCCGTGGAGATCGCCAACTTGTTCACGTCGGACGTACAAAGCGTGCAATGGGCAGCTGATCAGTTCAGCGGTGTGTGGGCACTTCCGTTGCAAATCGTTATCATCTTGTACATGCTGTACGATGTGTTGGGTGTCGCTTCTTTCGCTGGTGTAGTAGTCATCGGGCTCTCTCTTGTTGCGAGCACGTACATCACTAAGATATCTGGACAAGCGTTTGGGTCCATCATGGAGAATCAGGATACACGTATGAAGCTGATCAAGGAAGTCTTTGGAGCCATCCAAGTCGTGAAGCTCAATGCGTGGGAAGCTAAGTTTGTCGACAAAATCTTGAAAGTGCGAGAGCAAGAGCTCAGTGCCATCCGATACCGTACGTACCTCAACACGTTCAACTCGTTGGTGCTGTGGGGAACCCCGGTTCTGGTCTCCATTGCGTCATTTGCTGTGTATACGTTGGTGTTGGGTAACCAACTGACTGCTGCCACGGTGTTCACTGCGATGGCGTTGTTCAACGCCATTCGTGGCCCCCTCACCAACGTGCCTCGGACCATGTCCCAGTGCATCCAAGCCAAGGTCTCCCTTGACCGTATGGCTGACTTCCTCACTGTCGACGAGTATGATTCGACCAACGTCTCTCGTGATAACAACGCGTATCCTGCAAATGTCATGATCGAAATCAAGGACGGATCCTTCGGATGGTCCAAAGATACGCCACTGCTAAAAAACGTCAACCTCCAGGTCAAGAAGGGCGACCTCGTCGTCGTCCATGGTGCCGTCGGATCCGGCAAGTCGTCGTTGTGCTCGGCTCTGCTCGGTGAAATGGACAAGCTATCCGGCTCGGTGTTTGTGCGTGGCAGTGTGGCGTATTACTCGCAGCAAACGTGGATCCAGAACATGACGATCCGTGACAACATCTTGTTCGGCAAGGCGTATGACGAGAAAAAGTACCAACAAGTGTTGGACGCATGTGGTTTGTTGCCTGACTTGGCGCAGTTCCCAGCCGGTGACTCGACAGAGATCGGTCAGAAGGGTGTGAACTTGTCTGGTGGTCAGAAGGCTCGATTGTGTTTGGCTCGTGCGTGTTACTCGGATGCGGACGTGTTCATCTTGGATTCTCCGTTGGCTGCTGTGGATGCGGTGGTGCAGAGCGAGATCTTCAGCAAGTGTTTGTGTGGTTTGTTGGAGAGCAAGACGATTGTGTTGGTGACGCACGCTCCAGATATCATCGCGTCAGAGGCTGCGAACTACACGTTGGGGGTTGTGGATGGCGAGTTGATTGGTGATCGCAAGGACGCTGTGCAGCGCCGTAGTGCGTATGCGGCTCGTGTATCACCTCGCAAGGCGAAGAAGTCTGATTTGATTGACGGTGAGACGGTAAAGACTGATGCAGAGAAGAAGGAGGAGGGTCGTTTGGTGGACGAAGAATCGCGTGAAGAGGGTCGTGTATCGAAGGAAGTTTTCTTTCGGTATTTCAATGCACTCGGTGGTATCTCAGCATGCGTCTTGGTCGTCTTTATCTTGTTGCTCTGGCAAGCTTTCCAGATCTCGAGCGACTTGTGGCTGAGCCATTGGACTGGTCAAAAGCTTGGCGCCTACGACGAGTCCGAGACTGAGTACAACATGACCGTGTACGCGTTGCTTGGTTTGGGGACGGTGATCTTTGTCTTGGCACGTTCAATCACGATCGCACTATTGGGCATCTATGCGTCTCGTCATATGTTCGAAGGTATGACTCGTGCTTTATTGAAGGCTCCGATGCGGTTCTTCGATGCCAACCCGATCGGTCGTATTGTGAATCGCTATGGTGACGACATGTCTGCGATCGACTTTATGATTCCAATGGGTCTGGGAGCAGTTGTCTACCTCTCTTTTTTCATTGTGTGCCAGCTTGGAACGGCTATCTACACTCTCAAGATCCTGGGCGTGTTGGTTCTCCCTCTCGCGTACTTGTACTTCCGTCTCACGTCGGTTTACCTCGCTCCTTCTCGTGAAATCAGCCGCCTCATCCAAGTCAGTGATTCTCCTGTGCTCTCTCATGTGAGCAGTTCTGAAGAAGGACTCACGGTGATTCGCGCGTTTGGGCCAACTTATATTGAGCGAGCTGTCGCTGAAGCCGCATCGTTGATTGACAACTCGAACCGCACGTGGTTTGCTGAAGGGATGGTCGGCGAATGGTTCGAGATGCACATCCAACTGATCGGATGCGCGCTCGTGATTGTCATCGTCTCTGCGCTAGTGAGCCTCCACGAGTACCTGTCTCCTGGTCTTGTCGGCTTGGTGTTCACATACACACTCAATATCCAACAAGGTCTCGTTCAGCTGGTCGCTATTTGGGCCTGGCTAGAGATCCAAATGGTCTCTCCAGAGCGAATCCTAGAATATGCCTCAATTCCTCCAGAAGGAAACTCAAAACCTCTTGTCATCGAACCATCCGCACAATGGCCACAACAAGGATCCATTCGCTTCGATAACGTCGTCTTCAGCTACAAGCCGGGTGCCACGCCAGTGCTTAAGGGTCTCTCCTTCGACATCAAGAACAACGAGAAGATCGGTATCGTCGGTCGCACCGGCGCTGGCAAGTCCAGTCTCACCATGGCTCTCTTCCGTGTCAACGAACTCGAGTCCGGTCGTATCATGATCGACGGCACCGACATCTCGACCATGCCGCTGCAGTCGCTCCGATCAAGATTGTCCATCATCCCACAAGCACCTGTCCTCTTCAAGGGTCCACTGCGATCGTACATGGATCCATTCGACGAGTACACGGACGCGGAGATCTGGGAAGCGTTCGAGAAGGTGGAGATGAAGGATCAGATCGGTGCGTTGGAGGGTCAGCTATCGTACGAGTTGAGTGAGAACGGCGAGAACTTCAGTGTGGGTGAGCGTCAGATGTTGTGTATGGCTCGTGCGATGTTGACCAAGTCTCGTATCGTGGTGATGGATGAGGCGACGGCGTCGATCGATCACGCGACGGAGAAGAAGTTGCAGCACATGATCAATCGCGACTTTAAGGATGCGACGGTGTTGACGATTGCGCATCGTTTGGCGACGGTATTGGATTCGGATCGCATTATGGTGTTGAGCGATGGCAAGGTGGTGGAGTTTGATACGCCTCATAACTTGGTTGAGAATGAGGGTGGTGTGTTCTACGAGTTGGCGAAGGAAGGCGGGTATCTCGAACAGTTCCAGGCCAAGTAGTTTCTGAAGTGACGCTGACGTCCGCCTCAAGCTGACACCAAACATGTATACGCAACTGACTTTTGCTAGTGTGGCGTGGACGCCGATTGGGAAAAAACCGGAACAGGAAGTTGAAGTGCCGATCCTGGATGGTAAGGTATATATTAAGGTAGTACTAATGTGCACCTTTCGCTGCAATACATCCTCCATGCATACTAAAGTAAGCCATTGTAAATGTCATATTACGATACAAAGTTTGCAAAAGTAACCAAAACACGCTTCAAAAGTACAGCCTGGATAAATTCTTGTTCATGACAACAGCAGGAAATGCCCCATCACCACCGTGTTTTATCACGGCTTCAAATATCTTGTACAAAGTATGCCAGATGACCTGCAATCATTCCGTTCCGATCCCGCGGAATGACGGTAGACGGAAATCCTCGCGCGCCGAAACGTCCCTTTGCTTGCGCCAAGAAGAGAGGGTTATTGGGAATACGGGTTCCGACCCATCAGAAACCCATGAACCCACGACGCTTTAAGATCACCACACAAGCATTCGACGAGGAGTGAAGATGACAACGAAGACGACAACGAAGACGACAACGAAGACGGTGGCGGCGAACAAGGAGGTGGATGAGGTAGTCGTCGACATGGAGGTCGCGATGGAGGAGGTGGAAGGCGATGATGATGGCGATGACGAGAACGAGAACGAGCTGGAAGTACAAGTCCCAGTGAGGAGGTGAGAGTGGAGGTAACAAAGGAGATCAAGTAAGGAGCCTCTTGAAAGCTGCCATCACATCGAAGGCATTCCCTCCGCGCTTGTCCCTACCTGAAGCCCGACATGACGTGACACCGGTTAGATTGTTCGACATACCCACTCTCGTTTGGGTTCCCGAATCACTCAACACGAATGAGAGACCTGAATGCATTCGAGAAGGTTGTGATTGTACGCCTCAAGTAAAAAGCTACAGATCACGATTGGTGGAAGACGAGGCTCACAAGACGTTGCTCTTGTACATCAAATACACATGCAGCAACACTGTCGGAGCTCATCGACCGGCGTTTCCACAATAAGCAACGCTTACTTTGAGAAGTCTCCAACCGCTGCGTTACACTTTCCTTACATCAAGGGCCATAAGTATCGGGCCAGTCGCTCTTTGTTCGATCTTATCCACGACGGAATCAAGTCGGGTGATGGCCTCGCTTCGACTCTAATCGCTATCCAAAGACGACGAAAGAGCCGATACATGAGGCTGTTGGCTCTTTTTCATCGGCTTTTGATCGACAAACCCAAGGCTAAACCGCCCAGGCCCAAAACGCTGCAGGAGTATGATGACATCCACGGACGTCTCGACCACGGATCTGCGACGCTATTGTGGCTTCGGGCGACGGAAGCACACAGCAAGTTGTCGAACATGCTTATGCACTCGTTGGAAATACGGAACTGATTCGAATGGACCACTCGCAGAAGTATCCCAGTCATTTGAAGATACGAAAGGCGGATTGCGCTAGAGCGAACACGAAGAATCTCAAGTTACTTCTCATGGTTCAGAACGAGATTGGCCAGATTGTTGGATACACCCTTACTGAGTCGGAGAATCATGCTCAAACAAGAGGTTTGCTCGAAAAAGTGGTTCGTGATCGATTCCTAGCGACTCCACAGTGTGGTGACAAGTACATCATCTGCGACAACGTAAACCGAGAGCGGCATATGTTAAAGGAGGTGTTCGGTGAAAAGGCTTGTGTTCGCCAAGACCCATTCCATGTAATCCAGCGCGTGTCTGACCACATCGTCAAGGGTAAGGGCAAGGCCGTAGCGAAGCAATTGTCCGATGCATTGTACGTCGATTCTGGAAATGGCGACTTGCGCCCACCGAACGAAATGTCCGATATATTTCAACGTGTTGCTGCCAGCGTGAATCCTGACGACATAAAGACCATAGCGACTTGGAATGGTTGCATCAATTCCAACATTGAGCTAATCAAGCGTGGCGACCTGTCAGTCCCTTGTAATACGTATGAAGAAGGCGGCAGCCGCGTGAAAATTGTTTCGACTAGTCAGCTCGAAGGTCTTCACGCATGCTTGAAGCGTTTACTGACGCGAACGGTATCTCTACAAGTTGGTCTGCGCATGTTGGATATTTTCTTGATGGAGGTAAGTAGACTTATTCCTATTCTGTTTCACAATTACCCCGACTGACACTTCGCTCTAGTACAATCTGCGTATTGGTGCCAAGTTTGGTCGGAGTCCTGACATTGGAGACATGGATTTCTCTCAGTTATGCCAACTGAGTCTTGGAACTCACGATGCGAACGTGTCAACATCTCGCGAGGCTGAGTTCGCGCTAGACGTTCTGGAGAAAGGTTGCGACTTGCTCGACAAAGACCACGAAATGCCTGTCGAGTACCGCCACACAACTTCAATGGATTTTCCGTTCAAACGGTGGTCTTTCGCGTTCCCCAGCCTCTCAGTTGACGACGCTGAATTTATGCGTCGGATTGAGGAGATGGAAGAAAAGAGAGACGTTTAAGGCGTTCAGTGTGAAGACCTTCAGAGCAACCAGTGTCGCTATAGACAAGAACGCTGTTTTCAGAAGTTTGAAACTTGACAGGACGACGTCGAGGATTGCGGTCCACCTTCTCGTGACGAATACGCTGCAATGACATTGATCGTGCGATATCTGAAGTCATTTGCGACCGAGAGGCATGAGTTGGAGTGGCGTAAAAGTCCTGCCGTGGTGACAGCTCTGTTCAATCACCTGGGTGATAGTGGGAGAGGGATCGTTCTTGGCCGTGGACAAGAAATCATCTTATGACATTCGCCGTCGAAGCTACAGGACAATTGCGAAGTGGCTTAAGCAGTACAAGCCGAGTACGGACGAAGAAAGAGGCTCTACTCGTCAAGTCGAAGACAGTGACGTCAACAGTGAGAACTATTCAACTTTTAGCACAAACCAATTTACGATGGAAAACGAAATGCGCACGAGAATTTCGCACAGCACTTACTGTTCACGCTTATGCGAGACTCTAGCGGTATGAGATCGAAGAGGATCGAGTTTTGCCACCTGTACAACCTCATGGCGGCAACATGTGATGAGATTCGCCCGCGTTCCGAGCGAGCCTTGATCACCGCCTGGAACACTATGTCGAAGTCTGATTTGCGCCAAGGGAAGAATCAAACAAAAGACAGTGAAGATCAAGAAGAGAAGCAAGATGAGGAGTGCGAAAGTGCAGATGCAGAGGAGTATGAAGAGGACGACCAGTGCGGCAACACGCGGATCAGGCTTGATATGTCATGTGAAGAGTTGCTACGAATCATCGGTCAGGGTGACTCGGAACCAATTTGTCTGCCTCGTGACGAAGGTCAATCATCTCTTCCTGCGGCATGCTCAGTTCCAGGGTACTCCACAGCCATCCACCAACCCCAGGAACCACAATGCCTGCCTACATGTGTACAGCCCTCATTGCTGGAGCTCGAGCTATCGCAACACCACCCAGTTGTCGAATCTTTACCATCGACTCGTGAAGATCTTCCAGTACCAAATCCCCACGGTATCAAACTAGCATTCACAGATGAGGAACTGGAGCCACTCAGAGAGTTGAGTAGAAAGCTCCTGAGAAAGAAAAACAAGTGGAGCCGCATTCACGAAGAGTTCAAGAGAAGCTTCCCCGACACCGACTTGAGTCTTGATGCCTTGCGAAAGAGAATCGACGGTAGAAAAATCGCGAGCCTCACGACCACAAGAAGCAGATGCTGCCGAAACAACGAGAAGCTTGTCACCGCCACTCAGCGAAAGCGCTTCGATAGCTCATTCTCGGGTACCAGCAGCTCAGCAACCTCCTCAGCTTCAGGTTCAGGCGGCGCCGCCCCCCGGCAGGGCATGTTCCAAGTGCAAGAAAACCTATTTGAAATGCCGTGAGAATCCGGGTTGGCCATGGTTTGTGCCGCCCGCGCCACTCGGTACTGGATCCATTCGCAGCTTCTTCCCAGCGTTGCAGCTCATCCGAGTGATTGTGCCATTCATGTCATTGATTTAAATAAACCTTCAACATAAAACCTAGTTGTGCGATGTACGAGGACATGTCAGTTCGGACATGTCAGTTCGGACTAAGACGGACGCAAACGGACCCAAACGGACAAAGTGTCCCTCGGACATCCCCCCCCCCCCCGTCGGAGGAAGCCTTGTGAGTGCGCTTGGTGTTTGCGTGTCTGTAGCTCACTCAGCAATTCGCGTGGTGAACGCACGTTCGGTGCTTCAACATGACCAAGAAGACGTCGACGTTACTCCAGCAAAAGGACCGAGAAGGTTATGGTACACTCCATGATGTTACTCTAGAGCATGAAGTCGGACGACCACCGCCACTCCCCAAGGCCTCGTGGTTCTCCCGTCTGCTCTTCACCTTCACCTATCCAGTGATCGCCGAGGGCAACAAGAGACAACTCAACAGGGAAGACCTGTGGAAGCTGGAAGACGACCTCCAGACGGCCAACGCGGCGGCGGTGTTCAAGGCCAACTTTGAGCGTTCGAACGGCTCGGTGCTGCGTGCAGTGCTCCGTACGTATGCAGGGACTCTGGCCGCGTGTGCTTTCGTGTCGCTGTTTTCCATGGCAAATGATGTGTTTGCGCCAGTGGTGCTTCATCACGTCATTACTGCTTTCACTGCAGTGAGGGTCGATACGGAGGATCTCTGGTTGTGGCTTGGTGTCTTCTTCGCGACACGGATTGCTAGCACGTTGCTAACGGGACAAAGCGGTGCGTGGACCACACTCATGGGATTGCGCCTGACGGCCTCCATCAAGACTTTGGTGTTTGAGAAGGCCATGCGACGCAGTGTCCAGAGCAAGAACGACAGCAAGACCGTGGAGATTGCCAACTTGTTCACGTCGGATGTGCTCAATGTACAATGGGCAGCTGATCAGTTCAGCAGTGTTTGGGTGCTTCCGTTGCAAATCATCATCATTTTGTACATGTTGTATAATGTGCTGGGTGTCGCTTCTTTCGCTGGTCTTGCGGTTATTGGAATCTCGCTTATCGGGAGCGCTTACATCACCAAGATCTCAGGTCAGGCGTTTGGAACCATTATGCAATGTCAGGATACACGCATGAAGTTGATCAAGGAAGTGTTTGGAGCCATCCAAGTCGTAAAGTTCAATGCGTGGGAAGCCAAGTTTGTCGACAAAATCTTGAAAGTGCGAGAGCAAGAGCTCAGTGCCATCCGATACCGTGCGTACCTCAACATGTTCAACTCGTTGGTGCTGTGGGGAACCCCAGTTCTGGTCTCCATTGCGTCATTTGCTGTGTATACGTTGGTGTTGGGTAACCAACTGACTGCTGCCACGGTGTTCACTGCGATGGCGTTGTTCAACGCCATTCGTGGCCCCCTCACCAACGTGCCTCGGACCATGTCCCAGTGCATCCAAGCCAAGGTCTCCCTTGACCGTATGGCTGACTTCCTCACTGTCGACGAGTATGATTCGACCAACGTCTCTCGTGATAACAACGCGTATCCTGCAAATGTCATGATCGAAATCAAGGACGGATCCTTCGGATGGTCCAAAGATACGCCACTGCTAAAAAACGTCAACCTCCAGGTCAAGAAGGGCGACCTCGTCGTCGTCCATGGTGCCGTCGGATCCGGCAAGTCGTCGTTGTGCTCGGCTCTGCTCGGTGAAATGGACAAGCTATCCGGCTCGGTGTTTGTGCGTGGCAGTGTGGCGTATTACTCGCAGCAAACGTGGATCCAGAACATGACGATCCGTGACAACATCTTGTTCGGCAAGGCGTATGACGAGAAAAAGTACCAACAAGTGTTGGACGCATGTGGTTTGTTGCCTGACTTGGCGCAGTTCCCAGCCGGTGACTCGACAGAGATCGGTCAGAAGGGTGTGAACTTGTCTGGTGGTCAGAAGGCTCGATTGTGTTTGGCTCGTGCGTGTTACTCGGATGCGGACGTGTTCATCTTGGATTCTCCGTTGGCTGCTGTGGATGCGGTGGTGCAGAGCGAGATCTTCAGCAAGTGTTTGTGTGGTTTGTTGGAGAGCAAGACGATTGTGTTGGTGACGCACGCTCCAGATATCATCGCGTCAGAGGCTGCGAACTACACGTTGGGGGTTGTGGATGGCGAGTTGATTGGTGATCGCAAGGACGCTGTGCAGCGCCGTAGTGCGTATGCGGCTCGTGTATCACCTCGCAAGGCGAAGAAGTCTGATTTGATTGACGGTGAGACGGTAAAGACTGATGCAGAGAAGAAGGAGGAGGGTCGTTTGGTGGACGAAGAATCGCGTGAAGAGGGTCGTGTATCGAAGGAAGTGTTCTTTCGGTATTTCAATGCACTCGGCGGTATCCCAGCATGCGTCTTGGTCGTCTTTATCTTGTTGCTCTGGCAAGCTTTCCAGATCTCGAGCGACTTGTGGCTGAGCCATTGGACTGGTCAAAAGCTTGGCGCCTACGACGAGTCCGAGACTGAGTACAACATGACCGTGTACGCGTTGCTTGGTTTGGGGACGGTGATCTTTGTCTTGGCACGTTCAATCACGATCGCACTATTGGGCATCTATGCGTCTCGTCATATGTTCGAAGGTATGACTCGTGCTTTATTGAAGGCTCCGATGCGGTTCTTCGATGCCAACCCGATCGGTCGTATTGTGAATCGCTATGGTGACGACATGTCTGCGATCGACTTTATGATTCCAATGGGTCTGGGAGCAGTTGTGTTCCTCACCTTCTTCATCGTGTGTCAGCTCGGAACTGCTGTCTACACGGTTAAGCTCCTGGGCATTTTCGTCTTGCCATTGATGTACTTGTACGTCCGTCTTACGTCGGTTTACCTCGCTCCTTCTCGAGAGGTTAGTAGGCTTGTCCAAGTGAGCGACTCCCCCGTGCTGTCTCATGTGAGCAGTTCGGAGGAGGGTATCACCGTTATTCGCGCTTTTGGACCGGCTTACGTCGAACGCGCTGTCGCCGAAGCCGTTGCCCGCATCGATAACGCGAATCGCATGTGGTTCGGTCAAGGAATGTTGGCAGAATGGTTCGAGGTTCATATTCAATTAATCGGGTGCGCGCTTGTGATTGTGATCGTCTCTGCTCTGGTTTATCTGCACGAGTATCTCTCGCCAGGACTTGTCGGTTTGGCGTTCACGTACACCCTCAACATTCAGCTTGGTCTCGTCCAGGTCGCGGGTATTTGGGCGTGGATCGAGACCCGGATGGTTTGCCCAGAGCGAATCCTAGAATATGCCTCAATTCCTCCAGAAGGAAACTCAAAACCTCTTGTCATCGAACCATCCGCACAATGGCCACAACAAGGATCCATTCGCTTCGATAACGTCGTCTTCAGCTACAAGCCGGGCGCCACGCCAGTGCTTAAGGGTCTCTCCTTCGACATCAAGAACAACGAGAAGATCGGTATCGTCGGTCGCACCGGCGCTGGCAAGTCCAGTCTCACCATGGCTCTCTTCCGTGTCAACGAACTCGAGTCCGGTCGTATCATGATCGACGGCACCGACATCTCGACCATGCCGTTGCAGTCACTCCGATCAAGATTGTCCATCATCCCACAAGCACCTGTCCTCTTCAAGGGTCCACTGCGATCGTACATGGATCCATTCGACGAGTACACGGACGCGGAGATCTGGGAAGCGTTCGAGAAGGTGGAGATGAAGGATCAGATCGGTGCGTTGGAGGGTCAGCTGTCGTACGAGTTGAGCGAGAACGGCGAGAACTTCAGTGTGGGCGAGCGTCAGATGTTGTGTATGGCTCGTGCGATGTTGACCAAGTCTCGTATCGTGGTGATGGATGAGGCGACGGCGTCGATCGATCACGCGACGGAGAAGAAGTTGCAGCACATGATCAACCGTGACTTCAAGGAGGCGACGGTATTGACAATTGCGCATCGTTTGGCGACGGTATTGGATTCGGATCGCATTATGGTGTTGAGCGATGGCAAGGTGGTGGAGTTTGATACGCCTCATAACTTGGTTGAGAATGAGGGTGGTGTGTTCTACGAGTTGGCGAAGGAAGGCGGGTATCTCGAACAGTTTCAGGCGAAGTAAGTCCATGTAAGAATCTGTAGTCAGGAAAGCTAGATTAACGCCTCGGTGGAAAGGCGACTAATCACTTCAGTGCAAGCATACTAGTAATCTGGTTGCAAGTCGAACGACACGATGGTATCGTCTCTTGTGCACAGCACACATCACTTCAGCGGCCGAATGCATGGCTGCACACACAGGATATCAGAAGTGCGACTGGTGAAACATTACATACTGAAATCGAAATTAGCTGGATGTATAGCTGTTTCGAACTTTGAAGTATGTATACATTCATGGCCGTATATCGGACTTACCGTGCTCGGGGGAATCATCACAGGTATACACTATTCACAGCCACTGACCACAGTGGCACTCCGTTGAATATGTATACTATCCGGACACGGCTGCGCCGCACGTCACCACCCAGCAAACACGGCCCAAGTGAGGCTTCTTCTTCGTTTCACAAGATCGCCGAAGGATTCGTGAGCGTTACGCACGAAGTTGATGTGCAATCCCACGAGCTTGGTGTGCAATCTCCGTGGTATGATGAGCAATACTGAGCGGCGGATTCTGGGTGACGCCAAATACCCTGAAAAAGTACCCACTGCCTCGTCGAAGACAAAACACACCGACCGGATAACTCATTTACGACAACATCGCCACCAATTCATGGTGCAATCACATGATCTAATCCACAACAAGGTGCAAATGCCTTGAGTGGCTGGGCTCAGCGAGCCAAAAGACATTTGTTGCCACCATATTTTGAAAATCGACCTGATATCAGGTCCCATCTCACTGTGCATCGGCGGAATGATGGTCAAGGGAAAGAAAGGAAAGGAAACAGTAGGGATGACCACTCGGCCAGTGCATCGACGGCGGCTGTGTGTCCTTCATGACGACGCCGAGGAAGACCAGGCGCCCCTCTCACACGTCCAGTGACTCTGGGTGTCGTCCTGTGCGAAGAATGGTGGCGCTCAGAGGATCGCAAAAGCTCATTCGGCAATCTGCGGCAGTGAGCACAAGTTGAACATGACCAAGACGTCGACGCTGCTCCAGCAGAAAGACAAGGGCGGCTACGGCACGCTCCAGGACGTTGCCCTGGGGCATACGGATGGCCGTGCGCCACCGCTTTCCAAGGCCTCGTGGTTCTCGCGCTTGTTCTTCACGTTCACGTACCCAGTGATCGTCGAGGGCAACAACAAGCAACTCAGCCTGGAAGACATGTGGAAGCTAGAAGACGACCTGCAGACGGCGAATGCGACCGCGCTGTTCAAGGCCAACTTTGAGCGCTCGAACGGCTCCGTGCTGCGTGCGGCACTCCGTACACACGCTGGTACTCTTGTTGCATGTGGATTGGTTTCGCTCTTCAACATGGCTAGTGAGCTGTTTGCCCCAGTGGTGCTTCACCACGTGATTGACGGACTCACCGCTGTGGAGGTTGACACACAAGACCTGTGGATGTGGCTCGGTGTTTTCTTTGCGGCTCGTATCCTCAGTACACTGCTGACCGGACAGAGTGGCTCGTGGAATACGTTCCTGGGATTGCGCGTGACCGCGTCTCTCAAGACTCTGGTGTTTGAGAAGGCCATGCGACGCAGTGTCCAGAGCAAGAACGACAGCAAAGCTGTGGAGATCGCCAATCTTTTCTCTTCGGACGTGCTCAGTGTTCAGTTTGCCGCTGCTCAATTCAGTGCTGTGTGGGTGCTTCCACTGCGGATCCTCATCACCATGTACATGTTGTACAATGTGCTGGGTGTTGCTTCGTTTGCTGGTCTTGCGATCATCGGTCTCTCTTTCGTAGCGAACTCGTATATAGCCAAAAAGTCTGGTCAGGCGTTCCGATCCATCATGGAGACTCAAGATGCTCGCATGAAGCTAGTCAAGGAAGTGTTCGGAGCCATTCAGATTGTGAAACTCAATGCCTGGGAGGCCAAATTCGGTGAAAAGCTTCTCGAAGTGCGTGAGGAAGAGCTCAGTACGCTCCGATACCGTGCTTATCTCAACGTGGCCAGCTCAGTGGTGATGTGGGGAACGCATGTTCTTGTCTCAACTGCGTCGTTCAGCGTGTACACGTTGGTGTTGGGTAACCAGCTGACTGCTGCCACTGTGTTTACTTCCATGGCGTTGTTCAACGCCATTCGTGACCCACTGTCCAACGCACCTCGAATCATGTCGCTGTGCATTCAGGCCAAGGTATCGCTTGACCGTATGTCCGACTTCCTCACCATCGACGAGTACGACAACACTAACGTCTCTCGCGACGGGAACGCGCATTCTGCTGATGTCATGGTCGAAATCAAGGACGGATCCTTTGGATGGACCATGGACACCCCAGTACTCAAGAACGTCAACATCCAGGTCAAGAAAGGTGACCTCGTCGTCGTCCATGGTGCCGTCGGATCCGGCAAGTCGTCGTTGTGCTCGGCTCTGCTCGGTGAAATGGACAAGCTATCCGGCTCGGTGTTTGTGCGTGGTCGCGTGGCGTACTACTCGCAGCAGACGTGGATCCAGAACATGACGATCCGCGACAACATCTTGTTCGGCAAGGCATACGACGAGAAAAAGTACCAACAAGTGTTGATTGCGTGTGGTTTGTTGCCTGATTTGGCGCAATTCCAAGCCGGTGACTCGACGGAGATCGGTGAGAGAGGTATCAATTTGTCTGGCGGTCAGAAGGCTCGTTTGTGTTTGGCTCGTGCGTGTTACTCGGATGCGGATGTGTTCATCTTGGATTCTCCGTTGGCTGCTGTGGATGCGGTGGTGCAGAGCGAGATCTTCAGCAAGTGTTTGTGTGGTTTGTTGGAGAGCAAGACGATTGTGTTGGTGACGCACGCTCCAGATATCATCGCGTCGGAGGCTGCGAACTACAAATTGGAGATCGTTGACGGTGTAGTGTTTGGTGACCGGAAGAATGTGGTCCGACGACGCAGTGCGTTTGCCACTCATGTGTCTCCTCGCAAGATGAACACTGTGGATGGCGATTCCGAGGCTAAGACGGATGCTGGAAAGAAGGAGGAAGGTCGTCTGGTAGAAGATGAGGATCGGAAAGAAGGTCGCGTGTCGAAGGATGTGTTCTTCCAGTACCTCAGTGCCCTTGGTGGTATCCCAGCGGGTCTGTTGGTTCTTGTTCTCTTGTCCCTCTGGCAAGGTTTTCAAATCTCGAGCGACTTGTGGTTGAGCCACTGGACTGGCCAACGTCAAGGCACCGATGGTGATTCTCACGCCGCGTTCAACATGATGATCTACGCGCTGCTCAGTTTGGGAACTGTGATTTTCGTGATGGGACGTGCCATCACGCTCTCACTTTTGGGTATCCGCGCTTCTCGCCACTTGTTTGAGCGTATGACTCGCTCTCTGTTGAGTGCCCCGATGCGATTCTTTGATGCCAATCCGTTTGGTCGTATTATCAATCGTTATGGTGATGATATGTCTTCTGTCGACACGATGCTTCCGATGGTTGTTGGTGGTGCTGTGTACACCGGTTTCTTCATCTTGTGTCAGCTTGGTACTGCTGTTTACGCCGTCAAGATCCTGGGAGTCTTTATTCTTCCACTTGCGTACTTGTACGTGCGCATCACCTTAGTCTACCTCGCGCCGTCCCGTGAAATCAGTCGACTTGTTCAGGTCGTCGAATCGCCAGTGCTCTCCCATGTAAGCAGTTCTGAAGAGGGTATCATGGTCATCCGTGCCTTTGGGCCTGCTCACGTTGACCGAACCATCAACGAAGCCGTGTCGTTGATCGACAACTCGAACCTCATGTGGTTTGCCGAAGGCATGGTTGCTGAGTGGTTCGAGATGCACATTCAGCTGATCGGATGTGCTCTTCTCGTCGTGATTGTTTCGGCGCTTGTCCACATGCACGAGTATCTCTCACCAGGCCTTATCGGCTTGGTGTTCACGTACACTCTCAGCATCCAGCAAGGTCTCGAAATGCTTGTCCGCGCCTGGACATTCCTGGAGAACCAAATGGTGTCTCCAGAGCGAATTCTCGAGTACGTTTCGATCCCATCGGAAGGAAGCTTGAAGCCTCTTGTCATCGAGCCGTCCACTCAGTGGCCTCAACAAGGATCCATCCACTTCGACAACGTCGTATTCAGCTACAAGCCGGGTGCCACTCCAGTCCTCAAGAACATCTCCTTCGACATCAAGAACAACGAGAAGATTGGTATCGTCGGTCGCACTGGTGCCGGCAAGTCCAGTCTCACCATGGCTCTCTTCCGTGTCAACGAACTCGAGTCCGGTCGTATCATGATCGACGGCACCGACATCTCGACCATGCCGCTCCAGTCACTCCGATCAAGATTGTCCATCATCCCACAAGCACCTGTCCTCTTCAAGGGTCCACTGCGATCGTACATGGATCCATTCGACGAGTACACGGACGCGGAGATCTGGGAAGCGTTCGAGAAGGTGGAGATGAAGGATCAGATCGGTGCGTTGGAGGGTCAGCTGTCGTACAAGTTGAGCGAGAACGGCGAGAACTTCAGTGTGGGTGAGCGTCAGATGTTGTGTATGGCTCGTGCGATGTTGACCAAGTCTCGTATCGTGGTGATGGATGAGGCGACGGCGTCGATCGATCACGCGACGGAGAAGAAGTTGCAGCACATGATCAACCGTGACTTCAAGGAGGCGACGGTATTGACGATTGCGCATCGTTTGGCGACGGTATTGGATTCGGATCGCATCATGGTATTGAGCGATGGCAAGGTGGTGGAGTTTGATACACCTCACAACTTGGTTGAGAATGAGGGTGGTGTGTTCTACGAGCTGGCGAAGGAAGGTGGTTATCTCGAGCAGTTCCAGGCCAAGTAATTGCGCTTTTCATGATTAGTGGTAGATATGAAGGTGCTGTTCGAAATGGTACCGTGCTTATACATCGTTATGCTTACTATCTATGCCTCGAGGAAGGCCATCGTCTCATACTACTCTTACATTATGCTACACGCAGCGAGGCCGCCGTCTGCTTCTGTTCCTTCGCCACAAGGCTGCAACTTGCCGATGAAGCACTTCTCGAGCTTGCGTCGTGCCGCTTTTGAATGGAACTGCATGTCGTCGTAGCAGTCAAAGCCACCGGCTTTCCTCAAGATCGACCGCGTGCCACCTGGATGCCGGTCCAGCACACCCGTGACGTCGTACACCGACTTGGCCGAGACGATCCAACACGACTCGGATGTTGTGTGCAGGCGGACTTCGCACAGACAGAGCTTGGGCGTGGACGAACATCGTTCTTCGACGACAGGAGCTTCTTCGACCTCCGTCTTGAGCTCCATGGCCCTGGTCTTTCTGGACAACGCCGCGTCTCCATCGTCCGCTGGGTCAGTCGGGATCACTCCACTGGAACTCAGGATGACGCTCTTGCCTCGACGCTGTTGCGTGGGCGTCTTGGGTGTGGCCAGTGGGCGTTGCTGTGGGTCATCGCCGACCAAGTCCTCGATCGATAGATGGGCCATGCCGAACGACGGGACGAGTGTGTCGAGTGGCCGACACGCCTCTGGCGCGCAGTCG
Organism: Pythium oligandrum; assembly: GCA_020085045.1. Lineage (NCBI taxonomy): Eukaryota > Oomycota > Peronosporomycetes > Pythiales > Pythiaceae > Pythium > Pythium oligandrum. The sequence goes on from JAHRIK010000002.1 coordinate 526,164, forward strand.
CCCTTGCTCCCGTCATTTTCCATCAACAGCGCCACGCGACTGCGGGCGGGGCCGGCGTCTTCGTAGTCCACTTCGATCACTTTGACGGCTTTGGTCGGCGAGAGCACGTCGACCGCGGCTTCTTCCAGGTCCAGCTCATGACTCTGCTGGTTGCTCTCGCTCTCGCTCGGCCGTCGCGCGCGTCCGGAGCGCCGTCGCTGCCGCGTCGTCATCCCTTCCTCCCTCGTCTCCTCCGTCGACTCCCTCACGGCAAAGCCCACCATCTTTTCCGGTTCGTCTTTCATGCACGCGGGGAAACAAGGCTCTTGTGACGCTTGTAGTAGACGTACGGACTCGGCAGTTGCCGCGCCGGCCGTCGCAGAAGCAGCTGGTGCCGCACATGCGAGTGGCGTCGTCTTGAGGACGCGCAGGCCGCACGCACACAGCGTCTTGGCCTGACCTTCACACATGGCTTCCGGTGGTGCCTTGCCGGAACGAGGAGTGCCATGCGCAGCCATTTGGAAAGATTTCCGCGTGCGTGGCTCTGGCCCAGCGGTAAAATACGAGGGAAACCCTCTGGTAGAAGGTATGGACCTGCGAGAGTTGATGGATGGAGATTCAGTGGTATCGCGTAATACAGGGAGGACGCAAGTGGCTTGTCGCTTAGGTCGATGGGGATTGGTGCGCGCCACGTGTCCGGGTTTTAGCCAATCAGACGAGAGGTAAATTACATTCGAAGACACCGTCGTTTGGAGAGAGGTGGGAGAATATCAACTGTCCCGTTGAATTATTATAAGAAGGTTCTTCTAAGCTGATTTTGTATCATTTCTCATAAAGTACAATCATACGAATAGGGATAGAATTGGTTTGTAGAGGTGGTTTCCGCTGACGCTTGGAGCCATCTCAGCATGACGCCATCGCCTTCTTCGCGTCGTCTTCTCCGTGTCTTCCACGGGCCCACGCGGCTCGTCAAGCGTCCGGAAGCCTGTCTCCATCCTTCAAGACCCTTTATGAATCGATCTCATGTCCAGCACATCGTCTCTTTGCGTCACAGTGTCCGACAACCACTTCCGAATGACCTATTCACGCTGCTTGGCGCCTCTGGCTTCGTATCAATGTACGCCTGTCGTGTAAACAGCGCGGTTCTTGTATTGTAACGCCGATGCTCCAGCTTCCCGACCCTTGCTGCTATCACTCGACGCCATCATCACCGGTCCCACAGGCCTGGAACCAGCGTCGCCTCGTACGTCAATCTCGTGGAGCTCCATGTCCATGCGGTTGAGTGGTCGGTATCACAAATGCCGCTGCGGCTACGTCCGTGCCGTGCCTGTTTCAGTCACGAGCCGCTGTTTCTGTCTCTATTCCTGTCGTCCTCCTTCCATCGGACACTCTGTCTGGTCGTGCCATGGCGTCGAGCGACCACCCCGTCTTCCAGCGCCTCTCGCGGCTGCAGCTCGTGGCGCGTCGACGCAACATTGGCTACCAGACGCTCGTCTTCCAGTCCTCGGAGCCTCGCACCGAACGATGCAAACACTGCGGACGGCAGTTCAGTACGGACTGGAAGGCGTTCCTGTGTCATGTCTGCGGACTCTGGGTCTGTCAGCCGTGCTCATGCGTCCTAGAACGCGAACGCGAGCTCCAGTACATCACCTTCATCCGATCGTGTATCGACTGCGTCTCCATGCTCAACAAGTGGTCGGATGCCGACCTCTTTACCGAGTTTGCGACGCATCCGTGGGTTGTGTCGAGTTCCAAGAAGCAGATCTCGCTGACACTAGCGGACACGCTGCGTATCAAGAAGGAGTCGCGGCACGCGGTCTTGACCGTGCTCAAGTACCTGGGGAAGGCAGTCGATCCGGACGCTTTGTATCTCGATACCATTGAAGAGGACGAGTGGATCGCAGCCACGACCGAGTGCAACGTCTCCCATCCCTCGGACGTCGACGTGAACTCGTTGGAAACGCCGACAGAGCGTGTCCACCACCTCGTTCAGCTGTGTTTCGAAGTGGAGATCCCAGAAGTACCCCTGGGAGATTGTGTATTCGCAGAATCTGATGGAACGCGATACTATGCGCTGCGTTACGACGATCCCGATGAACCTAGTGACGCTCCCTGTGTACCAGACGAAGACGAGCGTCTGCGGACCATTGAGGAGTACGGCTCTATCACTCGAAGCCTCAACACGCCACTGATGCAGCTAATCTGTGCCCTGGTAGCCAAAGAACTGGACGTCTGGAGCGCGTTCATCACAATGGTCAAAGACAAGACTCAGTTCCTCGTCGCGGCTCCGCCAGGGTGTCCGTGTTCCATGGCGCTCAAGCGCTCTCAGTCGTTTTGTGCCTATGCGTTGGCGTCGCCGCGCCCTTTCATGGTTCGCGATGCGTCGATGGACATCCGCTTTCGAAATCTGGATGTTGTTCGAGGTGGCTCGCATTTGGTCTATTACATAGCGTTCCCGATCGTCGACGAAAACGGCAAGACGGTGGCGTTGCTCTGCGCACTCGACTCCAAGCCACATAAGAGCATCACCACGATGCAATATTCGGTCATGCAACGACTCGCCGCCATGACAAGTTCGTTCTTGCAGAAGATTGTTGACCAATGTGAGCAATAGTCACTGGTCACAGCGCTGTTCTAGATCAAAGTGTACTTCACGTTATCTCTGGTCTGCTAACGCGTTTTCAACCCGCAACCTGTCGTTTTGTCCCACATGTAGTGCAGGCCGCACCCATTGGGAAGACCCTTGATACTGTGTCCACATGCGCTCCTCGGGCATTCGTGAGCGATTTTCGTGTATGGGACACCTTTGTTCGTGGCTTGAAGCGAGTTGAACGCAGGCAGAAAAAGAATCGAACGCAAATAAATGGGATGCATCGCTCGCGAGCCTATTCTGGCCAAGCTACCGAGGTCTTCACTTCACTCAGGCGACTATTTGCCCAGTGAAACGTCTTCGAGTGCGCAGTCTCTGGTGTTTGCAGAGGACAGACCGCAATGCCGTCGACCGGCACCGCCACCAGCGACCATCCTGTCTTCAAACGTCTCTCTCGTGACCAGCTCGTGGCGCGACGACGCAACATCGGCTACCAGACGCTCATCTTCCAGTCGTCGCTGCCTCGAGCTGAGCGATGCAAGCACTGTGGACGCCGGTTCAATAACGTGTGGAAAGAGTATCTCTGCCATGTCTGCGGTCTCTGGGTTTGCCAACCATGCTCGCTTGTGTTGGAGCGCGAGCGCGTGTTGCAGTACGTCACGTTCATGCGATCGTGTGTGGGTTGTCTGTTGATGCTCAACAAGTGGGCGGATACCATCCAGCTGACCGAGTTTGCGATGCATCCGTGGGTTGTGTCGAGCTCAAAGCGCCAGATCTCGTTGACTCTGTCGGACGCACTACGCACCAAGAAGGAGTCGCGTCGTGCCGTGTTGCTACTGCTCAACCAACTGGGAATGCCTGTGGATCCAAATGACTCGTTTCTCGACGGTATCCACGAGGACGACTGGGTCGCGGCGACGACGGAAGGCAGTGTTGGCGTCTCACAGTCACCCGAAGCGCACGAGAACGCGGTGAAAACGTCCGTAGAATGTGTCCAACACCTGGTTCAGCAGTGCTTTGATGTCGTCATCCCGGAATTGGCTCTGAAAGACTGCGTGTTCGCGGAATCCGATGGAATACGACATTACGCTCTGCAATACAACAGTCCAGACCAACCGCCCGAGTCTCCTCCCGTCCCAGACGAAGACAAGCGTCTCCATACTCTTGCGGGCTACGGCCAAGTCCTGAGAAGCCTCAACACGCCACTTCTCCAGCTCATTTGCGACTTGGTGGCGAAAGAACTCGAAGCATGGAGCTCGTTTATCACGATGGTCAAAGCCAAAGTGCAGTTCATGGTCGCAGCTCCGCCTGGATGTCCTTGCTCGACGGCGCTCAAGCGTTCCGAATGCTTCTGCTCCTTCGCGCTGACGTCTTCCCGGCCGTTCCTCATCCGAGACACCTCGATGGACATCCGCTTCCGCAACATTGAGATCGCCCGTGGTGGACAGTTGATGTTCTACATTGCGTTCCCCATTGTCGACGAAGCGGGTGTGACGGTCGCTTTCCTCTGTGCACTTGATCACAAGCCACGCAAATGCGTCACCACAATGCAGTATTCCGTCATGAAACGACTCGCGGCGGTCGTGAGCGCGCTCTGGAAGGACATTGTCAATCAGAACGAGCTGTAAAGTGAGGCCGTTGGCGTTCTTGGAGTCGACAGCGGCTGTACCGCAAGTGGACAAGCGTGGGCAGTGGAGAAGAGAGATGATTTCTAACGTGTTCGTTGGTGTTCTGACGGAAAGATGCCATTCATGGCATGGGCAGATCGACGATCGGTACGCAAATACATGCCCTGCATGGTGCCTATTCTTACCCAGTCGCGAAGGGCGAAGACGAATGCATGCGCAACCGACTCGATTACCCAGTGAACGAGAGTGTACACTGACGAAAGATCATGCCGTCGACCGGCACTACCACCAGCGACCATCCCATCTTCCGGCGGCTTTCTCGCGACCAGCTCGTGGCGCGACGACGCAACATTGGATACCAGACACTCACCTTCCAGCCGACTGGGCCACGCACCTCACGGTGTAAACAATGCGGTCGCCCATTCAACAGTGTGTGGAAAGAGTATCTCTGCCATGTGTGCGGTCTCTGGGTTTGTTTGCCGTGTTCCTTCGTGTTGGAGCGTGAGCGAGAGCTGCAGTACATCACGTTCATGCGGTCGTGTGTAAGCTGTCAGTCGATGCTCACCAAGTGGTCGGACGCTGATCAATTGACGGAGTTTGTCTCGTTGCCATGGGTCGTCGCCTCGTCCAAGCGCCAGCTCTCGTTGACACTGTCGGACACACTGCGGACCAAGCAGGAGTCGCGTCGATCTGTGCTGACTGTGCTCAAGTACCTCGGTCGTCCGGTGGATCCAGCTGCGTCATTCTTGGATACTATCCAAGAGGCCGACTGGGTGTCAGCCATGACCGAATGCGTTGTCGGTACTTCCCGAGACTCGGTGGAAACTGAGAGTTCCATGACGTCGACCGAGCGCGTCCAGCATCTGATTCAGCAGTGCTTTGAGGTTAATATCCCAGACATGGCCCTTGAAGACTGTGTGTTTGCGGAAGCCGACGGCACGCGGCACTACCCACTGCTCTACAACGACCCCGATGAGCCTCCGAATCCACCTGTGCTCCAAAGCGAAGCTGATCTACAGGACGCTATCACCAAGTACGGACTGCTCCAGGGCCATCTCAACACGCCGACCATGCAACTCATCTGTGACTTGGCCAACAAAGAATTCGACGGGTGGAACGCCTTTGTCTCGCTGGTAAATGACGACATGCAGACAGTCGCCGCGTGCTCGCCTGGGTGTCCCTGTGGTCTCATGCTCAAGCGCTCCGAGTCGTTCTGCGGGTACGCCTTCGCCTCGCCACTTCCTTTCCTGGTCCGTGATGCCTCGCTAGACATTCGTTTCCGGAATTTCGAGACGGTGCGTGGCTCGAACATTAGGTTTTACGTGGCATTTCCGATTATTGTCGACACGGGCAAGACCGCCGCGTTGCTCTGTGTCTTGGATACCAAGCCGCGCAAGGTCCTCACGACGATGCAGTACGCGATCATGAAGCGGCTTGCCGCTGTCGTGAGTGGCATCATTCGTGATCTAGACACTTCCATTGCGACAAAGTGAGCGATGGAGTCAATATACTGGCACCTAGGACACTGTTAACCAGTCCAGATTTGGGTTTCCCGATCATTGCGGTGAAACGTACTGGGATGCCCGTCGAAAACACTAGGATTCACAGTTGCTGGAAGGTATCCTCGGCCAGGACAAACTTGGCACGAATCCAAGTGGCGCTCAGTTTATTCTCGGCGACGTTCCGTCTCCTTTACCATGCTTCATCGTTGTGCACCATTGAAAGATTATCAGTTGTTGGGGACACTACACAGTGGCCATCTGCAATGCCGTCAACCACCATCGCCACCAGCGATCACCCCGTCTTCAAGCGCTTCTCGAGACAGCAACTCGTCACGCGACGACGCAACATTGGATACCAGACGCTCGTCCTCCAGCCCACGTTCCCACGCGCCAAGCGATGCAAACACTGCGGTCGTCAATTCGACAGCGTGTGGAAGGAGTTTCAGTGCCACGTTTGCGGTCTTTGGGTCTGTCAGCCGTGCTCCTACGTCTTGGAGCGAGAGCGTGAGTTGCAATGCATCACGTTCATGCGGTCGTGCGTGGGCTGCCAGCCGATGCTCAACAAGTGGTTGGATCCTGACTTGCTGGCGCAGTTTGCCTCGTCCTCGTGGGTTGTTTCGTGCTCCAAGCGTCAGTTGTCCTTGAACTTGTCCGATATCCTTCGTATGAAAGAGTGTCGACGGCCAGCGCTGACTGTGCTCAAGTACTTAGGCCGACCCGTAGACCCCGCGTCACCATGCGTCGATACAATCACTGAGGACGAGTGGGTGGCCGCAACGTCGGAAGGAAGTGTGGGAAGTCCACGTCATGGCTCAATCGTATCCAACAACGCCGAAGAGACAGTGGTCGAACGTGTTCAGCACCTCGTTCAGCAGTGTTTCGAAGTCGTGATCCCCGAAGAGCCCATCAGCGACTGCTTGTTCGCGGAATCGAATGGCTCGCGGCTCTATCCGATCCATTACGACGACCCAGACGAACCACCGGACGCCCCAGTCATCTCAAGCGAGCTGGAACGTCAGGCAGCCATAGCTCGGTATGGTCTACTGACTCGGAGTCTCAATACGCCCGAGATCCAACTCATCTGCAACCTGGCGGCTCAGGAACTCGAGTGTTGGGCGGCGTTTATCTCCATCGTGAGTGGAGATACACAGCAGTTCGTAGCGAGCTCGCCAGGCACGCCATGCGGAGAGCCCAACAAGCGCTCCCAGACGTTTTGCAGCTACGCGCTGACATCCCCACTGCCGTACATGATCCGAGACGCGTCGCTCGACATCCGCTTTCGGAACTTTGACGTCGTCCGTGGCCCAGCCAATCTCGTATTCTACGTTGGGTTCCCCATTGTCGATGAGAGCAACAACACCATGGCGTTGCTCTGTGTCCTCGACAAGAAACCACGGAAGAACATCACGACGATGCAGTACTCGGTGGCGAAACGACTCGCTGCAGTAGTTAGTGCGCTCTGGAAGGAGCTTCTCGTCGGCACGGTCAAGTCATGAGTTCGTGACGCGATTGGCACCCACCCCCTTCTCAACTGGTTGATTTACCTTCCTTGCCACGAGACATCAGTATCCCATTCCAGGCGAACCACAGCTCATTCAACGATGACCAAGAGCAAGAAGAAGCAGCACGAACCACAGCCAGTGGGCCGTCAGCGCAAGCCCAAGATGCGCCAGAAGCTCATCGACAAGATGCTGAGTGCGGGTGGCATGACCGATGACGCACCTCATTGAGATTGAGAGCGTCGACTCTGGAGCGTGGAGAGTGCTCAAGCAATGGGCGTGCTCGCTCCCTAAGATCGACCTCTTTATCCTCGCCAGCTTTTCCCTGGCGCCTGAATTGATGCAACGTCCCGAGTGGGATTGGCAGTTGTATGACGAGAACGACTTTGTCCAGAACGAAGCGAACAGCATCATCTTCGAGCTGGGGCCGCTGACGCGTGAGCGTGTGTCAAACGGTGTGCCGGCGCTCCGAGCGCTGAGCGCTTCGGAGCCGCGGCGTGTTCTGACGATCAGCGACCCAAAGGTGATGGTGACGACGCTGATCGACGTCATCTGCGACCCGGGGGGAGGTGGTACCTGGTATCCACGCTCTGCCTATACATTAGCCACTTGATGACGTTCTGGGGAAATGCCTGTGCAGTAGTGCCACTTTGTCGCACGTAGGGCACTTCACTGTAGGACATCTCCATGCAGTGATAACCATTTAATACCCGACATTGTGTGCATTATTCACCACTCTTTCCATTGCACTACCGCCACGCTGTTTCACTTGGTCAAACGTGAGGTACACCACGTCGTAGACGGTCGATACGACGCCATCTCGGATGCTGTCCCATCCACAAAGCTGCGGATTGCCTCGTTACCTTCGGAACGGTGTTTCAAGTGATCGCTCGCGACCGTCGCAAAGGCCTTCCGTCCGAGCAACGCGTACGCCACTCGAAGCAACTTCAACGCCTCTTTCTGCAAAGACGATGAGTTAGAACACACTGTACGACCCGAGAGATGGAGGACGCCGTACCTCCAGAGCTGGCCCGGCGGTGAAGAGATCGAGGCCGAGCAAGAGACTCGTGCCAAAGTCGCACTCGTCGTTGGCGATCGTGGCTCGTGTGATCAAATCCCCCGCTTTCTTCTTCGCAGCTGCATCACCGGAAGCCATTTTGGTAACAAGAGCCCGCAATTTGTCGCCAGTTACGGGTAATTCCCGGAATCCTTGGCGCTTGGTGGCGTTGTACGGCACGACAATACCAGGTCCATGCAAGGACGCCGCGGTCCACTCGCGTTGCCGTTGGCTCTGGAGACTCGACGCCGATGGAACGGCCTTCCCGCCACCGCCGTGCTGCTCAATGTACGTCTGGACGAGCTCACGGAGCTCTTGGGAGGCTTGGCTCTTGGCGTCCTTCATCCGTTCGCTCAGGACGTGGAACAGACTCGAGGCGACGATCGAAAACGCGCATGTGGAGCTGTCGGACGCGTACACGACGTACGAAGGCGTCTGCTTGGGCGCGTCCCTGCATGTTTCCCTTCGTCAGTACGAGCTTTTGACCATCACAACGAGCGCACTCACCGAAAGTATCCCCAGTGCGCGCCGTCGTCACGCTTCCAGACGTCTCCCAGCACTGTCACGACCTCTGGCGGATCCAGCGCGTAGCGTCCGTGCAGACACAGCGGTTTGTTGTACTGAAGCGTCGTGCCAGCGCGTGCGAGCAGCTCAAAGGGACCGCAGAGACGCAGACCGAGGGACTCGACAAAGGCCTCTGGTGTGGACATGAGCGTCATGAGTTCCCTCGAAACGCAGGCTTTCTGTACGTACCCAGCGGCTGCGAGGGCGCGAGGTGACTCGCCAGGTCGAAGAGATTATAGAACTCGACGGGCGCCGACAGAATGATCGTTTCCTGCAGCACACGCTGCCATTCTTCACGCTTGTCCGTGGGCAACACGAGTGTTTTCGTCTCGTTCTCGGTCGGTATGGGGTCGTTTTGCACCGCCGAGACGGCGTTCGACACCTCCTGCGGCGCTGCGTCGGTCTGTCGTTGCTTCTTCGGCGCTGGGGGCTCTGTATCCGCACTGGCGACCGCGTCCGTCGCCTCCACTCGACGCCGCTGACGAGTTGAGCGACGCATGTTGAATGACAAGTTTCCACACAAAGCATGTGGTCTACACCATACAATCCGTGTCGATAGCCTGTATCCGTACAGTATAAACGTGGATGGCTATCACCAGTGTCTGCTGTTGTACTTGCCAAGGGCAACATGCCATTTGCTCGTCGATCTCCATGCGATGGCATGCGCGTCCTCCGCCTCGTCGTCGACGTCCAGGGGCTCTGGACGCATCGTAGACGTGTGCTTATGCCCCACGTGCGTCGTGTCGCGCAGCTGCTCCCGGAAGAACGCAGTCGAGCGCTCGTTCCCTCGCTTCATTATCCCTTTTCCAATGGAAACGAAGTCACGATGCGCGCATTCACCATCGCGTAGCCTTTCGGAAGCGCGCATTCGTCAGTCGTCGACCGTTGTGGACCAGCAGCGGATGTAACGTCCGCTTCCCCCTCGGCGTTACACGCACTCGAACCCACCCGTCGGCGTCGGCATGACGGACCGCGCGGACGCCTCGTGCGTCTACGTCAAGCGCGCGCTCTTGACGCAGCTCGAGCGCGAGAAGCGAGGACTGCGGTGGCAACTCGCGCGCGCCGCCAAGGCCGCCGAGACGCACGCGGCCGACGTCGCCGCGTACGAAGCCAAGCTCAAAGACCTCTTGACCATCGTCGAGATGAACAAGAGCGTGGCGGACAAGGCCGTCAAGCAAACGTACAGTCGGGAAAGCGTCGTACAGAAGCTGCAGAGCGAGAAGCAGACGCTGACGACGCAATTGCAGCGCCAGCACGCGCGCGCGGTCGTCGCCATGCAACAAAGGAGCGAGCGAAGACGACGGCGAGATGTCTGGAACGCGTGGGTGCGCGTCACGCGGTGGCACAAGGATGTGAAGACGCGGATGCGGCGGATTCTCGAGCGACAGCGACGACGGCGGCTTGAGAGCGGCTTTGCGCAGTGGAAACGGATCGTTGGCGCTCGTATGATGGATATCCAGCCGTCGGGTGCCGCTTTGGAGCCTTTGCCGTCCCCGACGTCGTCCATGTGCAGTCGATCGACGTTTTCCACCGTGTCGGAGGGTCTGGCGGCGCACAAATCGCTGGGTTTCGCGACGTGGAAGGCGGAATGGCACGCGCGAAAGCGCAAACACCGTCTCGCGACCCAGTTTGCCCAGCTGATTCTCGTTCGACGTGTGGTGAACGCGTGGAAACAAGCGGTTCGACGAAGGAACTGGCAGAACGCGATGATCATGACGGCAAAGCAGCGAAGAAGACAGCTCTGCTTCATACGCTGGCGGCAATGGACACGTCGAGCGGCTCTAGGACGGAAGGCACTGCGAAGAATCCTCAAAACCCAGGCTCGACGCGTCCTGCAGCGCGAATTCTCGCTCTTCCGACTCAAATGCACCGAGAAATGCGTCGCCGAGTGGGCAGAGATTCACAAGAGCGCACGCAACGCAGTGCAAGAAGAGCGCAACATATACGCGTTGCATCAGGACGCCGCGCTTCAAGAGATCCAAGAGCGATTCACGCGACAAGAGCTCGCTCAACGGCGATTCCTCGAAGGGCAGCGTCACCAGCTCTCTCAGAAGCGTCGACGAGAGGGTCTGCGCGTGTGGTTTGTGCGATGGCAGAAGCGGATCGAGCTGAGGAGGATGCAAGCGCAGGTGGCCAAGCACTATGCGCAGGTACACGTGCGTCGAAGTCGGGTGCGTCGCGTGTATGTGGCTTGGAAGCAGCTTCACGAGCAGCAAAAGCGCGTCAAGATCCTCATGCAACGCGTCATTTGTCGACAGCAAAAGACTTTGATTGTCCGCTGCTTCCATCACTTGACACGACAATTACATCGACAGATCCAACGCAAGCGTCGACTCCGACTGATCCTCATACGGCGCAACAAGCACGCGCTGATCCGCAGCTGGGCTCGGTTGCATTCTGTCATCCTTTTAGAGGAACAAGAGGCATGTGCGCATCTGCAGACGCGAGAGTTGATGACGCAGTTGCAAGTGCGAGAAACGACGTGGCAGTACGAAGCGCATCGCCTGCAGCGCGTCGCCTATCGGTATCAGCTACAGAACGCGTTGCATCTCGGTGACACAAAGCGTGAACGACAAGTACGGGGCGTATTTGCCGCGTGGAGAAGGCGAGTCCACACGCTTCGGGAACGACGGCGAGTATTAGCACGACTCATTCGGCGAAAAACCTTTAAGACGTGTCAACTGGGTCTTGATCAATGGCGTAGTCGGGTCTTGCAACTTCTACAGATGCAGAAGGAGTTCTTGTCGTTTGCGCCTCGTCGTGACGCTCGCTTGCTTCGCCATGTCGTAGCCGCCTGGCGAAAGAGTGTGCAAGATCAACGTGTAGCACAGACCCAAGCCCGCGGTCAGCTCTTCTGCTTATTACTGTGGCGTAAGCGCAGTCTTGGTCAGAAACAGCGGAACCGTCAGTTCATTCGACTGCTTCAAGGACAAGCTCTCAAGTGGCAGCGTCAAGCCTTCCAAAGCTGGCGTCGAAAGTCACAAACAGCGGTGTTGATCGAGAAACGACAGCAGGAACGGCAGCAAGAGCTACTTGTGCGACTCTGGGCTCGATGGCAACGCCGTATGCTGTTGGCTTCGCGTCGAAAAGCCCGACAACACGCGCTGATAAGCAGCAAAACATTCGAGAAGGAGCGAAAATGGAATGTTCGATCCGTATGGGCTGTGTGGCGTGCCGTCGTACTGCGTCAGCGCCTCGTTCGTCGACAAGCCGAGTGGCTTGGCTTGCATCCGTTGCGTCGACGGCTACAGAAGCTCCGGATCTGGTGGGGACTACGAGTGCACACCCAACAGCAAAATCAGAGGCGCTTTGCGCTGCTTAGAGTGGAGCAGAGCTATTGTGTACGTGCCCTTCAACGGCGCTGGAGGCACTGGACGGCCCTCATGAGGGAAACGAAAGCGATACGAGTCGGGCGGACGCAAGCACTGCCTCAGATGGCGTCAATCGTCCATGCTCAACGAAGAATTCGATTTCTACGCCAGATACTAAAGGAATGGAAGCGAGTGGTGACCAGACGCCGTCTTATCATCAGTACAGCGCGGCGATGGGAAGACAACCAGCGACGGAGGAGGCTGCGCGAGTGTTTCTTTGCGTGGAGTCGTGAGTTCCGTCGGGATATGCGTTTCCGACGGCAGATCCTGTCGATGGTGATGCATCGTTGGCGTCGAGCGCTTCAGCGACTCGCGATCCGCCGTTGGGAGAGCTTCTCGCTTGACGTTGCGTTGATGGTTTTTGGTCAACGACAGCAGCAACAACAGCAAGTAGCGCGCGATCGCGTGTTGACGCTCGTTTGGAGCGCATGGGTGAGTAAGGACCTGCGTGCGAGTTTCGTCGAGTGGAGAGCGTTTGCTCAGCGAAGGAAGACCCAACGACAACGAGTGCGGACTGTGCTACTTCGGCTGACAAGAGTTCGGATTCACAGTGCATGGTGTCGATGGCGTCGGTGTATTGCGTTGCACACGAAACTCGTTCAACTGAGTGTGATTCATGCGCGGATCCGACTACACGTGGCATGGAAACGCTTCCACAGCGGGTTTCGTGCCCAGATACGGAAGATAGAGGCCATTACTCGACTGCTAAGGCGTCTGACTTGCGCATTACTACGCAATGGGTGGAATCAGTGGAAGCGAAGGCATGTCCAAACGCTGTTGCTGCATGCAGATGAAAAGAAAACGGTTTCTGATGAGCTGCTAGTGGCGGTTATGACTCGCATGGGGACTCGGCACTTCACGAAGGTGCTCTTGATACGCGTGTTGACTCGATGGCGACAGCATGCAGCTCAGCAGAAGCATCTGAAGCACAAGATGGCCAGGATGCTGCAGTCGCGCTCACACGTCAGTGTCCAAGCGTGCATTAAGGCGTGGCAACAGGAGCTTCGCTTGAACTGCGATCGTCGCGCTCAACTTCGGCTCGTCTTTCGTCACGGTGCCATTCGACGCGAATGCCTTGCGTTTGCGCTGTGGAAGCGGTACACACAAGATACTAATGCTCAGTTTCAGGCAAGAGCGACGCAGTTTCAACTTGAACAGCAACGCCAACAGCTCGCAAGGCATCTCGTGCAAGTGATGTACTCGTCCTGGAAACGACCGACGCTGACGGCGACGCTACGAGCGTGGAAGGCGGTTGTGGACATCAAACATCGACGTGTGAACGAGTTATCCAGGCGTCTCGAGGAGCGAAGGCGACGTCAACTGGCTGCAGTGGTTTTTCGTGCGTGGGTCACCTGCCACGACATAGAATGCCAGGCGAAATGCATTGTGTGTGGTCTACTCGATGGAAAGCGGCTTGGAGAGCTCGCGTGGGGTTTTCGTAAGTGGAGAGAAAGAGTCTGGCGAGCCAATGAGCGGCTGCGGGCTCTCACACGTCTGGCTACAATTCAGGACCTGTGGCTTCTACGCAGCGCGATGAGGTTATTTCGCCTGCATCAAGACGCCGCGATGCGTCGGCAGTCGATGATGGTGGTGTTGTCGGCCCAGCAAGCACTTCAACGGCACAAGGACGAGCAGAAGATGCGTGCTGTGGCTCTGTTGCTTCAGAAACGAGAGCAAAATCGACTGCGAGAGACGTTTTCGCGGTGGAATGGAATAATTGCCAGCAAGAAACGAAGAATTGCCGTCTTACAAGTAGTTACGCGGCGATGTCAGCGTCGCACACTTCGTTTACTGCTTCGAACTTGGAGGAATTACGCTGATACAAGGAAAACTTGCGCAAAACGAGTCCGGCAATCTCAGCAAGAGCATGCTAGGCGTTTATTGGGTCGCATCTTAGAAGCGTGGCGTCTCTACTTGCGTCGACGACGCGATGCAGCGGAGGTAATTGCTGTCATAGCTGAGCAATGCCTTCACAGTCGACTTGCTTGTGCGTGGAAGACATGGGGGCGATGGATTCTGGCCATGCGCTTGGAAGAAGAAGCACGCCACGTAGAGCACTGGCGGCGATCAACGATGCTTCAACAGAGTCAGATGGCGTCGCTCGAGAGCAAGACCGAGCGACTGCTGCTCGAGTCAGTGCAGCTGAAATATACACTGCAGCAGCAACGGCAGCGCTGTGTCGAGTCGTTTGCAAGGCGAGTGTGGAGTATACTGGCGGCCAACTTGGCGAATCGAGCGTCGCGATGCTTTTTCCGGTGGATGGAGCGTTTGCAGCAGTACAAACTCGCCTTTGAATTTATCCAGCAAGCGTATATCACGCGGATTCAAACGGCGTTTACTCTGTGGAAGCATGAAGCTTCGACGAGGCGAGTGCAACAGACGATGGACTCAAAGGAGAGTCATCTTCTGGAGCGTGTCGCGTTGATGCTAAGCACGGTGTCCAATCAACAGCACAAGAAGCGAGTGTGGACGCAGTGGCGAGCGTTCGTGCTTCATCGACACAAGAAGAAGCGAGAAGTGTTGATCGCGATGACAACTCAGCGTCATGGAGACAAGACTCTGCTGCGAGCCTGTGTTGTTGGATGGCGTCGAGCGACTCGAGAAGCCAAGAGGCAATACGCGACACTCGTGGTGCTCCAGAGCCAGCGAGATCGAGAGTTATTACGTGCTTGTCTTCGTCAATGGCAACACTGGCGTCAAGCTCAACACATGCGGAACTCAAGTCTCAAGGCCCTATTACTGCTGGAAAAGCAGCACTGGCGGCGAGAACTCATGCGAAGCTGGTGCATGTGGCGCACTCACACGGTAGAGGCAACCTCACTCCTCGTCAAAGCCAAGATGGCGATGCTCGAGCTCGAACAGTGGAACCAAAGTAGTGAGCGAGAACAGGAAGGACGATTACTCCGAGTATTTGCCAACTGGAAGGCGTTTGCACAGAGTCAGATGGAGAAACGCGCCAGGCTTGGTCGCCACCAGGCCACAGACGTCAAGAGAGCGGTGCTTCGACGACATCTTCAAGCTTGGAGACGTGTGGTGATGCTTCAACGACTCGCTCAAATGAAGAAACAACACCCTGTGATCTGTGTACAGGCGCCATTCGGCTCGCGAGAGCAAGAGAAGTCGTGGCTGTGCAGCTTAACCGAGTATAGACGTCGTCATCGCATGCGCTGGCGACTTCAGCAGTCTCGACAGTCGCTTCATCGACGTGTACGCCGAGCCCTCGCGCTCTCCCTCCTCCTCAAGACCCTGCATCGCCAGCATCTTCGGGTCGTCCGTCGTGCCTTCTGGGTCTGGTTCTCTCGCATCCAACGCATCTCCTCCGTACTCGCATCCATTGGGTTCGCGGCGTTGCCATGGTCTCGTCCTACCACGTCGTTCTCTGGCAGCATGCTGTTGTTGGCACTGGAGGAAATGGACTTGAAAGACCAGACAGCTACGGCCGAGGCGACACAACGTGCGTGGCAGGCAGTCGATCGCACTCTACGTAGCTTCCGCAAACAATTTGTACACCGCGCCTTCGATCGCTGGGTGTTTCTCAGTCGCATCCGAACTCGTCGTCCGGTGTCTCGACGGTATCAGCTCGTCCATCCACTCCGATCCGATCTCATTGCCACTGGTCGTGCGTTCTTGGCCAAACTCCACAGCATCATCAAGCGAAAGGCGTTTGCGACGTGGAAGACGCAGTACGTGGCCTGGGCGATCGACAGCGCCCGACAGGAAGAGTTGGAACTGCTCGCTGCCTTGCGGAACGTGACATCCTATCGCCAGACACTCGATCCCTACTCACGACCATATTGAATTGGAAAAAACGATCCAGCAAGTCCATTAGAGCCAACATAGAATTATGCCAATCGAACTAGTAGTAGCATTACGCACACATCACACACGATCACAAGAGAATCCATGTCTCAAGGCCACGATCCAATGTGGATCCAGTGGGTTTATTAGTGGCCCTCGCTCCATTCCATGGATTAATAGTACCAGTGTTCCGTCAGCAAAGGCTTCGTGATCCAACTGGCGCGAGCCACTCCAACGCACATCACGATCACCTTCCCTCCTCCTCATTACCGAAGACCACGTTATCTTCCTTTGGCATCGGCTGTCTGTCGTTCCGCTCGGACTCGTTGAGGGTTACTCACGCGGTATCTTGCTGGCGTGGGTGCCTCTTGGGCGCGTGGATCGCTGGCGTGGGTTGAAGATTCCTCCCCTTCGAGAGTCTTGAAGCAACCCAGTCAGTCAGCCAGTGCGAGCAATGGGCAGATCACCAGAACAGGAACTCAGCTGAAGCCACAGCAACGGTAACGTGGCGTGAGGTGGAATCTCAGGAATGAGTTTTCCGCCAATCAAAGCACTGGATTCTGAATTCCAGCCAATCACAGAACGGATCTGGTCGTACTTTCTCGCCCCTTGATGAGACAAGATGTCGACAGAGCGTGGGATCTCCGACCGAGCAATCCAGTTGGGCAAGAGAACGCAGACGCACTCGCTCGCCTCTACGGGACGAGAACGCACTCCACGCTCTCGCATTCTTCAATTTGCGCCGCCTCCGCAACTACTACCGCCTCCGACCGCGTCTTCCGTTCTTCGCTTCTCACCACGATGTTCCGTCTCCAAGCGCTGCTGGTGTGTGCCCTGTCGGTCGCCACGGCGTCGGCGCGTGACATCTTCACGTACCAGTTCGACCCTGCGCTTGCGGCTGGCATCCAGGGCGCCATCAAGGTCAAGTACGTGGATGAGAAGAGCAGCAAGGCGACCATCTCGGCCGATCTCGACTTTTCCAAGGTCGACTTGAGTGAGATCCAAAAGTTTGACGGCAACTGCACGAGCGAGATCGTCGAGTACAAGTGGCACATTCACGTCAAGTGGTCGTCGCCCAACACGTCGGACAAGCTCGCGCAGTGCTCCAAGGCCGCGACCAGCAACCACTACGACCCGCTGAAGGCGTGTGGCCCCAACTCGGAGTACGCCGAGACGCCCGAGTGTCTGCCCAAGATCAGCAGCTACGCATGCAACCCAGCCAACTACACCAAGGACCCACTCACGTGTGAGAAGGGTGACTTGTCGGGCAAGTTTGGCGGCTTTAAGCTCGATGCCAACAAGAAGGCGAGTGGCGAGTGGACCGACGAGCACTACCCACTTGTGAGCGAGAACACGCCGCAGTGGAACATGATCTTGCACGCCGTGTGTGGCAAGGCCACACCGCGTATCGCCTGCGCTGTGGCTCAGAAGGAAGCCGACAGCTGCTTGAGTTAGGCGTTGTTGTGCAGCTTTTTCGTCAAGCGCTGCCACGTTGAAACACAGTCAATACATCCGTTATTATCTATCCAGTACGGAATCATGTGTCAAAATGACTGACCATTCGATTGAACACGTTGTTATGTACACAAAACACACAGACTGGCTACGCCTCGATGCCGAAACCTCAGACGGCGCGACTTAGTACGATCCATCATCAGCGCTTGCTGGGCTCTCCGAGTCAGGAGTCAGGTCATCTTCACCGGACGGAGGTGCTGGAAAGCTGCCCGAGCCTGGACGTGGACCGCCGTGAGGGCCTGGGCGAGAACCACCCCAGCTTCCAGGAGGTGGACCGCCAAAGCTGCCGCTACCAGGCGGACCATGAGGACGTCGGCCACCATGTGGGCCTCGTCCACTGCCGTCCCAGCTTCCTGGAGGTGGACCTTGGAAGCTACCACTGCCTGGCGCCCCATGCGGAGGACCGCCACGCCCTGGACGACCACCCTTGCCCTTGCTTTCACTGGCAGCAAGAGCACGCACGGAGTTGAAGTCGTAGCTACCGCCTGGTTGACCACCGCGACCTGGCCGGCCGCCAGCGCGGCTACCACCCCAGCTTCCTGGAAGAGGACCTTCAAAACTTCCACTGCCTCGAGGACCGCGTGGTCCACCATGTGGACCTTCACCACTGCCACCCCAGCTTTCAGGAGGTGGCCCGTCAAAGCTTCCCTGAGGTCGCGGTGGACGTTTGCCGCCATCGTGACTGCCACGAGGAGGACGCGAGCCAGCAGCCGAGCCTTCACGGAGATTGCGGGCGTCGACGAGCTCGGACGAGAGGAGGACTGTGGCGCACATCGCGAGTGCACAGAGCTTGCGAATAGAGAACATCTTGGAGCCTTGTTACTTGGATGCGGTGCGTACAAGACAAGGCGAATTGGAGAATGAGGAGTCCGAGGATCCTAGACTTGGCGAGTGTAAAAGCCACGATGCTAGGAGGCTACAGGATCAGCGTGTGTCGTGTGTGGACGGAGGACCGTATGAAGCCATGGCAGATCCCAGCGAAACGATCTTATAGGGCCACTGCATGGCGCGAACGAAGCGTTAATCACAGATGGTGACGGTGATCCTGAGAGAAGCTAGTTTGCGTGCCGAATTAGCCCTTGCAAATACAAGCCAACCATATACACACTACTGTCGGCTAGTTGGATAATGTACTAATTAGCCCCTCTCAGGATCACAGGACCATACTGTCCATCTGGTGATGTGGCGAGCTCAGCCCACCATGCGGGCAACTCGATCGTCAGAGAGATCATGGAGAAGCAACACAAGAGAAGACAACGTCAGCTCTACTGGTCTCAAACCGGTTGAAGGGCTCTCCAGACTGGAGTCCAGCGAGTGCACCTTGGATTGGGAAATGGGTACAGAAACCGAGTGCACCAACCCAATGCAGCACATAGCAGTACCTACTGAACACGCGCTTTGGACGGGCGTCACCAAAGCCCAACCTCTATCTTCTTTGACTTTTTGACAAGAGAGTAGTTTTTCCCAAGTTGTTCCCAAGTCATCAGCGGTCCATCCTCCACCATACGAATCCCAAGTGTTCTAGGACCGATGACCCCTCGGATGCGCGGACCACGGGGTTATCCTAGGATATCTAGTATATTCTTGGATCATTCTGGGGGTATGCGACGGCGTCTATCGCAAGTAAACCGTCGCGGTGCAATTGCCTCGGGTGCGAAAATGGATGGCTGCGTTGCACGAGCACCACGTGAGCAATGGGTACCATCAGCGCCACTCAATCAGATGCGCTTTCCATTCTGAAAATTTATGCTTTCCAAACTTTCCAACCAATCAAATGCCACAGCGCACCCACACAGGTACGTACCACCAGCAGTTCACTTCAAAAATCAGGTCGGACAATGCGCTCGGTGCCTCGTGCTCGTCGACGCACTTCCAGTAGCTCACTTCTCGTTTAACAAACTCCAGCACACGCATCATCCTCCATTATCATGAAACTCTTCGCCTCTGCTGTTGTCGCCGCCTCCGTCGCCCAACTCGCCTCGGCGCAGACCATCCTCTACAACTTTGAGCCAGAGCTCACGGCTGGCGTCAACGGCGTGGCGCTCGTCGAGTACCAGGAGTTCAACAGCACCAAGGCCAACATCTTCCTCAACTTTGACTTCAGCGGCGTCGACCAGGGCGCCATCCGCAAGTCGGACGGCAACTGCACGAGCGATGTGGTGCAGTACAAGTGGCACATCCACGTTAACTGGAACTCGCTCAACGGCTCCGAGTCGTTCAACTGGTGCTCCAAGGCATTGACTGGAAACCACTACGACCCGTTGAAGGCGTGTGGTCCTAACTCTGAGTTCGTCGACACGCCAGAGTGTGCGCCGCGCGTCAAGGACTACGCATGCAACCCAGACAACTACGCCAAGAACCCACTGGCGTGTGAGAAGGGCGACCTGTCGGGCAAGTTCGGTGACATCAAGCTGACAAAGGACAAGACGTTCTCGGCGCAGTACACGGATGTGCACTACCCGCTCTTCTCGGAGAACACACCTCAGTGGAACATGATCTTGCATGCTTCGTGTGGCAAGGCTACGCCTCGTATCGCGTGCGCTGTGGGTCGCCAGGTGTTCTTGACGGACGACTACTGGGGCTCTAGCGACTCGAGCGACTCGGACGACTACAACACGCCGTACTCCAAGTAGGCGGCCAGTGAGGTGAGCGTTCCTAACGTACGTCGCATCTTCCTTCATATTCTATAGCCTGATCCGTAGGATAATCCATGTAATAGCAGTGTTGACTGCCTTTGATACACGAATCAATTGTGTTGAGTAGTTTCGAAACTAAGTGTGACCAGACTCATCACAACGTCAACTGGGTGTTGACGTGTGTCACAAATCAGCCTGTGAGTTTGTTCGGTTCAGAGAGACTCAGCCATTGTCCCTCTCCCTTCCCATTCCAAGCCACGCATTCATGAAGAGTCCAACGTAACATGCACCTGAGCTTTTCACTTTCTGCAATGGCTACACTCTCAATTAGCCAATCAGAGGCGTCCATGATTCCCAAAGTTTAGTTTATGCGCTTTCTTTGTACGAAATCGCAGACAAATGGCGAAAAAAAACTCAGGATGGACAGAAACGACACAACTGACATGAGTTCCTTCATCTTCTAGGCGTGTCTGAGTGCTGAGGCGGCCGTGCTGAGGCGTAGAATCACTCATTCCTCAATTCCCCAGTGCCTCAACAAGCCATGAAGCTCCTTCTCGCCACCGCCCTCGTGGCCGCCACGGCTTCGGCCCAGACCATCTTCTATAGCTTCGACCCATACCTCTCGGCTGGTGTCTACGGCGTTGTGGTCGTGGACTACGCGGAATACAATGGCACAGTTGCCAACATCTTCTCAAGTTTCGACTTTAGCAGTGTGAACGAGTCGACACTCGAAGCGATCGGGTACAAGGACGAAGTCGTTGAACACCAAGTGGAGCTCGTTGAACGACTCCGAGGCGCTCGACTTGTGCTCAGAAGACGCCGCTGGTCTCCACTACGACCCATTGAAGGCGTGCGGTCCATACTCGGAGCATGCCGACTCGGAGGCGTGCAAGAGCAAGAAGTATTCGTGCACGCCAGAGAGCTACGCCAAGGATCCGCTTTCGTGTGAGAAGGGCGACTTCTCGGGCAAATTTGGCAACGTTGTGCTGGATGAAGACTACTACTTTGACGACGAAGTTACGGACGAGAACTACCCGCGCTTCTCGGAGAACATGCCACTCTGGAACATTGTTTTGCGTGCGTCGTGCGGCAACACCTCACCACCTCTCGCCTGTGCTGTTGGTCGTCAGTTTATCGACTCGGACTACTATGACGACTCAGACGTTGGTAGCGAGGCGAATGAGCAGCACAAGCGCCGCAAGCACCGTAAGCACCACAAGCACTAAGGTTGTGTCCCAACAGGGGCCTTCTGTCGGTCTATAGTAACTCAATATAACACAATTTGACTCACTGTGACCTTTCGAGAACACAAAATGGAGCCAAGCGATTCGGATGCTGAGCCACGGGCCCTGGGAGTCTTACGACGAGCCATGCGGTCGAATGAGCACTGGCGTCCGACGGTAGTGTTGGCCAAATGCCTCGGGGTGACACACCAGAAGCTTCAGCTGGCCCAACGCATGGACGACCCAGCGAATCTAGTATGGACGACAGTCCTCGTGCTTGTCTTTTGCACAGAACGACTCGCAGATACCCATGAACTATGGTACGAAATGGCTCAAGCAGCCACGACGTGGCTCTATCTGCAACCTCACTTTGTTGAGAACCGTGACGACCTCGTCCACAGTGCGTGCGCGTTGCTTGGTATCCGTGACGCGGCATCTCTACTCGCCACTGTCTTCCCTGAGCCGAAAGACGATGAAACACTGGCCTTGGAAGCCGTGTTGGGTGACTGGAAGATTTGCTACCTCGAGCAGCCACCGTATACGATGTACTACTGGAACGAGAAGACAAATGTGAGCACATGGCGCAATCCGATCGAAACGGCCAAGCTCGAAAAGGAACGTCTGGAAGCTCTCGAGCGACGCAAGGCACTGCTGGCCAAGGCTCTCCCGCAACGCTTGGTGATCAACCGCGACAGATATGTTGCACCAGAGGTCCCTCGCTGCCATTCGTGCGAAAAGGAAGCTGACATTTTGTGTCTGGCCTGTGACTCGACGTATTTCTGTGCCGAGTGCTGTGATATTGCCCACTGCAATCGCATGAAGGTGAGTCACATTGAACAGAGTTTCCGATACAAGGAATGTTTGGGCATCAAGGGATTTCCAGTGAAGAAAGAGCAAACGATATGATAATTCCACCAAAACCACATAATTAAACAGTGCTGGCAACGATAAGTTCTTGCCAGAGCGCACTGATGATCCCTGTGAACTTCTTCGTGATGGAATACTGCATTGTTGTGATGTTTTTGCGTGGCTTGGTGTCTAAAACACACAGAGACGCGATTGTTTTGCCATTCTCGCCAAGAATTGGGTATCCAAAGTAGAAAAGCAAGCGTTGGCCGCCTCGCACGACTTCAAAGTTGCGAAAGCGGATATCCAGAGCCGCGTCACGTACCATGTATGGTAAGTGTGAGGTGAGAGCGTAGGCACAGAACGCCTGAGAACGATCGTGAGTGTTGCACGTACCAGTCGACGCGCAAGCAATCGTGTGTTGCAAGTCTGCGTTAACCACGGAGATGATAGCGTTCTTGGCTTCGAATTCTCTCACGATCAGGTCGCAAATGAGTTGCATCACTGGTGTATTGAGACTTCGCGTCAAAAGGCCATAGCGATCGATCGCTGCCTGGCGCTCGGTTTCGCTGGTGAGAATCGGCGCGTGCGGTGGCTCCTCGGGGTCAATAAAATGGATAGGACACTGCCTTGAGCCATCCGATTCGGCAAAGACACACTCTTGCAGAGTCAACTCTGGGATCACCACTTCGAAGCACTGCTGGACAAGGTACTGGACGCGTTCTGCGGCAGTATCATCCGGTCCACAGGAACTCTCGCGTGTATCTGATCCCTGGGGGCCACCCGGCGTCGAAGCGGCGACCCACTCGTCCTCTGGGATCGCGTCGATGTATGGAGCCATGGGATCTACTGCCATTCCCAGCTGCTTCAAGATCGTCAACACGGCACGACGCGATTCTTTCTGTGTACGCAGCGTGTCCGATATATTCAATGAGATCTGCTTCTTAGATGAAGTGACGACCCACGGCGACATGGCAAACTCTGCGAGTAGATCCGCATCCGACCACTTGTTGAGCATCGAAAGGCAGTCCATACACGAGCGAATGAAGTGAATGTACTGCATCTCTCGCTCGCGTTCGATCACGCACGAGCACGGCTGACAGACCCAAAAGCCGCACACATGACACAGGTACTCCTTCCACACCGTATTGAACTGACGTCCACAGTGCTTGCACCGCGAGGCACGCGATTGGATGGGCTCAAAGATGAGCGCCTGGAAGCCATTGTTCCGACGCCTCACGACGAGTTGTTGACGAGAAAAGCGCTTGAAGACAGGGTGGTCACTGCCCGTTAAAGTGGTGGAGGGCATGACGGACTCTGCTGAGCACCCGCCTCGTGTCGACTGAAGCCCAGGACGTCAATAGGTCCTCAGCAACCGTCACGACGAACGCCACGTCGCTATATAAAGCAACCAGCCACGCGAGACAACATTTCGGCTCACGGTCTCCGTTACGCCATTTGCGGAGCTCGTCCACTCGGCGTCCACCACAGTCCACCGTCGTATCCATGTTTACCTCTTTTGTCAGTACAATCATCCGGTTCACTAAACGTTTCTCCAGGGTTAATGTATTAACTTGTGTTAGTCGTGTCCACCATGACCCCAAATCTAGAACTGTTGGTCCTGCTTGGACGCGCACGGAACTACTGGCCATTACGGTCTGTGACAGAACTCTCCGCACACAGTGTACGCTGGCTTGTGTCGGCATCGTCCGCTGCACTCATTCGCCAATCCATCGTCGCATCATCATCACCCATCATGGCTGCTCCGCAACTCGCGCCGCTCGAAAAGTCCTTCTGGTACAAGGAGTCCTTGACCGAGGACTTGTACATGTCCACGACGCTCAAGCGCGTGACCTTCGAGGCCGCCTCGACCTTCCAGACCATGCAGATCATTGAGACCACGTCGTTCGGCAAGACGCTCGTGCTCGACGGCAAGACGCAGTCGGCCGCCAGTGACGAAGCCGTGTACCACGAGTCGCTCGTCCACCCAGCGTTGATCGCGCACCCAAACCCAAAGACCGTGTACATTGGCGGTGGTGGCGAATTCGCCACGGCCCGTGAAGTGCTCAAGCACC
This sequence comes from Pythium oligandrum, assembly GCA_020085045.1. Taxonomy (NCBI): domain Eukaryota; phylum Oomycota; class Peronosporomycetes; order Pythiales; family Pythiaceae; genus Pythium; species Pythium oligandrum. The sequence continues at coordinate 550,447 of JAHRIK010000002.1, forward strand.
CGTCGGTCGAGAAGGTCGTGATGGTCGACATTGACGAGATGGTCTGCGACTTGTGCCGTAAGGAACTCCCAGAGTGGTCGGATGGCTGCTTTGAGGACCCACGTCTCGAAGTGCACTACACGGACGCCCACGCCTTCCTCAAGCAGTACGAGGGCACATTCGACGTGATCATCATGGACATTGCGGACCCAATCGAGGCCGGTCCAGGTTACGTGCTCTACACGGAAGAGTTCTACAAGTACGCCGTGACCAAGCTCAACAAGGGCGGCTACTTCGTCACGCAGTCGGGTCCTGGCGCGCTCTACAACTGGGACGAGTGCTTCTCGGCCATCTACAGCACGCTCAAGACGGCCTTCAACACCGTCTTGCCGTACTCGGTCGACATCCCATCGTTTGGCTGCGTCTGGGCGTTCAACATGGCCACTAACACGGAAGAGCCTGAGAAGGCCAAGGAGGCGATCATTGAGCGTCGCATCTCCGAGACCAACGCGCTCGTCGCCGCCCGCATCTCCAAGCCAACCAAGCACTACGACGGTATCAGTCATCTCGGTATGTTTGGTCTGCCAAAGCCAATCCGTGACTCGGTGGAAGCTGAGAAGCGCGTCATCACGGTCGATAACCCTGTCTTCATGTACTAAACCCATTTAATACCGAAGCGTAATGCACGTCCTCCCTCCTTCTCCCTCTCTTGCACACTGCGGGAGTCTGATAGAGTCTTTCCATTTCAATCCTTGTTTGTTGTCTGGGTTTCTATTCTGTATTGGCGTTACGGTATGTGGCGAATCTTTCTAAGCAGAGGCTTCTTCCTCCTTCTCCTCACCGATCTCGAAGCGCTCGTACGCGGCGATGGTCACGTCCACGCCGATCTTCTTGGCGGCGCTCTCGACGAACGCGCCCACCTTTGGGTTGCCTTCTTCAATGAAGTGGTCCTGCTCCAAGAGCGTGAACTCGCCAAAGAACTTGCTCAAGCGGCCTTCCGTCATCTTGGCCACGATGTGCTCGGGCTTGCCAGAGTCCTTGACCTGCTCGGTCAAGAAGGTACGCTCCTTCTCGACGACGGCCTCTGGCACGACGTCACGCGAGAGGTACTTTGGTTTGGCCGCGACAATGTGCATGGCCAAGCGCTTGCCGAGCGTCTCGATCTCCTGGACCTGCTCTGGCGTGGCCGACGACGAGGCGTACTGCAAGGCAACAAGCGCACCGGCGCGGCCGAGGCCTGGCGCCGCGATGTTGTGCAAGTAGCTGCACACCGCACCTTCATCGACCTCGAACTTGACACCACGACGAGCCACGACGTTCTCGCCGACCTTGCCCACGAGCTCCGGCACGAGCTCCGCGACCGTCGAGCCGTTGACAGCGACCTGGCCAAAGCTCTCGCCCTCGAGTGGCGTGACGAGTGAGCCGCCGACCGCGTTCGTCTCAGCAAGCGCGGTCGAGACCTGCGCCACGAGTTCCTGGAACTTGTCGTTCATGGCGACGAAGTCGGTCTCACTGTTGATTTCGACCATGGCGCCGACCTTGCCGCTGACGTGAACACCGATGAGACCCTGGGCCGTGGTGCGGCCGGCCTTAGCGCTGGCACGCGCAATGCCCTTCTTGCGGAGCCATTCGAAGGCCGCTGGGAAGTCGCCGTTGGTGGCGGCAAGCGCGTTCTTGACGTCCTTGAGCGGCGCCTCCGAGGCGGCACGCAGCTTCTTGATGGCCTCAATGTCAGGCTTGTAGCTGAGGCAACGCACGTGGGCGCGCGCGACGCTGCGGCGGACGAAGGACGTGAGCACCATGGTGACGGCGGATGAGCGGATGTGGCTGGAGCTCTTGGTGGTCATGTGTCTGTGGTGACAACCCAATCACCCAAAGATCCAACTTGGGTGGTCGCGGGCCACAGAGATACGCACCGATGACCTAGTTTAGGACGAGATTCGACATGACTAAGGCTAGGCTAAGGAAGGGATGATACTAGCCTTGTGAGAGAAGATCGCCAATTTGGCTTCAAGGAGAACGGAGCGCTTTGGCTGATCAAGAGGAGCCTTATGAGCTGTCAGTCAACGTAACAAGGCTAACCGCAGTTGCTATTACATGGATTATCCTACGGATCAGGCTATAGAATATGAAGGAAGATGCGACGTACGTTAGGAACGCTCACCTCACTGGCCGCCTACTTGGAGTACGGCGTGTTGTAGTCGTCCGAGTCGCTCGAGTCGCTAGAGCCCCAGTAGTCGTCCGTCAAGAACACCTGGCGACCCACAGCGCACGCGATACGAGGCGTAGCCTTGCCACACGAAGCATGCAAGATCATGTTCCACTGAGGTGCGTTCTCCGAGAAGAGCGGGTAGTGCACATCCGTGTACTGCGCCGAGAACGTCTTGTCCTTTGTCAGCTTGATGTCACCGAACTTGCCCGACAGGTCGCCCTTCTCACACGCCAGTGGGTTCTTGGCGTAGTTGTCTGGGTTGCATGCGTAGTCCTTGACGCGCGGCGCACACTCTGGCGTGTCGACGAACTCAGAGTTAGGACCACACGCCTTCAACGGGTCGTAGTGGTTTCCAGTCAATGCCTTGGAGCACCAGTTGAACGACTCGGAGCCGTTGAGCGAGTTCCAGTTAACGTGGATGTGCCACTTGTACTGCACCACATCGCTCGTGCAGTTGCCGTCCGACTTGCGGATGGCGCCCTGGTCGACGCCGCTGAAGTCAAAGTTGAGGAAGATGTTGGCCTTGGTGCTGTTGAACTCCTGGTACTCGACGAGCGCCACGCCGTTGACGCCAGCCGTGAGCTCTGGCTCAAAGTTGTAGAGGATGGTCTGCGCCGAGGCGAGTTGGGCGACGGAGGCGGCGACAACAGCAGAGGCGAAGAGTCTCATGATAATGGAGGATGATGCGTGTGCTGGAGTTTGTTAAACGAGAAGTGAGCTACTGGAAGTGCGTCGACGAGCACGAGGCACCGAGCGCATTGTCCGACCTGATTTTTGAAGTGAACTGCTGGTGGTACGTACCTGTGTGGGTGCGCTGTGGCATTTGATTGGTTGGAAAGTTTGGAAAGCATAAATTTTCAGAATGGAAAGCGCTCTGATTGAGTGGCGCTGATGGTACCCATTGCTCACGTGGTGCTCGTGCAACGCAGCCATCCATTTCCGCACCCGAGGCAATTGCACCGCGACGGTTTACTTGCGATAGACGCCGCCGCATCGTCGAGAAGGATCCTTGTAACACCCCAGGGGGATCCCCTGGGCGACGCAACTGGAGGTCAAGGGGTCAGTGTCCCCTCCTTTCTTGAAGACACGAACGATGCACCTAGGACGACGCGCTTCCAGCCGTTCAATGCCATCACTTGTGTTCAGTCACGCCCAGACGCTGGGCTTTGTGTCTTCTCTCAGAAGCTGTACACTCGACCAGTGCACTCAGGTTCTCCACCTACAGTAGCAGCCATGTGCCACTGAATACGGTACACTGTACCTGGATCCATTTCGAAGTCTTGGTCTCACTTCCTCGAGCATGTCAACTTGGTGGCTTCGCCGTGAAGCCACCAAGTTGACAGGCCCAACGAGAGCGAAATATGGAAGAACTCAGTCGTCAGTGAAGTACTTCAAGTACGAAGGTCGTGCTCGATTGAGATCCTACGTCTGCTGTAAGTCTCGTTTCCATCGTCTTGGACTCGCATCAGTTGCTCATCATGAAGCTCTTCGTCCCGACGGCGTTCGCGGCAGTGATTGCCAGCGTCATCGCGACGTCCAGTGCACATACGGCCGTGAACAATGATGTGTCGAGCGGAGGTGATTTCATAAACAATAACTATGGCACTGGTAGTGAACCCATGTCCACTAGAAGAGCGAGTATGATTCGAGACGAGCACTTGGAGACGATTAGTTTACAGTCCGAGATTGCCGAAACGACTGCGACTGACAATGAGCCGGTTGATGAACTTAAGGACAAGGGCGAGGGTGACGATGGCAAGGACGGCACGGAGGGTGGTGTGGATACTCCACCGTCTGGTGAAGATGTCGACGAACCCAAGGACAGGGGTGAGAGCGTCGAAGGTGGTGTGGATACTCCACCGTCTGGTGAAGATGTCGACGAACCCAAGGACAAGGGTGCTGGTGCAGATGTTGAAGAAAGTGCAAGAATCGATTCTTCGGGCAGACGCCGTCTTCGACTCGGTGTACATGGCGCTGAAAACTAATTCCATGTTGCTTGTATCCTTTTTAGTCGCTTTGTGCGCTCTCATAGGCTCTCATAAATCACAATACGAGCACTCAGAAAGCAGACATTGGTGCTCTTTGAGCAAGAAATCATGTCGTCAGCCTGGATTGACCGTTGCAGCCGCGCATCTGATCTTCTTTCTTTCTACCAGCAAACCCTCGAAACACGTTGCTTTTGCTAGTTTCGAAGGTGTTCTTCCGTCGTTTTCCTGATTTTGATGTGTGTCAACTCGATGGATACACTTGAATTTCTGGTCAGCCAATCAAAAACCTTCCAGATAGATCCTCGAACAACTCACTTTGGTGGGGACCAATCAGATTCGACCCGCGACCTTCACTGCGCACCTGCATATCCTCGACTCTATTCTATCTGCTACATGGCCTCTAGGAAGGTGTGCACGACCGCCAGAACAAGGCCAAATGCACTCACTCATTCTCAATCTTACCATCTTCCTCTCAAGCCTCCCCTTCCTCTTCCGGGCTCAGTGGATCAACCATGAAGCTCTTTACCCCGACTGTCCTCGCTGCCACCGCCCTCGCGGTGATCACTGGTGCGGACGCTCAGTCGATCGTTTACCAGTTCGACTCGGCCTCGGCTGCGGGTGTGAACGGCAACATCCAAGTGAACTACCTCAAGCCAGGTAGCTCGGAGACCAAGATCTCGGCCAATCTCGACTTTAGCAAGGTGCAACAGATCGTTCTTCGCGAGTTCGATGGCAATTGCACAAAGGACGTTGTCTCGTACAAGTGGCACATCCACGTAAAGTGGGGCTCAAAGAAGCAATCTGACGAGTTCGATCAGTGCTCCAAGGCGTTGACGGGTAACCACTACGACCCGACCAAGGCGTGTGGTGCCAACTCCGAGTACGCAGAGACGCCGGATTGTGCGTCGCGGATCAAGGACTACGCGTGCAACCCTGAGGCCTACAAGAAGAACCCGAGTGTGTGCGAGAAGGGTGACTTGTCGGGCAAGTTCGGGGACTTTAAGCTCAATGACCAGCACAAAGTCACGGGTGAGTGGACGGATTCCAACTACCCGCTCTTCTCGGAGAACACACCGCAGTGGAACATTGTCCTGCACGCCGCGTGTGAGAACAAAGCTGCTCCTCGCGTTGCCTGTGCTGTGGCTCGCACGACGCCAGCACCTGGTGGAGCCGCTCCTGCGCCTGGTGTCACGCCAAAGCCGGCTCCTGGCACCGCTCCTGCCCCTGGAACCAACAATGGCAACAACAACGGCAACGTCAACATCACGATCATTACGAATGGCACGGCCTCTGGCAACAGCACAGCACCAGGTAACGATACTACCGGGGGTATCCCGGCGGACCCGCTTCCCGAGCCAGACGATGATCCGGATTATGATCCAGATGACGAAGATGAAGAGGGAGACGACGATGACGTGTGGGATGAGGACGTCGTCGAAGAAGAAGAAGGCGAGGGAGAGGGCGAGGGCGACGACGGCAAGCCAGAAGACTATTTCGAGGGTGACGACGAAGGCGGAAACACAGACTCCCCACCAGCAGACACTGAAGCTCCTCCAGCTGACAACGGTGGCGGTCAAACTCAGACCGAGTCGGAGCCATGGACTGATACCCAGGCGCCCCCTCCAGTTGACGCACCACCAGCCGATGCTCCGCCAGCTGAAGCCAAGCGCATCAAGATCCGCATCGTCACCAAGCACCACTAAGGACTTACTCTAGTGTGGCCGTTCATTTAATTTCACGAGTATCTTCCTCTTTTTTCGATCGCGTAGTTCTTCGAATGCAACTCAGTGCGCTAAAGTAAGCTTCTACTCCGAGTGGAAGTAGGAGAGCACGTTAAAGTCCTTGCTTTGACTTGTCGGAGCAGCCCGACCGATCCAACAAACATTTCTGGTCGAAACAATAGCGTCGCAGTTGCATGTCGGTATATTTGGCCAGTGGGCTCGAACGTTTCACTCAGTTGATGCGCTGGAACGATACTTATCCGCCCAGATCCCACCACATGGACCGCCCTGTGCTCGGCTGTATCGATCCGACATGTCCACAGTACGAGACAAGCGTGTGCGCAGTCGACAGCTTTCCTCAGTGGTTTGGATTCCAATATGGAGGAAGGTAGCACTCTCGAGGATGGCCCCAAGCTTCACACAGAGACCGAGGAAGCCGAGTTATCACCATGTCCGTGTCCAGCTACCTCAGAGACACCCATCACTTCGGACTTGGGACCGATAAGCCCACAAATCCATGAGACGACCGCCCCGATTACGAAGAATGGTGCTGATTCGAGTCTCAGACCACTACGACGATGGAGTTAGGGACAAAACCTGACTCCTGTGACGACAATTGTATCGAATTGGCGTTCCACACGCGACTTGCACGAGCTGAAGGAGAAAACGGCAGCGTACGAGGACATGATCGAGCACTTGGAGATCCGCAAGTTTGATCGCACAAGCTCATTGACAGGAATGAACCGAGTTGGTCATTCGGGAGCCAGTATGCGAGAGCAAGCGCTGGAAAAGGACTTGATGGAACACGAATTGCCTTCCAAACCAGACAATGACCGTGATAAATCGCAGCCACCCACGTAATTTTGACGAACCAAATCGATTAAGCAAGTTGACGAGGAGTTGGAAGCCCCTTTGGAGAATTACGAGCCAGTTCGGCGTCGCAGCCTTACGAACCTTGACCAGGTAGACGTACCGATGACGGCTAGTCCATCTAATGTTGACTTAGAGCAAAAACGGAGCGGCTTGAAAACGTCCCAGATCGAAAACGTGTCAAGACTCTCGTCCTGCGAGAGCCCAGCCATGTATACAGCCAACAACGACGGCGCACAAGAGCGAAACAGCATCGGCGGAGTTGAAAATCACATCGGAGTAACCCCACAGCGACGCTCAGTGGCGAGATATGTCCGATTGCTGATGCATCAGCTCGTATCTCCGCTTTCACCAGGAAGTATGGCCTCGAGATTGCGTTGGTTGGTGCTTATATTGACGTGTCTCGCTCAGTTTGTCTACCTGCCGCTCGTGCCCGTGTATTTCAGCACCAAGAGCCACACTGTGATGCAAGTCAACGCGGTTTTCGAGTGCATCTACCTCATCGACATCGTTTTTTCGTTCAACTCGAGCTACTTTAACACGCGGACAGCGCAGTTGATCACATCGCGCCGTGAAATCGCGTCCAACCACCTGCGTGGCTGGTTTGTGCTCGACGCGCTCTCAGCCTTTCCCTTTGACTCGACTCGCCTGCTTGATCATTACGTCAGAATCGATCCTACGACGGATCACTACTTGCACGACATCTTCCACGGCCTCCTGCGTTTACCTCGGCTTTTGCACTCGTTTACCTTGGTGAATCAGCTTCTTCGGTTCTGTAGACTACTGCGAGTGTGGAAAGAACTCTTTGCGTGGCTCATGTACTCTCGCTACTCGCATCTGATGCGAATCGTGTGGCTTCTTCTTGTAGTGAATCCAGGCTTTTGGAACAACCACTGGGGAAGCTGGCAGAGCTTCCGAAGATTATGCCGTAGTGTACTTTGCTCTCTTAGGGAAAACACACTCTCCCTGTGGCTATCGCTATGGCTGTGGCTAGTGCTAGGCTGCCCACCACTGCGTTGGTGGCGGGGGGTGCTGTGCTAGGGAAAGGCCAGCGTTGGCCTGATGACTTTGGCTCGTCATCACCCTGGGCTGAGATCTGCATGGCATGATGGATGAAGCTCGCAAAGGGTCCAATCCACCACATCCTTCTCGTGGTCTTGACGACGCATTACATGGCGTGCTGTTGGCACTGGATCACTGGTGAAGACCAGAATGCACCGAACGCCGTCGCACCAGGCGCACCAACTTCGGAGCAGTATCTTTCCGACTTTTACTACTGCACACTGCTACTCCAAGGCCAAGGTGACTCGAGCGGCACAACGCCAATGCAAAACCTCTTCTCGACATTCGCTGTGGTTCTCGGCTCGCTGATTCTGGCGATTGTGTTCGGAAATGTGGGTATGCTGGTGTCCAACTTCAACGCCAACTCGACCAACTATCAGCGCAAGATGGAGACGGTGTTCGCGACAATGAACAAGCTACAGCTACCCCACGACATGCGCGAGCGTATCAGTCTGCACTACGAGCATCTATGGGAAGAATACGAGCCACTGGATGGTGACATTGTCAGGTTTCCAAGGAATTGACCCACACATTGGCGCTCGAAGTCGGATTGTATCGCTACATGAACCTGATCTTGAAGATGTCGTACTGGCGTGAGTGTTCGCCAGACTTTGTGACGCAGATCGTGTTGAATCTGGTGGCGCGCGTGTATCTCCCGACGACTACGTGCTTCGACAAGGTGAAGTCGGTGACGAAATGTACATGGTGAATCGCGGATTGTGCGAGTTTGCCGAGGATGAGAAGACAGAAGATGACTCAATCGGTTTGATTACGAAGGGCAGTGGGTGTGAGAGCAGCGACAACTCGGCGCCTGCCCTTCACGTCCGTCGAGCGTATTCCAACGAAACATTGCCATCATCCAGTGGTATCGAAGCCTCTGACGAAGCAGGCGCCGTACATCCAGTGCCTTCATTGAAGCCAGTGGTCGGCACGTCCATTGCTTCCGGAGAATCATTCGGAGGGATGGCTTTGTTGATGAATTACCCGAGTAAAACGGGTGTGCGCGCAGTCACGTACATTGAGATGTGTGTGTTGGAGCGTACCAAGTTCCAACAGTTATTAGCACGGTATCCAGACGATCGTCGGCGTGTACTGCGATCCATGCTTGCAGCATGCGTGGACAAGCGTGATATTCCGTTCACAAGGAAGGAGATTGACCAGATGATGGCTCGAAAGCGTCAGAAGCCGATGGATGATAGTGATCATGTAAGCATGAAAGAGCTCGTCGAGGCCTTACTGGGTAGTATGAAGCAGCCGTCTGCGGACCAGACCAATGGGTTCAGGAACCGAGTTCAAGTCGACTATGCCGGCGAGTTCATCAAGATAACACCTCGTCGTTTGCATCGCCGACGAAGTGGGCGGTCTCGGTCCGGATCAAGTGGCTCCTTGACGAATGTGTTGAAGCTGAGCAATGAAGTACCCAGGGCTGATACGCTCATCTCCGCAGCTGCAGACTCTTCCATGGAGCACCAAAAGAGACTCCAAGCTCACGTAGACGCTGTCGACGCGCGCATTCAAGCATTGAAACGCAAGCAAGCCCAGTATACGGAGGCCTTGCATCGAATAGCTGCCCAGATCGAACCCAAGTGAGATACCTTACCCATTAGATGGCTCCATGGAACTCATGCTTAGCTGATTGGTGCAAACTATCTACTGGCACTGACGCATGAAAGAAATAATTGCTCGTTGACTCACAGCTGGGGCACTTTGTATTGCGATCTACTTGACCTGAATTTACCCACACGCTCGCTTGACCATGAACCCACATATCCGTTGCGACCAATCATAGCGCTCCAAATGAGTATCCACAAACTATACACCAATCACACACGCCCAAATAAATGAGACCAGCACACTTGCAGCCAATCAACAGCCATCATCAACAACTCATATCTTCAACCTTGACAAGCATCAAGCATTGATCGAACGGTTCGAATTTTTGACCGAATTGGATCGCAAGTCCCACTGGCTTGGCTTGGTGTGGCTTGGCTTCACTGGGAGCGACACCACGGTCCCCTGTGCAACTCGCACGGAGTCATCAGAGACACCGAAGAGTCCTGTCCTCATTCTCAATCTTCCCAGCTCCGGAGCAAGCAGCTCCCTCCACACAAACAACCAAATCAACCAACTCAACTATGAAGCTCTTCGTCCCAGCCGTGCTCGCACTCGCGTTCCTTACTGCCTTCTCGCCCGTGGACGCCAAGTCGGCTGTCGCGAAGCACGCTCCGCAGCAAGACGAATGTTCACCTCGTGCAGCACTCTCGTCTCCGTGGCACCCACTTGCACAAGACAGAAGATGACGGGACTGACGGGGATGTGGGCATTATCCTAATTGAGGAAGCCACCCCACCCCCGACCGCGGAGACGGACCCTGGGTGTGACATTGAAAGTGGTTGCGCCGAAAGGACTAATGCTCCCCGTCACGCGAAGAAGGCCACTCGTCAGATCGAAGATGACGAGGACACGGAGGACGATATCTTGGCCACGCATCTCGAAATCGAGGACGACGTGACCGGAGACACGGCGCATGCGGTGGTTCTCGAGGACCAGAAGACCGGAGAGTCGACGGTGCTTCTCGAGGACGAGGAGACCGGAGACGTGGTAGTTATCGATGGCAGCTCGCGTCACCACAAGCAGAAGCGCGCTGTTGCTGCCGGTGGTCGCCGCAGCAAGCACTGAGTTGGAAACACGTCAAAGGTATCAGGTAGGAAAATGTCCCTTATACCAACCGAGTACTAGTAGCTTCGCTGTAGGTCCTGCTCAACAACAACGCAACTAACTCCCGACATGTTGGTTAATTGCACGTTTTTTATTCGCTTAAGGAACCCACTCTCAAACTGAGCTGAGTCGATGCTCCATTGCGTGGTTGGCTCTCGGGTGATGCATTCAATACCGGGCGTCGAGATCTAACAGACGCCCGTGATGACGGAATCACTGATGACACTCTCTGGCTATGGTAGACTTGGGTCTTCAAAAGTCGCACCGAAATCACGCACAACTTGACTGTGGGTCGGTAACGTAGAGTGTCGAGTTCTCTCTTGCAGCTTGCCGAATGGATGGCAAAGGCGTGTCCTGTAACTCAGGCCACTTGTCTGTTATCAGCCAGCTTTAGTACGCCAACACGAGGATGGGCATGACGAGGCGGTAGTTATGCGACGTAGTGATCACAAATCAAGAATCAAAGACGACTCAGGTGCGTATAATACATTAAGCGTAGTAGTAGCCATTACCACCGGTTGAAGGTGACGGTGGTGAGCGAAAGCGCAGTACGTTTGGACAACTCCTATGCGTCGTTTGATATCGTTAAATTATACGTTATCCTCCTCAGTATCGACACTTGCGATCACAGCAACAGTTCCGACAGCTCGACGGCTTGACTCTCTGTCGGTGGGAACACATCGAAAGCCGCCACCAGAGGACGATGGTCTGACACCAGCTTCCAATAATCAACAAACTGCGCTTCTTCCTCATGATGCGGGCCCTTTGGGCTCAAGAGTGTTTCCCAGTTGTGTCCGAAACTCGGCCGCTTTAACCGCGTGCGGTCAGACATGTTGCGCGGCCACAGGTCGCACCGTGTTGGTAATAATTGCAAGCGTTCACGCTCTAGTGCCAGTGCTTCTTCGCCCTTCTCGTTGCCCTCGAGATGCGAGGCGAAGATGAAATCGACGCCCACTTCGCGGTTGTTGTGGTTGCAGTGCGTAATACGCGCTTCTCGCCCGTGGATATGCGAAAACACACTCGAGAAGCCGTGATCCATGACCGTATTGTGCACGGGGTCATTGAAATCATTGAAATCACCGCACATTAACTACGAAGATAACCAGAAAGGGTGAACAAACGAGCAGAAACCACACATTGGAGTACGAGAGACGTACCACAGGCGCGTGCTCGAGCTTCTCGCTGACGACGTACTTGCGTATCGAGTCGAGCACGAGATTAATCTGATCTAATCGCATTTCCTTGTAGATTTCGCAATGCGGGAAGGTCAAATGCGAGTTAATCAGCAGGAATGACTGCAAAACACCCCCGGAAACCCGTCAGAACCCGCAAATTACCGACCAACTCCCTCAACAAACACGTACGCGTTGGTGCAAGGGTAGTTCGTGTCGATTCCACTTGGTGGCGACGTGCATCATGAGCGCCACGCGGTCGCCGGCCTTGTCGAATGCGATGTGATGCACATGGTGGATGTCAAACTTGTGCTTGGCCACGAACATCGCGAGTCCGTCTTCTTTCTTGTCTGTTAACATGTGTGACACGCATGCAGTCAGCTCAACACGCCAGACGGACGATCCCATCCACGCGTTGACTCACCGGGTCGCTTGACCGTGTGGATGTAATGCGAGCCGCGGAACGCGTGGCGGAATTGCGCCTGGTACTCCGGGTTGAACCAGTACTCTTGCAGGCAGATGAGGTCGCACTGGTCGCGCTGGATGGCGTGGATGAGCGCCTGCGCGCGCGAGAGGTACGCGGTGCGGTCGTCGCTCTCGAGCCGGCCGCCGTGGCGGAAGTAGCACGGCGCCAGCACGTTGAAGGTCATGAGGGAGAGCGAGCGCGGCAGCTGCGCGGCGGCGGCGCGACGGCGCACGGCGTCCAGCATGGCGGCGAGGGCGAGGGTGATGACCTTCTCGATCTGCTCCTCGTCGTGACGAAGAGGTACGTACTGTGTACGATATGTCACAAGCGACAGAATACAGAACACCAGAGTAACGCCCTCTGGTGACAAAACAAGGTGCGGTTGATGGTAAAAGACGGTGGGATTGGATGACGCAAGTTGAATTAGCGCGATGACGTCGCCTGCGTCATTGACAAGCATTGGATCGCATCACCGGGAGGGATTGAAGAGCTCCGGTGGCGGCTGAGGAGGCCAAGTGGACGCGTTCGTGGCCAGTTGGATGCGCATGGAGCCACACAAGGGTCACATGGACCTCTTGATGAGACAGAGGCGCTGACGGAGGCACAGGGATGGAAACTTCACGCGTTGAACATGGTCTGCGCAAGACGGCAGAAGAAAAGCAGGACGCGCACCTGCTTCCCGCCTGTCATAAGCGGGCCATGCGTGGTGGGAGTATGTGTGGACGCGGTCTGCTTTCCTTCTGTTGAAGTGATTCGCATGACCGTCAACAAGTCGTAGGTGGTGGTTTGAATGGATAAGAGCCGCGCGCTTGATGAGTCCATGGCGCCGGCACGCATGCCGCCGACGTCGGACGGACAGCGTCTGCCTCTATCTGCGCTCGTGGGACAAAACGCTGGCAGGTACAACCGAGTCGGGAGCCGGCGCGTATCCTTCGTCCGTTCTCTCTGAGTTAAGTTGGCAGGTGGCGAATGTGACGCACTTTTTTTTTTTCGATTTCGAGTCTTCCACATCGTGGTGAGAACCTCGTGGATCTATTCTTTGCACATCAACTACATGCTGCTGCCAACCTAGAAGAATGCATGAAACGCAAGGAGCCAGTGGACGCGAAAACGATTCGTGCCGCTTCAGGGAGAGTCGAGCTGCCCCCGGTACCGTCGCGGACACAACAGCTCTGGTCACGCGTCGCTTCGGGCCGACATGCCGCATACCAGCTGGCCACACGCCATTTTCTTCCGCGTTTCCGCGCACGTTCTCGCGTTTCGCGAATCATGTGAGACCTTCCGACTTCTTCTAGGCTCTACCATGTCAGGTGCAACGCGATCCCATCATCAGGGGCCGCCAAGAGGCGTGCATCTGATCCAAGGAGGATCCTGCTTTTCGCTGGAAAACGCGCACTACTGTGCTCCTCTCAGCACTCCCATCCTCCTCGCTGGCCTTCTCGCCACCACTCGAGGGCCAGGCGAGAAAACAATTCGAAGAAAACCGTCGCCACTGCCCACTCCGTGCGCTTGACTCGCCAGTGCAACGCCTCATCCGGACAGGTCAGATCTGGTCTGGCCTCTTGCAGTGCCGCGTAGTCAGTCATTTCCGCTTTCACCGATTTCTTAGCCCAGCGGCAGACCGAACACAAGGTTCCGATGTTTCCGCATCACCACCACCATCACCACTGTCGCACTGCCACGTACGAGGACAAGGCACCGCTCAGTGTATCCTCTGGCTTGGTCGGCAACATGGTGCTGTCCCCTCGAAGCGATCCAGCGTTGCTCTGCAAATACAAGTCGGGTAAATGTGCCAACCGACGAGCCACCAAGAGGAACGGACAGTTGCATACCCTGTGCCACTTTCACCGCGTGCGACAGAATGAGCATCAGCGCAAGAGCGACCGCAAGCATCGCATGGTCAACGTCGCACGCCGAGCCAAGCTCGGATCGATTGGCGCCATCTTGGCTCCTGAACGACGAACGCGCCGCGGTTCCTTGACACCGCTCTCTGACTTTCCAAGCGATAGCAGCTCGACACCGGCCTCGCCAATGGACGTCGGACACCCCTTTGCACGGGATGGAAGACTCGGGTTCCTGTCTCGTCCACAAAATGGCAAGCTCTATGCATCACCCAGCGAACACCGAGAAGGCTTGACACTGCCTGGCTTTCGTACCTCATCGCCTGATCCTCAATCACTTTCGTCTCCTATCCATTGGCGCAGTCACCTCACACGCTTAGCGCAACAGGGGGATGTACAGGGTCTCGAGAACACAGCCAACCTAGGCAATCAGGACGGACTGCCCATGAGTCCCGTACCTGCATTGGCCCCAGCGATCGGCACACCCACCGGAAGGCTGCCTCCGATCAGTTTTCTCACACAGCAAGCTGCGGCCAGTAAATCCGAGCCATATCGCTCCGAGAACGCGTCTCTCCGCGGCTTTTCCTCGGGCAGCTACGCCTCAGGCTCTCATGCTGGCAAGAGCGCATGAGGTCGTTGTAACCTATTATCGGTTATTTTGGATGCATATCGCCAGGTGGTTCGTAACCTTATTTAACACCCCAGAAATATAACCACCTGAGGCTGAAGATCGTCGTCCGAAGTGGAAATGTTCCACGTAACTTACATGGAAAAATTTTCTCCCGTAGCTCTATGCGCATTCGCTCCAACTCTACTCGTGGAGTGCAACTGTCCGTGTACAACAACTCGAAAAGCTCAGCGGCGAGCGATCTTGACGTGCGACGAGTCCATATTCAAATTGTTTTATTCAGTACGCGCTGCCCATTGCCTTGAAGTTAAAGAGCGTTTGACGAGATGTAGCTAGACTATGGGTCGCTAGTCGGTGGCCTAGTGTTGGTCCACAAACGTCGGGTCGTCGCTGCCCAGCGCTGAAGTTGTGGATAGCGACGAGTCCAACTAGACCTTTATCTATGTGCGTTATGGCTCCGCTTCGGTCTCTGTATGGTGCACCCCAACTCATCTCGGGCAGTAACATCGCTTGAGTTGCTTCGTGAGCTATTCGGTGGTAGTTTTCGTGCGTTCGTTTGCTCAAATTTTACGTAAACTACGCTCCGAAAACCCAAATTTTTGGGCAGTTGGGTTCACTTATTGTTGGGCTCATCACATGATCCACGAAAAGGGTGAGATCTTCCGTCGAATGAGGTGAAGTCCTCGGTGAGAAGCAGCTTGGCCAGTATGAGCACGGAAGCTGACGGCAACGACGACATTGCTCGGGTTTCGGCTCCTTCGGCGGACTCGGACTGGATTTGGATTGGCACAGTTGCGACTGATGGCGCACCAAGGGAGCACTCTATCGCCCATATGAACTCTACAGACGATCACGAGAATACGTCGAAGGATGACATCTACCACTACATGGAGAAGGAGCTCGACTTCACCCCGATCTTCATTCCATCGGCCGACTGTGGAGACAAGATCCGACCGATCAAGCTACAACGACGGAGCACAAGTGGTCGATGGTGCAATATCTGAGTCGTGCGCAGGAAGAAGGGTACGGCATCATTCTGTGTAACCCATTCTCGAACAGTGCCGTGGTGTACGAAGCCGGTGGTTTCGAGCGTGAGGTTCCGATTCCAAACTCGTCGACGCCGCGTGATCACGTGCACTTTGTGTGGGAGAACTACGCTTCCAAGTGCAAGGGTCAGGTGTCGGTGATCGCGTATGCTCGAGGTGGTGCGTTGATGAAGTCGATTTTGGAATCACACGAGGCGACTGCTCGTGAGAAGATTCATCGCATCGCGTTCATCCAGTCGAAGCACGAGATTGATGGTAACGAGAGTTCTGGTGTTCTGGAGTTGCTTGGTCGTCGTTCGATCAACTGGGAGGCGTCGTTTGAGTCTCAGGGCGGTCAGATTGTGGACTCGCAGGCTCGTGTGGGCTGTGTGTGTCTGTCGATTGGATACATGCCACCAAATTCGTTGGAGCCTGAGAGTGCTCCGACGACTTTGGAGAAGTCGGAGGACCCAGCGTTTGCGTTTGTGAATGCGAACCCAGATCGTCCAGGTATGACTGCGGTTGTGAAGTGGGTCCGATCGGAACTTCGCCGTCGTCGCTACTCGGCGTTGAACTTACACCGTAGAGATTTCTTCCTGATACGAACTGTCGGCGAGGATGAATTTGGAAGAGTGTTTTTGGTAGGAGAGCGTTCGTTGCCATATGACGGTGAATGTTTCGCCATGAAGGTGGTGAAGAGGAACAAGTTGCCTCGGCTTGCCTTGTCCGTACAGTTATAGTTGAGCATGCTGTTATCACCCAGGTGCATCATCCATTCATCGCCGGCTGCACTATGTATTCGAGGATGCTATGAAGCTGTTCTTGGTGATGGGTTACCTCAGCAGTGGTTCGTTAGCTACACACTTGCGTGGTCGCTTCTACGCTGCTGATATTGGTGCTGCAATGGGACCTGAACATCATCTACTACAGTGCGAAACTCAAGAACGTACTCTTGGATCACGATGGTCACGTCAGATTTTCGGCCTCTCCAAGGTTTGTGTCGCGGATATCGATGGAGCGATGAATGTTTGTGTCGCTCCTGCGCACATTGCACCTGAGGTGTTGGAGGCTCAGCCGTGCACCAAGGCTGCAGATTGGTGGTCTTTCGGTATCCTTCCTTACGAAATGATTGGTGGCAGACCACCGTACTACCACCGCGACAACGACACTGTGTTTCAAGCGATCCGCAACCAAGAGCGGATAGTGTTCTCGCCGAGTTACTCAGATTCGGCAGTCTCGCTCATTCTAGGAGTGAGTGACTTGATATGGTGCCACATGTATCGAGAGCTTAGTACTCACCGTATTCTATGTCTAGTTGCTGACACGAGACCCAACGATGCGTCTCGGCAGTGGTCCACGTGACGCTGATGAGGTCCTCACACATCCATTCTTCGAAAGTATCAGCTGGCCAGGTTTGCTGGAGAAGCGCATCCCACCCCAGGTGACGGTCGTCTCGACACGCACTACGCGCCACGCTCGAACGACCCTGGGATCACAGGGTCCTAGTAGCGTGGAAAGCAACGTCTTCAGCGGCCACCAGTAAGTTGCATAGCCTGTACCTTGATCACGAGTCTGAAAATGTGGACAAGCCTAAAAGCTCATCCAAAGAGTGTGTGTAGTCAGTGTAACTTGGTATCAGTTATGATGGACTCCTATCGACGAGAGGTTTGTAACCTCTGTCCAACACTTTGGAAATAAAACCACCTGGCTGAAGATCGCCATTCCGACAACGAAACCTTCTCGTAACTTACTCGGGGAAAGTTTCTGTTGCAGCTCTCTATACTCCATCGTCCCAACCTCGGTGCGCGGTGCAACGAGTAATACAACGTCTCGAAAGATCAGAGGCGGCGTGGTCTGGTCTTGCGACGAGCCTCCACTCCTCCTTCGTCACAGGCACGCTACGTGTCAACTCGACCGTTCTGCTCTCTGCCATCTCTGTACATCGCAACTCATTTCATCGACGGTGGCGTGTGGGTTCGGCGTTGCTTCGTCACTTATTTCGTAGTTTTCGTGTGTTCGTTCGCTGAAAGTTTCCATGTAAATTACGCTCCACGAGGGGGGCGAAACTGGAGTGGCACAGGTGACGAAGAAGCAGACGCTCACCCTCGGCCCCCGGCGGACGGACGCGAGTGCTGACGAAGCCGCGACGCCCGACGCGTTCCCATTCACTCGATCCCTCGCTCGCTCGCACGCACGCACGACCCTCGCTTCTCCGGGCTCTCGGCGAGGTCTGGACGCCGAGCTCCGCACAAGGGAAACCAGCGTACGTGGCCACGGCACCCACACGACGATGGACCGCCGCAGCATGAGCGCTGACTACGGCAACGACGCCGACTTTGACGACATTGCCGTGACGTCGCCGACGTCGCTGGCGCGCCGCGAGTCCATGCGTCGGTCGTCTTCGGGCTATGACATGGGCTACAACCCGCCGCCACCGGTGCCGCAGCCGTCGATCCGCGCAACGTTCGGTGGCGCCAGCGATCGCTCTGCAAAGGTCGGCCGCAACAGTCTCTTCTCGCGCGCGCCCCCACCGCCGCCGCCAGCACATCCGCCGCAAATCCCAGGGTACCAGAACAACGGCTCGGGCATGCCGCGGCCGTCGTCGAATCCGAGTCTCGCGGCACTGACCGAAGACACGTCGATGCACTCACCGTATCATGGCAACTCGCTCGGTCCGAGCTCGCTGGCGACGACGCCCATGGGCTCGTCGTCGTCCAACAACACGTTCGAGAAGCGCTCGTCGTTCATCTCGCGTCGTGGTGGCACGCGCAAGAGTATCCTCTCGGTCTTGTCGAGGGAAAAAGAGACGCCGTCGGCGATGCCCGAGTATAATTCCGCCGACATTACGTGCGAAGGCTTCTTGACCAAGCGTGGCCACGTGTTCACCAACTGGAAGATGCGCTATTTCGTCCTCCGTGGCAACGTGCTCGACTACTTTGCCGATGTCGACAAGTCGAAGCGATATGGTAGTGTCGTGGTCGAAAAGGTCGCACCGTGGACCGGTGAAGCGCATGGCTTCATGTTCTACACGTCCAAGCAGGTGCCGTATTACGTCTACGCGTCGTCCGAGAGCGAGCGTGACATGTGGCTGCGCGCGCTCAAGGACTACTGCGTCGAACCGGAAGAAGTGTCGTGTGAAGGCTACCTCACGCGTCGTGGAC
This sequence comes from Pythium oligandrum, assembly GCA_020085045.1. NCBI lineage: Eukaryota > Oomycota > Peronosporomycetes > Pythiales > Pythiaceae > Pythium > Pythium oligandrum. Next base: position 569,290 of record JAHRIK010000002.1, read on the forward strand.
ACCTCGTGCCGAGCCAGCGTTTTGCCTACTACGTCTTGAACGGCACGTCGTTGCGTCACTACACGGATCAGGCGGCGTATCGTGATAATCACTCGGCCTTGGCGGAATTCGAGATACGGTCGGTATCGCAATGGGCTGGCGACCGCTTTGGTCTCATGTTTACGACGGTCACTGGTAACGTGTTTTATGCGATTGCTGACTCGCAACCAGAGCAGCAAAAGTGGCTCTCGAGTGCCAAGCGCGCGACGGCCAACATCCCTGAGCCAGTATCGTGCGCGGGCTACCTCACCAAGCAGGGCCACAAGCGAAAGAGCTGGAAGAAGCGTTACTTCATCTTACGTGGCAGCCAGATCTCGTATTTCACGGACTACGACATGGCCAATAGCGCCAAGGGTAAACCGCTTGCTGAAGTTGTGGTTGAAGACGTACAGCGCTGGGACGGAGAGCCGTTCGGATTTATGTTCATGACCAACGAGCAGGTGCCATACTACGTGTACGCAGATAACGAGCGAGAGCGAGCTAAGTGGATGACCGCGTTGCAAAAACTCACGGCGGTTCCAGAGGAGCCAGAAGTCGAGAAGAAGCGTTGTCCAAACTGTAATGCCGTTTTGACCGGCTCACGTTTCTGTGGTGCGTGTGGTTTCAACTTGCGCGGTACCTCGGTGAACGAACGTGGTGCGGCTCCTGCCGTCAATCCAGCTGCTGTGGACGATCGTGATGATCTCGAAGATGAGAACACTGCGTTCGACGAGCTTGAAGCTTTGTCGGAAGGTGCTCGTACGTTGCTGCTTGCGGTGATGCAGACGCCGGAAGGAATCGATATTGGTGGAGACAACGGATTCCCTTCTCGACTCACTGGTGCGCGCACTGATGACGACGACGAAGAAGAAGTCGAAGCAGACATTACTGCGGCAATGGCGGAAGCTCGCATCGACGAAGACGAGGAGGAAGAATACGAAGAGCCACCTCGTTCGCCAGTCGCGGCTCAGCCACCATCGCCTGTCCAGACCCCAGCGCCTGCATCATCCGACTCGGATTCTGAGGAAGCTCCTCCTTCGCCAGTTGCTCGCCCATCCAAGACTCCCGAGCCAACCAAGCCCAAGTTGGTTCCAAACTTCGAGGTTGTGGCCGCATCAGAAACTGCAAGCTTCCACTCTTTCGGCGACTCGGATGATGAAGTCAAGGCCGAGCCGAAGCCTGTACTTCCTCCTACCGTCGGTGGTGCTGGTAAAGCTAAGACAATGGCACAGTTGCAAGCCGAAGACAGCAGCGACGACGATGAGCCTGCTCTCCCAACCAAGCCACCAACTCACGTTGCGAAGACGGATGCTGAAGAAAAGGAGGAAGACGAAGACTGGCCATCTGCCGAAAAGTCGCGCCGAAAGAGTTCAGCTGATTCTCTGGAGCTGGACACTCGAGGCATTGCGATGTTTGACGAGCCTCAAGAGCCTCCAAAGCCAAAGCCACAACCTCGTGGTTCAGCTCAGCTGAGCGAACGCTCGTCAAAGAATGACATCTACCACTACATGGAGAAGGAACTTGACTTCACCCCGATCTTCGTTCCATCGGCCGACTCACCAGTGCGATGCCGCTTGTACAGCTCGATGGCGTACTTGAATGCGACCAAGGTGATCATGTTCATCTCCGACTCTGGTCCATTGGGTCTGTGGAGACAAGATCCGACCGATCAAGCTACAACGACGGAGCACAAGTGGTCGATGGTGCGATATCTGAGTCGTGCGCAGGAAGAAGGGTACGGCATCATTCTGTGTAACCCATTCTCGAACAGTGCCGTGGTGTACGAAGCCGGTGGTTTCGAGCGTGAGGTTCCGATTCCAAACTCGTCGACGCCGCGTGATCACGTGCACTTTGTGTGGGAGAACTACGCTTCCAAGTGCAAGGGTCAGGTGTCGGTGATCGCGTATGCTCGAGGTGGTGCGTTGATGAAGTCGATTTTGGAATCACACGAGGCGACTGCTCGTGAGAAGATTCATCGCATCGCGTTCATCCAGTCGAAGCACGAGATTGATGGTAACGAGAGTTCTGGTGTTCTGGAGTTGCTTGGTCGTCGTTCGATCAACTGGGAGGCGTCGTTTGAGTCTCAGGGCGGTCAGATTGTGGACTCGCAGGCTCGTGTGGGCTGTGTGTGTCTGTCAATTGGATACATGCCACCAAATTCGTTGGAGCCTGAGAGTGCTCCGACGACTTTGGAGAAGTCGGAGGACCCAGCGTTTGCGTTTGTGAATGCGAACCCAGATCGTCCAGGTATGACTGCGGTTGTGAAGTGGGTCCGTTCGGAACTTCGTCGTCGTCGTCAGGCCTCGACTTCACGTACACGACGCAATTCAAACATTGTTGTGCTTGGTGAAGCTGATGCGGAAGAGACGAGCGATGTCTCGACTGGTGCTGCGGAGGAGGCGAAGAAGGCAGCTCTGGAGGAAGAAAAGGCCAAGTACTACTTGCCGAAGCCAAGCCCCAAGCCCAAGCCAGCTCCAACTCCAAGTCCTCCTCGTCATGCCAACGGAAACGGTGATAAGCAGCAAATCTCGGTGGCGAAGGATTTCGACTTGCTCCAAATCGTCGGTCAGGGTGGATTCGGTAAGGTTTTCCTTGCGCGAAAGCGTACGCTGCCAGACCAGGGTGAGTGCTACGCCATGAAAGTCCTGAAGAAGCAGCATGTCATCTCGAGTGGCCTCATCAACACCACCATGGCGGAGCGAAAGATTCTCACGGAGATTCGTCATCCATTTGTTGTGCGTCTGCACTACGCGTTCCAGGATGCTTCGAAGCTCTACTTGGTGATGGACTACCTCAGTGGTGGTGCGTTGGCTGCGCACTTGCGTCGTCGTCGTAAATTCCCTGAAGACTGGGCTCGCTTCTACGCTGCTGAAGTTGCTGCGGCTATGGCGCATCTTCACAGCCTGAACATCATTTACCGTGATGCGAAGCTCGAGAACGTGCTCTTGGATCACGATGGCCACGTCCGTATCACTGATTTCGGTCTCTCGAAGGTTGGTGTGTCAGGTCTCAACGGTGCCACGACCTTCTGTGGTACTGCTGCGTACATCGCGCCAGAGTTATTGAAGGGTCAGCCATACGGCAAGGCTGCTGATTGGTGGTCATTCGGCATCCTTCTCTATGAAATGATTGGCGGCAAGCCACCATACTACCACCGCAACCGCGACATCATGTTCCAAACGATTCTTAAGCAAGAGTGGGTGACCTTCTCGCCAAACTTCTCGGACTCAGCAGTCTCACTCATTCGTGGGGTAAGTACTTCGTCGTTATGACATTTTCCGACTGCATACCTTACTTACAATTGCTCTATTTTCTAGTTGCTGACACGAGACCCAACGATGCGTCTTGGCAGTGGTCCACGTGGCGCTGATGAGGTCCTCACACATCCATTCTTCGACAGTATCAGCTGGCCAGATTTGCTGGAGAAGCGCATCCCGCCTCCGTTCAACCCAGGTGTCGGTCGTCTCGACACGCACTACGCGCCACGCTTGAACAACCCTGAGATCACGACGCGTGATCGTCAGGGCAGTGTCTTGGGCCCTGGCCGGACACAAAACAACGACTTCGACGGCTTTAGCTTCGTTGGTCGCCCATCGTCTCTTTCGCGAGATGATTGAGTCGTCACTCCTCTTCATCAATAGCCATGCGTCACTGCATGAGAGATTGTGAGAAGGAAACCGAGAGGCATCAAGTGGGACGCAAGAGGTAGATGCCTTGATCTCGCTGCACATATGCTTGTTGCTGCTTTGGTAGGAAATGTATGTGGAAAGCTTTTGGAATATGAGCTGACGAGCAATAGATTGTCAACAGATCAATGAGGGAGCTTAACTCACTCAACACGGAATTACGAAACACCGCGCGTGTCCTTGTTCTCACTGGCTTATATGTAGTATTCTCACAGGCAATCAAGTGCATTGCGTCGTGAAGCAGCGAATGGAGCAATCGTAGTAACGATGCGACTTGAAGACTCCGCTCCCGTCGCAGTCTACAAAAGCCTCAAAAGGCCCGAGGCAAACGTGTGTCGACAAGTCAGCTTCATAGCCAGGTGCGCATTGTAACGCAGCATTCTGTTGGATTGCAATGTTTGTGTTGCCACATCCAGTAGTAGGCGATGAAGACGTGCACGGCCCGGAGCAAGTCGCGTCATAAGTCGTCTCGGTGTATTGACATCGCCGTGTGAGAATCTGCCACTTGGCTCGTGCAGGCAATTCAATGATCCTGTTAGGCGTGACGATGTGGAAAGCGAGGTACACATCGACAATCGCGTTGAACAAGGATGACGAGACGGCACTAAGCTCAATCGAGTCACCAGGGCGCGCGAGTACATCACGCTTGGCATCTACCCATGCTGTTCCAGCCCCAGCAATGCGAATACGAGCCCCACTGTCGTGGAAGGAGCAACAACCAGAGCACTGGGTGTATGTGAACGGCTGCAGCTCGTTGTAAAGCGAGCCAATATGTCCTGTTCCCGACGGACATTCCGGTGCACCGATGAGTTTCGCGATCACTGGGATGTTAAAGCCGGTCAGTGGCACTGTGATCGTATAGAGTGTCGAAAGGCTCTGCGCGTACGTGGAAGGGATCGTGATCGGATCAATACGACGAAAGAGTAAGGGAGGATCCGCATTGAGCGCACCAACAGGGTTCTCGATGACATAGTTCGTCGCTGCGTCTTTGGTGGCGGGAAACGTGTGGATGAGATTGCCTTGAATCGTCGTTTGCTGAGCTGCGACTACCATGATTGCGGCAGAATGTGCCACTCGTCGACCAAAGTGGTGAATCTGGTTGGACGCGAGGATGGCGCTTCGAGAATAGAGAGTATGCGCAAGGACGGGTGTGTGGAACGAGTTATCCTGAGAGGCAACGCGTGCGACAATGACGATGCCACTGGAATCAACAAACGAGATATTGTTATGGTCAACTTGGACGCGGTCGCTTTCTCCAGAGATTATCACTGCGTTTCCTCCGAGCTGGTTGAACGTGCAATGGGTGATGACGATGTTCTCGACATTTTCCATGAAAAAGGCCCCGGTGCGCGCCACTGGCCATCGTGGATGCGTCTTGCGGGCAGTTGAAGGCATCGCATCGTACAGATCGGTGGCAAGGAGTTGGGTCCCAGTGAACTTGAGCTGATCAAAGCGAAGGTTCCGTACTCTGACGCTGGAATCCGTCTCAAGCAGTTGCTCCGAGGCGTGTGCTGTTGCTGTATAGCGATTTTCCTGGCTTCCTCGGATCCGAACCAGCTGACGCAGCCACGGGAACTCGAGTACAGTGGAGGCCATGGTCGCAACTGTTGCAGTGGTTGAATCGAGTGGGATCAAATACAAGCGCTTGGTGGCCACATCCAAGTACCATTCGCCCGGAGAATCAAGCTCTTCCAGCACATTCTCGATGCGGAAACCAGCTAACGCCGCTAACGACGCGGTTGACAAATCGACACCGTCTTTGAAGATCTCCGGGGTGATGTGGGAACCACCAGCGCCCAGAGTAATCTCGTTCTTCACAGCATCGACGCTGGAGGCCATGTACAGCAGATTCGCATGCGAGGATCGATTCGGACGCAGTTCAACGACCATGGATGCGACTGAGGCTTCTGTCCACTGCGCAACACGAGCGGAGAATTTTGTCGGATCAAAGGCGAGAACTCCACGCTTGGAAGACACGCTCGGTGTCGCGAACGTGCAGGTGAAGGGTGTCAATGCAGTGCTCGGAGTCGACTGAACAACGCAATTCGGATATCCCGCGCGAGGAAGCTGGACTCCGTTGAAGTAAAGTGTCGAAAAGACGGTCGGTGGATCGGTTTGCTCGATGAAATGCGGAGTTGCTGGAAGATATGTCGAAAGATCAGTGCTGAAGACTCTCAGTGTGGTTGTCACGCTGTTGACTGCGGTTGTAATGGTTCGATCCAGCGTCCACGTGGTCGGTTGGAAGCGTTTACTGCCTGATATGGTCACATCTTCGCACGCACGACACGATTGCGAGCAGATTTCGATACAATCTTCTTCTTTCTCGAGATTCTTGCCAAAGAGATGCGAAAACTCGCTGTAGAAGGCCGCCGAGTACATTTTTCGCTCAAGATGCCGCGTACACGAGTCCTGGCAGCCGGCAACGCACATGGCGAGCGCTCCAGTGTAACAAGTGTGCCCCTGGCCGACTTTATCCACACAAAGCGGGCCGATATCCATGTTTGCGATCGGTGGAGCAGGTGTCGGAGCGATGAGGAGGCTGTTCTTGGCACGATCGATGCCCATCTGGTAGAACGGATCCACTGGACCCTTCCATGCAGCACGATCACCGACGCCATTCCAGAGCAGTCGCGGTGGTGTAGCCAAGTGCGAGGCGTATGGATATGGCTCGACGGACTGCTGAGCCGCTTCGACGGCCGGATCACAGAAGGCTTGGTACGTGATCGGTGTGTCGGCTGAATCCCCTCCGTCCACAGCTGAGAACTCAAGTGTTGCGTCGAGCTCGTAGCGGCCTTGGCGGAGGAAAATGGTAAACGGAGGTGACGGTTTGGCACCAAGCGCAGCTTTCCGCGTACGAATCTCCTGTTGCGCTCGTGTTAACGTCTTGAAGGGAAGTGAGAGAGATCCGTCATTCGGGGCGTTGTCACTGCCGGAGGGCGAGATGTAGAGATCGATGGCAGGAGCTGCAGCATTGCCAAGTGCCTCGAAGACCAAAAACCAGCAAGAGATGAGTGCAAGGCGAGCAGGAGATGCCATGGATCGATGGAGGCACGTGCGAACCGACGCTCGGATCCGAGTTCCATTCATAGACAAGCGATTCAGTCAGGCGACACACGACACAAGTGAGAACAGAAAATCTGAATGGTGCATTGATAGATCTCTGCTTGTGTGATACAAGTTTACTCATCGTCGTCTGCTGTTTTGGCGAGCGCGAGGATCGTAAAGCGCACTTCGCCTTCGTCACGAACCATAAACTGCTGGATGACCTTGCAAGCATCCTGTTCAACACACATTTGCCAGCATTAGCTGCTTGATCCGATACAGAGAAGCCACACGATCGCACCGAGAGCAGCGTTTCCTGGGACGACGGACCGTGGTTGATCGGGAACTTCTTCCGGCCGTCCAGTTCGTACAAGTGACCGTCAACACAGCTACAAAGGATCTTTCCGCGTCAATTCTTCATCATTAGAGCCTGCGTGCTCGCCTCGTCGTACCTGAAGCAGATGAAATGGGTGTCCACGGGGTCATCCACGTCTTCCACTTGCTACAAGACCTCAGTATCAACCACCGGATGCAAGTGATCAAACGCACAACAGGCTTCACCTCCGACTGGCCTTCCTGTGCGGCGCTCTCGTGCGTGTCTTCCAACTCGTCGTCTTCTTCCAAGTAGTCTGCAATCTTGTCCGGTGTCTGACCCACTGTCTGGTTGAAGAGCTTGCCCAGATAACTCGTCGCCGCTGTGTTCACGACACTCCATCATCAGTAATCCGTCCGCCAGGCTTCCGACGGTCTCTACGTACGGATCGTCACGTGTTGGCGCATGTTGCCAATGGCGTGGAGCAATCCGATGGTCCCACACGCGTTGCCGACCGTCTGCTTCATGTAATAGACATGGGGCGACACGACCTGGCCGTCCTTTTCGATCCGCGCAGCTTCTTCCTTGGCGAACGCCTCGGTCTACAACCACCATCGCCATCATCAGCTCCAAGACGCACAAGCCATCACCCGTCTTGACAACGTACGTGCTTCTTGATGGGGAAGAGCATTAGCACGCCAACGACCGGCTTGGGCACCATGCCGAGCGCCCAGTCCTCCGTGCTGAGCACGTCGCAGAAGCTAAAGTCGCTCGTGGGGAAGCCAAGCTTCTCGACGTACGTGTTCATGACCGCGGGGTTGGATTCCAGGGGGAACCAGCGCTTGCCGCCATGGCCGTCGTCGCTCATCGTCGCTAACAACAAGGGTTGAAGAAGAAGAATGGATCAGACCCCCTCGAGTGACCGACACATGACCCACACTCACATGGTCTCACCTTTGAAAGACGATAGCAGAGATCGTCGTCGCCTTCGAAAGGGATCGCGCGCCTTTTGGCATGCGCATCAACGACATCAATGCTTCCATAAAAGTCCCCACACGCTCGTCACAGTCTCCGTGTCACTGGCAAGATGTCAAGCACCTGGTCGTCGGCTCCATCGTCTCCATCGCCTTGTTCGTCGTCTTCGGCTGCGCCACCGGCGTACGCGTTCGTGACGTGGGACGCCGCATTGGGCCGTCGACTGAGCTTCCTCGCCATCTTCGGCTCGCGAGCGGAGCAGACGCTCACTGCGCGCTTGGTGTGTGTGGATCCACCACGTGCAGATCTAGAGACGCTAGCAAATGCGGACGATGTGCGAGGCGCCATCGCGCTGGTGGTTCGCGGCGGCTGCTCGTTCATCGACAAGGCGAGACGCGTCCAGGCCGCTGGGGCCGTCGCCATGCTGCTCGCCAACAATACACGCGAAGAGCAGTTTACTATGTTCACGATGGCCGATGAGTCCAGTCCAGAGTCGCAACGAGACGTCACGATCCCATGTGTCATGATGTGTCTCCACGACGTCCGAGAACTGTTCAAGCAGTACCCTCCGTCGGTCAAGACGGGTGTGCTGACGCTCGAGGTCCCGTCGACACTCAAGGCCGAGGCGCTTTATGTTGAATGCGAGCAGCGTCGCCAGCAACTAATGAAGCAGGAGGCGAGCGGATGGCTTACGCGGAAGACGTCGTCGCTCATTAAGCGATGGGAGGCACCACCGGTCCCGCAGGTAGCCGTCGAGACCAGCTCCATCACTCACATGTCTTCTGTCACCATTGCTACCGAGTCTTCGAGTCCCGAAGCACCGCCACCCGCAGCGCGTGTACCACTTTTTGCTTTCGTACAATGGGCTACAAGCGCTCACGACTCCGTCCTTTTCTTCGCGCCGCTCGCCGACTTTAGTGTCGCCGTGGAGCCAAACGCCGTCTTTGAGGCTCCGTGCATCGCATGTGATCCACTCCTCGCGCATCAAGACCCAATCGTCAATGCGGCCGATATCAGCGGTGCGATTGCGCTTGTCCAACGCGGAGCATGTACGTTTCCAGCCAAGCTCGAGCGCGTGCAGCGTTGTGACGCCATCGCCATGATCGTTGGCAACGACGACGCAGAAGACCCTGACGCTGCGTTTGTGATGAGCGTCGACCAGATCAACGTCGAAAAAGTGGCGATCCCAGCAGTCATGGTCTCGCGAAACGTCTTCACAAGACTACAAACCGAAAAACCCTCGCGGGTCAGAGTCCTCTGTCTGGCAGGAGAGATCGCCGCCGAGTGGCTTGGACGTCAAGGCGAGTCGATCGCATTGACGGAGCCACCATCGAATGAGCAAGATGACAACGCACTCGCTCGATTCCACAGAGCGTGTCGCGAAGCAGACATTGTATCGTGTCAGCTCTTGATTGAAGGGCATGGCGCGTCAGCACTCGTTCACACAGTCGATGCTTCGCTGCGCTCCGCACTTCATCACGTCTGTGGGTCTGAGGTCAGCGACGACAAGGCGGACGCACTAGTGGCATTACTTCTGCTTCACCACGCACGGGTAGATAAGGCGGACGTGCTACTGCAGACACCGCTGCATTTGGCGTGTCTTCGAGGCCATCGAGCAGTCGTTCAACGCCTTCTCGGGGCGAACTCCAGCGCTTCGACACAACTCACCACTGCGCAGAACCTCGGTGGGAGAACACCACTCCATTACACATCTGAATACGGCCACACTGCGTGTCTAGAGCTATTACTCAGCGTCAACGCGCGTTTCGATATGAGCAAAGACGGAAGCAGCACCGACAAGTTCAGCTTTCTGGGCGTGGATACGACAGATGTTGAAGGTTTGACGCCTCTACACGTCGCCTGTGACGCTCTTCAGCTCGAATGCGTGCTGTATCTGCTGGCTGCGAACGCCGATATCGACGCACTTGATCACAAAGAACGCACGCCCTTGATCATCGCGTGTGAGCGCGTCAACGACGAAGAGGACGAGGCTCGTAAAGACCTAGCGCTGCGGATCGTTGAGAAGCTTCTGGAAGCTGGTGCCTCGTGTCTTGAACCAAACGATGCGTTTGTCTTGGATCGGATCCGTCCAGTACCACTGCGACGCGAGTTGGAGCTCGTATATCTCCGTCGAGAAGCTGTCCACGCGCGAAAGCAACTGCAAGACCTCTCGAAACACGTTTCACAGCAGAACGAGAGGCTCTCAGCACTCCGAACACTTGCCGAAAGACTGGAAGCAACTGTTGAAATCCAGGAAAAGAAGCTTCAAAAGCGCGACGAACGACTTAACCGGCAACAACGACAACTGGAACAGCTTCAGCGACAACTTCAAACCGTTCTGCAGGTACTTCAGGGCACTGGTAGCGTCAGTGGGTATATCCCAGTCACTCCGAACCCACAAGACGAGCAAGAGCGAGCACAAGAAGCTGCGTTGGCGCGAGATGTGGGCAAGAAATGCTGTCGCCAACATGCTTACGCGCTTGCTGAGGCCCACTTCGAGCGTTCGATTGAACTGTTCCCACTGCCTGGTGTTGCACGACTGCTTGAGGAGACGAGAGAGCTCAGGGCCAAAGAAACAGTGACCAAGCAACCACCAGTACTTTTGCCGATCGGCAACGAAGACGATTCAGATGCCACCACAAAGCGAAGAGAGCTAACTCAGTTGCGAGACGCGGTGCAGCAAACGCACACGTCGGAAGCGACGAAAGACACACTACTAGCAGAGATCAACAAGCTTGAAGGCTTCTCGAGAAGCTCCAACGAGTACCAAGCTGCGACCAAGTGGCTCGAATGGCTTGTAGCACTGCCTTGGGACGCCGATGCCACACTCTCGCAGCGGCTGCACCTTGAACGAGCTATGTTTGACGAACTGGAACAGCTAGAGCAAGAAGCTTGGAACCAGCGACTGCATTTAGCTTCGAAGACAATCCAGCGCGCTTTTCGAAAACGCTTTGCCGAGCATCTAATGCGTCGGGTGCTGGCAAGCACGCAGATTCAAGCTTGGTATCGAGGTGTGGCTCAGCGAATATGTCACGAGACGCAACAGAGTGAAGAGCCAGTTGCAGAGTCTACCATCACTGCACCACTGGAAGCTGGTGCGTGCCATTCACGAGACGACGATGGTGATCTTGTGGATTTGGAAAAGATGCTGGATCCGTGGGCAATGCAGCGCATCCAGAGTGAAGCGGCTATCGAACTTGTCACAGGTGAGTATGCTGAAGATTCCAGCACGTTCCTTGTCGTGCAGCTCGTGCGACAGTGCTCGAACCCAACGGTCTTCTTCGTGTGGAAGCGGTGGGGTGCCTCACGGGCCCTTGCACGGCAATGTCAAGTAAGTGGCCCCTACGACACGTTTGAGACGGCCTCAAGAAGATACAAGCGACTTGTCGAGCCGATTTCGAGTCCCGCGACGAACAAGATGGTGGATCAAGACGACATGGACACAATGGCTAGGAGTACAGTTGCGAGAGCCTCGTGAGTCGGGACATTTCCATTTACAATTGATTCAACATAATGCAAACTCACGTTCTGAGGGTTGTGTCGCATGTCCCAACCTCCATCAGGGTGGAAACATCAAGACACACATGACGACGACGACTAGGCATCATGAGAGATCTTCTAGACACTGACGCCACGTTCTAATTCTGGATCTGGGATCATCAGACAACGAAGGTGGTCGTGTCCCGATCTTTGCGTTCGCCATCACCAGCGGTCATCATGGTCCTCCGTCGTGCTCATGTCCTCATACAGACCGAGACCTGTTTATCCATCGTCTAGCGAAGACCTTGGTAAATCGGTATCAAAGTGATCATGGGTGGGAAGTGGTCAGCCAACGCCAGCCTGGTCGCTCCTACGGCTGAGACTGCGAAAGCCAAGAAGTTCTCACGTCGGCAACGTCAGATCATGCAACGGCACATCCCATCGTTCGTCTACCACGAGCATTCGACAGATATTCACCGTCAGATCGCTGGCAAGCACTGGGACCTCGTCTTCAAAGACGCACCAGACAATCGTCGAACGTCCGGAACCAGTTCCGAGGCATCTGGGTCTTCACGTGAAGCCAAGCATCTTCACGCACAGCCCAACAACTAGATCACTCAGCTGTACGACGTCTTCTTCGCCTACTTGGAAGATCACTCACCCGAGCTCAAGCCCATTTTCCGTTCATCCATGCACATTCGTGGACGAGTTCTGGTACACATCAGCGTAGGTATGCGAACTATGCTCGCGTCGGACAACTTCGCAGACAAAGTACTCGCATTGACCAAGACACAACTTCGCTTTGGCGTCAAGAAAGAGCACTACGCATCCGTCGGACGTGCACTGATGCATGCGATGCAGGTCGTATCGGGGGAACATTCGTCAAATGAGATTGAGGACGCGTGGAAGCGATTGTTCTCGCACACGAGCTTGATGCTCCTCCAAGCGCAACAACGTGCCGAGAAGAAAGACAAATGTGCGAGTCGAAACGCCTGAGCTCATTCCATCGAGGAGGATCAGGTCGTAACTCTGCTCCAACGATCTTTGACTTGCTGCCTCCACGGAAGAACTTTCACTGCGAGCTCACATCAATCTTCACTTCCAGTTCCAGAACAAGCGGACGAGTCACATCTTCATAGACTTGGTAAAACACACCTTTGTGGATTGCTTGGATTGCTGTTCTGGGACTTGGGGCATCACCACCACGAAGACTGTTTGGTACTGGATCCAAATTTGCTCACTGGACTCAGAAACGGAGGTGGGGTCGTGGTCAATGAATAATAAATCCGACCTGCGTTCTGATCCGTTCTCCACCAGCACTCTTTCATGGCACAGAACTCTCGACATTGATGTTACGATGTGGGTGAACGAGTGAGTCACGGATACAGTATAACGCGACTCAAGCTCCCGTGGGGACTGAGTGTGATAATCTCGTTTGACATCACCTCTTCCAAAGCCCCTGCAATGGGTGGGTGGATCTCGCTATCGAGTCCGACTACGATCACACCCATCAGTGGCAGTCCTCGCCACGGAAAGACTGCCAGGTTTTCGCGGCAAGAGATGCGTCTGATCAATCGGTATCTTCCTTCGTTTGTCTACCGGGATAAATCGACCGAGGAGCACCGATATATCGCTGCAGTCCACTGGGATCGCGTCTTCAAAGAGACCCCAGAGCGAAGGTCCACAGTGAGTGACGAAGAACCACACCCGGGTCAAACACATCGAGTGGCCAAGCATCTTCACACGGTGCTCAACAACAAGATCACCCAATTGTACGATGTCTTCTTCGCCTACTTGGAAGATCACTCACCCGAGCTCAAACCAATCTTTCGCTCTTCCATGCACGTTCGCGGTCGGGTGCTCGTTCACATCAGCGTTGGTATGAGAACCATGCTTGCATCGGAGAACATGGTCGACAAAGTGCTTCCTCTCACGTCAACACATCTTCGTTTCGGCGTCAAGATGGAGCACTATGAGTCGGTAGGGAAGGCGTTGCTCCACGCGATGATGGTTGTGTCAGGCGAGAACTGGTCAGCTGAAATTGAGGACGCGTGGAAGCGACTCTTCTCACATACAAGCACCATCCTCATCATGGCGCAGCGAGCCGCAGAGAAGCAGACGAAGGAAAGCATTCGCAAGAAGTCAAAAGGATCGTTCAGCATCGCTTCCAAGTCGTTCATAAGTTCCCCGACACTGAAAGATCTCTTTCCGAATATGCGAGGCTCGCGCAAAGGTCTTCGAAACGACATTGCAACACTACGAGTTAAATCAACGCCGTCATAATCGGCACTTAGCATACTTCTTACACGAGAAGATGGCGCATTTGTTGGCGCATAATATTTACTTACTTTTCCTTTCACGTCCTTGCTTTCGTCTTCTGGCATCAAGTTTGCTGGGTTCAATCAGATGAGTTCCCGCTTCGACGTCTTGCGCCATTGCCAGCGCTTGGACGGCTCGGTCGATCAACAGAAAACTCGGCGGTTGCGGAGAAGTTGGACGTTTTCAAAGGACGAATGTTGCGAGCTGGCACCTTGGACTCTTTGTCGCCGTCATCGTACTCGACGTCGTATGTTCCATCCGCATTCGCCTTGCTAATTGTTCCCTTGTAGTACTTGTCTTTGCCGTGATAGAGCGCTTCGATTCGAGTTCCAACTCGGAACGTAGGTCCCAAGTCGGCTTTAAAGCTCGACGAGCGAGTTAGTTCACGATCATCTGCTGCTTTTCGAGGTGTCTTGGACGCCTCCAACGAACGAATCAACTCCGGACCCACACCCGTCTCCTTCTCACCATCGTCGTAATTGATGTCGTACGTCCCGTTCAAACGGCAACGACTGATCACACCAGGATAATACTTTGACTTGCCCTTGTACTGCACCTCCACCTTCTCGCCCTCGCGGAACTTCTTCTTCTTGCTATCTTCCTCGCTTGTGTCGTCCGACTTCTTCTTAGATGGACTCGCACTACCACCCTTCAGACGAATCAACTCCGCTGCCACGCCAGTCTCCTTCTCACCGTCGTCGTAATCGATGTCATACGTGCCATTCAGACGACACCGAGAGATCACGCCTGGATAAAACTTGCTCTTACCCTTGTACTGAGCTTCGACCTTGTCACCCTCCTTCAGCTTCTTCGGCTTACGGTCGTCCTCGCTGTCGTCGGCTGACTTCTTCTTCGACGGACTTGATCCTTCCTTCAGCCGGATCAGCTCCGCGGCAACCCCTGTCTCCTTCTCGCCGTCGTCATACTCGATGTCGTATGTACCATTCAATCGGCAGCGAGAGATCACACCAGGATAAAACTTGCTCTTACCCTTGTACTGTGCCTCCACTTTGTCGCCTTCTTTGAGCTTCTTCGGTTTCCGATCGTCCTCGCTATCATCCGACGCTTTCTTCTTCGACGGACTCGCGCTGCCGCCTTTTAGTCGGATCAACTCGGCCGCCACACCTGTTTCCTTCTCACCATCGTCATAGTCGATGTCGTATGTGCCATTCAGGCGGCAGCGCGAGATGACGCCGGGGTAGAACTTGGATTTGCCTTTGTACTGAGCTTCCACCTTGTCACCCTCGCGAAACTTCTTCTCACCACGTGCACTGCTATCACCGCTGTTGCGAGACCGAATCAACTCGGCGGCTACACCTGTCTCTTTCTCGCCGTCATCATAATCAATATCGTACGTCCCATTGAGACGGCACCGACTGATGACACCAGGATAGAACTTGCTCTTACCCTTGTACTGCGCTTCGATCTTGTCGCCTTCTCGAAATTTCTTGGCCTTACGGTCATCCTCAATGTCGTCAGCTGCCTTCTTCTTGGACGGACTCGAGCTCTCCTTCAAGCGAATTAACTCAGCAGCCACACCCGTCTCTTTCTCGCCGTCATCATAGTCGATGTCGTACGTTCCATTCAGTCGGCAGCGAGAAATCACACCCGGATAGAACTTCGACTTGCCCTTGTACTGCGCTTCCACCTTGTCTCCCTCCTTCAACTTCTTCGATCCGCCGCCAGATGCTTCACGAGATCGGATCAACTCAGCTGCGACACCGGTCTCCTTCTCACCGTCATCGTAGTCGATGTCGTAAGTGCCATTCAATCGACACCGTGAGATCACACCTGGATAGAACTTAATCTTACCCTTGTACTGAGCCTCAACCTTTTCGCCCTCCTTGAACTTCTTCTCCTTGCGACTTCCATCCGAGCCACCAGACGAGCTCTTCTCCGTCGATCGGATCAACTCAGGAGCAACACCAGTCTCCTTCTCGCCGTCGTCATAGTCGATATCATACGTCCCGTTCAGCCTGCAACGACTGATCACACCCGGGTAAAACCTGCTCTTACCCTTGTACTGAGCTTCCACCTTCTCGCCTTCCCTGAACTTCGTCGACCCCTTGCGATCGTCTCCGCTCGAGTCATCGGACTTCTTCTTCGGCGATTTGGCCTCCAGCGACCGAATCAGCTCAGCCGCAACGCCAGTTTCCTTCTCGCCATCATCGTAGTCGATGTCGTACGTCCCGTTCAAACGACAGCGAGAGGTCACACCCGGATAGAATTTGCTCTTGCCCTTGTACTGTGCTTCCACCTTCTCGCCTTCCTTGAATTTCTTCTTCTTGTTATCGTCTTCACTCGTATCATCCGATTTCTTCTTCGATGGACTCGAGCTCCCACCTTTCGAACGAATCAATTCAGCAGCGACTCCCGTTTCTTTCTCACCATCATCATAGTCGATGTCGTACGTCCCATTCAATCGACATCGAGAAATCACGCCAGGGTAGAACTTGGATTTACCCTTGTATTGCGCCTCGACCTTGTCACCTTCCTTGAACTTCTTTGGCTTACGGTCATCCTCACTATCATCGGCGATCTTTTTCTTCGGCGACTTGGACGCCTCCAACGAACGAATCAACTCCGGACCCACACCCGTCTCCTTCTCACCATCGTCGTAATTGATGTCGTACGTCCCGTTCAAACGGCAACGACTGATCACACCAGGATAATACTTTGACTTGCCCTTGTACTGCACCTCCACCTTCTCGCCCTCGCGGAACTTCTTCTTCTTGCTATCTTCCTCGCTTGTGTCGTCCGACTTCTTCTTAGATGGACTCGCACTACCACCCTTCAGACGAATCAACTCCGCTGCCACGCCAGTCTCCTTCTCACCGTCGTCGTAATCGATGTCATACGTGCCATTCAGACGACACCGAGAGATCACGCCTGGATAAAACTTGCTCTTACCCTTGTACTGAGCTTCGACCTTGTCACCCTCCTTCAGCTTCTTCGGCTTACGGTCGTCCTCGCTGTCGTCGGCTGACTTCTTCTTCGACGGACTTGATCCTTCCTTCAGCCGGATCAGCTCCGCGGCAACCCCTGTCTCCTTCTCGCCGTCGTCATACTCGATGTCGTATGTACCATTCAATCGGCAGCGAGAGATCACACCAGGATAAAACTTGCTCTTACCCTTGTACTGTGCCTCCACTTTGTCGCCTTCTTTGAGCTTCTTCGGTTTCCGATCGTCCTCGCTATCATCCGACGCTTTCTTCTTCGACGGACTCGCGCTGCCGCCTTTTAGTCGGATCAACTCGGCCGCCACACCTGTTTCCTTCTCACCATCGTCATAGTCGATGTCGTATGTGCCATTCAGGCGGCAGCGCGAGATGACGCCGGGGTAGAACTTGGATTTGCCTTTGTACTGAGCTTCCACCTTGTCACCCTCGCGAAACTTCTTCTCACCACGTGCACTGCTATCACCGCTGTTGCGAGACCGAATCAACTCGGCGGCTACACCTGTCTCTTTCTCGCCGTCATCATAATCAATATCGTACGTCCCATTGAGACGGCACCGACTGATGACACCAGGATAGAACTTGCTCTTACCCTTGTACTGCGCTTCGATCTTGTCGCCTTCTCGAAATTTCTTGGCCTTACGGTCATCCTCACTGTCGTCAGCTGCCTTCTTCTTGGACGGACTCGAGCTCTCCTTCAAGCGAATTAACTCAGCAGCCACACCCGTCTCTTTCTCGCCGTCATCATAGTCGATGTCGTACGTTCCATTCAGTCGGCAGCGAGAAATCACACCCGGATAGAACTTCGACTTGCCCTTGTACTGCGCTTCCACCTTGTCTCCCTCCTTCAACTTCTTCGATCCGCCGCCAGATGCTTCACGAGATCGGATCAACTCAGCTGCGACACCGGTCTCCTTCTCACCGTCATCGTAGTCGATGTCGTAAGTGCCATTCAATCGACACCGTGAGATCACACCTGGATAGAACTTAATCTTACCCTTGTACTGAGCCTCAACCTTTTCGCCCTCCTTGAACTTCTTCTCCTTGCGACTTCCATCCGAGCCACCAGACGAGCTCTTCTCCGTCGATCGGATCAACTCAGGAGCAACACCAGTCTCCTTCTCGCCGTCGTCATAGTCGATATCATACGTCCCGTTCAGCCTGCAACGACTGATCACACCCGGGTAAAACCTGCTCTTACCCTTGTACTGAGCTTCCACCTTCTCGCCTTCCCTGAACTTCGTCGACCCCTTGCGATCGTCTCCGCTCGAGTCATCGGACTTCTTCTTCGGCGATTTGGCCTCCAGCGACCGAATCAGCTCAGCCGCAACGCCAGTTTCCTTCTCGCCATCATCGTAGTCGATGTCGTACGTCCCGTTCAAACGACAGCGAGAGGTCACACCCGGATAGAATTTGCTCTTGCCCTTGTACTGTGCTTCCACCTTCTCGCCTTCCTTGAATTTCTTCTTCTTGTTATCGTCTTCACTCGTATCATCCGATTTCTTCTTCGATGGACTCGAGCTCCCACCTTTCGAACGAATCAATTCAGCAGCGACTCCCGTTTCTTTCTCACCATCATCATAGTCGATGTCGTACGTCCCATTCAATCGACATCGAGAAATCACGCCAGGGTAGAACTTGGATTTACCCTTGTATTGCGCCTCGACCTTGTCACCTTCCTTGAACTTCTTTGGCTTACGGTCATCCTCACTATCATCGGCGATCTTTTTCTTCGGCGACTTGGACGCCTCCAACGAACGAATCAACTCCGGACCCACACCCGTCTCCTTCTCACCATCGTCGTAATTGATGTCGTACGTCCCGTTCAAACGGCAACGACTGATCACACCAGGATAATACTTTGACTTGCCCTTGTACTGCACCTCCACCTTCTCGCCCTCGCGGAACTTCTTCTTCTTGCTATCTTCCTCGCTTGTGTCGTCCGACTTCTTCTTAGATGGACTCGCACTACCACCCTTCAGACGAATCAACTCCGCTGCCACGCCAGTCTCCTTCTCACCGTCGTCGTAATCGATGTCATACGTGCCATTCAGACGACACCGAGAGATCACGCCTGGATAAAACTTGCTCTTACCCTTGTACTGAGCTTCGACCTTGTCACCCTCCTTCAGCTTCTTCGGCTTACGGTCGTCCTCGCTGTCGTCGGCTGACTTCTTCTTCGACGGACTTGATCCTTCCTTCAGCCGGATCAGCTCCGCGGCAACCCCTGTCTCCTTCTCGCCGTCGTCATACTCGATGTCGTATGTACCATTCAATCGGCAGCGAGAGATCACACCAGGATAAAACTTGCTCTTACCCTTGTACTGTGCCTCCACTTTGTCGCCTTCTTTGAGCTTCTTCGGTTTCCGATCGTCCTCGCTATCATCCGACGCTTTCTTCTTCGACGGACTCGCGCTGCCGCCTTTTAGTCGGATCAACTCGGCCGCCACACCTGTTTCCTTCTCACCATCGTCATAGTCGATGTCGTATGTGCCATTCAGGCGGCAGCGCGAGATGACGCCGGGGTAGAACTTGGATTTGCCTTTGTACTGAGCTTCCACCTTGTCACCCTCGCGAAACTTCTTCTCACCACGTGCACTGCTATCACCGCTGTTGCGAGACCGAATCAACTCGGCGGCTACACCTGTCTCTTTCTCGCCGTCATCATAATCAATATCGTACGTCCCATTGAGACGGCACCGACTGATGACACCAGGATAGAACTTGCTCTTACCCTTGTACTGCGCTTCGATCTTGTCGCCTTCTCGAAATTTCTTGGCCTTACGGTCATCCTCACTGTCGTCAGCTGCCTTCTTCTTGGACGGACTCGAGCTCTCCTTCAAGCGAATTAACTCAGCAGCCACACCCGTCTCTTTCTCGCCGTCATCATAGTCGATGTCGTACGTTCCATTCAGTCGGCAGCGAGAAATCACACCCGGATAGAACTTCGACTTGCCCTTGTACTGCGCTTCCACCTTGTCTCCCTCCTTCAACTTCTTCGATCCGCCGCCAGATGCTTCACGAGATCGGATCAACTCAGCTGCGACACCGGTCTCCTTCTCACCGTCATCGTAGTCGATGTCGTAAGTGCCATTCAATCGACACCGTGAGATCACACCTGGATAGAACTTAATCTTACCCTTGTACTGAGCCTCAACCTTTTCGCCCTCCTTGAACTTCTTCTCCTTGCGACTTCCATCCGAGCCACCAGACGAGCTCTTCTCCGTCGATCGGATCAACTCAGGAGCAACACCAGTCTCCTTCTCGCCGTCGTCATAGTCGATATCATACGTCCCGTTCAGCCTGCAACGACTGATCACACCCGGGTAAAACCTGCTCTTACCCTTGTACTGAGCTTCCACCTTCTCGCCTTCCCTGAACTTCGTCGACCCCTTGCGATCGTCTCCGCTCGAGTCATCGGACTTCTTCTTCGGCGATTTGGCCTCCAGCGACCGAATCAGCTCAGCCGCAACGCCAGTTTCCTTCTCGCCATCATCGTAGTCGATGTCGTACGTCCCGTTCAAACGACAGCGAGAGGTCACACCCGGATAGAATTTGCTCTTGCCCTTGTACTGTGCTTCCACCTTCTCGCCTTCCTTGAATTTCTTCTTCTTGTTATCGTCTTCACTCGTATCATCCGATTTCTTCTTCGATGGACTCGAGCTCCCACCTTTCGAACGAATCAATTCAGCAGCGACTCCCGTTTCTTTCTCACCATCATCATAGTCGATGTCGTACGTCCCATTCAATCGACATCGAGAAATCACGCCAGGGTAGAACTTGGATTTACCCTTGTATTGCGCCTCGACCTTGTCACCTTCCTTGAACTTCTTTGGCTTACGGTCATCCTCACTATCATCGGCGATCTTTTTCTTCGGCGACTTGGACGCCTCCAACGAACGAATCAACTCCGGACCCACACCCGTCTCCTTCTCACCATCGTCGTAATTGATGTCGTACGTCCCGTTCAAACGGCAACGACTGATCACACCAGGATAATACTTTGACTTGCCCTTGTACTGCACCTCCACCTTCTCGCCCTCGCGGAACTTCTTCTTCTTGCTATCTTCCTCGCTTGTGTCGTCCGACTTCTTCTTAGATGGACTCGCACTACCACCCTTCAGACGAATCAACTCCGCTGCCACGCCAGTCTCCTTCTCACCGTCGTCGTAATCGATGTCATACGTGCCATTCAGACGACACCGAGAGATCACGCCTGGATAAAACTTGCTCTTACCCTTGTACTGAGCTTCGACCTTGTCACCCTCCTTCAGCTTCTTCGGCTTACGGTCGTCCTCGCTGTCGTCGGCTGACTTCTTCTTCGACGGACTTGATCCTTCCTTCAGCCGGATCAGCTCCGCGGCAACCCCTGTCTCCTTCTCGCCGTCGTCATACTCGATGTCGTATGTACCATTCAATCGGCAGCGAGAGATCACACCAGGATAAAACTTGCTCTTACCCTTGTACTGTGCCTCCACTTTGTCGCCTTCTTTGAGCTTCTTCGGTTTCCGATCGTCCTCGCTATCATCCGACGCTTTCTTCTTCGACGGACTCGCGCTGCCGCCTTTTAGTCGGATCAACTCGGCCGCCACACCTGTTTCCTTCTCACCATCGTCATAGTCGATGTCGTATGTGCCATTCAGGCGGCAGCGCGAGATGACGCCGGGGTAGAACTTGGATTTGCCTTTGTACTGAGCTTCCACCTTGTCACCCTCGCGAAACTTCTTCTCACCACGTGCACTGCTATCACCGCTGTTGCGAGACCGAATCAACTCGGCGGCTACACCTGTCTCTTTCTCGCCGTCATCATAATCAATATCGTACGTCCCATTGAGACGGCACCGACTGATGACACCAGGATAGAACTTGCTCTTACCCTTGTACTGCGCTTCGATCTTGTCGCCTTCTCGAAATTTCTTGGCCTTACGGTCATCCTCACTGTCGTCAGCTGCCTTCTTCTTGGACGGACTCGAGCTCTCCTTCAAGCGAATTAACTCAGCAGCCACACCCGTCTCTTTCTCGCCGTCATCATAGTCGATGTCGTACGTTCCATTCAGTCGGCAGCGAGAAATCACACCCGGATAGAACTTCGACTTGCCCTTGTACTGCGCTTCCACCTTGTCTCCCTCCTTCAACTTCTTCGATCCGCCGCCAGATGCTTCACGAGATCGGATCAACTCAGCTGCGACACCGGTCTCCTTCTCACCGTCATCGTAGTCGATGTCGTAAGTGCCATTCAATCGACACCGTGAGATCACACCTGGATAGAACTTAATCTTACCCTTGTACTGAGCCTCAACCTTTTCGCCCTCCTTGAACTTCTTCTCCTTGCGACTTCCATCCGAGCCACCAGACGAGCTCTTCTCCGTCGATCGGATCAACTCAGGAGCAACACCAGTCTCCTTCTCGCCGTCGTCATAGTCGATATCATACGTCCCGTTCAGCCTGCAACGACTGATCACACCCGGGTAAAACCTGCTCTTACCCTTGTACTGAGCTTCCACCTTCTCGCCTTCCCTGAACTTCGTCGACCCCTTGCGATCGTCTCCGCTCGAGTCATCGGACTTCTTCTTCGGCGATTTGGCCTCCAGCGACCGAATCAGCTCAGCCGCAACGCCAGTTTCCTTCTCGCCATCATCGTAGTCGATGTCGTACGTCCCGTTCAAACGACAGCGAGAGGTCACACCCGGATAGAATTTGCTCTTGCCCTTGTACTGTGCTTCCACCTTCTCGCCTTCCTTGAATTTCTTCTTCTTGTTATCGTCTTCACTCGTATCATCCGATTTCTTCTTCGATGGACTCGAGCTCCCACCTTTCGAACGAATCAATTCAGCAGCGACTCCCGTTTCTTTCTCACCATCATCATAGTCGATGTCGTACGTCCCATTCAATCGACATCGAGAAATCACGCCAGGGTAGAACTTGGATTTACCCTTGTATTGCGCCTCGACCTTGTCACCTTCCTTGAACTTCTTTGGCTTACGGTCATCCTCACTATCATCGGCGATCTTTTTCTTCGGCGACTTGGACGCCTCCAACGAACGAATCAACTCCGGACCCACACCCGTCTCCTTCTCACCATCGTCGTAATTGATGTCGTACGTCCCGTTCAAACGGCAACGACTGATCACACCAGGATAATACTTTGACTTGCCCTTGTACTGCACCTCCACCTTCTCGCCCTCGCGGAACTTCTTCTTCTTGCTATCTTCCTCGCTTGTGTCGTCCGACTTCTTCTTAGATGGACTCGCACTACCACCCTTCAGACGAATCAACTCCGCTGCCACGCCAGTCTCCTTCTCACCGTCGTCGTAATCGATGTCATACGTGCCATTCAGACGACACCGAGAGATCACGCCTGGATAAAACTTGCTCTTACCCTTGTACTGAGCTTCGACCTTGTCACCCTCCTTCAGCTTCTTCGGCTTACGGTCGTCCTCGCTGTCGTCGGCTGACTTCTTCTTCGACGGACTTGATCCTTCCTTCAGCCGGATCAGCTCCGCGGCAACCCCTGTCTCCTTCTCGCCGTCGTCATACTCGATGTCGTATGTACCATTCAATCGGCAGCGAGAGATCACACCAGGATAAAACTTGCTCTTACCCTTGTACTGTGCCTCCACTTTGTCGCCTTCTTTGAGCTTCTTCGGTTTCCGATCGTCCTCGCTATCATCCGACGCTTTCTTCTTCGACGGACTCGCGCTGCCGCCTTTTAGTCGGATCAACTCGGCCGCCACACCTGTTTCCTTCTCACCATCGTCATAGTCAATGTCGTATGTGCCATTCAGGCGGCAGCGCGAGATGACGCCGGGGTAGAACTTGGATTTGCCTTTGTACTGAGCTTCCACCTTGTCGCCCTCGCGGAACTTCTTTGCTGGTTTGACGTCATCTTCACTTGTTGTGGGTTGGTTGGATTTCGTAGGACTCTTCTGAGCTTTTTCCTTGATCAAACCAGCAGCCACACCCGTCTCCTTCTCGCCGTCGTCGTAATCGATGTCATACGTCCCATTGAGACGGCATCGACTAATCACACCAGAATAGTAGCGCTCTTTGCCCTTGTATTTTGCCTCTACGGGCTGGCCAACCTTGAACTTCTTCTTCCCTTGCTCTGCATCCGATGTCGTCGCAGACTTCTTCTTTGGTTGATCCGTCTCGCGTGCACGGATGAGGCTAGCATCAACCCCAGTCTCCTTTTCTCCATCGTCATAGTCAATGTCATACGTCCCATTCAAGCGACAGCGAGCAATCACGCCAGCGTAGAACCTGGTCTTGCCCTTGTACTGTGCTTCAATCGTTTGACCCATTGTGAATTTCTTCTTCGACTTCGTATCTTCTTCGCTTGTAGCATCACTCGCTGGTTTCTTCTTCGGACTACTACTTGACGTCGCTCGGACCAAATCGGCGCCGACACCAGTTTCTTTTTCACCATCGTCATAGTCGATATCGTATGTTCCATTGAGACGACACCGTGAGATGACTCCCGGATAATACTTGTCTTTCCCCTTGTATTTCGCTTCGATCTTCTGACCGACAGCTAGTTTCGGTTTTGCCTTGACGTCACTCTCGCTCGAATCTCCCGCATTTGCTTTCTTGCTGGGGCTGGATGACCCTCCTTTCAGGCGAACAAGATCACCTGAAACCCCCGTCTCCTTCTCTCCATCATCATAGTCGATGTCAAAGGTGCCGTTCAAACGACATCGCGAAATTACTCCTGGATAGTACTTGTCTTTGCCCTTGTAACGAGCTTCCACCTTCTGACCCACTGCGAGCTTCTTCTTTGGTTCATCCTCACTGGTTTCAGGTGGTGGGCCCTTCTTTGTCGGAGATGAGGACTCTTTCGCACGGATCAAATCAGGCTTTACCGCGGTTTCTTTTTCCCCATCATCGTAATCCACGTCATAAGTTCCGTTGAGACGGCAGCGCGAGATCACACCTGGATAGTATTTGTCGTTGCCCTTGTATCGAGCTTCAATCTTTTGTCCCTGGCGAAACTTCTTTGCTGGTGGTGCCGAACCTTCGGACGAAGAATCTACCGCAGGCTTACGAGGGGTACTCGAAACTGGTCGCTTCGGTCGAATCGGCTCGTCATCACTCTTCATCATTGGCTTCTTCGCGGGGGACGTCCCAGCCCTTGATCGAATGCGGTCGTTTGGAACCTGCTTCTCAAGCTCACCTGTCTCGAGTTCGACATCACAACCTCCACTTGCGTAGACTCGGAACACCGTTCCTTTGACGTATCCGTCGCTGCCCTTCACCTTGACCTCAACTTTTTGCCCTTTACTGAACGATGCTTCGGAGCTCGAACTCTCGGATTCTTTGCTTGTCTTTCTATCTTGGTCCTTGCGAGGTGACTGAGCCTTCTTAGGGCTACTTGGCTTGTATTTGCGAATCATTCTCCCCTTTACCTTCAGCTCAACTTCGCTGTCATCATAAAGGATGTCGTATGTCCCATCAGCTCGTCTCTTCTGAATGGTTCCTTTAAAGAATCGATCTCCTCCGTTGAATTGAGCCTCAACTTTGTCACCAACGTCAAATCGTGGACCTTCATCCTCGTCAGATGGCTGGGTTCGCTTCCTTTCCTTACTCGACTCAGAGATGGGCTCGGCTCGCACAGTACGTGCGCGAGGAATCGCTTGAATGCTACCCTCGTCAGCGCGTTTCTCGTACTGTCCACTGTCGAAGTCGATATCGTACGTCCCGTCTGAATGCACTCGCGCAATCACACCGATCTCAAAATCTCTCTCGCCCAAAGGAATGGCTTGGATTTCCTCGCCACGGCGAAAACGAGGTTCCTTGGAGTCAGACTTTCGCCGGCCAGAGCGAGATTTTGACACTGACTTCCGACGTCCACTTCTCGAGGATCGTCGACTATGACTTGATGAATCAGATGATGATGAAGACTCCGAAGACGAAGTTGACGAACGTTTACTCTTGGACGAACGCTTCTTGCTGGACTTCGATGCCTTCTTGCCCCCGACCAGTGGCCCTCCACATATCTCACAGTCTTCTATGTCATAATTGTTGTCGAATTTGCAGTGAGTGCACTTGATGAATCCTCCGTACTTTCCCGTTTTCGGTTTTGAGGTCTCACATATCTCACAATGTGTCACCCAGTCTTCAATCTGTTGGTGAGCACATACACGACATATCCAGCCATGCCTGGGCATAGCCACCTACGTAGAATTTATCGTTAGCTAGGGTAACAACATGAACTCAAACTACTCCTTACCTCAACGCTCGCGCTACCAACGTAACTCTCGCTTCTTATTGGAGCTGCTGTGACAAGTGGTGGGTCATATGGACGTGCATACGCTTCCTGATGTATTTGAAGCCCCCTGTATGAATAATCAAAGTTAGCTGTTACTTCGCAAGAATTTGCAGTGAAGGAATGATCGTACCGGTTATCAGACCACGAGTTGCGATGGCCGAAAGTATGAGCATTATGCGCAGCAGCTCCCCATCCCGGCATTCCTACCAGTCCGATGAGTTCAAGGAATCGCCCATACGCGACTGACGTTGTATCAAACGGAGCTGCGAGATGGATAGCCATAAAATGGAGAGTTGCTTCTGGTATCCCCAACCCGCAATCTCGTAGAATGGACATGAAAATGGTTCTTGGGACTGATCCTGATCGAGTGTGGTCATTTTGCAGGAAGATCTGGGTAAAATCGAAGCCGTTCGCAGCAAGGGAACCGCGTCTTCCTTGAATTGCAGCTCGTATTTGGTCCCTGATAAAAAAGGAGACCCTTAACAAATCTGATGCTCTGAATAACAAATACATGCAAGCTCACCATTCATGCGGATCGACATCGAGCAATCGGCTCAGCGCAAAATAATCAACCATTCCCGATCCTGGAGTACCATAAAGCTGCCCAATGGACTGTAACGTGTGGCCAGAGACATTCACACCAACCATAAGTAGGCCCTCTTGGAGTGCTCGTAGTGAAATTACACCCGAATGCGAGGGATCAAAAGACTGGAGCAACGACTGGATGTTCGCAAACGACTGAGCTCGAACGAATGCATCTCGAAGCTCGGCCTTTATGGCTTGCGGCGACGCGTACGACGTGGTAAATCCGGAACGAGCTTGTATCGTCCCCCAACCCATCGATGCATTCACTCCAGCATGTCCATCGAAGAAACGATCGTCATGCGTCACTGGACTGATCGGCAACGCACGAGCACTCTGGTAATGAATCGGCGAAGT
The DNA here is from genome assembly GCA_020085045.1 of Pythium oligandrum. Lineage (NCBI taxonomy): Eukaryota > Oomycota > Peronosporomycetes > Pythiales > Pythiaceae > Pythium > Pythium oligandrum. The sequence continues at coordinate 596,284 of JAHRIK010000002.1, forward strand.
TACCACGCCGTGCGGATACCCGTACGCTCCATGGCCGCCACTTGGTGCAGTCATTGGACGGTGTGTCGCCATCGGAGCTTGATAGCCACCGCCCATGGGATAGGCATTCATCCCTGCGTTACCATACGTGGCCGACGGATGTGCCACCGGATACGGGTCGTGGTAGTACACTTCTCTCGCTGGCTCGCAGGAATGCGTGATGCCACGCCAGTACTCGGGGTCCAACGGCGTCGGGCGCTGGTAATCCGCGTCATCATCATCGTTCCATTGCGAGAGATACTCGAGGCCGTCCATATTTCTTTCGCTTCCACGCTGGTTTCCCTTGAGTTTAGCCGTTGTCGTCACTCGTTACCGTCATCTCAACGGTTGCATCCGGGCTATATAAAGACAGGAAACGACGGCGCGTTCGCTGATGCACATCGCTTTCGCTCATTCGTCGCGGTTTAGACACTATGACGCGCTCATTCAACCGCATGTTCCGCATGTTCATCACCATCGCTGCTCATCGTTTCCTTGAGGGAGGGAGGGGGTACTATTCCCTGATGACCATCACTCTGGGCTCAATCGCGCGGGAACGGCAACTTCAATTCGAATGAGAGCAACTTAGCAACGTATTTGCAACATAAATCCATTCAAGCAACATCAGAGGCAAAGTCGTCCGTCCTACATGTAGAGCTGGTAATGGGTGTCGTCCTTGTCCTCGGCTTGCGTCTTCTTGCGACGTCCGCCTGTGAAAACGGCGAGGGCGATGACGGCCACGAGGATGAAGGCACCTCCGAAGATCTGCGGCAGGCCCATGACCGCGTCGTTGCGGTCTCCGCCGGCGGCGAGAAAGTTCTGCGCCTTGGCGGTCTTGGCGGCCGAGTGCACGACGGCGTTTTCGTCAGCAAGCCAGCGCTTATGATTCTTGTCAGCTTCGTCAGCTAGCCAGCGCTTATGATTCTTGTCAGCTTCGTCAGCTAGCCAGCGCTTATGATTCTTGTCAGCGTCGTCAGCTAGCCAACGCCTCTTGTCAGCTTCGTCAGCCATCCAGCGGCGTCGTCGATCGGCTTCATCAGCCAGCTTGCGCCAGGTATTTGGTGGCTGCTTGCGGTCGTCTTCGTCGGTCAAGAGCTCAGGAGGTCTTGGTTTCCCGTCGGCTTCGCGCTTGCGGGCGAGAGGATTCTTGAGTTTATCTCCCTCCTCTGCCATGCGACGTCGTCGCTCCTCTTCATTGGCCAGGAAGCGTCGACGCTCGGTCTCTTCGGCTTCAGCTGCCACGCGAGGAAGACGGACGCGGCCGTCTTGGGTGTTCGCGTCGTCGGCAGGAAGAACCTGACCGGACGTAGTGTCTCCAATGTTGGCATAGTCGTTCAACGCTCGCAACTGCGCTTCCACTTTGGCTGGGTCCAGCTCTTGCTGCTGGAAGGCCAACAAGTGCTTCGAGAGCGAGTTGACAAGGTTATCCACCGCCTGCTGCTTGGCGGCATCCGCATCCAAGATCTGATCGTTCACCGTCATCTTCTCTCGCTTGCTGTTCGTCTTGTCCGTCCAATTTGTGACTGCGAACGCCACGAAAGACCATCATACCCCAGCATCCACGACCCAAGAGCCGCTTCATTGCCCAAGCGTCGGCATCAAGCGTCGCTTCAAACCGCAACCTCTGCAGGGCCCATACCCTCCAAGCCAACCACCAGCAGATCCCCAGTTCTATCGCCTCCAGAGCCCTCTGTAGAAGGCAATCCCCCGCGAATCCACATGCGGATTTAATGGCCATAGATCTTTCCATACATCGCATCTAGATCCACGCGAAGAGACACGGGTCAGATCCCATCAAACCCACCCACATTAAAACCCGTATGGGTGGGTTTCGACTGGCCAAACCCGCCCGCCCGGATCCTCTCAAGTCGACCCGCGTGGCATGCCGCCCTAGTCAAGAAGCCAGGGAAGACGAAGAGGTCAGTATGTCCAAGGCGAGTTCGCTCGAGAACAGCGTGTTGAACCTCTCGGTGCTGCGCGAGGACTCGCGCCGAGAGCTCTTCTCCATCCTCGACTCCATTGGCAAGGACATCTGTCTCGTCTTAGACCCCGACCTCAATGGACCGCTGAACCACGTGCTCGTCGATGGCACGGCCGTGCTCAAAGACCACGGCGTCAAGGACTTTCATGCGTTTGGCAAGACCATCAAGACCACGTGTGAGTTTGTGCTCTTCCTCGTGCGCCCGTCCATTCGCTCCATGCGCTATGTGGCGAAATACGTGCGCGACATTGGCGCGTCGGGCAAGGAATCGTCCAAGAAGCGCTTCCATTTGTATCATGTGAGTCGCCGTTCGCTGCTCTGTGATGAGATCCTCAAGAAGGAAGGTGCGTTCGGCAGTCTCAGCATTGGCGAGTACAAGCTCGACTTGATTCCGTTCGATGACGACATCCTCACGCTCGAACTCGACTCGTGCTTTCGGGATTTGTACGTCGAGAACGACAAGACGCATTTGCACACGATCGCGTCGTCGATCATCAAGCTCCAGACCATCTTTGGCTTGATTCCGCATGTCAAGTACAAAGGCACAATGTCCAAGATCATTTGGCAGATGATGACGCACTTCAAGCGCGAGCAGGAAGTCGCTGGTAACCCGATCGGTATCCTCGACCCAGAGATCGACACACTCGTGCTTATCGACCGAAACGTGGATCTCATCACGCCCATGTGCACGCCAGTGACGTACGAAGGTCTGTTGGACGAGATCCTCGGTATTACGCACGGGTTCATTACCGTCGACTCGGACCTCATTGCGGATGACGAGAACGCTCCACAGGACAAGAAGCAGATCTCGATTCCGCTCAACTCGAACGATAAGCTCTACTCGGAGGTTCGTGACTACCACGTCGAGCGACTCGGTATGCACTTGCAGCAGCAGGCACGTGAGATTCGTGAGCGTTACGATGAGTTCCGCAAGAACCGTGATGCGTCGATCGGCGAGATTCGTGAATTCGTCAAGCGTATTCCCGGCTTGAAGCAGAACTACCAGTCGCTTCAGCAGCATATCAACCTTGCTGAATTGATCAAGAAGACGACCGACAGCAAGTCGTTCCGCGACTTGAAGGTGCAGGAGCACTCGATGCTCATGGGCGAGACGGTCTTTGATCAGATGGAGGAACGCATTGGCTTCCAGGAGCCTATCCTCAGTGTTCTGCGTCAGTTCTGTCTGCAGTCGGTGGCCAGTGGTGGTGTGAAGGCCAAGAACTACGACCACATTCGACGTGAACTTGTGCAAACCTACGGTTTCGAGATGATGTTGGCGCTCAACAGTCTGGAGAAGGCGGGTTTCCTCAAGCGACGTGATACTCTGTGGACGGAAACGGGTGGCTTTGCGCTTGCGCGCAAGACGTTCCGCCTGATCAATGACGACGTTGACCCTCGGAACCCACGTGACTGTGCGTACGTGAGTCAGAGTCACGCTCCAGGTTACGCACCGCTGACTGCCAAGATCGTGGAGAGCGCCATCAAGTCGCGTGGCTGGAACAATGTGCAGGAAGCTCTGCGTCAGCTTCCGGGTCCATCAGGCGAGGCAAATTTGAAGACAGCTCTGAACCAGAACGAAGACGGCACGAGCGCGACCACCAAGGCAGACACGTTCGGTGGTGAAGAGCGCAAGGTCATGCTGGTCTACTTCCTTGGTGGCGTGACATACATGGAAATTGCCGCTCTTCGTCACATTTCGCGACAGCCTGACTGTACGTTACTAGCCTCGGTATCTCCCTATGACGTCATCTTTGCTAACCATGTATGTATTCGGAGGTCCGTATGATATCATTATCGCGACGACCAAGATCGTGAATGGTGACAACCTGCTCAAGTCGTGCTTTGACAAGGATCTGATCAAGATGCTCAAGCTGTAGACGACTGCCGCGTAGAGAAACCAGCGAAGACAAGCAATCGTGCGTTGATGAATGTTTTACGTGGGGCTAGTTGTCGTCGTCGTGATTGTTCTCTTCTGCTTCCGCAAAGCGCTTGAAACGACAGATAAAGATCCTGTCCTCGTGAAGACACAGTGGTGTATCGTCCTGGTCACTCCACACACTAATATCAAAACACTGGGCAGCTTTTGAGAAGAAGCTTCTCTCTTGCCTTGAGTACAACTGTTATAAGTAGCAGAAGCCGAGAGAGAGATGAATGTGGTGTACGTACTCGGGGTGGCGCTGCTTGTAGGCCACGTACACGGCGCAGTGAGACTTCTGGTGCGTGATTGTGATCAATGACTTCAGCAAATCTGCATACACGTTTGCTTCATAGAGGCAATCGGAGCATACGACTACGTCGCAATCCAGCATCCAATTGTCAATGGTAGAGCCCCTACATACATAAGCTCAGTATAGTGGCGTGATGCCCATGAAGCATATCGTCCTACCATCGATACGTACGAGCTTCCAGGCGTCCTTGTTCCACCAGCACGCTTACTGTCGAGTCAACCTGCGCTGTGGTCGAAACGTTGGTCTTTGTGAGCTCGACGACATCTTCTAGATCCGTCAACAACACAGACTGAAGCTTGGTTGTCTTAGCTAACGCAAGGCCGACTGCGCCAGTGCCCGCGCCAAGTTCGAGCACCTGCTTGTGGTCCAGTAGCTCTGGATTTCGCTGGAAAAACTCGACAAGCACTCGCGCGCAGTTCCAAACGACGCCGGCAATGCCCAGACCTGCAAGATCTTGTTGCAACTCGAGTCCTGCTAGCTGGGCATGCGATGCACTTGCTGTGACGAAGTTGATGCCGAGTTTCACAGGGCTCGTACTGCCATCGGACTGACGGAAGAGCGATGCCCACGCTGCACAGAAGGCCATTTCAATACGCAGGCGACACTAGGAATGAAGGGGCACGCACACAGTTACATTGCTTGTACCAGTTACCGACGCACCACATTCACGGTCCCCTACTGTAGCTATCTTCCTTTGTCAATGCGCCTTAGTTCTCCAACTCGAGACGAGCGAGTTCAAGCGAGCTCACGAGGCCGATCTGGTCGTGGAACGAAGGCTTGATGTACGACGCAACTGGTGGGTATGGCACGTACTTGTTCACGATCTTCTCAAACTGCACAGGCACACACATAGCTCAGTCAGTCACGTACTTTCACTGCCTCTCGCTGTATCAAACGCGTACCTTTTCGTGGATGCGCTCGAAGATCTTGTTGCGCTTGGAGAGACCACCGCCAATGACAATGACCTGAGGCGACACGGTCAAGGTCAAGTTGACACAGAAGTGCGCCAAGTAGTGGGCGAGCGTGTCCCACACGGCGTCGTCGTCAGGGATGGACTCGAGCTCACGGCGGTCAATGCCCTTACGAGCGGCAATGGCGCCTGAGGCGGCCATACCCTCGATACAGGCGCCGTGGAATGGGCAGACACCCTTGAAGCCGGCGGCGATATCGGCCTCAGCTGGAGGCACGAGCATGTGGCCACCTTCTGGGTGGAGGTTGCCGTGCACTGGCACACCACCGACACAAATACCGACGCCGATACCCGTGCCGATCGTGATGTAGCAGGCGCTCGAGATTGGACCGTGACCGCCGTGAACGACTTCGTAGAGCGCAGGGGCGTTCACATCCGTGTCAAAGCCGATTGGGATGCCTGGGAACTCGCGCTTGAAGACGCCGACGATCTCCGTGTTACCCCAGCCAGCCTTTGGCGTGCTCGTGATGTAGCCGTACGTTGGGCTCTCCTTGTTCAAGTCCACAGGACCAAACGAAGCGATACCTGAGTCATACCATCCACATAGTCAGACTCTGAGGGTCCAAAGATGCATAGCAACTTTAACTAGCGTACCGATGGCATCAAACTTCTGAGTCTTGAGCCACTCGACGGCCTTCACGAGGGTCTCAGCCGGCGTGGTCGTGTCGATCTTGGTCTGCGCGACAATGTTCTGCGGATCATTCACCGCGATGGCCAGCAGCCACGTCGTGCCGCCCAACTCCACCTACAGCACCAGCACACACGAGTGAGTCATCTGAGGGTCCATATACACGCTCAGAGGCGCTACGTACACCAGCAAATCGTCGCTCCGTCGCCATCTTCGTCGGTCTTGGGTCAAATCTCAAAGTGGTCGATGACCGGGAATGCCCAAGCAGACGGGTTAGTCCCTCCTCCTCTCTATCCTAATACCTTCCATAATCGATGGTTAGGATACAGAAAAAGGATAACTTGATATTTCTATGTGTCGGGAATGTGACCTTTGAAACGTGATACTTCAATCTCATGCGGCGGAAGTGACGTGACACGGGTCTAAACAGGACAAGGAGGTCTATCCGTTAGACCAGAAATTGTGGCTGTGGTTGAGTTGAAGGGAGGAACCCGCGGGCTGAGATTTTAAACCGAACACTTAGACCGCTAAGAATTACGCAAACCGACGGTAGGATTGCGCAAATTCGGGATTTGGCCGTGAAAAGTTAACTGAATGAACGAGCACGACCGACTTGTGAGCCTACAGTGGTGGTCTTCTTATCCAGGTAACGCGCCAAGCCACAACCGAGAGCAGACCAACGTGTAAACACCGAGTGACGGCCGACGGCCATACCCAAGTTGAAGCTTTGCGCAATCTGACAAAAATATCCATTAAATTCTTAGGTCAGTATTCAAACTTAAGGAAATGAGGGGCTACATGCCCTTATTCACTGAATCTAGTTATCATCTTTTTCGTCAGGATGCGCCGCAGTCCATTCCTGCACCTTGGGATGCTGAGCCACTTGCTCATACACGCGTGTGAGGTTACTGTAGCTGTCGGAGAGCGTGGCTGGGATACCAGCCATATAACCAGTCTTGAGTGTCAACAACGAGCCGTAGATGGCCAGATCAGCGATGGTAAGCTCATCTCCGACCGTGTACGGACCGCCCCAGCCAGCGATCCGCTTGTCCAGTGCCTTAAAGGCGTTTGGGAACGTCTCCTCTACCAATGCAGCGCGAGCAGCAGTCTGCTTCTCTGGTTCCATGCGAGACGTCAGTGAGTGGGCGTTGCTGATGTCGTCCAAATGACACAACACCTCGTCAATGCGCAACGCCTTCTTGAAGTCCGTCGCTGGGTACAATCCTGACACAGTTCCAGCGTAACGCAGGATCTGCAGCGACTGCGCATGGGCCTCGCCGTTGACGCTGAGCACTGGGATCTGACCATACGGCAGTGAGGCAACGCGCTCCTTCAGCACAGCACCGCCGATACGTTCGTCTTCAAACTCGACGCCACCAATGTGGAAGGCGAGGCGAATAGGCTCCGCGCGGCCTGGTCCGTCAATGTACGTCAGCTTGAGCTTGGCTGGGACGTTACGTGGGTTGGCGTAGTACTCCTTGACCTTTGGGTGGTTCTCCACCTTGACCATCAGAGCATCGACGGACTCAAAGCCATCGCAAACAGTGGCAGGGATATGGTCGAGCACACCCAATCGCATCCAACGGACAAAGTTGAAGATCACAAGCTCATGGATGAAGAGCGCGTCTGTCTGGAAGAGAGGGTACTCCTTCATCTTTGTGAGACGCTCATGGTAACGACGGAAGTACTGAGGGAACGTCACAGTCGCGAGCTCTTCGCGCAACGCCTTCTTCTTCTCGGGGTCTTGCTCTTCAAACGATGGGCCCATCTTCTCCACCATTTCATCCATAGTACCCATGATCTCGTCAATCTTGAGCGCAGCCACAGGGTCGTTCACAGGATACATACCGGTGAGACGTCCAGCGTAGCGGAGGATTCCTTGCGAATGAGCGATCACTTCGCCATCGACCTCAAGCACGGGGAGCTGTCCGTATGGGAACGACGACTGCACCGACAGAAACTTGTCTCGTGACATGCGGTAGTCTTCAAAAGGCACGTTACCGATGAAGAAAGCGAGACGGATGTAGTCGGCACGCGCCGCCGCGTTGAAGTAAGTGAGCATGAGCTGAGGGTACTGGGACATTGTGTGTGTGGTACTTGGCAAATGAAAGAGTGAACAACCTCCTTCGTGAGAAGGGTCCTTGTGGATCTGTCTGGCCATTCGTCAACGTGAGTTTTCTACACGAGGATGGGAATCCGTCCACACAACGTCAAAGGCGCATATGGGGATCTGGTGAAAGCCTGCTGGTGAGTGTGGGTGCCATGATATGACTTGTAATAGTACATTTCAGCTCCATTCTAATGCAGTTCTATGGCAGGTTTACCAAACATACTAATTCAAGTTCGTAGCACTTCGGAATGCTGGTCATCAGTTGCCTTGTGCCGGGTCAACAGGTTGCGTGTCCGTCGTGACGCTTGCTTCGCTTGCGTCTGCATCGGCTATGACTGCCGCAGCCATCTCAGACTCTTGGCTCTCTGTGCTGATGGCCACAGGCGGTGACGGGTCATCGTTCGTTTCGTCATCGTCACTGTCGTCGCTGTCTTCGTCGCTCGTCTCGGCAATGCCAGTCGTTGCCGTCTTCGAGGAACGAGCAGAGGATCCGCGCTTGCCTCGGCCTCTTCCTTTCCGAGTCTGTCCATTGATGGCGTCTGCAAACTCTTCGATGCGTTGCTGCACGACGGCTTGGTCCACAGTGTCGCGGAATTGCTCCAACATCGCCTCGTGTCGGTAAAAGTGGTTCAAAAAGAGCTTCTGCAGACTCTTGGCCACCTCAGCAAGCGCCACTGGACGAGGCGGATACCGAAGTACCGCAATACGCAGCAGCACTTCCATGAAATCGGTCATAAGGAGCTTTTTGTGGCCGACGGTCGCCATTTCGTCCAGCACGACCAGCTTGCAGGCCAGAAAGGGGTCTTTGACATCGCGAATACGGAATATGTCGTTGTAGACTTGGTATTTTTCCCTGTGTGTAGCAGCAATAGTTAGAAAATGGGCTCTTACAGCCTATCTGATTGCTAACCACGCACAGAATAGTGAGAAACTCGACCAGTTGCATGCCCTTCTTCTCGCCGGGCTTGCAGAACTTGCCCATGTTGGAGTTATACACGTCCTGGAGCTACAGAGGGGCGAGAACAGTCAAAGACTCGACAACCAGCACTCGTAGAAGGACGACGACATACCAGAACAATGTGCTCGGAGAATATTTCGCTGACTTCTTCAGTGTACAAGAATCGTGTGCGAAATTCGTTCGGGTCCTCGGGGCATATCGGTAGTAAATGTTCCAAAAGCAATTTCTCGACGGCCCTGACAGGTGTATCGCTCACTCCAGCTACAAAACATACAGGCGTTAGTATCGAAAAGATCATCCACGCCCATTTGAGCGACGTACTCCGGTGGAACTTGTTGATGGCGATACGGATGACGACTTCGAGGAACTCAAAGCGCGTGAGACTGCGATCCGGGTTGTCTTTCTCCTTAGCTTCTTGCGTGAGTTCGAGATTCGCAGCAACAAATACATTTTCCAGGTCGGCATAGCGGCAATACTCCGAGTTCTCGTCGAGAATGCGTCCTTCGCTCAAGAATTCCATGTATCCACTCCATGGCACCGAGATGATGTCGTTTTGCAGCTGATTTGCCACCGTGGGAGTGATTGCCGCGACGGCTGCGAGACTTGTGAGGATATTATGACCGCAGTACTTGCGGTATATGTTGGAAATGGTGCGGAAGTTCTTCGTGACAAACATCTCGACCTCTTTCCGTCGACTCGCGTCCTTGACGAAGCGATCGACTTTGCCTTGTCGCCAGTCTGCCGCACATGCTTTTTGGATGAAGGCGTCTGTGTCGGTGAAGCTGTGCTGAAGAGTTTCGCGTCGTCGCCGTGAGAAGACGCTGCGGTTGATATCCCAGCGACTCACGCGCTCGTTGGTCTTGGCTGTGCGTGGGTGCATTGTGTTGCATGGGTCTCGACCCTCTCTCCGCGCATTTCGCAGTTGATTTACACGTGATAACGTGCCAAAGGTAGCGTCTGCTCTTCCGGCAAGGTGGTGTACCAGTCGTGTATGACGTTTCTCCTTGATGTAATGGTACGATACCTTGTGAGGGTCATTCTTGTCGGTCACAGTAAAGAAATACTCGGTTTTCCCGGGCGGGAGGATGCGATAGGCACTGAATGAGCCATCGTCACGTCGATCCATCTCAATACCACGCCAGTCGTCGTGGGATACGTGAAGTTTGACGATCATATCAGATGTGATCGTAGAGCGATCGCTGCCCGCAAAAGGTCCACACGTTGCTGTGGGCTGCCAGGCAAAGCGATACTCGCTCCACTGCCCACAGTACCAACAGTACTTGTCCACCAACTGGACAAGGTGCGATGGTACACTGCCGCTCCCGGTCTCGTTCATAGCTTCTTCGAATACTGCGATGGAAAAAAGCTTATGCTGGTCCAAGAGCTTGCAAGTCGTTTGCTTGGGGATGAGGAAGCCTCTTGTGTCCATTATACCACAGTTCCCACTCATGTGTAGCCCGATGAGTGTCTGGTTCTGTGCTAGATACCGCGCGAAAATGCCGCAGTCCTCCATATCCAAGTGGTTATTCGAGAGATCGAGATGTGCGAGCACTTTGTTGTTGGCTATCGAGTCGCTGAGCGCTGTGATGATAGCGCGCGGTGCTAGTAGTTCGTTCGAGTGCAAGGCATTCCACGAAACGTCCAAAACACGTAGGGATGCATGGAATTTGAGTGCTTCGGCGAGCTTGAGCGCACCGAGACCGCGAATGTTGTTCCATGCAAGGTAGACTTCCTCAATCTTGGCGTTCTCTTCGAGAAACTTGGCGATTGCGACCATACCAGGGATCCCAAAGGTGTTTTTGGACAAATGCACGCGTGCTAACGTCTGGTTCTTCTGCAGAGCGTCGCACAGTAGCGTGATATCGCGGTCCTTGAGGCGGTTCTGCGTGAGATTCAGCGTGACAAGTGTCTTGGACGTTCGTAGAAGTGTTGCCACGGCGCGTGCTGCCTTGCTACCCAGTGCATTGTTGGATAGGTTGAGTGCTTGCAGCGTGGAGATCACTGGCGATTGTAGTGCATTCGTCAGGATCCGCGCAGCTGTGTCGTCGCTGATGCGATTGGAGGCGATATTCAACGCCTCAACACCCGGAACAAGCGCGAAACTCTCGCTAAACGCCATTCCGTACGCGTCGCCCATGTGATAGCTACTGAGGTTGATCTCCTGGGTACTGTTCCCTCCTGTGCATGATGAGTTTGAGGACGACGTGGCGGAGACGGACGACGACAATCCTTTTTCATTCGCGCGGCGTCGAACGATACCCATTGGCTCCGGCGTGAGGTGGAGCTTGCGGACAGCTGCGAGATACGTCGTTCGTGCGGATCGTGGGCGATCTCCGACAGTGGGCAGAACAAGCGCTCGATGGTCCTCTTGACGTGTCGTGGGGACAGAATGCGTGTTCATGACGGCGTCTTCTCGATGAAAGAGCTGCCAGAACTTTTGAACAGCGTCTCCACCGACGTAGTTCGCGACGACGGGCTCGGAATCGGATATCCTGCTGACTTTCCCGGCATCTGCGGCCTCCAATGGCGACGGTGGTCGAAGCAAATGGCCTTTCGACGGACGCTCGGGCTCATTGGCACGCTGCTTCGGCGTATCCAACGCCGTGAGAAACGTCTTCGATACATTGTCTCCGTCTTGTTGTGAGGCGGTGGACTGTTGCGGCGGAGCGGAGGCCTCGACGTTACTTTGCTGGAGCAGTTTGGTGCGTGGCGATGCCTGCGCGAGGCCGCGCGCCCCGCGTTCGCCGTCGCTCAGCCGCGTATGTGAGGTCACCGCCACCGAGGGAGGCGTGCGGCGCGCGGACGGCGCCGTGGGCACGAACGCTTTGAACTCGTCTTTCATCGCGCTCGAGTGTCCATTTGCTCCGGGCTGTCCCCATTTAGCTCCTCCGTTCAGATGGCTACATTTTTGAACAAGGGACGTTCGGGACAAATGTATCCCGTTTTGCATTGGTTTAGGGATTCAAGTCCCTAATAAAAGGAGCATGTTAGGAAAACGAGCATTTGCATTGGTGCCAATCAAAATAAGCTCGACGGACGCTATGACGACGGTGGATGCGACGATCCCAGAGGCCCCAGAGCGCCTGCGACGCGCAGAAGCGGTGCTCCAGCATCGCACGTGTATGTATACTAGCTGTGTTTGAAATTTGAGGATTTGAAACGTGATATCTGATGAGTGGGACGTGTCTTAGCGCGACTTGTGCTCGTCTTGGAGCAATGTATGGACTCACATAACCACCAGGCAGTGCTACGGACAGCAGAAGCACTCGGAATTCAACACGTCTGGCTTGTGAACCCGAATGAGCGCCAGGTGAAGAAGCACAAGAGCGGAAGCAGCACGGGGAACAAGAAAATCGCCAAGAACTGCTCGTTCTGGCTCACTATGCGCGAATTCACCAGCATCAGCGACTGTATCGACGCACTCAAAGCAGAGAACTGTACGATCTGGGCAACAGACCTCTCACCAGAAGCTGTGCCACTCAGTTCAGAACACAAGCCCAGCGAACTGCCTTCAAGACTCGCCATTGTGATCGGTCGCGAGACGGACGGCGTGAGTGCCGAGATGCTCAGCGCGGCCGACAAGCGCGTCTACTTCCCCATCTTTGGCTTCACCGAGAGCCTGAATCTCTCGGTGGCCACCGCCCTCGTCGTCCAGCGCCTGTTTGACTGGTTCCCAGAGATCCGAGGCGACCTCTCATCGACCGAGAAAGAACAGATCCGCACGCAATGGTACCCACAGCTCATCCACAACCCAACGCAAGCACGCCAGGCCGCCCACTGGGTCGAGCACAGCCACGAGATTCCGCCGCTGGACGATCTCCGCCGTGAGAAATTGCAGTACAACGAGTCGTGGATCCCCAAGCGCGTGCGTCAACGTGAGATGCAGATGCCTGAGGTGCAAGAACGCATCGGAGTTAAACCCACGGCCAATCACACTCCAGACAACGCCACCGAGCCACGAACAGCCGACGAAAAAGCATAGAAGCTCGCCATCTGGTTGGTAATGTACGTGGGTCAGTTACCGAAGACCTTCACTCACTCTCTGATTAGCCCATTTGAACCCACAAATGTAGCCATGTGCAAGGCTAGCCTATTTGGTGAGTGAAGGTTGCGTCCTAGCTTTTCCGACGCTCCAGACCTCACTTGTTTCTCCTCACTCTCGAATCTTCACTCACACACGCACTCGTGTCTTCTGATCATCATGTTCCACCTCGTCTTCCTGTTGGATATCACCGGCTCCATGAGCAACGAGCTTGAAGGCGTCAAGGCCACGGTCGCCCAGCTTGTCCAGACTGTCACGGCTGACATTGCCAGCGAAATGCTCATCACCATCGTTACCTTCACAGAAGATCATAAGGACTGCTACGTCACCTCCGATACATTCACAGACGGCGCGAAGGCCGCTCAGTTCGTCTCCAAGGTCAAGCTCTGTTGTCCACCAGGAATTGCCGGAGTTAACGCGAGCGGTGGCGACGGACCTGAGAACCACAAGGCCGCCTTGGCGGAATTGCTCTTGATGGACGCAGAAATGCCTACCGTGGCGTTCATGATCACAGATGCGATCCCTCACATGATCAGTGAGCCTTCGACAGAAGCTTCCCACGAAAAGCGTCACTTTGCCGCCAAGCACGCCATCACCGACATGGATTTATTCCATATCTTGGACGCGCTTCACGCCAAGTTCCAGGAGCGATTGATCCTCAACGTTGTCAAGTATTACCCAAATCTAGACCATGCGATCTACGGCGCCGTCGCCAAGCGGTTCAATGGTGTGTTGATCTCCCCAACGATCCGTACGCCACAGGAGTTGGCCAACGGTCTCATGGCTATTCTCTTGCGCCTCTTTGCCTCGCTGACCAACGATCCAAACGTGCTCGCGCAGTTGGACACAAGCTCCAATCCTCTTGCTGCGTTCTCGTTCTACGACCTGGAACCAATTCAGATCCCATCCGATGAGAACCATCGCTGGACGATCGCCAATCCTACTGTCGGATCGACAGATGACTTGCTTTTCAAGTTGATTGAGCGTGCGACTGTGATCGTCGGCGCCCGCTTTACGAAGCGTGCGATCACGGCTCGCGTTGTGAACGAGCAAGTCGAGTTGCTACTGGTCGTGGCGAAGGCCTTGTCCGGCGCGATCTCGAACGGCGAAGCGATGGAACGCGCAGGTCTGCTGCTCAAGAAGATCAATGAGCTCATTGGCAAGGAACATCGCCGTCAGTTCAAGCTCACAAGCGAACGGCTATTCAACATTTTGTCCAACCACGCCGCCACGGTAGAGAAGGAGATGGACGAGTCAATGGACGGCCGCGAGGCCGCCGTGAGTGCGATCACACTCATGAGTATCGAAGAAACCGCGCGGGATGTTGCCTCTGAAGGCGAAGAAGCCGTTGTCGACCCAGCGGAAGCGCTCTTGCGGGTGGCGAGTCTCTTCTTCGGTCACCTCGCTGTCTTGCAGCTCCCTACACGTCTTGGTGTGGTTGACTTCATGGACGCATGGTCTGCCAGTATTGACAAGGTCGCCAACGACGTCGTGAGTGCCGCCGACTTCCTCGCGTTGATCGGAGATGCCACCACAGTGGGCGGACTCAGTGAACGAGAGCGCGAGTACAACTTCCTGCAGCTTGTAGCGGATCCAGAGGACGCCTGGGGAACGACACTTCTCCAAGTGGCCTCGGGCACGCAGCTGCTTGACATCCTCACGGCTTTGCTGAGTGGTGCGCCTGCTGGTCTCTTCAGCCCAAACATGTTCCGTGGCACAGTCTCGGCCTCGTTGCTTCGGCTGTTGGTGTTGGAAGGCGAGCTGAATCCAGAGACGACATTGCGTGAGTACCAGAGCGATATTGTGCACAAGATGACGCACACGATTCGTAGTTTGATGGGAAATCCACCACCACTCGCCTTGGAACCAGCAAGCGCCGTCAGCAAGCATCTCTTCCGAGTGCTTCGATTGCAGGGTGACTCTCGCAATGGTGAGGAAGGACGAGAGCAGGTGCGTTTGTTCCTCGAAGAACTCGCGGCGTCGCAGGTGCAGAAGTTTGCCAAGTATCGCGAGAGTAACTACCTCGCGTTGGTGGAGAAGATGGTGGGGTACAAGCACAAGGAGGAAGTGGAAGACGTGTTCGTCCATCACGTACTGTTGGACAGCGCGCAGCTTTCGTTTGACGCCTCACACGCTGTTGCCGTGATTCTGGACAGTCAATTGAGTGTGCATGTCAGTCGTGCAGTGACCAACGTACTCGCAGTCGTGTACGAGCATGATGAAAGTATCCCAGCTCTCGCTGAGGTGTGGCCAACCTTCCACGAAGACTTGGTCAAGCTGCTGTTGCTTCAGAAGCGTACGGAGAGATACACGCTGAACAAGACCGAGCAGGGAGACGAGTGGGTGCGCAACGAGGAAGTGATGCTGCCGCTCGCGACGTCGAAGCTCTTCCCAATCCGCGCATTGAAGCTCATGCAGGACAAGCATGATGCGTCAGTACGAGCGATCCGAGCTCGTCGTCTGGATCTCCGCAAGGAAGAGCAGTGGCGCAAGGTCGTGGCGATGTTCCGCTTGCCAATGCGCGAGTTCATCCCTCAGCTTAACGTCCTGGTCAAGTCGAGTTCGCGTAAGGAGTACAAGCTTCTCAGCAAGGCCTTCCGGTTGTTTGGCCATGAACTCGAGCCTGCCGAGTACGAGACCAAGCTGCTCGTCGCACTCACAGGTCGCCAGATTCGCAAGAAGACGGGGGATATCCGTGTTGTCTTCAACCGGGGCAACCTTCATCCAATGCCAGAGCGGTTCACGCCACTCTCGGATGCTTTTAAGCAGCGATTGCGTGAGTTGCAGCGGGACCACGCATGGCCACTGACGCATCGCTACCGTGACAGTGACGCGGCCAATCGCCATGGCTTCTGCAACACGAAGCCATCGCCTTGGGCTGCGAAGCGTTATGTGGGAAAGACCTTCTGGGAGACGGGAGAAGATGGTGCGGTCGCAGCCTAGGAAACTACTACTACATGTCTACGTGTCAATGCGCATATTTACTAATATATCTGTACCCTAACGAATACACTCTCTCACTCAGGCTGACACCACCATCCGTAGCAACTTTTGTGTCTTGTCATCGTTCTTGGCGATCGTCGCCTTGAGCGTGTGGATCTTGTGCACCTGCTCCTTGATCTGCTCCTCGACTTCGAGTAATTGCAATTGCAAGGGCTGCAACGCCTCCTCCGTCTTCTTTCGCTCGTCCTCGTACACAGCACACTTGGATTCGTACTCCTTCTTCCAATGCTCGAGCTCTTTACTCATGGCATCCAAGTCTTCGTGGACAAACTCGATGCTCTTGCCCAGAGGAAGTGTCGCCTGACAGAGCTTCTGAATGGTCTGACGGAGTTCGTTCATCTCTGTGGCCGATGATGCCACGCTCTTGGACTTGTCCTTGAACGACTTGGTGCGTCGACCCAAGCGGATACCCGTCTCCGTTTCAAGTGCTGTCGGGCCGTCTTTGGTGTCTTCGTCCTCCTTCTGCTTGCGCGCCGCCTCCTCGTCCTTGAGCAAGTCGCGCACAAGACGACCATGAGCACCGCCCATTTCCTTTGTAGGACGATCGCCACTGGATGGACGACTGCCTTCGTCATTCTTGTTGTTCTCCTGCGCGTCATCGTCACTGTCGGCGTTGTCTCCGTCTTTCATGAGACCAACCACAGGCGCGACCTTGGCGTCAGGTACCATTGACCGACCGACTTCGGTCACATTCTCCTTGAGCTTTGGTGGACGACGACGCGCGGTAGTCGGACGCGATGTCCTTGAGGTGCCCAGTCCACCACTCGTCCCTGGTGCTGTGGACATCGGTCCGTCGTCGTCGCCATCCGTACCTTTAGTGTCATTAGTCGCAGCAGGGAAGCGGAGATTCATCTGCTCGTCGTCATCGTCGCCTCCCGTCTTCACAGCTTTCATCGGTGCAGAAGATGAAGCGAAGCTTCCCGGCGCCACAGATGGTTTCGCTGCTTCCGCCAGCACGTCCCTGCTGCTACTAGTGCGCGATTTCGACTCCTGCGGCGTCGTAGAACGAGACGAGAGCTTGGCTTCGGGGGTGGCATCTCGCTCGGCACTTTTTGGTGCTGGTGGCTTCTTAGACCCGGCGCTTCCCGTCCGCAAGGCCGTGTCCCCACTGAGGACGCGCTGCACGGCATCGGCCGAGCTTCCGCCATATTTGCAAGCCACCGCGAGCAACTGAAGGAAGCGACTGGTCTCCTCTGGCTCGAGACCGGCGACGATCTTGGCCGGACGGGCTTCGATCTCCACGTTCAAGTGACAGCTTACACAGGAGATGATCTTGGTCAAATAGTCAATCTTGGGCTGTTTCTCCTTAATGGAGTTCGAGTCCAGCTCCTGCGCAGTGTACAACCCATCCGCGAAGCTCGTGACGCGCGTAACTTCGCTGACAATGTCGTGAAGAAAGCGGAACGGTGGCTTGCTCAGCAACTTGACGGCCATCTTGGGCTTGGTGATGATCTTCTCCAAGACCTCCTTGGTGCGCTCAAAGTCCGTGTTGCACTCGCGGATCTGCTGCTGCATCGCGTCGTCCACTACAGCGTTATTATCAGGCGGTGGACGCTTGCTCTCGGCCTTGGGCGTGTCTGCCACGGCGGCTTTAGCCTCTTTGTCTCTGCGTTCCGCTTCTTCTTTTTCTTTCTCGCGTCTTGCCTACAAATACAGACGACGTGAGTCCACACAGTGCATCCATCTAACAAATCACAGTCCAACTGTACCCGTTCTTTTGCTTTGGCTTCTGCGGCCGCAGCAGCCGCCTTCTCCGCCTCGGGTGTGGACGACGGCTTCTCCTTGGACGACGGACGTGAAGACCCACTACTCTCCTGCTTAGCCTCAGCCGCTGGTGGCGCAGACCCTCCTCCACCCGTAACAGCCAAGCTACCGTCCGGCAAGAGCGATGGCGCTTTGTCCAATGTCTTTTGTACAGCTTTGTTCCAATCCAGTGACGTATTGGACGCACTAGTAGCTAGGTCCTGAAGGAACCGGTTGGTATTCTCCGGTTCTAGACCCGCGACGATCTTGGCCGCGCGGACGTCCACTTCTTTACCAAGACAGGCGCCAACACACACAATCATCTTGTCGAGGTACGCGATCTTTTGGTTCTTTTCCTTGATATTGGCCGAGTCGAGTTCAAAGTCATTGAAGAGACC
The DNA here is from genome assembly GCA_020085045.1 of Pythium oligandrum. Taxonomy (NCBI): domain Eukaryota; phylum Oomycota; class Peronosporomycetes; order Pythiales; family Pythiaceae; genus Pythium; species Pythium oligandrum. The sequence goes on from JAHRIK010000002.1 coordinate 614,363, forward strand.
CTTGCCAAACCCCGTGCCTTGGGTGAGCGCTGTGAAGATGTCATGGAGGAAACGGAAGGGTGGCTTGGCCAGTAGCTTGTCTGCGAGCTTGGGCTTGGCAATCAGAGGCTGCAAGAGCTCCTGCGTCTTGGGAATCAGCGCTTCGAGAGTCGCGTCCGCCATTTTGGCTTGTGGATCCGCCTTGTGGACGCGATCGGACACGAAACGACACTTTGTGGTGTGGACTACACCATGTGGTCTATCTATTTCAGCCAATGAATGGAAGGTTAAAAATTTCTTTCAGCCAATGAGAGTGCTCTGATACTTATGTCAGAGACCGACGTTGGACTCTGGACATTCCATCTGAGTTAAGTGACGGTGCTGACAGGAAGAAGCGCACGGCATTGCGGCGTTTACAGCGAAGAAGCCAAGCAGCGCGCGTGTAAAGCGTCGATAGAAGAGAAGAGATGTTCGGCTTTGATGTGAACAAGCTCAAACCCAACCTCAAGATGGCGGTGCATCGTATCGGCATCATCAAAAACAAGAAGAAGAACGCAACGATCGCCGTGCGACGCGAGATTGCAGCGCTCCTGGGCGATGGGAAAGAGGAGAAAGCACGAATTCGGGTACGTATAAGTGGTGCTTGGAACAAAGGCTATGATTGTATGCTTACCAATGTGCGTGTATGTAGGTGGAGGGAATCATTCGCGACGACTTTACTGTAGAAGGATACGAGATCATCGAATTGCTGTGTGAATTGGTCGCTGAGCGCGCTGTACGTCCCCTCATGCACATTCAATAGCCTCATGGGAGTTGCACTATAACTCACTTGGATTCTTGCTAGAATCTTGTCAAAACCGAGCGTGAATGTCCGTACGACATGCGAGAAGCCGTGTGCACGCTCATCTGGGCGGCAAATCGCACCGAAATCCCCGAGTTGACAGAGGTAAACTCGGATCATGCCGCTTTTTCATCTCTCATAGATCACTGACGTCGATTGGGGTGTACGATTAGGTGAAGAAGCAGCTCACAAAGAAGTATGGTCAGGATTTTGCGGCCGCAGCGATTCGAAATGTGGATGGATGCGTCAATGAGCGCGTGATGCAAAAGCTGAGCGTACAGGTTCGAAGCCATTCGAATGCAGTTCCCTTCTCTCACCATTCAAACTCACGTATGGGTGTGTTTGATAGCCTCCAAGCGCGTATCTCGTCGTGAACTATATGAAAGAGATCGCGAAGCAATTCAAAGTCGACTGGGAGCCAGATGAGACTGTTATTGTGGACCCACTGGCCCCGATTCCTGCTCCAACGGGTGCCTCTATCACGACTGCTGCTGTGTCTGGTCCGGATTTCGCCGCCTTGTACGCTTCGGTACGAACGTCGTAAGGTGGACGCGGGGTTCAGCATAAAACTGACCATATCGTGTCGTGATTGCAGGCGCCACCTCCTGGAAAGATCCCATCCGCTTTGCCAAATGTGCCAGCGTATGCACCGAATGAAGCTTACAGCTCCTTGCCGCCCCCACCAACACAGCCAGTGTTCCCGACGGCTCCCACCTATTCGCCTCCACCTCGGTCTCCTCCAGCCCAGCCATCTCGACCAGCTGCAGCTTTCTCACAGCCACCACCGGACGCAAGCAGCAATGGCGGTGACGGCATTCCTGACTTTGATGAGCTCACGGCGCGCTTCGAGCGCCTGCGGAAACGCCAAGACCAGGGCAACACGTCCTTCACCTTCTAGAGCTGCTCACACGTCACAGATCCGTTGGCTTATAATATTACGGAGGTATTCCACCATTCACATCGATCGGTTATGTGTTTAGAAAGGTCTCCCCCCGCTCCGCTCCCCGTCCAGTCTTCTCCCCCCTCCTCTCCGCTCTGGTGTGATTTTCTAACACTCGGAGTTTTCCTAACATTTCCCGCGTCGCTGTTTGTCGGCACGTTAGGGAAGCTGGCGATACGAACGTTGTTGAAGTCGGCGACAAGCAACTTGCCCGCGTGCGTCCACAGCTCCGTCCACAAGTGAGTCACCATGGGCCGCGGTCGTACGATGGACGAATGGGTCCACTTTGAGAAGATCCCGGACGAAGGACGCGTGCCGAATTCGTCCTACTGGTACGTCCACTGCCGCCACTGTGTGCGCGGCTTCGAGCAGAAGCAGCTCGTGAACGCGCCGACGCGTATCACTGGCCGCCGCTCAGCCATGCGCGCGCATCTCAAGGTCTGTCCGATGTATTCAACGCAGTACAAGATGGAGCAGCGCGCGTTGGCCGCTGCCGCGGCTGCTGCGGCCGCCACCGCAGCGGCTGAGGCCCGTGCGACGGTGCCACTGACCAATCCAGTTCCCGCTGCGGCTGCGGATGAGACTTCCACGCTTGTGGCCGCACCAGTGGCAGTACCAACTATCGCTGTAACCAAGCTCGAAGGCTCTGTTGGTGAGAAGCGCAAGCGTCGTGGCGACGAAGTCGAAGTGAGTGGTCCACGCGGTGGACGCGGCAAGCACTGCATGATGGAGGAATGGGACCACTTCATCCGTCTGCAGGACGAAGGCTACATCGGCAAGTCGAATTTCTTCTTCGCCGTTTGTCGATACTGCCACAAGGAATATGAAGAGGCATCGGAAGAGAAGAAGGCGGAGATGCTGCCACCAGAGAAGCTCGTGGGTCGACGCGAGAAGATGCGCAAGCACTTGTCACTGTGCCCGTACTTCAAGGGCGAATTGCCTCCTCTTGAGCGTCGTGCCGCCATTGCAGCCAGTGGCAGTGGCCCGAGCGCGTATCTCTCTGTGAACACCCCTGAAGGAATCAAGATCGTCCCAACCAGCGTGCTGATGACCGGCAGTCCAGTTGATGCGTCCGCCCTGGGACTCACTGGCGCTACGTCGACACCTGCATCGGTTACTGGTGCCACGACGCCAACGCCAGCAGTCCCGACGGCAACCACACCAGTGACCACACCGGGACGTGGTCCACCAAGTCGTCTGGCCCTGGACGAGTGGCAGTTTTTCACGCGCTTGCAGCGAAAGCCTGACAGTGCCTACTATTTTGCTCGATGCAATTTCTGTCAGCAAGCGTACGAGAATGCGCCGGAGGCACTCAAGGGCTCCATGACTCCAGCGATCGTCATGGGTCGCAAGTCGAACATGCAGACGCATCTTGCGCGGTGCCCATATCTCCCAAATGACACGACGATCTTCGGCAAGACGTCTGCGGCTGCGCTTAGTGGCCTTGAGTCCATGTTCCCTGGGGCGAAGCGACTCAAGTCCGGAATCACTGTGGACACCACGCCACTCTTTGGCGCGATCATGGAAGTGACAATTCAGCACCGCCTGCCATTCGACTGGGTTGACTCAGCGAGCGCCAAGAAGCTGTTCAAGCTTGGTCTGCCAGCTCTCCCAGAAGTCGATGCGTTGCTTCCAACTGCCGACACTCTGCGTGGCCAGGTTCTGGACGAATACTACCACAACATCCTTAGTGTTGAGCTGGAAAAACTCAAGCAGACTGTGTCGTTCAGCACATCGGAGCCAGGCCAGTCTGTCAGTGCATCTTGGCCAGTGGTACTCAAGGTTTCGGCGGTCAAGGCGCAGAAGAATGAGGCATTGCCATCGCTGGACTGCACGCTTTCTACTGAGGACGCGAGCGTACCAATATTGTACTTGCACGACCGCAAGACTGTGATCGAAGACGATCTAGTGACGGGCATCAGCGATGATGTTAGCCTCTCGTACTACCACGGTCTAGACGTTGCGCGTTGGATCGACACGCAGCTGCGTCAGGCGCTCAACGACGAACAAGTTACGACAGGAGTCGTTGTGCTTCCACCAAGTCCAGTCAACCAGCGTGCAGTGGGTGTGCTGCGAAGTCGATGGCCAAATGTGGTCTTCGCGTGGAATTTCGAAGACCTGGTGACCTATTGTCTGCTTAAGGTGCTACAAGACTCCAAGGTGATCGCCATTGCTGACAGCATCTTGCCTTTGTGGGACAACGAAGAGGTCAAGGAACTGCTCAAGTCAATCGCAGAGCCAACGGCTGACTTTGCAGCATTCGCCGACTTTGCGCAGGCGGTGTTGAGTGAGGTTTCCGTTGCGTTGCCTGAATTGCTGGGTACTGTCGATCGGGATACTTTGAGCCAAGTGTCTGTCCTCCTTCGCGCGTTTGCCGCAGTGAACGGTAGTCTGATCACAGGACGAGTAAGCTTTGCTGACGCGCTCACCCATCTCGGAACACTCTACCACGCAAGTGCCGAATTCCCATCAGTCCGAGAAGCCTTGGAAGCAGTGTGGGCCGAGTTCGAGCAGCCGCTCTGCGTGCTTGGTAACGCAATGCATCCTCACTACCGTATGCGCAGTCTGCGTCTGACCGACGTAACCAAGTTGAGTGCGCTCAGTGACTCCGGCGTTACATACTTCACGCAGTTTTTCAGTCACAAGCCTGTGTCTCTCCGTGGCGACCTCACCGCGTATCTCCACACATCGCAGCATGTGTTCTCGGATGCTTTCATCAGCGAATTCCCAGTTGTAGACGATTACTATCGATACTTGAGCGACAACTACGGTGAACTGGCTGCCTTGATGCGACTCACTAGCTCGTTCTCAGCAATGGGAAGCTCAGTCAAGGCGGCACACGAGGACAACGCGCCATTTGATGCGACACTGTACACAGAAGACGAACGCCACAAGCTTGCGACGCTCGAAGAACGATGGAGTCTGCACCAGCCGTCAGACAAGGACTCGATCACAGTGGAGGCTCAGGACGCCACCACGTTGATCGGCGGATGGATGGCAAAGCTGGAAGGGGACCTGCAGACGCGTCTTGTCGATTTCAGCATCTTGGAAAACAAGGAGTCGACCGAGGACTCGGATTCCGAAGTCTTGGTCGCCGACGAAAGCGCGTTGCTGCCATTACCTTCCCAGGCCACTGACGACCTCACGACGTACCCATCCACTTCCCTCAAGGGCCCACGCAGCAAGAAGATCCGTCTGGACGAGCTCTTTAGCACGGAACAAGCCGCCAGCGTGTAGACGAGATGGCTGCTTTACGATGTACTGATTCAGTGAGCTTAGTCGATTTCTAATATATTGATTTAGGATGCACGTAAGACTCTGATTGGAAAGGGATAGGGGTACTGAATGCTGAACATCAAAACCAACATATAATAGATTACAGGTATGTACGACCAGTGATGACCTGTAGATGTATTAGCATGAATTGCGCAGTATAGAAGAAGAGAGGTCCGTGGCTGGGGTATCCACCATCTGAGGCTTGTGGCAGAGCGGGCGCGTCCACAAGGTGGCTTGGTCTGAGAATCCGCCAGCTGGCGGCGCTTGTGGCTCTGTACGATGGCGTCCACAATGTGGCTCTGTTGGTGGAAATGGAAATGCTATGTCCATCCCCGTCCACACTCGAGCAGCGCGTGACCGGCGCCATCAGAAACGATATTGCGCGTCATGCGGCTGCACTTGTTGGTGCTGTGGCTCGTGGCCCTGACGCTCGCCGTCGTCTCGGCGCGGCGCCTCGAAGTGGACGATGAGGACCGTCCGGGTATGGTCCGTGTGGCCGCCATGGCGGACGACGGCAGTGACGACAAGGCCGAGGACGAAGGCGCCGGATCGACCGAGGAAGAAGAGGAGGGGAGTAACGAGAACGACGAGGCCTCGACCAGCAAATACAGCGACAATGGCTATCTGAACGACATCATGACGGAGAAGGCGTTCGCGACGCTCTTCCCACGCGCGCATCGACTGTACAACTACCGCGCGTTGACGCTCGCAGCCAGCAAGCTCTTCAACGGCGCCTTCTTGGCCAACGCTTCCAACACGGAGGAGAACCCGGACGCCCGCAAGCGCGAATTGGCTGCGTTCCTCGCGCATGTGGCCGTCGAGACGTCGGATCTCCAAGTCGTGCAGCGTGTGCGGGCCGGCGATGACGAGGACGAGGAAGGTGGCGCGTCGACGGGTGCGGCCACCGGTGTGGACGCCAGCAGCGACCAGGCCTTGTACTGTGACCGCACGTACGCCTCGTGTGGACGAGGCAAGAGCTATCACGGTCGTGGTCCGCTGTTGCTCCAGGGCAACGACATGTACGCGCGGTGTAGTAAGGCTATCGGTCGTCGTGATTTGCTCGTGGTGAACCCAGATCTCTTGGCGACCGACCCCGAGCTCACGTGGTCGTGTGCGATCTGGTACTGGATGAAGGACGACGGCCTCGGCAGTCTCCATGACGCGGCGATCGACTTGTCGCTCGGTCTGCCACGCACGACGGCGCTCTTTAAGCAGGGCCTCGAGTGTGGCGCGCAGGCACTGAAGAAGGAAGGCGACGGCGCCCGTGTGGCCAAGTACAAGGCCTTGGCCCAGACGCTCATGCTCGCGGTGAACGATAGTGAAGTGCTCTCGTGTACCGTGAACTCGGCGCCAACAGAGGTGAAGAAGATGGACGTGGCGGACTTGCCACTGGCTCAGCTGCTCTCAAAGGACGTCTTCCAGTCGCTCTTCAACGACTCGATCGCGTTGTACTCGTACGACATGCTGCTGGAAGCCGGTCTTTCGTACCCTGAGTTTGCCGCGACAGCGGACGACGACGACGCCAACAAGGCCGAAGTCGCCGCGTTCCTGGCCCATGTGTCTCTCCGCACCAACGGCTTGACGCTCCGTGAAGACCAGACATACGTTACGTACGGCGACGATGTGTTCTGTAACTCGAAGAAGGCCGAGTGTGTCGACGGCCGCAGTTACCACGGTCGTGGTGCTCTGATGACGGAGTGGAACTTTGTCTACGACGCCATGGGAACCGAGTTTGGAACGGATCTCATCAAGAACCCAGATGAGTTGGCTCGTAAGGGTGATCTCGCGTGGAAGGCTGGTTTCTACGTCTGGATGACGGATCGTGGTGAAGGTCGTCCACACAGTTACGCTGGTACGCCAGAGCTGCTTGCGCAGTCGACGTCGATTCTCTACGGCGCGCGTCTTTGTGGTGACTCGCCAACTGAGAAGGGCGGCGATGAACCTGTGATTGAAGAGTACAAGCGCATCGCCGAGGCCTTGGAAATGCCGGAAGAGTCCAAGTACTTGAGTGACCGCACGCTCACGTGCCGTCGTCTCCAGTACAGCAGCGCGGTTGCCAAGACCTCGCGCGTCGAGTCAATTCTGACGGAGGCTCAGTTTGCGGAGGCTTTCCCACGCGCCGACCCGTACTACTCGTACCGTTCGTTTGTCGAGGCAGCTCGTTACTACCCTCGCTTTGCCAACGAAGAAGGTGATGTGTACAACCAGCGTGAGATTGCGGCCTTCCTCACTCATGCCGCTATCGCAACCGGCAACTTCACGCGTCGTGAGATGCCAAACGCAGCTCTCTACGACGAGAAGGCGTTCTGTGACTCCAAGATCGCGTCGTGTGCTCCTGGCAAGCGTTACCACGGTCGTGGTGCTTTCCAGATCAAGTGGAACTACAACTACCTCAAGTGTGGCGACTTCTTGGGTCTTGACTTGCTTCGTAACCCAGATATCTTGCGTCTTGACTCGACTGCGGCGTGGCGTTCGGCCCTCTGGTTCTGGATGGAACAGAAGCCACTCTCGCCTCTCGGCTCGCTTCACTCGGTCATGCATCAGCACTTGGACTCCCCTGACAGCAACTTCGTCGTCTCGACGCAGATTGTCGCAGTCGCTGAACAGGGTTCGGACCGCAACGAGTGTGGAAGTCAGCGTGAGACGGAACGAATCGACATGTTCATCCAGTTGTGCCGTTTGATTGGCGTGCGTATCACCGACTCGCCTGAAAAGCGCAAGGAACTCCAGTGCCAGGCCCAGTACGATGGCCCACGTGCCAGTGCCACCGCCAGTGGCTCGTCCAAGACGCCACTGCGCGAGCTCATCTCGTCGAGTCAGTTCCAGCTTATTGTGGACCCAGCCAGCTCGAACCGTATCTACAACTATGAAGCGTTCATCGGCGCGGCGTCCGTTTTCCCAGGTTTCGCTGGTTCGGCCAACGTCAACACGAGTCGTCGTGAGATTGCCGCGTTCTTCGCGCACTCGGCTTTTGTCACGCAGAACTTCTCGGTCGCTGAGGACGAACGCGCTGCGGCCGGTTGTACGGACAAGCCGTGCTACTACGGCCGTGGTCCGCTCATGATCAAGGAAGAGGCCAACTACACCAAGCTTGAGACTGCGATCCAGCAGCCAGTTGTGGAGCAGCCTGACACTGTCGCGGGCAATGCCGATACGGCCTGGCTCAGTGCCTACTTCTTGTGGACGGCGAACAAGGTGAATGGTCAGAACGCCCACGAGTACACTTTCACGGACTACGGTTTCCCAGGTTCGTGTAAGGTGCTCACGCCGCAGCTCTGTGAGGGCTCTGCATCGACTGAAGATGAGGAGACTGAGGAGGAGGAGTCGGAAACGCCAGCCAGCAGTGCAAGCGGCAGTGGGGAGCGTCGTCGTCTCATGCGTGCTGCTAAGGGCGACGACGATGTGGATCCTGATTCCCTCGACGCCTTGATCCAGCACTACAAGCGTATCTGTGCTGTGCTTGAAGTCGAGCCAGAAGATGTGCTCTCGTGCCAGGATGCCAAGTTCCGCAAGTACGACAAGTCCAAGGAGACGGACTCGAACGGCAGTCCAATCACCAAGATCATGCCAAAGGAACTCTACGAAGAGCTTTTCCCGACGGCCGATCCGCTCTACAGTTACCACACGTTCATCGACGCGACCAAGAAGTTCCCCAAGTTCGTCAACGACGGTCCGGAAGTCCAGAACCGCTACGAACTTGCCTCGTTCCTCGCGCAGGTGGCTCACGGCTCGGGCAACTTTACGTACACGCAGCAGGCCGGTGCGAACCTTTTCGAGCCAGATGCCTTCTGTAAAAAGAACGTCCCAGCCAAGTGCAACCCAAACGAGCGTTACCACGGTCGTGGTCCGATCCAGCTCTCGTGGAACTACAACTACGACGCGTACGGCAAGTACCTGGAGGTGGATCTCCTCAACCACCCTAACTGGGTCGCCACCGATTCCAAGATCGCGTGGGGCAGTGCCGTGTGGTTCTGGATGACCACGTTCAACAACGACATGGGCAGCATCCACGACATCTTCACGCGTGGTACCAAGGAAGGAGGCGTGTACGATTACGCGTACACGACCTACCTCCTCATTGGTAGTCTCGAGTGTGGTGAAGTGCCAAAGTCGGTCGAGCCCGAGGCTCAGCGTGTGCGCTACATGAAGTTTTTCGCCGAGAAGCTCGGCGTGGACCCAGGACCAAAGCTCTCGTGCCAGTCCAAGGAGTACACGTACCCAACGCGTCGATAGATGTGAGTTCAGTGGTCGTAGAAAGCGTATAAACCCAAGAACCCCGTGCGTTGTTTTCACGTTGAGGGAGAAATCCAGTAACGAAATCAGCAATACTACTGAGATTTCGCGTTTATCAGCCAATCAAACGATGTCAGGAATACGTTTCCTAATGTTTGGATTTTGAATGTGAGAATCAGTATACAAAATGCCGGCCAAGCGAATCCCAGCGTTGGAGCCCGTGGTAGCGCCGCTCTCAGCGGACGAGAAGGCGGCGCGACAGCGTCTGCACATGCGACGCACGTATTACCGTCGACTGGTACGTGGAGAGGGTCCTAGGACGTCCGTCAGACTCGGACCTGACGTCCTGGGTTTTCTAGAATGAGCTACAGATGATGCGCGATCACTTGGCTCAGCTCAAAGAGAAATTCGACCGCCTGATGCTACAAAAGCAGCAGGAAGAACGATTCTCCAAGATTGCGGGCTTACCGGAGCTTGTGGGGTCGGAGAAGGACATGATGGAGCTATACACGGAGGTGACCGAGGCGAAAGAGCGACTGCGACGACAGAACGAGGCCATACAGGAGTCCCTGGAAGAGTACCAGCTCTGTGCGCATCGAGTACAGGATATTCTGGACACGGATCGAGTACTCACCGACACGAGCAGTAGCAGTGACGAGGTGTGTGGGTCAGGGTAGAAATCAGCTGACCTACTACGTACTGACCGGATCTCGCTGTTCGTAGACCACTCCGTCTGCCCATGATCCTCTACATTCATTGACCAAGCCTAAGTTACGCGCATTGATCAGTCCAAAGGCGTGTCACATCATTGGCCAACGTACTTTCGCTGAGCTCAATCGCTTTCGACAAAGTCCGCACTCGGTCGCGACGGGCGCCTCGGTCTTTGGCTGGCGAGACAAGCGTATACATGGTAACGACCGCGTCAAGTACATGCTGGAGAAGACTTTCTCCGACCACACGGCCCTCGAGCTCGTGCTGCGCTGCTGGGACTTTGCATCGTCCTCCAAGCGCCTGCAAATGCTTTATTCGGCGTCGATGCAGGCCAGTGTGACGCATATTCAGCGTGTCGATGACCACACCATGGTGCATTTCCTGTCCATTTCTAGTCATGACGGTGTTCCGCTGGTGAATTCGCTCTTCCTTGCGTCGAGATTCGAGATTCCGAACGGCTACTGCTTGTTCATGCGCTCATTGGATCGCGATCTGCTTGTTTCAGCACCGGAACACGCCACGTGGGACGATAGCTACACGTGGTTTACGTTCGAGAAGATTGGGAAGCACGGCGAGCACTGTAAGTTGGGCTACGGTGGCGAACTGCAGAGCACTGTGGCGGCCTGGTCCGACTCCTGGCTCCTCGAAGTGCTCTTCTTCTTCCTACGATGGGAAAGCCGACTCTTTGGTCCAATCTTTTCATTGCAATGCTGACAAACTGAGGAGGACGTGTATACACCAATGTAACAAAGCTAATCACCTGTAACAGGCAACCGACTGTCTTTGGCTAATCCTCTTCCTCATACGCTTGGGACTCGACTCGGAGATCCGCTTACTCGTGCGCTGGCAAGATCTTGCCCTCGCAAGGACCAAAGCCTATTCTGTAGCCGTTGCCCTGGCAATAGCCCTTGACCGAGATGGTGTCGCCGTCCTGGATAAACTTGCGCACCTGGCCGCTCGAGCCCAATGGGATTTCGCGGGTACCCTGCCAGCTGAGCTCAAGCATCGAGCCGAGACTGTCGTCTGTCTGGCCACTGATCGTGCCACTCGCGAGCAAGTCACCTGGCTGCATGTTGCAACCCGTGACGGTGTGGTGAGCGAGCTGTTGCTTCATGTTCCAGTACATGTTGCGGAAGTTGCTCTTGGTGATCACGTACGACTCCGTGTCGTTCTCAGGCATGAGTGCTACGTCGAGCTTGATGTCGTACGTGCCCTTGGCGTAGTTGGCATCAAACAAGTACGGCAAAGGCGCTGGCTGCTGCTCAGGACCAAAGCTAGGCGTGGCGCGGAATGGCTCAAGGGCGGCGAGGGTCACAACCCATGGGGAGATGGTGGTACCGAAGTTCTTGGCGCCGAATGGACCGAGAGGCACGTACTCCCACTTCTGGATATCACGCGCTACAATGATAAAGAGTCGGTGAGTACGATTAGAGCCACCTGGGGGCATTTGAGTCACGTACCACTCCAGTCGTTCATGAGCACGACACCGAAGATGTGCTCTTCAGCCTTGTCGATCGAGATTGGGTCGCCAAGGTTGTTGCTTGGGCCGACGAAGAACGCCATCTCGAGCTCGTAGTCAAGGATACGGCACGGACCGTAGACAGAGCCCTTGGATGGGTCGGCACGGTCGGCCTGGAGCTGACCGCGTGGACGACGCAAGTTGGTGCCCGAGACCACAACCGAAGACGCGCGGCCGTGGTAGCCAACTGGCAAGTGGAGCCAGTTCGGCTGGAGGGCGTTGTCCTTGCCACGGAACATGACGCCGACGTTGGTGGCGTGCTCGCGCGACGAGTAAAAGTCGGTGTAGTCGCCGATCTTGGCTGGCAAGTGCATGATGACGTTCTGCATCGGGATGAGCGCCTTCTGACGGAGCTCCGCGTTGTCACGGAGCGTTGGGACGTCGGCCGAAAGCAACTTCTGGATGGTGGCGCGCGCCGTGGCCCACGCCTTGCTGCCCTGCGCCATGAAGCTGTTCAAGGCAGGCTACACAGTGGACGCGTCAGATATAACTGAGTGGACGGGCCGTGCGGACGATAAAGAGACGCACCTCATTGAAGCAACCAGCATCAAAGCCCTCAAAGAGACCTTCGGTAGCAATCACAGAGAGATCCAAGACCTAGGACGGACACGAATCACAGTGAGTCACGTTGTGGACGGCATCCACACAGCGTCCACAGTCGAAAAGCCAACGTACAAACTCGCCAATGGCGACACCGACGCGCTTCTTGTCGTTGGTCTTGGTGGAGAAGACACCGTATGGCAAATTCTGGATCGGGAAGTCGCTCTCTGGCGTCACTGGCACGAAACTCGTCGACATGTTGGCTCTAGCAAACGACGGGGGCACTCGCAACTGCGGCCAGACCCAGACAGAGACAAAGAGGAGGCACCAGAGCGTCAGCACGAGCAGCAGAGCGGCCAGCAGCGGACGCGGCGGCATACTCACTCGGAAGAGTAGGGGGAGGCTTGTGTGTGGTCGACGGGAGGTTGAAGAATGGCACCACGCGAGTCGTCCACAGCGTCCACACCCTCGTCCACACCACAGCACGGTGTGATCGGATTGGTTGAAACTATGAGAGAGCTTAACCGACTCTATTTCATCCAATTATAATCCGCTTGAAGAAAGATTCCGCCAATCAGAGACGTTCGTAGCTCTTCGTCTGCGTACACAGACGGACGCAATGGGATTCGAGATGGAAAAAAGCCCTGAGTGGATATGTTGCTATGAGCGACTAGCTATTACCTAGAGCCACTTGACCATGAGCGAGGCGTTCTCCAGTTTACGGTCGGCGATGGTCTCCGTGTCGCTAAAGGCGATGGCTGCCGGTGTGAACGACGTGCGCAGCTCAAAAGCACGTTGTCGGGCTTCTGGAATCTACAGCGTTCCACAAATGAGCAACGAGGCATGTAATGAGAATCGAGGCGGCAAGACGAGACGCACCTGGTGCTTAATGAACGCCCACAAGAGCGCGATCGAGTCGGATTTGAGCAAGCGACGTGTGAGACGAGCGCCATCCGGAGCGCGGATCTGCACACGGGTGACGTCAGGAGTGCCATCTAGATTCACATGACTCGTTAGAACTTTGATAGCAGGTAAGCAGACCCGGTGGCATCCAACCAACCTGCTGGCTCTTCTGGCAGTTCGACCATCTCTTCGTCTTCTGCCTCCTCCGCGACTTCTTCTTCCTTTGTCTCGTCGTCGTCATAGCTCTCGTAGTCCGGACTGTCGCCGCCGTCGCCAGCACCTTCCATCGAAGCCGCAATGGCGGCAGCAAGCTGCTCGTCCTCTGTCGCGTCGTTGATATCCCGACCCATCTTCAAAGCCACAACATCAGTAAGTAGCGGGACACGACACGGCCAAACACGACTTAAACTCACGCTTGGGGCAGGGGCGTCGGTCATAGCATCATCGGCATCCAAGGTGTTGGAGAACGCAAAATCGGAAACTAAAGTGAAACAAGCATTAGAACGGTGTTCCACAGGCCAAGCACGATGATACCACGTACGCTTTTCAATCATGGCCGATGCCTCTAGGAAGCCTGTCCACTGCTGCCGGACCTTGCCCGTCTTTGGGTCCACAATGGCGATGATCGGCAGCGAGTCGCGATCGATCTGATACAAGTTGCAGAACTTCTTGCCGTGTTCCGATACCCAGTAGTTCTACACCCCACCCCATCAGATCTCTTGCTTGACTCGTCCAGTCACGGCAATAGAGCACCATACCTGCCAGAAAACGTATCCGCTGGCGACAATGTTCTGCACGACGTCGTCCGACCACGTGTCGCGGTTGAGCATGTGACTGGCAAAGACGATCTCGTCCTGGATGTTGACCAGAAGGTATTTGCCTTCGTTCTTGGCCAACGCACGAGCCTATCCAAAGCCAGAGCTCATCAGTACGTCAACAAGTCACGAGGAGTAAGCTCAAATCAAACCTCTGCGTAGGTTCCCTTGAACATGATGTTGACTGGCGGCTGGAAGAGACTACCGAGATCGCGCGCACGATCAGCCGCGTCCGTCTCTTCTTGGGCTCCTCCTGCGTCATGCGTGAGTATTCAAACTGCCTTTGCTTCCGTCGCAGCTGCGCAACGTACCGAACGCTGGTGTGATCCGAGGCGCGTTGGACGCCGCGTTGATTGCGGCGATGCTCTCGGCGGCAAAGTCGCGATACTGTTCATGCAATCGACGGATCGGCACGTCTGCAAAGGCCACGCAAAGCATGAGAAAACGACGAGGAAAGCACTGCAATAACCCACTAGACACGCACTTTCGAAGGCGTCGTTGAACAGACGCTGACGACGCGATGGATCAGGTGCGCGGATGTCGCTACGAAGTCCAAGACGACAGTTAGTTGGGTGGCTCCTCCCTCATTTCAAGCCTACACTTCGTACTCTTCGCTGTACGCTGGCGCAGGTGGCGGCATCGCCGAGCCAGTGCTTCCGCTTCCGCCTGCGCCTCCAAAGCCTTGGCCGCCGCTTTCCATGAACAAATTCACCTACACGACCACGGTATGAGAACGTTTTGTACCCATTTTCCCTTCCTTCAACGCACGTACGGCTTCATCAAGGCTCCAATTGGTCAACTAGACATCGCAACCACACCAGTCCACAGTCAGTCAGCATCGTCCTCTGCGTGTAGTCCCCTCACGAGCTCCGGAGAAGATCCGACGCACCTCAAGATACTGCGTCGCGGTCGTCGAGTCCACGCCCGTAATCCCCATGAACCTACCAAGACAACACGCCGTATCAATGCATCAGGCGTCTGTCTACGCATATCCATCGTCGTATGAGCCATCCACGCGCCACGTACGAGGCCAGCGCATCGTGATTCTCCGCCATGTCGTCGGTCTTGCTTCTCCGCTCGACGCACTTTCCGTCACGTCGTACTTTGACGAAGACCACAACCAGTACCAATACCGGTTTTAGTCTCAGAGTATTCTTCTGATCCCTCTCAGATCCCAAATCTGATTCCCTCGACCCAGTGCCCCCTCGTTCCATATTCGCGGACGCGACGCCCGACACCCGACGCTAGTATGGGCTTTCGCGGCGTTTTGCTCAAGCTCTCGGAGGGCGAGGCGGACGAGCTCTTCCGCGTCGTGTGTCCCGATGCGTCGCTGCAGATCCCCACGGTCACGACGCCCGCGCAGAACCAGGGAACGGGCATTGCCGAGCAAAAGATGGTCGTCGTCGACCAAGTGACGGCGCTGCCCCAGCAAGTCACGCGCCTCTCGAGTGTGTTGCCCCAGCCACGCACTCGCTCGGCGTTCTGGGTCGTCACACAGCCAGCAGCGACTGCTGGAGAGGAGGAGGAGGAGGAGGAGGCGCCCATGGCTGGGTCTGTGCGCGTGTTTGCTCGCGGTGCTCCGCCCCTGACACGAGTGTGCTACTGCTTCTACTTTCAGTCCGAGATCGAGTACGAGCTCTTTGCGCGCGTCTGCGTGGCGGCCAGTCGTTTGCAGCAGTACGACATGCTCGAGCGCTCGGTGCTTGTGGAGCTCGAGATTAAAAAGAACGTCGAGATCGAACGCGAGGAGATCAAGCGCGCCAAGGAGGCGAGATCGCGAGCCTCCCTAGCGGCTGTGGCCTCGGCGCGTCCGCAACGCAATCCGCCAGTGGCCTCAAGACGCCAGGGTCCGAGCGAGCCAGAGCGCTCGCGGCCGCGTCCGACGGCGGTCACCACCGACGAGATGGCGGCGCGCCTAGAGTCTGGTCGCTCGCCACGCACGGCGAGTCAGTCGCCAGTCGTTGCCAGCGAGCCTGTGAGCAGCCAGACGCCACACTGCATTCTCTGTGGTACCGAAGCGAACGCGGGACGTGCAGGCACACTCATCAAGCATCCCTTTGTCCTCAAGGTACGGTGTCTTGCGCTCTCCTACACGACGTTGCATCCTATCTCACCTCTTCGTCTATCAAGGATGCGAAAGGAGAAGCCGTCTTGGTGTGCAAGATCTGTATGCAGGGCGTGCTCAAGCGGCGCGTGCAGAACGACGCCGGTCTCGGCACGAGCTCGGCTAATAGTGTCTGTGGCTTGTGTTCGGAAGCCATGGCCACGACCAAGACGCCACCGCGCAAGTGCGCGCATCCACAGTGTCAGCGCTCGTACTGCTCGCCGTGTCTGCGGAAACTCGTGGGCAAGGCGCAAACCAAGAAAGTGTGGCGTATGAAGAACTGGTACTGTCCCAACTGTACCGATCTCGAAGGCAAGCCGACCGTGAACGAAAACCCCACGCCACTGCCACAGCAACCGGTCGTGACGCCGCGCGAAGCCGACACACCATCGAAGAAAAAGCGCAAACGTCGGAACGAGATTGTGGGCGACGACGAATCCACGGCGTCGTCGTCTCCGTCACGTTTGGCCACCGCTGGCGCGACCAACCAGGTCATGACGATCGTGGACTACGCCGCCACGTACTATGAGTTTCTATCGGAGCGTGAGTCTCAGCGTCCACCGCCGGAGGAGTCGGAAGACGTGTGTTTCTGCTGCAAAGACGGCGGTGACGTACTCGAGTGTGACTACAACGAAGGCAATCGAAAATGCCCCAAGGTTTACCACCAAGGTACGTCGATAATCCACGGCTAGGTCCTCGAGAACCAAACTGATTATGTGTACATGTGCTAGACTGCCTGGGCTTCACCGTCCCAGACAATGTCAACTGGATCTGTCCACGGCATCGCTGCTTCGCGTGTGGCTTCCAGGCGCCGTACTCGTGTCGGTTCTGTGTCACGTCCTTCTGCGAAGAACACTTCCCCAAGGACATTAAGAAGCTCGGTAAGGCCAGCGGGGATCTTCCCGACGTGCAGTACGTGCTCTGTGGCGGCTGTGACAAGATGTCGCTCCGTGCCGTCGAAGACGGCAAGCTCAGTTCCAAGGTGTACGACCGCGTTGTCCACGGCATCAGCCACAGGGCACGCAGCTCCAAGGCTTCCCGTTGACACAACACACACACGAGCATGCTAAGATCGCGTAGGGTTTATTACGAGAGGATAAAGCTGGTATTGGAGTAGTCTTGAATGAGTGGATTGTAGCCCGTCAGCGTCTTGGTCTTGCTCACGTCGCCAAACTCTTTCAAAAACGACGCCGCCTTGACCACCGAGACCTGTTTTGCGGACCAACACTGTCAGCTTTGGATCATAAACAGCACTAAAACACAGCAACGCACTCACCTCTTCTGGTTTGCGGTTGAGCACCGAGCAGTACGCGCGTTTCAGACGCGCAAAGTCCGTGGCGAAGAAGATGTCGGCCACACCGCCTTGCACCAGGTACGTGTCGTGGTCTTCTGTGACGCCCGTGGTCTTGGAGGCCACCAGTGGTGCGTTACCAGCACACAACGTGCCTTCCGACGTCGCGGTTGGACTCAAGGGGTGATGCAGTGGCTTGATCGGCGACTTGGCATTGAGCGACGGCGCTGGGAGTTCGTCAAAGTCCGCGGCGATGAGATGGTGGCGTGGGAACGACACCCGCAGCGTGTTGAGCAGCTGCATGGCTCCCGTCGGGATGAACGCCGCGTCGAGGCTAATCTCGTTCTTCCCAAAGAGCTCGCGGACTTTCTTGGCGAACGCATTGTTCACGCGATACGAGACGCTCAGCGGCAGATCACAGCCAAAGTACTCGAGCGTCTGGCGGATGAGCGGGTCATTGACGGCGCGCAGCTGCTCTTCCAGCGCCAGCGCCAGTGTCGTGTCCTCCGTCGTCGTCGTCTTTGCCTTGGCCATGACCACCGTCTCGTACCACTGCCCATTCTTCACGGCCACCTTGTCATGCGGCAAGTTGTCGAGCACTTCCATGGCCAGGAAGAAGCACTGGTCGTTCACGACGTCGTGCGCGTCCGCGAACGTGAGAATGTCCGTGTTGAGGACCCGACAGACCTTGGGATGCTCCGTCACGACGCGTTGCCGTTGCCGCTCGGCCATGACCGGACTGATCTCAATCAGCGTGTACGTCGTCTTCTCGTACACGTCCGGCGCGACATCGCGCAGGTAGTTGAGGATATGCAGCGCGTTGGTGCCGGCGCCGCCGCCGATCTCGTAAATGCGCATGTGCTTGTGGAAAAACGGCGAGTTGAGCATGTACTTGGCCAGCGCGTGCGAGTAATGCGGCGCAAAGACCTCGACGGGCGTGAGCCACGCCTCGCGACTCTGCTTGTACAGCTCGGCCACGACCTTGCGGTAGTCCATGGCGCCCCAGAGGTTCTTAAAGTCGATCGGCTGCGGTGGCGCGTGCAGCACTTCGCGCGCTTGGGTCGTAAAGTACCCGGCGTCTTGAGCATATAACGCGCCGTAGATGTACTCGCGCGTGAGCACCGAGGCCTCCTCTTGTGCAGCAGACGACAGGCTTCTCTTCAGAAGTGGCTGGCGCCGCGGAAACGCCCGGCGAGCGGCGTGAGCATGGCGCCAAGTGCGACCAAGCATCGTCATGAGGTCAATGGGCAATGGCGGATGCTCACCCACAAAGGACCTGGATTCGAGGAAATTACGAATATAGACGTTTGACTGGAGACTTGTTGTTACGAGGCGCGATACCGGTATCGGATTAGAAATAGACACATCGTTTCTATTCTATTCGGTCGAACGATCAGCTGAGGCTAGTTCGCTCTAGGCTAGTCTAGTCTCCGCGGTAAAGAAAAGATTCGCACGTCGTCGGTATACCGTCCCTCTACTGGTATCTTGGTGGTCACCTGTATCGACTTGGAGAGGGTTGAGCTCCTCGCCGCCAATCGACGTGTGTGGTCAAGAGGTCATTACCTCATCCGCCTTGCATCATGCGCTGGTTGCAGCTCTCGCGCGCGGCGCGTCGCTCTCATGGAAGCTCGGCTGCGCTCTGGCAGCGTCGCACGCCTGCCATGGCCATGCGTCCATTGAACGCGGCGTCGTTCAGCACCAGCAGTGACGACGCGATCCGCTCGATCGCCCCCGACTGCGTCGTGCCCGAAGGCTACATGAGCAACCTCCGCAACATCGGTATCTCGGCGCACATTGACTCGGGCAAGACCACGCTCACGGAGCGCATCCTCTTCTACACGGGTCGTATCAACGCCATCCACGACGTGCGTGGCAAGGACGGCGTCGGCGCCAAGATGGACTCGATGGAGTTGGAGCGTGAGAAAGGTATCACCATCCAGTCGGCCGCCACGTACTGCTCGTGGAAGGACTCGAACATCAACATCATCGACACGCCCGGCCACGTCGACTTTACCATTGAAGTCGAGCGTGCGTTGCGTGTGCTCGACGGTGGTGTGCTCGTGCTCTGTGGTGTCTCGGGGGTCCAGAGTCAGTCGTTGACGGTCGACAAGCAGATGAAGCGCTACGGTGTGCCGCGTGTGGCGTTCATCAACAAGCTCGACCGCATGGGCGCCAACCCGTGGAAGGTCATCCGCGACATCCGCACGCAGCTCCGTTTGAACGCGGCGGCGTTGCAGGTGCCCATCGGTCTCGAGGGCGACCTCGAAGGTGTCGTCGACCTCGTGACCATGAAGGCCTTGCGCAACCTCGGCGAGAACGGTGAGACCATCGAAGAGTCGGACAACATCCCGGACGAAGTGCGTGCGTTGGCCGAGGAGAAGCGTGCCGAGATGATCGCCAACCTCGCCGACGTCGACGATGAGATCGGCGAGCTCTTCTTGATGGAAGAGGAGCCAACAGTCGAGCAGCTCAAGGACGCCATCCGTCGTGCCACGATCGCGCACAAGTTCGTGCCCGTGCTCATGGGCTCGGCTTTCAAGAACCGTGGTGTCCAGCCGCTGCTTGACGCCGTCGTGGCCTACTTGCCTGCTCCGACCGAGGTCAAGAACTACGCGCTCGACCAGAGTGCCAACGAAGAGCAGGTGCTCGTGCCGTCGTCGCCGACCGCGCCGCTCCTCGCGCTTGCGTTCAAGCTCGAAGAAGGCAAGTTTGGTCAGCTCACGTACATGCGTGTCTACTCGGGTACGCTCAAGCGTGGTGGCTTTATCTACAACATGAGCGACATGAAGCGTATCAAGGTGCCTCGCCTGGTCAAGATGCACTCGTCGGAGATGCAGGACGTGGACGAAGTGAGTGCCGGTGAGGTCGCCGCCATGTTTGGCGTCGAGTGCGCCAGTATGGACACGTTCAGCGACTCCAACTCGTCCAAGTTCACCATGACGAGTCTGCACGTGCCCGAGCCAGTGATGTCGCTCGCCGTGACGCCGACCAACAAGCAGCAGGTGGCCAACTTCTCCAAGGCCTTGAACCGTTTCCAGAAGGAAGACCCGACGTTCCGTGTCCGCGTGGACGACGACAGCAAGGAGACCATCATCAGTGGCATGGGCGAGCTCCACTTGCAGATCTACGTCGAGCGTATGAAGCGTGAGTACAACGTGGAAGTGGCCACGGGCGCGCCCCAGGTCAACTACCGCGAGACCGTGCGTCAGCGCGCCGAGTTCAACTACTTGCACCGGAAGCAGAGTGGTGGTTCTGGTCAGTACGCGCGTGTCGTGGGCTACGTCGAGCCAATCGAGGACGCCGAGAGCAGTGGCGTCGAGTTTGTCAACGACATTATCGGTAACGCCATCCCACCCGAGTACATCACGGCCTGTGAGAAGGGTACGCACGAGGCCGTGGCCAAGGGCTGGCTCGTGGGCCACCCGGTGCAGCGTCTGCGTGTCGTGATCAACGACGGCCAGGCGCACAGTGTGGATTCGAGCGAGTTGGCGTTCAAGACGGCCATGGTGCAGGCCATTCGTCAGGCGTTCCAGAAGGCCGACCCGTGCGTGCTCGAGCCCATCATGTCGGTGGAAGTGGAAGTGCCGAACGAGTTCCAGGGCACGGTCATCGCCGAGATCAACCGTCGTCGCGGAATGATCAACTCGAGCGAGGCCGACGAGCTGCAGACGGTCGTGCGCTGCGACGTGCCGCTGCAAAACATGTTTGGCTTCTCGACCGACTTGCGCTCGTCGACGCAGGGCAAGGGCGAGTTCACGATGGAGTACAAGACGCACGACTACGTCACGCGCGACGTGCAGGAGAAGCTCATGGCCGACTACCAGAAGGCGCTCGCCGCCAAGAACAAGTAGTGTGTGTATATAGAACCAAGCATAGAAAGAAAGAAAGAAAGTGAGACCTTGTGCCCCATTCGTGAAACCACCGGACACCCAACATGGGCCTGAGCGTGGACCCGCAGCGCGTGGCGGCGGCGCCGGCCGAGCCGCAGGGCGTGGACATCTGGGCCGACATTGTGCTGGCGTGCCTCGTCATCTTCGTTGTGCTCGCGCCCTCCATCTTCTTCCGCGTCGCGGACGCCACCGATTCCAAGAAAGCGCAGTAATAAAAGCACCATCAGTTGAAGAGCTCCCACCAATGCCCACGACCGACGGAAAGGCGGCGGCCACGCGCGACGCCGCGATCGCCGGCGCCGTCGCAGGAGGTGCGTGGTGGCAACGGAACAGCAGGCGTCAGAACGGGACTGAGTCGCGTGTGGATGCGTGTCGACAGGCGCCAGTCGCTTGGTGGCCGCGCCGTTGGGTAAGCTCTGGTCCACGATGAAGGGCACGGATCTTTATTAATGAATATACTCTTTCTGTGTACCTTGTGCGTTGCGTAGACCTCATTAAGATCCGGTAGGAGGCCTGCTGTCCTCGTGTTCATGCTCATGTAACTGACGCCGTCCATTAAGCTTCCAAGTGCAGCAAGCGCCGATCTCAAGCCATCCAGGCGCCAAATACGTCGGCTTCCTGCAGTCCATCCGCAGCATCCACGCCGAGGAAGGACTCCGGGGCTTTTGGCGCGGCAATCTCGCGGCCACTGGGCTCTGGATCTCGTACTCGGCCGTGCAATTCGGCGCGTACGGCGGATTAAAGACGCTCTGGCCCCCCGACATCGCCAACCAGCACTCGACACTCGTCAGCAGCGTCAATGGCGCGACGGCCGGCGTGCTCGCGACCGTCGTGACGTATCCGCTCGACTTGTTCCGCACCATTTTCGCGAGTCAGGGCGTGCCCAAGCAGTTTCCGACGCTCCAGAGCCTCGCGAGCCACACGCTCGAGACGCGAGGCGTCGTGGGCTTTTACAACGGCCTCGGTCCGACGCTCTGCCAGATCGCGCCCTACATGGGACTCAGTTTCGGCATTTACGCGGCGCTGAACGACCTCACGGCCTCGAGTGGCGTCCACTGGGTGCTCTCGTACGTCGGCACGGGCGCCACGGCGGGGCTCGTGTCGAAACTGATGGTGTATCCGCTCGACACGGTCAAGAAACGCATGCAGATCCGTCAGCTCCAACGCAATCCGTCGTACGGCGTCATGACTCCGTACTCGTCGTCGTGGGCGTGCTTTCTCGACATTGTGCGTCGCGAAGGCATGCGAGGACTCTACAAAGGCACGGTTCCCAGTCTGCTCAAATCGGTGGTGACGCATAGCTCGACATTTGCAAGCTACGAAGTTGCGTTGGTGGTGCTCCAGCGACTGCGCCAGGACGAGGACGACGACGACGAGATGGACAAGCTCTAAGACAATTGCATTGAGATTCACGCAGCGTACAATACACTAAATAAAAGCAGCCACCCTCGCGTGTCCGACTGCTTAAATAGGACGATTACCTTACGACTTCTTCTTGATCAAGCGAGCAGTATGCGTCGTGTCCTCACTGACGGAGTGATGCCGTCGATGGACGTCTTCCAGGTACTGTAGTCGCTTGGCGTCCGCCACGATCCGTTCAATCGACATCTACGCAACACGCATCGACACTTAGTGCCCTGGTTACCAGCAATCTTCCTGTTGTCCGTACCTTCTTGACATCGTGCAATACAAAGCGGCGGATCATCTCCGCGTCACTCAGTGCGAGCATCTCGTCGCTTGGCATGGCGAACGGATCTTCCTCGTGCTTGACTGCCGTCCCGCGCTTCTCGCTACTGGTACTGCGCTGGGCGTTGTTGCCTCGCGCCACAACCGCACGCACAAACACGTTGGACGACGCGCCTGGCCGTGCGTGCGCCGTGTCCGTGTGCAACGCCTTGATCGGACGGAGAATCTCGGCACCGCTGCCGCTTGGTGTGCGCGTCAGATAGTCACGCGAGTTGCTGCGCTTCCGTGCTTGCGTCTAGCCAGCGAACACCATGAGTGCCTCGCGTTTCCCGAATCAAAGGAGAGAACGCTGTTCGTACCTGTGACCCCGCGCCTGTCGCGCTCTTGCTCGTGGTCGTCTCCTTCGTCCGTTGATGCGGTTTGCATCCTGCTTTCGGTATCCGCGTGGTCTCCGCCGCCGCTGGAGCCGACGTCGAGCGCGTGATGGGCGCCATCATGGGCACCAGCGTCAGCGTCGCGCGCTGATCCACTGGCGTCGCATACATGGGCTCTTCCTTCGTGCTCGCCACGAGCATCGACGTCTCGCTCTTGCTGGGCACCACGAGCTCGAGCTGATTCACACGCGCCTGCAAGGCGTCTTTCCAGTTGTCTTCATCTTCGTCGTTATCCGCCCAGTCTTCCATACATCGCCGGTTCTAATAACACAGACAAACGCGTCGTCAGTTAAGCACTTGACTTCGTTTCGTTGTCGTCGCGTAGCTCCTCACCTCTTCCGACAGACTCGTCACGAGATGCAGCGACGGCCGCACGGGCGCCTCGTCCTCGCCCTCTTTCTCGCCAAAGTCGTCATCCCACACGTCCTCATCGTCGTCCTCCTCCTCCCCATCGCCGCCTTGTAGGAGCTCTTCCTCCGCCAGGGCCAGCTCCATGGCCGCGTCCTCGCCCTTGATCTCCGTCGTGACGTCGTGCTCGCGCGCTACGAGCGGCATGACGCTGTCCATGTCCCACACACGTGTCGTGTGCGTCTCTCGTCGTGGCTTGTGGCGTCACTCGGCCAGCATCCCCGTGGACATCCACTCGACTTCCGCCTTTGTGTCAACAACACCCATTTCTCAGTCGGTCCGTCCAAAATAACCAACGAACTTCAATCACACGTTATTATACAATTCATTGTTTTGAATCGCACTTCCTTCGTCAATTCAAATTTGAATCGCTCCCCACCAGAGCGCTGTGTCCTTTCGCGGAAGATCGCGTCGTGCGCATAACCAACGCCCGACGCGCCAGCGCGCTTCTTCCTCGCACCAGGAAAACGCCACCGCGTGCAGCAGCAGCGTCCAGTCTTGCCCAGCCACACGCGCCGCGTCGAAAGAACGAGTCGATTGCCATGTCCCGAAAGCGCTACACACCCGACGACGTGCTCGAGCTCGAAGCGCCGACAGATGGTGAGTAGATATCGCTACGTGTAAACTGCTGGACGAGCAAACTCAAGCGTATCCAATGTGTCCATGTGTCCAGATTTCCTCTGTCCGCTGAGTGCAAACACGTACGGCATCGAGTTTCTGCATTTCTCCATTGCAGACTATGACTCCAAGCGCAAGATCTTTGAGATCGGCAAGGACCGACCCGGCCGTGCCGTGCCTAAAGTGGACTTTACGCAGGCGCGCGGCGAAAGTGCGTACCGAACCATTCGCTACGAGTTCTCCGAGGA
Source organism: Pythium oligandrum (assembly GCA_020085045.1). Lineage (NCBI taxonomy): Eukaryota > Oomycota > Peronosporomycetes > Pythiales > Pythiaceae > Pythium > Pythium oligandrum. Next base: position 638,799 of record JAHRIK010000002.1, read on the forward strand.
CGTACTCCGTCTGCCGTCCATTGCGACCAAGCTCGAGTTCTCGGTCGGACCCAAGGAAGTCCGCGAGCTCCGGATGATCGAGCGTCACTACTTTCGCGACGAGATCGTCAAGAGCTTCGACTTTACGTTCGGCTTTTGCATCCCCAACAGCGTCAACACGTGGGAGGCGATCTACGCGTTGCCACCTCTCGAGGACGAGCTGATCAACGAGATGGTGGCCACGCCCTACGCCACCATCTCGGACAGCTTTTACTTTGTCGGCGACGAGCTCATCATGCACAACAAGGCCGAGTACAAGTACATTGCGGAAGACCGGGCACAGGCCAAGCGATCCTATTACACAAGCGACGACGAAGACGAGGACGGAGGCGCCAAGAGCGGCGCCAAGGCCTCTCGGGCGGACGCCAAGGGCGCCAAAGGCAGCGGCACAGGGGCCAAGTGGTCGAAAGAGGACGACTACGACTAAGGCCCCGGCCAGGGCGGGGTACAGACGCGTGTAACCTCATGGTAACCTCCATAACCCTTCGACACATTAAATTGCCACCTTGTATTAGAAAAAAACAGGTTTTGAATACGTCCTGTTTTGGTTAGTAGCGCTTCTGATGGCGCCAATCCCAGGTGAAGAGCTCCCGACCACGGACGAGGACGAGGACGAGGACGAAGATGAAGCGTTCGCGGGATGGAGAGAGCGACATGGGCGGCGACAGAGCGCGTGGCGAGTGGCACAAGCGTCCACGAAGAGATGACGATGCGGAGGACCAGTCGACGGCGCGGCCGGCCGTGCGGACGCTCAAGACCGAGCGCGAGACGGACCCGCATCGACTGGCGCAGCGGCAAAAGCAGATCGACTACGGCAAGAACACGTTGGGGTATGATCGCTATTGCGCGCAAGTGCCGCGACGAGAGCGTCGCCGCGGAGAGCACCCGATGACGCCCGACAAGACGCTCAAAGTGAGCAAGAAGCGGTTTGATGGCATGATCCGCGTGTGGCGCCAAGCGCTGCACAAGTACGATCCGGAAGATCTCGCGACGCGCGCGGCTGAGATGCCATCCACAGAGAGCACTATGGCGCCAGACGCGTCGACGTCCGGAGGCCAGGACGCATCGGTGACTGCTCCGGAGGCGGCTTCATCGGATCCGTCGCGCTCCGAGTCACATGGACCAAGCATCTTTGACCATTTCGAGGACGACGACGAGCTCGCGCCACCACATAAGGACGGCGTTGGTGTCAATGACGACGACGACGATGACGATGGTGATGACCTTCTATAGATTCGAATGATAATAAACACTGGGTGTATTTGTCTATTGCGCCGCGAGAAACTGTCGACGCAGCTCCAGCGCTTGCAGGAAGAGATCAATGTCCATATTGTCGACATTCCGAAGTACACGCGCTCGTAGACGCACGTCGTCCTGATTCAAAGCAACAGAGTGTCCGTCAGTCGCGAAGAGCTACGCAGGCCAGTGGCACCCTCGAAACGAACCGGTCCGCCGCCAATTCGATGCGTCTCGCCGAGAAACTGGTACATGGAGCCGACAGTCATTTCCCGCCCATCCATCGCCATGGTATTCGTCTCGACGGTCATTCTTGCCCCCTGGAAAGAGATGACGGCGAGGTTGCGCGCGGCGTCAAACGACTCGAGTCTGCAAAGCAACCACGACGTTGACACATCGCCACGACGAGAATCCATCTGTATACACAACGGCCTACCTCCCAGTCACACGCACAGAGCGGTTCTGCAGCTGTGGCGAGCGCAGCACCTCGGCGATCTGCACGATCTCGCCATGCGTGATCATCTTCGCGGCGACAAGTGTGAAGTCCTATCTTGAGTTGCACCAACCGAATCAATGTTGCTTTAACATATCTTATGTTGCCACAGCGTTGCAATTACGGTGGTCCTAGGTTTCTATCGAGGACTTCAAGAGCTCAGCTCCATACCAACGCTTCCAGGCTCTTCACTAGCGTCACTAGCTCCAAAATGGGCTTATTATTAGTTAGGAGCAACAAGTTGTGCGCGTTATACCTCCACTCGGTTGTAGTAAATGAGCTGAACGGTGCGCGTCCTAGCCAAGGAATCTAGAGTTGTTCGTCGATCAAAATGGCCAACGAGCATACATCACCCACGAATGAGGACAGAATAGTAGGGAGATGGCAAGTGACTTGATGACATTAAGACGATTTCTTGATACGCACGAGCATCTCACCCTTGATGGGCAAAGTAGCAGCATTGTCATAGGTGATGTCTTGCCCAGGCACGAGATCAATATGAAAGCGGCTGAGCAAGCTGACCAGCACGATCTTCATCTCCAGCATCGCCAAGTTCATACCGGGACAAACCCGCGGACCGGCGTTGAACGGTGCGAACTTGAACAATGAAACCGGGCATATCTTGTCTGTGGTGGAATAGATCCAGCGTTCAGGCTTGAACTCCTTCGCGTCAGGCCCCCACACATGCGAAAGCCGAGCAAATGCGTAGTTTGGTAGAATGACCGTCCAGCCTTTCCGCAAGAATGTGCCATCAGACAACACCGTGTCCTCCTGGACGTACTTGGGCATCACCGGCACAGAAGGATAGAGTCGCAGTGATTCCTTGATCGCCGCTTCCATATAAGTGAGTTGCTGCACCTGCTCCATCGTCGGAACACCATCTTCGAGATCAGGAAGCAAAGTCACGATCTCGTCTCTAAGCTTTTGAACCACTTCAGGATGTTTGCTCAAGTTGTAGAAAAACCAGCTCATCGCCTGCGCCGTCGTGTCACGTCCTGCAAACAGAAAGCTCGCCACTATATCGCGTAGATAAGACGGAACAATGTCGGTTTCACCATCTTTGCGAGCTTGTTCGAGGAAAATGGACACGAGAGTAGGCGTTCCCGACGTGGCTTCGGTCTGGTAGTTCTGAGTGTCTTCAAAATGACTCCCAAGACAGTGTCATCGATCACCTTGACGTCTTCCATAAGTTGGGCCTCCGCACCAATGCCCAAGACCTTTTGAAGCTTCCACACAAACAGAGGGCGTTGGTATCGCAAAATGATCATGCGCTGCGCACTATCAAATGCGCGTTGCAGGGGATGCTCGTCTTCTACTTCAAGGCGATTCATGTGGATCCCAAAACCCATCTCAGCGAACGCTTCCATCGTAAACCGACTGAGAATCGCGATCAAATCGATCGGTTTGCCCTCGTCACTCACACGATCCAGCATTCCCAAGAGCACGACGGTGTACTTGCGCATGATCTCGGCCATCGAGTTTCGAAGCGCTTGGGCCGTGAAGAGCTTCACGGCTGTCTTGCGCTAAGCGGCCCAACTGGCATGATCCGAGACGAAGATGCCGCGCCCAAAGAGGTCTCCCATATTCTCGACGATCTGTGGTCCCTTGGGGAAGTTGTCGAACTTGGTCTTCAAGATCTCTTCATACGCTTCGACTGTTGTGAAGTAGACTAGAGGGGGACTGCCAATGAGGCGGATCATGAACGGTTCGCCCTTGTATTGCTCAGCAAGGGACGTGAACCAGTCGTAGAGGCGATGGATGTTGTTTCCCAAGGTAAGCGTGTCGCCAAGAGTGGTAGCGTGCCTGGGAGTTGATGGATCTCACGGACGCCGTGCTTATCACTGCTCTTTGTGTTTCGAATCCAAACAAGTCCAACGAGAATCGCAATCGTCACGGTGACAGTGACTGGGTGCACATGTTCGCTGTGGCGCCATAGCTCTTCGACGAACGTATGGGCCATCATGCGCTTGTAGGCCACTTGAATGGTGAAAGCTCATTGTCGACAAGGGGGAGAGCCTTCGCCACCTCTTTCTTGGTTGACAGTCACGTCGAAAAGCCTATCGAAATGAATAGGCATTCCTATTTCGATGACGGCTTGCTAATGGATATATACTTGGCTTTTGTATGAAGAAACACATGACAGCCAGCGTCTGTCCAAGTTGAAGGATAGAACAAGGGCCAATAAAGTAGACCTCGCCGTTGTTTGTGCATGCGGCACTAATCCAAAGCTCGTGAACGTAGCGGTTCACTGCGTTGGATGACTCTGGAGGATGGATGCCGAGGACTTGGCTCGGCAGAGTCCAAACTCTTACAACAATAGGATCGAGGGAAGCGGAACAAACGACTCCAAAGGAAAAACGGCATAATCAACCGATGTACTGGCTTCTCTGTATGAAACCACACACTACGCTGCAACTAATAAGCTCGTTCCCACATCAAAGTCCTGCGATCAGCGCTGCATCCCACTGATTATGTCCATCCGTATTACATATCGGAGAATGTAGCCATCTTGAAGCCTTGAAGTGAGGCCGTGTCCGTGCATGCGCTTTGTGATATCATATGAGGTCATCACACGCGACAGTAGCTTCACATCCCATGTCAGGCATTCGCGGCGTATCACAGCCCCCGTCCGTTGAGCGCATGTGTCCTATTCGCTCGTCTCATTTCGGACGACTGTTCGGATCGTGTTCAGCAAACGTGCCGCACTCGTTCCCAAACTCATATGAGAAGAGCTTGCCCATTAGACCCAAAGCATGCAGCGATCTTCAGCAGGCAGTTTGCAATTTGCCTCGTGCCAATACCATCCAACTAACCGATTACAACCAGCATGAACACAAGACGAGTCCTGCAGACAGCTGCGGCTGCACTTGCTGCGTCAATGACGGCGGCCCAGGACGTCCAGCTCTACGGTATCAACTACAACACCCGCCAGGGTCCGGACTGGGCGCCACCGGCGGAGAAGTGCAAGACAAAGGCTCAGATTGAGCAGGAGTTGACGACTCTAGCCAAAATTGCGGAAGTCGTGCGCATCTATAGCATTGGTGATTGTGATCAGGCGGCACAGGTGCTGCCGATCGCCAAACAAGTCGGTTTGAAGGTGGAACTCGGTCTCTGGGTGAACAATGACACCGCCGTTTTCAAGGCCGAGAAGGAGCAATTCACCAAGCTCGTGACGGGCAGTGGTCTTGTTACGAGCGACCTTGTTGTCGGCATCCACGTTGGAAGCGAAGCCGTCTATCGAAAAGAGATCACGGCGGCGCAGAACATTGATTACATGAAAGAAATCAAGTCCATCGTCAAGGACAAAAGCCTCAGTATTCCTGTCACCATCGCCGATATTGGCGATGTCTACCTCGCGCATCCAGAGCTCATCGACGCCGTAAGTAGCTGGCGATATATGTGTGTGACACTCAAGTGAGCGCAATCTAATCTGTGTCTCATGTCCTAGGTCGACTTTGTGTCCGCCAACGCCTTCCCATTCTGGGAGCGCATCGAGGTCTCTCGTGCGGCATCCTACTTCCTCGAGCGTATGACACCGCTCTTCAACCTGGCCACTGAGAAAAACAAACCCATCGTGATCAGCGAGACCGGCTGGGCGTCACACGGCCAGAATCCGAACGCTTCCATTGCCAGTCCTGACAACGCCGCGGTACGTACAGACCACGTCGACGATGTGATCACCAACCGTGCCTGATATCGTCGAATGTTGCTCACACAGACCTACTTCCACGACATTTCCACGCTGGCAACGGCACTCAACTGGTCGCTCTACTACTTTGAAGCCTTTGATGAGTCCTGGAAGCTTGCGCACGACGCCAACAACACAGTGGAGGCCCACTTTGGGCTCTTCCACGCCAACGGCACGCTCAAGGCCGAATATGAGACGTACTTCCCCATGGGCAAAGAGACAGCTGTGGCATCTTCCAGCACTGACGCTTCAAGTGTCGCAATGCCAGCGCTCACGTCAGTAGCGCCATCTGGCCCACCTTCTTCCATGCCCCCGGTCATCTGTCGCGCCATGCGCGATCCAAAGTGACTTCCCGGAAGCGCCACACATGCGCACTGGAAAACTCGTGGCTTTAGACCGAGGGACCATCCAGTCTTCTGTCAACCCTAGCTTCACAACCGGACGACGACAGGAGTTTGCATCCAGTAAAATATTAAGCGTTGAAGGTTCATACAGTATTGATTTGACTTGAAAAAGGTTTGACATGTCCTTCAAGTATTCGAAGAGAGAGGTCCCTCCCGGACTGGCCATGCCGCTTTCCATGGATGGTGCTGTTCAAATGACGTTGATGCGGTCTGCGGGATAGACAGACGCGGCCGCCGACCGCTCGCCGATCGCATGGAAAGGAGTGCCTCACTTCGCAATTCGACGCGTCTAAAGAGGTCGAGTTACTCAAGCCCAGCCACCATGGTCCGTGTCATGCCTACCGCTTTGCTTGCCAGCGCTGCTGCGCTTGCCACCGCCGTCCAGGCCTTGGACTTCCACTGCTACGGTATCAACTACAACATCCGTAACGGCCCGGACTGGGCTCCTGCCGAGACCAAGTGTAAGAAAGCTGACTTGATCCAGCAGGAACTCGTCAAGCTCAAGACGGTCACCGACATCATCCGTCTTTACAGTTTGACGGACTGTGACCAGGGCAACATCGTCATCCCAGCCGCTATCAAGGCTGGTTTGAAGATCGAGCTTGGTCTCTGGGTTGGCCCTGAGCAGGCCACCTTCAATGCCGAGAAGGATGCCTTCCAGAAGGTCGTCGCCAACAAGGACCTCGTCAACAACAAGAACATTGTCGGTGTCCACGTCGGCAGTGAAGCCGTGTACCGTGGCGATGTTGAGCCTGCCACTGCCATCAAGTACCTCGACGAGATCCGTAAGATCTCGAAGGCGGCTGGTCTTGACGTGCCACATACGATCGCCGATGTCGGTGACATGTACCTTGACTACCCAGAGCTCATTGAGGCTGTGGACTACGTCTCGGCCAACATGTTCCCATTCTGGGAGAAGATCGATGTCGAGGAGGCTGTTGACTACTTCTACACCCGTATCCAGGACCTCGAGACTGCTGCCAAGGCCGAGAACAAGAGCGTCGTTATCGGTGAAACCGGTTGGCCTTCGTCTGGTGTTAATGTCAACGCCAGTGACGCCTCGCCAGCCGCTGCTGCTGTAAGTCAATCATCAGTCTAATCGTGCCGATCATATGTGACTAATCTGTGAACTATGCCCTGCAGCTCTACTTCCAGGACTTCTACAACATGGCTCACCAGCACGACTTCAAGTACTACTACTTCGCTGGTTTCGATGAGGCGTGGAAGGGCACTGATCCTGAGAACACGGTTGAGGCTCACTTCGGCATTTTCGATGCCAGTGGTAAGTTGAAGACCGAGTTTGAGACCCTTAAGCTCAACGACAAGACCCCTGCTCCATCGAGCAAGACCCCTGCCCCATCGAGCAAGGCCCCTGGTAAGGACACCCCAGCCCCAACCTCCAAGACCCCAGGCAAGAACACCCCTGCCCCAACCAAGGACGGCGATGCCAGCGATGATGACGACACCCCTGCCCCATCGAGCAAGACCCCTGGTAAGATGACCCCAGCTCCAACCACCAAGACGCCAGGCAAGGCCACCCCTGCTCCAACCAGCGGCAAGGGCGACGATGATGATGACAACACCCCTGCTCCAACCACCAAGACGCCAGGCAAGGCCACCCCTGCTCCAACCAGCGGCAAGGGCGACGATGATGATGACAACACCCCTGCTCCAACCACCAAGACGCCAGGCAAGGCCACCCCTGCTCCAACCAGCGGCAAGGGCGACGATGATGATGACAACACTCCTGCTCCAACCACCAAGACTCCTGGCAAGGTTACCCCAGCTCCAACTGTTGGCAAGGGCGGTGACGACGACGATGAGACTCCAGTCCAGAAGCCAACTCCATCCCCAACCAAGGGTACTGAGAACCCAATCGCTACTGGCATGCCAACCCCTGCTCCAACGAAGAAGGTGAAGCCAGGAAAGGACTGCAAGGCCGAGTAAATGCAGGCCCTCGAGTCAATTTTGACCAAGTAGATGTAAATTGTGTCCTTGTGTCCCCAACTCCATTGTCAAGTTGCCTTTCCCTTTGACCGACAGACTAATAAAAGCTGGCGTGGCCTAATGGGCGATGTTTCAAACGGTCTAAACTAGATGTTTAAAACACCTAGTTGTTTCCCTCGCCAGTCACTTTGCCCCCCTCCCCTCCCCTCGAGGCTTCCCTCGGCGCTCCGCTCCCTCCGCCGCCGCCAGAATCAGACGGAAGGAGAAACTGAGAAGATCAGTCTCTCTGAGTTGGCGCGTGAATTTGAAGTGGCGAGTGGCTCATGGCGGACGACGCGGCGACACGACCAGGCTATCGCGGCAAGTGTCTCTACAAGACCGGCAAGTGCAACAACGAGCGCGCGCTCAAGACCTCAGGCCAGCCGCACAACCTCTGTGAAGAGCATCGCAACCGTCAGAACGAGCACCAGCGCAAGCTCGATGCCAAGAACCGCTACACGCGCAAGGACAAGCGAGGTGGGAAGCCGGAGGGCAATGGCGCGGCTGTGATGGCTGCTGCGGTCGCAGCGACTGGTCCAGGCCATGCGCGCCATCGCTTCATGCCGTACAACAAGATGCGAATGAGTCCGACCAACGGCGGTTCGCCTGGGGACGAGAACATGATGGCGAATGGCGCCATGATGCAGAACGCGATGGCTGCTCCTCCGATGATGCAGTTCCAGTCGATGGGTATGCCGCCGACCCCACCCCAGATGATGCCACCTGGTATGCCTCCTGTCCCGCCAGAGATGATGCCAGGTGGAGTGGTCATTCTGCCAAATGGACCACAGCCGCCGCAGCTCTCGTACCCTGTTGCGATGCAGGACTTTGACGGGATCGTTGTGCCATTGCCATCATACCTCGAAGGTCATGAACGCGTCGAGTTTCGTTCGCGGATCTACCAGAAGGTCCTGGACTTTATCGCGGAAGAGTGTATGCGTCGCTTTGGAACGCCCAAGGAGATGATGGAGCAGGCAAACGAGCTTCATCAGGGTGACATGCAACTCAACGCGCCTCGTGTGGAGAAGGAGAACGACCCGAACGAACGGAGACAGCAGAATGAGGCTGTCACCACGGAGCCTGCCTCCGTGGACATCAATGAACCATCCAAGGACGACAAGTCGGAAGCCGATGTCGATGTCGATGCACCAGACGACGAGGACACTGCTGACGAAGATATGGTGAGTCCTCAGGACGAGGCGGACGACGCAAGCAAGCGTGCATCAAGCGCTCGAGCCACGCGGCAGCGCAAGGATGTAGTATAAGCGTACACAAGAATGGAGGAGTTGAAGGGTTGAACTGTGTGTTCTGAGTTTCATTTTTCTGCATATTTCACATCAGATGACAAAATTCAAGAGGCGATGGATATGTCGTCTCATAAAATAAACTCCACGCGGAGGAACGCAGACATCGATGCACTAGCCATTCTACAACACCGAGAAGACGCTCTAAATCTCGACTTCGCGTTCGCCGTGCTTCGTACTTGCGATGGATTCGCGCAGTTCTTCGCTGAAAGAGTACTTCTCGTCGTTGTATGACATCTCGCTGTAGCACTCACTCTCGCCACGTGATCGCTGGAAGTTTTCAACTTCAGCATACTCCGACTCCGTCAGGGACATGGAGATGTCACGTGGGTCGATGCCACCCTGGTCGCCACCCACGGTCAACTCCGAGGCCAGAGAGAATCGCTCGCTGTCCAGCTCGCTCATTGTCTCGTCCGCATCGTAGTTCATTTCATGCTTCATCTTGAGGTACTCGTCAAAGACATTGGCACTGTTGGTGACTCGTGCCGAGACATCCTGGTAGATCTGCTGCTGCTCTATGTATGACGAGCTGCCGTGACTACTGCCCGAGTTGTGGCGCTTGAAGCTGCGAGGGATGCCACCGCGACGGTTGCTCGCTGGTGGGTCTCCCAGGACGGCAGGCATCATCGCGTGATCCGTCAGCATACCGTCCATCGAGTCGACTGTCGTCACGCCTGAATATCCAGTGTCGCTCATTCGACCGCCGTCCAGCATAGCAGGATCCGAATGCTTGCGAGTGTAGCGGCCCTTTGTAGTTTCGAGAACAGGTGCGTATCCGGAGTTGCCGCTGCTTGGAGGGGCCTTACCACTGACGCCCGGCTTGATGGAGAGAGGTGGAGGTGAGTCACGCATGGCGAACTGGGGCATTTGACGATTCCGCTGACGTCGGCGGTTGATCACGAAGAACGCGACGAGCAGTACGACGAGGACGCCGCCACCAATGCCAGCATACATGGGCACATTCGACGAAGAGGTCTCGGCAGAATGGGTCGTAGTACTGGTTGTAGGGGAATCGGGTGTGCCAACGGAGCCAAGATGAGGTCCAGCCGATGAATTCGATCCGGACGAATGAGATGAATTAGAAGAAGGAGAAGAAGTAGAGTTGGCGGAGCTCGTCCATACGGTAGCTGATGATATAGACGCGTGGTGAGTGTCATGTCCAATGCGTGTCAACAAGTAGAAAGGTACGTACAGCAATCGTATTTGACGCCAGTGAAAGGACATGTGTTGGTAACCGAGTCCTTTTCAAAGCACGTGTACTCGTTGTTGAGCGAGTAAATGCACGGAGGACACGACCCCGTGCTGCGGATGCACATTTCGCCGCCGTTTCGCCGACATTGCGTCACGGCGTCACAAATCTCGGCGCCTTGTGCGACCTTATAACTAGTCGACAATGCGAGTGCTGTTACATGCGACTCGTCAGCTCTGGTCCATCCCTTCCTTCTGCACACGTCCCATCAGCCGCACGTACCTCCGTAGAAGAAGCTGCGCAGCCCTCTCGACGCTGCCATGTCCGCCGAGTATGAGACTCGCTGTGTTCGATGCCCAATGGCGGCGCCAGCGTGCCTCTGCCGCCCTCGAGCAAACGAAGACGCTGCTTGAGCTCCTGGCGTGCGTGTCCCCTCTGCTCCTCAAGGAAGAGAGCATCAGGACAGATGGCGACACGTCTCTGACTACACCCAGCTGCTTTTAATGAGCGCGCTTGGCCAATAGGGCTAGGGGGAGAGGCTCCGCTCGTCCGGCTCTCTGGACGTTTAGACCCACCCCTAGCAACAACGGACCAACAATAATGTTGTTAGTTGAAGCGGGAGGGCGTGAGTCTCGCACATCATTGCGTTTAGACGCATCTCATCAAGATCTGAGCGCCATACCAGCTGGTTAGGCAAAGAAGAGGTTAGCCTCGGACATATCTAGATATAAGTTTAGATTTTGCTGTGGGTTCGGTAAAATGCCGACTCGACTTCTCACCAGATGCGCATTCTGGCCACTAGATCAGACACAGCGCCTAGCGATAGCGCTCGCGAAAGAGATTGTGACGCTGGCGCGCGCCGTGTCCGGCTGAGTACTCCATGTACTTGCTGCCGTCGGCGCCCGAGAGCGCGCCGAGCGACGACGTCTTCTTCTTTTTGCGCGCCGCACTGGAAAGTTCCAATCGCGAGAGATCTTCGTCGTCGCGGATCGCAGCATTCTCGTCCTTCGCTGCACTCTCCACGTCAGCACTAAGCACCTCGTTCAGCAGCTGGCGTTGTGCCTCTTTCTTGGTGAACACTCCCTTGAAATTTTCGGTATCATAAAGATCCGTGACGACCTTGAACGTGTAGCCCTGGTCCACAAGATACTGTTGACGTTTGTTCGAGTAGAACATCTCGCTCGTGTCAGTCGAGATGAGTGTGTAGAAGAAGGCATTAAAGCCACCAGTAGCGTTGGCCTTTGGACGCAGGATACGTCCGAGACGCTGGGCTTCTTGACGACGCGAGCCGAAATGCGATGAAACCTGGATGATCACATTGGCTTCTGGCAAATCGATCGAGGTGTCACCGACCTTGGAGATACAGATGACATTCACGAGCGGGGAGTTACGGAACGACTGCAATAAACGCATGCGTTCGCGTTCACCCGTGCCGCCATAAATGTAACCCTTCTTGAGCTTGGTGGCGTATAGGCGCAGAGCAAAGACGTCATCCGAAAACAGTAGGATCTTGTCGCCGCGTTTCTCGTGATACTGGATCAAAAACTCGGCGGCTGTGAATTTGTTCGGGTTGGCGACGTAAAGCAACGCGCGCTTTCGTGCGTTCTTGGTCTCACGCAAGTATTCGCGGTAGAATTCAGCAGTCATTGGGCACCAGACTTCGACACACGAGACGTTCGCCAAGAAACCACTCTGCGTCAAATCCATCCAGTTAGCTTCGTAGAGCTTTGGACCAATGAGGAAGTTGAGATCACCAATCAGATCGTCTTCACGGACGAGTGTAGCAGTAAGACCGAGCTTGCAGTGGCAAGCAATGGAACCAATGACCTTTCGGAACATCTTGGCTGGCACAACGTGCACTTCGTCCAAAAGAATGCAGCCCCACTCGCGACTCTGGATCAGTTGCATGACTTCGTCCGAGGCCTTGGCTCGCTTACCACCGAACGCCACCATCGTGTACGTCGTGACGATCACACCCGAGTCCGGATCGATGAAATCCTTGGCGACAGATGTGAAGCGGGCAATCTTCTTCTCTGGGATGTTGGTCCACATCTTGAACTGCGCTGTCCACTGCTCCACCGACACGGCCGACGTGCAAAGGCACAAACATGACTTCTTGATGGTCGACGCTGCCGTGACACCCGTGAGTGTCTTACCAGCACCGCATGGCAACACAATGATACCCGAACGGGCTCGACCGTTACCAAACATCTTACTGAGCGACTTTTCTTGGTATTCACGAATACGCGTGGTCGGTTTGAGATCCATTTCAATGTCAGGAATGCTCTTGTCATTGCGGAAATCGTACTCTTCCATCAATGGGTAATCCATGTCGAGACACGCGCGCTTGACCTGCTCCACCATTGTCTTGCGGATCTTGAACGACACAGTGCGCACCGTCTTCTGCACATCCAACGGACCGCCGGTCGCGCCTGGGGCCTGCACATGCTCTTCACTGACGTCATAGTCTTCGTTCAACAGCTTCTGGTATTGCATGTTGGCTTGATCTTCGGCCGAAACATCCTTCTGAATGAATTCGTCGTTGCCGGGGGCGGTCGTGGCGGCTGCCGTGGGTTCAGGAGCGTCTTTGACTCGAGCAGCTCGGATGTGTTCGTGTTCCAGCAGCTTGCGCAAGACGTCAGGATACAAACTCTCGACGTAGTAGTCATTGTGGTGCAACACAAGCTTGGCTTTACCGTAACTCAGCGTGCAGTCGCGAATAAAGCTGATGATCACTTCCGGCAAGTAGTTCTTTGACAATCGCTCAAGCACTTTCACGATACTCTCCGTCTCGATCGACACAGAGACAGCTGCGTAGAGCGAGTATGGCGTGAGCTTGTACTCGTGCAGGAACTCGGGGCGCGACACGGGTTCAGAAATCGCCACTAAAAAGTCGTACGCCTGCTTGTAAATGGGCGAAAAGGCCTCGAGGAAGATGCGGCCGTTGGGACAGACCCACACGGGGCGCGACTCATGGTCCTTCTTCATGTTGAGCGTGGAAAAGTCAAAGTAACTGGCCTCGCCGTCGCCATTCGTGCCGCCGGACGCGCTCTGCGCCACCTCGTTGAGCTTGAGCAATCGGTTCTGGATACGTCGCGAGAGATTACTGGACGCGCCGACACTGTCGATGGACACCTCGCGTGTCTCCTCTTCCTCCATGTACTCGAGCAGGTCCTCGCCCACAGAGCCGCCATAGTCCTCTGCCAGCGACTTGCGCTTGAGCTTCTTCTGCACCGCCTTGGCGCTCATGATGAATCCCGACGGTTAAAAGCGGGAATGCGCTCGATCTAGCGTCTTGCACGGGGAAACCTCTAGTATCCGGTATGCTGGAAGAGAGGTGTGACCACAAGATGGGTTGAACCTCTATGAATACATTCTTTACCAAATGCAGTGTCGAATGTATTTCAGAGGTTCTTTCTTATATTCGTTACCAAAGGGAATTGGTGTACACACAGTGTAATATCGAGGTTTTATGAGGTTTTATCCGTTCGTGAGCGTCACGTGGGGGAATCCAAAGACAAGCCAGCGGAAGCCGACGACACCTTGGTGAGGACGATGGAAGGGGACGCCGAACGCAGTCTCCTGCTGTGGGTACGTGTATGCAGATATGCTCCATCGATGCGCCGTGCAGCAGGAAGCTGATCCATGCCCCATTTATCGTCATTGGTGTGGTATTGCGGTGTGTACGCTTGAATAGATCCAGAGTTTTGAAGACAAAGTGGCTGACAGCGATGGTGCGGCCATCACGTCGCTGGTAGACCTCGTTGATGGCGTCTTCTTGTCGCGCGTCATGAATCACATGTACGTGAGCAGTTTGCGCGTCTCCGCACGCTCTGAATCGCTCTGTGGGCTACAAAAGGATGGAAATACTGACTGGGCTCTGGCTTGTCTAGTGATGCCGAGTACTTGAATCTCGAGCTTATCAACACGCAGGCCAGTGGCAATTGGGCGCTTCAAGCCAGCAACCTCAAGACACTTCTCCGTGCCGTGGAGCTGTACTACCATGACGAATTGGGCCAGATCTGTGAGGCCCAGGAGCTCATCGACGTGGCTCGTATCGCCAAAGAGCACGACACGAAAGAGATTGCGCGTCTCGTGGAGTTGCTGCTCGGTTGCGCTGTGCAGTGTCCTAGCAAGTCCGAGTACATCCACCCGATCATGCAGATGGACGCGTCGGAACAGGCGAGTATGATGCACATGATCGAGAACCTCATGCACCGCTTCCAGTTGGCCTCGCCGCAGCACCAGCAGCGCAACTCGCTCAACCAGAACTCGTTTGGATATTTGAGTCACGAAGGCGAGTCGTCGGAGAGTCTGCAGTACCAGTTGGCCCAGGCATTGGAGAAGGCCTCGCAGATGGAACTGCGTTTCCTGGACATGGAGAACGAGAAGCGTGAGCTGACCGAGCGCTTCGAGAACGTGCTTGCCGAGAAGGAGAGTCTCGCTCAGAAGTACACTGTGTTGGAGGACGAGCGCGACAAACTCGTGAGTGAACGACAGAGCACGCTGACGAGAGACAACAAGAAGATCCAGCAGATCGTCGAGGGCGAGATCCACGCGTTGACGGTGCAGCTCGAAGAGAGAAACGAAGAGCTCGCTCGTGTCAAGCGCGAGTCGTCGGAGCGTCTGATGGTGCTGGAGAACGAAGTGCGTCGACAGGCAGACGAGCTCGACATCTCGCGCTCCAAGATCTCGCAATTGGGTAAGCTTGAAGCGAGTGTCGCCAAGTACAAGAAGAAGCTGGAGGAAATGAACTCGCTTCGCACCCAGGTGAAGGATTTGGAGAACCACAACGCCCAGTACTTGGACAAGGTCCTCGATCTCGAGAGCACGGTGAAAACAATCCCAGCCTTGAAGACATTGGTAGAACGGTACAAGAACCAGGTGGTGGAGCTTGAAACGGCCAACGTCGAGGTAGCGTCAAGTAACCAGATCAAGGACCAGAAGATCAAGCGTCTGCAGGAAGAATTGGACAGTGCGTTCGGAGGCAAGGAGTTCTTGGAGAGTCAAGTTGAGGAGTTGCGGAGCCAGATCGCGAGCATGCAGCATCACCATCAGCAGCAGGTTGAAGACGAAGAGGGAGGTTACACGTCCGCCGCCATTGGCAGCACGAGAACTCACAGTACAGGTGATCACTCTGAGGGTGGCGTGGACTCTGCTGGCGAAGCGTTGTCGTCGCTGAGTGTGTCTCGACCTGGTCCTATGGGTTACAGCGCCGACTACTTGCTTGGCCAGGAATCCGTTACGTTGTTGCGAGAACGCATTACGCGTCTCGAGCGTGAGAATGCTGAACTCAAGCGCAATGGCGGTGTTGAAAACCTTGATCAGTCGCAGTTGAGCAACGAGTTGGACATGGCCTTGAAGGCCAAGGAAGCATTGCACATGGCAATGTTTGAGCTCAAGCAGCAGAACGATCAACTGCACGACGAGCTTGAATCGCTTCGTCAGCGTGCAACCATGGACACGACCGCTGCGGCTGTGGCAGGAGGAGTGGCTGGCTCACCAGCTGCTGCTCCAGCTCAAACACAGGTCCAGGCCCAGGCACCGCCTGCCTCCCCACCAAAGCCTTCGAACATCGTGGAGAAGGAGAAGATTGCAGAATACGAGCAGCGTATTGGCCGACTGGTAAGTGGGTTTTGACGTGAGCGTGATTGATGTCGATACTGATATTTGCTGCCTGAATCTGTAGCAAGAACAAATCGAAGCGGGCGATTCGTTGCGTGCGACGGTCACGGAGCTCACGAACCGACTCAAAGAGAAGGAGTCGATGATCAACGAGCTTTCGGAGCAGCGCTCCAAGCTGGAAAACTACACAAAGAAGACGCTGCATGCCGTCCAGACCAAGTACATGGTCGCAGTGAGCTCGCACCGCAACCAGATCAACGAGAAGCAGGAGCGCATCGACTTCTTGGAGAAGAAGATGAAGGAGACACGTGTCTCGTACTCGCGCGAGCAGGCACTAATGATGTCTGCCTTCTACGAGGTGAGCTCCTGTGTGGAATTGTGTTTGATGCGTCAGTCTGCTAATAGCTTCGTAATGAACAGATTGGTACGGAGATGCAGCGGCGAACGATGATGCCGCAAACGCCAGGCCAAGGTGCTCAGCCGGCCGCGTGGCTTGCAAGCAAGCGGACAGAAGAGCGCGCCAAGCGACGTCAGTTCTAGAGAGGCAGATATTTGAGGGCCACGTATCCTGGTGGCAGACGCTTTATACATGTGAGTGTTGAGTGTGCGTATAAGCGGCCATTAGATTCGTAAACAACAGCGCAGACGCGAGCGTGGTAGGTTGGTACATGTATATGCGATCTTTTGTGCGCAAGTAGGATCTACATGAATGACTAGTTCATCAGTCAACGACGTTGACGCCGAGGTTCACGAGCGCACGCGTCGCCTGTTGGCATATTCGGTCGTTGGGCGAGCGCACGAGACTCTGTAAGGCCTCAACACCTCCAAGATCCATGATGAGCTGCTTGTTCTCCGCTGTGGGATCACGAAGCACTTAGACCTTTACATCGTGGCATCAGGCAACAAAGCGTACGTACGGTTAACGGACAGATTGCGCAGTGCACGGGCCACCTGTGACTGCAGCTCCACCGACTCCGAGCGAGCACTGTCGATGATGGGCTTGAGTCCGCCCTCGCGTGCGATCTCGACCTCGTTGGCATCTAGGAATCGACTGAGTAAGTTCTCTTCGACATGATGCGATACAAAAAGTGCTTACCATTGACAGCGAGGTTGGCGAGTGCTGCGATGGCTTCGACTGCGACGCCGATATGCTTGGAGCTTGCCAGACGAATGAGCGGTTTGATGCCGCCGGCCTTGGCAATGCGCTCCTTATTGTCCACTGCACCGGAACAAGACATGAGCTACTGATCCAAGAGATCTTTCCGCCCGAGAGCGTTCACGTACCATTTACGCCGAGGTTGGCGAGCGCCTTGGCTGCTTGACGCTGCACGTGCTCGTTGTTGCTCTCCAAGAGATCAATGAGCATGTCCACGCCGCCCTCCGTCGCCATCTTGGTCTGGTTGTCGGCTACCAGAGAGAATTATGTGAGTAGGATACTCAAGACCGTGGGCTAAAGATCTTTCCACTCACAGTTGACGGACAGGTTCGCGAGCGCATGCGCCGCCAAACGCTGCACCTCCGTGTCTTTGGACTGCGTCAGCGGCAGCAGCAGTTGAAGTCCATCGAGCTCCACGATTTGCACCTGACGATCCGCTACAGTGTTCAAAGCACAGACGTCAAGATCTCGTCTACGATCCCGAACCCAATCCAGTCGTACGCTTGACGGCTTCGTTCGCGAGCTTCTCAGCCACTTCGCGCTGCAGCGTTGGATCCGCCGACTTGGCGTACACAATCAGTCGCTGGAGGTTGACGCGCAGCGCCTCGGTGAAGGTATCCTCTGGCAAGGTCTCACATCGTCAGTCACCAATATCACGCGTGTATCGTCATTTCTGCACCCTACGTACCCGTGGCGTCGTCGAACGTGAACTCGTCCTTGCTTCCTTTTGCGCCGGCGTTGCCCATTGTCTAGACAGGAGAAGGGAAGGAAGAGAGGAGGGGAGGGAGACGAGTGTCTTTGGATCGATGTCCCTTGCTGGCGACGCTTCCCTCGGACGGACCTATGTGGACCACACCCACAGGACCAAGTTGAAGTGGCTTGTCGCGCATAGCGTCGCGTCATCACGCCATGATGTTGTGACTCTGGAACGAAACGCCTGCGAAATCGCCGTGCAAGTCGTTATTTTCGAGCCCAACGCCCGCGTGACTAGCAAGCGTGGATGCCCATCTGGATTACGCACCCGGTTGTTGATGCCGCTGGGTCGTAAACGTCCGCCGGGCACGGAGCCGCCGCTCCAAGCGACGGTCGGGGACGCGTCTCCTGCGTCTGCGTTGGCGCCGGATGCTGCGGAAATGAGTAGTAAAGTCAACATGTCCTCTGATACGCCGGTGTTGGTACCGACCATCCGTCGAGCCAAGACCGAGTCCAGTGCCCAAGAAGACAGTAGCAGTCGAACTCCAGGTGGTGAGCGGCAGACACCGCGGGCGTTTGACAAGATGACCGCGAGTATCCTCAACTCGGCAGTCAGCACGGACAGCCACGTCGAGATCACTTACCAGCGGCGGTCGTCGATGGAACGGGAATACGTCGAGGGGATGCTGGTGATCCATCGGAAAAAGCCCCGCAAGCCCCTCTTTCTCCATCGCTCGACCTACTTTGTGACGTGTGACTCGACAGATCCTATTCTCCGCGCATATAACAGCGAAGCGCGATCCGAATTGATCTATGAGCTCTCGCTGGTCGGTGCGGCGATCAAGTTCGAGACAGTCAACGCCGCTGGTGTGGTTATGGAGAAATGCTTCTGTCTCGAAGTCCAACACAGCTGGAAGAAGCGGAATGTCTTAAATTATGGACGGCAGGGGTTTATTGTGTACGAAGAGAACCAGGAGCGCGTCACGCGGTGGGTGAAATGCATCCACTTGGCGATCAAAAACGCGTCGATGATGCCGCTCGATCGATCGCTCTTCCGGTCGTCCGCAACGTCGACTATGTCCTTTGAATCGCGTGCAAGTGATGACGAGGCCGACGGGAGTCATCGTACAACAATGTCAGTCACGGAGGATGAACACTTGCATGACGATCATCACCACGAGGACTGTTTAGGATCTCCATCTTCGAGGCGGTATCGAACAGGATCAGCGACACCCACGTCTCCAGGTCAGTTCTTTGAAATGAATGTGAAGCGCTCAAGTCAAACCGTAAGATCTCCGACCTCCAAAGACGCGAAGCCGTCGACACCACGTCTGGATTCGGTGTTTGCTGAGCTCAAGAGCCCTTCGAGTAGTGCAAGTGCGAGTAGCACGCCGGAAAAGACGTCTAAGGCGAGGTCGTTTAAAGAGAAAGCGTCACAACTCCCACCAAAGATCATGACAGGACTGCACATGGCCAAGAGCGGTCTACAAGGAAAAGCGACGTCCTCGCGAGGTCCACAAGGCGTCACATCCCCAAGCAATTGCAAGCGCTTATCCGAACAGGTCCATTTACGGAAACGAGACGATTCTGGGCGCGAAAGTTCGCGTTTCGGTGGCATTTACCCTCTTTTCTCCTCAAAATCTCTACGGAGAGGCAAGCATCCGACCCCAGGCACCACACAGTCGGACGTACATCACGATGAAGACTCAGTTCCCAATCACCGATTCCAGACGGTGGACGAGTTCATCGGCGCTGTGTCCGAACTGATCGAGCCACCAGTCGCTGGATCGCGATTGCCCATCCATTTGAAACGACTTCTTCTTCTAATGGGTTGCGGCATCGCTGGAACCTTGGAGACATCTGTCTTCTTTCCTGTCGCCTCTGCTGGGGTGATGGAGTATTGCAACGACAGTGAACACTCCAACGACTTCAAGTCCGCCTCCATGGGGGCTGTCATCGCGTACGTTGCTGGACGGATTCAGCTCTCGCTGGGCTTATGTCTGGCTGTGGGAATAGTGTACGCGTGGTCCTATGCCGACTTCAAGACCGAGCGACGCACTCAGCGCAACCGCATTATCGAACAGCTGCGAGTCGAAGAGCAGGCTCAGTTCAGCCATGTCGATGTCTGTCGTTCGATTATGTAACTGCTTCTCCTTGTACATTCAACTCACTTGCGTATTGTGATCGTAGGTTCCTGGCTGGTTCCGCTTACCAGACGTTGATCGAGTTCAGTGGGTCAACAAGGTCTTCACCAAGTGAGTATCCCCAGGTTTTGTCCATTATCGCCCCGCAACAACTCATTTTCTCTTTTAGCGGCTGGCCATATATCAAGATTGCGATTCGTGTTCGTGCTTTGGCGTCCTGACTTTCATTCTCGTTGGCGAAATGCGTCTGACGTGCTCTGTTTTGTTAGGATTCACTGCTTTATAGTCTCAATCCGCTGCTGGATGCGCAAAAACCAGCATTTGCCAACTCTCTCTCCATCGTGCGCTTGGATCTCGGTCAGAAACCGCCTTGCGTTGTTGGAGTCAAGTTCGTGGAGACAGCTGACGGCTCACCCGAAGCCATTACGATCGACATTGAGGTACGAATCGGTGTGACTGTGTCCTTGCGCGTGTGGCTAAGAGCTCGCTGTCTCGTATAGGTCCGCATCGAAGAGGACAAGGACCTCCTAGCGGAAGTTCGACTGGAGTCCAATCTGGGCGCCGCCGTCGTCGTCACTCTGCGCGAGGTCTTCCTCTTTGGCACGCTTCGACTTACTCTGCAACCGCTCTGCACGTTCTGGCCGTGCTTCAGGTTAGTTGTATCGTGGGTTTTGCGCGCCTGAGCCCACCAATCTCACCACTTTGTTCATATTGACAGTGGCTTAAGCCTCTCCTTCACGCAGTACGTAGTCATTTAGCCTTGCTGGTGGTGATATCTGTCTAATGTTTGTGATAGACGCCCTGTAGTGGATTTTTCGCTCACCGCTGCCAAAATCAACGTCCTCAAGATGCCCTACGCCTCCGAATGGTTTGTTATGACTTGTCCTGCACCTCTCGGCCTCTGTATTGACTCCTACGTGCTTTAATAGGCTCCACACGTTCCTCCACGACCTCCTCGCCGACTATTTCATCTGGCCCAAGGTCGTCCACATCCCTTTGTGGGAGGACTACCAGTCCACGGCAACTGCTACTGTCTAGTCACCTTCGTGCAACAATGCAATTACCCAAATAGTACACCCAATGATGCTAATTGCTGTATTAGTCTGGCATAGGCGAGGGTAGCTGGAGAGCTAAGGCGAAGACACAGCCTAACGAATCACTTGGAGCTGCTTCGCCATGGAGCTCTTTACCGCTTCGCCGCGGCGATTGAATGAATCTTCGGCATCAGAGAGCAGTAATGAAGACGTCCCAGCCCAGGAGCCGGTGCGGGGGCTGAAGGTCCCGACTTATTACGTGCGCAAGGTGCGAATTCATCCATACTTTGGGTGCGTTTTCGGCCCCACGCTGACGTTGCGAGGGACAGAACGAGATCACTGCGCTTCAGGAAGAAGCTGCAGTGCTAAGCAAGAAGAAGAAGCGGTTGATGGTCGAGAAAGGAGTGGACCTCGTCGATATCGCGCCTTCTCTGTATGAAAACGCGGTGCTTCGCAACACTCTCCAAGCAACGACCTGGGCTGTCGGCGAAGCACAGTCAGCTCTCTCGAGCCATGCGGTACTGTGCGAAGCGGAGAACCAAAAGCCATGGTCACTGGACTGACGTTGCTGTGTTACCATAGCTGAATCAAGTCTTCAATCCATTGGAGACGTATATTCACTTGGCGATAGACCAGGACTCGCGTCATCACACGTTGCGCTCGCTCCGAGGCGAAAAACTACACAAGGGACTCGATTTCCTCGCCAACCGGACGCGTTTTCTCGATCTCCGACTATCACAAGACCAAACCCAATCGCTGACCAATCCCAATGGCGACATTATGTCTGAAACACTCGTGGTTCTTCCATTTCCTGATCACACAGACGTCAAGTATGTGTACGAGTCCCTGCTTCGTGTCATGTCAGACCTCGAATTCAATCTGTGGGAGCGTTTGGGATTGGTCTCCGTGTCTGACATCGAAGAACTTCCGGACGGATCCGCCTCCCAGTCGCGCTACTTCACGACGCTCACGCCTGGCGTGGACTTTGAGAAGAACACCATCAAGTTCAAGCACTTTGAGGATCAGCCCTCTGTCTTGTCGAGTCCGTACGGCATCATCGTCGAGGATTTTGTGGACGAAGATGAGCTATATCCATACAATCCAGCAAATCGACTGCGAATGGACTTGACAGCCGCCACAGTGGTGTGTCTGAGCGACCCGACGACGGTGAGCGTCGTCCGATGGTATTGCGGTCGCTTCCATCGCCCGCAGTGGCATCTCCCTGCGAGCGTCGTGGATTCACTTCGCTCTCTGTTGCAACGCTGTGGCGAAACCTCGCAGCGAGCTCTTCGCGAGCATCTTGAGGCCTCATCACGTTAGATTGTAGATCCATTTCATCTCGTATTATTGTACTAGCACGCGTCTTCATAAAATGTGCTTGGTCTTCCACATCTTCAAATCCCGCCTGTTGGACATGAGAGCTCCATAACGAAGCCGAGAATCATACGAGGAGCTCATCGTTCGATGAACCACTACCGGCACTTTCACGTCAGACTCATCCCAAGTGTAGCCATCTCGTAAGTGAGACCTATGGGCATTGGTCGAAACCCATGATGATTTCCACCAATACGACGAGCGTCGTCTGGCGATAGAGAGACAGAGGAAGAAAGCGAGCGAGCAAATGGCCATGGAGCCGAGCTCGTCGTCAGGGGAGAGCCTGGACGAAGGCGCGTCGCGTGGCTACCGGTCCACGTACTACGAGCGCAAGGTGCGTCCTATTGCTCCATCTCGGAGTGGATGGGTCTCTGACAGAGTTAATAAACTTTTTGTAGAATGAAATCGCGACATTGCAACAGGAAGCAGGCGAGCTCACGGCGCAAGTGAAGCAGTTAAGATCCGAGCGAGGTGTCGTGGATACCACGTCGTCACTAGGACACAATGCATTGCTTCGCTCGGGCTTGCAAGCCACGGGCTGGGCCATGGCCGAAGCGCAGTCGGTGATCTCCAATCGGATGGAAGGCGTCAGTCCTCTGGAGACGTATATCCACCTCACAAGCGACACTGACCAGCGCCGAAGCGCATTAACGGCGCTCCGAGATCAGAAGCTACGCACGGCAACGGAGTTTATGGCGAAACGCAAGCGTTTCCTCAATCTACGGCGATCCCATCGACAAATCGAGTCGAACGAAGCGTCGAATGGAGACATTGTCGTCGAAGTCTGTAACGTCCTACCGTGTTTTGGAGTCTCAAGTGTTAAAAATGTGTACGAAGCGCTGCTTCTCGCCAATTTCCACCAAGAGTTCGCCGTGTGGGAGCACTTGAACGTCCTCACTGTCTGCCAACAGGAAGACGCGCCAGACCACTCGACGTCACAGGCGTGCCATCTAACTGTAGACATCTGTGGGATGGACCTCGAGAAGAACAGTGTGCTGTTTCAAGAGTACTATGATCGATCCGACGTGCTCGAGCGTCCCCACGGCCTTATTGCCTTCGACTTTGTGGATAAGGACGACTTGTATCCGTATAACCCGAAGGAACGCGCGCGCTTGGATGTGACCGGCGTGATGATGGTCTGTGGCAGTGGAGATGAAGCCGAGCCCTGTGTCAGTGTGATCTGGTGGTGTCAAACCCGAATCCATCGACCCGAGAACGGTGTATCGGACGAAGCCATGGACACTTTCCGCGAGTTTGTGCCTCGCTGGGCCGACGTCTCGTACAAGACAGTGCGGGAGTACGTCGCGGAAGGACGCCGCATGACCGCACAGACAGCGCATGCCCACGTAGAATAAACGGAAGAAGCATGAAGAAACAAAGAGTTCATCGTCGCTTTTGGCGACCTTCGTGCAACCATCGGCGTGTCCCACTCTAGTCAGCAGGTCTGTCCAGTTGTTCACTCGCCAGTTTGCCAGGATGGTCTCAGCCTCTGCGAGTGGAGATGCAACGTCGTCCAGAGACAGCAGCGAAGACGCCTCGCGACGCAGCTACAAGTCCACGTACTACGCACGAAAGGTACGCGGTCACGTGCTGGCAATGCGTGAAGCTCACTGCGGTTGTTGGGCAAGATCACCACACTCCAACAAGAAAAACATGAACTCACAGAGCAAGTGAACGAGCTCAAGGCTGAGCGAGGCGTCGTGGACATGGCACCGACGCTGGAGCAGAATGCACTGCTTCGCTCAGGACTCCAGGCTGCTGGTTGGGCCATGGCGGAGGCGCAGTCTGTCCTCTCCAATCGCATGGTACGCATCGCGTTGAGTCCTAATTGCCGGTAGCCACTAAAGTGATCGAGTCTTGTGCAGGCTGAAACGAGCGGCGACGCACGTTGCTGGCGCTCCGGGATCAGAAACTACGGGAAGCTACCGAGTTTACGCTCAAGCGGACGCGTTTTCTAGATCTAAGAAGG
This sequence comes from Pythium oligandrum, assembly GCA_020085045.1. Classification (NCBI taxonomy): domain Eukaryota; phylum Oomycota; class Peronosporomycetes; order Pythiales; family Pythiaceae; genus Pythium; species Pythium oligandrum. The sequence continues at coordinate 663,133 of JAHRIK010000002.1, forward strand.
TCCCGCCGCCAAGTCGAGTCGACGGAGGCGTCTAATGGCGACATCCTCATCGAACAGTTTGCAGTTTTGCCATTTCCCGGCGTCTCGAGTGTCAAACACGTGTACGAAGCGCTGCTACTGGCGATCTCCCATCAAGAGTTCACGGTCTGGGAAAACCTCGGTGTCCTCGCCATGTGCGAACTCGAAGACACAACGGACTACTCGGCATCTCAGTCGCGCTACTTCACCAAGGTGCTCCCTGGACTCGATCTCGAGAAGAACAGTGCGTCGTTCCGCCAGTACTACGACCGATCGGAAGTGTTGGCAAGTCCGCATGGCCTCGTCGTCACCGAGTTTGTGGACGAAGACGAGTTGTATCCGTATCATCCCGAGTCTCGCGTGCGTCTGGATGTCTCGGGCGTGTCGATGGTCTGTCACAGTGAAGACGACAGTGTGAGCATCGTGCGATGGAGTCGAGCGCGCATCCATCGACCGAAAGACGGTATTCCGCCTCAAGCCATGGAGAGTTTCCGCGATTTCATTCCTCGGTGGGCAGAAGTCACCAACAAAACAGTACGAGAGTACGTCGCAGAAGGACGCCGCATGGACACTGAGCCAGTTGGCTCACTTGGGTAAGAACACAACAATACACATGGCAACTGAATGGCGAACGACTGTGGCGCCGAGGCACGCGCTCCACATTCATTCTGGACAATCACTCAGCCAGGCCCCCTTTGCATGATGCTCTGGGACAAAAGCACTCGAGCCCGATGACGCAGGCAACTCGCCGTAAATACAAAACCACGTACTACATGCGAAGAGTACGTCGCTACGAGTCACTCGTAGGGAACTCGGACACCAACACGCTCTCTGTAGGAAGAGATCGATGCCCTCAGGCAAGAAGAAGACGAGCTGATGGCCCAGATTCAACGGCTTCTGGACGAATCAGGCGATTTGTCCTATTTGAGACCGAGGGTCCAGCAGAATGACCTGTTGAGACTTCATATCCAAGCGCGAGTATGGGCCTTGTACGACGCACGCGCTCTATTGTCCAATTGCTTGGTATGTATTAGTCAGCAGACTCTCTGGTCTCGGTTCGCTCACGCTCCGTACGTAGGCGAATCAAGCGCTAAATCCCCTCGAGACGTTCATCCATTTGACCGACAACCCAGCCCACCGCAAGCGCACGCTCCTCTCTCTTCGTGATCAGAAACTATGCGATGCAAACGACTTCCTGATGCGTCGGACGCAAGGACTGGATCTGCGTCGCTCATATCGCCAAGTGGAGTTTTCCGAAGCGGACGACGGCGACGTCTTCGTGGAGCAATTGGTTGTTGTGCCATTCCCTGAGGTCACCAGTGTCCAAGAGCTCTATGAAGCGCTGCTGTTGGCTCTTTCACATCAACAGTTTGCAGCATCCGAGCAGCTCGGAAACAATTCTATGTGCGAGCTCGAGGAGCCCGTCGACGACTCAGCGAGTCAGTGGCTCTTCAATGCCATGATGCTGCCTGGAATCGACCTGGAGAAGAACTCGGTCGTGTTCCGAGACTACAATGAGCAAACCGACCGAGGCTTGGTCGTCACCGACTTTGTGAACGAGGACGAGTTGTATCCATATCATCCGGAGAGTCGAGTGCGTTTGGACGTGACGAGTGTGACGATGATCAGTCGAGTTGGGGACACAAGTACGACCCTCGTGCGATGGGCTCGATCTCGCCTGAGCCCACCGACGAGTGGACTCTCGACCCAAACCATGACCACACTTCGAGACTTCATCCCGCCATGGGCAGACATCACCCACCAGACTATGCGCGAGTACATCGCACAGGGCCCTAGGATGGCTACGCTGTAACCTCATCATAAACTCTGCGTACCCCAAACCGGTAGTGTTACTGTTACGCGAGTGATGGTCTCAGCAAGTGACCAGCTCAGTTCAGAGCGACGACAATGAGCAGTCTATCAGGACCGAGGGAGCTCGACAGGGCCGCAAGACAGCGTCCCAAGCGCACGTACTACGCGCGCAAGGTAAGCATGGTAATGGCTTGGACAGGGCTGATGTGGTGCTGACGCATCCACTTGGTGAAGGACGAGATCGCAGCGTTGGAGGCCGAAGCGGATGTGCTGGGCAACAAGATCCAGTTGCTCAAGGCTGAGCGAAGCGACGTCGTGGACCTACTAGAGTCTTTCGAGCGGAATGCGCAGTTGCGGCTGAGTTTGCATACCAACTCGTGGATGATGGCGGAAGCCCAGTCGGCGGTTCACAATGTGAATCGCATGGTGAGTAGCAGGATGAATTGTGTTGATACTCCATTCTGACGAGAGGGTTACTCGCGATCCAGGTCATGAGCCCATTGGAGAGCTATATCCACTTGACCGCGGACCCAGACCAACGCCTCCACTCGTTGATCTCTCTTCGCGACGAGAAGCTGCGTCTCGGTAGAGAGTTTCTCCTACGACGAGCGCGTCACGTGGACTTGAGTCGCTTCCATCGCCAGGTCGAGTCCTCGGAAGACTCGAACGGCGACGTCTTTGTTGAGCAGTTCTGGGTTCTGCCATTTCCAGAAGCTCCCGATGTCAAGCCACTCTACGACGCACTGATTCTCGCGCTGACAAACCAGCAGTTCCTCACCTGGGAGAAACTGGGTATCACCTCGGTCTGCGCGTCCGAAGAGACCATGGACGAGTGTGCGAGTCAGCAACGATACTTCTCGATGGTGGCACCTGGGGTGGACATGGAGAAGAACACTGGGTTGTTTCGACGCTACTTTGAACCTTCTAACCTCCTCGACACCCCGTACGGCCTCACAGTCGTCGACTTTGTGGATGAAGACGAGCAGTATCCATACAACCCTTAGCGTGTGCGGCTGGACGTCGTCGGCGCTAACATGGTGTGTCGGTCAAGCCCAGACCCCAACTCGGTGGTGAGTCTAGTGCGCTGGAGTCGCTCACGTCTCCATCGACCACATGGAGACATCTCTTCGGACGTTCTCGAATGTCTACAAGAGTGTATACCTCGCTGGACAGAGGCCACGTTCAAGACAGGCGGTGAATAGATTGCATCTCGAAGCTGAGACCGCGCGTAACCAGGTCGTAACCTCAGTGTAACCTTTTGTATCTATGTTGACGCAATCTCCAAATCGAGAATGTTGGTATTCGTGTTCGACAGGAGCTCTCTGACTCGATCGGTCGAGAGGATGCCGAGTTCGTCGCTTGTGGTGCGTGGACGCACCGCCAGAGCGCAGGAGGAGGCTGTTGGGAGGCACTACAAGTCCACGTACTATGCACGCAAGGTAAGAACTTAGAGTTGCAGCAATGGTGCGCTGGCCACTGACAGTTCTCGTGTTTGGTCCGACAGAATGAGATCGCAGAGCTTGAAGAAGAGGCGAAAGAACTCGTGAAAGAGATCCAGCGACTCCAAGCCAATCAAGGCGATGCATCAGGACTATTGGCATCTCTACAGCAGAATGCGGCGTTGTGGTCGAGTCTTCAGGTGACCTCGTTGATCATAGCAGAAGCACAGTCGGCGCTCGCTAATAGCATGGTAAGCAGCTCGAGTGTCCGGAGTATGTCCATTTTCTGACTCCCTCTCCCTCATATTCACAGCCAACGAACCCACTCCATACGTTTATTCGCCTGTCAGCCGATGCTGCTTCACGTGAGCGTACGTTGCGAGCCATCCGAGATGCCAAGCTGCACGTCGCGACCGAGTTTCTGCTGCGACGGACTCGTTTCATGGATCTGAGTCGCTCTCATCGCCAAGTAGAGTCGTCTGAGGCGCCAAATGGTGACATCTTTGTCGACGAGTTCATTGTTGCGCCTTTTCCTGACGTCACCAGCGTCAAAGAAGTCTATGAGGCGCTGCGTCTTGTCATCTCGCACCATCAGTTCGTCTCCTGGGAACAACTCGGAATGACAACAATCTGCGAACTCGAAGGCGCCATGGAGGGAGCAGAGTCGTTGCTGCGATACTTTACCACGGTACTGCCGGGGATCGATATGGAGAAGAACAGCGCGTCGTTCTGGCAGTACTACGATCACTCGGACCTGGTCGACGGACCTTATGGGCTCTCCGTGATCGATTCGGTGGAGGAAGACGAGTTGTATCCGTATCATCCGGACAGTCGTCTCCGACTGGACATGTCCGGTGTCACGATGGTGCGTCAGATTGGGTCAACTGTGAGTATGGTGCGATGGAGTCGTTCCCGCATCCATAGACCACGCAACGATGTTGCTCCACAGACCGTTGCTTGGTTGTGTGACTGTGTACCTCGTTGGACAGAAGCCACGATCAAAACCGCCCGCGACTACCTCAAGCCCGTCAAGACGTGTAAGAACTCTTTATGTGTGGATTGTGTCGTTGGCAAGTGCACGTAAGTGTGGTGCCGGCATGGACGCCTCTTGACCGTCAAGCTGCCCACTCACACGACCAGCACGATCAGTCCCAGCAACAGCACCATTAGCTGAGCGCCAGCGCTAGCAGCTCGGCCACTCAACGCAGCAGCAGCAACCCGGTAGCGTCCCCGTGATGACTCCACCCAGCACCCCCTACCTTGAAGCAGCATCAGCAGGAGACGTAGAGTAGCGCAGGAACACTAGCTAATAAGTATCCGGGGATCGTTGCAAGTTGGCAAACACAACAGATCTGGACATCGTAACTTGACTTGGCGTCTCGAAATCTGGCGTTCAAGGCAAAGAAGGACTTTGCGTCGTGTCGTCAGTACTGTGGTCACTCGGGTCTGGTCAATGAGGTACATTAACCAGACCCGAGTGACCACAGTACTGACGCCACAAGTCTCATGTACGTCTGGACGCCACCAGTGCGATGATAGCGTGTCAGACTGAGTCGAGTGCGAGTCTAGTACGGTGGAGTCGGTCTCGCGTCCATCGGCCACACTTTGACGTAACCCCAGAAGCCATGCCTCGTTACGCGATTGTATCCCTCGCTGGACTCAAACCACGATCACCACCCCACGCAACTACGTCACGTCGAGGAAGCACGTCTAACATAAGAGTCAATCTTCATGACAAGCAAAGCTTGCTGTCAATGGCAGTTGACTGTGAACATTGCTTGGCTGACGCCTCGCGTAACCCCATCGTAACCTTTCAGTCTAGTGTACCCCGCAGATGACGTAATCTGGAGCTCTTCACAACGCGTCAGTGAGTGCAATGGAGACTCGCACGGAAGCGCCGGAAGCGGCTCCGATCCGCAGCTACAGGTCCTCGTACTACGCGCGGAAGGTAGTGTGCTATGCTGTGTCCAAGTGGTAACGTCAGACACTGACGCTGCTACGCAGGATGAGATCGCCCAGTTGGAGAAAGAGGCCGGTCGACTGGCCAAGCGGCTGGAGCAGCTCAAGGCGGCGGAGCAAGGTGACGTGATGGAGCTCGTGGAGTCTGTCCAAGAGAACGCAGCGTTGACGTCAGGACTCCAGGCCAGTGCCTGGGTGATGGCCGAAGCGCAGTCGGTGCTTTCCAATCGCTTGGTACGATGGAGAATGACATGTCATTCCGTAGACTCTCATCACTGTTATGTGAATGCTTGTAGGTTGTGAATCCCCTCGATACGTTTATCCGTCTTCCAGTTGAAGCTGTGGCGCGTGAAAAGGCGCTGTACTCGATTCGTGATGCCAAGCTACACATGGCCACCGAGTTTCTCTTGCGACGGTCTCGATATATGGACTTACGTAGCTCTCATCGCCAAGTGGAGTCCGCTACGCTTCCGAATGGTGACGTTGTCGTCGAGGAGTTTGCGGTCGAGCCATTTCCTGAGACTTCCGATGTAAAACAAGTGTACGACGCGCTTCAACTGGCCCTCGCTCATCATCAATTCGTGATCTGGGAGCGTCTGGGGTTCTCGGCAGTCTGTGAAGTCGGAGGAGGCATGGAAGAATCAGTCTGTCAGTTGCGATGCTTTACCAAGGTGCTGCCTGGCATGGACATGGAGAAGAACACGGCGTCGTTTTCCCAGTACTACGAGAACTCGGGCCTTCTCTCCTGCCCGTATGGACTCGTTGTCGTCGACTTTGTCAACGAAGACGAACTGTATCCATACCATCGAGAAAGTCGTGTGCGGCTAGACACCTCAGGCGTGACGATGGTCTGTCGAACAAGCAGTGACCCCACTTCGAGCGTGAGCCTCGTGCGATGGACCTACACCCGCATCCATCGACCACATGATGGGGTGCCCCAACAATCCATCAACTGTCTGCGTGACTGCATTCCTCGAGGCACCGATGCCACGATCGAAGCTGTGCGGGAATACATCACGCCCACGGAGCAGATACTCGCAGCGGACGCATAAAGTCAAGATATAACCATGTCAAGCATTTGGGTTACGTGGTGTAACCTATCCAGGTAACCCTTTTGTATCGGTTCGATACCAGTTTACAGGACGCACGCAATCATCGTGTTGTGAGTGATGGTCCGTTGCACCAGGAGCTCCGGACTGGCAGAGGACCACGCGAGAATGAGTACCGAGTGGCTTGCAGCACGAGAACGAGAGCAGGAGGAGACAGCGCAGCGTCGCTACAAGTCCACGTATTATACACGCAAGGTGAGAGCATTTCAGGAGTGCTGGAGGAGGTCAACTGCGCTCTTAAACGCTGCGTGTTTGACGTAGAATGAAATCGCCGAGTTGGAGGAAGAGGCGAGAGCGCTGACGGAGAAGATCCAGCAGCTCAGAGGAGAACACAGCAATGTGTCGGGCGTGCTGGCGTCTGTCCAAGAGAACGCGATGCTCTGGTCGGGGCTGCAGTCGAGTACGTGGATCATGGCCGAGGCCCAGTCCGCCCTCTCCAATCGCTTGGTATGAACGAATCAAACTCATCAGTTTGGTAGCAGCATGACACTAATGTGTGTGTTTATATTGTTTGTCTAGTCGGCCCAGGTGATCAATCCACTCGAGACCTTCATCCACTTGTCAGCTGACTCGGCGCAACGTCAACGCACGCTGCTCTCTCTGCGAGACGAGAAGCTGCGAGTCGCGGCGGAGTTTATGGCGCGACGCACGCGCTTCGTGGATTTACGTCGCTCGCATCGCCAAGTAGAGTCGTCGGAGACTCCAAATGGCGATATCATCGTCGAGCAGCTTGTCGTCGTGCCGTTTCCTGACATCTCCAGTGTCAAGCTCGTCTACGATTCGTTGGTGCTGGCTCTCTCGCATCTCCAATTCGTCGTGTGGGACTTGTTGGGCATCTCCTGCGTCTGCGAAACCGAAGAGAAGGCAGACGACTGCGCGAGCCAGCTGCGTTACTTTACGATGATCGTGCCTGGGACCGACCTGGAGAAGAACACTGCGTCCTTTCGACATTACTTTAAGGAATCCGAGCTATTCGACGGCGCATGTGGACTGACGGTCGTGGACTTTGTGGATGAAGACGAACTGTATCCGTACAACTCTGACCATCGCGTGCGCTTGGATGTGACGGGTGCGACAATGGCTTGTCGCTCGGGTACGGAGCCAAACTCGGGTGTGAGTCTGGTGCGCTGGAGTCGCTCTCGCATCCATCGGCCTCCGAAGGGCATCTCGTCTCAGTCCATCGACGCGCTGCGCGATTGTATCCCACGCTGGACGGAAGCCACTGTCCAGACTGTCCGTGACTACGTTGCTGCAACAGCCAACTCACAGTTAGCATAATTGTAAACACCTCGTTGTAGGTTATCGTAGGGCTGATCCTAGGTGTTGGTAGGGTAGTTGGTGTTACCTTCGTGTCACCGTCTGATGCAGACTGCTCTTGAGATGGGCGCGCCAAGCATTCAGCATTGACGATGAACGCGACGTCGACGTGGGAGCAGGACGCTGCGCCTGGAGGCTACCGATCGACGTACTACGCGCACAAGGTGACGCTGAAAGGCCTCTCTTTTTTGGGTATCAATATTCAATGACACAGTCTCTGCTGACGTAGAATGAGATCACGACGCTGGAAGCGGAAGCAGACATGCTGACCCAGCAGATCAAGCAGATCAAGGCCGAGCAGGGTGTGATGGCAGCGGCATTGCACGACAACACGCTGCTTCGACCAAGTCTCCAGGTGAATGCCTGGGCGTTGGCGGAGGCGCAGTCCGTCCTCACCAATCGCATGGTACGTAACTCACAGCGGCATTACGAACTGACCAAGGTCCTTACTCGAGGTGCATGGAGCAGGCGGCCCAGGGCGTGCATCCGCTTGCGACATACATCCACCTGACTGCTGACCCTGCCCAGCGACAATACACGCTCCAATCTTTGCGAGACCAAAAACTGCGTGACGCGACCGAGTTCCTCATCCGCCGCACGCGTTTCGTCGACTTGTGTCGCTCACATCGCCAGGTAGACACGTCTGAGATGCCAAACGGTGATGTTGTAGTGGAGCAGTCCGTGGTCATCCCGTTCCCGGGCGTCTCCAGTGTCAAAATCGTCTACGAAGGACTGGGAGAAGCGCTTTCGAACCAACAGTTTGTCGTGTGGGAGCAGCTCGGCGCCACGTCCGTCAGCGACTTTGAAGGGATAGCAGACAAGTCTATTCGGCTCCTGCGTCACGTGACAAAGGTCGCGCCAGGAGTCGAGATGGAGAAGAATGGTGTGTCGTTCAGGCAGTACTATGAAAAATCCGATTTGGTGGATGGGCCGTACGGACTCACCGTCATGGACTTTGTCGACCAAGACGAGCTGCATCCGTATCAGCCTACAAGTCGCGTGCGTCTGGATGTCACGAGCGCGCTGATGGTTTGTCACTCAGGAGACGCAAGTGTGAGCTTCGTGCGTTGGACTCGTTCGTGTATTCATCGACCCCACGAGAGTATCAACCCACACGTCGTGGAGAGTCTCCGAGATTTCATCCCTCGATGGGCAGAAGCCACACACAAAGCCATTCGAGAGCACGTAGCATTAACGCAACGCTCTCGAAAGACCTAGTTAGGAGGTAGTGTGAATCCCATTTTGTGTTCAAGACTCTCGTTCCTGTGTTAGATCTTGTTTCAAATACTCGCGTATCGTCTTGCTGATGACTTTGCCCCACTGCGAAACGAGATCTTGAAGTCCTTCCTCGACGTCTGGGTCGATGCCACAGTGCGGTTGACGCAGACGCGCATGACTCCACTGCGCCACACAAACCATCGGCTCTGTGTCATTAGTTCCATGACACAGACTCACCATCACAGCGGCAGTCACGTCGAGCCGAACACGCGTCGCCGGATGGTACGGGTGCAACTCGTCCACATCCACAAAGTTGACGGAAATGACCGCGTGTGGCACGTCGAGCAGCTCCGATCGGTCGAAATACTGGCGGAATGACACGGTGTTCTTTTCCAAGTCGACCCTCGACGCGATCGTGAGGAAGTGGCGGTTCTGGATGACAGTAGGGTCGACTTCATCCGATTCGCAATTGGCCACGATCCCCAGCTTCTCCCAGATTGAGAATTCTTGATGAGTCATGGCGAGCAAGAGGCGCTCGTAGACCTGCTGGACGCTTGTCACGCCTTTGAACGGCGTAGCAACAAACTGCTCGACGCAGTAATCGCCATTCTCTGCCTCTGACGTCTCCACGCGCTGATGTGCGCGTCTCAGGTCCAAGTACCGCGTCCGACGCAGTAGGAACTCGGTGGCTTCGTGGAGTTTCTGGTCTCTCAGAATGACCAACGACTGTCGACGCTGGACTGGATCGCTCGCGAGATGGACGGACGTCACCAGCGGATGAATCGGCTGTGAGCTCTGAAGAACAGCGTCAGACATGGTGAATATAAATCTGCCGAGTGTTACTCACCATGTGATTCGAGACCATGGACTGCGCCTCGGCCATTGCCAAGGCGTTTTCGCGTAGACACTGACGCAGACGCTCGTTCTCACCACGCTCGACTCTCAGGCGCTGGATATGCGCCGTCAATGCAATTGACTCTTGCTGAAGACGCTGAATTTCTCTCTGCAGCGTCATGACGAGCGCAGTTAGCCCAGGACGGTCTCACATGACACTCGGGAACCCACCTTCCGATCGTAGTACGTGGATTTGTAGCCGCGCTGCTGGCGCTCATCGTGCTTGGACGCACCAGGTCGGCTCCCAGTTGCCGCCCCAAGGCCTTCGCGGGGCGCGAGCGTCGTCATGAAGCCGAATGATGATGCTCTTCCGCACTGAGTGAGACCAACACTCGTCTGTCACTGAATGGAAACTGACTGTTCAAGGTCTCACTTGTGAACAACCGCAATGAGCACAGCCGCATGTAGCAGCAGCAGCGACGGCACGACGGACCCCGAGGACACAGGAACGCGCGGCTATCGATCGACGTACTATGACCGCAAGGTATGCAGACACTAGGATGCGTAGGGCCCAGCAACTGACACTGATGTATTTGGCATAGAGAGAGATCACGGACCTCCAAGACGAAGCCGAGGCGCTGAGTGCACAGATCGAGCAGCTCAAGAGCGAACGTGGCGACAATTGCCGGTCTGTGTTCGTGGAGAACGCGATGCTGCACAGTCGACTCCATCAGAGCGGACTCCTTCTGGCCGAGGCGCACTCGCTGCTCTCAAACCGCGTGGTGCGTGGGCTTTTGGACGCGATGACTGGTCAATCATCACTTCCTCATGACGTTCGCTCTGTTCTCTAGACCACACAGCTCGTGAATCCGCTCGAGAGCTACATACACTTGCCAGCAGACCGAGAGAAACGTCAACAGGTCCTACTGACCCTACGGGACGCGAAACTGAACGCCGCAACGGAGTTTATGCTGCAGCGCACGCGATACATGGACCTTCGACGCGTGCAGCGTCAATTGGAGTCGTCGGAAGCAGCCAACGGCGACTATTTCGTCGAGCAATTGGTCGTGATCCCCTTTCGAGGACGGAGTGACGTCCGCAAGGTCTACGACACCCTGCTCTTGGCCTTGTCCCACCAAGAGTTCACCGTCTGGGAGAACCTAGGGAGTACGACGTACTGTGAGTCGGAAACCTATTCCGACGACTCGATCTCGCAGTCTCACTACCTCACGCTCGTCCAGTCCGACGTCAAGATGGAGAAGAACAGTGCGTTGTTCCGTCGCTTTGTGGACGCGACCGACACACTCGGGACCCCGCATGGCCTCATCGTCGCTGACTCGGTGGATCAAGACGAACTATACCCGTACCAGCCTGGGGAACGCGTGCGCTTCGACGTCACGAGCATCATGCTTGTGTGCCCGTGTCCGATCCAAGGCGAGGAGAAGGAACCCGTCGTCAGTCTTGTGCGATGGTCTCGTCAGCGTGTGCATCGTCCGCTTTGCAGTATCCCACAACGAGCAATCGACCGCATTCAAGACATCGTGCCGCGATGGGGAGAAGTCATCAACCAGACGGTGCGCGAGTACGTGAGCCAGCAATTGGACCTGGAGTAGCCATCTTGGACTGTAACCCTCTTAGAATTGATGCGTGTCAAGATGAGTGTTTTCCTAAAATTTACGTTTTCGTAGCTCTTCGTCTCGAAGCAGCAGGAATTCGGGACCGGATGGCGTCACAGGACGATGGCGACCGACACGATGCACACACGCGGCGACAGCAGCAAAAAGATGCGCGGGGATACTACGACTAATAAGCGGAGCCGGTACAAATCGACGTACTACTCGCGCAAGGTAGAACAAAGCGGCTGCACGGCTTGGGTGGACGAGAGATTAATAATGTCAACTGTGCTCCAGGACGAGATCGACGCGCTCCACAGAGAAGCGGCGGCTCTGGCGAGGCAACTTCAGCGTCTCCAAAACGACGACGATGAAGAGAACAAGAGCGGGGCGGCATCGTTGATGGAGAACGCCATATTACGTGAGAAACTCAAGCAGAGTGGCATGATGTTGGCGGAGGCACAGTCGATCCTCTCACATCGCATGGTACAACAGTGAAGGATTTGAGATCGGATACAACGAAGATGACTCACTGCGTCTTATGTGACATAGCGTGCGCAGGTTATCCATCCAATGGAGACGTTTATCCACCTGACTAAGGATCCAGCGGAGCGCCGACGGACGCTGATGTCTTTTCGAGATCAAAAGCTGCACGGCGCAACCGATTTCATGGTCAAACGGACTCGCTTCATGGATCTCCGTCGTCCTCACCGTCACTTGGAGTCATGTGAGGCGCTGAATGGGGACTGTATCGTCGAGCAGTTTGCAGTGATCCCGTTTGAAGACGTTGCTAGTGTCAAGCAGGTCTACGATGGCCTCTTACTAGCGTTGTTCCATCAGGAATACGCAGCGTGGGAGAAACTCGGTGTGCTGGCAGTGTGTGAGTCTGACGATGCAGACGACTCCTCCATCTCTCAGTCACGGTATCTCACAGAGATGGCTCCTGGTGTGGATCTCGAGAAGAACGGCGCCATGTTTTGTCGATGCACCGATGGCTCCGATCAGCTGCGAGTACCTCACGGCCTCGTTGTCACCGACTCAATCGACGAAGACGAGCTGTATCCGTACGACCCCGAGCATCGTCTCCGCCTGGATCTGTCGTCCATCAAGCTCGTATGGCCATGTCCGCGCCATGACGCATCCCAAAGCGACACAGTGAGCATCGTCCGCTGGACTCGTGCCCGTATCCATCGCCCGCACTCCGGACTTCCTATGGAGATCCAAGACCATGTCCGAGACCTCGTTCCTCGCTGGTCCGATGCAATGAACAAGACTGTGCGTGAATATGTCGCCCAGCATCGAGGTCTCGATCCCAACTGAGCCATTCGAAGACAACATGGCTACATCCTCTAATACAGCATATATGCTGTCGTATCGAAAAGCAAAGGTTTATACGTTATATGTTGAGTGGACGGTCCGCTTTGGACGTCCGCCCGTGTCCGCTGTTGGAGTGGACCACCAGACGCCAGCGCCAACACACACTCGAAGCGAATCACAAGGAACCAAGTGACCATGCAGGCCGTCCGTCGTCCAGTTCGTGCGCTGGTGCAGCGCTCGTTGCGCCAGTCGACGCGTGCGTTGACCACGCGCTCGCCATTGCAGCCAGCGATGCAGTCGATGATCAAGCGCACGTCGCTTTTCAAGCAGAGTCCGTTCGCTTTGCAGACCGGTGCTCTGCGTTCCATGTTCATCCAGACCGAGTCAACGCCCAACCCACAGAGTCTCAAGTTCCTCCCTGGCCGCGTGCTGGCGATGCGCGCCGAGCGACGGGGTCCGCCTCCCTCGCTCATACTTCCGCTCTGCTTTCTCCTGTCACTTTCTCAGATTGAAGTGTGGTTTCCCGCCCAAAGGAACATTCTCACATGATGTGGTACACATCATGTGATGTGTACCACATCATAAAGACCAGCGGAGAGGCGCAAGTCCGATCCGCCGTCGCGCGCGCCAATGTCCGCTGACTCATTCGATGAGAGGCTGCGCGACGTCTTTTCCTTCCGCGCGGCAATCCCATTGGTGAGTGATGTGTATTGTATGTTGTTGTACCTGCAGTACCAGGCTCACGATATTGATGATGATTGCGTTGTGGTAGCTTGATGAATACTTGTCGTCAATCCAGATCGATGACGACGATCCGGCTTTCCTGTTCGATTGGCAAGAGGACAACGTGAACGCGTTCGTGGCTGCGGCGAACGGCTTGAACGCGGCGCAAGCGCCTCCATGGCTTCGAACGCGACCACCACTTATCACGGCCAGCTCATTTATAGACGATGTCGTCTACAGACTCCAGCCACCACTGGCAGGAGGCCGCTTTGGGCATATAATGCTGGCGCCAAATAACCAGCAGCAGTACGGTGCCATTGTGGGGACGTTGATCGCTTTACAGAACGATGCATTCTTGCAGAATGCCATGCAGCTGGCCCTCCCAGTCGTCAACAATGTTGAGCGATACCTCGCCGTGACGGCTCACCTTACTGACTCAAGAGTGCACAACGCGCGAGTGAACACTCTTCCGCCGAGTCTCCAGAATGGACACCCATTGCGTCGGCTCTTCATCTGATGCACTGTCATCTGTGCGCCTACCGACCCCACAGCGCTTGTGATCTGAGGAGTCAGTCACCCATTTTAAAGTTGCTGCATCGTGCGTCAGCAGCAGTGTGAGCTAGACAGCACCTAGTAAGTTAATTGAAGTTGATGTCGTTGCGTCCAATGTTCGGATAGCTTATGCTGCTTAATCATCGGCCTCAAACAGGCCGCTGCAATTTCGTCGCATCGTAGAATTACACAGCAAGATCACACAGAGATCGTCTCGACGCCATCGGTAAACTACTCACTACGGCACTCGCCGCAAAAAAAAATCTACAGGAAATGGCTCGAGAGTGACTCCACTCCGCACGGAGAATATTCCGCCGAATCCCGTCTCATTCCAATTGGATGGCGTCACAGGACGATGGCGACCGACACGATGCACGCACGCGGCGACAGCAGCAAAAAGATGCGCGGGGATACTGCGACTAATAAGCGGAGCCGGTACAAATCGACGTACTACTCGCGCAAGGTAGAACAAAGCGGCTGCACGGCTTGGGTGGACGAGAGATTAATAATGTCAACTGTGCTCCAGGACGAGATCGACGCGCTCCACAGAGAAGCGGCGGCTCTGGCGAGGCAACTTCAGCGTCTCCAAAACGACGACGATGAAGAGAACAAGAGCGGGGCGGCATCGTTGATGGAGAACGCCATGTTACGTGAGAAACTCAAGCAGAGTGGCATGATGTTGGCGGAGGCACAGTCGATCCTCTCACATCGCATGGTACAACAGTGGAGGATTTGAGATCGGATACAACGAAGATGACTCACTGCGTCTTATGTGACATAGCGTGCGCAGGTTATCCATCCAATGGAGACGTTTATCCACCTGGCTAAGGATCCAGCGGAGCGCCGACGGACGCTGATGTCTTTTCGAGATCAAAAGCTGCACGGCGCAACCGATTTCATGGTCAAACGGACTCGCTTCATGGATCTCCGTCGTCCTCACCGTCACTTGGAGTCATGTGAGGCGCTGAATGGGGACTGTATCGTCGAGCAGTTTGCAGTGATCCCGTTTGAAGACGTTGCTAGTGTCAAGCAGGTCTACGATGGCCTCTTACTAGCGTTGTTCCATCAGGAATACGCAGCGTGGGAGAAACTCGGTGTGCTGGCAGTGTGTGAGTCTGACGATGCAGACGACTCCTCCATCTCTCAGTCACGGTATCTCACAGAGATGGCTCCTGGTGTGGATCTCGAGAAGAACGGCGCCATGTTTTGTCGATGCACCGATGGCTCCGATCAGCTGCGAGTACCTCACGGCCTCGTTGTCACCGACTCAATCGACGAAGACGAGCTGTATCCGTACGACCCCGAGCATCGTCTCCGCCTGGATCTGTCGTCCATCAAGCTCGTATGGCCATGTCCGCGCCATGACGCATCCCAAAGCGACACAGTGAGCATCGTCCGCTGGACTCGTGCCCGTATCCATCGCCCGCACTCCGGACTTCCTATGGAGATCCAAGACCATGTCCGAGACCTCGTTCCTCGCTGGTCCGATGCAATGAACAAGACTGTGCGTGAATATGTCGCCCAGCATCGAGGTCTCGATCCCAACTGAGCCATTCGAAGACAACATGGCTACATCCTCTAATACAGCATATATGCTGTCGTATCGAAAAGCAAAGGTTTATACGTTATATGTTGAGTGGACGGTCCGCTTTGGACGTCCGCCCGTGTCCGCTGTTGGAGTGGACCACCAGACGCCAGCGCCAACACACACTCGAAGCGAATCACAAGGAACCAAGTGACCATGCAGGCCGTCCGTCGTCCAGTTCGTGCGCTGGTGCAGCGCTCGTTGCGCCAGTCGACGCGTGCGTTGACCACGCGCTCGCCATTGCAGCCAGCGATGCAGTCGATGATCAAGCGCACGTCGCTTTTCAAGCAGAGTCCGTTCGCTTTGCAGACCGGTGCTCTGCGTTCCATGTTCATCCAGACCGAGTCAACGCCCAACCCACAGAGTCTCAAGTTCCTCCCTGGCCGCGTGGTGTTGGACGAGCGCTTCACGACCGGTGTGGTACGTGCTTGTTTAGCGGATTTCTATAACCTGGAAGATCAGTGTGGATGAAAAGAGCTCTTCGTTTGTATAGGACTTTACACCTGGCTCGGAGGAAGTGCGTCGCTCGGCGCTCGCCAAGAAGCTCTTCCAGATCGACGGCGTCACCCGTGTCTTCTTCGGCAAGGACTTCATCTCGGTGACCAAGCAGGAGGACGAAGACTGGGATGTAAGTCGTGGCATACTCCATCCAACGGACTCGACTCCTCATCCGCAATCGTTTGTTCCAGGCGCTCCGCTCCGAGATCTTTGCGTCGATCATGGACTTCTTCGCGACTGGTGAGGAAGTCATGTCGGACGAACCAATCGTCACGGTACGTCGTCGTCTCGTCATTCGAAATGGCTTCATTAGCTCATCGGTGTCATGAAGGACACGACGATTCTCCCTGACGACGACGAGGTCGTGGCCATGATCAAGGAGCTGCTCGAGTCGCGTATCCGTCCATCGGTGCAGGAAGACGGTGGCGATATCTTCTACAAGTACGCGGTTTGTCTCACCTTTTCCTATGCGACGATCTGATCTTGGTTTTCTAGGGGCTTCGACGAAGAGAAGGGTATTGTCAAGCTCCAGCTCGCTGGTTCATGCGCCGGTTGCCCAAGCTCCTCCGTGACGCTCAAGAACGGCGTGGAGAACATGCTCAAGCACTACATCCCTGAAGTGCGTGGCATCGAGGAAGTGACCGACGACGAGCTCAAGGCACTCAACGACCAGGAGTTCAAGAGCTTTGAGGACAAGCTGCGCGCTGCCGGCGTCATGAGCGAGTAAGAGTCAGTGGACTAAGACTGAGAGCGAGTGAATAGACCTGCCTCGCGTGGCGTGCGTCTGTCTGTCTGTCCTCTAGTCTCTAGTTTCTCTGTCTTTCTGTCTTTACGACTGGCACCAAGCGCCGCCTCCGTGACGTTCGAGGGCCGTTCCAGCACGGCATCAACCCACCGACGGTGTTCTTTCGTTTTCTCCTATTTATATCGTTTCATGCCGCGCCATCGCCAACTCGGCTCGACGTAGCCTCTCTTCGTGTTTGTAGGACCCTGTTCCGCAATGAGCCACGGGGTACGTGGCCTCAGAAGCGACTCGTGAATGCATCCCAACGCTCCCCCATCGTCTGCCAGGTGCGTCGTGACTCGTAGTATCCCACTGGTCGTAACCATGCTCATCCGTTTCTTCTTAGTCGGCCCCTGCCCAAGCGCTCCAGCACCACGGCGGGTTTTGACGACCTCGACGCTTCGTTCCAGACGACGCATCCGCCCCCGCCACAGTCTTCGCATCAGCCGCCCCCTCTGCGGGTCTCGCCCTCGGCCCCAGGGGCGAGTCGCAAGCGTCATCACAGTTTACCAACCAACGCCCTCGTGAGCGACTGGCACAGTACCAGTCGCTGGGCGCCTCCACCGAGAACACTGCTGATTCGACGCCCTGAGATCCACACCTTGCCCCCTTCGTCGGAAGCGGCCCCGTCGTCCGCTCTATCGCATGCGACGACCACGTCGATGCACGTGGAACAATCCTATCGCACGTATACCTATACTCCAGCGCGTTCGACGGTGGTCTCGACGCACGCTACCAGTCTCCAGCCACCAGAAATGTCTCCACGCGAAGAATTCCTCGTCCGTGCGTTCGTTTCCGACGCCATGAAGCTTCAGCATGACCAACAGCCTACCGGAAACCAGCCAGAAAGTGGAAGACGTGTGACTCCCATCACTCCAAGACCAGCCAAGGTGGCTCCACCCAGTCAACCCACGACGACTCCTTCGTCAGCCGCTTCATCCCACCAGCGCTGGTCACGCGAGGAAGATGAGCGTCTGCGTGACGCGGTGCAGCGCTTCGGTGGCAAGAACTGGAAGATGATTGCCGAGACTCTGGGTCGTGGAAGAACAGACGTGCAGTGTCTGCACCGCTGGAACAAAGTGCTCAAGCCAGGACTCGTGAAAGGGCCCTGGACTCCGGAAGAAGACCAGATCTTGACGGATCTCATTGCTCGCTATGGTGTCGGCAAGATTCGCTGGTGCGATATCGCTCTGCACTTGCCAGGTCGCATTGGCAAGCAGTGTCGTGAGCGCTGGTGCAACCATTTGGACGCTTCCATCCGCAAGGGCCAGTGGACCCCAGAAGAAGACGACACAGTCTTCCGTCTGCAGCAACAGCTCGGGAACAAGTGGAGCGAAATCGCCAAGATGCTCCCTGGACGCACGGAGAACGCTGTCAAGAACCGCTTCAATTCTGCTGCACGGCGCAAGTGGCTCATGGCGCAGGCCGCCAAAGCCACAGCGAGTCAGCGAGAGCTTCCGACCTTAGTGACTGCTCCACCACCCGTAACCGAGATGCCAAGTCATGAGACCACCACCCCGACCTATCGAGACTCGTATGCGCCAATACGCCCATCGACTGAGCCGTTCCTCACGTATTCCTATTCAGGACCACCGCCGTCCTTGCCGCCACCGCCTCCTACCAGCTCAGCGCCATCTTTTGCCTCGTATTTCCCATACGCACCACCTGCTGTGCCAGCAGCTTCGTCGTACGAGCCATCGGTCGCGTCCTCTTTGCTCTTGCGTCGCTCGTTGTCGACATCTGAGTCGGCTGCTAGCACGCCCGTGTCCTTCTCCGCTGCTCTAACGTCGCTGCTTTCATCCCCAAAGGACGGAGATGATCCAGGTCACTCTTCTTTTACGTCGGACGAGCATGTGGAGGACGATGACGAGGCGTTTGACAATCAGCACGAGGCACTGTGTGAAGAAGACGTGCGTGACTTTGACGACCACGCTGAGGACGAGTTGAGCAACCACGAAGGCCTGCGTTTCCATCCACTGACGAGCAAGAAGACTCGTGAATCCCTCGAGCCTGAGACCACGAGTCCGCGCCCTCCGGATATGATGATGGACGACCAGCACATGACCACGTTCCTCGACAGCGTGGCGCTTGAACTAGACGACGACCTCATTGAGATCAAGTGACAAAAGTGTATTTAAGCAAGAAAAGAATACGTAGACTACTGTACTAGCACATGATCAATAAAGCGCACGCAATTGCAATGACCTAGGGTGCGACGGTGGACGCACTGCCGCTTTCGTCTTTGCTAGGCGAGAAGGTGAGTGCGTGGACTAAACCCAGTCGCTGCTCACGCGTGTCCTGGCCACCCAACAGGAGCACAGTGTGGTCGTCTGCCATGACAGCACAATGACCCACACGACCGATTGCTGGGTTCTTGTCGCTACCTGTTTGCTTGGCCTCAACTCGGACAGGCTCCCATTCCCACGTCTCCGTGTGCAGCAGGAATCCGTCATCGAAGACGCGTGTGGCCATCGAGTTCGCACCGCTCTGTGGATCCCACCCACCGAAGATGAGGATCTTGGAGTTGTCCACGAGCGTCGCCGAGTGGCCTGTTCGCGCACATGGCGGCGCGCCAACCACACACGGATGGAACCACGTCCACGTATCAGGAGCCGTCGTACTCTTCTTGAGCACATGGACCGAGTTGAAACTCTTCTTCGAGTCGTTGCCACCAAAGTAGACGATGCTGTCGCCCACAGCCACACCGCTGTGGTACGTGCGTGCCGTAGGTGGCTTGCCCTCGATCTTGACCGTCTTCCAGTTCCAGTTCTCCGAATCCAGCACGTGGACTGAGCTCTGGCGACTGCGACCACGACTTCCACCAAACACCACGATGTCGTTGCCCACAACAGTGCACGTATGACCACTGCGGGCGATTGGTGCGACACCACTGATTGCCGGTGGATACCAGAGGAAGCAGTCCGTATCGAGCACCATGATGTCCGATAGCACGTCCATCTGGTCGCCGCCCATGTTGCGCTCACCACCAAAAACGAGCATCAAACGCTTGGATTCGAGGTACACCGAATCGTGCCAAGTACGTGGGATGCTCTCGCAGTTGAGTGGGCGAGACCATTCGTTCTTGTTGAGATCGTACACGAAGAGATCACCCAGCGTGCTCTCATCGTCATCAGCACCTCCGTACACCACGACACGGTTCTCCGAGATGCGCGTCGCCGTGTGGCCCCAACGCTCGACTGGTGGCGTCCCCTTCACGTCCACAAGTGACCAGGACGCAGCCGCCGAGCGAATCACAGGCGGCTTGTTCGGCGTCACCTGGAGCATCATGTCGCGGATGGAGATCTGAGTCGACGAGCTATCACTCTTGCTCTTGCTAGGACGTCCACGCTTACCACTCGACTCTGGTGTCGACTTCTTCGCTGCAGGTTCCTTCGGGTCAGGCGAGAAGAAGCTTTTCTTTGGCGTGGGCTTCTTGCTCTTGGTCGCGCTGGATGGCTTCGCAGGCGTCTTGAAGTCCACCGGCGCATCCTCAGCACTAGAGCTCCTCTCAGGCGACGCTGTTGAACTCACGAGCGAGTCGACTTCTTCGATTGTATCTCGCTGAGACGGTTGGGACGCCTCGAGCTGTGCAAGCAGCATCGTCTGCTCCACGTCGTTGAGGAAGTTAGGACGAATGCGTTTGTGCAGGGCTTCTCCGTCCGACTCCTCCGTATCGAGATCACTTGGCTCGTCAACAATCGATCGCTTCTTGGAAGCAGACACCACAAGCGAGCTCACGGACCCGGACGATGGAATACCTGGCGATGCAACCACTGGATTGGCGGGCATTGATGGGAAATCGCTCAGTGTCATTGGCGGACTCAGTGTCTTGGCCGCCACCACCGCTATTCACACAGAGACCGCCATCAGTGCTAGCATCCTTACCAGTCATTGCATCATGGCACGTACGCTTGGAGAGCACAATGTTGCCCGAGAAGCCGTTGCATTGGATGGTCAGCGCGCCATTGGCGAACGCGAACTGGATGCCGCTGAGCGTCGCAGGGATGTCCACCTCCACACCTGCGTCGTATGCGTGAGAAATCCATTGCCTCGTAGCTGTGTGGCGTCCAATACACACCTTCGTACGAGATCAACGGCATGGTCACCTTGGTAGCTCTTGGCGCTTTAGACTTTAGACCCGCCAAAATCTCCCGCGTCGTTCTTCTCAGACTCAGTTGCCATGGGATAGGTTTAACCATCTGATACGGAAAAAGTGTCCGAGTCGCATGTGACTCGTCGACACTTGACGGCGGCGACCACCATGAGCATCAACGTGCAGCTCCATGCGGACGTCGTGCCGTACCTCGTGTCGCCGTACGAGAGTTTCTTCTTCCTCATGGACCACGTCAAACTCACGGTGGAGAGTGGCAGGTGCGTTGGCTCGGCATGACGCGTGAAAACGAAGAGCTACGGACACTAATCGGCCGACCAGTGGGTACCCTGGAGAAGGTGGCTGCTTCTACGGACACACGGGACGATGCTACGTGTCACAGTACCGTGTCGTAGTTGTCTCGGACCCGAACGTACGGACGGCGTATCGCTCGTTCTCGCTACCGTTCTACTGCATTCGCGATTGGAGCTTCTCGGTCGGGTGGCTCGGTATGTGCATAGAAGAAATCGATGAAAGCATCAAGAGCGAGTACTGACCACCTCGCGCAATTGCCATTGACTCTGTAGGCGCTCAAACGTGGCGAGGGCACGTCAATCCGGTCCCAGGCGGTGGTTTGATCGGTGTCGGTCGCTTTTCATTGCAGTTTCTGGTTCGTTGTTCGTCTGTGTTCGCTGCTTTCCCACTCATCCAATACCTGACACTGTCATGTCCACCAGAGCCACGGCTTTGAAGAGTTCCGACGGCATCTCGAGCCCGTGCTCGAAGGCTCCCGCCTGCTCTTCCAGCGCTTCTCGCGCCTCGAAGCGCCCTCCGTCTTGCTCCTCCCCGGCAAACTCCCAGGACAAGCCGACGACGACGGCAGCAAGCGGATAGCCTACTGCGCCCCCACCGACCCCTTTACGCTCTACATCCTCGCCGACGCCACCACCACCGAGACTTCCTAAGAGGTGGCTACATTTGTCTATTTTTGTGATTTTGTCAAATGTACGTTGTGTTTTCTGTAATTTACGATCGAACTTTCTCGAACGGCTCCATTGGATCGGCATTGGTGACCTTGTCGTCAAAGCGGATTCCGCAGTAGACAGCGCGCATCGACATGTTTGGCGGCGACGGATTGCCCTTCACGCGGCACTCGGATGTGCTGAACGCCACGCCCACGGACGACGACGGCCTCGTGCGTCTCGTAGAAGAGCTCAAGCGTCGAGGCAACGCCGCGTTCACGCAGAAGGCGTACGAGGAGGCCGAAGCGCTCTACACCAAGGCGATCGACATCAACGCCAGCAACCCACTGCAGAACCAGCACATCTTCTTTGCCAACCGATCGGCGTCCCGGACGTCCATGGGCAAGACCGCGTTGGCGCTGGACGATGCCGAGGCGTGTATTGAGCTCGTCAAGGACTACGCCAAGGGTTACTTCCGCAAGGCGCAGGCGCTCAAGGGCCTCAAGCGATTCAAGGACGCACTGGAGGTGCTGCAGACGGCGCGTACGCTCGAGCCAGAGAACAAGTCGCTGAACACTTTGCAGAAGCAGCTGGAGGAGCTCGCGACGAAGCAGGCCGAGGCACCAGCGCCAAAGCCAGCTGTCGAGAAGAAGGTGACGCGTGTTGAAGTGGTCAAGGAAGACGCGCCAAAGCCTGCGGCTGCGAGCAGCAGTAGCACCAAGGTCGTGGTGGACGATGAAGAGATCGTCGGCCACGTGCGCGGCTACAAGAAGCTCGCGGATGGCCGTGTCACGACGTTTTTCAACAACGAGCTGACGGAAGAAGCCAAGAAGCTCATCGGTGACATTGCGCCAAAGAAGGTGGAGGATCCCAACAAAGTCCAGGTAAGCGGCGTGCGATGCGAAGGAGGTGCTGGTGGACATGTGCTTACGTTTGCTGCGCTTAGATCAAGAGCGTGGAAGGTGGTTCGGCATGGAACCAGGGCAACACGTTTGAAGAAAAGGACTTGACCACGTGGGCCAAGACCAAGCTCGAGAGCTTGCTGGTCAACTTCAGCGTGCCTCTCAACGCGTCCGGTGGTGTGATCAAGACCAAGGAGATCAAAGATCTCTCGGGCGATGCCTCGATCGCCGTCTTCCGTGGCAAGAAGCGCTACATCTTCGACTTTACCTTCTCGCTCGCGGTCACGGCCGAGTTGGCTGATGGCACGACGGTCGATGGCGACCTCAAATTCCTCGATATGAGCTCGGACGCGGACGGAGACTACGATGTGGAAGCCATTGTGCCTTCTCGTTATCAAAGTGAGGCTGGCAAGGCTCTTCACGCAGCGCTGGCGTCGTCATCGTCGCCATTCCGCAGCCAGGTCGGGGTGCTCTTGGCGAGCTTTGTTAAGGAGTACCACACTTTCTAACCTAACAGTTAAACAGTTTGTAACGTCGTTTGTTATGCTGGTTGTACTGTGTACCACTCGATTAGAAGCCCCTTTCACACCTGGTGATTGGTCTGGAAGAGGCATTGAGCAGGTCACCAAGGCGATCGAGGAACGATGGCAGCCGACACGGAAGCCGCGACTGCGAGCAGCAGCAACGTCGATGGACAGGTCATGGTGGCCCTTGGTGGCATGCAGAACATGGCCTGGGCGGCCGATACCTCGAAATTCGGGTACAAGATGCTGGTGAAGATGGGCTGGTCGGCCGGCAAGGGTGTGGGTAAAGACCTCCAGGGTCAGGCCACGCACGTCAAGCTCGAACGCCGATCGGAGAACTTGGGTGTCGGCTGCAGTCTCAAGCAGGCGGAGGTGCAGGGATGGACGAACACGGCCGCGGGTTTCGCGGATGTGCTCAAGAAGCTGAACAAATCCTATGGCGGTACGTGGCGGTAGAATATAATGGTCTTGTTGTTGGTCAGGACGAAATCTAATTCCCTTGCGTGTGTATGGCACAGACAAGCGTTCTTCGGGCAGCAGCGATGACTCGAGCGACGACGGCTCGGACTCGGAGAAGAAGAAGAAGCGCAAGGCCAAGAAGGAGAAGAAGAGCAAGAAGGAAAAGAAGAGCAAGAAGGAGAAGAAGGCCAAGGGCGAGGACGGCAAGAAGGTGTCGTCCAAGCTCACGCTCTCGCGACGGATCGTGTACCACAAGCGTCTCCGGAATAAAAACGCCAAGTCGTATGATGCCGCCGACATGTCGGCCATCCTCGGCGTCGCTTCCTCCACCGCCACCGTTGAGTAATCCCTACGTAATAGACCTGTAGTATTTAGTACCCATACACACTCAGCGTCCCATGTCCACAGCGCTGATGACATGAAGCTCAGGAGCTCCATTGGATCCTCAAGAGACGTATGACCTCTTTGATATGATACCCCCTTGTATCATCATGATCTGTGACATAGTGATGCCGTGGATGGAAACCTCTCAGAGTAGATATACAACCCACCCACTTGTGTTTTTGTTTTTAGGAATTGGGTTTTTGGGTGGCAGTCGTCGGTGGTCATGTGCATCATGGCAATTGTTGGTGCGTAGCTATTGCCCGACGCCGCTTCGAGTCACCATGAGCGCCACGGTCTTCGTGCGGAACCTGCCCTTCGACGTCACGCAGGACGCGCTGGAGCAGGTCTTCGGCGAGATCGGACCCGTCAAGAAGGTCGATGTCATCAAGGACAAGGGCAAGAAGAAGTCGGAGGCGACCACGCGAGGCTTCGCCTTCGTGCGCTTGTACGTGCTGGACAGAGGTGGTGTGTGTGTGGACGAATGCTAATCGAGATGTTGCATGCAGTGCCATGGCCGCAGACGCGCAGTATGCCATTGAGAAGCTCCATCAATCCGATTTCCGCGGCCGAAAGATGATTCTGGGTGCGTCAACGACCGTTTTGGGTATGATAGTCGATGGAATGGAGTGATTGACGCAGCGTTTGTGTGTAGAAATCGCCAAGGAAAAGGTCGACAAGCGCAAGAAAGCTGCGCCAGCTCCTGTGGTGAAGGAGGAAGTGGCGCCGGTCGAGGAAGAGCAGGTCGCTGAGCCAGAACAAGTCGAGGAAGCGCCTGTTAAGAAGGAGAAGAAGGAAAAGAAAGAGAAGAAGGCCAAGAAGAAAAAGAAGGAAGAGGTCGAAGAAGAAGTAGCGCCACAGGAGGAGAAGACGGAGAAGAAGAAGAAGGACAAGAAGGCCAAGAAGGAGAAGAAGGAGGTCAAGGTAGAGGAGCCGGAGGCAATGGAGGAGGCCGAGCCAATGGAGCAGGAGGAAACCCCTGTGGAGGCCAACGCCACTGGCCACGTGCAGAGCGAGCGTAATGCGCGTCGTCGTATGCATCGTGAGTTCCTTCGTCAGGTGGAAGCGCGTAAGGAGACGAGCGCGAGTACCGAGGAGAAGTCGTTGCTGGTTTATGGCCTTGGCGCTGACGTCACACAGAAGGCGTTGTTCAAGAAGATCAAGAAGATTGCAAGTGTGTCGAAGGTGGAGCTCAAGGAGGAGGAGAAGACCAACAAGAAGTACGCCATTGTCCAGCTCGAGTTCCTCAAGGACGTCGACACTGCCATCCGGAAGCTGGATCGTCATATTTTCAAGGGTGCGACGCTCAAGGTCATGCGTCTTCAGGCCGCTCAGCAGGACGCCAAGAACGCGGGCGAGGGTCTGCGTCTCATTGTGCGTAACTTGTCGTTCCAGACGACTGATGCTGACTTGGAGAAGCTCTTTGGTCAGTGCGGTGAGCTCGCGGAGGCTCGTGTCGTGCGCTTGGCGCTTGAGGACCCAGATAACGCACCAGAAGGTGCTGTGGGCAAGAGCCGTGGTTTTGGTTTCGTGCAGTTCCGCGACGGTCAGGACGCGCGCAGTGCCATTGAAAAGTGGAACGGCTACAAGCTCAAGGGCCGTGAGATGATTGTCGATTTTGCGCTCTCCAAGGCCAAGTACTTGCAGCAGCAGAAGGAACAGGAGAACGCCAACGGCGACGAGGCCGAGGACATGGAGACGGAGACGCCTGAGGGCGAGGAGGTCGAAGACGACGACGAGAAGGAAGAGGTGGAGAGCGACATTGAAGACGTGGATCTCGACGCGGAAAATGAAGACGAGGACGACGATGAAGAAGACGACGTAGAAGAGGAAGAGGAAGAGAACAAGCCACAGGTCCACAAGGAAGACTCGGACGAGCAGCGTGCCCGTACGATCTTCTTGCGTAACTTGTCGTTCCAGTCGACGGAAGAAGGTCTCCGAGACTTTTTCGCGACGTACGGTCCTGTTGAGTACGCGCGTATTGTGTACGACAAGGGCTCAGGACTCTCCAAGGGTGTCGCCTTTGTGCGTTTCAAGCAGCGCGAGGTCGCGGATCTCGTGATTGAACGCAGTCAGAGCGCGTTGGCGCGTCAGGAAGAGCAGGAGAAGAACAAGAAGAAGAAGAAAAAGCAGCAGGAGGACCCATTCGCGCTCTCTGCTTTGGCTGACGGTGACGCTCTGATGCTTGACGGCCGTATGTTGCTGGTCTCGCGCTCTGTGAACAAGGATGACGCCGATCGCTTGACGGAGGCCAACAGTGCTGATCGTAAGAAGCGCGACAAGCGTAACATGTACCTCGCGTACGAAGGCACGATCAGCGTCAACAAGCTCTCGGAAGAAGAGCTCGGTCTGCCGAAACTCGACATTGAGAAGCGTCGTCGCGCCATTCGGGAGAAGAAGGAGAAGCTCAAGAACCCACTCATCTTTGTGTCGCCTGTGCGTCTCTCGGTGCGAAACCTCGCGACTTCGGTTGATGACAAGCAGCTCAAGCAGATCTTCCGCGATGCCGCTGCCACGGGTATCAAGGAAGGCAAGGTCATCATGAAGGATGTCAAGAGTGACTTCGTCCCGACCGTCACACCGCCAGAGAAGGCCCAGGTCAAGGTCAAGATGGCCAAGGTGGTGCGTGATATGGAGAACGTCAAGCCAGGCAAGGAACCACGCTCGCGCGGTTACGGTTTCGTCGAGTTTACTGAGCACATCCACGCGTTGGCGGCGCTTCGTGTGCTGAACAACAACCCACAGTTCACCAAGGTCGCTGCTGGTGGTGCCGCGGCGGCTGCCAAGGTCAAGCAAGGCAAGTCGCTTGCCGACGAAGACAAGTCGCGATTGATCGTCGAGTTCGCGTTGGAGAACCACGGTAAGCTCAAGCTCCGTGAGAAGAAGCAACAGGACGCGTCGAAGAAGCGCGAGGAAGAGCGTGCGTTGAAGGAAGCGCAGGGTGACGACGACGAGGGCAAGAAGCAGAAGAAGAGTCGTGGTCAGCGCCAGCGTGAGCAGAAGAAGCAGCAAAAGGACCAGCCTAAGGAGGAGAAGAAGCCACAGCCAAAGAAGGCCAAGGCGGCTGAGCCACAGCGACCACAGCAGAAGAAGCGTCAGCGCCCTGAAGGTGACGACTTGGAGCAACTGGCGTCTATGGAGGGCGGTGTTATGCAGCAGAATGGCGAGAAGAAGTCTCGAAAGCAGCGCAAGCAGGCCAAGGAGATGCAGCAGGAGCGATCGTTTGAGGCGCTCGTGCGGGATTACAAGAAGGAGATCTTCGGCGGCAAATCCAGCAAAACAGGTAGCTCTGAGGCCCAGGATCGCTGGTTTGACTAGGACAGGACCCTTTGCAAGAGGACAAACGCGCCCCATGGGCTTTTTATTGCTTAATAGACACGTATGGACGAGAATAACAGTGACGATGCGTGTGGTTTTGTATTTCGGGACGGTAGAAGCGGTCTGGGCGCGTGTTGGAATGCTCTGTGACGAAAGCAAGCGGCCCAAAGCATTGATTAAGCCCTCAAGCGCCTCTCCATGACCTGTGAGGCAACGCAGCCGACACGTTCTCGACCGAGCCGACGTCGACGTCTTCCAAGTGGTCGACGAGGAACACATGCCGTGGTAATTGTGCTTCTATCGACGCACTGTGGCGTATGGGCTGGACGGAGCGAGATCTCGTGGGCACACACGCAAGTAGGCGAGCGACCTGCAGCGATGACGGTGGATGCAAACGGCGATATCATCGTGTGTGGCTGTGTGGATGAAGCAAACAGCATACAGAGCATGTATGTTACCAAGTTCCGTGCGAATGGTGCGCTACAATGGCAATTCGAGTCGCATGGGGCGCTTGAAGGTGTCTCCTACTGCGCCAAAGGGCTTGGCACCGATAACAAGCAGCATATTCACGTCACTGGAACAACAATAAGCCTCGATCGAACGGATACAGACGTGTTTATGTTGGAGCTCTCGCCCAGTGGGGACATAGTGGATCAGAAGACGCTCGGAACACCCTTTGACGACGTCGCACTCTCGATCCAAGTCACATTCAAACAGGAGATCTATCTGGGCGGCTACAGTGGTGGCAGTATGACGCTGGGCCAAGCGAGTCCACAGAATCCATGCAATGAGAGTACTCTGGCAACGTGTGAGAGCGGCTTTGTGATCAAGCTGGACTCTGAGAGCCAAGTACGGTGGACACGGACACTTTCGTCGGGAATAGCTGATCGTGTGGTCGATTTGACTGTGGACGTCGATAGCGGAGCCATCGTGGTCATTGGTGAGACAAGAGGGAGTCTCCAAAGAGCAGAACCCAGTGTCCTCCATGCCGGAGATGTCTTCCTCATGCGTCTTGATTCAGCCACAGGCGAATCACAGTGGGTCACCCAGCTAGGCGCCAAGGATCCTAGCGTTCCCGACGTGTGTGAGGTCCGCTCTGTGCGTCGTTCCGAGTCAGCTCATCCACGTGGTCATTGTCGGGTAGCTGTCCGTCAAGACGAAGTCTTTCTTAGTGCCACAACCTTTGGTCTGATGACGACACTACCCGCACAAATCCAGGAGTACGCTCGTGTATGTGAAGACCCAGTGCGTCGACGAAAGCTCATCGACGGCGTCTGTATGCAGCTATTTGCCGCACGAATGAGTCTACAGAACGGCGAAGTCCGGTGGATTCAACAGATCGTGGATCGAACTCACACGAGTGCGGATGCTGTCGTGGTCACAGGCACTCAGGGTAGTGAAGTCGTGGCTCTGGGACTGGCAGACGCCGGGCTACTGAGTGCTGAGTACATGGAGCAGTTGCTTGTCGTGCGATTCTCAGCCGATGGTGAGCTTCAGTGGATGCATGAGGATGGATTTGACGGTGAGGACCACGCCGTTGGGATGCTGGGGACATCATTATCAGAGGAGCTGCTTGTTCTGGGCTACGGAAGTCGGGTCAAGCAGCGCAGTAGTGTGAACTTGAATACGTACGTCCGAAAGTTCAACGCAAACAGCGGCGACCGTGTAGCAATCTGTCAGGACCGGATCGCATTTGTGGAGAATGCCACACGCATTCAACAGCAGAGCACATCACGAGTGCTCGTGCGACTGTCCGTCCAACGTGACCAGCAGCATCTCTGTGTCGGCACGAGCACCACTGCCACGTATCGAGCGATTCCTTCCAACACAATGGACGCGAATGCAATGGCTGTGGCGACTCGCGACTATGTGCCGATCACTGGCTTGCTCCAGTTCCCGACTGATGCGCTGACGAGTGTCGTCGCAGTCGAAATCCTACCCAAAGACTCGAGCTTTCTCGGCACCGAGCGCTCTGCGTCTGTTGTGCAGTTCTCAGTCACCCTAGAAGCGTCTTCAGCTGACGTTAAGGTCACCTCACCAACAACGACAACGATCTACATCGACTTGGTGCCTGTGGACGCGACTGTGGTCGACACTGCAGCAGCAAACGGTGCGTTGTGGCGTCAACTCTCACACATTGCACTCTACGGCGTCGTTGGCGTACTGCTTCTCGTGCTGGTGCTCGGACGCTGCGTTTGCTGGCGACGCTGCTTACGTCGAGCCAAGGCGTTCCAGTACAAGACGATTCAATTGCAAAGGAGACGCTCCCTCGTCAAGGAAGACGCTGCCACGTTGATGAGAAAGCGAGGCTTGACACCCGTGGGCTCGCCACGAAGACGTACGCCATCACCAGAGAACGAAGTCCCTATCAACGACGATGATGACGAAGCTGAGACGGAGGAGCTCCGTACGCATCTCGAGGAGATCCAGCAGCTGAACCATGCACTTGAGAGTCTACTGAGTGCGCATCAAGCAGCAGGGACGTCACCGACGCGCGCAAGTCGGTCGAGAGCGCAGTCGAGTGCGAAGTAGAGACCCAATGAGAAGAGAAGAAGAAGCAGGCATAGTATTAACGAACGACAGACTCCATGGAGCCTATCACACATACACAGAGTACTCAACATCCATCGTCCTTACTCGTGAAGGCGGCTGCGGTAGAACACGATCTTGCCATCGTCCTCAATGAACTTGCACAAGTTGTACGACCGCCAGAGAGCACGAGGGATGGACGTGTCGTCCTTGAGGTAGAAGCGGCCGAGCACTGGCTTGAGCGCCTCCGTGGCCTCTTGCGCGTGGTAAAACGGCATCTTGGAGAAGATGTGGTGGCACACGTGCGTGTCCACGATGTGGTGCAGCACACTGTCCAGGAACGAGCCGAACGAGCGGTCCACCGTGCAGAGCGCGCCACGCAACCAGCTCCACTCGCCCTCACGGAAGTGTGGCACGTACGTGTCCGTGTGCTGCAAGTACGTGATGAGCACGAGGAAGGCGTTGACGATGAGGTATGGCACAAAGTAGAATTTGACCATGGTCACGAACGAGAGCTCGTGGACCAAGTAGACGATACCAGCAAGAGCACCACCGAAGAAAATGTCGCTGACCACAACCATCCAGCGCTCACGGTCGTTGTACATGGCCGCCCATGGGTTGAAGTGGCTCTTGGCCTCGCCCGCGTACTTGGTAGGACCCGTGGCGTTGAAGAAGAGGTAGCCAGGCATCCAGCCGATGAGCAACATCATGAAGATGCCGTAGAGGTTGTAGAGCGGCGAGTCCTCGAGGTTCTCGTGCCAGTTGGCCTTGTACGTGGAGCGTGTGACAGGCACGAACACTTCGTCGTTCTCGCAACTTCCCGTGTTCGAGTGGTGACGACGGTGCGAGATGCGCCAGCTGTGGTAGGGCACCAAGAGCGCCGAGTGGAGCACGAGGCCGATCGAGTTGTTCACGACCTCCGAGTCACTGTACGCCTGGTGGCCGCACTCGTGGGCAATGACCCAGATGCCCGTGAGGTACGCGCCCTGGAAGAACCAGTAGATGGGCCAGAGCACGTAAGGCGCGAAGCCTGGCGCTTGGTCGATGAACGTCGCGGCGTAGAAGAGACCCGTGCAGATGACGAGGTTCTTGATCAAGTGGTAGGTGGACGTGAGGAACGAGCGCTCAAAGCAGTGTGGAGGCACCGCCGCGCGAAGATCCTTGAGCGAGAACTGGGGCAACGCCAATGGCAATGGCTCGGGCGCACCTTCAATGTGCTTGTAGCCCGCCGCCGCCAGAGCGCGCTGCTCCGGGGTCGCGCCAGTGGTGGCTCCGGCGGCGACGCCCTTGGTCTCCTGCTCGCGACTCATGATGGCCATGATGCGTCAATGGAAGCTCGAATCTTCGGAAAATGAGAAGTGAGACCGGGTGCGGTGAGTGAATCCGAGTGGCGTCCTCGGTTTTGAATTGCTAGGGCGTTGCTCAATCAGGTACGACAGTCAGCCATGAAACGCACGGCCCATAGTAAAGTCCATAGAAATCGAACTCGACGGTGGTCTCTCGGTCATGTGAGTGGCTACGAAGGAGGGATGGTCGCGCCGCGGCGATGACGACATTCGTTGAACCCGCATCACGTCAGGACACTTGGGGTCATGATGTCACGACTGTTGAGCTGCTCGAACACGTCGAGCGTGTCACCCATGTGCCACCTGGTAGTCTCACATGGGAATGTGGAACAAGCGTCCCACCTGTGGTATGGTCCCACCCTCTTGTCTGGGTCCGGTGTCTCAGACCGCGTGAACCGGTCCGACCCGCGGTCCGGTTACGTGAACCGTGGGCCGCACCCGTGAGCGAATGACTGGCTTGGCTTCTGCGGCACACGAGGCGACGGAAGCGGACGCAAAGCAACAGTTCGATTCTTTGAGCATTTTTCCTGAAGCAGCTATGTCGTCCACTGGAATTGCCGTGGGTCTGAACAAGGGGTACCCTGTGACCAAGAAGGAGGTGGCGCCACGCCCAGCCTCGCGCAAGGGCGTACGTAGAAAGCTCGTTCCAAATCCCGAACGTCTGTGTGTGGTGGCGACGGAGCTCCTCGTCCAGTTCGATGAGAAAACGACACGCAGTCGAGTGACGAGACCGCGATGAAGGGAGTCAGTCGAGCGAGAGACGGAAGGGCCCCGACGTCGCCAGCAAGCACACAGGCCGACGGGAGAGCGAAACGCAGGGAGGAAAACAGGAGTCACTGAGCGTGTGTTTGTTTATTTAGCGCCTCGGAAAGAAGACCAAGTTGGTCCGCTCGATCGTGCGTGAGGTCGTTGGCTTGATGCCATACGAGAAGCGCATCCTCGATATGATCAAGAGCGGTGGCTCGTCGGCCGAGAAGCGTATCTACAAGTTCTCGAAGAAGCGCGTACGTAACCGCCCACTCGGTTCATGATGGTGTTCTTGGATGACTCATTTGGTTTAATCGTGATGCTACAACAGCTCGGTACCCACCGTCGTGCTCTCCAGAAGCGTGAAGAGATGAAGGCTTACTACGCCGCTTCGCGTGCCAAGGCCGCTCACTAAGTCGCGACGGGTGCAGACGAACGCCATCTTCGTCGGTAGCCTCGCAGCGGGGCGGAGAGTGCGGATGGCAGGATCGTCCTGGACTTAACAACCCGTGGCGGCTCTTTGGAATCTCAAGCAGCAGCGAAGGTGATGTTGGCGTCCCATTCTCCCCTCCCCTGCCGCTTCATTATTCGAAATAAAGGATCGCCATTACTGCTTCACTCTCTTGTCTCCTCTCTCAGTCACTCTCGGATGGATGGACAGACAGACACACAGACACATCGTATTGCCCCAGCAACAGAGCTCAAGAACAACAGAACAGGACAGCAGAGGGCGTTGTGGCTCCTACCAGAAGCAGCTCCCACTCCGTAAATAGGGTGAGCTGCCATCTGAGCTCGACTAAGATCCCCCATGGAGCTCCTCAGACCCCGAGGAGCTCCTAAGTGCGCGTCATGACTGCACGCCGTTTTTCGCGTACACGTACGTAGCAGCCGGCGATCTTTCTCTTCGTCTTCTGCTCAGAAAAATGCGTCGTGATCTGGTTCCTTTACGGTACCCGCGCCAGCTGATGGCCATCTTCGTCATCTGCGTGGGCGCCTGCGTCCTCGATGGATCTTCCCTTGCGTCGCTTGGGGGAGCGAGCGAGTGAGCTTGAAGCCACGCGCTGCCAGCGGCGGAAAGCGCGAACGAAACTCTCGAGCGTAGGACGGACGGACCAATCGAATGATGGAAGGAGCTCTCGAGACGACGCGGCCGCGTCGGCGTCAGTCGCCGGCGCCACGCGAGACTCAGCGACAGCAGCAGCTGCACAAGGCCCGTGTGTTGTTAGAAGCCATGAGGGGCTTTGGACGTCGCACCCGACTGCGTTCGAGTCCAGCGATGCTCGGGAACGAGATGAGTGATGCCATGACCAAGGAGAAACGAAGCTCCCAGGCAGGTTCGCCCGCTACCGTGCTGTCCATGGGGAAGAGTGGCCTCCAGATGAATGCGCCGCAGAGTGATACAGTAGAGACGGTGGGAGTCGAGGTCGAGGTAGAGGACTTGGAAGAAGAGGAAGACGAGAGACACGAACCGACTCTGGTGGAAACACTGGCGTTACTGCAACAGCTGCAACAACAGAGCGAGTCCGGGTCCGTGCTTGTCCGCAAGGACGAGATGGAGCAGATCGTCGATGGGTTCATCAAAGCCCTCGAGTCGACAGCGACCAAGTGGAGCGAGCGTGGGGTACGTAGAGTGTATCCAAGAGAAGGCTGGATGGAGATGAGCTCACCATTTGTCCTAGGTGGAGCATGCGATGCAGCGCCTCTTCGTCTCACATGCCAACGTGTTTGACGAAAAAGTCCAGAACTTTATCATCCAGAATTACATCCAAGAGGTACGCGATGCGTCCGCTCCGTCTCTGCGTCCACCTGCGTCTAATGCTACTCGTAATACTGCGCCGCCACGTGCAGACCGAAAGCGCCAAGACCTTTAGGAGTCGAACGAGTCTCGTGCGAAGATGTCTCCGCGCCATGTATCCGAGCGACAAAACGCCCACTACGGCCAACGCCAAGCATCCACTGCACCGACATCACTCGTGGCGAATCTCCCTTGCCCAGAGAGCACTCGCAGAGGAGCAGCAGCATCGACTGGAAGCTTGTCCGGAGATTCAGGACCCCGAGACCGTGCACTTCGTCAAGAGCGCACTCGGTAGTCTCTCCTCGTGGGACTTTGATCTCTTTGCGCTGGCCGATGCTGTGCCTGGCGAGACGCTGATGCTCGTCGGCAACGCGTTGCTCGAAACTTACAACCTGGTCGCCAACTTCAACACGACCAAGAGTCGACAGCTCGAGTTCCTTCGACAGTACGTAGTGTGGATGACTCGAGCGGGCAAAGCGTGGGACTCACGTTGCTTTGTGTGTGTGCAAAGGATCCAACTCAAGTACCATCCGCATGCTTACCACAACGGTTCGTCTCTCGGATTAGTCTCGTTCACTGTGTTTGCGGTTCCTCACTCTTTTGCTTTTCGTTCATCCAGCTGAACACGCCGCCGATGTCGCGCAAAGTCTACATCACATCCTCTCCGTCGGCGGCCTCGGTGAGACCGTCAGTCCTCGCAGCAAGTGTGCTGCCATCATCGCTGCCATTATCCACGACGTGGTGCGTCGCATCGCCATCTCGCACCTGACGGACACTAGGACTGATGTACTTCACTTTGTAGGGGCACACGAGCTACTCCAACAACTTCCATATTGCACGTAACGATGACCTCGCAGTCAAGTACGTCTACCGATCGCCTCTCGAGCACATGCACTGCGCCCTCTCCTTCCAGATCATGAAGAACGCCAAGTGCAATCTCTTGCAGGGGCTCACGACGATCGAACAGCTCGAAATCCGCAATCTGATCACAGATATGGTCCTGGCCACGGACAACAGCGTCCACGCCGCCTATCTCGCCAAGCTAGAGGGTCTGGTCTGTCGGTACGTCGTCTCAAACTTCTCTATGTGAGTCTTGTGGTGTGAAATACTTACTGTTGTCTCATCAAAAAGTGCATCAGACGAGAACTGGAAGCAAACCGATCCAGACGACGAGCGTCTCGTGCTCCAAATGGCTTTGCACACAGCCGATGTTTCGAATCCCGCCAAGCCCATGCGCTTCTACTCTGTCTGGGCCGAGCGCATCCTGCACGAGTTTTATGAGCAGGGGGACAAGGAACGCGAGCTCCAGCTGCCCGTGAGCATCGGCTATGACCGCGAGAATCCGATTCCATTGGAGAAGATGCAAGCTGGCTTCATTCTCGGCATCGTGCGTCCGCTCTTCTCCGTCATGTGTCGGCTTCCGCGCGCACAGCTTGCCCATTGTATGAGCCAGTTGGACGAGAACCTCGCACACTGGCAAAATGAGATCGAGCGCAAGCAATGAGAAGAAGGAAGCGACGCGCAGTAGCATCCCACCATCAGCATTAGTAGTATAGGATCAGACGATAGAGATTTTGATACATAGAATGTAAATAAGCGCCCTCGCGGCGTGTATTTTGACCTCAAAGCTCTTCTTCCTCCTCCTCTTCGTCTTCATCAGTGGCGTCTTCACCACGAGCACGTTTGGCTACGTGTTGCTCATCATCAGAGGCACTCTGGGTGTCCTCATTCCCTTCTTCTTCCTCCTCTTCTTCATCCTGGATCTGCTCAGTCTCATCGGGCACGGTCGCGCTGAGTCCTTCCTCTGCCGTATCATCCTCATCCGTTGCTGCGTCAGGCTTGTCCTCATTGGCCATACTCTGCTTGATGCGCTCCTTGTTGAAGCGGAAGTCTCGAGACTGACGGAGTTTGCACCACGCGCTAAAGTCTTCGCCCTTGCACAATTTGGAGAGCTTGATCAGAGTGAGATCGTACTGTTCTAGCTGATAGATGACGTCGGGAATGAGCTTGGACTGAGCTCCATTGCTTGTCGAAGCGCTTGTCTTCGGTCGCCCGCGTTTGCTAGGACCAGCCGCGGATGCACGCTTACTCTCTTCATGGATACACGCGATGAATTGGAGCAATGCGGGCGAAAGCTCGCCAGCAGTGCGATCGAAGAGTTGGCGTAAGAACTTTGGTAGCCGTGTGTCCTTTCGACGCACTCGGTCGTTGACCATCAGCACGAGGAGCTTGTATAGTCTACCAATGAGACGCACCACACGCATAGAGAGTGTGGCCTTGTTGAGATCCATGGCAACGAATGGACGCACCGCCCCAGCCACATCGAACAATCGTCGAGCGAGACGCTTGTATCGCGCATATCGTGCAGTTTGATCCTCGATATCAAGTAGATGCACGCCAGTCTCGTCCTCCAGCTCTTGCAGGATGTTAACGTCATCCTCGCTGAGCTTCATGCGGTGACGTCGCTGACTACCCACGTACGCCTTGATGTCGATCTCGAGTTCACCAAGAGACCCGTCAATCTTGGAGAGCACGGCTGTGGCCACTGTCACCACTGTCTTCTCCGTCATAGACTCGAACTTGAGAGTTGCGCGTTCGGCGGTCAGTGCGTCATCTTCCCCGCCATTGCAATAGTTGCGAAGTGCGTGAGCGAGTTGCTCAGCAAACGCTGCTTGGAACGCACTGGCTGGATGTGGGTGCAACAGCAAATGGATCATCGCCTCCAACAAACGCGGAGATGCTTGGACTTTGCCAAGTTTCTGTTGCATCCATGGCAAATGATGCTCGGAGACTGTCTCCAAAGGCAACTTAGACCACACCATGCGCAGCACAGTCAGCAAACGCGTTGTTTCTTCATAGAACTGACGCTCGACGAGCCCAGCGATCATTGCACCGAAGGCACTGAGCACTCGCTTCGCATTGTCTGGCTCACCTCCTTCCTGAGCTTGTTCCGAGTCTTCGTCGTCATTTCCTGAACTTGACACCTCGAGACCCAGCATTTCCATGAGATTGTCGACAAATTCCTCGGTTGAGCAAGAAGAAGCCCACCAGTCGACGATAGGACCGAGCGTACACAGAGCAGCCGATAGAATGCGTCGCTGGCGTTCGAGCGTGTGACTTTGCTCTGAGCCACGCTTCACGGCGGCAGAAATGACAGCACCACTGATGTCGTCGCGACTGTATTGCTTGAAAAGACGAAGCGTAATAGCGCCGAGGCGACGACTAAAGCGCATAGATTCTTGAGGATGGCTGAGCACAGCGCTTTTGGAACGAGGCACTGATTCCTGGAAGTTGCTACTACGCTGCTGAGCTCGATGAGCGAGAGTCAGCGCGTGAGTCGCTCGCTCCAAGGCAAGTAGAAGAAGATGTTCTTCGTCTGTTGAAATGGCGTTGATGTCCACATCGTCATCACCACCGGATTCAATCTTGGTGGCAGTATGCTCCAGGATCTTGAGAGAAGTAGACGGCATAAGCAATGAGGCCCAGCGAAACGACGCGATTTGCTCGAAGCTGCTTCCTGACTCCTCCGAGTTGGCTTTCTTCGTCGTCTCACTCCCCTTTCCATTCGTCTGAAGCTCCTTCTTCGCACCAGCTTTCTTCCGTTTCTTCCCTGTCGACCCTGACTCACCGCCTTCTTTCTTGGTGGTCTCGGCTGACGTTGTGTCCTGCAAACGTCTACTGATCCAGTCATGTAGCTGAGCATAGTGAACAAGCGAATCCCACACCTCTGGACGCATCGAGGTATCCACAACGAAGACCCCTTCAGAGAAAACCACACTGGCGTTCATGCAGACATGCAAAACCTCTCGCACAGCAACGCCAAGGCGGCGATTCGTTTCGCCCAACTCCGAGTCGTTCGAGAAGGAAGCGTTTTTGTCGAACTCGAAATCCGATAGCTCGCAGCGTTTCATCCGTTCGAACAGAATCTGCAAGTGCTGCTCTACCGTGTCAAAGATCTGCTGAGCCCCAGCCGATTGAGTGGCTGGGAGATCATCGATCATGGTGTCTTCGGACTCTTCCTCTTGCTCCTTCTTCAGCTCACGCACGCAAAAGAACATGGTGTGCAGCAGATATGCCAGTGGCTCAGAGTACATGCTCTGCGTAGCGGATGACAGACTGCGATCGAGTTTGAGTGGTGGCTGGACGGACTCATTGGTCTCGTAGTAGTGCATGAAATGATGGAAGAGCAGCTCGAGAATCGAGAGACGAAGTGCCGGACACTCGAGAAACACCTTGATGAGTTCGGCGTAGAGAACAAATCGTACGTGAGTCTGCAACTGCAATGCGCGTCGAAAAATTCCGCTAAACTGTCGATAGAGGTCCTCCGCGATCATCGCCTGCGCGTGCTCTTAAGACGCGAGGTCGCCATCGTCACCAAGAGAGCCACCAGCAGTACCGAAGCCCTGAGAAAGCATGCTCACGTTCTGCGAATAGAGCTGTGTTAGAGTTCGATTGCGGCTGAAGATACGTGATGAGAGGCAAAGCAAGAGACTGAATCCCTGAATTGCAATGATTCGTGAGGACTCGTCTTTGCGGAACATGGCCTTGCGAAGTGTCAGAATCACAAAATTCTTCAACCCATTCTGCATTTTGAGCAGCGGACTTAGCGCCGTGAGCAACGCACTTGCGTTCTCGGTGCTCATGTGTGTGACGTACTCGAGACACTCACGAATTCGCGCCTCCAGATTGCCGCTGATCTCACCAAGATGGCGCTTGACAATGCGCGAGAGGAGTTGCAAGTATACCCAGCACTCAGCGTTCTGTACGACAATCATGTTCACCACGCGATCGAGTACCTTCTCGCGAACTGGTTCGTGATACTGAAAGCACCCGAGTACAAGACGCACACCAAAGTCGACCCACGGAGGCGGCGATTGGCTGGACGAAGGTCCGCTCGTGACTGCCGCGCCCTCAACAGTGCCCTTCGGAGGATGGTACTCGATCAAACGGAAGCCCAAATTCACCATTTGCTGGACGACCGTGCTCCAGCTTCCATCAGTCGCTTGTTGTGGCACTTGACTAAAGGCTCGCCGGCGAGACGTCTGACTCACAATGTCGCTGTTTCCACTGGAATCCGCGGTGTAGGTGACCACGATGTAGCGCAAGAGACACTCCATCGCCGAGTTTTCGTACTTGGAATGACTCGAAACCATCAGTAACACAGTCACATCAAACGAAGATAACGCAGACAAGCGCTGTTCGTATTCGAACACGATCGTCTTCCCGAGCTGCTCGTACTGCTTCATGGATATATCCAGATGATAGAGAATGGTCAACTGCATAGCGCGGAGATCACGTTCACTTAGCTCAGCGGTGGTCGGGTTCAAGAACGAACCAGCACCTCGATCTTCGCTTAGTGTGAGCTGCTCACACTTGTTGATCAGTAAGCTGATCAAAAGTCGTCCGCAGAGCTGATTTCGCGTCCGTCCGACCAGTTGGAGCACGCTGAGGAAGATGGTCGGGAGGATTTCGAGACTGCGCGTCGGGTCAGATGTCCCCGTGAACTCTTTCCGCGCCTCTCGGTAGATCTTGATGCACAGATGGCGCTCTTCGTTCTTTTGCAACGGGAAATCACGCAGCGTCTTGAGCAATTGCAGGAAGAAACGTCGCGGCCAGGCCATGGCACAGAGCTTGGTGAAGGCTCGGTCGCGGTAATCCGCACCGGACAGCTGCTCCTCAGCGAAGGGCGTGGGCTGCTCTTCATCTACTGCGATCATAGAGGACGAAGCCACACGTAAAAGCAGGTGCGGGAACAACTCGATCGTGTAGAACACAGCGAACCCATCTACGGACACACAGTCCCCTCATGAGTCACGCGGTCACCACCAGCCACTCTACTCTCCGTACCTGCTTGTTCCGCGCGTCTCCACTGCTTGGAAAGACCGATACCGCGCAACACCTCCGCCGTGATCGCGGGGACGTCCGTCAAACGCACGTTGTGCAGCTCCTGCATGAGCACGAGCACCACCGACTGCGCGAGAGTTGTCGCGTTGTTGGTCTGGAGCAACTGCAGTACGTGCATAAACGCCTTATACCGCAGCTCTTCTCCCTGCTTCGCGTCACTAGGCACTCGCAGCGCCCAGAACACGGCCTGGACGACCGTGAGGAAGCTTGTGGTGGCCGCCGTGTACGCACTGCGTCCGACGCTCGACTCCGCTGTCACGCGCTCGGTCAGCATCGTCCAGAGCCGGTCGTCCTCCGTCACACTGACCACCAGCGCATACGCCTTGGCGTGCTTGTCCTCGCCTTTGTGGGTCTCATAGAGCCGCACGAGCGCCGCGACCGTCGCTTCCGCGCTCTCCATGCTCCACTCCGCATTCATTCCCGCCAAAGTTGCCCCTGTGATATACTGCAGTTGTCGTACTAAGTACGATCCATATCGGATTGGTTGAAAATATGCCGTGAGGTTTTTCATGACACTCCCCTCCGCTCCTTTCGTCCCCTCCCCTCCTCTCCTCCGCTCCTCTGGTCACATTTCGCCGCAGTGACAAGTCAAAGGAAACCATGCTCCACCTCCTCAAGAAGACGGCCGCTGCCGCCAAGCCGCGCGCCAACAACATGCAGACCCGCCTCATGAGCGGCGGCCACGGCCACGGCGGTCCTCCACCAACCGGTTTCGAGGCCAAGGTCCGCGCCGTCTTGCCACAGGACTACCAGGTACGACGAGTGGAGTGGAGCGGAGCGCCGCGTCGTACGTGAATGGCGAGCAGTACACACGGCATTGACGACGACGCGACGCGAAGTTCGTGGGAAACGAGAGGCTGACGACGAGTATGTGTGGACGTGTGACAGATCGTGTTGGCGACTTTGGGTATCTACTCGTCGATCATCCTTCTTTTCAAGCTCAAGCCATCGAAGGCCGCCCCAGCTGTGGAAGGTGAGCGGAGCAAGCGGAAAGAAACCGATGACAGGCGATTTACTGATGTCGTGTGCGTGAAATGACAGCCCCAGCTGCCACCTCGGCCTCAAGCGCCGTTCCTTCGCTCTTCGATGACGAGTTTGACCAGTGGTCGAAGGTCCCAGGCAACATGCAGCGATGGGAGGAGAGCCTCAACACGATCGGCAACTAAATGGCGAGCGTGTTGACGTTGCGCATCCGAGACAGCATGCGTCGTTGCGAAAGTCGCGTCCGTCGAGCGCCGTAGACTCGCATCGGACATGGTTCAAGGCCGCAGAATCCCATGTAATGTTGAAACATGAAAGCTTTAAGTAAGGCTATGCTCGCTGTCGCTATCACTAGGAATAAAAAGCCATGCAGTAAATATGGAAAGGCGCCGCCGCTGGCCGCTGCTCAGTCGCCGATGCAGCCAAACTCCATCGAGCCGTCACCTCGGAGGCGTTCGCAGAGCATCGGTTCGTAGTGGTCTCCGCCTCGGTCACTGCCCGTGAGACGCATCAGCAAGAACCACGGAGCGTTACCCTTGGATCGAGTGTGGCCGAGGTCTTCGAGACCCGGCACGGAGCGAGGTCGATGCGGCAGGAAGAACATCTTGCCGCAGCCGACAAGCACCACGAAGATGTCCCGTTGGTACGCCGTCGCCAGGGCCTCAAGAGCCAAGTCATCGCCCCACGCCACTCGACAGTTCTCGGGATCCGCGTCGATCGAGACCAATCCCGATCGACTATAGTTAAGCGCGATTAAAAAGTGCGTGTTCTCGCCATTGCCGACAGACATGTAGTCACAGTACGCCTCGGCATTGGTCACCGGCTGCGTGTACTTGGTGTATACAGCCTCGGCAGCTTTCACACGAGAGTATCCTTGGTCCTGGAGTTCCACGCACTTGGCAAAGAGCCAATCCTTGTCACTCTTGCGGGCAATGAAGCGTCGGGTCTGCATTGGACTCACGCCCCATCCACCTTTCAGCGACGGAAAGTAGAGATTACGGATAGCCGTGTCGATCCGAGCTTTCTCTTCGTCCGTGCACGACTTGTAGTGGGCCAGGAAAAACTTGGACGCCACGCGACGGATCTTGGACGTCGGCAGCGGCTCGCACTCCTCCGTGTACAGCAAGAGCTGCTCGATTGAAAGCCAAAGACAGTCCCCGAACGGAGCCACGGGCGCCAAGTACTTGACGCTGTAAGCAATGTCGTGCGGCATGTACGTCACACCATCTTCTTCGAGAACGCGCAGCAAGTCGCGACTGCTCGAGTCGATATTGGACACGCGCTGCCAGCCCATGCACACCGTGACGGGGCG
Organism: Pythium oligandrum; assembly: GCA_020085045.1. Lineage (NCBI taxonomy): Eukaryota > Oomycota > Peronosporomycetes > Pythiales > Pythiaceae > Pythium > Pythium oligandrum. The sequence goes on from JAHRIK010000002.1 coordinate 705,161, forward strand.
ATCACCAGCCAGCGGCTTACTAGGCACCGGCACGCGATTCAACGTCGTACGAGGCGTGAGTAGGTTGTCGTTTCCTTGCGTCTGTGTCCCATATACATCGTCAGTGCCTTCTCGACGGCAACCCCTCTCCTCCCACTTACAATGCTCAGATACCGCGAGTACGCCAAGAGCCGCGAGTCGAGCGCCGTCTGCGCCTCGACGATGGCTTCGCTGTACCCATCGAACTTGGTGATCTGCGTGGACGCGTCCAGCGTCGGCAGAAACGGCAGTGTCAGCGGCGCGAGGTCGACTTCAACCCCATCTTCCGGCTCACTGACGAGCTCCGCGGACGCCTCGAGCGCGCCGACGATGGCCAGACTCTCGTCCGAGTCGGCGAGCGAGCGCGTTTCCGACGACTCGCATCCCTCTTCCTCGCGTGGCTTCTCGTGCTTGAGCACGAACACATATTCCTTCTCGCCTTCCATCTTGCACTGGCGCTTCCCACTGTGCTTGCTAATTTCTTCTTCGCGGCCGACGCAAGCGCACGATTGGTCGACTCGGTGGCTATTTCGACCAATCGAGCGCGATCGCCAGACCGTCTCGCGCACCTGACGAGATCTCTTGCGTCCGAGTGAGTCTGGAAGAGGACGATGAGGGCAACGCACGTGAGTTGCTCCTATCCAAGACACGACGGAATGCGAGGTTGCCTTTGTGAGTCAGTTCCCGATCAATGAGATGGTCGAGTTCCCGGGTAGAGAACTTCTCCGTGGTGGAAATGTACTGCGCTCGAGCGTGTCAACATGATCCACGAGGTCGCACGACTGCAATGGACAGCAGTTGCTCCGTGGCTTTCCTTCCGCGATGGATAAAAGATAGCAGGAGGTACAGAGCACAGGTTCTTGTCGAGATACGGCGCCGCAAGAGCCTAATAGGAAGGGGTATGGCCTGCTGGATGGAGTAAAGGATAATGAATTACTGTAGATCACATTGGCGGCACAATCGCACCAGGGATTCGGCGTCCTACAGACGTCGTCTACTTGGAGTACACGGGGACGTACTCGACCACGCCGTGCTTGTTCACGATCGTCTTCTTCACGTTGCGGAGCTGCTTCTTGCTCATGGTCTTGATGCGGTTTGTTCGCGAAATCTACAGACAGAGCCACAGTCAATACGCATTCGCATCGACAGCACCATGCATGCACACGTACCACTTGGACCGATGCCGACTTGAGTTCGTTCTCGGCACGACGCTTCTCGCGTTCCTCGCGGGCGCGCTTCTTCTCCTCCTTCTCGTGCTGGCGACGCGACTTGATCTCATCCTGCAGTGCCTTGAGCTCCTTGGTCTTGGCGCGCTTGGCCAGCTTCGCCTCCCATGTCGTGCTCAGCACCTTGGTGCCCTTGTACTTGGCGGACGAGAATCGCGTCTTCTGCGTCGTCTTCCACACGCGACCACTCACCGGACGGCCGCGCGGGATCTCCTGCTTGTCCGTCTGCTTGGTGGACGTGCTCACGGCTGGCGCCGTGGTCTCCAGCGCCTGCGCGGCGCTCGTGGGCGTGTCTGCTGCCGTTGCCACCATCTCGTACCTCTTGGCTTCCACCGGTTCTCTAAGAGTCACGCTCAAGCCAATCAACAGCTTGGTTACAATTGAAGCAACATAAGAGCAACATTGAAATCGTTAGTGCAACTCACGTTCTGTGGTGGGTAAAACCCCGTGTCATTATTATGGCACTAAACCATACCGTCTCATGCCAAAAAGGCGGTTATAGAAATAATGGACACCAGTGATTTTACAACATGTATGAAGGAATGCAGCCCTTTAACGCGTGAAATGACAGCAATTACTTCTTGATGGCATCGTACTACAATCTTGATTTTATGTGGGGTAATTCAAATCGATATCTGCTTCTCTCTATTGTTTTGCGCATTTCACGCATCTACTGGGGAACAAATGATGCTTGACTTTTGGAGACCGCACAAAAGGAAGTGATACTATAGCATCTCCACCGCTGTTGGGTATCGTCAGTAAAATATCTGGCTTATCACGAAAAGAAAAAAATATTGCCACCATTGGTTTTACTTATGTTGAAAATTCAGCACTGACCCCCTAAGTCAATTCGAAATCCTATCTTTATCAACCCAATCCAAAACATTTAATCACAGTTATGTGAATGTATCTCTTGATCATTTTGCAGCGTCGCTCATAGTCAGTCGACCTATAGGTGTTAAGATATACGCTTGTGAACCAACATGTGTCCGCCCATTTTCGTCAACTTTGGTCCACTTGGCCGCGGCTTTGAATGGGTCGAATTAAGCATGTGTCACTATTTAGAGTTACGTACAGTCCGCGCAAGTGGTTTGTGGAAAAGTGGTTTTTGAAATGTGTCATCCTCAATTTTTGGTTTTTGGACCCCAAAAGACACAGAAATCATCGTTTCGACAAGATCTGTCGATTGCACCATGTTTTGTCATAAAATTCAAAGTGCATCCGAAATGCGACGCATGAATCAGATTTATCAGGCTGATATATTTTTCCGAGTGAATCACAAACGTGTAAGCTTACCCACAGGGCGTGGGAGCAGCCTCCAAGCACGTTAGTTATGTTTATCCTTACGTGTTACATGTTGGAGAAGATGATTAGCACCGATAGATTTTGTTTCTGTCAGATTCGTTGTCACAAGTTTTTGTTAGGGAAAGTATGGAGTTGGTGACTTTCTCCACTGCTGCTCGACAATCGAAGGTCCACTGACAAACAAAAGGTGACTAGTGGTATTAACCCTTTCGCGAATACGCGAATAGAGGGCGTGTAATCGTTCGCATAAGTACGAGTCTTAGACCAATCAGAAAGCATCGATGCTTCTGATTATCCAATAAGAGATTATCTACTTTGACAGGTGAAGACCGGTGATTGGCTAGTTATTGTAAAAGGGAGCAAAGTGCTCCCTTTTACAGCATATTTTTGCGTATACTTTGCGCACCCGCGCAAAAGGGTTAACATAATTGGCTACAACACCAAACAGCGAATTATCTACGATGCACTTCTAGCTTGGACAATAAAAGCCTCTAGACTTTTCACCCTGGCGCTATCCATATGGGAATCAGAAATATATGGATCTTTGTATGGAATCAGACGGGAAGGAGACTCAGTCCACTGATGGATTTTGTGTCACCCTTTTCAAAGGTTTTGTTTGCGGGAAGTCACACTTTTAGTGCACACTAAGCTAACTAAAATTTAGTTATCATTTAATGATAATCAAACCTGTGTGTGTTGTTTGGTGTCAATTTAGTGTGTAGATCATGTCAAAATTTGAACAAACACATGTTGCCCATAGAGCTCCTAATGTTTTTTTACCACCCGAAATAAACGAGGATTAGTGTGTAGAATCCGCAAAACCTATCAATATCCGCTTTAATAAGCCATGGAAACATAACTAACGTGCTTGGAGGCTGCTCCCACGCCCTGAGGGTAAGCTTACACGTTTGTGATTCACTCGGAAAAATATATCAGCCTGATAAATCTGATTCATGCGTCGCATTTCGGATGCACTTTGAATTTTATGACAAAACATGGTGCAATCGACAGATCTTGTCGAAACGATAATTTCTGTGTCTTTTGGGGTCCAAAAATCAAAAATTGAGGATGACACATTTAAAAAAACACTTTTCCACAAACCACTTGCGCGGACTGTGCTTGAAGTAGGACGCGCTCTAGCCAAACTGATGTACATCACACTAATCGATTCGTTCTTCAGAACAGTTACATAGCCCTATACCTATAAAAATAACTCCGGCTAACGCGGGACATGCGCTTGGTGATGAGATTTGGGGCTCCACGTATCTCATTAACATAATCACTTCAAGGAGCTACAAGTTTGGCCGATCGTGATTCAAATGGAAGTGATCACACGCATGCTCTCCAATCGTTGCGACTTTTTTTCCCCGGATTTCACGATTTCCGGTCCATGTCCCGATGTTTATACTTTTCTTCTACTTGACTCGTTGACACGTTGTTAAAACAACAAGTAACAATACAAAACAATTCGACTAGCCACCTTGATTATTCCTTTTTTATTTAAGCATCAACTGCTAATGCTGGGTTTGGAATTCACTGGGAGGTATTTGGATGCGACTTTTTGGCGAATCGGTTTGATGTTCTGTGGTGAGTGTGTGTGCCAAATGAACGAGCGCAAATTGACCCATTTTACTGCCGTTTTTTTTCGCAGCTTTTAGAAAACACTGTAGATTGGGTCAGTTTGCGCCTTTTATGACATCTGTTCGCGAAAAGATTAATCCTTAACCCTTTCGCGGTCAAAGGGAACAATTTGTACCCTTTTACAGTTTTTCCAAAAGTGGGTTGTTCCCCCCCTTCCGAAAGGGAACTTTTGTTCCCTTTTGCAAAACCCGTTAGTTTATATATTGGTTTAGGTTATGTAATTATGGCTGATGTTGGCTGATCTGATATCGAATCAACAAAAGTGGGTGAGAGAGAAGTACCGTGAATTAGTGAAAGGGAACAATTTGTACCCTTTCATCCTTATTGACTTGAGTTGTATACTATAGTTTAATCAAGTCAAAATTCGCGGCTCGCGAAAGGGTTAATTCACGAACGTCAGATTCTCTGACATCCTGATGTTTCTTTGCGTCAGAGGATCCGACATGCGCGATGTGCAAGAACAGAATTTGAACCAAGATTGGACATCTTCATACAAAAGACAGTACAAACGTCAAGGAATTGCGCTATACATAAAGCCTGGGGCTGACACGCTCTTGCGTCTTGGGCTTGCCACCAAGAAAGCTCTGGATGATGCTCAAAAATGCTAGGGACAAAGATGAAAAGCCAAATTGAGATGTGAAAAAAAAAAGAGATGAATTGAGAGTGAAGCGAAAAAATGCAGGATGATAATCGAGTATGCAAGAGGCTGTGGTCTTAGAGACGACAATCACTGCCGCAAGCCGGTGATGGTAAGACACAAAGAGTAACTGAACGACATAGATTGCGCGAGTCATTCCACCTCCAGTCGGATTCGCTCACCATCGGGGAGGTCAACTGACAGTACCACCCACCATTCTTGCTCACACACCCATGCGACCCACAAGATATTTTGTTCTGTCTTCCGGAGTATCCGTCAGATCCATCACCAGCGATCAGTGCATGCAACAGCCAAGATATTTCACCAGCCGAAGGATCAGAAATTCTCGTCGACTGCATCACGAGACAAAGTACCACGTTTGGCCCTTGGGCGACCAGGAGTGCGTCGGGCCGAATCGTGCAAAGTGCAGAGTCCAAGTCAAGCATACACAGCAACGACATTGCTGCGAGGACGTACACACAAACCCATCCGAGACACCAAAGATGTCTTGACGCGCTCAAAGCGCACATTCGGTTACCCTCGTGGATGCAGGGTGAAAGTTGCCTTGGTACATGTCAAAGCTTCGTTCGAAAAGATGCCACGTCGAAATCGGTAGAGCACAGTCCCAATACGCGTCTTCACTCGATTCGGTCTCCAGGAGAGTATCCATCATGATTCTCAAATTGCAAGGCTAACACATCAGGATCCCTGGCTTCACCATGTCTTTTCGTGCTTCGAGAAGAACTATATGCGCGACTCGACAAGTGTCTTCATGGCATGTAAGATTTGACTGTTGGCTCGATAAATCAACTGCTGTACTTCAAAGCTATGATACATGTCCCGTGCTAGCTTGTGCATTTCAGTCAGATCGAGAACTGTAGAGGCATGAGATACGTATGACGTTATGCAATCTCGAATCGACACAAACTTCTCAAAGTGGTTGTGGACGAGATCTTGTAACGTGCGTGTCAGGTGTGGTTCTGGCTGGCCAGTTGAGTCAGTGAAGATTGACTTCCACGACTTGTCCGTCACAAGTTCTTTTCGAATCTTCAGATATGTCTTGATGAGCTTCTCATGGAGTTCAGGGACGACAACCATGAGTGGACCGTTCACGTAGCTGGTCTTATGCTCCTCCAACGTGATGAGCGTGAACCCATCACCGAACGTGATCTTGTTGGCATCGGGATTTGTGTAAACTTGCGGGCGTTGAGGTGGTACACCGAACAAGAGAACAGCAAGGAAATAGCTTACCACTGAACAGTTCAATAAACTCTGGCACCGATGGAAGTTAGAAAAGTATTCAGCTTTAGCCTCAGGATCCGTAGCACGCTTCTTGAGCCTGCCAAGGTGCGAGCTCACGTCTTGTAATGACTCGAGTGTATCACAAAGCGTCTTTGCGCCGAGTACCTCAAGTCGCCAAGTGATAAAGCCCACGATAATTTGTACGTAGTTGTAATGGGCCACAGCCCTTACATGATTGGCTATAAATCAAGACTCGAAGAGAAGAACGGATTGGTTGATAATACGGACAATATCAACCAATAAAGAAGACAAACCAAAGTTCAAAGGGCATGAGAGGAAGCTCATCCCTTTGGTTCAAGGAAGAACACAAGAGAACAAGTTCCGGAGATTCAAGTTGAAGGTTTTGCATGTTGTATATAGGTTTTATAGGAATAAACCCCAGGTTTATTCGTAGGTTTAGCAACGAGTGGCTGCGAGGCCACTTCGTCAGTCAGTTGAGACTTTCCAAGACTTCATTTTAATTCAGTTGCAATTTTGCCTTCTAGTCATCAAGTCTCGCTTCCTCAAGCTCTACAGTGTACGCCGTGTATTTGGGAATCTAGTCCCATTACACCTGGTAGCACTTTGTAGTCCGTCCAACACCAAGCCCAAGTTCAAGTCATGGAAAACCCGTTTGCGCCTGGCGCTAACTCTGAAGCCCAGTCCTCGCATGTGTCTAACACATTGCTCGAGAAGGACGCATTTCCTCGTCTCACGGTGGAGGAATGGCTCGCGTTTGGGCGCATGGCTAAGGTGATCGGTGAAGCCGGCGTTGTGAACATCCTTCGCAACAGCTCACCAGATGACCAGAGGCGCTCCGTGACTGCCTTCCTTCATCAGGAGGTCATGTCAAGTCGAGAACAACAGCGATTAGCAACTCCTGTCACTCAGACAAGAATCGCTCCGTTGAAAATCGACGTCTCGACGTACAAGGGGAGTGACGCGGAGCCTCTACTCCGTTGGTTTGTCGAACTCGATGCCGCGATTCAGGCGCGACAGTTGACCGATGCCCGTCAGCAAGTCACGTTTGCGATGTCCAAGCTGGGTGGTCGCGCGAAAAGTTGGGCCTTTGGTCGACGTCTGTCCGACCCATATTGCTTTTCGACTTACGAGGAGTTCAAGAATGAACTCAAACTCGCGTTTGAACCCCCAAAGTGTGAATTCAGAGCTCGTGCAGAGTTTCTGGATCTGCGTCAGTCCAAGACCGACCTGCACTCGTATGCACAACGTGCCCGATACTTGGTGTCGAGTATCGTGTCAGAGCCGATTGATGTAGCAACGCAGGTTGTTACGTTCATGAAAGGCCTCGACGATGGTCCAATTAAGACCCAGTTATTTCGAGAGTACCCATCAACTCTCGATGAAGCGATCAGTTTGGCTCTCCAAGAGGAATTCAGCTTGAAACAAGCAATCCATCATGCTCTTCCAAGCCGTTCAGGTCCGACTCGTCCAAGTCCAAGTAAACCCGAGCCAATGGATCTCTCTGCGATCCCGTCTAACGCAGTTGAAAGCAATCACCCTCACCGATGCTTCCGCTGTGATAGACCTGGTCATATTGCCAAGAACTGCTATGCTAAGACGGTCTCCCGTCCGCAACAGCAGCGTGCTCGTCCAAACACGTTCCGTGGTCAAACTCAGGGACGAGCACCACAAGCAAAAAACGACAAGGCCCAGTAGGCGCGGGGCGCCCTACTAGCCCTGAGGTCGATCATGCGTTTGCGGTGGAGACGCATGATCCGGGCCCCAAGGTGCAGTGCGCACGCGCAGATTCCACTGGTGAAGTCGTCAGTGTCAACCAGAAGTTAATCACCATTCGAATGAATGTTGATGGAGCTCAAGCTCCGCTCAGTGCCTTGGTTGACACTGGTGCCTCGAATAATTTCGTTCGAGCAAAGGTTGTCCCAGATAGCGCTGTTAAGCTATCTGATGGACGTGAGAAGGTGATCGTGAGGTTGGCAGACGGTTCCACGATCACATTTCCGAAGCAAGTTGTCCGATTGCGGCTTGCATTCGATGGGTTTGAAGGAGAAGACGAGTTTATCCTTCTTGATTTGGATGAGAAGTTTGATATGATTTTGGGAATGCCCTGGCTGGCAAAGTATGAACCAAAAATCAATTGGAAGAAGAAAACAATCGAAGTAAATGGAGCACATGCTGGAGTTAATATGACATCAGTTGATAGTGACTCGGCTGTGTGGATGTACGCGTCTGTGGAGGAAACCCCAGAAAGCGTCAGTGATTCCGCGGTGAGCGATGGCCCCGTATGTTCATACCACACCCCGTCTGATGTCATGCCTACCAGCAAGAAGCGGCGAGAGCGACGAAGACGTTCGTCGATGAAGAAGAGAGAGGCGCACCATCAAGACGCAAAGGCGGATGGAAGAAGTAACTGTGAGAGCAATGTTGCGAGTGAGACCGTTCAACTCATTCACAATGCACCGACGCACTCCAAGACGCACCAGAGCGCGCTTGCCCCTGAACAAGGCAAGCCTGTTGGTGCTATTGCAAGTGTCGAAGGGGATGTATCTGGCCAAGATATCCCAGGCTCTCACCAGGTTTAAAGGATTAATGTGCTGGTCTACGATGACCATGGAGACGTACTTGGAAGTCGTCTCGTATCGGTTGATTCGCCTCCAAGCTCCGCTGAAGAACTGCTAGCCTTACCGCAGATGAGTTACGAGGCACTGCTCCGCAATCTCAAAGAAGGTGAGATTGAACAAATATGTGTGATTGTGTCAACACCAGACACAGAAGACCTGAAGGTCTCCTCAAATTTGGATGAGACAGAGTTGGAAGCCAAGACAAGGATTGAGCGGTTTGAGGCTCAATCGTGGGAATCAATCAAGAGCAATCCGGTTTATCCTCTTGCTCTTGAATTCAATGATATTTTCCCAGACAAGGTGCCAGACGAATTACCCATGGATAGAGGTATTCGTCATGAAATCGATCTCGTTCCGGGCACGAAGTACTGCGTCGCACGGCAGTGGCCGCTATCGAAAGAACAAGTCGAAGCTATTGACAAGTTTTCCGAGATGCGACGGAAGGCTGGACACGTTCGAGAGAGCAAGTCCCCTCATTGCACCCCAACGTTTTGTGTGAAGAAGGCAACAGGAGGTTGGAGAATCGTTCATGCATTTAACAAGCTGAACGATGCAACAATCCCTGCCCAAACACCCGTTCCTCGGAAAGATATGATTCTGAATGGAATGTGTGGTAGTACGAAGTTTACCGCGATCGATTTGTTGGACGGATTCTATCAAATTCGAATGAGAGAAGGAGATATACCTCTTACTGCTGTAAGCACTCCGAGCGGCATGCTTTGGGAATGGTTAGTCATGCCCCAAGGACTGAAAAACGCCCCAGCCACATTCAACAGAATGGTCACGAACATCTTTCGCCCACTTCGCGCCTTCGCACCAAGCTACTTTGACGACATCTTCGTCCACAGCAAGGCGTCTGAAGGCCGAAGTGATCTCGAAAATCATCTTGATCACCTCCGCAAAGCATTTGAAACGATGCGTGAGCACAAGTTGTACGCCAATCTAAAGAAGTGCATTTTTTGTGCCACTGAAATTCCAGTACTTGGTTGCTATGTTGGTATCAATGGAGTTCGAGTCGATCCAGAGAAGGTCAAAGCCATCGACGATTGGCCAGCCCCAAACAATATGAATCAACTTCGGCAATGGCTTGGACTCGCCAATTACCTCCATAAGTACACTCGCAACTATGCGGCGATCGTCCAGCCATTGACTCAACTATTGAAGAAGGATGTCCATTGGCAGTGGAAGCCTGAGCATCAGTCAGCGTCCGAAGCTGTGAAGAAGAGCCTGCGTGAAGCTCCGATTCTTGCGCTGCCGGATCACGCCAAGCCGTTCCACGTCGTATGCGATGCGAGCGATTACGCGATCGGTTGTGCTTTAATGCAGCACGATGACGAAGGTCGTGAGCGTGTTATTGCATATCAGTCAAGACAACTCAAGACGGCTGAACGGAACTACCCAGTTCATGATAAAGAGTTGCTTGCAATGAAGTACGCGCTCGCGAAATTTCGGGTTTACCTCCTGGGTGAGCAATGTTTTGCGATCTACACGGACCACGCTTCACTTCGAACCGCTGTGAAAACACCACACCTGTCCCAACGGATGGCAAGGTGGTTCTCTTTCTTTGCGGAATATAATTTCGTCGTGCATTACAAGCCCGGAAAGACCAATATCCTTGCCGACGCCTTGTCAAGACGACCGGACTATGATTCTCGTGTACATCCAGCAGACCACGCCGATGCCGCATGCATTCGATGTGTCGAGGACATTAATGCCATTGGCATGCATCCAACAGCTTCGCTGCACGACGATATCATCAGAGCATATGATGACGATGAGACATGCAAACAGCTTCTCACATATCTTTTGGATCCAAGTTCTCAAGCCTTGCAAAATCTGCCGTCCAGTTTACGTGCTCGATCTCATCGGTACTACGAAAAGGATCGTCTTCTATACTACACTCTCGATGATGTAGACGAAGGACGAATTGTCATACCTTTGGACAGTGAACTTCGTCACCGGATTCTGTTTGAGTACCATGACACGCCATTCGCGGGTCACCTCGGACGCGAGAAAACGTTTCTCGGTGTCTCTCGTGACTTCTATTGGCCACATATGTACAAGTGGGTCCGTAAATATGTACGAACATGCGAGATATGTCAGCGTGTGAAGCCTTCAGGGTCTAACCAAGCTCCGCTTCGATCACTCTCTGTCCCACGTGACAGTTGGAAGTCGATCAGTATGGACTTTGTGTTTGGCCTTCCACCTGACTCCTCTGGACGAAATGGCATTTTAGCCTTCGTTGACCGCTTTAGCAAGATGGTTCATTTGGCACCAGTGTCCGATACGATCACAGCCGAAGAAACAGCACAGATCTTCATGGATCTTGTATTCCGTCTTCATGGCTTGCCCGACGAATTCGTCTCTGATCGTGACACTCGATTCACATCGAAATTCTGGCGTGCTTTATTCCGATTGTTGGGTACTCGCTTATCCATGTCGACCGCTGCTCATCCGGAGTCAGACGGTCAAACGGAGCGTGTTAACCGTGTAATTGAAGACGTGTTACGAAGTTTTGCCACTTCATTTGCATCTTGGAGTGACCTCCTTCCAATTTTTGAGTTTTCCATCAATAACGCGACGCACACGTCGACTGGACACTCACCATTTTATATCAACTATGGCTTGCACCCTCGCTTGCCAACTCAGCTGACTGGTGGTGTCTCTACTCTGAGTGGGGGAGGGACTTCGAGATCTGTTGTTGGCAGAACCAATAGAAGATCACGACCAAGAAATGAGCCACAACAGCCTCTCCGTCGCTCCTCTCGCATTTCCAGCAGGAACAGTGTTCCAGCTGAGCTCAACGCAGTCGAAACTACACCACTGGAAGCCAATTTCGATGCAATGGATCCAATCGATTCATTAACAAGTCGTGAAAAGGAAAACATCGATGGATTCATTACCAAGCGCCAAGCCATTGTGCAATATGTTCGCGATGCAATCGCACATGCGCAAGACCAACAGAAGGAACAAGCGGATAAACATGGACGGAAGAACGCCAATAGTTACAAGATAAACGATCTTGTATTACTAAGCACGGCAAATCTTCCTGATCATGCGGTATCCAATCTTGGGAGTAGTAAGTTGCTTCCAAGATACATTGGTCCATTCAAAGTGTTAAAATGCAAAGGAGATGCCTACACACTTGATATTCCTTCTGCAATGCGCTTGCACCCGATCTTTTACGTGGGTAGGCTTAAGCGATACCTCGCAAGTGGATCAGCTGATCCTACTGAACCCGTCGAATCTTCTCCACAAGTTCACGAAGACCATCAAGACCATCCCGAAGGGTACTCAACTCGTGATTCTGAGTCCCTTAATCAGCGCGAAGTACTTGCAGGACGTCATACGCCTGCTCCTGGAGCTTCTCAAACTCACCATGACGAGTCTGGAGTCGTCCCAGCAAGCTCCCACACTCGCTGGCAGACTCCTCAAAGCGCTCGTATTGACGGCGAACACGGAGTTGAGAATTCTCAGTCTCAGCAAAGCGCTCTTCAATCGAATCAAGGCGTTCACTCATTTGCTGAAGCGCCGAGGAATTCTCTTCGACCGCCTCGTATAGAGCGGCAAAGTTCGTCTCAAGATTCTCGAACCGATCAACAAACTTCTTCTCAATCTTCTCCTCGACCGTCTTCTCGAGCTGATCAACAAGGGTTTCAATATCGGAGAATCGATGACGGAAGAAGCTCTTCCAGCGCCAGAGTCTCTCCACGGTTTTATCGGACCCCTCCGCCACCGCTGATTGACTCGGCTGGTGAAACTCGCTGGATTGTTGAGTCAATTGTTGATCATCAGGGCCGGAGTCCGAGTCGCTCGGGTCGCCACTCAAATCAAGCACAACCGGCGCAGCGGTATTATCGGGTCCGCTGGCGCGGCTTCCCTCCGAGCTCGGACACTTGGGAGCCGAGGGACCGCTTGATGTTCGATGTCGCTGATGTCGTTCGGGACTATGAGGCATCGCTCTAGCCCGATCGTCCTCACGACGACGCAAAGCAGCTCGATAATTATCGGCTACTTGACCAAGCCTTCCATGAAGCTCCTTTTTGCAAAGTCTCTTCACTTCTTCCTTTTGGCCTCTTGATAAGTCACTGTATCGACAATCGCAATGTCGACAGGCTTCTTCTTCACCGAGAACCAAGCAGACTTGGTTGCTTTCAAAGCATTCGCGATGAACAGCCTCACGAAGCATACCCAAATTAGGATCACTCCTTTTGGTTTTCTTAAGAATGGAATCCATTCGTCCCTCATTCTCGAGCTTGACGAAGGTATTCCACGACTGCTGTCTTACACGGAATGACTGCGAAGGATCATCACGATCCTTGCGCTTTCGCCACACATGAAATCGCTCGCGATAGTATGAGCGGTCTCCTTTGGGATTCTTAATCCCGGAGACATCATACAAATCGCCGGTCTTGACCTTCTTCAGCGAGGGTCCATCACCGAAGTGATTACCTTTGCGCTTGGCTTGATGTCTTCCTCGCTCCATGACGAATTCTCGAATGAAGGGCTTGGTCCATACGTCTCTCCACCTAGAGCGACGGGACATTCTAGTTCCTCATCGAGTGGCCAGCAGCAGTTGATGTGAAAACATATGGTTCACCAGCTGGGTTTTCCAAGAAAATACCAATGGATGTTAAAGCCTGGCATACCCCTCATGAGAATAATCCCATGATTCCAAGACACGAAGACATGTTTAACCATCTGGCTATTAACCCATACGGAACCTTGCCACAGGGTATAGAAATGCCAGTCAGGATCATGTGGTGCATGGCTTGAAGTATGCCCCCCATTCGGAGTAACGACGAACACTTGGCATGTTGTTGGAAAATTCCCAACTGACCTCTTTCCGTCACCAAGTTCCGAAACTCATCTGGTTTTGTGTACGCTCCCACCTTGTTCTAGAATTTTCTGAACCAGAAGCGAGAATTTCACAAACCAGAAGTCACAAAGGTGGGGTAATTCACAAAGAGTTGAAGAGATTCAGTGAATTGAGACAACTCACGGTGAATCGCACTTTAAGGGGAGGGTGATGTAATGGGCCACAGCCCTTACATGATTGGCTATAAATCAAGACTCGAAGAGAAGAACGGATTGGTTGATAATACGGACAATATCAACCAATAAAGAAGACAAACCAAAGTTCAAAGGGCATGAGAGGAAGCTCATCCCTTTGGTTCAAGGAAGAACACAAGAGAACAAGTTCCGGAGATTCAAGTTGAAGGTTTTGCATGTTGTATATAGGTTTTATAGGAATAAACCCCAGGTTTATTCGTAGGTTTAGCAACGAGTGGCTGCGAGGCCACTTCGTCAGTCAGTTGAGACTTTCCAAGACTTCATTTTAATTCAGTTGCAATTTTGCCTTCTAGTCATCAAGTCTCGCTTCCTCAAGCTCTACAGTGTACGCCGTGTATTTGGGAATCTAGTCCCATTACACCTGGTAGCACTTTGTAGTCCGTCCAACACCAAGCCCAAGTTCAAGTCATGGAAAACCCGTTTGCGCCTGGCGCTAACTCTGAAGCCCAGTCCTCGCATGTGTCTAACACATTGCTCGAGAAGGACGCATTTCCTCGTCTCACGGTGGAGGAATGGCTCGCGTTTGGGCGCATGGCTAAGGTGATCGGTGAAGCCGGCGTTGTGAACATCCTTCGCAACAGCTCACCAGATGACCAGAGGCGCTCCGTGACTGCCTTCCTTCATCAGGAGGTCATGTCAAGTCGAGAACAACAGCGATTAGCAACTCCTGTCACTCAGACAAGAATCGCTCCGTTGAAAATCGACGTCTCGACGTACAAGGGGAGTGACGCGGAGCCTCTACTCCGTTGGTTTGTCGAACTCGATGCCGCGATTCAGGCGCGACAGTTGACCGATGCCCGTCAGCAAGTCACGTTTGCGATGTCCAAGCTGGGTGGTCGCGCGAAAAGTTGGGCCTTTGGTCGACGTCTGTCCGACCCATATTGCTTTTCGACTTACGAGGAGTTCAAGAATGAACTCAAACTCGCGTTTGAACCCCCAAAGTGTGAATTCAGAGCTCGTGCAGAGTTTCTGGATCTGCGTCAGTCCAAGACCGACCTGCACTCGTATGCACAACGTGCCCGATACTTGGTGTCGAGTATCGTGTCAGAGCCGATTGATGTAGCAACGCAGGTTGTTACGTTCATGAAAGGCCTCGACGATGGTCCAATTAAGACCCAGTTATTTCGAGAGTACCCATCAACTCTCGATGAAGCGATCAGTTTGGCTCTCCAAGAGGAATTCAGCTTGAAACAAGCAATCCATCATGCTCTTCCAAGCCGTTCAGGTCCGACTCGTCCAAGTCCAAGTAAACCCGAGCCAATGGATCTCTCTGCGATCCCGTCTAACGCAGTTGAAAGCAATCACCCTCACCGATGCTTCCGCTGTGATAGACCTGGTCATATTGCCAAGAACTGCTATGCTAAGACGGTCTCCCGTCCGCAACAGCAGCGTGCTCGTCCAAACACGTTCCGTGGTCAAACTCAGGGACGAGCACCACAAGCAAAAAACGACAAGGCCCAGTAGGCGCGGGGCGCCCTACTAGCCCTGAGGTCGATCATGCGTTTGCGGTGGAGACGCATGATCCGGGCCCCAAGGTGCAGTGCGCACGCGCAGATTCCACTGGTGAAGTCGTCAGTGTCAACCAGAAGTTAATCACCATTCGAATGAATGTTGATGGAGCTCAAGCTCCGCTCAGTGCCTTGGTTGACACTGGTGCCTCGAATAATTTCGTTCGAGCAAAGGTTGTCCCAGATAGCGCTGTTAAGCTATCTGATGGACGTGAGAAGGTGATCGTGAGGTTGGCAGACGGTTCCACGATCACATTTCCGAAGCAAGTTGTCCGATTGCGGCTTGCATTCGATGGGTTTGAAGGAGAAGACGAGTTTATCCTTCTTGATTTGGATGAGAAGTTTGATATGATTTTGGGAATGCCCTGGCTGGCAAAGTATGAACCAAAAATCAATTGGAAGAAGAAAACAATCGAAGTAAATGGAGCACATGCTGGAGTTAATATGACATCAGTTGATAGTGACTCGGCTGTGTGGATGTACGCGTCTGTGGAGGAAACCCCAGAAAGCGTCAGTGATTCCGCGGTGAGCGATGGCCCCGTATGTTCATACCACACCCCGTCTGATGTCATGCCTACCAGCAAGAAGCGGCGAGAGCGACGAAGACGTTCGTCGATGAAGAAGAGAGAGGCGCACCATCAAGACGCAAAGGCGGATGGAAGAAGTAACTGTGAGAGCAATGTTGCGAGTGAGACCGTTCAACTCATTCACAATGCACCGACGCACTCCAAGACGCACCAGAGCGCGCTTGCCCCTGAACAAGGCAAGCCTGTTGGTGCTATTGCAAGTGTCGAAGGGGATGTATCTGGCCAAGATATCCCAGGCTCTCACCAGGTTTAAAGGATTAATGTGCTGGTCTACGATGACCATGGAGACGTACTTGGAAGTCGTCTCGTATCGGTTGATTCGCCTCCAAGCTCCGCTGAAGAACTGCTAGCCTTACCGCAGATGAGTTACGAGGCACTGCTCCGCAATCTCAAAGAAGGTGAGATTGAACAAATATGTGTGATTGTGTCAACACCAGACACAGAAGACCTGAAGGTCTCCTCAAATTTGGATGAGACAGAGTTGGAAGCCAAGACAAGGATTGAGCGGTTTGAGGCTCAATCGTGGGAATCAATCAAGAGCAATCCGGTTTATCCTCTTGCTCTTGAATTCAATGATATTTTCCCAGACAAGGTGCCAGACGAATTACCCATGGATAGAGGTATTCGTCATGAAATCGATCTCGTTCCGGGCACGAAGTACTGCGTCGCACGGCAGTGGCCGCTATCGAAAGAACAAGTCGAAGCTATTGACAAGTTTTCCGAGATGCGACGGAAGGCTGGACACGTTCGAGAGAGCAAGTCCCCTCATTGCACCCCAACGTTTTGTGTGAAGAAGGCAACAGGAGGTTGGAGAATCGTTCATGCATTTAACAAGCTGAACGATGCAACAATCCCTGCCCAAACACCCGTTCCTCGGAAAGATATGATTCTGAATGGAATGTGTGGTAGTACGAAGTTTACCGCGATCGATTTGTTGGACGGATTCTATCAAATTCGAATGAGAGAAGGAGATATACCTCTTACTGCTGTAAGCACTCCGAGCGGCATGCTTTGGGAATGGTTAGTCATGCCCCAAGGACTGAAAAACGCCCCAGCCACATTCAACAGAATGGTCACGAACATCTTTCGCCCACTTCGCGCCTTCGCACCAAGCTACTTTGACGACATCTTCGTCCACAGCAAGGCGTCTGAAGGCCGAAGTGATCTCGAAAATCATCTTGATCACCTCCGCAAAGCATTTGAAACGATGCGTGAGCACAAGTTGTACGCCAATCTAAAGAAGTGCATTTTTTGTGCCACTGAAATTCCAGTACTTGGTTGCTATGTTGGTATCAATGGAGTTCGAGTCGATCCAGAGAAGGTCAAAGCCATCGACGATTGGCCAGCCCCAAACAATATGAATCAACTTCGGCAATGGCTTGGACTCGCCAATTACCTCCATAAGTACACTCGCAACTATGCGGCGATCGTCCAGCCATTGACTCAACTATTGAAGAAGGATGTCCATTGGCAGTGGAAGCCTGAGCATCAGTCAGCGTCCGAAGCTGTGAAGAAGAGCCTGCGTGAAGCTCCGATTCTTGCGCTGCCGGATCACGCCAAGCCGTTCCACGTCGTATGCGATGCGAGCGATTACGCGATCGGTTGTGCTTTAATGCAGCACGATGACGAAGGTCGTGAGCGTGTTATTGCATATCAGTCAAGACAACTCAAGACGGCTGAACGGAACTACCCAGTTCATGATAAAGAGTTGCTTGCAATGAAGTACGCGCTCGCGAAATTTCGGGTTTACCTCCTGGGTGAGCAATGTTTTGCGATCTACACGGACCACGCTTCACTTCGAACCGCTGTGAAAACACCACACCTGTCCCAACGGATGGCAAGGTGGTTCTCTTTCTTTGCGGAATATAATTTCGTCGTGCATTACAAGCCCGGAAAGACCAATATCCTTGCCGACGCCTTGTCAAGACGACCGGACTATGATTCTCGTGTACATCCAGCAGACCACGCCGATGCCGCATGCATTCGATGTGTCGAGGACATTAATGCCATTGGCATGCATCCAACAGCTTCGCTGCACGACGATATCATCAGAGCATATGATGACGATGAGACATGCAAACAGCTTCTCACATATCTTTTGGATCCAAGTTCTCAAGCCTTGCAAAATCTGCCGTCCAGTTTACGTGCTCGATCTCATCGGTACTACGAAAAGGATCGTCTTCTATACTACACTCTCGATGATGTAGACGAAGGACGAATTGTCATACCTTTGGACAGTGAACTTCGTCACCGGATTCTGTTTGAGTACCATGACACGCCATTCGCGGGTCACCTCGGACGCGAGAAAACGTTTCTCGGTGTCTCTCGTGACTTCTATTGGCCACATATGTACAAGTGGGTCCGTAAATATGTACGAACATGCGAGATATGTCAGCGTGTGAAGCCTTCAGGGTCTAACCAAGCTCCGCTTCGATCACTCTCTGTCCCACGTGACAGTTGGAAGTCGATCAGTATGGACTTTGTGTTTGGCCTTCCACCTGACTCCTCTGGACGAAATGGCATTTTAGCCTTCGTTGACCGCTTTAGCAAGATGGTTCATTTGGCACCAGTGTCCGATACGATCACAGCCGAAGAAACAGCACAGATCTTCATGGATCTTGTATTCCGTCTTCATGGCTTGCCCGACGAATTCGTCTCTGATCGTGACACTCGATTCACATCGAAATTCTGGCGTGCTTTATTCCGATTGTTGGGTACTCGCTTATCCATGTCGACCGCTGCTCATCCGGAGTCAGACGGTCAAACGGAGCGTGTTAACCGTGTAATTGAAGACGTGTTACGAAGTTTTGCCACTTCATTTGCATCTTGGAGTGACCTCCTTCCAATTTTTGAGTTTTCCATCAATAACGCGACGCACACGTCGACTGGACACTCACCATTTTATATCAACTATGGCTTGCACCCTCGCTTGCCAACTCAGCTGACTGGTGGTGTCTCTACTCTGAGTGGGGGAGGGACTTCGAGATCTGTTGTTGGCAGAACCAATAGAAGATCACGACCAAGAAATGAGCCACAACAGCCTCTCCGTCGCTCCTCTCGCATTTCCAGCAGGAACAGTGTTCCAGCTGAGCTCAACGCAGTCGAAACTACACCACTGGAAGCCAATTTCGATGCAATGGATCCAATCGATTCATTAACAAGTCGTGAAAAGGAAAACATCGATGGATTCATTACCAAGCGCCAAGCCATTGTGCAATATGTTCGCGATGCAATCGCACATGCGCAAGACCAACAGAAGGAACAAGCGGATAAACATGGACGGAAGAACGCCAATAGTTACAAGATAAACGATCTTGTATTACTAAGCACGGCAAATCTTCCTGATCATGCGGTATCCAATCTTGGGAGTAGTAAGTTGCTTCCAAGATACATTGGTCCATTCAAAGTGTTAAAATGCAAAGGAGATGCCTACACACTTGATATTCCTTCTGCAATGCGCTTGCACCCGATCTTTTACGTGGGTAGGCTTAAGCGATACCTCGCAAGTGGATCAGCTGATCCTACTGAACCCGTCGAATCTTCTCCACAAGTTCACGAAGACCATCAAGACCATCCCGAAGGGTACTCAACTCGTGATTCTGAGTCCCTTAATCAGCGCGAAGTACTTGCAGGACGTCATACGCCTGCTCCTGGAGCTTCTCAAACTCACCATGACGAGTCTGGAGTCGTCCCAGCAAGCTCCCACACTCGCTGGCAGACTCCTCAAAGCGCTCGTATTGACGGCGAACACGGAGTTGAGAATTCTCAGTCTCAGCAAAGCGCTCTTCAATCGAATCAAGGCGTTCACTCATTTGCTGAAGCGCCGAGGAATTCTCTTCGACCGCCTCGTATAGAGCGGCAAAGTTCGTCTCAAGATTCTCGAACCGATCAACAAACTTCTTCTCAATCTTCTCCTCGACCGTCTTCTCGAGCTGATCAACAAGGGTTTCAATATCGGAGAATCGATGACGAAGAAGCTCTTCCAGCGCCAGAGTCTCTCCACGGTTTTATCGGACCCCTCCGCCACCGCTGATTGACTCGGCTGGTGAAACTCGCTGGATTGTTGAGTCAATTGTTGATCATCAGGGCCGGAGTCCGAGTCGCTCGGGTCGCCACTCAAATCAAGCACAACCGGCGCAGCGGTATTATCGGGTCCGCTGGCGCGGCTTCCCTCCGAGCTCGGACACTTGGGAGCCGAGGGACCGCTTGATGTTCGATGTCGCTGATGTCGTTCGGGACTATGAGGCATCGCTCTAGCCCGATCGTCCTCACGACGACGCAAAGCAGCTCGATAATTATCGGCTACTTGACCAAGCCTTCCATGAAGCTCCTTTTTGCAAAGTCTCTTCACTTCTTCCTTTTGGCCTCTTGATAAGTCACTGTATCGACAATCGCAATGTCGACAGGCTTCTTCTTCACCGAGAACCAAGCAGACTTGGTTGCTTTCAAAGCATTCGCGATGAACAGCCTCACGAAGCATACCCAAATTAGGATCACTCCTTTTGGTTTTCTTAAGAATGGAATCCATTCGTCCCTCATTCTCGAGCTTGACGAAGGTATTCCACGACTGCTGTCTTACACGGAATGACTGCGAAGGATCATCACGATCCTTGCGCTTTCGCCACACATGAAATCGCTCGCGA
Source organism: Pythium oligandrum (assembly GCA_020085045.1). NCBI lineage: Eukaryota > Oomycota > Peronosporomycetes > Pythiales > Pythiaceae > Pythium > Pythium oligandrum. Next base: position 725,680 of record JAHRIK010000002.1, read on the forward strand.
TAGTATGAGCGGTCTCCTTTGGGATTCTTAATCCCGGAGACATCATACAAATCGCCGGTCTTGACCTTCTTCAGCGAGGGTCCATCACCGAAGTGATTACCTTTGCGCTTGGCTTGATGTCTTCCTCGCTCCATGACGAATTCTCGAATGAAGGGCTTGGTCCCATACGTCTCTCCACCTAGAGCGACGGGACATTCTAGTTCCTCATCGAGTGGCCAGCAGCAGTTGATGTGAAAACATATGGTTCACCAGCTGGGTTTTCCAAGAAAATACCAATGGATGTTAAAGCCTGGCATACCCCTCATGAGAATAATCCCATGATTCCAAGACACGAAGACATGTTTAACCATCTGGCTATTAACCCATACGGAACCTTGCCACAGGGTATAGAAATGCCAGTCAGGATCATGTGGTGCATGGCTTGAAGTATGCCCCCCATTCGGAGTAACGACGAACACTTGGCATGTTGTTGGAAAATTCCCAACTGACCTCTTTCCGTCACCAAGTTCCGAAACTCATCTGGTTTTGTGTACGCTCCCACCTTGTTCTAGAATTTTCTGAACCAGAAGCGAGAATTTCACAAACCAGAAGTCACAAAGGTGGGGTAATTCACAAAGAGTTGAAGAGATTCAGTGAATTGAGACAACTCACGGTGAATCGCACTTTAAGGGGAGGGTGATGTAATGGGCCACAGCCCTTACATGATTGGCTATAAATCAAGACTCGAAGAGAAGAACGGATTGGTTGATAATACGGACAATATCAACCAATAAAGAAGACAAACCAAAGTTCAAAGGGCATGAGAGGAAGCTCATCCCTTTGGTTCAAGGAAGAACACAAGAGAACAAGTTCCGGAGATTCAAGTTGAAGGTTTTGCATGTTGTATATAGGTTTTATAGGAATAAACCCCAGGTTTATTCGTAGGTTTAGCAACGAGTGGCTGCGAGGCCACTTCGTCAGTCAGTTGAGACTTTCCAAGACTTCATTTTAATTCAGTTGCAATTTTGCCTTCTAGTCATCAAGTCTCGCTTCCTCAAGCTCTACAGTGTACGCCGTGTATTTGGGAATCTAGTCCCATTACACCTGGTAGCACTTTGTAGTCCGTCCAACACCAAGCCCAAGTTCAAGTCATGGAAAACCCGTTTGCGCCTGGCGCTAACTCTGAAGCCCAGTCCTCGCATGTGTCTAACACATTGCTCGAGAAGGACGCATTTCCTCGTCTCACGGTGGAGGAATGGCTCGCGTTTGGGCGCATGGCTAAGGTGATCGGTGAAGCCGGCGTTGTGAACATCCTTCGCAACAGCTCACCAGATGACCAGAGGCGCTCCGTGACTGCCTTCCTTCATCAGGAGGTCATGTCAAGTCGAGAACAACAGCGATTAGCAACTCCTGTCACTCAGACAAGAATCGCTCCGTTGAAAATCGACGTCTCGACGTACAAGGGGAGTGACGCGGAGCCTCTACTCCGTTGGTTTGTCGAACTCGATGCCGCGATTCAGGCGCGACAGTTGACCGATGCCCGTCAGCAAGTCACGTTTGCGATGTCCAAGCTGGGTGGTCGCGCGAAAAGTTGGGCCTTTGGTCGACGTCTGTCCGACCCATATTGCTTTTCGACTTACGAGGAGTTCAAGAATGAACTCAAACTCGCGTTTGAACCCCAAAGTGTGAATTCAGAGCTCGTGCAGAGTTTCTGGATCTGCGTCAGTCCAAGACCGACCTGCACTCGTATGCACAACGTGCCCGATACTTGGTGTCGAGTATCGTGTCAGAGCCGATTGATGTAGCAACGCAGGTTGTTACGTTCATGAAAGGCCTCGACGATGGTCCAATTAAGACCCAGTTATTTCGAGAGTACCCATCAACTCTCGATGAAGCGATCAGTTTGGCTCTCCAAGAGGAATTCAGCTTGAAACAAGCAATCCATCATGCTCTTCCAAGCCGTTCAGGTCCGACTCGTCCAAGTCCAAGTAAACCCGAGCCAATGGATCTCTCTGCGATCCCGTCTAACGCAGTTGAAAGCAATCACCCTCACCGATGCTTCCGCTGTGATAGACCTGGTCATATTGCCAAGAACTGCTATGCTAAGACGGTCTCCCGTCCGCAACAGCAGCGTGCTCGTCCAAACACGTTCCGTGGTCAAACTCAGGGACGAGCACCACAAGCAAAAAACGACAAGGCCCAGTAGGCGCGGGGCGCCCTACTAGCCCTGAGGTCGATCATGCGTTTGCGGTGGAGACGCATGATCCGGGCCCCAAGGTGCAGTGCGCACGCGCAGATTCCACTGGTGAAGTCGTCAGTGTCAACCAGAAGTTAATCACCATTCGAATGAATGTTGATGGAGCTCAAGCTCCGCTCAGTGCCTTGGTTGACACTGGTGCCTCGAATAATTTCGTTCGAGCAAAGGTTGTCCCAGATAGCGCTGTTAAGCTATCTGATGGACGTGAGAAGGTGATCGTGAGGTTGGCAGACGGTTCCACGATCACATTTCCGAAGCAAGTTGTCCGATTGCGGCTTGCATTCGATGGGTTTGAAGGAGAAGACGAGTTTATCCTTCTTGATTTGGATGAGAAGTTTGATATGATTTTGGGAATGCCCTGGCTGGCAAAGTATGAACCAAAAATCAATTGGAAGAAGAAAACAATCGAAGTAAATGGAGCACATGCTGGAGTTAATATGACATCAGTTGATAGTGACTCGGCTGTGTGGATGTACGCGTCTGTGGAGGAAACCCCAGAAAGCGTCAGTGATTCCGCGGTGAGCGATGGCCCCGTATGTTCATACCACACCCCGTCTGATGTCATGCCTACCAGCAAGAAGCGGCGAGAGCGACGAAGACGTTCGTCGATGAAGAAGAGAGAGGCGCACCATCAAGACGCAAAGGCGGATGGAAGAAGTAACTGTGAGAGCAATGTTGCGAGTGAGACCGTTCAACTCATTCACAATGCACCGACGCACTCCAAGACGCACCAGAGCGCGCTTGCCCCTGAACAAGGCAAGCCTGTTGGTGCTATTGCAAGTGTCGAAGGGGATGTATCTGGCCAAGATATCCCAGGCTCTCACCAGGTTTAAAGGATTAATGTGCTGGTCTACGATGACCATGGAGACGTACTTGGAAGTCGTCTCGTATCGGTTGATTCGCCTCCAAGCTCCGCTGAAGAACTGCTAGCCTTACCGCAGATGAGTTACGAGGCACTGCTCCGCAATCTCAAAGAAGGTGAGATTGAACAAATATGTGTGATTGTGTCAACACCAGACACAGAAGACCTGAAGGTCTCCTCAAATTTGGATGAGACAGAGTTGGAAGCCAAGACAAGGATTGAGCGGTTTGAGGCTCAATCGTGGGAATCAATCAAGAGCAATCCGGTTTATCCTCTTGCTCTTGAATTCAATGATATTTTCCCAGACAAGGTGCCAGACGAATTACCCATGGATAGAGGTATTCGTCATGAAATCGATCTCGTTCCGGGCACGAAGTACTGCGTCGCACGGCAGTGGCCGCTATCGAAAGAACAAGTCGAAGCTATTGACAAGTTTTCCGAGATGCGACGGAAGGCTGGACACGTTCGAGAGAGCAAGTCCCCTCATTGCACCCCAACGTTTTGTGTGAAGAAGGCAACAGGAGGTTGGAGAATCGTTCATGCATTTAACAAGCTGAACGATGCAACAATCCCTGCCCAAACACCCGTTCCTCGGAAAGATATGATTCTGAATGGAATGTGTGGTAGTACGAAGTTTACCGCGATCGATTTGTTGGACGGATTCTATCAAATTCGAATGAGAGAAGGAGATATACCTCTTACTGCTGTAAGCACTCCGAGCGGCATGCTTTGGGAATGGTTAGTCATGCCCCAAGGACTGAAAAACGCCCCAGCCACATTCAACAGAATGGTCACGAACATCTTTCGCCCACTTCGCGCCTTCGCACCAAGCTACTTTGACGACATCTTCGTCCACAGCAAGGCGTCTGAAGGCCGAAGTGATCTCGAAAATCATCTTGATCACCTCCGCAAAGCATTTGAAACGATGCGTGAGCACAAGTTGTACGCCAATCTAAAGAAGTGCATTTTTTGTGCCACTGAAATTCCAGTACTTGGTTGCTATGTTGGTATCAATGGAGTTCGAGTCGATCCAGAGAAGGTCAAAGCCATCGACGATTGGCCAGCCCCAAACAATATGAATCAACTTCGGCAATGGCTTGGACTCGCCAATTACCTCCATAAGTACACTCGCAACTATGCGGCGATCGTCCAGCCATTGACTCAACTATTGAAGAAGGATGTCCATTGGCAGTGGAAGCCTGAGCATCAGTCAGCGTCCGAAGCTGTGAAGAAGAGCCTGCGTGAAGCTCCGATTCTTGCGCTGCCGGATCACGCCAAGCCGTTCCACGTCGTATGCGATGCGAGCGATTACGCGATCGGTTGTGCTTTAATGCAGCACGATGACGAAGGTCGTGAGCGTGTTATTGCATATCAGTCAAGACAACTCAAGACGGCTGAACGGAACTACCCAGTTCATGATAAAGAGTTGCTTGCAATGAAGTACGCGCTCGCGAAATTTCGGGTTTACCTCCTGGGTGAGCAATGTTTTGCGATCTACACGGACCACGCTTCACTTCGAACCGCTGTGAAAACACCACACCTGTCCCAACGGATGGCAAGGTGGTTCTCTTTCTTTGCGGAATATAATTTCGTCGTGCATTACAAGCCCGGAAAGACCAATATCCTTGCCGACGCCTTGTCAAGACGACCGGACTATGATTCTCGTGTACATCCAGCAGACCACGCCGATGCCGCATGCATTCGATGTGTCGAGGACATTAATGCCATTGGCATGCATCCAACAGCTTCGCTGCACGACGATATCATCAGAGCATATGATGACGATGAGACATGCAAACAGCTTCTCACATATCTTTTGGATCCAAGTTCTCAAGCCTTGCAAAATCTGCCGTCCAGTTTACGTGCTCGATCTCATCGGTACTACGAAAAGGATCGTCTTCTATACTACACTCTCGATGATGTAGACGAAGGACGAATTGTCATACCTTTGGACAGTGAACTTCGTCACCGGATTCTGTTTGAGTACCATGACACGCCATTCGCGGGTCACCTCGGACGCGAGAAAACGTTTCTCGGTGTCTCTCGTGACTTCTATTGGCCACATATGTACAAGTGGGTCCGTAAATATGTACGAACATGCGAGATATGTCAGCGTGTGAAGCCTTCAGGGTCTAACCAAGCTCCGCTTCGATCACTCTCTGTCCCACGTGACAGTTGGAAGTCGATCAGTATGGACTTTGTGTTTGGCCTTCCACCTGACTCCTCTGGACGAAATGGCATTTTAGCCTTCGTTGACCGCTTTAGCAAGATGGTTCATTTGGCACCAGTGTCCGATACGATCACAGCCGAAGAAACAGCACAGATCTTCATGGATCTTGTATTCCGTCTTCATGGCTTGCCCGACGAATTCGTCTCTGATCGTGACACTCGATTCACATCGAAATTCTGGCGTGCTTTATTCCGATTGTTGGGTACTCGCTTATCCATGTCGACCGCTGCTCATCCGGAGTCAGACGGTCAAACGGAGCGTGTTAACCGTGTAATTGAAGACGTGTTACGAAGTTTTGCCACTTCATTTGCATCTTGGAGTGACCTCCTTCCAATTTTTGAGTTTTCCATCAATAACGCGACGCACACGTCGACTGGACACTCACCATTTTATATCAACTATGGCTTGCACCCTCGCTTGCCAACTCAGCTGACTGGTGGTGTCTCTACTCTGAGTGGGGGAGGGACTTCGAGATCTGTTGTTGGCAGAACCAATAGAAGATCACGACCAAGAAATGAGCCACAACAGCCTCTCCGTCGCTCCTCTCGCATTTCCAGCAGGAACAGTGTTCCAGCTGAGCTCAACGCAGTCGAAACTACACCACTGGAAGCCAATTTCGATGCAATGGATCCAATCGATTCATTAACAAGTCGTGAAAAGGAAAACATCGATGGATTCATTACCAAGCGCCAAGCCATTGTGCAATATGTTCGCGATGCAATCGCACATGCGCAAGACCAACAGAAGGAACAAGCGGATAAACATGGACGGAAGAACGCCAATAGTTACAAGATAAACGATCTTGTATTACTAAGCACGGCAAATCTTCCTGATCATGCGGTATCCAATCTTGGGAGTAGTAAGTTGCTTCCAAGATACATTGGTCCATTCAAAGTGTTAAAATGCAAAGGAGATGCCTACACACTTGATATTCCTTCTGCAATGCGCTTGCACCCGATCTTTTACGTGGGTAGGCTTAAGCGATACCTCGCAAGTGGATCAGCTGATCCTACTGAACCCGTCGAATCTTCTCCACAAGTTCACGAAGACCATCAAGACCATCCCGAAGGGTACTCAACTCGTGATTCTGAGTCCCTTAATCAGCGCGAAGTACTTGCAGGACGTCATACGCCTGCTCCTGGAGCTTCTCAAACTCACCATGACGAGTCTGGAGTCGTCCCAGCAAGCTCCCACACTCGCTGGCAGACTCCTCAAAGCGCTCGTATTGACGGCGAACACGGAGTTGAGAATTCTCAGTCTCAGCAAAGCGCTCTTCAATCGAATCAAGGCGTTCACTCATTTGCTGAAGCGCCGAGGAATTCTCTTCGACCGCCTCGTATAGAGCGGCAAAGTTCGTCTCAAGATTCTCGAACCGATCAACAAACTTCTTCTCAATCTTCTCCTCGACCGTCTTCTCGAGCTGATCAACAAGGGTTTCAATATCGGAGAATCGATGACGGAAGAAGCTCTTCCAGCGCCAGAGTCTCTCCACGGTTTTATCGGACCCCTCCGCCACCGCTGATTGACTCGGCTGGTGAAACTCGCTGGATTGTTGAGTCAATTGTTGATCATCAGGACCGGAGTCCGAGTCGCTCGGGTCGCCACTCAAATCAAGCACAACCGGCGCAGCGGTATTATCGGGTCCGCTGGCGCGGCTTCCCTCCGAGCTCGGACACTTGGGAGCCGAGGGACCGCTTGATGTTCGATGTCGCTGATGTCGTTCGGGACTATGAGGCATCGCTCTAGCCCGATCGTCCTCACGACGACGCAAAGCAGCTCGATAATTATCGGCTACTTGACCAAGCCTTCCATGAAGCTCCTTTTTGCAAAGTCTCTTCACTTCTTCCTTTTGGCCTCTTGATAAGTCACTGTATCGACAATCGCAATGTCGACAGGCTTCTTCTTCACCGAGAACCAAGCAGACTTGGTTGCTTTCAAAGCATTCGCGATGAACAGCCTCACGAAGCATACCCAAATTAGGATCACTCCTTTTGGTTTTCTTAAGAATGGAATCCATTCGTCCCTCATTCTCGAGCTTGACGAAGGTATTCCACGACTGCTGTCTTACACGGAATGACTGCGAAGGATCATCACGATCCTTGCGCTTTCGCCACACATGAAATCGCTCGCGATAGTATGAGCGGTCTCCTTTGGGATTCTTAATCCCGGAGACATCATACAAATCGCCGGTCTTGACCTTCTTCAGCGAGGGTCCATCACCGAAGTGATTACCTTTGCGCTTGGCTTGATGTCTTCCTCGCTCCATGACGAATTCTCGAATGAAGGGCTTGGTCCCATACGTCTCTCCACCTAGAGCGACGGGACATTCTAGTTCCTCATCGAGTGGCCAGCAGCAGTTGATGTGAAAACATATGGTTCACCAGCTGGGTTTTCCAAGAAAATACCAATGGATGTTAAAGCCTGGCATACCCCTCATGAGAATAATCCCATGATTCCAAGACACGAAGACATGTTTAACCATCTGGCTATTAACCCATACGGAACCTTGCCACAGGGTATAGAAATGCCAGTCAGGATCATGTGGTGCATGGCTTGAAGTATGCCCCCCATTCGGAGTAACGACGAACACTTGGCATGTTGTTGGAAAATTCCCAACTGACCTCTTTCCGTCACCAAGTTCCGAAACTCATCTGGTTTTGTGTACGCTCCCACCTTGTTCTAGAATTTTCTGAACCAGAAGCGAGAATTTCACAAACCAGAAGTCACAAAGGTGGGGTAATTCACAAAGAGTTGAAGAGATTCAGTGAATTGAGACAACTCACGGTGAATCGCACTTTAAGGGGAGGGTGATGTAATGGGCCACAGCCCTTACATGATTGGCTATAAATCAAGACTCGAAGAGAAGAACGGATTGGTTGATAATACGGACAATATCAACCAATAAAGAAGACAAACCAAAGTTCAAAGGGCATGAGAGGAAGCTCATCCCTTTGGTTCAAGGAAGAACACAAGAGAACAAGTTCCGGAGATTCAAGTTGAAGGTTTTGCATGTTGTATATAGGTTTTATAGGAATAAACCCCAGGTTTATTCGTAGGTTTAGCAACGAGTGGCTGCGAGGCCACTTCGTCAGTCAGTTGAGACTTTCCAAGACTTCATTTTAATTCAGTTGCAATTTTGCCTTCTAGTCATCAAGTCTCGCTTCCTCAAGCTCTACAGTGTACGCCGTGTATTTGGGAATCTAGTCCCATTACAGTAGTTGTACGCTGTCTCACGTTCAAGTTGACGACCCGGAGTGCCTACAACAGCTTATCAACTGCAAAGCTCGATTGAAGCGATTGAGAAACTTGTGAGTGGGTCCACGTACGCTCCAGACATTGGCCCGAATTAAACCTTTTTCGTTCTAGTCAACCTTCGAACAAGGCTGATCCGTAAATGTTGAGAGTGGAGATGAAGACTATAGTTTTATTATGAAGATCACTTCGATACTTCTGCTGATGTCCTGCATGAAGTACGCATCTAATGATCAATTCACAACATTCGAGCATCCGACATCGATTATCCACTGATTTCGTGTGGTTTCCCCTGGTGAGAGCATTCTATGAATGTACCCATTCTGTCCCAGCTCACCGGTTTTTGGGGCCGAGAACATTGAGAGCAGCTACCCTCCTTTCCAACATCAATCACCAGTCTTGGTCAAGGGACGACACGCTCGATTGCTGCATACTCTGGGGCAAGATCAAATACCACAAGCTATTCCCGGCTGAGTCTCTAAATAACATGAGCATAAACAACACAACTCGAAGGACGAGTAATTCGAGCAATAAAAGCCGACTCGAAAGTATCGACAGTGACGCCATAGGCGACCAACGTGGCGGCGATAGCACCGGAAGAGTGGATGGCGAGGTCCGCGTCGACAACAGCAGCCTTGAAGTCATCGATACACGCAACATGCGTCTCGATCGCATCGATGATGATATCCTAAGTGACAGCCCCAGCACCAGTCGCAGTGACGAACGCATTGATCGTAATGAAACCAGGGGTTCCGAATCAATAACTGACGAAAAATTAAAATACAGTAAGTTTATGATACTACGGATTTTTCCAGTTCAAATCTCAGGTTTAATTACGGATTTTCGGAATGGCTGGTTACGGCTGCAGAATGCAAACTGGTGGCTAGGATCACCTTTTTTCCACGACCTTCAGATTGCCACTGAGAGCTCTTAAGCCCAAGCGTTTAATTCATTCTCAAACTTTCCCAGTCTCCACGGTCAGCAACCTCCAGCAGCCTCCAACATGCACTTTCATGCCCAATTCACGACCAAGTAAGTAAGTGTGCCGATTATAGATTCAGTCAATCATGCGTAAACTGCGCTCGCTGAATGCTGCTGCAAAGCTACGATAAGACGTCTGTTCACCTATTTTAAACTTCTCTAACGTTTCTAAAAAAAATTGGTTGTAGCCGACATACACCGTTGCGTCCTGTGCTTCGTCAGGCTACTCGTTGGTCCTCTACCTTCAGCATGATCGCTCGCTATTGGCAGTTGAAGCCGTTTCTGCCGTTGTTGGATGATGAAGCTATCGCCGCTTTTGTGCTAACGCGCAGGGAGGAGGCGGTGCTGCAGAATTTGTTCGAGGATCTCAAAGATCTTGAGTCGACGTCAAACGCCTCCAGAAAAAGACTCGGTAGCCCTTTTCGATGTTTGTGATCTGTTTGATGCCATTATCGACCGACACCCATCGACCGCGCACCATCTTGCTGCTGACGCTGACATCGCGAGAAGTAGACTTCGAGTCTGCCTGCGTTTCCGTGATTGCTGGGCGAGAGCATGAGCTCACAGCTGACTAACATCATCTTCTCCGTCCCTTTTTGTCCAACAATCACGCTCCGGGCGTCGATGACGACGAAGGCGTTGGCTTGCTGAACGTGTCTTGCGTCAGCGCAAGAGAACTCGGCTCACCATGCCGCAGTACAGCCATCTCGATTTGATTACTCTGACATCGAACATTGCAAAGAGATTTTTCAGTCAAGGCTGTGCTTGGATTGTACCCTCAAGATGAACCGCCGCTTCTGGAACAGCAAGACGGTCGCGGATGTTGTTAACCTGATCTAGAATGCTACAGTGTATTACAGTTAGTGCAATTACTGATTTCGGTGGCATGGATTCACAAATATATTGACTGATTCCGTTGATGCCTTTTCATTCCCTAAAAACTATATTTTTGGAACCCCTGAATGAAATCTCCAAGCATCGTAACCACACGCGCATGCACTGAAAAAAAAGGCAAGTAAACGACAAAAGTGACGTCGACCTCGACAACAAGAGCCGAGTGTGATGTAGCGCCCTCCGAAAAGTGGCCCCCGTCCATCCCCCCTCTCACACCTGGTCCCAAACAAGCCCTCGTCCGTCAGCTGTCTTGCAGAAGAGGCAGCCCAGGGCTGAGACTGGTTGGGTTTTCCCAGGGGTGTTTCCCTGGGTTGGGATGTTCGAGCTCCCAGACCAGTTTCCCAAGGTTGGATCCCAGCCTAGCTGGCATCCTCAAGGATTTTCCCAGGGTGCCCCAGGCTAGGCATAGCCAGGACAGGGTAGCAGTAGTCAGTTTGTAGACATTTCGTATCAGTTAAGAGGGGGTCCCTCTGGACCTCCCTCCACCAACAGAGACTTCTCCTTTTGCCACGACAGACTCAAGTGACTTGGTCCCTGCGCGCGTATCGGGTCTGCCGCCGCGGTACAAGGTAAGCGTGCGTGTCTAAGTACTAGTAGTTGGCATCTGCGTGTGTATTTCCCAACCCCCTGGGTCTGAGACGCATTAGGTGGAACAAAACCCCTGTGTTCTGCTGAGGAATCTGGCTCACCAGAGTAGCTTAGCCTTCATATCAACCCCCGTATCATCTGGTTCACGCCAGCTGGACGCTTTATATTTGTTTGAGAGTGTTAAAAGAGGTCGAGGACCCCGACTGTTAGCTGGGGAGCCGAGTAATACTCCGCTCCCAGCTTGTGTGTATATAAAGTCGTCTGAGACTTGCGTTTCCCAACAACTAGCTGGCTTCCCAAGCTTGACTGAGTCTGTCAGTGGTAGAGTTGAACCTACTTCCAGCACGTAGACCATCAGATAGGTGCCGTAAAGCATCAAAGGGCTGCTAATAAGGGGTACACAACGTGAGTTACTGGTCATAAGTATGGTTATTTCCCATTAACTTTACCGTGGCAAACTAGACCTGGTTAGCGCGACCCCTTTGCTGGACGGTTCTTAGTTGGTTTTTAGCCCATCTACATTGCGTCTGGGAAATTCCCAACCCACTCCATCACACGAGTCCTGCGACGACTGGTACAACGGAGCTATATGTAAGGTGGAAGTCCTTCCAATTCATTTCGTGAGCAAAGCGCAGAGCACAACCACGCAGCACGACGCATCTTGATCCTTTCCCCGTCCAATTTCTGGTTTGGCTTCTGGCAAACGTGGTAACCCACGCTTTCGAATGTCAGAATAGGCTAGAGCAGAAGAAACAAGAAGGTGTTCAATGACAATCGATAAAAAATCGGTCCTCGGAGCACCGAGTGGGGTCCCCACCGTGTGAAAAGTGTGTGAAAAGTGTGTTGTGGGCGCGTCGGCCAGCACTCGGGCGGTGAGTCGGCGTGGCAAGTGGACGGAAAATCGGTCCTCGGAGCACCGAGTGGGGTCCCCACCGTGTGAAAAGTGTGTGAAAAGTGTGTTGTGGGCGCGTCGGCCAGCACTCGGGCGGTGAGTCGGCGTGGCAAGGGAAAAATCGGTCCTCGGAGCACCGAGTGGGGTCCCCACCGTGTGCAAAGTGTGTGAAAAGTGTGTTGTGGGCGCGTCGGCCAGCACTCGGGCGGTGAGTCGGCGTGGCAAGTGGACGGAAAATCGGTCCTCGGAGCACCGAGTGGGGTCCCCACCGTGTGAAAAGTGTGTGAAAAGTGTGTTGTGGGCGCGTCGGCCAGCACTCGGGCGGTGGGTCGGCGTGGCAAGTGGGAAAATCGGTCCTCGGAGCACCGAGTGGGGTCCCCACCGTGTGAAAAGTGTGTGAAAAGTGTGTTGTGGGCGCGTCGGCCAGCACTCGGGCGGTGAGTCGGCGTGGCAAGTGGACGGAAAATCGGTCCTCGGAGCACCGAGTGGGGTCCCCACCGTGTGAAAAGTGTGTGAAAAGTGTGTTGTGGGCGCGTCGGCCAGCACTCGGGCGGTGGTCGGCGTGGCAAGTGGACGGAAAATCGGTCCTCGGAGCACCGAGTGGGGTCCCCACCGTGTGAAAAGTGTGTGAAAAGTGTGTTGTGGGCGCGTCGGCCAGCACTCGGGCGGTGAGTCGGCGTGGCAAGTGGACGGAAAATCGGTCCTCGGAGCACCGAGTGGGGTCCCCACCGTGTGAAAAGTGTGTGAAAAGTGTGTTGTGGCGCGTCGGCCAGCACTCGGGCGGTGGTCGGCGTGGCAAGTGGACGGAAAATCGGTCCTCGGAGCACCGAGTGGGGTCCCCACCGTGTGAAAAGTGTGTGAAAAGTGTGTTGTGGGCGCGTCGGCCAGCACTCGGGCGGTGAGTCGGCGTGGCAAGTGGACGGAAAATCGGTCCTCGGAGCACCGAGTGGGGTCCCCACCGTGTGAAAAGTGTGTGAAAAGTGTGTTGTGGGCGCGTCGGCCAGCACTCGGGCGGTGGTCGGCGTGGCAAGTGGACGGAAAATCGGTCCTCGGGGCACCGGGTGGGGTCCCCACCGTGTGAAAAGTGTGTGAAAAGTGTGTTGTGGGCGCGTCGGCCAGCACTCGGGCGGTGAGTCGGCGTGGCAAGTGGACGGAAAATCGGTCCTCGGAGCACCGAGTGGGTCCCCACCGTGTGAAAAGTGTGTGAAAAGTGTGTTGTGGGCGCGTCGGCCAGCACTCGGGCGGTGGTCGGCGTGGCAAGTGGACGGAAAATCGGTCCTCGGAGCACCGAGTGGGGTCCCCACCGTGTGAAAAGTGTGTGAAAAGTGTGTTGTGGGCGCGTCGGCCAGCACTCGGGCGGTGGTCGGCGTGGCAAGTGGACGGAAAATCGGTCCTCGGAGCACCGAGTGGGGTCCCCACCGTGTGAAAGTGTGTGAAAAGTGTGTTGTGGGCGCGTCGGCCAGCACTCGGGCGGTGTCGGCGTGGCAAGTGGACGGAAAATCGGTCCTCGGAGCACCGAGTGGGGTCCCACCGTGTGAAAAAGTGTGTGAAAAGTGTGTTGTGGCGCGTCGGCCAGCACTCGGGCGGTGGTCGGCGTGGCAAGTGGACGGAAAATCGGTCCTCGGAGCACCGAGTGGGGTCCCCACCGTGTGCAAAGTGTGTGAAAAGTGTGTTGTGGGCGCGTCGGCCAGCACTCGGGCGGTGGTCGGCGTGGCAAGTGGACGGAAATCGGTCCTCGGAGCACCGAGTGGGGTCCCCACCGTGTGCAAAGTGTGTGAAAAGTGTGTTGTGGGCGCGTCGGCCAGCACTCGGGCGGTGGTCGGCGTGGCAAGTGGACGGAAAATCGGTCCTCGGAGCACGAGTGGGGTCCCACCGTGTGAAAAGTGTGTGAAAAGTGTGTTGTGGGCGCATCGGCCAGCACTCGGGCGGTGGTCGGCGTGGCAAGTGGACGGAAAATCGGTCCTCGGAGCACCGAGTGGGGTCCCCCGTGTGCAAAGTGTGTGAAAAGTGTGTTGTGGGCGCGTCGGCCAGCACTCGGGCGGTGGTCGGCGTGGCAAGTGGACGGAAAATCGGTCCTCGGAGCACCGAGTGGGGTCCCCACCGTGTGAAAAGTGTGTGAAAAGTGTGTTGTGGGCGCATCGGCCAGCACTCGGGCGGTGGGTCGGCGTGGCAAAGGTGGAAAATCGGTCCTCGGAGCACCGAGTGGGGTCCCCACCGTGTGCAAAGTGTGTGAAAAGTGTGTTGTGGGCGCATCGGCCAGCACTCGGCGGTGGGTCGGCGTGGCAAGAGGTGGAAAATCGGTCCTCGGAGCACCGAGTGGGGTCCCCACCGTGTGCAAAAGTGTGTGAAAAGTGTGTTGTGGCGCATCGGCCAGCACTCGGGCGGTGGGTCGGCGTGGCAAGAGGTGGAAATCGGTCCTCGGAGCACCGAGTGGGGTCCCCACCGTGTGCAAAGTGTGTGAAAAGTGTGTTGTGGGCGCATCGGCCAGCACTCGGGCGGTGGGTCGGCGTGGCAAGAGGTGGAAAATCGGTCCTCGGAGCACCGAGTGGGGTCCCCCGTGTGCAAAGTGTGTGAAAAGTGTGTTGTGGGCGCATCGGCCAGCACTCGGGCGGTGGGTCGGCGTGGCAAGTGGACGGAAAATCGGTCCTCGGAGCACCGAGTGGGGTCCCCACCGTGTGCAAAGTGTGTGAAAAGTGTGTTGTGGGCGCGTCGGCCAGCACTCGGGCGGTGGGTCGGCGTGGCAAGAGGTGGAAAATCGGTCCTCGGAGCACCGAGTGGGGTCCCCACCGTGTGCAAAGTGTGTGAAAAGTGTTTTGTGGGCGCATCGGCCAGCACTCGGGCGGTGGGTCGGCGTGGCAAGAGGTGGAAAATCGGTCCTCGGAGCACCGAGTGGGGTCCCCACCGTGTGCAAAGTGTGTGAAAAGTGTGTTGTGGGCGCATCGGCCAGCACTCGGGCGGTGGGTCGGCGTGGCAAGAGGTGGAAAATCGGTCCTCGGAGCACCGAGTGGGGTCCCCACCGTGTGCAAAGTGTGTGAAAAGTGTTTGTGGGCGCATCGGCCAGCACTCGGGCGGTGGGTCGGCGTGGCAAGTGGTGGAAAATCGGTCCTCGGAGCACCGAGTGGGGTCCCCACCGTGTGCAAAGTGTGTGAAAAGTGTGTTGTGGGCGCGTCGGCCAGCACTCGGGCGGTGGGTCGGCGTGGCAAGAGGTGGAAAATCGGTCCTCGGAGCACGAGTGGGGTCCCCACCGTGTGCAAAGTGTGTGAAAAGTGTGTTGTGGGCGCATCGGCCAGCACTCGGGCGGTGGGTCGGCGTGGCAAGAGGTGGAAAATCGGTCCTCGGAGCAACCGAGTGGGGTCCCCACCGTGTGCAAAGTGTGTGAAAGGTGTTGTGGGCGCATCGGCCAGCACTCGGGCGGTGTCGGCGTGGCAAGAGTGGAAAATCGGTCCTCGAGCAAGTGGGTCCCCACCGTGTGCAAAGTGTGTGAAAGTGTGTTGTGGGCGCATCGGCCAGCACTCGGGCGGTGGGTCGGCGTGGCAAGAGGTGGAAAATCGGTCCTCGGAGCACCGAGTGGGGTCCCCACCGTGTGCAAAGTGTGTGAAAAGTGTGTTGTGGGCGCGTCGGCCAGCACTCGGGCGGTGGGTCGGCGTGGCAAGGTGGAAAATCGGTCCTCGGAGCACCGAGTGGGGTCCCACCGTGTGCAAAGTGTGTGAAAAGTGTGTTGTGGGCGCATCGGCCAGCACTCGGGCGGTGGGTCGGCGTGGCAAGTGGACGGAAAATCGGTCCTCGGAGCACCGAGTGGGGTCCCCACCGTGTGCAAAGTGTGTGAAAAGTGTGTTGTGGGCGCGTCGGCCAGCACTCGGGCGTGGGTCGGCGTGGCAAGAGGTGGAAAATCGGTCCTCGGAGCACCGAGTGGGGTCCCCACCGTGTGCAAAGTGTGTGAAAAGTGTGTTGTGGGCGCATCGGCCAGCACTCGGGCGGTGGGTCGGCGTGGCAAGAGGTGGAAAATCGGTCCTCGGAGCACCGAGTGGGTCCCCACCGTGTGCAAAGTGTGTGAAAAGTGTGTTGTGGGCGCATCGGCCAGCACTCGGGCGGTGGGTCGGCGTGGCAAGAGGTGGAAAATCGGTCCTCGGAGCACCGAGTGGGGTCCCCACCGTGTGCAAAGTGTGTGAAAAGTGTGTTGTGGGCGCATCGGCCAGCACTCGGGCGGTGGGTCGGCGTGGCAAGGGTGGAAAATCGGTCCTCGGAGCACCGAGTGGGGTCCCACCGTGTGCAAAGTGTGTGAAAAGTGTGTTGTGGGCGCGTCGGCCAGCACTCGGGCGGTGGGTCGGCGTGGCAAGAGGTGGAAAATCGGTCCTCGGAGCACCGAGTGGGGTCCCCACCGTGTGCAAAGTGTGTGAAAAGTGTGTTGTGGGCGCATCGGCCAGCACTCGGGCGGTGGGTCGGCGTGGCAAGAGGTGGAAAATCGGTCCTCGGAGCACCGAGTGGGGTCCCCACCGTGTGCAAAGTGTGTGAAAAGTGTGTTGTGGGCGCATCGGCCAGCACTCGGGCGGTGGGTCGGCGTGGCAAGAGGTGGAA
Organism: Pythium oligandrum; assembly: GCA_020085045.1. Taxonomy (NCBI): domain Eukaryota; phylum Oomycota; class Peronosporomycetes; order Pythiales; family Pythiaceae; genus Pythium; species Pythium oligandrum. The sequence goes on from JAHRIK010000002.1 coordinate 742,190, forward strand.
AATCGGTCCTCGGAGCACCGAGTGGGGTCCCCACCGTGTGCAAAGTGTGTGAAAAGTGTGTTGTGGGCGCATCGGCCAGCACTCGGGCGGTGGGTCGGCGTGGCAAGTGGTGGAAAAATCGGTCCTCGGAGCACCGAGTGGGGTCCCCACCGTGTGCAAAGTGTGTGAAAAGTGTGTTGTGGGCGCATCGGCCAGCACTCGGGCGGTGGGTCGGCGTGGCAAGTGGAAAATCGGTCCTCGGAGCACCGAGTGGGGTCCCCACCGTGTGCAAAGTGTGAAAAGTGTGTTGTGGGCGCATCGGCCAGCACTCGGGCGGTGGGTCGGCGTGGCAAGAGGTGGAAAATCGGTCCTCGGAGCACCGAGTGGGGTCCCCACCGTGTGCAAAGTGTGTGAAAAGTGTGTTGTGGGCGCATCGGCCAGCACTCGGGCGGTGGGTCGGCGTGGCAAGAGTGGAAAATCGGTCCTCGGAGCACCGAGTGGGGTCCCCACCGTGTGCAAAGTGTGTGAAAAGTGTGTTGTGGGCGCATCGGCCAGCACTCGGGCGGTGGGTCGGCGTGGCAAGAGGTGGAAAATCGGTCCTCGGAGCACCGAGTGGGGTCCCCACCGTGTGCAAAGTGTGTGAAAAGTGTGTTGTGGGCGCATCGGCCAGCACTCGGGCGGTGGGTCGGCGTGGCAAGAGGTGGAAAATCGGTCCTCGGAGCACCGAGTGGGTCCCAGCAAAGTGTGTGAAAAGTGTGTTGTGGGCGCATCGGCCAGCACTCGGGCGGTGGTCGGCGTGGCAAGTGGACGGAAAATCGGTCCTCGGAGCACCGAGTGGGTCCCCACCGTGTGCAAAGTGTGTGAAAAGTGTGTTGTGGGCGCATCGGCCAGCACTCGGGCGGTGGGTCGGCGTGGCAAGAGGTGGAAAATCGGTCCTCGGAGCACCGAGTGGGGTCCCCACCGTGTGCAAAGTGTGTGAAAAGTGTGTTGTGGGCGCATCGGCCAGCACTCGGGCGGTGGGTCGGCGTGGCAAGAGGTGGAAAATCGGTCCTCGGAGCACCGAGTGGGGTCCCCACCGTGTGCAAAGTGTGTGAAAAGTGTGTTGTGGGCGCATCGGCCAGCACTCGGGCGGTGGGTCGGCGTGGCAAGAGGTGGAAAATCGGTCCTCGGAGCACCGAGTGGGGTCCCCACCGTGTGCAAAGTGTGTGAAAAGTGTGTTGTGGGCGCATCGGCCAGCACTCGGGCGGTGGGTCGGCGTGGCAAGAGGTGGAAAATCGGTCCTCGGAGCACCGAGTGGGGTCCCCACCGTGTGCAAAGTGTGTGAAAAGTGTGTTGTGGGCGCATCGGCCAGCACTCGGGCGGTGGGTCGGCGTGGCAAGAGGTGGAAAATCGGTCCTCGGAGCACCGAGTGGGGTCCCCACCGTGTGCAAAGTGTGTGAAAAGTGTGTTGTGGGCGCATCGGCCAGCACTCGGGCGGTGGGTCGGCGTGGCAAGTGGTGGAAAATCGGTCCTCGGAGCACCGAGTGGGGTCCCCACCGTGTGCAAAGTGTGTGAAAAGTGTGTTGTGGGCGCATCGGCCAGCACTCGGGCGGTGGGTCGGCGTGGCAAGAGGTGGAAAATCGGTCCTCGGAGCACCGAGTGGGGTCCCCACCGTGTGCAAAGTGTGTGAAAAGTGTGTTGTGGGCGCATCGGCCAGCACTCGGGCGGTGGGTCGGCGTGGCAAGAGGTGGGAAAATCGGTCCTCGGAGCACCGAGTGGGGTCCCCACCGTGTGCAAAGTGTGTGAAAAGTGTTGTGGGCGCATCGGCCAGCACTCGGGCGGTGGGTCGGCGTGGCAAGAGGTGGAAAATCGGTCCTCGGAGCACCGAGTGGGGTCCCCACCGTGTGCAAAGTGTGTGAAAAGTGTGTTGTGGGCGCGTCGGCCAGCACTCGGGCGGTGGGTCGGCGTGGCAAGAGGTGGAAAATCGGTCCTCGGAGCACCGAGTGGGGTCCCCACCGTGTGCAAAGTGTGTGAAAAGTGTGTTGTGGGCGCATCGGCCAGCACTCGGGCGGTGGGTCGGCGTGGCAAGAGGTGGAAAATCGGTCCTCGGAGCACCGAGTGGGGTCCCCACCGTGTGCAAAGTGTGTGAAAAGTGTGTTGTGGGCGCATCGGCCAGCACTCGGGCGGTGGGTCGGCGTGGCAAGAGGTGGAAAATCGGTCCTCGGAGCACCGAGTGGGGTCCCCACCGTGTGCAAAGTGTGTGAAAAGTGTGTTGTGGGCGATCGGCCAGCACTCGGGCGGTGGGTCGGCGTGGCAAGAGGGTGGAAAATCGGTCCTCGGAGCACCGAGTGGGGTCCCCACCGTGTGCAAAGTGTGTGAAAAGTGTGTTGTGGGCGCATCGGCCAGCACTCGGGCGGTGGGTCGGCGTGGCAAGAGGTGGAAAATCGGTCCTCGGAGCACCGAGTGGGGTCCCCACCGTGTGCAAAGTGTGTGAAAAGTGTGTTGTGGGCGCATCGGCCAGCACTCGGGCGGTGGGTCGGCGTGGCAAGTGGACGGAAAATCGGTCCTCGGAGCACCGAGTGGGGTCCCCACCGTGTGCAAAGTGTGTGAAAAGTGTGTTGTGGGCGCATCGGCCAGCACTCGGGCGTGGGTCGGCGTGGCAAGAGGTGGAAAATCGGTCCTCGGAGCACCGAGTGGGGTCCCCACCGTGTGCAAAGTGTGTGTGAAAAGTGTGTTGTGGGCGCATCGGCCAGCACTCGGGCGGTGGGTCGGCGTGGCAAGAGGTGGAAAATCGGTCCTCGGAGCACCGAGTGGGGTCCCCACCGTGTGCAAAGTGTGTGAAAAGTGTTGTGGGCGCATCGGCCAGCACTCGGGCGGTGGGTCGGCGTGGCAGGTGGAAAATCGGTCCTCGGAGCACCGAGTGGGGTCCCACCGTGCAAAGTGTGTGTGTTGTGGGCGCATCGGCCAGCACTCGGGCGGTGGGTCGGCGTGGCAAGTGGGAAAATCGGTCCTCGGAGCACCGAGTGGGGTCCCCACCGTGTGCAAAGTGTGTGAAAAGTGTGTTGTGGGCGCATCGGCCAGCACTCGGGCGGTGGGTCGGCGTGGCAAGAGGTGGAAAATCGGTCCTCGGAGCACCGAGTGGGGTCCCCACCGTGTGCAAAGTGTGTGAAAAGTGTGTTGTGGGCGCATCGGCCAGCACTCGGGCGGTGGGTCGGCGTGGCAAGAGGTGGGGTCCTCGGAGCACCGAGTGGGGTCCCACCGTGTGCAAAGTGTGTGAAAAGTGTGTTGTGGGCGCGTCGGCCAGCACTCGGGCGGTGGGTCGGCGTGGCAAGAGGTGGAAAATCGGTCCTCGAGCACCGAGTGGGGTCCCCACCGTGCAAAGTGTGTGTGAAAAGTGTGTTGTGGGCGCATCGGCCAGCACTCGGGCGGTGGGTCGGCGTGGCAGTGGAAAATCGGTCCTCGGAGCACCGAGTGGGTCCCCACCGTGTGAAAAGTGTGTGAAAAGTGTGTTGTGGGCGCATCGGCCAGCACTCGGGCGGTGGGTCGGCGTGGCAAGTGGACGGAAAATCGGTCCTCGGAGCACCGAGTGGGGTCCCACCGTGTGCAAAGTGTGTGAAAAGTGTGTTGTGGGCGCGTCGGCCAGCACTCGGGCGGTGGGTCGGCGTGGCAAGAGGTGGAAAATCGGTCCTCGGAGCACCGAGTGGGGTCCCCACCGTGTGCAAAGTGTGTGAAAAGTGTGTTGTGGGCGCATCGGCCAGCACTCGGGCGGTGGGTCGGCGTGGCAAGAGGTGGAAAATCGGTCCTCGGAGCACCGAGTGGGGTCCCCACCGTGTGCAAAAGTGTGTGAAAAGTGTGTTGTGGGCGCATCGGCCAGCACTCGGGCGGTGGGTCGGCGTGGCAAGAGGTGGAAAATCGGTCCTCGGAGCACCGAGTGGGGTCCCCACCGTGTGCAAAGTGTGTGAAAAGTGTGTTGTGGGCGCATCGGCCAGCACTCGGGCGGTGGGTCGGCGTGGCAAGAGGTGGAAAATCGGTCCTCGGAGCACCGAGTGGGGTCCCCACCGTGTGCAAAGTGTGTGAAAAGTGTGTTGTGGGCGCATCGGCCAGCACTCGGGCGGTGGGTCGGCGTGGCAAGAGGTGGAAAAATCGGTCCTCGGAGCACCGAGTGGTCCCCACCGTGTGCAAAGTGTGTGAAAAGTGTGTTGTGGGCGCATCGGCCAGCACTCGGGCGGTGGTCGGCGTGGCAAGAGGTGGAAAATCGGTCCTCGGAGCACCGAGTGGGGTCCCCTGTGACGAAGCGCCTCGCCAATTTTGTGCCATGGAGTCAACTCCCAGTGCGCTCGCCATGCGTTAGCCCGTCGTTAGGGTAGGTTAGCCTTAACTAGTATAAGTACCTGCTCTAGCCTGTCGGTTAGGCCAGCCCGAGCCGCGACAACGCCGGCTTACCGGTTAGATACCGGTTATGGGGATACTATATTAGGGTAGCTCTAAGGTGGGGGACACGCAGCCTCTCTCCGCCAACAAGACTTTCGTTTTTTGCCAACCTGCGCACGCGTCCCGGAATACAAGATCATCGGGAACGACCTCTACAGCTCGAGTGCACACCTAAGGTACGTCTGCGTGCGTTAGGCGAGTTTTTAGTGGATTCCTAGTGTGTATTGTCTGTATACCGGGTTATCGTGTGTGTGAGTGGGTATTGACGGGAGCAAAGCTTCGTTTACCCCTTGCTGAGGGCTCTGGTACGTACCACGAGCCGGAAGTATTTTATATTAATTGTCGATCTGCTGATCAGTGTGGGTCAGTGGGACATTCTATATTATTGGATTGTTGTTGCGATTGCCAAAAGAGGCCAAAGAGGGCCCAGAGTGTGTGAGTCGCCGATAGCGGGCAGAGTTAGTCGCTGGCTATCGGCTTATATATTATCTCTGCATACCTAGATACGAACGTTCCACCGCTAATTGGGTAATAGACGTATCACTTGGTCGAATTCCATTATTCCACACCAGATACGGGTAATATTTACCTAAAAGGGCTAATAAAGGAACACAACGTGAGGTCATTTGAGGGATTCTATTCGTTTGCCCGGTTTACGCCGATCCACTTCATCACAACTGGTGCGTATGCCAGGATCTGGTGAGGATCACACAATGGAATCTACTAGTGACTCGTTTAACCCTAAGCAGGCGGTGCCTGTGGCGTTCAAGTTTGTAGATGAAGCAGAGATGGCCGGTGGTCCGGAGATAACCACCAGAAGCCGACTCCAGGCCGGCATTGAGGGTCGACAGCCCGTCGACCCGCGCCGTCTAGGCCTTTTCCTAGACGAAGAAGAGAAGAGCTCGCGTGGAAGCTCACTCGAGCGGGATGAACCGTTCCATTCTGCCGAGAGTGGGTTTCTGAGCGCCCCAAGGACCAAGAAGACCCCAACCAGCTCAAGTCGCTCGAAGGCTCGGTCAGACTCACGTAAACCTACGTCCAGTGGGTCGCGTGGTCGTCGTGATCGAACTCCGAGCCGAGATCCTCCGCGCAAGAGCCGCGATCGCAGTCGCAGTCGCAGTACGAGCCGCCGTCCAGAGTCAAGCCGCCACTCGCGCCGTGATCGAAGCCGTAACGCTTCTCACCGCCGTCGTACGAGTCGAAGTGGCCGCGATTATGACTCCTCCAGCTCTGATGAGCCGGAGTCAAGGCGACGTAGTCCTTCCAGAAGAAGACATTCCGCCAGGACCCGCGATGACAGTACAAGCGACACTCAGCCCACGGAGTCGAGACGACACTCCTCCAAGGATGAGAAGAAGACTCGCAGAGAGTCACGTGACCGTGAGGCCGCTCAGTCGAAGCCCTCCAAGCCGAAGAAGAAGTCCGCTCGCTCACGGCGACGTGAGAAGCAGCCACGGAGTCCAAGGTTAGCCATGACGGTGAGACTGAACGAGTGCAGCCGGTCATTGATCGCGCCACTTTGCTCAAGGAAGCTCGAGCCAGTGGAGCCCGGTCAACCGTGCTCGGGCCTGCTCGTGGTAACTCTGGACCCGCTCTAGAGTCTTTAGAGCTGCTTACGGTCCAGCAGTGCATGGCGAGATGGTCTCGCGAGGGTGAAACCCGAATTCAGCCACGCTCAGCCCAGCTCGGAGTTTCAGTAGCTCAAGTCGCCGAAGGGAGCCCACTTCGGGTCAAGCGAGAAGAAACTATGGCTCGTTTCTCCGAAACAGAGTCGTGGTTACGCGAGTTCGACATCATCAGAGCGGGTAACCCAGCTGAAGTGCGCGAATTCCTGCATTATGTGCCGCTGGACTCGCTCAGTCGGTCTGAACAGATTGCCCTGTTGCAGTCAGTCCTTTGGGACGCGGGATACTCGTTCCTCAACTTGGTTCCGGCCAGCGAGCGAAACGCACCACGTTTGGCGAGGTTTTCTCCGCCACTGGCCCCAGAACCAGCTCCTTCGCCGTATGTGAGTGTCCCAATTCGCTCAGCGCCTGCAGCTCACCGTGCTTTCCCAGTTTCAAGTACTCAAGTTGATTTTCAGCCGACTTCGGCCGCATCAGCACCGGTCGCAGTGTCCACGATGCCAGCAATGTCGACTTTCCCAACTCCTCACTATGGTATGGGCCGGCCTTTCATCCCTACGAGCAGCATCATGCCGTTTTATGGCGATGAAGGACTTGGTGACCGTCGTGACTGGATCGAGCATTTCCTCTATCATGCAAGCTCTGGTGCCTGGACTCAGTCCGAGATGTGCCGATACATGGGTATCTATCTCAAAGGGGCGGCCAAACACTGGTACAAGCAGCTGGGTGAGGTACGCCGGTCGTGGCCTTCGCTTGAGAAGGTGTTTCGCCGAGAATTCTGCACTGCGAGTGAATCTGACAATGCCAGGTTCCACTTCATGAAGCAGACGCGGAACGAAACGGCCCGTCAGTACTTCTGGCGCCTCCAGGCCGCTGCACGTGACGCTGACATCGTTCCGGACTCCCGAAAGGAGTTAGAACGCTTTGTCAACCGTTATACCCGCAGTCTCACCGACGAATCGGTCCGTGCAGCCCTGGTTTCGCGCTCTTTTCAGTCATTGCGCGAGCTTGACCGAGCTATAAGAGCTTATGAGGACCAAACTGAAGATTTTCGTCATGAAGACTACCGAAGTGACCGGCCAAGTCGAACTGAAGACCCTCGCGGCCGTTCGAGTGGCCGAGATCGCGATCGGGAACGTGTTCGTGACCGTTCCGTGTCTCGTGAGCCGGAACGTGGCCGTGACAAGTCGATGTCGCGCGCTGAAGCGAACACATACTACACGTATCACTCTGATGAGCCGGAGAACGAGTATGTCCGACGCGGTGAGCGCTTTTCCGACTATTCCCAGTGTAATCGGTCCGACAGCGCCGATTTCGAGCGTCGAGTGCGGTTTGAAGAGGATGAGTACGGCTATTCCGACGAAGAAGGCAATTTCGAGCCAGGTTTGGTTAACCAAGCGGTCGCGGAGTCGAATTCAGACCGTGGACCTCGTCCACAGTCGTCGTGGCGGCCAGCGAATGGGAACCAAGCGAGCTTTTCGCGTGACAAGGCTGGTCCAAGCCGACGGTTTGGTGAAGATAAACGTTTTTCGTCTCGTCGAGACCCAAGTCCTGCTCGCCGCGAAGGTAGATGCCGCGAATGTGATGGAATTGGCCATTGGGCTGCTGAATGTCCGTCCAGACCCACATGCACCGCATGTAGAAGCCCTGGACACCTTGCCGAGACTTGTTGGAAGAAGTGTCCGGCTTGCAAGCGCGTTCATGCCAAGTCTGAGGAGTGCCCATGGGTCATGGATCTAAAGGCCTGGGTGGAGACCGAAAGGAGTGCCGGTAAGAGCGTTTCTTTGCCAGAAAGCATCCTCAAGTCTTTAAACTAGAGAGCTCGCCGGTGATTCGGGTCCCGGTACGCGTCGAGCAACCCGCTGTGGAGCAAGTTGTGGTGTCAAGTGTGAAGGAAGAAGCATCTGCACAAGAATTGGTCTGTTTGACCAAGGTCAAGGACGTGGAAGTCGTCATTGAGGCGCCCACTGCTGAAGTGTTGCAAGTTTTTGCATATGTCGGAGTAGTTGACCCTAACTCCGATAATACATCGCCGATTTTGCATGTCGAAAACGAAGCGCGTTCGTTTATTGGAATAGAAGGCTGGGGTCGAGGATGCCAGCTTCAGGTCTCCCTTCCGCCTGAAGCTCGGTGAACGCCGCGGTTGGTGGTCATATCACCCCGACCCGGCAGGAAAAGTCAGTATAGCCATGGTCAGTGGCGCGGTGTGTGATCATCGTATCCTGATATTGCTAGATTCTGGCTCTACCACCAGCATCCTGAGTCTAGAGCTTGCTCGCAAGCTCGGACTCAAAATGTCGTTCCGCGAGCGACTAAAAGTGAAGGGCATTGGTGGCGTAACAACCTACGTCACCGCAAGGGCCGATGTTAAGATCACGCTAGGCATGAGTGTGGTGTATTACACTTCTGTCTAGTGTGGGAACATTGGCGAAGGCATTGAGTGTTTACTCGGCATGGATTTCATGATTTCGGCCGGCGTTAGACTCAGTGCCTACGAAGGAACCGTCAAGTTGCCTGACGAAGAGAAGATTCCGCTGGTTTCCGCCGGTTTCCGACCGAAGCTGCCCGAAAGGATCACGATATGGACTCAAGATGACCTCTACATCGGTCCCGGTCTGAGCACCTCGATCCCGATTGTGTATGGTCGTGGCCGCTCGGACATGGTTCTGTGGGTCTATCGTGGCGAAGATTGGCTACCCAAAGTCGTGAAGAATAAGTTTGGAGTTCATGAGTACGTTGAGGTGTTCAATGTCTCGAAGAGGCCGCTCGCGATCCTCTCTAGGACGGCCGTCGGCCAATTGGTCGAGAAAGATCACCTTCCGGATGGCGATAAATGTGTTCGCTTTAGTTCGACCAAGTACGACGAATGGCAGCGGTTAATCTACGAAGGCTCACATCACACTCTGGCATGTTTGTGAACCGGCTCAAGCAAGAGGAACGCCGTTTCAATGCGAATTTGCCTCCTCCGGTTGATAAATCGCCTTGCGTGACGCCAAGTCGTGTGTTGAGCCGAGGTGAACCACTTCCGAGTGCGAATAAGTCACCGGATCTGTCATCATCCGGGGCGAAATCAAGTCGATCATCAGCAGTAGAGGCGATTGAAGACTCGTGTGTCTTATCCGAGAGCTCACTGAAGCGAGTTGAGCCGTCAGAATATGACGCTAAGCCGATTTGCCATGCTTTCCTGGGATCAGGGGTGGTAGTCAACCCTCCTACAGCAGTCTCCAATGCGGTGGGGGTGGAAAATACTCTTTACGAGCCGGATTCGTCACAGAAGACCGGAATCGGTGGTGCTCAGAAGCATTCCGACGGCGAGAAAGGCAAGTTGGTGATTTTGAAGATATCAAGGCCAGCGTGCTCGACGGAAGGCGAAATTAGGCCGACGTCGAGTCAATCTAACCGAGATATACATGTGGAACAGCTCGCGAGAGTGTTCAACGCGATTTCTGCGGATGTTGAACCAGCAAATGAAGATGCCGAAGTGTTCTACCATGAAGGAACAGACGAAGTCCTGCTGGGTGAGCTTCGGGACCAACTTGCGATGCTTCCAGAGCTCAAATCTGACGTCGAACCGGCGGATATGACCGATGCTGACGTTGGAGAGCCGGAATGTACCAAGGAACAAGTATCCAAGGTTCGGTCTATCTTAGAAAACCATGCAAGTGGATTCATCAGCTCAGGTAATGCGCTGCCACCGGCTGCTCGTGGCGTCGTTTGTGATATCGAAGTCGAGCGTGGTACTAAACCTATCGCGCAGCGCTCGAGACGCATTCAGCAGTCTTTATTGCCGAAAGTCTATGAACTACTCAAGCGATTGTTGGAAGTTGGCATGATCGAGCCGTCCGATTCCGCTTGGGCAAGCCCAATCGTCATTGTAATGAAGAAGAATGGGGTGGACATCAGGCTGTGTAATGATTACCGCGAGGTAAACCGGCTTATTGTCATAGTTCACCTCTCATAAGACATAACTCGCTTAACTTCACCTCGCAGATGAAGTTTTCCGTTGATGTAATCATCAACGTGGTGAGACGTGATTGGCTGAGCAACCAGCCAATCAAATGTATGTATTTGAGTATTACGCAAACTACAGATGACGTGTACATGTTCTGTCCATTGGTTGGACAATAGATGAATGGACAGAAGAGTAGAGTCGGCTTAGAGGTAGCATTAGCGAACTAAGTCCCGACCAATTCACTTTGCATTTTACCAACTCCACAACAATTGGTAGCACTTGTTGGTCTACCATCGGCTCGGTGTTCGGCGCTCGTCCTTCGGTTTTCGGCTGGTCCCTCGCTCTTACCGCCCGTGTTAGCGGCGTGAGAGGTTGTGTAGTGGGTCTTTCTTGTGGTTCCCCGTAAATCGAGAGAGTCTGGAAACAGATAGAGTCACTCTCGTGGGTTGATAGCAAGTAGCGACTGCGCAATTCTTGATCGTTGTTGGCATTGGTGGCTCGTGTGAAGTCCTAACGCTAAACTCCGTTCACACTTCTGGCCATTTGACTCAAGGTCATCTGGGTAGTACCTCCGGGGAACAGAAGGGAGTTGAATAAGTCGTTCAGGTGCATGGGAAAGAGGAAGAGAGGAAACGAAGAGTTTGACTCTAAGCTTGGTGAGGTGTTCCTTTTTGGTGGTGAAGCAAGAGCGGAGAAGGCAGCGAAAGATCTCGCAAGTAATCTCAAGTTGACGCGGCGCATCAACGACATTCTACGCAAGGAAGTGTCGAAGCAAGGCAAGTTCGTCCCGGAAGTAGCAAGTGAACTCGATCAAGCGCTGCACGAAGTTGAGATCTTGCTGCAAGAAGCTGAGAGAATTCTCTATCAAGACGTTCGGAAGATCGCTAGTGACTTCAAGAAAAGCACCAATTGATACACTTCCCCTTTTAGCTTAAACTCTTCTGTTTGCCTTTCGATTTTGGTGCACCATGGAGCCGGCTACGAATGAACAATTGATGCAACAAATGGTCGCATTGATCACACGACAGCAAGAGATGCTTGAGAAGATGCAACGAGAACAAGTCAGAACGGAATTTAAGCTGGAAGGAGTGAAGTTGCCAACGTACAGTGGTCGTGTCGAAGAGTCTGCGCAATTGTTCTACGAGCAAGCCGATCAGTATTTTGCTGCGAAGGGTATTGCTTGGAAGTCAGCTGAGCTGGCGCCAAGAGTCCTAGCGGCATTGGGTGGTTCATTGCGTGGAGCTGCCGCACAATGGTTTGCTACTCGACGAGTTCTCATTCAGTCTGTTGATGAATTTTTCACGGAGCTGCATCGGGAATTTGTTCCAGCAGATCTCCAGCAGAGACTCCGAGACCAACTCAACGCCTTACAGCAACGTGATTGCCGTGACTTGGCAGATTACATTGCTAAACATCGTCAATTAATGGTGCAAGTCCGAGACATGAGTGAGATTGACAAGGTCATCTATTTTCAGAGAGGATTGAAGCAGCGCACCCGAGAAGAAGTTCAGTACCGACGATGTGAGACGTTGAGTGATGCAATTACTGTGGCCTTGGATTACGATCGCGCTCACCAGTGGCAATATCGAAGCGAACCGAGACGTTATGAAGAGCCAAGACCAAGTTATTTGCGCAACGAACACAGTCAGCGAGCAGAACCTGAGCCTATGGAGATTGACAATGTGCAAAGATCGAGCAGAGAAGATGGCAGAAGAAGGAAGTTGTGCTTTAAGTGTAAGAAGCCTGGCCACTCATGGAGGCAGTGTGGATCATCGAAGAGATCGGAACCCAGACGTAACCAGAGACGTCCGGTCAATAATGTGGAAGAAGACGCGGTGAGCGAGGATGAAGTGATCTTGTTCGATCGAGTGACGACGTGCAAAGTGCAAGAGAAGGAAGAAACCGAATTGATCCGGAAGCCAGCGGTGATCGAAGGGAGGCCAGTGACAGTGCTCCTTGATGGTGGATCAAATGTGAATTTGATTCGGCCAGGAATTACATCGAAGTTTTGGAAATCATTGATGAACCAGATGGGAGTCAAGTTGAGTATGACGACGGCTCATCGAGCTCAGAGTGACGGACAAACTGAACGTCAAAACTTGGTTCTTGAAGACGCATTGCGCTGTATGGTGTCATATCATGGCAATGACTGGGCAAACCATTTAAGTACCATTGAATATGCACATGCAACACTTGTCAGTTCGTCGACAAAATTATCGCCGTTTGCGATTGACACTGGAAGACAACCAAGGTCGATAACTCAGAATGAGTTGTCAAATTCCAGCCAAGAAATTCCATTGGTCGAATACGCTAAGAGATTCGTGGACGAACGTAAGAAGTTGGTTGAACTTGCACGCAAGAACTTGATCGCCGCTCAAGAAAGACAGAAGCAATACTACGACAAGAAGCGACGCGAAGTGGAGTTTGCAGAAGGAGATTTAGTTCTCTTGGATACCAAGAACTTGCCGTTGAGAGTTGCTGCAGAAGGCGCGGAAGAAAAGAAGAGCAAATTAGCTGCGCGACGTATCGGTCCATTTCGCATTATCAAGATGATCAACGATAATGTCGCGAAACTGGAGTTGCCTGCGAATCTGTCGCGACTTCATCCGACGTTCAATGTCGAGCTATTGACGCATTATGTGCCAAGTCCGGATAAATTCGAGACAAGACCTACGTCTAAAGCCGCACCAATTATCATCGATGAAGAGACTGGCGAAAAGACGTACGTCATCGAAAAGCTCTTGGAATTTCGCCAAGTCCGGCGCAGACGTGAATGGTTGATTAAGTGGGAAGGCTACCCGGAACACGAATGCACATGGGAACCGGAAAAAGACCTCAAGCATGTTTCGCATTGGGCGGATTTGGTCGAAGATTTCGAAAACCGCCAACGCGAAGTCAAGTCCGGGGGGATGTCATAGTTCACCTCTCATAAGACATAACTCGCTTAACTTCACCTCGCAGATGAAGTTTTCCGTTGATGTAATCATCAACGTGGTGAGACGTGATTGGCTGAGCAACCAGCCAATCAAATGTATGTATTTGAGTATTACGCAAACTACAGATGACGTGTACATGTTCTGTCCATTGGTTGGACAATAGATGAATGGACAGAAGAGTAGAGTCGGCTTAGAGGTAGCATTAGCGAACTAAGTCCCGACCAATTCACTTTGCATTTTACCAACTCCACAACACTTATCAAGCTGATGAACTACCCACTTCCGCTCATTGACGAATTCCTCAATGATTTCGACAAGAGCATGTGGTTCCTGAGCCTTGATATGGCTAGTGGGTTCTGGGCCATCCTTATGACCCTTCGTGCCAAGCATATCAGTGCGTTTATTTGTCCCCTGGGCCACTTTCAGTGGCTGCGCATGCCATTTGGGCTCAAAAATGCGCCACTCATCTATCAGCAGGTCATCGACAACGCGTTGTGGGGCTACCACCGGCTTCCAGCCCATCTCAAAGCTGAAGTCGACTCTGAAGTGCTCGAAGGGGTGGGAGTCAAGCAGTTAGATGTGTCTACGAGCCTTCAAGTCGGCTCCAGTCTCGAGGAAGAGCCAGGTCATGCATCGGAATCGGCAGGTGCAACGTCAGAATCCGAATCATCTCACCCAGATGATGTGCAAGCCATCCACAACCCACCAGAGTCGGAGAAAACTGTGTTTCAGCTGAATATTCCGGCTCCAGCCTGCATGGGACCGGTCCTGAGTCGTAGTTCATACATTGACGACATCGCCGCCGGCGCTACGGACTGGGACGAACTCTGCGAGATGATTGACCGGCTTCTTTACCGCCTCCGGTATTGGGGTCTGTCCGTGAGTCTTCCTAAAAGCTCCTTCGGTAAGGAGTCGATTCAGTTTCTGTCACACGAAGTGAGTCGCGAAGGAATCCGAGCGATGCCCAAGATCGTGAAAGAGATCGAAAATCTCCGATTCCCTCAGACTTTAAAGGGAATCCAGTCGTTTCCCGATCATCACTTATACTATATAGATAAAAGCGATAACTTTTGTATCATGATTGGTCGAGTATACAAAATCATTCACTGTGAGTCAAACGCTTGCTACATTGGTTCAACGATTGATGATTTACGTTATCGTTGGCAATCTCACAAAATGCTTATCACAAATGGGTGGCTGGTCAAGGTAGATACGTTTCGGTTTATGGACTTTTCGAAAAGCATGGTTTTGCTAATTTCAAGATGATTAAAGTCAAGGAATATGAAGTTGCTGATCGAGCTCATCTGCGAGTTTGGGAACAATTCTGGATCAACCGATTCAAGAAGGATTGCTGTAATGATAATAATGCAATCACTTGGGTACCGCTTGCTAAATTAATGCACCAAAAACGTTCTAAGGAGTATAAGGCTGAGAACAAAGAACAAGTAGCGGAAAGCAACAAAGTGTATTACCAGAAGAACAAAGCAACTTTCCAGCAGAAGGCTAAAGAGAAGCTACTAATTAAGACACAGTGCGAATGCGGTGGCAGATACAGCGAGGCAGGCAAATACTTACATTTCAAATCAATCAAGCATCAAAAGTTCGTAGATCCAACCTGTAATCCTACAACACCATCGTATCAAAAGTACTCACCGGAGTTGTACGAGCAAAAGAAAGATTCTATTAAGAAAGCATCAAAGAAGTACTACGAAGCTAATAAGGAAGCACTTAGAGCTAAATACCGAGAAGCGGCTAAAGCTAGACGGCAATTAGCAAAAGAGGCTGCAGCTCGAGAAGAGACTAAAGCTAATTAGTTGAATTAATATTTTTTTGTATCTGATATGAGTCATAATAATATAACATAAGTGATTCGATCCTGATATTTGACTAATAAATATAATACATTTTTGTGAGATTTTTATCATCCACCTCATATAGTAGCGAATAATGAAGGGTTATGAATTAGATGCTCTTAAACGTTTAAATATTCCATTCAAGAAATGGGGTACTAAATCACTTACTGATTAAACGTATCTACCTTGACCAGCCACCCATTTGTGATAAGCATTTTGTGAGATTGCCAACGATAACGTAAATCATCAATCGTTGAACCAATGTAGCAAGCGTTTGACTCACAGTGAATGATTTTGTATACTCGACCAATCATGATACAAAAGTTATCGCTTTTATCTATATAGTATAAGTGATGATCGGGATTGAAAAAAAAATTAATTGAGTTATCTGGCTTTTAATTCCTTGCTGAGGAGCAATCTAGGTACAATTTGCCACATGTTGTTAACGAGGTTTTTATCGAGCAAACATGTATGAAACAACCGCGTTCCAAATCTCTCATAGTATTCAATTGGTTCATATTCGATAGGATCGTCTCGTTCACAAGAATATACAAGCTCTTCAATGTGATTGGAAATTATATCACCAACTTCTTCAATGTATCCCTCATCCAGATCAGTACCATCGAGTATATGATGATCAACATCGCGCCATTTGCGAACATTCATGGTTGGTACCATTTTGCGACTGATACTCGGGCCTTTTATGATGTTTACACCCCTGAGCCTTCGAATATCAAACATTCACTTTTTTTTACGCATTGGATGATCCCCTCTCAATATCTGAGACATGAATCAATTCAGGCATATCATCATCTGAGTCGTCATTGGGTGGTAATTTATATGAAACCTTGTATGGGATTGAAATTAATAATCCTTCCTCCATTAATCTTCGAAAATCAGTAAATCCATTAGGATCAAGTTCGTTGATATCCTTGTACCCATCGGGAATTGAATCTACATTTTAGAACCATCTTTTAGTATTGAGTAAAACTACAAATGTTATCGACTTTCTCTATATAGTATTCGTGATGATCAGGACTGAAAAAATAAATTAATTGAGTTACGATTCGGTCACGTCTTGGCTCCAATCACGTTTATTACCCCATTCCTCTTCAGACAGAGGCCAATAGGAATAATGTATATATCCATCACCAAATCTAAGACACCACTTTCTATGTTTCTTGTTATCAACATGTGTTGAGAAGTTCCATTTCTTGAAGTATACTCCGCAAGGACATAATACTTCTTCTTTTTTCTTTGCCTTCTTGATCTCTTCAACGAGTTGATTGATTTTATCACGGTCAGTCTCTTCTATTTGATGAGTAGTACAACGACGTGATTTAGGTGCCTTCTTACACACTTCGCCATTATCAAGAATATGTTGACACATCGTTGATACTATATTTATATTCATATATTGCTAAGCTCAAATATGAAATCTTTTACAATGTAGATTTTTATGGGCCTGACATACTTGTGTCTTTTTCAAAAATTGACATATAAATATGAATTTAGACGCTTATAATGCGTTCCTTTTTTATGTCTTGAGAGATAGGGGATGGGAAGATTGGGGCTTTGTGGTGAATAGGAATGATTAGGGGTATCCGTGGAATCAGAGGGGTTGGATGGGGAACGGGGAACGTTGATATGAAAAGGAATTTTTATGGCATGAGGAGTGTATAGAGGACGTATAGCATAATGTGGTTAAGAGAATGGATTTTTTGCATAAAAAGGGATTGGGGGGGGTATGAGGGTAGAGACAGGGGCCATTGAGGGTTAGGGTAGAAACTGACCCGCAAAGGTGGTTCACTAGACTACTCAGAAGTACTGTGATGTAGCGCTCCATCGTGTCCCACACCTCGCCACGCCTGGATTGGCTGAAAGTGCTCCCTTCGTCCCAAGTGGCTGGTGATGGACTTCGACCAGTACCAGCTGCAGGTGAAAATCAGGCGACCCGTCTGCGCCAGCGTCCCAGACCAAGTTGTGGACCGACCCAAGCCTCCGACCAGAGCTGGGTGTGAGACCAGCACAAGCTGGAAAGTTAACCAGCCCAAGCTGGGTTATCTGACCAGCCTCAAGCTGGGTCGGTTAACCAGCTCAAGTTCGGCCGCCATTTTCGAAGTGATCGTAGGATTGTAGGATTTGCATATGCATGTGTTCAGTTAGCGGTTTTAAGAGGGGAGATCCAGTGGACTCTCCCCTCATCCAACAAGACTTCTCTTTTCACCAAGTCGAGCACAAGTCGAGCGCAAGTGTTTAAGCCTGCTGCGGTCGTCACGGTCTGCAGTAGGCGTCATCCTGGCATCGCTCCCAAGTATCCAAGTCAAGGAGAGCCTTTCGGTAGGTTGGACTGTGTGGGTTGGGTATCTCTGTATGTGTGTGTGAGCCCGTGTGAGCTTGTCGCTTGGTCTGGTGATCGGAGCGAAGCAACCTTCCCCTTTAACCTTATCGAAGGAATCTGGCCAGGCCAGAGACCCCTTGGTACTCCGTATCAACTAGTTGTCCTAGCTGGTCAACAGTGACCAGCTGAGGCATTTCATATTGCTGAGGCATTTCATATTTCTGAGAGTGTTTGAGATTGCGATTGAGAAAAGAGCCCAGAGAGGCCCAGAGTGTGTTTGTATATATGAGTCAATTGAAAACAAAACCACCCTTAACGACCACCGGGTGATTTTGAGAAAATCGCGTTCAAATACTTCCGTTCGAATAAGTACGATTGTGCCCACTTCTCAGGACAGCACTTGCAAGGTTTCGAGTTTTAATCATGTAAAAAACATCACGATTCACATTCAGTGGACGAAGCGAGCGATAATGAGCGAGAGCGAGAGCGAGAGCGGCTCGGACGCGTCGTACGAGTACGTGTCCGACAGCAGCTCTGTGGAGTTCGAAGACGACGGCGAAGGGAGCGAGAGAGAGGACGTCCATGGTCGCCGTCTTTGGGAGGAGAGGCTGTGCATACACGCGTGGTACAGCTCGTGAGCTCATCATGTTGCGGAAAGTATTGTCTGCGCGGTAAAGAGAAGTCCGTTGAGAAGCTCGTGAACTCCTTGAACATGATGAGTAAGGAAGCGCGTAGAACCAGCATGCTGACGGCAGTAGCAAACAGTTCGGGTGCGGTTGGAACAATACGGCAACGGGGAGATGGAGAGCGCGATCGCTACGTGTACCTCCTTCCATTCTGCGGTGAAGTATGTAAAGAAGCCTTTGTGAATGCGTATGAGCTCTCGGATTGGAGTTTGAAGACTGCACGCCAGCAGGTGAGGCGAGGCGAGGCTTTCGTGTGTGGGCACAAGAACGTGAAAAACAAAAACGCTGTATCACTGGATCACGACCACGCTGTCAACTGGTTTCGTGGATTTGCTTCGGTCGTCGGTGAAGTAGTACCCATTCGCTTTCGTCGCCAGCGCAAACAGAACGGTGTTGTTGAGCGCTACGTCACCCGCGAGTCATTCACACTGCTGCCTTCGAACTTCACGTGGGAGAAGTTGTACACAGAATATCAAGCTTACTGTGAGACACAAGCGGTTACGGCGGCGTTTCCGTCATGCAACTCGTTCTATAAAATCCTGAAGCGACGTTGCAGAGACATCAGAATTCGATCACCAAGATCAAACGTTTGCGACGTGTGTGCGATCTACCGTAACGTCTCGTCAAGGAACCCGACTGCCGAAGAGATGGAGAGCCTTGGCGTCCATGCATTGGACGCTCGTGTGATGAGGCAACAGTACTCGAAGGATGCAGGACTTGCAACAGGCTTTCACTATGTCTCAACCATCGATTACGCTCAGAACTTGGCTCTCCCTCACGTCGAATCAACCCCATCGTCATGGTACTTTTTGTCTCTCATTTGGGTGTCTCTTTTCGGCATTCACTCTCAAAATACCAAGCAACAATACAACTACGTCTACTCCGAACGGACCGCGGGAAAAGGCAGCAATGAGGTCATATCGATGCTTCACCATCATGCCCTCTCCGAGGGTTTTTTCTCCGCTGATTCGGTGTGGACTATCTACGCTGATAATTGCGGTGGCCAGAACAAAAATGGCCATCTATTGCGCTATCTTCTACTTCTCGTGGACAGTGGACGCTTGAAAAGAGCGAACTTGTACTTCCTGGTGAAAGGTCACACAAAGAATCACTGTGACGGTGGTTTTGGCTTGGTCAAGAGGGCGTATGCGAAACGTGACCTATACACAATTAGTCAAGTGACCGATGTCGTCGAAGCCTCAGCTACCACGAACAAGGCAATCTGTGTCGAAGATCAGCAAGGTGTGTTCAAAGACTGGAAAGCGCTACAGTCAGTGTACCGAGACGTGAAGGGAATTCAGAAGTTCCAGCTCTTTAGTATCGACTCTTCGAGTCCAGGTGTGGTGATGTGTCGGAAACGCCCTTCGTCTGAACCCGTGTGCCAGGACCTGCGAAAGCGCGGATGTGTTCCCACAAGCCCGGAGGGCTGGGCAACAGTGTGGTCATCTATCGAGCAGCTTCAGGCACCCATAGCGAATCCAGAGAAGGTGTTTGATCTTCACAAGAAGATACTTCCCTTTATTCCAGAAGAATTCCGATCAAATCCGTTGTATCGCGCACCGACACCTGACGAAATAGAGACCGCCAAGTCCAGGAAGCGCCGACGTCTCCACAGTACTCCAACATTGGTTGACCGAATGCAACGACGACTTGACAGTACGTCAAGATTAGTCGATCGTGTGCTGCAGACTGAAGATGAGCAGAAGACAGGTGTTTAAAACAAGTTTCATTCATTTTATGTTTTTTATTACGTGTTTCTCCGCCGTTTTCACAACGACAGACCCTTGAAAAGGTTTAAAACCGTATTCTGTCGATACAGCGCATAAAGTACTATCCGATGGTGTGTAAAAAAAAAAATCGAAATTTTTGAGCTGGGACGAGGTCGTCTGGGACATGGGCTGTGGCAAAGTCAAAATGTTGGATTCTGGCGCATGCAAGGGCTCATTCGACAGAGGAGATCACCTGCTACGTGTCGATACCAAAAACAGCGATTTTTTGATTTGGTCGTTAAGGGTGGTTTCGTTTTAAATTGACTCATATACGTGTTGAGCTAGCGTTCTATCTCAATCCGATTAGTAGTTACCTGTGATGTAGCGCCCTCCAAAAAGTGGCCCCCCGTCCATCTCCCCTCGCGTTCGGCCCCAGAGTTTCCCTCCCGCCAGCGGTACAGGCAGAAAATACGACCAAGGTTCCCAGGTCTGGGTTGAGTCCAGTTTTCCCAGCCCCATTCCCAGGGCTGGGATGGACAATTTCCCAACCCCATTCCCAGGATTGGATCCCAGCCTAGCTGGGATCCTCAAGGATTTTCCCAGGGTGCCCCAGGCTGGGCATAGTCAGGACAGGGTAGCAGTAGTCAGTTTGTAGACACTTCGTATCAGTTAAGAGGGGGTCCAAGAGGGCCCTCCTCCACCAACAGAGACTTCTCCTTTTGCCACGTCAGACTCAAGTGACTTGGTTCCTGCGCGCGTATCGGGCCTGCCGCCGCGGTACAAGGTAAGCTTGCGTGTCTAAGTACTAATAGTTGGCATCCGTGTGTATTTTCCCAGCCCCCTGGGTCTGAGGCGCATTAGGTGGAGCAAAATCCCTGTGTTCTGCTGAGGAATCTGGCTCGCCAGAGTAACTTAGCCTTCATATCAACCCCGTATCAGCTGGTTCACGCCAGCTGGACGCTTTATATTTGCTTGATAGTGTTAAAAGAGGTCGAGGACCCGATTGTTAGCTGGGGAGCCGAGTAATACTCCGCTCCCAGCTTGTGTGTATATAAAGTCGTCTAAGACTTGTGTTTCCCAACAAATAGCTGAGCTCCCCAAGCTTGACTGAGTCTGTCAGTGGTAGAGTTGAACCTACTTCCTGCACGTAGACCATCAGATAGGTGCCGTAAAGCATCAAAGGGCTGCTAATAAGGGGTACACAACGTGAGTTACTGGTCATAAATATGGTTATTTCCCATTAACTTTACCGTGGCAAACTAGAACTGGTTAGCGCGACCCCTTCGCTGGACGGTTCCTAGTTAGTTTTCAGCCTATCTACATTGCGTCTGGGAAAATTCCCAAACCACTCCATCACATACCCAGCTGGGAAGTGGTTAGTCGAACCAACAAAAGCCTGATTCGTTTCAGACACTGTCTTGGTACCTCTACGCTTGATTCCACCAGATAGGAGACGTAAATCTCCAAAGGGCTGCTCTAAATAAAGGGTACAGAACGTGAGATATTGGCTGGGGTCTTTTTCCTTCTCCCAGAAGAGAGACTCGCTGCCTATAGCTGGAACTGACTAGCGCGACCCCTTTGCTTTACGGTTCCAGCTTGCAGCTTATTTACTGTGCACCCCAGAAAGTCTAGCTTAGCCGGTTTCAGTCTCCCTTTCCATAGACTGAGCTGGTAAAGCCAATTTTCTGGACTCACTTCATCACAGTACTTGGATATTGAATGGCTACTACATACTTAACATTCTTGTAAGTAGGGCCGATAGTCTGATCGAACTGAGCATTCATTTGACCATCAAGAGTACCAACACCAGCGCCGGCATTCCCTGTGACGAAATGAGCAGAAGCATCGAGGTACTTAACTTCCTTGATTGGCTTGCTGATAATTGGGCGAGGATCGGTTAGATCATAGTAGGTACATTCAAGCGTACAACGTTGTGTGGGAGGTATCGATCGAAGTCCGATAACTGACTGAATTCATTACGTAATACACTATAAGAGAATGAGAGCTGCCCATCAACAGCAGTTGGACCAACCTTTGACATTGGTTGCTTGTCAGCACCAGAAGCTACCATAATCGGTACAGTCTTACCACTTGTAAGTGTTAAACTGTTCAATTTCATGGTAGTGTAGTCTTGAGCGAGAGTGATTGACGCAAGGTTGGAAGTTTGGTTTGCGGCTGTATTAATAACTGTAGCACCAGTAGAAATACTATTAAATACTACCATCTTGCGTAGCCCAATAGCAACAGTACCTGTATTGAAACGCAACTTAAGTTTTAACTGAGCGATACCAGCGATGAGATCTGATCCTTTGAAAAGAGGGCGTAAATCGGTTAAACGAATCTTCAAGATATGAACCCACGTACCAGCGATAGCACCACTTCCTTCAATAAAACCACCACGACCTGATTGCTGTACAATATTACTAATAGCACCCTTCTTTAGACTAGGCCAACCGAAGGTATCGTTGGTTGTAGAATCGATAACACCAAAAGTGTTATTTAGCTTATTCATTAAACCACTGTTTAGAGTACGGTTCTCCTGAGCTTGACCAAGGGTTTGATCTAGTTCTTCAGATACGTTCGTCCCGTTGTTGCTGTATCCGTCCCCATTTGTCGATGCAGCGTTGATATAGTTAATCGAGAACCAATCATCTGGATAGAGGTTAGTGTCAGCGGCATGCTTTTCCAAATCAGCTACAGAAGTCTCCGTCTGAGCACGGAAATTAGCCCAATGCATCATATATTGTTCATGGGTGAGAATGGTCTTGCCATTGAGCGATGCTTCGATCGAATCGATAACATTTCATACGCCTGTTTTAAGAGTACAAGCAAAACGATTAAGAGGACCACCCATGGTTTCTGAACCAGTGTTCTTAGCAGTTACGATGTAAGGAACTGTTAAGAAACCTTCTTTAAGAGCTGAGAAACCGTCAGAACCAGCGATAGTAGAAGCATCGAATTCTACTAAACCAGAGCTGTAATCAGTGTTGTTAGTATCGTTAACGGTAACGATCTTCTTCTTGCGCGATACCTTGATTTCCTGATCGGTCTTAAGAGCCGAATCAAGCATGTAGAAATCCGAGAGTTGAGTATCGTCGGTCATTATTAAGTACGTGTAGTTATAAACCGTATATTTTACATAGGCTAGACAGAAGCGGAAAAGAAATTAAATAAATAGAGTGGAATGGACTTGTTAAAGCCGATTAAAAGTGATCATGATTTAATCAAATTAGCTAAATTGATCGGTGTTGAATTAAATTCAATTATTCAATTATCAGAAGCTGATAAGCGCGTTGGAAAAGGAACACATATTATTCTACTTAGACCACCTGAAGGTGGAATTGGCCATTGGGTTTGTGTGAATAATGGTGAATACTTCGACAGTACAGGAATAGGTCCTCCCACACGTGTAGGTAATCTACCCTTCAATGAATTTCAATATCAGTCAACTTATGCTGATTGGTGTGGGATTTACTGTATGGTTTGGTTATATTCGAAGCAAAAAATAAACCAGAATTGCTTAACGGATTTGCTAATTTAGATATTGACATTCTTTGAACATAATATAAATATGACCGATAAAGCTACTATCAATCGAAGCCATGCCGTTCCAAACGGTTTGCAAAATACTTATCTATATCGATTCCCAAATGCTAGTTCCAACCTCGTAAACGATCAAATGGCTGTTGAGTCTATATCAATGTACAATAGCGTATTCAATGTTGATACGGTTTAAAACAATACCAATGTATCAGTTATCGTTCCTACAGCTTCTATGGAGACAACGATTAATATTTCATTACAAGCTGGGATTTATACCTATGCTGATATGAATACGTCTATTCAATTAGCGCTTCAAAATGCAGGTGCCTATTTAATCGATAGTGACGGTAACTACCGTCATTATTTCCAACTGACTGAGAATCGTGTATTCTACAGCGCTCAGGTTGATTTACCCGTTGTCCCTACTACTTTCCCTAGCGGTTGGACAAGACCATCCACTGGTTTGTATTCTAGTACTGGAACTGGTCTTCCATCAACATCCAAAACGATGCGCTTGATTGGTTTTTCTATTGACCAATACCCTTCTAGTAGCTTATCAACAGCTCAAACATTTTTAAGTTCATACCCACCAACGATTAACCCAGTATCTAACTTTGTTGTACGCTGTACTCTAGTTAATAACAAGTTTGGAATCCCTAGTGATATCCTAACTACATTCGACAGCCAAGGAACGAAAGCCGGTCAATTGATCAGCTATCGACCAAATGAAAACTCATGGGTTGAGATTGCTGATGGAGGATATACTGACATGGAACTTACCATTGTTGATCAATATCAACGACCTGTTAATATCCAAGACCCAAATATCAACATCGTATTACTATTCCGTTAAATCATAGGTAAATAGACTTTCTCAACGTCTTTGAGAGTTCTTTTTTTTCTTTTGATCAGATTTGGGGATATCAGGCTTAAACGGTGGTTGGTATCTGATACGATTTTTACTACAATTAGATTTACATTCTTCGTAAATTCTGTTATCAATTACTTCTTTAGGACTTTCTAGTTCAACGTATTCGATATCCATAATTAATAACGACTTAATAGCAATTGTATTTGGCTTCTATATACAAACAATGATTCTTACCGAACGGAAGCATAAAGGTTCGACATACGAAGAGGTCCTTGATAAAGACCCTTCGTACATGAAGTGGTTGTTTTCCCAACCAAAGATCATGAGTCAAGAACCAGACCTTAACAATTTCTTAAAGAGCCGATTTACGGAAGACGATGGTTCGTACATGATGACTTGGGGTAAGCATAAGCTTAAGGGTGTTAAATGGATTAAGGAAAATGATCCTTCGTATTTCGAATGGCTTCGTATGAATGGATATGTCAAAAAAAATTGCCCAAAGCTGAAAGCAGCTATTGAAGAGTTATGTGTTATCAATTTTGAATAGACAGCGGAGCTGTCATGGACCCTATGGGTTCTATTAAGCGAGCATGTCATCGATCAAATAAGCAAAAAAAAACGCTATAGACATCAAAGATGTCATGGTTCCGAAGGAACCTATCAAGCGTTTATTTTTTTATAGGTTCTCTAAGCCTTCTTCAAGATCATCATAGACGCTTAAGTGCTTTTCGATACGAGATGGATACATTGCTGTAGCTATGAGTTCAGGAAACACTTCCATTTTTTATTGAACCTTGAAACCGTTTCGAATCTTCGCTTTGTACTTAATATCAAAAGACGACAACATCTTTACGAGAATTAGTCCATTGTTTGACTTATCTTCTAACGTCTCTATGATCGGATTACCATCCGGACCGTTTAAAACATATAGCATGTCGATTAGATATTTTAACTTGTCGATGAACTTCTCCTGATCATGGTTATCGAACTCACTCAAGACTTTGGTAAATGATAGTGTTGACATGATCACTGTATATGTGTGTGGTTTTATATACTATTATAACCTTGTATCAGAATAGAAATTTTCCACATATGTAGATCCGAGTTTGACAATGACATAAAAAATGATTAACCTCAAAGTGTCTATAGATTATCGAATGCTTCGTCCATACAATTGTAGAAGCTCAAATGGCGTTCGATACGAGATGGATGCAAAGCTACCATCAATAATTCTTCGATGATTTGATTCTTGAAATGCTTCTTATGTTTCTTGAGAGGGATAACCTTATTAAACACATATTTGAGTTCATTTAATGAGAGCATTCTATTTTTGAATCGACCATCTCCAGCTAATAATGATCGACGAGCAATTTTCATACGATAATGTAAATCCTTATCATCTTCATCGTATCTAGCACGGTCGAAGATGTCATAATCAAGAAATCTACGAATGGTATCAAATGGAGATTCTTCATCATATTCTTCATCATATTCTTCTTGATGCTCAATCCAGTATTCCATGGCTTGAACCATTGGATTATCAATATCTAACGTTTCATCGTATTCAGCTTCGAAATCATCATCTGAGAAATCACCGAATTCGATAAGCTCGTCAAATGTTAGAAGTTCTTCCACATTGACATTGAACGAATCGAACTCATTGTATCGGTAACCATCACCGTAGAGGATATCATCGTTAATGAATGACATGTTCACTATATATGATCGTATATGTATGTGGTTTTGTATACTATTATAACCTTGTATCAAATATGAAATCTTTTACATATGTAGATTTTTATGGACCTGTTGAGAGGAGGAGGGATAGATGAGCCACAAGCTACGTCATTACTGTCGCTTCTTGGCCTTGCTAGCAAGCGTATCCGTAGCTTCACAACGGCAACGGGTTGTTTTCGTCACGAGAGATCCACTCACGCACCCAGACACGTCCTACGAGCAATCACTACTTCCTTCCTTTCAAACTTAATAGAATACTTTATCAAAAGGTGACGTGTTAACGGCCAGGATATATGGCCCTTTTCTGGTTGGCGAAAAACTTCTCGATTCGAGGTTATTGGCCACACCTAAACAGGCCCACTATCCGAAAAACTTTTGTTAGATCCTGCCTAGTGTAAAATGAGTTTATATGATTTAAATCTCAACAAGAAATTTATTGGCACGATGGCCGAGTGGTCTAAGGCGCTGGATTTAGGCTCCAGTCTTCGGGCGTGGGTTCGAATCCCACTCGTGTCAACTTCTTTTTTCCAATTTCTCCTTGCTTCATTTCTGTGAACAGGACCGTCACCAATAGAATGACGATGCACATTGGTCACCTTGAAAACGTAAAATAAAACGTAATACTTTTTTTCCTGTGAATTATTGCACACCATCGTGACTCAAACTCGGTGTTCAGCAATTCACAACCGTAATGTGTGACCCTTCCCGAATATGCTTAGAGATAACAATTGTAATTTCTCTCTTTTTATTGGCGGTGTTACATCAAACGTATTTTATGTTTAGTCTTTTATTCAACTATGGTGCGTATGGTAGTCTGAACCATTTGTTGCTTTCCCGAGCCTTTTCCCTTTGTCAAGTTGGTGCTGCTTATAACTTCCACGAATTTAGTTGAGATCAAGGAACCTTGGAGAATAGAACCACAAAGAATCTTTGCATGCTGTCCAAGATACCAACAACTTCAGTTTTGGTTGATTCCATGGAAAAGATTCTTTTTACTTTCGCCTTGTCGCAAATTGGGA
Source organism: Pythium oligandrum (assembly GCA_020085045.1). Taxonomy (NCBI): domain Eukaryota; phylum Oomycota; class Peronosporomycetes; order Pythiales; family Pythiaceae; genus Pythium; species Pythium oligandrum. The sequence continues at coordinate 768,851 of JAHRIK010000002.1, forward strand.
ACACTGACGAACCGTGTCGTTCTGTGTCAACGATCTGTGTTGCTCCTCCTAAATCCGAATTGCGTGGTGCACACCGTCTGGGAAAAGTGGACCGGTCTTCGAATGATGGATCTGCGCAACCGTCGCATGCACGGGACGAGCTCGTGGGCGGTGCGCACTTTCCTTTCTTCAAAGATGATGACAACCACAGCTGAAGCCGTCACGCCGCCCACCGCTACACCAAGCGGAGCCAGCGACATTGGCGAGAGCTCGCTGCTGGACCAGCTCCATGATCTGCACAAGAAGCTCGCGGCCGTGCGCCAGGATTCCCAGCGCTTCAATGCTATGTCGCGCAACATGGGGCCGATCCCGATGGCTAGTGAGACGAACAAGATCATTGTCGTCTCGGTGCGGCGATGCGTGCGGATGACCAAGACGAGTCATGATGACTCGTGGCAGTACATCCCGTCGGACACGGGCTTCAAGAGCGCCATCGACTATCTCTGCGGCACCAACAACGTGCAATGGGTCTCGTGGCCCGGCGCCGTCGTGGACGAATCCAGTCAAGATGGCGTGCGCCGCAAGCTCGAGACCGACTTTAACTGTCGCCCCGTGTTCCTGAACAACGAGATCCTCGACTCGTACTACAACCAGGTAGGACGATTTGCCCATTCACCAGTCGACTCGAATCTTTCCACTGACTCGTGTGACTTGTAGTTCTGCAATGTCATCTTGTGGCCGCTGTTCCACTCGTTGCCTCAGCGCTCGGACAGTCGCTTGCTTGAGAACTTTGTCGAGAAGTATGACGCGTACTGCACGGCCAACCAGAAGTTCTTGGAGGTAAGTGCAGTCACGGGATTCATTCATTTCGCTATGCTGAGCGTTGTTTCCGGTGAATCAAGGCAATCTCGGAGATCTACAAGGACGGCGATCTCGTGCTTGTGTGCGACTACCACTTGATGAATCTTCCTGGGCTCTTGCGCCGCCGCTTCCCGGATATCACGTGTGGCTTTTACTTCCACAGCCCGTTCCCTTCCTCCGAGTTTTTCCAGATGCTGCCTGCGCGCGAAGCTTTGCTGCATGGTGTGCTTGGTGCGGATCTCGTCGTGTTCAACCACTTTGACTACGTCCGCCACTTCCTGAACGTCTGCACTCGAATGCTGGGTCTCGAATCATCCCCCAGCCGTATAGAATACAACGGCCGTCTCATTTCGCTTGGCATCTGCCCAATGGGCATTGACCCTCGCAAGTACGAGATCACTCCCAGCGTTCTTAAGCAAGTCGAATTGCTGAAGCAGCAACAAGACGAAATGAAGATCATCGTCGGTGTGCACAAGCTCGACTTTTGCAAGGGTATCCCAGAGATGCTCGAGGCGATGGAGTACTTGTTGCAACACTACCCGGAATACCGTGGGAAGGTTGTTCTGTTCGCTGTGGTGCGTGATGTCGGTCGGATGGCCGCGCACCAGTACAAGATGCTCAATCGCCAGATCAACGAACTTGTTGGACGTGTAAATGGCAAATTCGGTACGGCGGAGTACACCCCGGTTCGTTATCTTAAGCGATCAATCGACCATGACCAGCTCGTCGCACTTTACAACGCCGCTGATGTCGCCATCGTCAGTAGTATCAAAGAAGGCATCAACTTGCAAGCGATGGAGTTCATCGCTGCTCAGAAGGAAAACTGCCATGGCGTACTGGTGTACAGTGAATTCGCAGGGTAAGTGCGTGTGTCCATGATGTTTATGGAGTGTTTATACTGACATGACCTTCGACTCGCAGCTGCGCGTCGTCTTTTCAGGGTGCGTTGCTGGTGAATCCGATGCACTTGGAACAAGTTGCTGCCAGCATTGATACAGCGCTTCGTATGAACACGACCACCAAGCGCATTCGACACCACCAGCTCTCGCGTTATGTGAATACATACACGTCGACTCTTTGGGCTCAGCGTATTATGTCGGCACTCAATGAGGTGGGTTCATAAAGCATCATGATGCTCGTGTGGGTTGGTGCTAACCAACGGTGATATTGTGCGTAGGCTGCAGCTATGGCGCAAGAGTACAACCGTCTCGACAAACTTGATACGGCGCAGCTTCTAGGATACTACGAGCGCAGTCAGCGTCGTCTGTTTTTGTTGGACTACGACGGTACACTTGTCAACTACCAGAGTATTGCGGAACTCGCTGAGCCGACTCCAACTTTGCTCGCGTGCCTGGAGGAGCTGTCGGCAGATCCTCGCAACGCAGTCTACATCATCAGTGGCCGTGATAAGACGCATTTGCAGCAATGGTTTGGCCATTTGCCTCGTGTTGGCCTCGCAGCCGAGCATGGGTACTGGTTCCGTCCAGCTGCGAAGTATACGGCTGCGATGCAGAAGCTTGATGACGCGAATGACGACGAACACCGTGATGCTCACGGAGATAACGTTGGCGACGCTGCAGTCAAGCAGCTAGAAGATGGCCCAGACGAATCGACCAACACTGGTGATATTACTGGAGCTGCTGGACGTCTCGGTGAAGGTGGTGCGACGAACCTCGAGAGTGTCCCATGGCAGTGCATTGTCAGCGACGTTGAGTTGGAATGGAAGGATGAAGTTGAAAGTATCCTGGAGCACTTCACCGAGCGAACACCTGGATCGCTCTTGGATGTCAAGGACTGCTGCTACACGTGGCACTTCCGTGACGCCGATCCAACGTTTGGACTCAAGCAGGCGAAGGACTTGCAGCTTCATTTCGACCAGATGCTTCGTGACCGCCCCGTGAGCGTTGTGATGTGCCGAATTAAGAAGTACGTGGTGATTCGTCCATGGCGTGTGAACAAGGCGCGCGCTGTGAGTCGAATCCTCGAGTATGAGAGCGAGAGCCCTCACTTCACTTGGCTCGACTTCGACTTTATTCTCGCTGTTGGTGACGAGCGAACCGATGAGGATATGTTCAACGTCGTTCAGGGAAGCAACTGCTACACGTGTACGGTGGGTATGAAAGTGAGTCGAGCTCAGTATTACTTGGAGGATCCAGACGAGGTCGTGCGTGTGCTCACGGCTTGTACGAGCCTAGCTGCTGATCGAGGCAGTCTAGCGCCATAATCAGGAGGAAACTGAGTTTGTATGAGGTGAAAATTCGTAAACAAAAATCGTATTGATGTATTTGAAAATTCCGTGCATCGCAATGAGTATAGCCGAGTTATTCATCGTCCATCTCATCCTCGAGAGCTCGTGCTCGTCGTGACTTCCGGCCAGAAGAAGCGCCTCCGGCCTTCGGTGGTCTGCCTCGTGATTTGGTCTTTTTGGCTGGCGTGCGGGGCTTCACCGGAGTAGCTTGGACTTCGGATCCTTCCTCTTCCTGTAAAGCATCACACAGTCTTCAGTTCAGACGCAAGTTAGTAGTATCATCAGCACAAGCATCAACGTACCTCTTCAGCTGGTGCGTCATCATCAATATAACGTTCCAGTTGATCAATGGCCTCTTTCATCTCTGCCGAGCTTCCAGCACCTTGGTGGCGACGCACGCGACTGATAAGTAGTTTGAAGTTGTTCATGACCGTGGTCTCAGCAAGCGATTCCTTGAACAGCTTTCGATTCTGGTGAAGATAACGGAGGGATTTCTCTGTGTGTTGGGCATACGCCAGACAATAAGAGAAGTCGCGTCGTTGCTTGGGATGGGCCGCGCTGTATCGCTGACACATTTTCTCCACAATACTCTCGATCTGTTTGTCTTTGGTGATGTAGTTAAGCAAGAACTTGACAATCTCATCGAAATCTTCGGTCGAGACGAGTTCGCTACAGAAGAAATTTTAAAAAAACTCGTCATCTCAACCCACAAACCAAGACAAAAACATACCTGACAGACAGCTGCCCCACCGTGTCGGGCAGGATGTTGTAGATTGGGTTGTTTCCTTTCCGGGACAACTCGTGGAAGAAAAGCTTGACCAAGCTGCGGATCTCGTCACTTGGATCAACCAATGAGACGGCAATTTCGCTGATCTGGCCCTTCACCTTGACCATATCATTGAGAATAAGATGCGAAAGCACCACCGCTGTGTTCTTCCGCACGCTCGTGTCAACGTCTCGCAAACGGTTGTACAGATGCGATGTCCATGGCTCAATGAGGTTCGGGAAGCGGAAAGCCAGATCACCCAAAGCAACAACGATGTTAGCTCGAACAGTTGGGACTGCTGACTCCTGCAGCAATGTGAACACAAGCTGCAAGTGTTTCTCGCAGAAATCCTCAGACACCGCCATGAACTTGCTCAATGCAACCACTGCGCTCTCAATCACGAGAGGGTCGTACGTATTGTCAGCGAATCCGAGGCGGAGAAGGCGGACGAGAAGAGGCCCGTACGTTCCCAAAAGGTTACGACAGACAATGTCTTGACGAATGAGATCGTGGACAAAGGTATCTTCTTCGGCCTCGACTTCTGCAGCAACACCCAACTCATCCTCCATTGCCGTCGTATCGTCAGCTTGACCATCTCCCGTTTTGGCACGGTTATCTGACGTCATCGGCGACTGTGAACGGAGTCGTTTGATCAACGCAGCCATGTGCTCAACACGGATAGCCACTTGGATGGAGATGTGACCCAAGACAAAGAGGAAATGCGACAGTTCAAACGCATCCACAACCACGGACTCTTCTTGTGCGGTGAACACACGCTGGAACAAGCACTTGATAACATCTGAACACACCTCTTCAGGGTGTTCGCACAGAGCAAACAACACTTCGATAGCTTGCTGCGTCGTCTCAAACCACGTCGCGCGCACGCGATCATGGATTTCGGCGGTGTTACTGACGTACTCGAGGGTGAGAACTCTTTGAATAACACCGATGAGCTGCTCCAATGTCTCCAATTGACCGCGGTTCACTCGCTTCCCTCTTGGGAGGTCAAACTTGAGATGCTGGACCAATCGACAAGCTGCTCCGATCAACCGGAAGCTAGGATCATCTTTGTAAGCGGTAGAGCCAAATCCATTTGCAAGGAGTACACGGAGATTGTCACCTGACAGAAGAACTTTCTCGTCCGCTTGGGCAAGCATCCCGAGTAAAAGAAGGGCGTTGGTTATCACGGGAGCTGGGAACTTGCTCTCGTCGATAAAGTCCCAGAGAGCCGCGATCACGCTGCTTGGCATCTGGCGCTTGAGGTGAAGCTCGAACACGATCTTTTCAATGCAAGTGAACTCCGCAACAGTGCACTCGTCTAGAAGCTGGATCAATCCACTGGCGGATTCCTCTGGTGTATTGTTGTATCCACCGTGGTGAAGACGAAGAAAAAGAGAGGCGAACACGTTAAGCACCTCTTCTCGAATTGCTGGGTCTTGACGCCACACGAGCGGAAGAATTCGCTTGAAACCCGCTTCAGCTCCTCCCAGCTTGAGCAAATGCGCTTGGCGGATAAAGTTCATTGCCTCCAATGTGTCTGACGTGGACTTGCTTCCAAGCAACTGGGTCATTAGCCGAAGAGCTCCATCTTCGAATGCTCCAATAAACTCAATTGCGTCAAGATGGAACTGGGCCATCCGCTTCAGAGCATCGAACTCACGCTCCAGAGGATTGACTTCGGTTGTCTCGGCTGCCGTTTGCATGTCTTGCTCCGCGTTAGCGATCAGCTTCGCACGACGTTCTTCCATCATCTTGCGGATCTCCTCTGCCTTGTTTTGATGGAAATCTTTGTTCAGGTTGCCCATGAAAGGATTCTTGTCGAGAAGGAGCGTGAGCAGAGCAATGCTTTGTCGACGGACGATGGCTGCCTTGTCCTGGAGACGACCAACGGCGAGACCCATCACTTTCATCAGGGAACCAATTGGGACGGCACCATTCTCCACGAGCATATACCACATCTTCAACGTATGACTACGCGCGAACGAGTTCACATCGTGAATACGATCTTCTAGAACTCCAAGCAGTTGATCACGAGTCGAGCGAGAGAGCTGATTCAGTGACCGTTCACTGGAATCATCCAAATCGGCATCGACATTGTTGGTAGCCTCGTCATTCTCGTGATCACTAGCACCGTCCGCTTCAGCATCGCTTCCGTCAGAATTGTTTTCTGCGTCCTTGTCTTCGGACGGCGGCGGCGTGCTGGGTGTGTTTGGTTCCGCCTCTGTCTCGTCATGCACGCCACCTTGCTGCTGGAAGCTCCACAATAGAATGTGTGCGATACACGCGACACCAGCGTTACGGAGCTGGTACGACTCGGATTCGAGCAGTCCAAGCACGAATGTGAGGTTGGAAATCACCAAGGATGGTGATCGGTTCGACAGCGTCGCAAGGAAAGTCGAGATATTCTTTGTTCCGCTTGTGTCCTTCGAAGGATCACCCGACGAGACGTTCGCAACTTCCCGAATCAAATCACCCGGGAAACCAATGTAGTCGTACTTGATAGGGATTAGCTCCGTCAGCTCGGCGATGGTGTTGGTGAGATGTTCCTGGTTGAAAATGAGGTCAACAATTGAACTGACGGTTGAGATTCGCACAGAAGGAACACGTCGGACAGCGGAGCCAATGATCTAGACAAAGACGAAGAATGAGCAAGGCACTGTAGGGTATGGAAGAGTACATAGACACCCACCTGGTAGATTTCTGACTTGATCACTCGCACTCGGCAAAGTCCCGAGTTTTCCATGACTTGCATCGCCGCGCGGCAGTACAAGTTGGCGAATTCCTGAGGGAGAAAGCCATTAAGAGTTAGCCACTTCAAACCAGGAGGACACCATCATCGTCATACCTCTTCTGGCAGGTTCATTCGCCACAAACTGAACGTTTCTTCGCACATGGACTTGCCGAGGGCGTGCAGCGCGCCTTCGAACTGCTTGACCCACGCGATCTTGCTCTTGGAGGAGGCTGACGCCTACACAGTGATCAGCTCACTTAGCTGTCATGAAAGAGAGGGTATAAATCTCCAGCGTTGCCACTCACCCCGCCTTTCTTCTTGACGACACTCTTGTCCGCATCGGATCGGAGCTTGCTCACCGTCGTGATGGTCACGACGAGGAAGTAGACGATGGCCTTGAACTCGCTTCGATACAATTCCACTTGGTCCTCATCGTCGCGCGCCGTCCACGTCTTGATCGTCTTGGTGCTATTCGCGAGGAACGTCGTAAACGTCTGCAACGCGCGCGCTTGCACCGTCTCCGAGAGCGTCGCGAGTTTCCTACAGACCACACGTCAATCTCCGTCCTTTTAAGACCCTAGCAGCATCAGTAGACGCACTTGACGACGCTGTAGCAGAGATCAAAAGCGTCTTCCTCGAGCAATCCGTTGCGGTCGCCGCCCTCGTCCTCGCCGGCATGCAGCACGCGGGAGCTCGTGTCGCGCAGCAGCTGGACGATGTCGTCGGACGAGAGCCCCTCGAACGAGTGCACGCGCTGGACGCAGATACGGTCGCTCTTGGCCAGCTCCAAGTCCTGCAGATGCAGCGGCACGAGGAAGCGCGTCGCCATGGTGATGAGGTAGGTGCCGCGGTCTCGGTTTGAATCCCTCGCAGTTGGCGCGAGTTCCACTTTTCCCTCCCGAAACCGATCGTCAAGAACACGAAAAAACGCTTTTTAGATACGAAAATGGGTGCGATCGATCGCTTTGGACAGGGATCCGCGCGAAAGTAATGACGGCCGCGTTCCTTGTGTGTTTACGTATATGTGCGTATGTGTATGTGCGTATGTGTATGTGCGTATGTGTATGTGCGTATGTGTATGTGTATGTGTGTGTGTGTAAGTGATATGCATGTGTGTATGTGCATGTGTATGGGCTGACTTGGATTTCGTGTTGTGGATCTTGGGATTAAAATTGACTACAGAATGCTCCTCGCTCTCGTCTCTCGCTGGCTCTATGATGAACGCGGGACCTTGGCTTTGGATCCGTCGTTGGGGGTCGTGGATGCTCGACGCTTCTTGCCAGCATTCTTCTTCACGGGCGTCTCCTTCTCTTCCTCCAACGCCTTCTTCGCTTCTCGCTGGGCCTTCCGCTTCTCGGCCGCTTCCTTCTGAGCCTCGAGCTCGGCCTGCTTGGCCGCCTCCTCTTCTTGCCACACGGGCAGTTCCTTCTGGTACCGAGCTGCGTTGATGTGCGCATTGACTCGCTCCAAGTCCCGGACGACGGCGGTCTGCGTCACGTTGCACCAGAGCAAGTGGGTCTTGTCCTTGTCTGGATGGTCGACGAACATGGGCGCAAACGACGCGAACGACTGTTTGAGGTTGCGAGCCCGCAAGTAGCGCTTGCCTGTGATGTACGCGTTGATGACGTCGCGATCCGCCTTCATCTCGTGGCCGGTCGTAATGCACTTGACCCGCGTCTCGCCGACAAAGACAATGTCGTCAAGCGACTCGACCAGCGCCTCCACGGTCGTGTTTGCACTGTTCTTCAGTGTCGCGAGAGGCGAGCGAGCCGTCTTGGCGGCAGCTGGCTTGGCTGGCGTCGCTTTCGTCGGCGTGGCCTTTTTCGCCGACTCGGGCTTGGTGGTGGCAGCGGACTTTGGCGGCGTGGCCTTGACCGGCGTCGCTTTCGATGGCGACTTGGTGGTCTTGGCGGGCGTACTGGCCTCCTTCTTCGCTGGCGTCGCGTCCTTCTTCGTAGGCGTCTTCTTCTTCTCCACGGGACTCTTGGCGGCCACCGCGTCGGCCGTCTTCTTCGGCGTCACTGGCTCTTTCGCTTGCTTGGCCTTTGTCTTCTTCGCCTCGGGCGCGTTCTCCACGGGCGCCGCTGGCTTGGCAGGAGCCGCTGGTGACTTGGCGTCCCCAGACAGCTGAGCCAGCGCGCTCTGCACACGCGAGAGACCGTCGGCCTGGGACGCAATAAACTCGGTCACGTGCTCGCCAATCGTCTCCGACTTTGCGTTTCCGCGGCAGAGATTGAACTCACGCGCCAGATACTGCAGCTCTCGTCGCGACAGCGCCTGTACGTCCACTGCTCCGGTCATGGTGCTTGCTGTGTCCTTCGCTGGGTCTCGATGCGTGTCGAGCGGAGCTCTTGACGGTTTGATGTGGATGATGAATGGATGCCATTTGACCAGTCCATGTGACACACATCACATAATATGATTGGGTAAAATGATGGAAATTGCACGATGATTGGTGGAAATTAGGCAGGAATTAGGTCTGCCACACTCAAATGCTCCACAAGCAGCTACGCAATGGATGTGCTGGGGGTATGTCCTTCCCTAGCGCTACGATGCAGTTCCCGAGCGCCATATGAAGACCAACACACCCTGCACACGTCGCCTGGGTCAGGGTCATCGCATGTAGGCTGTTGCCGCAGTCTCGCTCTGTCCAATCAAACGATCCAAAGTCGCCGCCACTCGAGGTCATCGGTCAATCCCAAGAACTCTGTGCGCTTCTCCAGCGTCGACAAATCCAGCAAGAGCACTTCGCTGATGTATTTCGAGGATGTGGGCACGGTCTGATACCGCTTGTCCTGAAAACCTGCCTGATACGTCGTGCAGTAGCTCGTCGCGCACACGATCAGCACGTTCGTCTGGGTGCCATAGATCGCTCCGGTCACCCTGTCCTGCCTCTCAAAGATCTCGCCAAACTTGACACACTCCGTCTCGAGATCGCTGGGCTCAAACTCGGCTGTCGTAAGATTCTTCGCTGCCAGTCCAATCATCAGGGTCCGATTCCCCATGTCACCGCGTGGTCGCTTCTCACCGACCTTGCTGCCCTTGAAATACGTCATGAAAACCATCGTGGGCGAGGACGACTTGTCCAGTGGCTCGATGCAAAAACTGCGTATCTTGTTCTCTTCCAGCTTCCATGTGATCCCATTCATAACTGACTGCCAATAGGCAGTGTCCTCAACCATGAAATCTCCTGGTATCTCGACACCTTCAAAGCCGCCAAACGCCGTCTCGACGCCGAAAAAGGCCGAGGGCCCTGTGTTTATTGTAATGGATTCAGCCGGTCGATGGCACCTCCACGCTCAGCACGAAATCCTCAGTCATCCCAAGAGAGTCAAGTGGACTGGCGTCTTTTAGATAACTGTTTCCGGCGCATATCGTGAGCCGATCATCAACGCACTTGTGGGAAAGAATTGGCTTGATCACTTGGAAAATCGCAACTCGAAAGTCACCAGCAAGTGCTTCCACTGGTAGGTTCAGCGTCACTTCTTGAGCGATTGCGAGTACTCGTTCTGTGTATTCCTCCACTACACGAAACCACACCTTACGCATCTGTTTTTTCGTCTGTGAGAAAAAAAGTAGAGGAGCACTCATGCTGAGATGAGGGCAAGCGATCAATAGGTGATTGATTGATTTGGGCTAAGAGAGTTCAATGTGATGGCGAAATGAATTCTGTCAAACGCATCCGTAACTATGCTGTCGATTTAAAGGGCGATTTGTTGACTGACTTGGTTTTCGCTCGGAATCCGAGCATTTCTTTCCATGTTCGGGAAGTCTTCGCGCCGTGCAGTGCCTTGGGGTGGAGATACTTGAACAAGTCGGGAATGTCATACTTTCGATGGAAGTGTCGTGAGCACTCGATCCTTTGAAGCACCTTCCACAAGTCGAAAGTCGGCACGGGGCCTTGCATCTCGTCGAGTCGGAAGAACCGTGGCTCACTCAAAAGCTGGAAATGCTTAGCAACAGTCACGCAGTACCGATTCTGTGCGTCGAACCCTACACAGAAGGTTGAGCCATCCATTGCGAGCGCCGAGTACCGGAAGCCAGCGCTGCGCACCAGCGCGTACTCTTCGACACTCGGGAACCCGAAGTAGTTCATCACGATGCGTGTCTGAAACATGATGTTGACTGTCGTAAAGATCAGCACATAGAGCGCACTGACCAAGATCGGGGTGTTCTCAAACGTAAAGTAGGAAAGATAGAGCCACCAGAGTTTGTCGAAGGTTAGTCGGATGGCCTCCGTCTTGTTGAATGTGAGCAGCAGACTCGAGAAGAACGTGTAGCAGAAAACTGAATTGATAAACTCGAAGCCAGAGCAACGATACTGCACGTAGAAGATGTACATGTGGACCACGGAAGCCGTCATGATGAACACGGTCATCCAGTCGAACGGGAAGTTCACAATCACCCGGCCAACATACACGTCGTAGTAGCGGATACGAGCAATGCGGTATTCGATCACATTGCAGAGCTGGTTGCCACACGAGAGTACCATCTTCTTCTCGCGGATCACCACCCACTTGATGATCAGCTTGGCGAGTCCTGTGGCGACGTAGATCCCACTCCATGGGTACTTCTTCTGGAGGTACAGATGATGGAAGTAGACCAGGTCACCATCACATCAGCCACAATGACAGCCCCACCGAACAGACACCAGAAAAAGATGAACCTCTTGTTAAGCCCGAAGCGCAAGGACGAGATTTGGTCGCTCATCTTGGTGTAGGCATCAGTCTCCACCAGTGCAGTGTTGGCCACTTTAGAGGAAGTGGTGTACTTACCCGATGATGGCGCCCCAGGCACCATTGCCGACCAGCCCATTGCCGACCAGCTCGTGGTTGCGTTTTGGTTCCTCTGGCTGTGGACCCTCCATCAGAGTCTACCCAAGCGCGACGTTTCGCCAGCCTCAAGATGCCTCGAAACCAACTAGCAAATCTAGAAGAACAAACGGATGATAGAAGGGCGTGGAGTTAAAGTGGTGGGGTACCGTTCCCAGTCATCGTCTTACTCCACAACCATCGCAATTACTTCCGAAAGGGAGGATTTATAACCCTAGATACCGACAGAGCCACTGCGTGAATAGCTAAGTCGCCTGAAATTGTGAATAACGCAAGCATCATGGATTCTCAGGCATTTATGCTATTCTCTAGGTGAATGTCGAATGACGAACACGCGCACAAGTTCAAAGCAACGCTCGCAGCTCATCCACCTTCACAGGACGGTTCTCCACACGAGACTTCTCCGCAGCCAACGCCAACAACAAAGCCTCCTGGCCATCCTGACCGCCCACAGGAACCACCGACTCCTCGTCAGTCAGCACACGAAGGAAACTCTCCATCTCCAACACATACGCATCCATGTATCGCTCCAAGAAGAAATACAACGGCAAGTCGCGACGCACGCTCTCACTCGTCGACACTACCACGTTGTTCGCGTGCTTGTTGTCACACGCCACCGATCCCTTCGAACCCAGCACCTCCACGCGCTGGTCGTAGCCATACGCAGCGTCACGACTGTTCTCGATGTAGCCGATCACGCCACTCTTGAACTTCAACAGACACACCGCCGTGTCGATATCGCCCGCAGCAGCGATCTCCGCATTGCGACTCTGCGTCATCGCATACACCTCGTCCACTTCCTCACCCACGAGGAAACGAGCCATGTCAAAGTCGTGGATCGTCATGTCGCGGAACATGCCGCCACTCGCCTTGACGTACTCGACGGATGGCGGCGCGGGGTCGCGACTCGTGATGCGCAGCATCGTCAGCTTGCCAATCTCATCCGACGTGATGGCTTGACGCACACGCTGGAAGTTGGCATCAAAGCGCCGATTGAACCCCACCATCATCTTCACGCCGGCCTTTTCCACTTCGGCGATGGCGTTGGCCACCACATCGATGCTCAGATCGATGGGCTTCTCACAGAAGATGTGTTTGCCGTTTCGCGCGGCGGCGATGATCTGCTCGGCGTGCTTTCCCGTGGGCGAGCAGATGATGACGGCGTCGACGTCTGGACTCGTGCTGACCTCGTCAGCATTGGTGGTCCAGTTGGGGATGCCGTGCTCCTGGGCAAAGGCTTGGGCGCCTTCCGTCGTTCTACTCATGGCCTAGAGAGCATTAACCAGAGTCAACATGTGTACTATATCAGCGAACAGAGCCCCTCGTACCCATGTGAGGTCGACTTTGAGGCGACGCAACACCGCCGCATGGACATGTGCGATCCTCCCCGTGCCAAGAATCCCCAGCCGGACACGCCGCTGCTCCTCTGCTACTCCTCTGGTGCTCATGAAGCGCGAATGCATCGCCCACGACCGCCGCACGCCGAGTGACCGGACCCCTCGCGTCAACATGGCTGCTGGAAGATCGTTTGTCAGTCGGTTTGCGACACTTGAAGTCGCCAAATTTCTCTATTTCAACCAATCATAATCCGTTATACATGTTATTCAACCAATCCAAGATACGTCTCACTGTACACCAGGGCGTCCCCGGCAGGGCCGTATGATCTCATGATCTCTTTGGCGTAGGCCACAAACAGTCGTAAAACTGTATGCGTCGGCAAGCAAAATGGCTTGAGCCATGCACAGGGCCCTCCATCTCCGATTCTCTTCCTAGTTGATGAACTTTGTGCCTTCTCGAGAAGCTGTAGCAACACTCACACTCTACCAATAATCCTGGTTCTAGACGCCTTACAGCGCATCGGAAGCTCGTGTGTGTGCTTTCTGAGTTCGAGCCTGACCGGAAGTTTGATTGCTCTGAACCTGCATTTATTATACGTGGAGGTGTTTAGTTATTGCGGCCCAAAGAAATGCTTTCAATAAATACCTTATAAACTGATATACGCTATAGAATATGGGAACAGTTTGGTCAGTCCCGAAGTGCAAGCGATCGACTTCGTTGGATTTGAGCAGGAGTCTCCACCGCCAATGCACTAACGTCGCACTGGTCGTTGTACATTAGCACGTGGTGGTGAAGGATTGTTTTTTTTTTTTTTAATTGTCGACGCGGTGTTTGGTCTTGGTCTGGACCCACTTGCGCGTGCCCAGCAGACACATGCCATTATCATCGTACTGCGAGTACTCGTGGATCATCTGCTCGATGGTTAGTGCAACAGAGTCTATGTACGCTGCGAACGACTACTCGAGCTTGGGGAAGTGTGACCTCTGAATGGTCATGAAGACGAAATTGGCAAACACATTGAAGAATGTTGGCCTGAATGAACTCGCCGTCTACAGCAGCGCGGCGGCGTTTGAAGCAGATCAGCCGTTAGACTTCATCGATTCGATCGATTACGTTCGGATACGACCACGAGCATGCGATGCTTGTGAAAGTTACGACGCCTCCTGTGGTAAAACACTGTAGCCGGGCAACCTTCAATGAGGCTCTTGCGAAGACGGTGATAGCTCAGTTGGATTTGTCAGTCGGAGCTCAGGTCCCAGTCTATCTCTTAGCGCCGGAGAATGACCTAATCAAGAAGGCTGTCCGAGACCTTGGCTCAGTTGTCAATGTCTTAGAGGAATTCGGTCAAGACTTTGCACATGGTTGTGACGACACCGGTCCCGATGATTACAATAATTCTCGTTGACTCTTTTGCATTGGTTGCTCGATGGAAACGAATAGCGTATACTTTGTGTGTTGGTGGGCGATGCCTCATTCCTACCTGATCGGTGGAAGGACTACTCATACCACTGGGTGTGGGCGTGCATGTATACTCTTCGTAGTCTATAGCTGCTTCGTGCTGAGATGACAACACATTTATTGACCGGTACTAGGCTTAATTGTGTCAGAATACACGATATTGTCAATTTATTCGTGCTATGGTGCACCGAGCTCGGCATGGGAAAATCTACTTTGCTCAATGAGAGCATCAAGGTCTTCTTTATCGATTGGTACAGATGCCTCGCTCGCCGCAAGAAAAGAAGACGGAAACTCGACTCTGCTCTTGCGAGTTCGATAAACCGGATGATCAGTTAATAGCGATCGCGATGAATCGGTTAGCGACGGCACAGTGTCTTCAACAGCATCGACCTTGTCTTCTTCGTGAACACGAAGCCGCGTTAAATAGCTGCCGGTGATAGCTGGTGCCATCAGTGGATACGGCATACCCTTCTGACTCTGCTTTGTGGCTCGGCGGGTGATGCGGAAGCGGTAGTCACCGTCCACCATGACCACTTCGAGAAGTGAGCCCAGTAGACGAGCAATTTCTGGCTCACTGAGCTGCTCGAGCACGTGAGTTTCATCTTCCAATGGGAGCAACGCGACAATCTCAAAGAGATGGAAGTAGAAGACGTCAGGAAGACGAGGTACTGGTGTTGAGCTACGCGTCGGCGTGGTGAACAGTGATGTCAGCTGTGGTGTCTCGTCATCGGAACTTGCGTCTTGGTCGACTTGATCCATTTTGATCTGCACAACTGATGGATCTTTAGATACTCGAATCACGAGGCGCAACGGAAGACCGTGACACACAGTCTCCATGATGTGATGTGGTTGCACAATCTGCATCTTCACTTGCATCGGGTAGGTCACAACGAGAGATCTCTGGCTT
The DNA here is from genome assembly GCA_020085045.1 of Pythium oligandrum. Classification (NCBI taxonomy): domain Eukaryota; phylum Oomycota; class Peronosporomycetes; order Pythiales; family Pythiaceae; genus Pythium; species Pythium oligandrum. The sequence goes on from JAHRIK010000002.1 coordinate 783,971, forward strand.
CGGTCTACGAGTTCAATGTTCTTCCGCACGAGGTACCCACGATATTGCGCTTTGATCTTGTCTACCGCTTGCCGTTTCTTCACAAATGCCTTTCGTAAGAGAAACGTCTTGGAGCGCCCCTGAATCACAGATACCGCCGAGTCGCGATGTTCTGAGTTCTCCTCGGCTGAGGTTGTGAGCTCAGTACTCTTTTCTTCGCTGGGCTTTTCAAACGAGTTGTTGGTGACTCGCCCAACCGATAATGTCATAGTAGTCACTGGAGCTTTTTCCGGGTTTTCTTCGTCTTCGCTGTCGCTGCTAGAATCATCACTGCTGCTTTCGTCTCCGTCACCCTTGGCAGATGGCATATTGTCCGGTTTCTCGGTGGGGACTGGAGACTGCTTTTCTTCATTCTTTTTCTCTGACTTTTCATATTTTGCCTTCATAGCCTCGAGCTCATTTTGCACTTTGAACAGTTCCGAGAGCAGGTACTGTTCCCGCATCGTCGTCATTCCGCCCCCGCTGTCCGAGTTACCTACGTTCAGCATTGCATTGCTGCGTCGACGATTATCTTTAAGGACACGAATCTCGTCCATTGATTGGACCACAAGATGTCGGTACTTCTCCACTTCAGCCGTCAGTACTCGGCTTTGGCGACGAAGAATCTCCTTGTCTGGATCGTGTGTCGAGTGGCTAGATGGGTGGTTGGCTTCAGGTAAGTGGACACCCATGATAGCTCCGCTTGAGCTCGGCACCTTAGCTACCCGAGGCGATTTGTTGACGTGGGAATCTAGAATAGCTTCTGCATCCCGCGATGCACGATGCTGTGGTGAGCCAGTTGATTTGCTGACTTTAGCTGCCGTTTCCGTCGGTGTAGATTCATTTGTGTTGGCTCCAACGCCTCCAAGGGCAGCAAGCGCGACCAGTGGCTGAAGTAAAGTTGCGTGCTCCAAAGAAACCACTTCTCTCTCTTGCGCTAGGCGAGCAATGGTCGATTCTGATACTTTGATGATGTTTTCTTGGCGCTTCTGGTACTCCTTGGCGTGATTGAGTAGCGCTTCGAGTTCCTTAATTCGACAACGAGCCTCAATAAGCTCGGCTTCGGCTGTGGCACCTCCATCCCGTCCACCCAAGATCGCAGCCTTGCGCATACTCAGTTCCTGTGGGGATAAGTTGCGGTCACGCTGTAATAGCCGTAGTGAGACTTCGAGATCCTTGACTTTATCACGAAGTTTCTGCTTCTCTTGGTGATGACGGGCGATCTTGAGTTCATACTCTGTCTTCAATGTGTGGACAGCCTGATCTCGCGCTGCTTTCAAGGTTGCAGCCTCGCCGTCTTTCCACTCCTTAAACTTTTGCCGAGTCTCGGCAATGGAGCACACTAGTCGCTCTTTTTCTTCCTTCGCCTGTCGGACAAGCTGCTCCGCCGCCTTGGATTGATGAACAATCTTGATCCTCGCTTCGGAGAGCTGTGATTTGAAAAGCTGATTCTCCAATTGAGCTTCTCGCAGTGCCCGTTCGAGGTCGTCGTTCCGACCGAGTTGCTCGCGCCGCTGTTGTTCGAGCCGATGGAAGAGATCCACTTGTCTCAGCTTTTCCTCCACGACTTGCTCGCGCATTAGTTTGTACTCTTGCTGCCAGTAGTCCTTCTCACGTAAGGTCTCCCGTAGCTTTTCCTCGCGGTTTGAGATATGTTGAACAGATGTAGACATCGTCTGGAGCTCTATATCATCCCTTAGAGACTTGCCTGGGTGAGATGCAGGTGACGATGAGCCGTTCCCTCGATTACGCAATAGACGAGTTTCTGTCTGTCGACCAAGAACATTACACCATCCGTCCGAATCTCGCGAACTCGAAGTCATCTTGATGGCTAACGGAGACTTGGCCAGGTGGGACGAAAGCACGTTTGACTTCTTCTCAACACGAGGCAGCGAAAGTGTGAGGCCCTTTTCCATATCACGACCCCCTAAATCTTGAGTGATTCCACCCTTCACTCGACGTTCGCGTTCGAGTTCAACTCGCAAAGTCTCGATGGTCGCACGCAGATGATCTATAGCTGCTTGAGCGTGCTGGGCATTCGCAGGAGCCGCGTTCATAGCGAGCTCTTGATGATACTGCAATAGCTCTTCACGCTGATCAAAGGCTTCATTGATGAACTCGCTGTCCTTCGCAATAGTGTCGAGGACGTTGATTGCCACATCTAGTGACCACTCTGAAGCTTCCTTCTCTGTGGTAGTGTTAATATCCACCACAGACGTTGCTCGCTCCTGGTCTTCAATAAGAGGAGGAGATGGAATATGGAGCCCCCGACGAGGGGCGGCTTCCAGTGCTCCAGGGTCACGAGGCGGAGGACGGATCGCCGACATGATAGTCGTCAGTGGCTAAGCAAGGCACTCAAGCATCCCCATCAATGCCAGTGCATGAAACTCGACGTGGCTTTGAGTGCAAACAGCAGATTCATGACTAATATAGTCGTCTTCTAATGATAGCTGGCTCTCAACGAGACCAACAAACTATACACGAGTGGATTGCACAGCGCGCTTGCACGTACACAAACCAACTTTTACAGCTAGAAACACAGCGAAGAGATAGCAGTTCATACTTACTGCATACCTTAAACCTCGACGCATCCTGGACGTCGAATCTCGTGCTCACACGTACAAATACCCCATCGAAAACTCCCACGAGACCGAACAAAACATCGTAATTCTCCAATTCGACGAATCCAACTGCTCAAACCAAACCAAATCGCACGTGACACACGCGGTGGGTTGCGGCCTCATCCTCGACGGACGCCATGTTCTCGACTCTGAGATCTCACTCTTCAGTGTCATTGGCTATGATGGGATACGAAACGCAGCGTTGTGATTGGCCCCCCGCTTCAACGTACTCGCCTCTGATTGGTCCCTGCTTCGGTTCAGAGTCTACGGCCACTATTCAAGTGGATCCTGATCCGACTCCACGACGTGGCGATCATGAGACCACTCGTGCGAGGAGCTACAAGACCGCGTTCACTTTCGGAGGGACACAGCAAGCACCAAGATGTTCAACACCACCAGCAAGAAGCGCGTGCGCGTAGGCATCCTCGGCGGCGGCCGCATCGGCAGGGTGCATGCGCAGAGTCTGCTGCGGGCGGGCGCGGAAGTGGTCGTGGTACGTTCGTTGCATGATGAGTGGGACTCGGGTGTGGATGGTGCGGACTGACGTGGCACTTGCTGCTTGCAATCGATTAGCTTGCCGATCCAGTGGATGGCGTTGCCGAGAGTGTGGCGAGCGAGTATGGCATTCCTAACTGGACCACCAGTGCTGATGATGTCATCACGAGTCCAGACGTCGACGCCGTCATCATCTGCTCGCCCACGGGAAAGCACGCCGAGCAGATCATCGCCGCCGCGCGAAACGGCAAACACATCTTCTGTGAGAAGCCCATCGATCTGAGCATCGATGTGGTGGCCAACGCCATCGCCGAAGTGGAAAAGGCCGGCGTGAAGATGATGGTGGGGTTCAATCGGCGCTTTGATGCCAACTTCCAGCGTGTGCGTCAAGCCATCACGTCGGATGAGATTGGCAAGCTGACGATGCTGCGCATCACGAGTCGCGACCCCGCGCCGCCATCCATCGAGTACGTCAAGGCGAGTGGCGGCATGTTCCGCGACATGACGATCCACGACTTTGACATGGCTCGTTTCCTCGTGGGTGAGGAAGTGGACGAGGTGTATGCGATGACGCAGAGTCGCAATGCGGAGATCGCTGCTGCGGGCGATATCGACACGGCGGTGTGTCTGTTGAAGTTCAAGAGCGGCGTGATCGGCTACATCGAGAACAGTCGTGACGCTGCGTATGGCTACGACCAGCGCGTGGAGGTGCTGGGTTCGAAGGGATCGGTGGCGTGTGACAACAAGCACGCGAACAACGTGGTAGTGTCGACGAGTGAGAGCGTGCGTCGCGACTTGCCGTTGTATTTCTTCTTGGAGCGATACATGGATGCGTATGTGTTGGAGATGGAGAGTTTCCTTCGTGTGCTGACTGACGAGGAGTCGGTGGTTCCTGTGGGCGGTCAGGATGGCCAGGAGGCTTTGTTGTTGGCGTTGGCTGCGGAGAAGTCTCGTGTGGAGAACCGTCCTGTGAAGGTGGACGAGCTGCGAGCGTTGCTTTGAGCTTCGGAGCGTGTTTGTGTCGTTCAACCTGCATAGGTATTCACATAGATAATCGCTTGATGCTATAGGAAGGAATGACCCCATTGTGAGAATACGTGATATGAACATTGACAGAGAATATATGAGGTCTTCGTTTGGTTATCCTCCAGCGATTCTGTGATGGATGTTCAAAATTCGACTCGTGCCATTTCTTCCCAATATGGAGTCCTTGACTACATGGCAAAAGAGGTGTTCATGTGCAATAACAGATAACAGGAGATCTGCGTTAAATCTTCGTCATGTTAGACGTACTTGCTGCTTAAAAGACAATCGTGTCCAGCATCGCACCCAAACACTGGACAGTGTTGAGGGCCATGAGGTCGTACACGTCTGTTTCAAGGTGCTTCTTTGGGTCCAACTTGCCGACATTGAGCACCTCGAGCTCTTCTGGCGTCTTCTCCTCCTCCTCTTGAACGCGCTTATTGTACTGTTCGGTAAGAGCAAGCATGCTCTTGACGGTCTTCTCGTTCTCGGCCGTGTGGTCCTCGAACTTGGAGAGCACCAGGCCATCGCTCCATGTGTTCTTGTGCAGGTTCATCAGCATTTGCTCCTCCAGTTCGTTCTTGCGGTAGTCGATCGCAATCGAGTAGTAGTGGCGGTTGAGACCGTGGATGAGAGCCTAGATCGGAATTCTAGTCAGGACAAAATCACATGACGATGGTCAAGTCACCGCGACTGACCTGAATGGAAGGCTTGTTGAGATGACCGATGTTCGAGGTCGTCTGACGAGGCTCTTGGCCCAGCATCATGAGCTGCGGGTTGATGAGACGGAACGCGTCAATGACGACCTTGCCCTTGACACTCTGAATTGGATCCACGACGACAGCCACGGCACGGTTGTTCAAGGCCTCAAAACTCTACAATAAATAATAGCAACCAGTGAGACGAGTTTCTGAGTCATTAGCCCCATCATTTGCATACCTGCTGCGTGTTAATATCAACACCAGACAACCAGCAGCCAAAACCTGGATGCGAGTGGTACCAGCCGACGACCATTTCGGCACTATTCGACACCACCATTCCTCATGAGCCCTTCGTTCCACATCCCACGCCATCTCTAGCTGTCACGCACCGTCCAGTCTGCTTGAGCATGTCCAACATCTTGGTCTGGAAGACTGGGTCGACGGCTTCGACACTCACACCGGTACCGCTCTGCGGCATGGCGAAGACGTCGATACAGTTGACCGTGTAGTCATCCACAAACTCGCCCAGCATGAGCCCCATCACTTCCATGGGCACACCAGCACGACCTATCCCAACGAAACAAACAAGCAAGCACACGCGAATGCATTAGTTTGCGTCGTGTCGTGTCCATTCTGCCGTCGCTCTTACGCACCGTGCTTGAGCATTTTGAGCAGCGCGAGCGACGAGATGTGCACTTTCTCGGCCGTGTCGACCATGGGCGTGTCGCCGCCGGGGCCGCCCTGGCCCGAGAGCCCCGGGAGATTGCCAAAGAGTCGTTGCAAGCGGTCCATACTCGTTCTCTTCCTTCGTGATCCGATGTTTCCGCGTGGGAGGATCGCGACGGGGAATAAAACCTCAACGCTTCAAGTTCGAGGTGTAATAGTCTAACGTTTAGACTTTAGGCTTTAGACCGGGGATCCGCATCAACCCACCCAGAGGAAGCGGACGAAGACAATGGACACGCCGCCGCGTGACAAGCGCATGCCGAGCGCCGCGCCGCCCAAGCAGCTCCAGGCGCGTCTCAAGATGCAGATGGAGAGCGAGATGGACGTGGAGCTGGCCCACCCAGAGATGGAGCGCATGGAGGAAGGCCTCGTGCACACGACGCTGCTCAAGCCCGTGGACGACGACTTGGACGACGAAGATCTCGAGTGAAGAAGCCGCCCAGGAAGCAAGCAGACTATTTACGTGTACTAGGAGCGAAGCAAAACACAAAACATGAAAAAAATGGGAGTCATGGTGGATTCCTCTGCTTATGCGGACGGCGTGGCGTCCTTGACGGCCGTGAAGAACGCGCAGTTGTACACGGTGCGCATCATCGACTTGGCGTTGTTCGTGTAGACACACTCGCGCTGCGACTCCTTCTGCTCGTAGGAAAGGACACTGAGAATCAGACTAATGAGGAGATCAAGCCAAGCGAGACGATCGATCGCCACGTACCAGGATCTTGAAGTTGTATGTGCCCATGACGTGCTTGATCTCCTCGTAGGACAGCTCCACCGACTGCTCGTATCGCTCGTCGTCGTCGCCCGAGCCATTCTGCCAGTGATAGAGGAGAGGACCGAGGTTGATCCAGTATCCTCCCGGCTTGAGGAGACGCTCGAAGGCGGCAATGTACTCCATGACATTCGGCGCGGCATCAATGAAGAAGCACGTGACGATGCAGTCCCAGCATTCTACGGCAACAGCAACACGAGATGAGCAAAGAACACGGAACCAAACCTGTTCAGTGCAGCCTACCGCTGTCGTTTGCATAGGCTTCCAAGAACTCGCCCGCACACATGGAAAAGTCGGGTTGGTTGCCCTTGTCCAAGCCGAGGAGCTCAGCCGGCGCGACGTCAGGAATCACGACGGGGTGGAGCAAGTCCGTGATGGACATGGCGTTGGATGGGTTGTGGATCCATGGGTGGATCTCAAACTCCCCCGCCTGAGACGCCCTGCCATAAGAACACTCGTCACGTCAGCATACGAACCACACCAGAACCCAGGACGTGGCTCACCAGTTGAGGATAAAGTTGCTAGCAAAGAGCATTTGGTACGAGAACTCGTTGCCCTGGGCAGCGTATCCTATTCCATTGAACGACTGAGCACGAGTCCATCTAGAGGAATCCGCTCGATGCTCACCTCGTGAGGCGATTTCCAACGCTAGACGACCCAATCCAGCGCCGGGCACCAGCACACGCTGCGCATTCCTGTTCAGCAAATGCCCACACCACTTAGCTACTCTCTATTTCCATGACGCTGATCAGTAGGAAACGCACTGGTTGGTTGGCTTGACGGGCAACACGCGCTTGAGCTCTTTGAGGATCGGCGAGTAGCACATCTCGCGCTCTTTCTTGCCCTGCAGCACACACGCGACGTCAGCAACACGACGCCACGCACAGCAACACCACAAGAGCAGTCGAACGCACGTCTTCCGACCAGTCGCGCACGAACTGGTGCAGCGTGCTCTTGATCTTGGAGAGATGACGCATTGGACTCTGCAACGGCGTCTTGGGCGTGACTTGCGGGAGGTTGACGGCCGGCCCCGACTCCAGTTGCGCCTGTACAATGCGTTCTAGGAAGAGCTGGTTGTGGTGCGCCGCGTTCTAGTATCCACAGGAACGCATTAGCACCCTCAGTCATCCATTAGAGCCTCAATTACGAGCGTGTTTACCACAAAATGATGCAAGTTGCGCAACGTCGAGGTCGGTGGGAGGCGTCGCTGCATGTCCACGGGCAGCGACTGCAGGTGCTTCTTGCGACGGAAGATCTCGCGCATCACAAAGGCCTCGTACTCGCGGAACGAGAGCAGCACGGACTCATAATGCGCCTGTTCTTCCGGATCCTGGTCCTCCATGGTGACGAGCGTGTGTCTCCGGTGCCGTGACTTGGAGTGTGTGGTGCACACCAACTCGACTCGATAGGACACAGTGTATGGGGAGTGCTGTGTGTGTTTGCAAAGTTCATTGACAATGCAATTGCCAGTGAGCTCCACACCCACAGACGTACTGGCCGTTCAGGCTTACGTGGGTCGTCAACGGCGTTTGATGTCTTTCAACCTCCATTGAGATCCACATAGTCACTTGTCTATGAGTAGGAGTGACCTGGCCATTGTGATGTGTCGACCAGAGCCAATCCCCGTCCTTTTCAAAACGAATCGACAGGAGAAACACCCACACCCCAACATGACATCCACGGAGCGCGACGCGTACGTCGTGGTCAGCCAGGACATGGCGTCACTGTACAATCTCAAGGTACCTGCTTCGGAAGCGGACGTCGGTGATTTGTATTGGATCATGAAGGACGCCTTTGGTGTGAAGCTGATGAAAGACGTCGATCTCAGTGCCTTTGAGGTCTACAGCAACATGACGACGTTCGAGGCGGATAATCCACTGGGGAAATCCGACGAGATCGATGGACTCGGACTTGATCACACGGACCCAATGGTGGTTAAGTTGCCGTGGTCTCATAGTGCGCCGAAGGAGACGGTGCCCAAGCCGAAGCAGACGATCAACAAGCCACGGTGGAAAAAGGTGGAGGAAACGGTTCCTACACTTGAAGATGATTGCCTGAGTTTTGTGAATCGTGACGCTGCTGTCAAGGCCTTATGCAAAGTTCATCTCCGAGTCTTCAACGGTGCATGCAAGGGGCCGCGGGGTGGGAAGTGGCCTATCGCGCTCGCCGATAATGAGCTTGGGCTTGGAAAAAACAGCGTTCGGACTAAACTACATCCGCCGTTGTCAAGAACGGTGGCCATTGGGTATAGGCAAAGGTGCTTTCCAGAGGTCGCTTTGCTCAAGTCGTACAATTAAGGTCACCGTACCTCGCAGGAAGTTCTCGCAAGCTGCGATGTCGTGCGGCGAAGGCGATTCAGTCGAGGACGCGTTGGAGATGACTGTGAATGAGGCAATTGCGGAGGCGGTTGCCGATCAACTGGATTTTCCAGAAGGAGCAATGAAGCCGAATTACCTCTCGCATCCGTATAAGGACCTAGTCAAGTCTCTTGCCAAAGACCTCGGTCCAGTATTCATCATACTTGATGAGATTGGTCTATGGGTTTGTCTTCGAAGAACCTGGTAGGGAGGAGATATTTCACGAAATCTTCTTCATTTTTTGTGTCGGTACGCTTTCGAAGTGGATGGAAACTAAGGATGTGTACTTTGTGTTGATGGACTACGCGCCATTTCTTCGCAATGTGGGGGAGTGCAAGGACCATTCGGAGTATTCAACAAGTTCGTTCGCTTTTAGTCGTCTGAGCTTGCAACTGATTCGCCCGGAAAAGATTCAGCTTATCATGCGTCAGACGTGGACCAACAACGAGATGACCGAAACCCTTGCTGCTCGATGGGGGCTTAGCACGGAAGCGGAGATTGCGAAGGCTGCTGAAGTCATGTATGAGAAGACGTGTGGTCATCCGCGCAAGATGTTTCACATGTTTGATACATGTGCGACCTTTGATGACCTCGTGGTAGCTGATGCGGACGATATTGGCGACGAACAGGAGTGGGAGAACGTTTATCGGCAACTTCGTTTGTGGCAGCCACTCCTGGAAAAGTGGTTACCACAGATTCTGGAGAAGAAACCGATGGATCTTACAATGGCAAAGAACTGCCTAAGTCCTAGTCTTCCCCACGATCAACAACGAAACATATCTTATGCCGTGATTATGGAGCGCTGCCACCTCGGGCGGGAAGGTACGCTGGATGAAGCCATTGTTTACGCCTTACCAAGAATTATGGCCATGATTCTCGGCATCGTCCAGCCGTTCCGAGAATATGTCCGATTCATAGAGACTTATCGAAAAGTTACTCTGGATCATGCGGGTGTGTGGGAATGGGTTTGCATCAAGCGATTCCAAGAACTATTTGCAAAGCATTGCAAGCCGGGCGAGAAGCTACCCAAGTTTTTCGGCGCGGACACGGTATTCGGCAACCTTCCAGATGTTCAATTTCCGGGTGACTTCATCGATCTACCGAAGATCACCAGTGCTGGTCAACAGAACTCAGTCTCGTTGAGTTCACTCACTGCTCACCCCACAAAATGGTCAGCATTGATGTGTGAGATTCAGTCGAGGCTGCAAGTGGTGAAGAGTCTGTGCATTAAGCCGCTGGGACAGTCGGCATCACCTGATGTGATTCTGATGAAGCGAATCGAGAGGTTTACGCCCGGTGGAAAGAGATTACGCATGGCCACGCTGGCAGTAGCGCTGGCGATGAAGAACTACAATTCGACCGGTTTCAGCGAGACCCAACTGAAGCATGAGTGCAAGATTTTCGACCAGATGTTCAAGATCTTGGGTGCCACGGTAGCGAATCCAACGGAACTAGCGAAGTCTGCAGTGAAGCCAATCCAAAGGGCGAAGCCAGCAGCGACGGCAAAGAGCGAAGCGAAGACAACGAAACAAGCCAAGCCAGCTGGAGCATCAAATGCCAAGTGGACAAAGAGAAAGCTACACCAGAATGAAGGCATGCGTTTCGATGAGGAAACGAAAGAGTCTTGTATCGGAGAGCAGAGGGTCGAGTTGCAAGAGAGCGATGAGCGGATCAACGTGTTGATTGTGTGTGCGACGAACTACTGCGCGGGGTATGCCAAAGCTTTCGGAGGCAAGTTGTATTCAGTGCTTGAGCCTCCGTTCGACCAGACCAAAAACACGGCCCAGTACCCGAATATCACCGAGATTATACTGCTAGACCTAACGACCCACGAGAGTCGCGCCGAATTCTTTGGATTGGAGGACGACGAAGTGCTAGGACAAGCACTGGATCGATTGATCAAGAGAGTTGTTCCCGAGAAGTTGAGTAACAACATCAGTGCGAGTTAGGATAGGACCTCGTGATCCAGTTTGTGGTGCTTGCCTTTCCATCCATGTGACTTGAGATAACTCAGTCAGTTCTCGTTGACTGGGAAGAAAATCAAATAGAACAAACTTTTCCTTCCGAGTCTTCGTTTCAGAAAGCGATCGTTGACGAAGACATGGTGGATGCGAATCACCGAGACTGACCTGAATGGAAGGCTTGTTGCGATATCCAATGTTCGAGGTCGTCTGACGAGACTCGTGGCCCAGCATCATGAGCTGTGGGTTGATGAGACGGAACGCGTCAATGACGACCTTGCCCTTGATGCTCTGACCTGGATCTGCTTTGTGTGTGTGGTGCACACCAACTCGCCTGTTGTATTCACTCCCAGTCGGCAACAACCAGAGCAAGCAGGACGGGAAACGATGTCGGCCGGTCGTCTCTTGCCGCTCGGTACGTGGACGGAGGCGGCTGCGACGCAGTGTGTGGAGTGCAGTGGCTGACGGTGCTGTGCATGCGCTATGTGTGTGTTTGTGTGCTTGTAGAGCTGATTGACAAGTGTATCGGCTCCCAAATCTGGATCATCATGAAGGGCGACAAGGAGTTTGTGGGCACGTTGCGCGGCTTTGACGACTACGTGAGTACGTGGTCACGGTGTTTGGTGCTGCGGCATGGGTGAATGCGTGCTGATGCGCTGGCCTGGTGGTTTGGTGTTGTTGTTTGTTGTGTAGACATGGTCCTCGACGATGTCACCGAGTTGTACGGAAACGCCACGAAGCTATGTGAACTGCGTGCGTTTCACGACTGATCCTCTCTGTGTCTGTGTCTGTAGTGAGATCACGCCGGAAGGCAAGAAGGAAGTCAAGTTGGAGCAGGTCTTGCTGAACGGCAACAACGTCTGTCTGGTACGTCCACGCTCTTCTACACTGGTACGAGGCGCCACTCACGCGCTCTCTGCGACCCGACAGCTCGTGCCCGGCGGCTTCCCATCGGATGCGTAAGCCAGCAGACCTCAGGACAATTTGCATCTCGGACAATCCGCATGACGAGCGCGTTCTACGTTTGAAGATGTCACGACCGAGGCCAAGGCCACGTAGAGGACGAGAGATCCAGGGCATCTATTATGATACGTGTACTCCTTTGTTCTCTCTCTTTGATCCCACCACTCTTTTCTTCTAGCAGTTGCCACGCCACGGCGTTTACTTCTTGGACTTGGCGGCGTTGTTGGTCTTGACGATCTTGCGGTTCGTGAGCGTCAGATACCGTCTCTGCTCCTCGAGCGAGAGGTTGTCAAAGCCCTGGCGTTCCAATTCTCCGACGGTCGGCTTGGTGTCTAGCAGCGTGAAGAGCCACGCCGGGTACTCGTCCTTCTCCTTGAGCTCTGGGTGCGCGCCTTCCTTGAAAATGTTGGTCGGCACGAAGCGCGTGAGGTCCACGGCCTCTTCCACGATGGCCGCGCCACCGCCGCCCTTGCCCTTGCCAGGCGCTGCGAAGGCACGCACGCCCGCGCGCTTGAAGAGCGCCGCGCCAGCCGCAACTTGTCGTGCCAACATGTCGATTGCTTTGAGCTCTCCGCCACTCGATGCAACCACTGCCTAATTGGCGACGGGCGTATCATACGCCTCTGGATATAACCAACGTTTGATTGGCGGGTGTGTACTGTAACGACCTGAATACAAGACCCCTCGACCATGACCTAGCCTGTGTGAATGGCTCCAGCGACCAAGTGAACCGACACGACACGAGGTGACCATGAAGATGCAGCTGAAGAAGCGCTCGCGCGCCTCCAAGGCCGCGGCGTTCATGCAGATGTCGGCCGATAGCAAGCAGCAGAGTCGCGACAAGAAAGACCAGAATCGGAGACGCATGCGCGTCATCCAGCTGCAGCGATCTCTCGAGCGCAAGGAGAAGGAGCTCCGCGCGTTCCCAAAGCACCCGGTGGCGGAGAAGCCCAAGCGCGAGAAAGGACCACTGCAGCCGCACGAGTGGAAGTTAAAGGGCGCTGCCCGTCCTGCGGCGATGCTGGCTCGGATCGCCGCTGGCGAACTGGATCAAGAAGGGAATGAGATCCCCAAGCCCATTGAAACCTTTGACTTGTTCAAGCAAACGATGCAAGAAGGCAAGATGGCGATCAACCCGAACACGAGAGAGTACCTCATGTGAGTGATCTACTGTGGGTATATCGTGGAGATATGTCTAATTCGTGTAAATTGTGTGCAGTATTATGAAGCAACTCGCCGATGCCTGCTGCCAAGCACGAATGTCCGACCGAGGCATTCAGCACTACCAAAAGTGCATGAAGCTGGACAAGGAAGACACGCTGCGTTCCCGAGAAGGACTGGCGTGTGCGCTGATCGACGAAGGACGTGGAGACGAAGCGCGTGCGCTGGTGGACAAGTACAACGGCAGCGCCTCGGCGGTGCTCGCGTACTGTCGCGTGATCATCGAGTATGTCTCGTGGGAGGTCCTGGAAGAGAAGGGGTCTTCGGAGGAAGTCGTGCGCGAGGCATTCCTGAAGGCCTTTGAGCTGAATCCCTTCATCGCTGTATTTATTGCCGCGCACGAATCGTTTTTCCAGTCTGTGGAATACATCGAAGACATCAAAGACCCCAAGGTCGGCTCGATCGAGGAATCGTTCGTGTACTGCGCAAACAACATTGGCGTGTGGCTCGACACTGTGGGTGCTTGCGCATGGATTGAGAAGGAGCTCGCAGAGCTACCAGAGCCCGTGGCGACGGCAGAACACTGCTCGGACGAGATGTACCTGGGTATGTACGAGACCGCGGTGGAGATGCACAAGGAGGCTTTGGCCGAAGGCGAGGACGATGAAGATGCAAGTGAAGAAGAGGACGAGGGAGATGACTATGATGAGCCAGAGGAAACGGAGTAAAACACTGAATGAATGCTTTCCACACTGTACGTCGTCTCACTTAGTTCTCGACATACTTGGCGAACAAGTTCTCTGGCGTGGTCATGGCCTTGAACTCGAGGCTGTTACCACTCGGGTCCTTGAAGAACATGGTCCACTGTTCTCCCTTACGGCCCTGGAAGCGGAGATGTGGCTCGATGATGAACTGGACGCCGCTCTTCTTCAAACGGTCAGCGAGGCTGTGGAAGTCATCGACGGTCAACGCGACACCAAAGTGTGGCACGGGCACGTCGTCCGCATCTAGACAACGACAAGTGAGTCACCTAGATCCCGTTGTAGGACTCTTTTGGCCACATACCAACTGGGTTGTGGAACTCGGGAGCCTTGTAGTCCTTGTTGACTTCGTGCACCACGAGCTGGTGGCCCAACATGTTGTAGTCCTGAGTCCAACGGCACGTGAGCTCATGTGTACAGGCGACCAAGGTCTCGATATCCCTCTCACCTGCCAGAACGTGGACGAGCGGCCTTCCGTGAAGCCCAGCACGTCGCCGTAGAACTTCTGGGCTACAGTAGTTTGGGATCGACACACGTCAGGAGCTCTTCGTGTTACAAGCGTCTTCGGCACAGCAGACGCTACCGGTCTTGAGGTCGTGCACTGGGATCGCGAGATGGAACGGCGCGATCTTGTCCGAGAGCCATCGACGCTGCGTCGAGGCGGCCACTGGCGCACGCGCCGCACGCGCAAACACACGCTGCATCATCATGACGATCTTCCACTTCCGCGGATGCGTCGGTTGTTTGTTCAAGCCGTCTCCTGCAATTCAAAAACGAATTGACTCAATTCAACGAGTTGAACGCGTCCGTTGTTCAACCCCAACTCTCCATCACAGACGTTATCTCGTGTCCACCATGACGACGGCATTGACGAGACTGCTGACCTCGTGTCGCGGCAATGCACGCGCTACTGCTACTGCGCGTTGCACGACTGCAAAGCCACTGATCCCAGCTATTCGCACTGGTGCTGGTCTGGCCAATGGCGGCTTTGCCGTGACGCAGACGCGAGGCATGTCGAGTGATGACGCCTCGAGCAAGTACAATGCGGCGGCCGCGGCGCGTACGTTGAAGCTGCTGGAGCGCCGCAAGGTCACGACGCTGGACATTGGCATCCTCAAGCGCAAGAACAAGCCCATCACGATGGTCACGGCGTACAGTTACCCCATGGCGGTGCATGTGGACCTCGCGGGGTTTGACATTCTGTTGGTGGGTGACTCGCTCGGCATGGTGGAACTGGTACGATAATGGACTTTGCAATACGGGAAGGTCTTGTACAGCTTGCTGACAGCTGTCTTTGATACGTAGGGTATGGAGACGACCATTCCAGTGACACTCGACGACATGATTTACCACACGAGAGCGGTCAAGCGGTGCGTGGCCACCATTGTTGCTCCTCATAAGGCTCGCTTGTGACTGATCCCTTTTGTGCTCTAGTGGTGCACACCGGCCGCTTATCGTTACCGATATGCCGTTTGGAACTTGCGAAGGCGAGCCATACGAAACATTGCGCAATGCCCAGCGCCTGCTACAGGTGACTGCATATCCCCCAAGCACCGCAACCACGCAGAGTTCTAATGTGCTTGATGGATTTGTCATTAGGAGGGTGGAGCTGACTGTGTCAAGATTGAAGGTGGCAAAGAACGCGCTGAGACGAGTATGGCCATCTGCCTGGCGAATGTCGACTACACACTCTCATGCTTCTCTGATTGCTTCTAGTTCGAACTCTTGTGAACGGCGGTATTGCTGTCATGGGTCACATTGGCCTTCGACCTCAACACATCAGTGTGTTGGGTGGCTTTCGCGCTCAGGGTCGAACAGGTATGGCGCTCGTTGTGCTATTGCCAGCGAGTAGCAGTGCTAAGTAGCCTTCGTGACGTAGCTACCCAGGCTGAGCAGATCATCGAGGACGCTCTTGCCGTGCAAGAAGCCGGAGCATTTGCTGTGGTTGTCGAGTGCGTGCCAACTCCTGTCGCAAAAGCTGTGACGGAGCTTCTAAAGATCCCTACAATCGGCATTGGCGCTGGCCCTGAGACGAGTGGCCAGGTGCTCGTGTTCCACGATTTGTTGGGAATGCTGCAGCATCCACATCACGCTCAGCACGTCCCCAAATTTTGCCGTCGGTACGCTGACGTCGGAGAGCGTATTCGCGTTGGTCTTGAGGAGTACCGCGATGATGTGGAAGCCCGTCGCTTCCCCAACGAAGAGTTTGCGCCGTACAAAGTAAGTTTCCATAAAAGCTCGGCAAATGACACAGTCAGTGGACTGACTGTGTATGATGTGGGATCACAGATGTCAAAAGAAGAAACCGAAAAGCTGGAGATGCTGGTTGCAACCAAGTACAAGCAAGAAGTCACTGACGAAGTGGACGACGCGCCATCTGAAGTGACCAAGGTCTATTAGAGTTCAAACACTACAAGGCAAATGAGCTTATGATGCGTTATGGCCGTCGTTCAGGAAAGCGAATGAATCAGGAAATGGTGGGTCGTCTTGTTTCGCATCATTCTCCTTCTCTTCAGCGAATCGAGCAGCAAGACCAGGATGGACTCGGTCATCATACCCACTTGGGGCTGCTGAACGACACTCGCCAGTCTCTTGACTCTGCCAGAAGTGACATCCTGCTTGGGTTACTGGTATCCACGTTTGTTGTCGATCATCTAGCATCAGGCGAGATCGTCTTCGACCAGGCGGGGAGAACGCAGCGATTTTGGCTTCTGCAGCATTCGGTTTCCGCGCCCCGTGGTGGTGGCCTGCGGACACGTCGATCTTCCTGAGAGACATCTTGATTCCATCTTGATGGGCATGCTTTTGGGCCTGCTTGCGAGTCATAAAGAGAGTATCCGGTTTAACCTGGTCCTCGTCTTGAAGATACTTCATGCGCGCCGCGTACATCATGCTCTGTGTGCGCTGCTCTTCTTCAGCAGCTCGTCCTGCATCGCTCTTCTCACTGAATGCCCCAGGGATGATCGCACGCGATGCTATCAGGGCCGGGAGGGACGCAGAGCGTCCCATAGAAGTCTCGTCCATTGTGCAAGATGCTTTATGCCCGTGGGCTTTGTGTGGCAAGCCTATTTATACGGATGAATCACGAGCTCTTTTTGATGTACTTTGCGATGAGAGCGCGAGTCTGTCTTCCTTTCCAAAGCTTTTGAATCTGCGCTGCAAGACGATCGTGTTGGCGTCGACGTGTGTCTTCAAATGCATTTAGTTGCTGCACGTGGCGCGCGTGCAATCGACATTGGCTGAAGCCCAGCGTCAACAGAAGCGAAGACTCTGTCGACTCTGATTCAACCAAAGGAGGCAGTAAAATGCCCGAGTACAAGCCGTGCAAATCAAAATGGACGCGAAAGACGCACACGAGGATCTCAACGTCCCAAATTTTGACGTAGCCGTCAAAGCCACAAGACAGTAGTTGCGACGACGCTGAGGTCCATTGAAGAGCAGAGACCTTGCCCACATGAGCTACAAAGCGCACGGTTGAAGAAGATGAGGTGGAGCGTGGATCAACGATCGAGATCCAGGCTTTCATACAGCCAGCCTCTGCTACGGCGAGGCTGAAACCGAGAGTGTCAAAGGCTGTGCGGTGGACGGGGAACTTGAATTCGAGTCGTCGTGGGGGATTTTCGAGCTGGTGGGAATCATAGATCTCCACAAAGGACTGTTCACGACAGCAGACAGCGACACACGAGCGTGTTGCAGTCACATGCGAGATGCGGTTCTGCCGAGCATATGATATCACTTTCTGACTCGTAAACGCTGGTGCGAGTGTGTAAAACGCCAGGGTATTGCGACGATCAGCGAGAACCAATGCACGCCCAGCATCGACAAACTGCATGCACTCCACTGCTCCATGGAGAGTGACTAGTCTGTTGACAGCTAAGCAGCGCGTGAGGACGCGTTTGGCCGTATTGGCAGTCGATTTCATTGATAGTTTCCGCGTTGGGGACGGTGGGAATGCGACGGGAACTGCTGACGCCGCGTCTTCTTCATTAAGCGAATAGAATGTGACGCTCGATGCCACAATGGAGTTCGTGCTTGTGGAAGTTGCCACAGCTAGAACCTTGGTGGTGGATGACCATGCAACTGCTTTGACATCCGTGAGTTTCAGCGGAGGAATGGTTTGCACTGCAGAGAGTGTTGTGCGATCCAGCAAAACCAATGCGTTATTGACAGCCATGGCAATGATGTTCTTCCCACAACAGACCATTGGCTCCCCTGATGGTAGAGCCTTGAATGTCTTGGTCATTTCGACGTGACTAGAGGTTAACGCCACCAGTGACACGTGCGTTGTCGGTGTGCTCACTTGGCCTTCTTCGTTCTCGCAGACACAGTAGTAGTCCCCGACAACACGACGAGTGAGTCGCTTGAGCACAAGGGTGTGCATGCGAACACCCTCAACAGCTTCGTCCTCACTCGACACCTCTCGGCCATTGAAAAACCATTGATACCGTAATGTGAAACGAGCAGCCACACGGAGTCGGATGCGAGTGTTCGCATGCGCCACTATGGCTCGAGGTGGAGCATCCTCGAGTAAAGGCAGACGTGGGACGGACGGATCCAGCCCAAGAGCGAGTTTCTTGGCTCGTAAGCGTGCTTTCTTGGCATTTTCAGCTGCCAATCGCTCCATACGCTGAGTTTCTTCGAGCGCACGCTGCCTTTGAGCTTCTTCTTCCCTAATTTTCTGCTGATCTTCGGCGTCTGCTGCTGCGTCTTCGCGGATCCATGCACCAGTGGGTGTAATTGCGTTGCGTAGACGAATGAGCTTTGGCCCGAGAGCATCGTCGGGCTCGTTGGCTTCGTCGTCGGTGCGTGCAAGCTGCTGAAACACGCGGATACTTGCCTTGACACCTTCTAGAGATTCGGCGAAACCATATTTTGTGACTACGAGCGCAATCAGGGAGATCACTTGAGGCACATAGTACTGGCAGATCAACGCGACATCTCCGTACGCTAGAATATGCCATGTCAGTTTCTGCTTTGCATCATATTGACTACTGAGTAATTGTTTACCTTGATCGAGCAGAGTCTGCAGACGTTGTTTGTTTTGTGGTTGAGCCAAAGTAGCGAAGACCTCGTCAAGTAGCTCTATCGCTGATCCATCAGAAGCTATCAACATGACGCCATTTACGAGACATACCGTGGGCTGCTGGTTTATCCAGGGGTTCATATTGCACGAGTGTGCTTTGAGGTGGCTTCCGGGCGTTGCAGTCCGGACTGATGAGTGTACAGTTGCGACATTGGATATGAACATGACTGCTACTCTTGTGAGCAAAGCGAACAATGTTGCCACTCCCGCAAGCAACACACACGCTCTTAACGCGTGAGGATGGTAGTGATTGCGTGGGCTTCATGCTGCTCATTGGTACTGAACGAGCGCCTCTTCAAGATCCGATTTATGGAAAAACGTCCTGGCGACGATCGGACTTGGTGACTCTTTGTGTATTTCTCGATCAGCACCATGAAGACGCAACGGCAAATTGACACAAGGAGCGCTGCCCTCAATGAAGACGAGGAACCACCGCTACTGCTGGAGGACCATGAACAGGATAACCAACTCCACGAGATGACATCAAATGATGAGAATGAAGCAAGCATTATGGACGAGATGATGGCAATCGCTCAGCAAGCCAAAGCTACCAAGCGAAAGCAACAGGAGAAAGAGCGCAACAGCAAGGCCTTTGGCTCTGGTCTCAAGAAAGGATTCTTCAATGCCGCGCCGAAGAAAACGAGCAAGGCAACTGCGTCACAGACGACTGGTAACCAGCGACTCGACGTGGACGATACAAAGAGGGTACGAGCACTTGGATGGCAACTTCCACAATGATCGTTTCTTATAAGATGTGGACGCTGCAGCGCAATGAACGGCTTCAGATTGTTAATGCCTCGGACAGTAAGAAGACTGCGAATCAATCGCGAGACGACTCGTTTGTGTTTCCCGAGGTCCAGGCCGCGCTTGAGAGTATGAACCATCTCAATCCAAACGGTACGATGTCAGTGCACAATGGGATACTGCTGGAGATGGCTCACGAGTGTTGAAAACGACAGAGTGGATGAACGAAGCTTTCTTTGAGAAGATATCCAAGCATCCAAACCTGCTGCAAGGTACTTGGTTGTAGTTATTTGTCGTCGATTCCCCAACTTACTGTCGTGTCTGCAGCTTTACAGAATCCGCGATTTACACAAGCTATCAGTGATCTCCAGAAAGACCCCAAGGCGGCGATGCTCAAGTACCAGAAGGATGAGGCGGTGTCCACCATGCTTCGCGACTTCTTGGGATTCTTGGGAGACCATTTCGAACAGGTACGCGGTCACAATGGAATCAATACTCTATACAGTATACGCTAACAGCAGCTGATCCATGTAGCTCGACAAGCAAATGAAGCAGAACGAGGAGCCACCATCCAGTCCCGCAGTGCCTGCTCCTCCAGCGATCGTCGATTTGGATGAGACGCGCCGTGAAGCCATTGCCAACATGCCGCGTTCTTCCAGCGAAGAAGCGCAGGTGCAGCAGATCCTGCAGCGACCAGAACTACTAGAGGCTCTTTCAGACGCTTCTCTCATGGATTCTCTTCGTCATGCACAAGAGGATCCACGAGAACTCCATCGATTGCGCACAGATCCTGTCCTCGGTGCCAAGCTGCGCCTCTTGGTGGACGCCAAGCTCGTGAGTTTCGCTTAAGTGAACCACCAAAGCAACGATTTTGGCCGAGGCAACGATCTCACATGGCTCAATATGAGTTTGCTGAAAATTAATTCATATCGAGGAGTGTGAATCAAGGCAATGCTCATTTACTACGTCTTCCCCAGCTTCAGTCCATGCTGGTCTCCTAGACTGGGTTTTCGGTGGTCTGGTCATATCAACCTGCTATTTTGTATATTTTGGTGTTAGTTATTGCGGCCATCAACGTTCTACAGAATAAGTACCTGCATTAATCGATTAAATGTCATATATAATGGTATTAGAATAAGGATCACGCATCCAAGTTTCGCTGAAGTGATCTGTTACAAACGCCTTCCCGTTTTGAAACAAACGTAACTTCTCTTTAGTGACATTCCGTTTGTGACATTCGTTGGTTGATGTCCAATCCAACAACCAACAAAGGAATCCAACAGCATGAGTCTCAAGGAGCAGGTGGACGCCGAGATGGCGCGGTATCGCACGCTGCAAGAAGGTGCGTGTGCGTGCGCTGTGGGGGCGTATGCGCTGTGTACAAGCCCGTACTAACGACCACGCGATGCGCGCTTGCAGAGGTGCAGGTGCTGGCGACGCAGCGTCAGCAGTACGCGCAGCAGGCCAGTGAGAACACCATGGTCCAGCAGGTGCGTCCAGCGACGCGTGGAGACGGAGAACAACGAGATGGCTGATGGAAAGAGGGGTGAATGACTAGGAATTGGACCTGTTGGGCGACGACGCCAAGGTGTTCAAGCTCATCGGCCCCGTGTTGCTCAAGCAGGACGCGAGCGAGGCCAAGACCAACGTGAAGAAGCGTCTCGAGTTCATCAACAACGAATTGGAAAAGGCCAACAAGAAGATCGAGCAGAAGGAGAAGGACGCCGTGGAGATTCGCAAGAACGTACGTCGCTCGCCATGTCTGTCTGTCTGTTGTGGCTGAGAGGAGGAAGTGGCTAACAGTGTGGCGTGTTTGTATGCAGATCGCGCAGATGCAGATGGAGATGCAGAAGCAGGCGGCCGCTGCCGCACGAAGCGTCGTCGCGTAAGGAGAGCAGGTCCGTATCAGCGAGGACGTCCGTCCGTGGCATTTTATACAGCATTCGATTTGTTTCCTGTCGTCTTCTATTCCAATGTTACATGCACTCTGGCAGTCTAGGGTCAATCTAGGTTGAGCAACGTGCGGTCGTGGGGGCGTGCGCCAAGCAGTTCGTACGGCACGAGACGGTTGACCTCCTGCAGCGTCGTGCGAGCGATTGGAGTGGCGTGGAGAGTGTGGCGACCAGCTTTGTGCACGCGAACGAGCACGTAGTCCCCAGCCGCGGCACGCACGCCAGACGAGGCTGTTGGAAGCGGTAAGAACTCGGAAGCAAGCGCGCCAGCCTGCTGACCGTGCTCACTCAGCGAGGCAGGAAGGAAGTTGTCTGGGAAGACGCATCGCTTGTTGGTGTCAGTAAGACCCGTGAGCATAGGCGCGTCGTCGTTCGAGCGACGACTAGGACCCTGAACGAGCACAACGTGGAGGCGATCCGAGTCTTCGACGCGGTTCTTGGCCGTGACAACGTCTCCAAACGTCGTGATCACTTCTTGCAAACGACGCAGCTTGATCTCCTGAGGAACGTCGTCTTGCATACGATGCGCCGCGTGGGTGCGCGCACGAAGCGAGTACGCGAACATGAACGCGTGGTCATAGCACACCGAGCGCATGAGCGATACGGTGTCTTCGTGCTCTTCCTCCGTCTCTCCGCAGAAACCCGAGATAAAGTCCGAGGAAATGGCCACCCCTGGAAGCTTGGCACGCATGTTGTCGACCAGGCCAAGGTACGCTTCGCGGGTGTAACCACGACGCATGCGGTTCAACACTTCGGTGTTGCCGCTCTGGGCCGGCATGTGGATGCTCTTACAGATGTTTGGACGCTCGCGCATGAGCTCGAAGACATCGTCTGGGAAATCCTTTGGGTGTGGTGACGTGAAGCGGATTCGGATCTCAGGGTTCACCTCCGAGACGCGATCCAACAGGTCCACAAAGCGATAACCAGGGGTGTCACGCGAACGGAACGTGTTGTTGAAGCCCTCGGCCGCCACGTAGCCACGTCCGTGCTCAGCAGCGCCCTCTGACTTCTTGTCGTGGTAACTGTTCACGTTCTGGCCGAGCAACACGATCTCCTTCACGCCTTGGTCGCTAAGAGCTCGGACTTCGTCCACAATCGACGAGATGACACGGCTACGCTCACGACCACGCGTGAATGGCACGATGCAGTACGAGCACATGTTATTGCAGCCACGCATGATCGAGACGTAGGCCGACGGACTGTCGGGGTCGGAACGCACTGGCGCAATGTCAGCGTACGTCTCATCCAGCGACAGCTGCACATTCACGGCGGCTTCACCACCACGCACGATGCGAAGCAAGTTGGGGATATCACGGTACGCGTCTGGGCCCACCACGACGTCCACCATCTTATCCGACTCGAGGAGCTGCGTCTTGAGGCGCTCGGCCATGCAGCCCAAGACACCGACGGTCGGCAACTGGTGGTTCTTCTTGCGCGTCCGCAGCAACTTGGTCTTGGTCTGACGCAGCTGCTCGAGCCGGTTCCAGATCTTGGCTTCCGCGTTGTCTCGAATTGCGCACGTGTTGAGCAGGATGATGTCGGCCGTGGTCTGCTCCTGCGCGGGCTCGTAGCCGCTCTCGAGCAGAATGGCGCGGACGATCTCCGAGTCCGCCGAGTTCATCTGACAGCCGTACGTCTCGATGAAGAACGAGCGCTTGCGGTTCTGCTCCTGCTCCAATTCCTCCAGCGAGCGGATGGTCTGGTTCGCTGGGAAGTTCATCTCGCTCTCTTCCTGCAAGGCCGCCGAGCCCGCATGATGGTGGTCGTGGTCGTCACTGCGCGAGTCGCGGATGAAATCGGCGAGACCCGGACCGGCCGTCGGCAGCCGCGAGTGACTCACCTGCACCTGTGGCTTGCCGGTGGACTGGGCGCGCGTCCAGCGCCGCACGGCGCTCGCGGTGCGACGCAACATACTCATGCGTGGCTCTTGTGCTGGTGAGCTTCTGGTGGTCACGCTGAGATCGACTCGATCCTGTGTTGTAGCATACGTACCTCGAATAGACGATACGCACCTCTACTAGATGATAGTTGCCCGTGTTGCAGGATAATGCGGACTGTTGGTCATCACCTTGGCGCCAAATTGCAGTCGAGGGCTCGGCAACATGGCGGCAACGCGATGGAGCTGCGCGCGCTGTACGTTCGAGAACGAGCCGAATGCGACGCAGTGCATAGTTTGCATGCATCGACCAGTGAAAGAGCTATCGAATGAGCCGTCGGTCGACGCTAGGAGCGCGAAAACGCCGACGCCACCGAAGAAGAAAGCACGAGGAACGCCACCGAACACAGGCAAAGGCAAGCAGCAGTCCTTGCTCATGTCGGTAGGCAGTTCGAAGGAGCAAGAAGCCAAGCGCCTGGAGAAGAAGGTGCAGCAGATGCGGGAGCTGGGCATTGATCTCCCTCGGGACGACGTGCTCGCGCTTTTGGCGCGCAATGTCTACTGTGTGCATGTGGCCGCGAGCGAGTATTTCGAGCGCATGGCGGCAATGGATGGGGCCCAGAACGCTTCGGACGCGACTCAGAATGAGAGTGTGGCGGATGCCGTCCAGTACTTTGAAACGCGCTTCTTGGGCGCGCCATATCGTCTCCTAGGACGCACGGCAATGAAAGGATCCATTACTCGGGCTGGTGCACGCCTCGCCGTTGGGGATCGACTGCTTTTCCAAGGCGAGAACGTGGGCATGAAGCGTGGCCGAGGCATGGCAGCTCCAGCCGCTAGTAAGCCAGTTGCGTCGTCGTCGCCATCGGCTGCGCCACCGACAACTCCATCAGCGACCGCGATGGGGATAGTACGCATTTTGACCATGGACAACATGCCACTGGGCCGCCTGGATCGCGAAACAGAGATTACTTTCCACCCTCTGCTTAAAGAAGGCCTCATCAGCTTGGGTGGAGTGTGTTATGATGCCCCTTCGTCGACCGACGTGTTTGCTTCCTTTCAGATTTTCGTGTTCGTCTACGTCCACCCGAAGGCGTTCGAGATCTTTGATGAGGATCACGCGCTGTTCCACTTGTCGGATCCTCTCTACTCGGTGCTGGAGTCGATTCACTCGGGCGCCGGTGACAAGACATCGCTCACGTCGTCCCTGACGTCCGAGAACCAAGCACCACGTGATCTTGATGCACTCTTCTCTGCGTTTGCTGGGTCCATCGATAATACGGATGACGAAAAGGATGATCCGGCTCAAGAACTAGTCCAGCATCTCAACGGCATTGAACTTCGATCACACCAGAACCAAGCACTCTCATGGATGATCTGGCGAGAAACCCAAGCAGAGGTCAAAGCAGCATCGTCGCCCCCCAAGAGCGCGATGGCATCGGCAAATGAAGACATCAATCCGGTAAGCTAGCATTTCGTACGCCTCTGTTGTAGCTGGGATATGTATTTACCTTTGGATCTCGTAGCTTTGGGAGAAACGATACTTCCAGTCTCAACGAACCTACTTCATCAACCCATTTGAAAAGATTGCCAGCTTGGAGCCACCTGCACCACCGTCTCCATGTCTCGGTGGAATTCTAGCCGACGATATGGGCATGGGTATGTATCTGTATCTGTTCTCAGATTTCTAGCGACTTTTGCTAAGCCAACTTGATGTATTCCAGGCAAGACGATGATGTTGTTGTCACTGATTGCACATCGCAAGTTGTACCGATCTGGAACTGCGGGCGACACCGGTAGCAAGACTCAGCGGCGCGGGAAGACCCTGATTATTTGCCCTCTTAGTCTCTTGCACCAGTGGAAAGACGAAGTGCACAATCGATTCAAGCCTCAAACGCTCAGCGTTCTTGTGTACTACGGCGACGAACGGGAAACTGCATCGTTCTCGATCAAGAGTGACATCGTCCTGACGACATACGGTGTGCTGTCAAGCGAATTCGAGAAGCAGAAGAATGGATCTAGCGTCTTGCTTGGAACAGAATGGGATCGAGTCATTCTTGACGAAGCACACTCGATCAAGAACCGTGCGACGACCTACTTTCGAGCGTGTGCGGCTCTCCAGGCGGTACATCGTTGGTGCCTCACTGGTACTCCAATCCAGAACTCGCTGAGCGATCTCTTTTCTCTGCTATGCTTCTTGCGATACGAACCGTGGTCTCGGGTCGCGTGGTGGAAACGTGTGATTGCGAATCCTTTCGAACAGGGTGACGACCAAGCGTTGGTGCGCCTCAAGGTAATCCTTACGCCAATTCTATTGCGCCGCACCAAGCACTCGCGCGACGCCCACGGCAAGAATATTGTCGAACTTCCACCAAAGCACATCGAAATTGCCAAGCTGCAGTTCACAGAAGAGGAGCGCGAGTTTTATCAGGCCGTCTACGACCGCAGTCGTGCCGAATTCAACGGCTACGTTTCAAGTGGGGCGGGTATGTCAAGCTACATTGCGATCTTTGCGTTGCTGTTGCGACTCCGGCAAGCGTGTGACCACCCATTCCTAGCGCTTGGACGAAACTCCGAGCAGGCAGCTGCTGGAGATGCAATCGCGTCAGAGAACGGGAAACCAACCAATTCGCTTCTTCTCCAACGAGAGACTGGTGAAACGATAGAGTCTTACTTCCATCGTATCTCCAAACAATTGCAGAAGGAAACCAGTTCCGGGAAAATTGAAGCCAAGAAAAATACTGCGACGGAGAACGGTTCATCCACAACCTCGGCATACATTCAGAACGTGCTCACGCAAATTCAGGAGGAAGGATTGGATGCTCAAGAGTGCCCTGTGTGCTTAGACCCACCTCGACACGGTGTACTTACGCCTTGTGCACACCTGCTGTGCGAGGACTGTCTTCGGGAGAGCTTATCGAATGACCCTGAAGGGGGCTGTCCAGTGTGTCGGGTTCCCGTGGAGATGTCCAAGGTTTATTCGCTCGCTGGCATTGAGGCTGCAAATGCTGCGTCCCAAGCCAGTGTTGAAGCCACTGATAACCAGGAGTCAGCAACTGTGACTTCCGGTAATGCAGAGCTGTTCCTCAGCACAAAGCTTCGCCGCCTCATCAAGGATCTCTGTGCGATTCGCGACGACAACAGTCGAGCAGCTGACCCAGCTGAGCGCAGAAAGATCGTTATCTTCTCACAGTGGACGCATATGCTGGAGATGGTGGCTGACGTGCTCACGCACCACAAGTTCCGACACTGCATGTTTCACGGCGGCATGACTCAGGAGACCCGCGAACGAGTCTTGCACAAGTTCGCTTCTGATCCAGAGACGGACGTGTTGGTCATTAGTCTGAAAGCTGGTGGCGTGGGTCTGAATCTCACAAGTGCCTCGGTTGTCATCCTGCTCGATCCGTGGTGGAACCCAGGCGTAGAAGACCAAGCGATCGATCGCGTCCATCGTCTCGGGCAGACCCGGGACGTCATCGTCAAACGGTACGTGGTGGAAGACACCGTCGAGGACATGATCTTGCAGCTGCAACAACGCAAGGAGAAGCTCGCGAAGAACGTTCTCGTGGCCGCCAAGTCCGCCGAGGACAAGAACAGCGAGCGGCTGAGCATGGAGGATCTCCTGGCCTTCTTCAAGTAGGGCAAATGTATCCATATGCGATAATAGAGGTGAATACAGGTCTATGCTTAATCAAAGGTGTTTGAATAGTAGACCCGTCTACTATTAAAATCCCCGCCTTAGACAAGCCATGTGTGTGTGTGCGACCGCAACTGGTTGATGGAGGTGACGTGACCGCGCGCCTTCTTCTGCGTCTCTGTGTGCGTCTCCGAGGGACTGTGCGTGTACACGCGACCACTTGACGTCTGCGCTCGTGTCTGTGGGTTGTGACGGTGTCTTTGCGAGCCCTAGAGCCCAGCAGAAGCCGCCGCAATGCTCACTCGCGCACGCGCCCGCGCGACCAACCAGCACATTTTCGTCGACGACAAATGGAACGACGCGTACATCCAGACCAAGGACGAGCAGATCGACATGCTGCAGGCGCAGCGCGTGCTCAAGAGCTGGGAGGAAGACCACGAGCACGCCGAGGACTCGGACGCCGACGATTCCGAGGACGACGACCGATGGATCTCGGAAGACGACAGCGACGACGAGGAAGATGACGACGTGGCATCGCAGCCCACCAAGCAGAAACAACGACATCCAGTGCCAGCGGCCACGTGGCTCGCCGGTGGCGGCTTTCTGGAGAACGTGGGGTGGACGATGATGGCGGCGGGCATTGCCCCTATGTTAACGTATGCGCTCGCGAACCAGTGCAGTCAGCGTCGACGACCCGCACGACGACGCACCGAGTGGCCTCTGCAAAGCGGCAGTCTCTTTGGAACACTGATGAAAGCGTACACCAATCTCCTGACGCTCGCGGTCGTGGTCTGTGCGACCTACTACGCTATGTGCAGTCGTGACGTGTTCTATTCACTCTTCACTCGACCCTTCTCCGTGTCCTTGGCGTCGCTGCAGAGTGCCCGTGTGTGCCAAGCCTCATTGCTGAGCGGCTGGCACTCGTGTGTCGGAGGAAGCACGTCGTTCTCTGCGCAAGTCTTGCTCTCGCCCGACTGCTTGCATCATTCCGTTTTTCCAGCCGCGGTCTTGACCGTCATGACGCTCTTGCTGGCCAACTTCCATCGCTTCTGGCTGAAAGCACTCGTACTCACGACCACTCTGACCTTCCTCTTGAAGCACGGCATCACCGAGTTGGAAGCTGAACGCCGCGCCGCGATTGAAATCTTCTCATTGGACCCGTCGTTCGCATTCGTCAACGAGCGTATCTTCGTACGTTGCGCTCTTCTGAATGCGCTTTGCGTATGAGAACTCACCAGCTCTTTTCTTGCGCTGTGTAGGTCGTGATTGACGGACAGAACCTCGAACAAGGTGCCGAAGTGGCCTGGGCGCCGTACTGGGGTGGACTGCAGCAGCACAAGGCCCATCTCGTGCCGAAACTTTACGCGTCACGCGTCCACAACGGTGGGGTGTTCGTCACTTTCGATCAACTCAATGAGTTTGTACCGTGCTATCGACGTCGACCAGTCAGCAACTCGGATGATCAGATCGGCTACAAGTGTTTTGAACACTTGCGGGTGCGCGTCAAGGACCAGCGAAGCGTGCCAGGCTGGTCCTTGCTCACGCCAAAGGAAGACCGGGACTTATAAACTGCTTTATCGCCTTACACGAACGAGAAACGATCCGTTTAGTGTACACAATTATCATTTTGATTAACGTCTTTGACTTGAAGCCACTTGCTCATCTCTACCGTTTTGCGAATTTTTGCAGATAGCGCGACTGCATGAAGAGAGAGCGCTTGCGACTAGGCGTCCCTGGCTCGTTGCCTGTCGTCTTGGTCTTGTCGTTCCCTGTGGTGGTTGGCAGCTCGAGTTTCCGTTTGGTTGTGACGGACTGGAGCTTGCCCGTGGCTATTGTCGAGGTTGGAACATTCTCCTTGTTGCGAATCGTCGAAGAAAGCGAGGCTGATTTCATTTGTGTAGACAAACTCAATGTTGTGCTTGGCACTGTCGCAGCAGCGGTCGGCTTGGGTCCTTCGATACGCTCTGGAACAGTAGGCGTCTTCTCAGACACGGAGGACATACTGGTATTCACCGCGGATTTAGTGCGCTCCATCGCCATTCGTGTCTTCTCGTATTCCATCTGCAGTGTCGCATTCGCCTGCTTCAGCTGCGTGACCTGTGCTGCGTCTTTCTCAAGGCACATGATCTTTTTGAGCAGCTGCATCGCGTGGTTCTCAGCAACACGCTGGCGCTCGATGACCTCGTTGGACAGTGCCAGAAGCTTGTCACCACTGGTGTTGGCGTCACCCGATAGCACGCGCGCCACGTCGGTTTGAACCTGCTTCATCTGTTCGATCTCAGTGCGCTGTGATTCGAGTTGGCTCTTGAGTGCCCGGACTTCGTTCTCGAGAGAAGACGCCTTGTCCTTCCACGACGACTCGTGCTTCAGCTCGAGTTGTCGCGCGTCCTGAGAACGAGCTGCCATCTCTTCCAGGCGTTTCTTCTGTTGTTCCACCTCCTTCGCGAGCTCGTTCTTGCTCTTCTCTAATTGAACCAGCTCGTCTTCGCGTTTCAACAGTTGACTCTGCACGCGCTCGACCTCCTGCTTGGACAAGGCTGCGTCGCGCTGACTCTGCTCGATCTTCTCGTCCGCTGCCGCCACACGCACGTCGAGCACCACCTTGTCTTCCTTGAGCTGCACGTACTTGAACATGGCCGCCTTGAGACTCATCTTCGTTTCGGTCACCTGCGTCTGCAGCGACGTGCGTTCGTCTCGAAGCGCAGTCATCTCGCCTCGCAACGTCGCCAGTGTCTCTCGCATCTGATCCGACTCGCGTTGAAGCTGCTCGTACTCGTCTTTCGTCGCCACGTGCGCCTCCTTCTCCTGATGCTTCCTGCTCTCGAGCTGTCCTTCGAGTTCTTTCGTCCGCAGCGTCAGTCGCTGCAGCTGCTCGCGCTGCCCGGCGTTCTCCTTCTCCTTTTTGGCCACACGCTGCTCCAGCGCGTCGATCTTCTCTCGCTGGTACGTCAGTGTCGTCTGCAACTCGCTCGTCTGCGTGTCCACGGCGTCGGCGCGTCGACTCAGCTGCATCTGCAGCGTCTTGATCGTCTCGTCGCGCCGTGCGAGCTGCTTCTGCGCGCGCTGCGTCTCGCCCACACTGCTCTTCCACGCCTGGTCCAGCTTGACGAGGTTGAGCATGGACTTGGCGTACTTGGCGTCCAGCTCCTGCAGCGCGCGCTGCTGCGCGGCAAAGGCCTCCTGCGTCTCCGTCAGACTCTTCTTGAGCGCGTCGTTTTCGTCGTCGAGCTCGGCGGCCGTGGCGTCGCCGCCCACGCGCATGAGTAGCCGCTCACGTAGATGCGCCACCTCCATCTTGAGGTTCATGAGCTGGCGCTCGCGCTCGTCCGCGTCCAGTTGCGACGCGCCGAGCCGCGTGCCCATACTCGTGCTCATACTCGTCATTTTCCCGATTCAAACGAGAGAACCAACGCAAGAAACGCGCGAACCAACGCAACCAACAACGGGAAAACGGAAAAAACCCAATCACCCAGATCTTTTTTGCTTTTTTGGTCTTTTTTTTTTTGAAAAGTGGGAATTTTGAAATGTGTTTTGTGGAAATATGACGAATGACTGACTCCACTTTTATTAGGCTATTTCGAGTATGCGGGATATTCTGAGCCTGCGGACTTGGCGTCGACGATGAAGGCCGAGACGACGTAAATCGACGAACGAACGCACGGACGGAGCGTCATGGGCTGTGTGGCATCGATAGGAGTAGCACGACTAGCCACGGCGAATGTCGGACCAGAGCCCATGTCGCCCACGGTGTCCATCGTGCCAACAGAGACCCAGCAGCGCAAGCAGTCGCTTAAGCACACGCCCTCGGGCGAATCCGAGCCACTCAAGGTGTTGCAAGTGATGATCCTGGAGATGGGTCGCACCGGCAAGATCGAGTTGACGTCGACTGTCGTGCGAGAAGGCGCGGGAGGCGAGCCAGGGACGCTGACCAAGCAGCAGATCCCGAGACTCCAGCAGGTCCCAGGAATCATCCTGGGCATGGTACATCTCCGCGAGCTGTGTCTGCGTTGCAATCAAATTCAGGAGATCCCCCGAGAGATCGGCCAGCTCGAGGCTTTGCAGGTTCTTGATATCTCGGAGAATCAATTGATTGAGCTACCATCCGAACTCACGACGCTGAGCAACCTGCGTGTCCTGGAAGTTGGCGAGAACTACTTGAAGACGCTCCCGGAATCAATCGGCGGACTCGTCAACCTGGAATCACTGAGGGCAAATCGTAACAAGCTTAAAGAGTTCCCGGACGGGATTCGCTCGTGTCGCAAACTCAAGCTCATCAATCTGTACAACAACGGCATCACGACGCTGAACGAAGGCATCGCCGAGCTGAGTGAACTGGAAGAAGTCACTGTGAGCAATAATGTGCTCGTGAGTTTACCAAGTATGAGCAACTGGCGGAAAATCAAACGACTCTATCTCCAAGTGAACAAGCTCCAAGCTCTGCCGCCTCTGGATGATCTCAAAGAGCTCGAACTCCTCCAGGCACATCAGAATGTATTGCGTGAGCTTCCGTCCATGACCAATCTCCTGCGTATTGCCAAGGTCGACGTCAACAACAATCAGATCCGCGAAATCCCTGCCTCAATACAGTATATGCCTCTCCTTACGCACCTCAATGTCCGGAAGAACCGGGTCTCCTCCATCCCAGCGTTCCTTGGAGTATGTCGGAACATGGAGATCCTGGATTTCGGGAACAACCCACTGGCTTCACCCATTCCGAGTGGAATCGGCATGCTGACTAATCTCAAGACCCTTCTACTGGATGGCACTGTCGTCAATACGCTCCCCATCGATCTCATGGCGCTGCAGAACGTCATTCGTGTTCACGTTGGCAACTGTATCCAAATGGACGACCAGGAGACCGCCGAAGTCGTCTTGGAACTGCGCGCACGATGCAAAGTCAACGGAGGATGGCTCAAGTCAGGGTGATAACAGATGACTAGTGCTTTGCGACCACCAACTCGGCCGGTTGCTGTCGACTCTGAACATGCCGCGTCACGAATAGTCCGCTCTTTAGCTGCGCTTTCTTTTGCTGACGCCGTCGTCGCACCGCGTAGAAGTACGCCAGTGTCTGCAGGGCCCATCCCGCGTGCATTGTGTAATGGGGGATGCTATCTCGATCCGCCTCCGAGAGAAACGTCGAGAGTAGAGCACACAAGGCCGACCACGAGCTGACAGCGTAGATGAGCACTTTGGAGTACTTGAGGTGCCTAATCCAAACATGGCTAGTGTGAGTTGACCCAGCCAACAACGTGGCGGTTATTAGAATACGAACCACGTGGAGCATAGCTCGAATCGAAGAACCAGAAAGAGTAATTGGAGGTTCCCAGCTAGGGCCACGCCCAGGAAGAGCCACTTTTACATGCATATGAGTGAGCTGAAACATAGACACCAGGTCAAACTCCCACGTACCACTTGCTTGACGAAAAAGGTGAGGGCGCCCATCATTGCGGCCTTGACGATCTGTGCGCTGACGTTCAGAACTGGAGATGTCTGCACATCGAGATTCACTTCGGGGAAGAACACTTGGTAGCTTCCGTACGCAAGGACGGCCAGTGGCACGAAGACACTCATCCCAAACATCCCGCGTAGTGCTACGTCATGTGCTCGCTTGTCCAGCAGCGCATCTCACTATTCGACCACAGCACAATTTCGCCTGCTTCGTTCTCGAAACATGCGGTCGAGAGGTAAAATTGCTTGCTGAGAAACATGAAGAGCATACTACCGAGCAGATTCGGAAGTAGAAACGTGAACGCGTAGTTGAGCCACTGCGTTGACTTGAATTTGTTCGAAGCCTTGAGGCAGAAGCACCATAGCACCAGACAAATCAAACTGAGCGCTTGCTTGGTGCGGAAAAGATCGACTTGAACAAACCCCAAGCCGAGGTCTTGGAGATCAATGGTCGTGAGTGCTGCAAGTTGTTTGGGTTTGTGCGGCATCTTCCACACGGAAAACGAGGTGGTATTGAGCTGAAAGCCCTCCCAGATGATGCTGCCGATCGCCATGTAGTTGCGTACACACGATGGGAACGACGTGAGATTGATCTGGTCCACGCGGTGCACGTCTCGAAATGCAGGGATCTTCCGCGCGATTCCCCAAATCGAGACCAATGCCATGAAAATCCAGGACGCACCGTAAGGACACGTGATCGTGGATAGCATTGAAGCATTCACCGAGGACTTGAGGAGCCATGGAAAGATACCATACAAGCACACAATCGGAGAAGTGATGGCCACGGATGTGAATACTAGACTCGACCAAAAGCCGTTGAGTCCGATATTTCCGTTCTCCAGTGGCCAAACGTGAAAGACATCGATGAAGAGATGCTTCATCTCGAGTAGAATCACCACATGCCGTAGCTCGCGTGCTGAGATGAGAATGAAGTGGTGGACGGAGTTGGCTTTCGGCAATTGCGTCATTTGGGATGGTGAGGGAGCCACTTGGTGCTTTCGAATGTCCTCCTTCGCAGGCGCCTTGAGTGGGAGGTGACGCCGACTTCGGTGAAGATGGCCATCTGAGACGACGATACGAAGATCGTCACTGTCTTCCTTCGTTTGTTGCGTCGTGGCCTTCTTTCGAAGTTCCACCAGGTCCTCTTCGTTAGACTGTGAGTTGTATATCTCTCGAAAAGAGCGCGCAGAGTCACGAACGGCGTCCCGGGCAATCGAGAAACGCCACACAGTCACAGCCAGGAGGAACCAGAGGAACCAATTGAGAGTTTAGCCACTCGTCCTTCGCGACAAAGCACTGCCGAGATATGCTGAGCGTCGTAATACAGTCGCTTCACCCGAGCTGCAGCGTCAAACGGGTCGAGGGCATGGTACTTGAGCAGCCATCGCGCTCGAATGCCTTCTAACTCCTGCAAATCGTCGAGAATCATCGCGATAGGCAGCAGTGCGCTTGGGACAATGGAGAATGCCGATCGATCTGAAATACACGAAAGGTTCTTCCAGAATGTGCGGAGTCGGACATCCTGCTTCGTTTTGCTCGGTGACAGCGTCGGACCTCGCGCTTCCAGTGTCTTGTCGTCATTTTCTTCGTTATCGACAGTTGCCACGGATGGCGAGCTTTGCGTTGGCTCGTCCCCAACCGAAGCCGTCGAGTGGCGCCCCGAGACAGTTGCCGCTCGTGTCATTTTTGGCTATTGTCTTGTTGACAACTGAGTGTGGCGGAGCTGCGCCTGGCTTGGTGTGGCTCAACTTCGTCATCGCTTCAAGATACTGTAAGGTAATGGCGTACACCTGCAGCCGCTCCATGGGCTGGATGAGGAAGTGATTAAGCGACGACGGTGCCACCATTCGACTGAACGAGTGCCATGTTGGAAGTCGCGCTCGACAGAGACTCCAGACCGAAACAGCTGGATAGACCATTCGCCATTCCGAGTGATAACTCGTGTGACGAGCAGGTGCCGCAGGTGGCTCGGGCTTCTTCTCGATTTGTCGGCCTGAGAGCAGACTTCGGCGTTTTAATGTCTCCAGAAGTCGAAGCGAGTTGCCTGGCAAAGCAAAACCCTTTCGAAGCAGGCGTGTACTACTGAAGGTGCGTGGTCCAAACTCTTCATGCTCTGAATGGAACTGGAGGTAGCGTAGCTGTGATGACACTTCACGAAACGGCTTCTTGCGAAGATGCTGGGTGTGCTCTCGCTTAGCCAAGAGGGCGCTCTCTCATCTGTCACGACCATCCTGATCTGCGGCTGGCATCGCTGACTGCTTTCTAAGACTCGGCCGTTCCTCCATCACTGGCTGCTGGTCATTATAAACTGAGAAATAACGATGGTTGACGCCGAGAAACGAGAGTTTGATCACACTAAGTGCCTCGGCAGCATCCTCCCACACACCACGATTGTCGCTGGCTTCAAATGCGTCGACCAGCGCCGCCACGAAGCCTTCAATGAGAGGATCCAGCTCGTTCACGAGCGTCTCACACCTTTGCGCGATGTTGTGCTTCTCGTAGGTTCCTATCAATTTATCGGGATGTATCGCTTCCCGTGCAATACCAAACATCTTGCGGATGAGAAATTCGACCGACTGTTTCACTGCCATCTGCTCCTGGTTTTCCTTCTCATCAGACCTTCGCTCGAAAACCGTGAGTCGTCGACGCGCAAGTAAACTCGCAGGAAGGAGTTTATCGGCATGGATGGCGTCAGCAACGTTGCTGACACCACTTGATAGCGATTGCCACACTTGATTCGCATTTTTGGACAAGAAACGTCGCATTGGACGTGAACCGAACGTCGAGTAAGCCGGAAACTCGTCACGAATCGTAGTCATGGATGTGGTAGGCACGACCAAACTCCGTCGATCCGATAGTTGGAGCCATAACGTACCTAGGACGTCAGCATGATTCGCTCGGGCACCACGTGAACTCTCTGGACAGAACGGGACTTCAATCTCATCCAAGCCAACGGATCTCGCAAAGATCGGGACTTTAATGTGGCTCAGGAGAACGTCCTGATACCAGAATGGGATATACATCCACACTTCTACGTCAACCGTGTGAGGGAGATCGCGATACGAGGTAACGACGTGGTCATCGTCGCACGTGAGAGCTATAAAGGTGCACGCGTAGTCCTTGTAGGGGAATCCCAGGATCGAGCCGAAGGAAATAGAAGCGCCTTGTCCCTCTTCGTGATATACAGCCAACGGAGCACACGATGCTGGATGCGAACAGCTTTACGAAATCTTGTCGCCACTGTCACGAAGCGCTGGGATGTACGCACTGTTCTTGGCTTACTTGGGTTCTGTTGCGCGTTCATGATCACTGAGGACACAAAGTCTCTAGCAACCTGTGAAACGATGCCAGAAGTGCAGAGTGTAGATCTTCGCCGGGTAGAGCACGAGCAAGGTGTGGCCTCTGTGTGCTGCTCGAGAGTAAATAACCGAAATCGTTTCGCCTGCTTACGATGACTGCCACCATTACTCGAGATTGTAGTCGTGAAGGGAATGGAAAAGTTCTCGTGGCGAGGAGGCCCAACATGACGAGAGATTGCCTTGATGATTCGTTGCTTGGACTCTTCGTGATACTGAACTGAGCCAGTGCACTAACGAGTCCGGTGCCAACAGCGAGATCGTCGATCTCCCATAGTACTTCCAATAAGCCACCAACTAGGCCTTGAAATGCAACTTTATCTCGAATATCACGACAAGTTTTCGAGACGAATATGACACAGCGGGGTCCATCTAACGTCAAACAGGCCGAAAAGAGGCGGCCTCGGAGCACTTCGATCAGCACAGTTGTAGCGTCTTTACAACTCAAGAAATCGCGAACAACATCATCAGTCTGCACAGCTATGAAGAACCGTCTGAGAAGAGTGGAGGTGACGCTGATTCGCTCTTGACTGCCCCTATGAGATAGCCACTCGTTCAGCCGCACGGACACCAATATCTTGGCTCCCTCCACTGTATTCACTTCCAGAACGAGACGAAGGAGATGCTGAAAATACGCGACGTATTGCAGCTTCGTTGGAACTGCACAGAGCATCAATGGATCTTCAGCTCCGTTGGAAGCGTCAACCAACTTGAGCGTATCTCGTGATATCACCACAGGATAGCTCCAAATTCGATAATCGTTAAGTACACCCGGTAGCAGATACACTTGGGTTAAGACGGTTCTCGCGCAACGCCTCCATTCAATCGGATAAGCCTCTTGCCAAGCGAGAATCCAAAAGACGTCGAACACGTCGAGATTATCCTCAGGTTCACTCTCGATATCAAATGAGAACACTTGATTGAAAAAACGCCCAATGTCAGCACAACTTGAGTCGGACGCGATAGTTGAGGTAATGACCCCTTCAAGCTGATGAAGTTATATCGTTCCGTAATGCTCGTCGATTTGGTTGCGAACAAGTAACGCAAGCACGCGATGAGTCACGAGAGGCGACATTATCATTGACGTACCAGCCACGGCTTCAAGCAAAGGTTCAAATGCCGAATGGGCAGCGGATTGCCCAAGAATGATCCGTGAATCCAATGAGAGCGCGGAGCTCGCGGGATTTACTTCTCGCAGCACACACAAACCTACAAACGGCAACGCACCCTGGGCAGCAGAATCTGCGCGGATTAATGGAGACTCAATGATACTTTGCAAGAAAGCATCTGCCGTGCGCTCCTTCGACTTGCTGACTTTTTCTTGAACGAAAATTCGAAGTATGACCACACCCTTAGTATAAGGTGAGCTCGTTTAACACCCAACAACGACACTCGAGAGACCCGGGAGAGCTAGTACGTCACCCAAAAGTGTAGAATCTAGGATGCGAACGAAAGTGCTCCAGCGTAGCGATAATTGACGCCAAATGCAACATTATTAGATGGCTGATCGGTCGTGTCGGGCTTCCCACAGAATGATTTCAGAGCCTTGCGTAATAAGCCGTCTCGAGTAGTCGCTGGGGCGGAATTTTGGACAACACACTCAATGTATGCGAATTCAAAGGCAAGATCGGCCTCGCCTGCGAAAACGAAGCGCTCGAAGACCAGTGACGACTGGTGTTTTGTGGGCTCGATAAATCAACGAAGCCTACTAGGGCCCAGCTGAACGGCGATGCCGACGCAATCTCTTGTGGCCTTTATCCACCGTAACTTGTCTTGAATATGAAGAAGTTGACTCACTCGAGCCTGTGTCTCTTGCTTTTCAAGCACTGCAGACAGAATCCGAACCAGGGATGAAGCGAGATTCGAATATTCGTTTCCATTCTCATCGGAACGGCCCACTTTAGGGTGATTTCTCATCAGAAGAGATCGAACGGCGACGTAAAGGGCGCCATCGCCAACTTCTGCGATGCTTCGACTGACGTAGCTGGGCAAGTCAAACTGGACTACGTCCATCAGTGCGATGATGCATCCGCGCAAAAGAGTAGCAGAGTATAGTTGATCGTCATCATCAGAGAACGGGCTTGAGATGTCAACAGTGCGCATGCATTCCGATAGCTGCTGTCGACCAGATGGAGTCGACGAGTGGGAATGATTTCTGCTGGAAAATATCTGCTGCCGCTTTGATGAGGATCGTCCATCGCATAATCCAAGGTCTTGCACTACACACCAGGCTGACCGATCGAGAATACTCTCTCCACTGGACAAAACACCAAGGAGTCGAATCAAAGCTTCTACTCTTGTGGGGAGGGATACACATGGCTCAGCTTCGAATCCTTGAAATCTGGCTTTCAGCATCTCGGTCTGTGTCTCTTCGAGCCGCTTGAGCATAGCGACCTTGAAATGCTCCACAAATAATGCAGCTTGGGTCTCCCATAGCCCGACCGCAAGGCCATCCGACAACATCTGTGCGACCTTCATGATTGATTCTGCTTGGTTAGTTGAAGGTGATCCAAAGAGCTCTCTCAATCCGTTTCGAACTCTCTTGGCAAACGTTGGGAGGTTGACCGCGCTGTACTCGCGCAGCATGAGCTCCGTAAATACAATCTCTTCTCGCAGCGTTTGATGGTAACCAAAACTACGAAGGCGTGGAACGATAGAGAGACAGCTTCGTAGAGTCTCAATTGATTCGGATGCTCCACTTCGCTTCCTCTTGGCAGACAGGTGTTCCTTGGATCCTTGGCGATTCTGAGTATCATGAGCTTGATGAGTGGGTGCAACTGATAACGAACCATTCGACACTTCAATTGTAGTTCTGTCGAGTTGACTTAACGATCGTCGTTGTTGCTCAGGAATAACATCTTCAGAAGCCACTGCGGTTTGTTTTGTAGCTTCACTCTTGACGACTGAAGGGCTGGTCAACTCCGGTGCTATCGATTGGTGCGTAAGACTTGCGTCGTGCTTCTATCAGATGGCTTCTCCCGAGTAGAGACTGGAGGAGGACTAGGACGACGGTGAGCTTTTCGACGACGTACACGAAGATCACTTGACGCGACGTCATTGTTCCCCGTCCACTCCCACGAATTCTCGCTCCATCAGTTGACAAACTGAGCCGAGCAAGGACGTTTTCCAGCAGTTGCCTGTGGCCACGCGTTGACGACAACAGAATTTGCACCATACTCTCCGTCATTCCCGTACATTCGGCGAGAAGCTAATGATCCATCCGAAGTGTCAAGTCAGACTGCTCGATACCGACGAGTTTCTCACCGTTTTCCGATCGGAAATCGTGCATCTTGAGAGAAAGACCAATGTTGCGTACGACAAAGACGTCGATGGACGCCACAATTGCGCCAAACTGTTGCTTGACGCTGAAAGCTGGCGTCGGGTCCTCACGTGATCGCATCGAGACGTCCGTCTTGAGCGTCTCTGGGTTATCGCGAGGGAATCCTTGCGTCAACTCTTCCTGGACATCCTGTCTTGCTGTCTTGGGTAGATACAACAGCCACATGACGCCATCCAAGTCGGCATTGTCCACACACAACTTGGTTTCCTCTAGGTCCGTGACGGCAACTTGCTGTTGATAGTAAACCCACTCAAACACAAACGACGCTGGGACATCCGGACAGAACACGGCGATCAGCTTGCGTACGTCGGCCAGCGTCGCGCGCTGCAGCACTTCGACTTGCTTGACGATTGTCTTGGTCGTCGTGGATTCCTGTGCGCGTCGCGCCACGGCCCAGTCACTGAGCGCCACCGCGTGGATGGTGGTCGCGCGCCACGCGGTCGCTGGAAGGCCGCCACACGCTGCAGCTCTGCATCGGAAGCCTGCTGCAGACGCCGCACAGAGCGTCCCGTTGGTCGCATTAGAGACGCATGTGGTGGGTCCTTGCCGTGGAATTTCGCGAGTGAGCCGAGTGGCGACGACCCATTTCGCAAAACAAGGTATCTACGTAAGCCAAATTGACGCCGACTGTACGCGGGAATCTACCTTGTTTTATGTTCGGCGGCATTGTACTAGCTGGATTTGGCACCGAGTGAAACGTCGCCATCCATGGACGACAGTGGGTCGTGGACGATTCACAGCGTTATTAGCTTTGTAGACTATGGTACGAGGGCGCGGCCAGCGAATGCTGACGCTCCGAGAGTTTCTGTATGAGCGCTTGACACATGAACTGCTGTCGCGCGAGTTTCCGCACTTCCTTGAGGAAACTAGCCAGCTCAATCTCGCCGTTGCTCAGGGCGCGGTCCATAAAGTAGAGCGCGTCCTCGATGGCCTGGTGCTTGGCGAGCGTGTCGACGAGTCTAGTTGTGATCACAGAGTTAGGATGACAGTCATTCGTATATCAAATCGGGTCCACGTACTGCTTGGACAATGCATCGCCTTCTATCAGAATGGTATCGGGGTCCACAGTGTCCTACGCGGCAAAATAAAAGGGTCAGTTTGTCCACTAGCAGCCACTGACTTGATCGTGGTCGTCTTACCTTGGCTTCGTTCTCTTCGAGCCATGCCGTGACTTCTTTATCTTGTGTCTCGATGATCTCCTTGGCTCGCTTGATGTCGTCACGCAAGAACTCGAGCGACTGAACGCCTCGTTCCACGTTCTCACGCGACTGCGTCAGCTGCAGCTGATGCTCAAACTGCAGATCGATGTCATCTGATAGGCACACATGAGTTAGACTGGTGTGTGCCATGTAAAGATGTCCTAAGCTGGGTTTCTTACCGCGAATGCGCTTGAACATTCGGTCCATCTCCTGCTGGATCTTGCCCGTCACCTCCACTTTGAGCGCCGCAGCGCGGTCTTCGTACCGAAACGCAGCAGGCTGAGCTGGTGTAGATGCCGCACCAAACAACGACTCAGCTGCATGCTGCGAAACGTTGTTCGACTGGTAGCTACCACCATACCCCTGATAGGATGGCGAGGGCTGGGATCCTCGATACGATGGAGATGCTGTTGCTTGCTGCGCATATCCCGATTGTGCATACGCAGGACTAGCAGCACCACCAGAAGCTTGACCATACGAGCTTGGTGTGTACTGCGGCGTCATATTCGCAGGACGACGGAAAACAGGCGGGATGTTGCCGAAGATCGAGCACATATGAGCGACCAGCTCCACGAGAATAAAGTCCTACGCCCAGTAAAAATGAATAAATACCGCGAATAATCGGCATAACGGCACCTATCTAGCGTAGCATACCTGCCGCCACTCCGTAATGTACGGAATCTTGACAAACCCATCGCTCGTGACGTGCGGATGCCCAGGCTTGACCATCATATCTGTCGTTTCACGAACAGTTAACTCAATCCTATTCCGTTCCTTCCGCCAACCCAAGAGACCATACCAGCCGTCGGTCGCACGAAGCACACTGGTGGCGACATGGGATACGTCTCCACCATCCAGAACTCGACCGGGATGTTGTACTGATTGCCCCGATAGAAGATCGGAATCGTGCCCTCGAGGTTCAACAACGTGCTCGTAGTGCCGTCATTATGCGCTACACGTCCACAATCCCCATCAGTTCCCTCCGCCATACTCGTTATACCATCGAAACCCGCCGAAACGCACTGAAAATCCCGCAATTGGGCTGCAAGGACGGAATCTGGCGCAGTAAATTGTACACGTCCTGTCGGACACGCGAGCTTTGCTATTTCCACGGGGACAACGGGCGTCAGAGTCGACTCAAGGCCTCGACAGCATCAACAGAGGCTTTCATTACCAGGTAGCACTGCAGGGACGAGAGGATCTGGTCCAGATTGCTCACATTGCTTGCGTACATGGCGTCACGTTGGGGAGATCGCCGCTTTGTTCTCGAGGTCGGAATGGCACTTCAGTGTACCTAAACAATGGTACACATGGTGTCCAACGTACCGCTACTTGAGGTACGCTTGTCACAACACTGTTACAGAGTCCAACTGTGGCGGTTCTTAACTCTGATTTAGTGAACGTAACGGATACGAACTACCTCGGGAATCTGTGACGTGTGACGCGGGTCGAAGAGCTCCGTCGATGAGCTTAGGCGATGCAGATGTGACGGCGAATGACGCGCGCGGCAGCTGTTGAAGCACTGCGACCCCGCCACTAGTGAGGTGGTCACGACGTCGCTGGATCTTCCGCCGCTCGAGGCTTTCGGTGGCTTTGCGACGTAGAAATGGCGTATCGCGTGGACTCCCGAGCATTACCACAACGTCGTCCTCGCTGGTGTCTCGTCCGCGACGCGGTTGTTCCATGGACGTCTCGCTTGCTGATTGATAGCAACCGGTGCTACCTAGGTCCGAGTAAAAGCGGAAGAGCTCCATCATGAGTTGATGACGAAGGGTGGCCGAGAGGTAGTATGATCCCGGCGGGAGGAAGGGAAGCAGTGTGCGGAGCTCGTGCACGATTTCGTCCGAGAAGACAACACCTTCGGTGAGATACAGCACATTTCGCCCGCCACCACGTCGCGGTGTGCCATCGTCAGAGCCATTTCCATAGCCAGCAGTCGGAAGGATAAAGCCGTCGAGGTTCTCAGGTGTCACATGGGAAGCACGGAGTCCTTTGAGGTTGAAGATGAGGAAATCGTTCTCTTCAACCTGGCAAGCGACATGAACAGTAGCCGCAGACGATCCGTTGGCTGCGCGCTGGGTTTCTTCGTCTCTTCGCGCACGCATACTCTTTAGGAACGACGCCCAGTCCGTCTCCTGAGCTGGCGCAGGTTCTTCTTTCCGTGCAGGTGGTGCAACTGGCTCTGGTGAACGTGGAGGCGACGTTGCCTTGACAGCGACTTTGATTCGCGGTGCCCTGGAGCGGCCTTTTGCGTTCTTACCCTTTATGTTTTCGTAGATCTCGGTGATCTGCACATTGGCATGTTCGTTGCGCTTTCTTGACGTCGACATGGCGTAGACGGCGGCGCGCAAGAGCGACTTGAGCGGCACGGGCTCTTCCACACGCTCGTCTTCAATGTCGCTTTCCTCCTCTGCGATGCTACTGCGTCGTGAGGCGCTCAAACCGCCCAGCCTGCCGCCAGTGAGCATCCCGCCGTCTAGTTTCATTGCTCGATAGAGGAGTTTGAGCGATTCCTTGGCCTGGAGCATCTTCTCGCCACGCCGTTCAAGCTCCTTCCTGAATTTATCTTGCACCAGCATGATGAGATTCTCCACCTCAATGCGATGGTGTTCCTGGATCTCGGCTTGTCGACGCTCGTACTGCTCAATCACGAGCTTCTTGTACTCGAGCAGGCTCGCGACGTACTGCTTCTTGAGGCGTGCGATCTCGTCTTCGTATTCGTGACGAACACGCTCCACCTCGGTCTGCGGCACAGTACTCGTTGATGGCAACGAGGCCATCAATGCTGCCATCGGTTCTTCCAGAGCTGCAAAGGAGCTGCTGACACGAGACATCGATAGTGGGGACCCCAATGGATCTTCTTCATATTGCGCGATGGTGTGACTGATACTCTCGTCAGACTGAGGCATAGCCGACACACGCGGGCGAAACACTGACGTGACTACCTGTTGTACAGTTTCACTGAGCTCTAGCTCATCACGCTCGGTGTCTGGATCAACGTCAGCATCTTCTTCTCCACTGCTCGTGGAGAGATCGTCGTCCACAGCGTCTGGACCACTCGCTCGTCGGTCCTGAAGACTTCCACGTCGCTGAGTTGACCGTCTTGGTCGTTGCTGACGGAAAGAGATGGCAAACGACGTGGAGCGTCGTAGTGGGGCCACGGGCGGTGGACTTGCCGGCTCCACGACTGTCACAATCTTTTGATTCTTCATCGCTTCTTCAGCCCGAGCTTTGAGTTCTCGAACGAGTCGTGTCAGCTCAGTATTATCATCCTCATATTTACTCCGTGTCGCGCCAAGCTCGCGTAGTTTCTGTTGGAGATCGCGGATTGTGGCCTCCTGGTTCTTGATTTTGGCTTCCAGCTCCATGCGCTCTTTACCCGAGAGAGCTGCTACGGCTGCGTCGCCTTTGCGAATTCGAGCTTCAGCAGCCTCGGCTTTACTATTCGCCGCCGCAGCCGCAGCAGTTGCATCGCGTTGGGCTGCTTCTGCTCGTAGACGCAGTGACTCGCTCTCCTTGAGTCGCTCACGTTGCTTTTCCACCTCCTGGTTCTTGGCTCGAAGTACTACATCATGTTTTACAATCTCCTCAGCTTGAGCCG
The DNA here is from genome assembly GCA_020085045.1 of Pythium oligandrum. Taxonomy (NCBI): domain Eukaryota; phylum Oomycota; class Peronosporomycetes; order Pythiales; family Pythiaceae; genus Pythium; species Pythium oligandrum. The sequence continues at coordinate 827,766 of JAHRIK010000002.1, forward strand.
CCACGCGTTTCTCGAGTTCCAAGACCTTTTGCTCGTTTTCACCGATTATCTTGAGCCCGCTCTGGTACTTGTCACGCCACATTGTCACATTCTGCTGCGATGTTTCGTTAACGCGCTGCAAGTCGCTCAGTCGTATCTGGAAGTCCTCTCGTATCGTCTTGAGCTCGTCCTGTTTGAGCCCCAATGCGATTTGTGCCTTCTTCAGCTCCTGGTTTTGCTCGTCCGTCGCGGCCATGAGCTCCTTATGAGCACGAACCTGCTCCTGAAGATGGCTCAGCAGCATGCTTTTCTCTTTATGCAGAGCCTCAACGGTGATCTTGAGTTCACGGAGTTGCTGAGATGCACCTTTCGCGTTGGCGTCATCGTCGTTGAGGTGTCGTGCAGCCTCTTCAGCGTGTTGTATCTGTCGAACAAGTTGCAGCGTCTTGTGCATCATCCGCTGAACAGTGTCTGCGCGTTGAGCTACATCGTCCATGACACGCTCGAACGATTGCTCGCCCTCACCCAACGCCGTCAACACTTCGCCATCCTCGCTCAGTTCGCCCACCATGGCCCGTTCCGTGCGAGTATGCGTCTTGGACATTGCCGAGTGAGTTGCAAGGAGCACATCGCCGACTCGCCACCGTCGAGGCAGGCGAAGATCATCGTCGTCGTCATCGTCGTCATCCCCATCTTGTCTTCGATCACTCGCAACAGACTCGTCAAAGCGACGCACGAGCTCTTCCACACGCGACTGGATGGCTTGGACGTGTGGATGCGCGCCTGTGGACGGCGAGGATGGCGTTCGAGGGAGAAGAGCGACACTGGGGTCAAATGCTGTCCCTGGTGGCGTAGCAGTCGCTAGTCTCGTGGTTGATCGTCGCGGAGATGCAGTCACTGAAGAGGAGCCCAGACCTCGAGGCGGCGAAGGCGACGCCGTACGAAGTCTCTGGCGAGAAGGAGGCGACGCCATTGCGGACAATCTGCAAGAGACGACAGGCAGTGATCGATGCACACAACAAAGAGAACTAGCGAGTCAAACGTGCGTTATTCCCAAAATACAAAGTGACTCGGCTTTCTACTGGACATTACAGATACGTCAGCCCTCTACGAGTTGTCGCGAAGGTTGAGTAGCGTCTTCTCGACGTCTTCAAAGCGCTCGGACATGGAGCGACCGCGGTTGAAGTAGCCCTGAATGCGCATCTTCTCCGTCTCGCTCAGTCCCTCGAGACACGACTTGAGGTGCGATGGGGTCAGATCCTTACGGGTGACAATACCACGCACTTCGTGGCGGCGGTTCAACACGACCAGGTGACGCAGACCAAGCGAACGGAAGAGACGGAAGGCACGAGGCACAGGCGTCTGGTCTTGCACGGTGTGCGGCGTCGCGTTCATGTATGGCGTCAAATCCATCCACAGATCCAATTCGTCTTCGTCGAGCTTGATATCGTGAATCGTCGGGAAGCGTGGGTACATGCTCTCGAGATCACGGTAGGATAGCGCGTAGTGCTCGTTGTAAAGCAACGTGGTGTCACCCGCAGGCTTCCGGGTGAACGGCGTCGGCTTTTCGATCGCGAAGTCCTTGCGCTGAAGCAACACACACAGGTGACGACGTTGGATGATACCAATGAACTTCGCAGCCTTCTGCATACGCAACTCCTGGTGACGGCGCTGTTCCTTGGTCAATGGAGCTTCATCGTCGTCAGTAGTTAGCGCCTTTGGAGGAATGACAACTGGGAAGCCACCGTGGTTGCACGTCTTGAGGATCTCGTAGATCTCGCGCACTTTAACAATCTGCTTGACAGTGATCGGTGACGGGGTCATGATGTTCTCGACACGCAAGTAGCGCGCGTAGAACGGAGGATCGAACTCGAGGAACGGCAAGTGCTTCAAGTGAATGTGGATGTCGTAGAGACCCTCGTTGAAGCTGTTGCCCACCCATCGCGCAGCCATTAGCGACACCATTATTGGGAGACCCCACTCCATCACACCCGTACACTCGAGAATGATGACGGTAAGCGAGATAGTCATACGAGCCATACCGCCAAGCATGGAAGCTGCACCGATCAGAGCGTACATGCCATCCTGCGCGCCAATTGGGATACCCATGCCATGAAGAACGTACACGAACATACGACCGAAAGCGGCACCAGCAAGCAGCGAAGGCACGAAGAGGCCCGAAGGCACGGAGATACCGTAGGTCCAGCACGCGATGATGTAGAAGACCGTGAAGAAGACCGTAAGCGAAGCAAAGGAAAACGATGCGCCTTCAGTGAAATGAAGCAGTTGCTTGATCGATGTCGAGTACGAGACCGTAAACAGCGAGGCCAAGTCGTTGTACTGACCCTCTGGGCAGTAGAGCGTCACAAGCGAGTCACTGTATGGACCGGTACGCGTCTGACACTGGCCGAAGTAGTACGGCAACCAGAACGAGGCCGCAGCCATCGAGAAGGCGATGATGACCGCCTCAAAGAGCTTCACCCATCGGTTGGTGACCATTCGCTGACGCCAGAGCGTGAGGTGCTTGTTCGCCTGGTTGAAGCATGCACCGAAGAGACCGCCAAGCATACCAATCAGAATGAAAAACATCAAGTCGAGCAATTCATACGACTTGCCACCAATAAACGAACCAAACGAGAACGAGCCATTCTGCGTACCAAGCGTACCAAAGAAGATATGTTCTTGAGCTGACTCGCCGCTCTCCATGAACGAGATGAAGAAGTTGAAGACGAACGCCGAGACCATGGCGCAGAAGAATGTTCGCCACGTGAGGTTCTGATGCCAGAACGACGCACCTTCTTCCAGTGCAAACAAGACACCACCGATAGGGGCACCGAACGCAGCGGCAACACCAGCAGCAGCACCACAAGAAATGAAATCGCGCTTCTCCTTGTCGTTGCGGAAGCCCTTGAACTTGGTCCAGCTCGTATCGACCCCGAAGCTCGACGATTTACCCTGCGAGAGACCGGCACCGATCACCGCGCCGCTGTGGATCATGGGACCCTCCTTACCAACTGGGAGACCACCACCAACCGAGAACAGAAGACCAAACGCCTTGCAGAAGAGCGTCTTGAACCGCACGACGCGATGGATCTTGATACCGTTGAGAGTCGCCTTGATCTCAGAGATACCCGAGCCACCAGCGACAGGGCAAAGGATTGCCACACAATATGCTGCGACCGAGACGAAGCCGACGCTGATGCCGCTGTAAATGAGAAAGCCCATGCCAAAGGATGCTGCGCCATCCTTCTCGAGCGCCACATACCGTTCCATCGTGTCTGTTCGGAAAGACGAGAAGACGCGTGTCATGGTCTCGACCACACAGGCGACGATGGCAGTGGTCAAACCGATGCTGAACGTCATGATCCAGCGTCCCATGTTGAGCGAGCGCACTGATTCCTCTGTCTGTTCGTGCTCATGCTGCTGGTTGACGCGACTTTCGAAAAAGTCATAGTCGTAGGACTCGAGATGCTGCGCCTTGACCTTCTTGTCGTGGTCTTGCTCTTCAGGATGCTCTGGCGTCTTCTGTCGTTTCTTCAGTTGCTCGCGCTTCTCATTCAACCAGTCGAGAATGCTGGTGCCTTGGCGCTTGCGCAGAGATTCTTCAATCTCAAAGCGAGAAAAGCGTCCTCCCGAGTAGAGATCGTCCGGAAAGGACTGTGTGCGTTGGATGCCGATCGCGAAATCGTCATTTGGTGTAGATTGATAATAAGTAGCCTGATAGTTGGGCCGTGCGTGTGGCCGTGGCAGCGGATACGCCGGAGCTGGCCCGCCGTCGTGTGGATGATCGTCGGCACTGCTGATGCTGGTGTTGCTGCTGACGCCAGCGTCTTCGTGTAGCTCCTCCACGTCGTCCGAGCGTGCACTCAACGTGCGTCCGCTGAGCGACAGCTTGACACGTCGCGAGCGCTTGCCCAATAGCGCTTCAGTCTCAGACGCGTCCATTCTCGCAGCGCAATCCTGTTCAATGATCCGCACGAGCACGCAAGAAGGTGAATGAAGCGCTGTCGCAGCCGTATGTCGTCTCTGCCGCTCGTCGCAGCCAATGCACTAACACAGACGCCGAGTGGCAGCTGGGGATTGTGATGGCGCGCTTCCAGCAGTCAGTAGCAAGTGACGGATGGACGGACGGGCCGGAACACAGACGATGGATTTTTCGCATGGAGGCTCGTGGAAGAGAAGGAAGAGAGGCGTCGTCAGCGTCGACGACTCCATTTCCGCCAATCAGCCACGACGACCAGAGATACGCGTCGTGGATTGGCTGAAATCGACGCGCAATTGAGCCTGGCCCACCAGACGGCGCGAAAACGAGCGGTGATTGGTCGAAACCCGCGCAGCTGGCCGAGAGAGTGGGATCTTGGCAGGGAGCGAGTACTAGTGCCACCAGTCGGGCCCATCGGGGCCGTCGGTGATGACACGGGGTACAGTACAAGGCACCAGTTTCAACCGCCAAAACGAAGCCCCGACTCTTTCCGAGAAGGTGGCTTCTCCTCAGACAGGGTACAGACATGCGAGTCTCCACGCCATGTCATCATGTAACACGTTGCACATGCGCGCGCATGAGTCGACCATCAAGCAGGCGATCGATCGATCGATCGCAGATCGCACTGGCACTGGCACGATCGCAAACGCCGAAAGCATCTCTGCTCAGGGGCAAACGCGCCGAGTGCCTGTAGTGCACAGACAGTCATGGATTTTCTCGCACCCGCGGGCAACTTGGGTCGTGCCATTCCGCGCAGACAAGGTCAATCAGAAGGTGTGCACAGAGCCCTGCGGACGGATGACCAGGCCTCCGTGGGCCCGCGTCGGTGTGTAATTCTCTGACGCTCTGACGCCAGGGCATGGAACACAGAGAAAGGGGGCCGTGGCGCCACAATGGCGGCAGTGGTCAGTGGGTGGGCCAGCACCGGCGCAACGTGCGGGCGGGCACAATCCGTTTTCACAGGTTGCCGAAATGGTTCCTGCACGTCCTCTTTTGGAAAAATCGAAAGTACCTGGGAGGCGCCAGCTGGTCGGTTTATCTCTAAACACGGTGTGTTTTTCTATCCCAGAGACCGTGGAGTGTACGGGGGTTTGCACCGTGTTTCGGTAGCGGAGCTGCTCGCCCGTGGCTTCAAGATCCTCTGGCGTGCTACACGAGCATTCGGTTTCACGAGTCACCAGGGACGCCATGTTTCCCGTCTCTCCTCCTCCTTCTTTCCGTGGTTCCTTCCTTCCTTTCCACCCTTGGCCGGTCTGGTCTGCTGCCGGTCCACGCGCTTCTCTTGCGACCGCCCGCCCGCCAGTGTCATTCACTCGAGTTTAGTGCAAGAGGGAGCTTCCATAGACCTTGTCCACACGCGCCGCGCTGTGGACCGACGGATGACGCTCAAGTGCTGGACTTCTGCCATTCGGGAACCGCAGCCGACCGACGACGTGACCGAGATGCAATACTCGGCGTCCTCGGGCTCCAGCGGCACGGTCGGCTCGGCCACCATCCCCGCGCCCTCGGGCCCTTCGACCATCTCGATTGTCACCACCTCGGCGCGCCCGCACCCGACGTCACAGTCGTTCACCGAGTTTCGACGACGCAGTGTCGGCTTTATTCACACGACGCCCCTCGTGCCCGATGATGGACTCCAGGGACTCGCGATGACCCCGACGCGGAATTATCACAAGGCCAACCGGTATCGCTCGCTCTCGTCCAACTGGGATAAAATGGATAGTGATGAAGACTCGGAGGTCTCCGAGCACGAGGAGAAGCATGGCGAGAACGGCTCGACTGATCAGCGCCGACGCGATCTCATGTTCACGCCCATGACTTCTATAGGGCGGCACTTCAGTAACAACCAAACGGCACACCACGACTTTCATACACGGCGGCGTGCCCACGGACCGAAGAGTGCGCGCAATCGGCGGCGGCGTACGATGAGTGAGAGCAGCGGGAGTGCGAGTCGTCGCGTGCGGATTCTGTCTCCAGCCTCTTCAAAAGTGTTTTTCTGCGGTTGGGTGCGAGGACAGTCGGCCGAAGTGCGTTGGGAGGTGGTCGACAAGTCGGTGCAAAGCGTGCGTATCGACGTTTGCAATGTGGCGTGGGCCGTGCCAACCACGATTGCGCACCGTGTGCCAAACGATGGCTACTTCCAGTGGAAACGTGTCTATTGGGGTATGCCCATTACCGACGGCTACTACGTGAATATTTACGACGTGACCGATTTGCCACCAGAGGAGCAGCAGACCGAGTCGTCGGCCCCGCAACCAAATCAGCAAGAAAACCAAGACAAGGACAAGACAGAGAAGATTGAGCTGGCTTTACTAGCTCGCAGCGAGTGCTTCGCCGTGGTCGGATGAGTATTTATCACCGCACGACTGATTACGAGGAGCTCACGGAGGCAGTTGCATCTCCAGCCGCGACATCCATTCGACGCCCAGTCCGACGAAGGACTCAGAGAGCCGTTCACAACGGGCGAGTGGACAACGAAGAAGACGAAGGAGGAAGAAGATTATGGTGATGGTGTGGATAGTGAATGCAAATTCGATGGTGGATGTTGCGTAGGACACGAGCGAGGGAGAAGCAGTCTAGGGGAGCAGTAGTGGGTCTTTTCTTTGTGGTCAGAGTGCAGTAATATCAAGTGGCTCCCGCGAGACTGCATCGGCATGTCGATCCATGCAACTTCTCGACCGGGCTCGCCCGTTGACGTCTCAATACATGAAGGGCCTCTTGGCTTCCATTCTTGTCACAGAAACACGCCTTGTTCTCTACTCAGAAGGAGTCGCTTGAGGCTTCCATCGAAGGAAAACGACGGAAGAAAACTAGAGAAGCGTGATCAACAAGATGAGTACGTCGTCGCCCTCGATGCCTTCAATGGCCACGTCGCTGGAGAACAACGAGCAGATCGATGACGAGCGAGATGGAGATGATTTCGCAGCTGTGCGGCCATTTGTTCTCGAGACTCGCTTGGCTGCCAAGATTCGCCGTCTTACGGTGTCTCGACGACGTGCCGATTATATCGAAGTGCTAACGACACATGCGGCCGAGCTGACTCAGATCCCGCTTTCCATCACATGTGACGTTGGCACGGCGCAGGCCTTTCGGGATGCGAGCCGAGAAGAGATCATGCTTAACGGCGTGTGCTTTGTCGGTGATCATCGCACCGAAGCGTTCGTCGCCGCTGTCAAACGCATTGTTTCCAGGCAAGTGGACGAGCCAGACAAGTACTTAGCTGTCACGGACCGGATCATGCGTGGATGCAGCCGGACACTCAGCGGGTCCGACTCCTACTTTGCGCTATTTGAGCTCTTTGGTTGTCCTGAGATCCTGGTAAGTAACGGCATCAGATACAACGGAGACATCCATGTTGCATATCAGTTGACGGCAAACCACGCCTTGGCCACGCTAGATCAAGCCGAGAGAGACCAAACTTGTCCCTCTTGACGTCACGCTGGGACTTGACTACGCTGGTACGTGATCACCTGATTACAAGGGAAAGCCGCCATTTGTTGAAGCACGCAAACTTCTTTTGCGCCGGGTGTGCTGCAGATCATCGATTCAAATGTCGCATCAAGTCCACCAATTTCTTCGGTTTGTATCGTAATGATGACATCGACAAGCTCCTGTTGACTCCGCAAGAGTCGATTGAGCCCTTTGTCCCCGTCGATACGCTCGTGGTCGAGATCATGGACCTGACCACGGACAAGACGACGCGACATCTCTCGATTCGTACGCCACCTTCTCCACCAACGAAACTGGACCTAGAAATTGATGAGTTGTTTTAGCTTTTCTTTCACTAAGTGCAGCAATTGTTGATGTTGACTGGCGTTGAGACCGTAGTGTTCTGCGAAAGACGAGGTGATGTCTACAGGATCATCGGTAGCATTCACGAAGAGAGGGTATGATTCCCACGGTGAGACGTGAACATCAATACGAATATCAGCCGCCTCGCCATCGGTCCATTCTTTCCCTCCATGCTCGCTACGGTCATCGCTGATCTCAGGTTGACACCGCCGGCGGAGATCTTTGAGCAGTTCCACAGACGATGGGCGACTCTGCCGATGGGAACCGTTGTACCGTCGCGAAGAATCACGTCTAGCACGTTCCTCTGTCTGCAAATGGAATGGTACCACGATAGTTCGGCCTTCTTTCGACTTCGGAAATGAAGGTGTCTCGAGTCGACTCGCTTTTTCTTGCTCGACCTCGGCTTTTGCTTCGTACGCCGCTCGCATCTCTGCGATTTTTTTGTGGAAGTTGATTGGCAAGGCATTGTTGGACAGAGACACTTGCAGCCTTTGGAGTCGCTCCTCGATTGTCAAACCATTTACATAGCTCGGAGAGATGCGCTGTTCCTTCTTCAACTTCTCTTCAGCTTCCATCTTTGCTTGGAAAAAGCGTACCATTGTGGTGTTTTGCCGCACAAATGCGTCGTCGTACAGCCGATCGAACAGCGAAGACCTCGCAGCAGCTTCTCGGAAGATGTAACCATCCAATTCATTCGTTGGTTTTCGAATACTTGGCTGAAAGGTGCACTCGGCGATTTCTTCTGCTTCCTTCTCACGGCGCATCTGGGCTAGCCGTCGTTTAGTAGAGTCGTGTCGCTCGGCGAGAAGATCGCAATCACGCCGATCATCACGCAGTACTTTGCCGTGGATCGAATACTGTGGTGTCGAGCCTCGTTTTGGCTTCGACCTAGTGGCTTGTGATTGACTTGATTTGTCGACAGAGTTGCCTCCTTGTGGTGTCTTCTGTCGTGAAAGATAATGTACTCGAAAGATGCTCAGCAGTCGGGCCTGATCGCTTTTATGACGAACACTCTCAGGATGATCAAGGATCACACGCTCAAGAATGTCTCTTAGGGCCTGCATATCGATACGTCTTGTGTCTCCTTCACCTTCAGCAAATGTTGTCCATGCGTGCCACAACAACGTGGTGTGGTTGTCACCATCCCATGGCGTCTCCGCGTGTGGAACAAGTCCAAAGAAAAGTAACGCGCACGAAAACTCCACGAATGAGACCGATTCCGGTGGTGATGATGTCAGTGAACCTCCGTCTTCATGAAATCCTTCATCCTGTTGAGAGCAGATCAAGTTCATTTCGCGATGAAGTCGCTCACGAACGATAGCCATAGAGCGCCGTGTCGGCCTCGTTTGAGGAGTCTTCTTGCAAGTTTTTGCTTCTGTTCGCTCTCGAAGCATTTTCTCAAGCCCACGCTGGTACAGAGTTTCGCATGCCCGAGCAGTGTCAACATCGGCGGACGGCCGTTGGACTTGATGAAGTGGCTCCCACTGCGGCTTCGAGTCTTTGCGCATGAGACGTTGGAGACGCTCGCTGAACGATTCGTCCCATAGCCCGTTTCTTTCCAAGATTGCTTGGGATCCTTTCGCAATCAGTGACTTTCGACGTCCTGACGTTTCTGCTTCCTCTGACTGCTGCTTCCGCTCTTCAAGACGCTTCTCAGATCGCATCTTCCGATCGATGATGTCTTGCTGCATTCTGTCGTCGAATACTGCTCGCCGGAAGCGTAGTTGAGCAATTCCAGAACGACTGTAGAAAAGAGTGAGTGATCGTCATTAAAGTTTCCATGCTGTTGCTTTGCAAACATACCGGAAATATCGACTATTGATCTTAGGCCGGAATGTCAGTTCTTTCTGCTCGGAATCCCATACACAGCGCCTTCGACGACGCTGTTGGTGAGCTTGTGCTGCGTGTGACGACGTCACGATGACTTTCAGCGGCTTTGCATTGGTCGGAACACGCTGGAGAGTGCTGAAGTCTCGACGCACAGGCATTTTATCGGGCGAGAATTTGCCCCACATATGCGAGAGATCCCTTTTTTCGGTGGAGCAAATCACTTTCGATGTCAAATACGTAGTTTCGCCGCTTTCCGTACCGCTCTTCTCATCCATCGATGGTGCAGTGGTGTGTTTCGTCTGCTGCAATGAACTCGGTGTTTGAGGCGATGCCTTCACTAGCTGGAAAAAGTCCACAAACGGGTCGTCATCCGGGATCTGTCGACGAAAGCATCAGCCACTACCACCATCATCACGCGTCCAAGAACCAACTACCTCAAGAATATCAGAGCATGGCTCTCTTGCGGCTTGCTGCGCCGTAGCAACCCCAGAAAAACCATGGTTGGTCACCACCGAGAGCGACGCGGGCAGCCGCGCTGACGGCGTTTCACTGAGCAGATCCAGCATGTGGTCTGTGTCGACCTCCTCCATAGTCTCTTCTCCCTCGTCATCAAAGTCACTGAAGTCTTGGTCCGACGCAAAGTCCTCAAACGTCTCCATCTCGTCCACGGCCATAGCCATCTTCGACACTCTTCCGACCAAGTTGAAGTGCGCGGGTCAGATGGTCAGTGGTCGCAGTGGCTAAAAATAGACCATCTTATCCACCAATCAAATTCTAATCCCTTGTTTTACTGGTAAATCCCTAGTGTAAAGCTTCTTATTAGGGAAAGGAGGAATAGCGGATCCCCACATCGAGGCGAGGAGGTGCTGACTCGTGGAAGCAAGTGGGTGCCATGCTGCATGCGATGGACGAGGCCAGCGCCGAGCGATACGAGGCCAAGGAGCCGGTGCGAATCCTGGATGTGGATACGGACGACTTCCGACCGCCATCCACGGGCTTGAGTCCGCGTCGCCAGGCGCGTCAGCAGCAGCGGGCGCAGGAACAGATGCGACCCCAGCTCAGCATGCGAAGCGACTATGACGACGACGCGTCGGGAGATGACTATGAACCCGAGCGAAAGCAGAGTCCGAAGAACGTGATTAGTGATGATGATCTGGATGATGACCGATTCCGCGTGAATGGCATTGTGGTCGACCAAGAGATCGTCGGAGGCGCCCGGCCCAACTGGGAAAGCGTGTATCAAGTGTTGTTCCAGAGCAGCACACCCAACGGTCAGAGGATGGCGCTCGCTTTGCTCATCATGGTTTCGGCCAGTGTGACGGTTGGTAAGTCGGGACAGCGTTGTTACCTGGTCATCTCGTGTAGTATTGATGGGTCTTGATTTCTCTTCACAGCTGTCTTGGATAGTGTCAAGACGATGCGGTACGTGCCACATGCGTCACCTTCGTTCCGAAGATGTTAACTGACGATCTTGCCATTGCGATCTTTGTAGTGAGGACTTTGGTGACTATTTGCTCGGCCTCGAAATCTTCTTTACAGTCATATTTTCGATCGAGTACCTGCTTCGTATCCTTTGCCTTCGTCACCCTGAAGCGTTCGCCTTGAGTATGTTGGGTTTGATCGATATCTGTGCGCTGGTGCCAACGTATTTGGGTAAACACATTACCACTGTCTTCATTCGCGATCTTCATATCCGTCACTCATCAGTTGTGCTGGACAGGTTTGTGCATTCCATCTGCACGTCCACTCGTCCACCTCGCCGTCTTGCGTATTTTCCGTGTCATGCGCGTGTTCCGTGTCCTCCGTCTCGCCCGATTCGTCGACGCCAGTGCGGCTTTGAGTGACAACATCCAGGCCAACAAGCGACGCATCGCCGTGTTTCTCGTGGGTCTGTTCACCATGATCTTGGTCATCGGGTGCGCAATTTATCTCATCGAAGGTGACCGCCACGGTTTCTCCAACATCCCAATCAGTCTCTATTGGACGGTTGTGACCATTACGACGGTCGGTTACGGTGATATTGCTCCAGAGACACTCCTCGGTCGCATGCTGGCAACGGTTGTTATGTTCGCTGGTTACGGTATCATCGCATGTCCGTTGGTGCTAAACCAAACGGGCCATCAGGACGTTTTAACGGAAGTGACGGAATGCCCGCGTTGCTTCCGTCGCTTGCATCAGGAGGACGCCAACTTTTGCCGAGTATGCGGTGCTGCGCTGCGTCGGCCTCGGGCTAAGACCGTCAAGGCAAGACAGCGCCACCACCTCCGACTAGCAAAGCTGCGTACACCAGCACCAATCATGCAGCCCATCTCCTCCACAACGTCAACAACCAAGTCAAACATGCGCCTGCTCAACGACGACTTGGATCCCGATCGGACGACAGTCAATTTATGACATCCGAGTCGGTCGGCTGCGTAGAAACGGAGACGTAGCTCCTCTCATCCCCACCAAAATACCCAGGAGCAATCAACCATCCAGCGTTCGTTTGAACTCCATGCGTTCGTGTCTATATTTTGTACAGTAGCTCTACTGTTGAATCGTAAATAATGTACATGACGCCATGCTTTCTGGCCATGTGTGCTCATTGGTGAGTCTTGACTACGCGGGTGTTGAACCACGCGTTGGTATCGGTTCCCGTCAGTTCGGGGAAAGCCGATGGGGCTGACGCGCGATTATAACGCCGTCTGGATTTACTGGGTCGACTGGAGGCGTACTGGAGGAGGCAAGTGTCACCGCTGGCGAAGCTCGATGAGCGATTCCACTGACTGATAGCCTCGTCGAGTAGCGAGGCATCTTCTTCTGATGCCCGCAGGAGTGTCGTCTCTCTCCAAGCATATCGCTTCCACTGTTTGAGTCGACGAACCCATAGGTCCTTTGATTCTTGGTCTGGTGCTGATAGCTTGATCGAGTCGGCTGGGATCAACGTATGCGATAAGTCTTCATGAAGAATCAATCGACTGGTCTGTACTCGGAACGTAAACGGCAGGGAATTCATGTCGAACTCGGTTTCTTTTGCCTCGACCTCGACGACGTAACCGCTGAGCTTGACGACGCGCTCGCCATTCTGTTCCTGTTCACTCACGCTTCCGTCGTCACTGACTGTCGACGCCGTCAGCGCCTCATCTTCGCTCTCGGGCTCCTCATACCACGGGTCTCGGAGCTTGTGCTGGCTATCAAACGAGGACTCGCGTGTCTTGAGCCATTTCTTCGTCAGCAACGGCAATCGCTCGGTTGGTCGTGATTCTTGAATCTCTTTCGGCTTGGAAACGACCGTGTCCACGTCTTCCAGCAGCGTGAGACTTGGTCGCTGCGTGGGCTTGCAGACGAGCACGCCGTTGATGACCTCAACAAACACCACGCGCGCGTTTTCGAGCGCCAGGTAGCCTGCACACGCCATGAAGACTGCTAAATGGAATCTGCGAGCGTCGGGCGTTGCGAGTAATGGCTCGCGGTCTGTCTTCTAGTCGTGTGCTTGCGGATCCGTCTGGAATCGCACCTTTCCTTCCTTGTCAGAGAGCATCGACGACGAAAGGGACCAATCAGCGTCGAGGATTCATTTTTGGAAAATTTGAGGCCCACTTCTTGGAAGTGTATAGAGAGCGGGAATCAGAGTTCAGAACGGACAAGCGCGCAACAGGCCCAGACGGTGCAGTCGCTGGAATACTTCGGGACTGGAAGCGCGGCCGTCGGGACTGGAAGTCGGTGAGATGGATACAGTCGGCACTGCGACATGGCGAGCGCCCCGCACGCCAGTGCTGATTGGTGTATTCTCGTGGCATCGCACGACGAGTGGGCGGTTTCGCTTTTTCTTCCCGAGCGCAGGCCTTGAAGTGCGACAAATGGTACATTCCCATGTTGCAATTGCAACAAACGGCTAATGTTGAAGTTGTTTTATCCGTTTAGGCTTCCACCCCCTTCTCTCCGAGGACAGACGAGCCAAGCGCGGGGATGGGGCGGCCAGGCGACGTCTGTGCTTCATAAGCCTTTTGTATACTCGTCCACTTGTGGCCAGTGGGTCATCCCCTTTACGCCCTTCAACGGGCGCCGCTGGGGGTTGTGGCGGTCGGCGCAGTCGCGAGAAGAGCGGAAAAAGGAAACGCCACAAAGCGCGGGGATCGCTCACGACGCCGGCGGTGGACGCACGCACGGCGCGAGGCGGGCAGCAACAGGAAGCAGACGACGACGAAGAACAACAACAAGAAGGAGGAAGAGTGACGACGGCCCTCGGACGCACGCACGCACTCGGAGATTGGCGCGCCGACCGAAAACCAAAAGAAACAAGTGAAACCAACGAGCATGTTTCCGTTTCCCTCGAGCGGAGGCGGAGCGGGTGGCGGCGCCGGTGGAGCCACGGCCGTGGATAGCAACCACGCGAGCTGTCCGTTTGTGGCACGCAGCTACGGACGATCGACGTATGATGAAGAACTCTTGGGCGACTCGGACCAGACCGTGTTCCGGTCGACCCCGGTGATGGACCAAATTCGGTTCGCGACGTCGCCGGTCATGTCGGATCGCATGAGTGACACGATGGAGTTTGTCGCGGGCTACAGTGTCAGTGGACGGGATAGTACGTCGCCGTCGCAGTTGGTGCGGAAAGTCGAGTTTTCGTCCATTGCCGAAGACTTCCAGTCGTCGACCATGACCAATCTCATGCAGTTCCAACCGGATGTGAAGAACACACCCATTTTTCAGCAGCCGACGGCAGCCACTGAATCAGAGACGAACGACACCACCTTTGGGAGTCGTTTTGTAAGCACGGCGGATCGAGCTACCCCACCGTTGGGTACGATTTCCGAGATCACCCAGCCTGATGAGCAGACGATCTTGAATCGATCTGCCACGATCAAGAAGGAGAGCGGAGAGGAGGATCGACACAGTCCATTCGGTCCTATCCTTATGCAAGAACCCCAGACGTACCAGTACAAGGCAACCAAGTCGGAACTCGACGAGATGGAGGTATGTAACTGCTTCCCAATCTTCAACCCATCGGAATATGCTAATTTCATGAGTGATTGCCTTCCAGCAACTCAAGTGGAACATTCAACAACAAGTGTTTCAGCGATACCATGATCTGAAGGCCAAGGAAGTCCAGTGGGGTTCACTAGAAATTCGGGACAGGTATGGCGTGCTAATCGGTACCGTACTGTGTCGTAATCTCTGACCGTTCTATATTGTACTGTACAGCCGAGTCTTCTTCCACCCAGGAAAGCGACGAGAGGCAATCATGAGGGAGAAGAAGTTTCATGACGCCACATACAAGGACGTACGTGATCACAGCATATATGCGTGGAACACATTCATCTGATAGTTTTATCACACTCTAGGGTCTGGCCGATGGCGATCCTTCATGGTACAAGACACGACAAGCTCAGTTTGCAGAGCTGATGCGAGAATTTGTGGTACGTCTGCCATCTTTGTTTGATATCGATTTCAATCTTGGCTAACAAAGTGCTTGGGATTATACAGCGAGATGAAACAAAGCACAAGCAAGAATTGATGCTCGCACATCTGGAGAAGTGTAAGTGATGATTCGACATGGGTCTGGGGTATGTTCCATAGTCTCACCAAATTTCTACGTTTGCAGCATCGCCATTTTGCAAGTTTCCAATCCTGGGAAATCGTTTCATATTGATGCGACTTCTTGGAAAGGGAGGAAACGGTGAAGTGTGGGAGGTGATCGACTACGCGAACAAGAAACAGCGATGTGCGTTGAAGCTGTCTGTGTCACACCGACATGCGTGGCGAGAGCACTACACCCACAGCGTGAGTTGGCACATTCTCATCCTGGCGGCTTTATGATTCTAACTTGGATGTCTGGACTTGCAGCGACTATGCCATCAACATATCGTGGGCGTCGGGGACAGTGCATACACGATCGAATACCGACAGCAGCTGTACACGGCTTTCACTGTAGAGTGCGTGGATTCGGATTTGCAACAACTTATTGAGGTAAGGCACACCCAACATCTTCTACACTTTATCAATGCACGCGTCTAACAGCTTACTGTTACTTAGATGTTCGAGCATTTCGATGAGACATCGGCTTTGAAGGTCCTATACCAGCTTCTTACCGCGTTGACTTACCTTCACGACGAGATGAAGATCGCTCACTACGACCTGAAGCCAACCAATATTTTGGTTGGCCGAGATGAGTGTGTCAAGCTGACCGACTTCGATTTGGCGCGAAACGTCAACGAGCCGATCGTGTCGTCAGTTGTGGGCACGCTCCGATATCTCCCACCTGAGTGCTTCCGACCCAACTTTGGTGACTGTCAGGGTACTGCTGAGAAGGCAGATATCTGGATGGTAGGCGTCGTGTATTGCGTGATGCTGTGGGGCAAGCATCCAATTGTTGCGGACAAGGCGTCTCATGATGAAGCTCGTGCCATGCTGGGTCGCTACAACGGAACATTGCACTATCCACGCGAAGTGTCTGACTTGTCTCGATGGATCATTCAGGGATGCTTGCATCCTGATCCTCGTTGTCGACCGAGTGCTTTCCAATTACTCCAGGCATTACAAAACGCGGCTGCGCGGCAATAAACGAGAATTATTCCGTCCCCCACGTCGAGTGCGTCCAAGAACTCGATTGTACAAAGCACCCATTTCAAGTTCGGCGTCTGCCTTTTGCTCGTGGCGTTTGCTTTAGTTTTTTCTCTTTGCTCAACGAAGCAGTAGGACTGTAGAGTAGAACGTGCCAAAAAGAGGAACCAGTACCAATAAGAAGAGTCTTTTATGCAATTCGTTCCGCATCTTGTGCTTTCTTGTCGCGAACGTGCTGTTTTTCCCAGTTGAGCTCACAGAAATGACGGAATCTCGCGAACTTGATGGGTTCATCTACGCTGAATGCTCGAAAGTTGCCAGATTCGTCTTCGAATCTCACGCCGATGGCATACAGAAAGAGACCGAGGCCACGGACGACGTCAGGTAGCTCGGCTACGTCATGATGAAGATCATCTCCAGCGATTGGGTGACCAATCGAAGCCAAGTGGATGCGAAGTTGATGCCATCTGCCAGTGACGGGCCAAAGATCTACGGTGGTCAGATGACCGTAACGCGCGCTACGGTAGAGATTCACTTGCGTCAGGCACTCATGACGCGTCATGGATGACGACACAACTACAGTACCTCTTGCTGATAGAGCGGATGGAGACAGCCGTACAAGCTTCCTTGCCATCGACTGGGGTAGTGATGAAGTAGAGGTCTTCGCGTCTTGGGAGGCTATAAGGAAGGTCTGGTCGAGAAGATGTGAGCTGCATCGTCTCCAGCTGACCCACAACGACGGCTCTGTAACGCTTTTGTACGCGGTGGTGCTCCAATTGCGCGGACAAATGCACTTCAGCACGACGAGTCTTGGCAACGAGCAAAAGACCACCGACGCGGTAATCAAGACGATGGATGGCATGTGGTCTCGGTAAGACGTCAGGATGGGCAGTCGAAGCAGGGCGTTGAAGCAGAGCGGGCAAAGCAAACTCGACATTGCGATCTCCACGGCCTTTTACGTGGATCCCACCTGGTCAAGCCATGACGTGAGTGCAACTGTGTCGTGTAGATAAGTGAGACCATGACACCCTCCAACACACCTGGCTTTACAATGACTGCAAACGTCGCACCATCGTACACGATCCGAAGTCCTTGGCGCTGGCACACAGCAAGCCACTGACGCTGAGCGGCCTCGGAAGCATGGCCGTCGTGCTGTCTCGGCGTATCTGCTGGACGATAAGTGAGACGATCGCCAATTGCAGCCACCTGGTTTGTCGGTGCGGTGCAGTCGCCATTCAACGCCAGTCGACCGGCCTTGCGCTCACGCTTGGCCTTGGACACCGTCCCGAGTGCTGGGAAGACGCGTGCAGCCACCTGCACCCACAGAGTCGTCGCAGACTCGGTCGCGTTGCATGCCGCATCCGACGGCGTCACCACATACTCGCATATCTCTTCATGGGTCATTTCGGTAATTATCCAACTGGGTTTCTATTTCTAACCAAGAGATAGTACTGTGAACCTCTCTAATAGAGGTCTCCTAGTGATGGCTTTGGGTCACCAGGCGTTCTTGCGAATATGATGATGGAAGAGACCTGCGGCCTGACGGCGTTTCTGAGCAAGACGATGGCCGCATCCCACATCAAGGCCCTTGGTGCTGTGGCTAGTCACTCTCCGGGTTGAAACGACATGAGTGAGCACGAGATGAGCGACGTGGAAGAGGAGCAGCGCGACCGAAACGAACAAGAGGACGACGGCGAGGAGTACGAGGAGCAGGAGGAAGACGAAGACGATGACGAAGTGGTCGACATGACCAAGTTTGACGAGCGCCTTGTCGCCGTGTCGGACGCCATCGGACACGTTCAACCGCCGGGCGACTTCTTCACGAGCGACGAGCGCGCCTTGTTTCCGATGCCTTTGATCGTCGTGGATGGAGTGGGTGATGTCTCGCTACCACTCAACGACCTCATTGCCAAGACGCTGATTGAAAAGTGCCACTTGGCTCCCTATGGTCTCGGCGAGCAGACGCTCGTTGACCTACAAGTGCGCAACACGTGGGAACTCTCATCCTCTCAATTCCGCATTGAAAACCCAGCGTGGAACCATTTGTGGACGGGATCCTCGAGGCGTGTCGTGTCCCCCTTGGCATATCACTGGCTGCTCGCATGGAAGCCAAACTGTACAAGATGTTGTTGTACGAGTCAGGGGGCAAGTTTGAGAAGCATCAGGACAGTGAGAAGCAGGATGGCATGTGTGGTACTCTCGTGGTGACTCTTCCATGTCGCTTTGAAGGCGATGAGCTTGAGGTTCATGACCCAGTGACTGCATTGAATGCCTCTAGCGGCACCGTGAACACGCGTGTGTGGGACCCAGCCAAGGCAGACGTGTTTGTGACCAAGTACACCGCCTTCTATGGTGATTGTCCGCATGAAGTGAAAGAGATCACGAAGGGTCATCGCCTCTGCTTGACGTATAACCTCGTGCTTGACACAGAATCCGACGAGACGGTAGAGGCTGTGCCTCGTTTCACCGGTTCCTTCCCGCTCTATGAGGCACTGAAGGCTTCATTCTGTGACTTTTTCACAAAACCGATTGGGGAGCATACCAAGCGCGCCAAGATTAGTGAGGATGGGGACAAGGCCACCTGCCATTTTGACCTCACTGACCCATCGACGTACCGCCGGACGAAATTCGTCTACGCGCTCACTCACAAGTACACTCAGGCCGAACTGGATCGCTAATACCTGAAGAACAAGTTGCCGAGAGCCTCGTGAAAGTGTGTCGTGAGAGCAACGGCGCGCTGGGTGTCTACTTGTGCAAGGTCCGATATGAGTTCGAATGGCGTGCAACCGAAGGCACTGACTATGTGAGCGATGAGGAAGAGGAAGACGAAGTGCAGGATCCGGACCTTACTGTGAAGAAGGAGCTGCACCTCTCTGGTGAGTGGGTTGGCTTGTGGACTGGTGATGAGCATACCAACCTACAAATGCGCGACCCCGCTCAATGGGACGATAGCGTCCTTGGTGATATGTCGACGGAGATGGCGCCAGTCGGATTTTTCGGCAAGGAACTCGACATGGATGGCGACCATCGAAACATGTATACGGGGAACGAAGGCAGCGTGGTGGAAAAGTGGTATAACTCGGCAGCGTTGGTCGTTTTGCCACTCGTCCTGCGCTATAAGCTGTCTTTTGCGGCGAATCCGGAGGAGACACTGAAGTCGTGGGCTAATCTGGTCGACACGAAGCCTTATTTCGCTCGAGTGGCTGCCGAGGAAATGCTCGTTGACAGCATCGGAGGTTGAACCTGTCTTTCAAGTCGTAAAGAAGCTCAGCAGTCTCTCAATCGTACGATCCATCCTTCTGGGCTGTGAGTTTGTTGAGTTTCAGCCCAAGTTGAGAGATCTCGTGAGCTTTTTCAACTGGAATGAGGTGGTAGCTATGGTCAAAAGGCTGCAAGTCGAGTGGAAGAACCGCCACGTTTGGAAAAGAACGCGTAGCTCGGTCAATTTGGTGGCGGCACTG
The DNA here is from genome assembly GCA_020085045.1 of Pythium oligandrum. Classification (NCBI taxonomy): domain Eukaryota; phylum Oomycota; class Peronosporomycetes; order Pythiales; family Pythiaceae; genus Pythium; species Pythium oligandrum. Next base: position 847,353 of record JAHRIK010000002.1, read on the forward strand.
CTTGAAGGTGAGACGGACATGACCAAGATCGAGTCGATGCTTAACGCAGTGGAGCTGGAGAACGAATCTGACGATGGGAACGAGGCTTGATGAGAATGTGACGCCGGAAGAGTACGCTCGCGTGCTCAAGCTAGCAAGCACTGTGTCAATGGATCTATTGATGTCGTTTCTCGAGGTATCCACAACAACGCTCGTACTCGTTGCTGCTCCTGCTCTGGTATTGCTTATCAAGAGCCATGAAGATTCGAGTACCCAAGAGCTCCGATCGGTTGTCGAGGAGACGATCAAGCGAATTGAGACGACCATGCCGGAGCTTCGCCAGTTGGCGTACAAAGGTCATCACGTGTGGTGTCCAGATCGCAATCAGCACTCGTTTGGCTTCTATGCCTGCCGACAACAAGAGTGTGACGCATGCACTGCCCTTAAGACATTTCTCCACACGGCGAGCCAGACGGAGATTGCGTTCACGAAGCGCTCGGAGTGTACTCATGTACGAAAGGTGATTAACAAGTCAGCTTGGAGCAAGAAGGTGACGGTGGAACCTCAAGATGTGTCCAGTGCCAACCTAGTGGTCAAGAAGACGCACGAAGGGAAAATGTTCCGCAAGGGCAGTGAGATCAAGCAGGCGCTGGGCGAGTTGCTCGAGTAATGATGGAGCAGTTGGTGTGGCTCGACTAAGTCGGGACTCAATTGAATACAACTGGATTTGATCACATTCGAAACTCGCCAAGTGGGCTTGTCTTTATCTTCACCCATTGCCAAGAGTGGTTGCACCAGAATTTGCTGACCTACGCCGCCCTAAATGCGCTAAGTGACCTAATGAGACCTACAACCGCCTTGGAAACCCTCGTAAATGTATGTCAAAAGAATCAGAACTGGATATGATACTTTACTTGTTTATCAAACATGAAGCTTTCTACTCTGATGTTCATAATGTCTCTGCTTACGTCTCACACGGAGAAGATGCCGACAGTCCTAGGATGCGATGTGGTAGAGTTCGTCGTGGAGATGCCTCGTCACTAGTTTCGTCCTCTGCCATGTTTGCTTCGGCACTCGAGTTTTCGTGACCTGCATCACTTCCGACGCTCGCGAGTCGTGGAACGTTCTTTTGCTGTCGACTTCGTCGTCTCATGGTCGAGTAGAAACGATTTTTGACGGCATTGTCCGTACGTCCAGGCAACAGTCTCGCGATGTCGGCCCAGTGGTTTCCGATCTTCTCACGCGTCTTGAAAATGATCTCGTCCTCCTCTTCCGTCCACGCGTCCTTGTTCACGGATGGAGACAAGTGGTTCACCCAGCGTTCGCGACACTGCTTTCCGCACCGTCCAGGTAGAATGCGAGCAATGGCTGACCAGTCACTCGCACCTGCTTGCTGCACGGCCATTGTGAGCGCGTGGTCTTCCTCTGGAGACCAAGGACGCTTGCCGAGCTTGGACATCTTGAGTCGCTTGCGTTGAGGTGACAAGGACTCTTTTAGGATCAATGACGCGTACGACTCGTGCGGCGAGATCAGCGACTGTGTCATATCCAGAAGCTTCACGCGCACACCTCGTTCTCCAACAGCGTCAAAGAGCATGGCGTCACCACCTCCAGTTAGCTTGGCCGCCGAGACGTCTATAAGTCGTCGACTGGGAGTCACTGACTGACTCGAGTCGCTTGGAGTGTCACCCGAGGCGCTTGCGTGAGGCGACGAGCGGTTCACGTCCACGATCAGTGGCTGATACTCGGACTGTGAGTGCATCATTGCTCGCCCGTGGCCACGTAGCATCACGGGTGGTGGTGGCGGCATCTGCATCTGCATCTCGACAATACCCATGAGTCGCATGAGGTCTTGCTGGAGCGAGAGCACGCTCTTGCGCAGATGCTCCGTCTCCGCCTGACGCGAGGCATCGTGTTCTTCGAGTTTCGAGAGCTTGTCCCCTTGCTCCTGCACCTTGTGCCGCAATCGCGCGAGCTCGTCACCTTCTTCCGATGCATCATCCTCATCCGCTTTCTTACCACCACTGGTGTCGTGGTTGTACTTTTGCACGAGCTCGTGCATCTTGCTCATGAGCATCTCGATCGGCGACCTGGGCGCGCGCATCGCCGGCAACTGCGCTGTCTCGTCCACTGCCGGCTCTCGCGCCTGCGTATCCACTGAGATGTGCATCTTCCGACGTGCCAGACTCGTGCCCACCTTGTCACATGGCACGTCCTTGTCGTCCGGCAGCACTTCGCTGGCGACGGCGTCCAGCGCATCGGCCGCGCGCTCAATGAGCTCGTCGCGTCGGCGCTTGCGCATGCCTGTCATGGCTTCAGCCATTCTGCTGTCCCTTGTAGCGCGCAACTGAAGCTCTGCTCGCTGGAACCGCCGACGTTATGGCTCGGTTTCTCGCGTTCTTTCCACGCTTTTGCACTCGCGTTTGCTATGCGCGACGGCGCCTCCTCAAGATCCACATGCAGCAGGCACTGGCTTTTCCACAGAAAGAAGCACCCGACCACGAAGAAGAAGAAGAAGAAGAAGAAGACGTAGGAAAAGATCGAAGATCGCCACAACATGCACCACATGACGGGAAGAGCTCTGTACGTACTTAAGGCGTACTTAGCTCCCTCGTCCACTAAGTACGCCTTCAGAGGTTGCTTTGATCCTTGCCCCACCCGAGTTGAAGCAGCATGGCCGAGACGGATCGCTTCGTCTTCCAGACGCTCGCCGAGACGCAATGGTGCGTGACAGACATGGAAAAGGATACCATCGTGTAGAGGAGATCACGTGCGTTCTGACCATGTGCTTGGATGTGCTGGATTCGCCCTGTAGCCTCGCGTCCGAGGCGGCCCAGACGATGGAAATGCGCGACGTGACGAGTCAAGTGCTCGTGACGGTCGTGTGGCACTGCCTCGCGCGCGTGCAGAGCGTCGAGACGCACTTGGACTTGGCGCTGCCCATGGCGTTCGACGCGCCCGTGGGCGTCGCGGCGCGGCATCGCGTCGGCTCTCAGTTGGCCAACACGTTGAAGGTACTCGTGATCGATTGTGGGGATGGCACGTTATGGCGACTGACCGACGAGGACTCATGCGTAGGAGCTTGGGTACGCAGGTGACTGCGGGTATAATCATTTCCTGTATCCGACGGAGAAGGAGACGCGGAGTATGCTCTCGTGGCTCGTGAGTAAGCTTCCTCGTAACGAGAAGACGAGCGAGTCGACGCGAACGACGACGGCGTCTCGGGAGCACAGCAACGAGCTGCGGCTGGATCGCGAGTCGGTTGCCGACGTCTTTTCGCAGTGGATGCGCCAGCGTACGCTCTACGTGACGCCTCAACGTGAGATCAAGACGCTGAAGGGATTCCAGAGTCTCCCTCCCCAGACGGCACCGCTCCATCTTCCATGGCGCGGAGAGCACAGTCAAGGCAGTGGGTATCTCTTTGATGGCATGCCGTCCGGAACATCGAAAGCTGTGTCCGTGCTCGAGAGTTTGGCTGTCACGCAGCAACTGTCGTCCATCAACATTGCCGCTTTTGATCTGGACGACGCGGACGAGGACGTGGTCGTCGAACGTATCGAGGTATGGATTAAAGCTGAGGGCTAGCAAGATGGTCTGCATGGTACTAACTGATACGCCGCAGCCATTCAATGCAACAATTCGGTCGACCAGTGAGGATCGTCATCTCGGACCGGACGCATTTCGTATCCATGGAACGAACGACCTGCCCGATATCGAACCATTTGGGACCGTCAACACAACAAGTTCAGATTCTGCTGCTGTTGACACCACTGTGCACAAATCGACAACCGATACGGAGGTAACGAAACCGTGACATGGGATGGACGAGCGATACAGTAATGACATTATCCGTATTTGCAGCAGTCGACCACCCGTACGGAAGATGACCGGCAAGCCATGGTGGAGCGTATGAATGCTCGACTCGCCGAGATTGCGAAGAATACTGAGCGAATGAGCCAGGAAATGCTCGATGATCAAAGCATTATCATCGACATTCAAAAGCAAATCGAGCAAGCAAAGGGGGAAGGCCAGAAACTCAAGCAAGAGCTGACAATGAACAAGCAAATTCTCTCCCTCCTTCCCCATGCTGCCGAAAACATCGCGAAACTTGAGGTTGTGGTCAGCATTTTCTTTCTTTCTCAGGCGAGGAATCTGATTGATTACTTTTTGACCAGGGCCTATGCGCGAAGAACGAGGCAAAGCTGGCTGAGCTAGCGGCTGAATGGGAGAAGCATCAGGCTCCATTGCTCGAAGAAGAGAAGGTGCTGGCTTCTACTAAGGCAAACTACAAGGCGCGTGGACGTCAGCTCATTGCGGAGATGAAGCTTTTCCGAGCTGAGATCAAGGAGATGAAGGATACGATCCAGGTCAAGATGGACACGCTGCAATCGCTCGACAAGACGTTCGCAGCGCTTCCCCGCGATCTAAATCGAAACTCGTATACCAATCGAATCATGGACATCATCAAACAAGTCCACAAGCAAAAAGACGAGATCAACAAGATCATCGACGACATTAAGTCGATCCAAAAGCAACTCAATTTCTCATCGGAGAAGCTCAAGCGAACAGAAGCGGTGACGGAAGAGAAGATCTTCACTGCTGCTGAGAAGCACGTGAACTCCACGAGTGGCAAGGACTCTACCGACAATGCCTACGTCGAGTGTTATCGCAAGTTTGCACAGGTCCGAGAGCTTTTTGAGGAGCTCATTTTGGTAATTGGCGACGTTGGGAAGAAGGAGAACTCGGCGCGCGACCTGGAGAACTGGATTACGCAGCTCCAGGGACGTGACAGCAGTGCGCATCTCGAGCGCGTGCTGGCTGATTTACAGAGCGTGCGTCTGGAAAATGCGGCCCTGAGCGAGCAATTACGCGCATTACGGTAAAGACGAAAGGATATACGGGCCTGCTTGGGTGTTGGTTGTTGGTTCGTTGGTTGGTCCGTTGTTGGTTGTTGGTTTGTTGGACATGCAACATCTTGACCATCACTCTGCTTGACGAGCCACCAAGAGCTCTTGAGTGCCCTCGCGACACAGAAGAAAAGACGTCGCCCAAGATGCCGCGTCCTCCTCGCGCACTGCGCTCTCTACGCTTCACGCAACGGCGCACAGACCCAGGCGCCTCCGTGTCCGCACCGCTCCCTACGTTTACTGGCTCTTGTACCACTGTAGGCGACGAGAACGAGTGTGCAGGGTGTGCCGCCAAGCAACAGTGTCTGTGTGACGACGTGATCATGCGTCGAGCTTACTTGCGTGTCCGGTCTGCCTTGCGGAATGTCGTGCACGATTACGTCTGTCCCTTCCGCCCCCGACCACCGACAGCAGCCGAGGCAACTACGACGCACGACACGGTTGGGGAAGAGAGCGAGACAACTTCGACACGCGTGCCAGCAAGCAAGACGACAAGTATCGGTGTGCCAGAACCCTTTACGGAGGGGAGGGAGAAACCAGTGGAAGTTACTCCCAACGACGACACTTTCAAGCACTTGCAAGACGAACTCCGCACACTACTGACCCGAGCCAGTCAGCTACACTCCCACTTCGAAGCCCTCATAGTCCAGAATCAAGCCTTACGACCGATGGTGAAGGGAGCGAAAGAGCGTATGATCCATCGCTTGCAGCACGCCAGATATCGCTACATCATCTACAAGATTCGTCTCGATGAAGAATGCAGCAAGGAAGACGTGGAGTTGCGCCGCGCCACCCCATGTGCCCACTGCGCCGCCAAGCGGGCCAAGCGCGCCGCCCTCGAAGCTCCGGTGAACCGATTAAACCGGAGCACTCGTATCTACGCGGCGTCGTCCTTCCTCGTCGCGTAAGTCGCCGCAGACGCCGCATCATCGCACTCTTCGTCGCAATCGGCATCGGCATCGCATTTCGTTATTTCTATATAAACACTTCAACATCCAATTTTGAATTTTTCTGTGGACCAATCAGTAACCATTCTCCTCCTTCTCGATCAGATGATTGGTACAAATTTGAATCTCATTCCGACCAATCACTCGCTGTGAGTAATGGACCGCGCGTTCTCATTGGTGGACCACAAATGGCAATTTTTAGGTTTTGTAACCCCAACCAACAACCAACGAACCAGAGACGACGACCATCACTCTGCACTCACCTGGTGTGTTCACACGAGAAAGAGCGCGAAAATCCAAAAACAACGGGCGAGACGCGACGGCTCACGTCGCCGCTCTCTACGATCCTCCACGCGCGTCCACGGCGCTTATCGCAAGAATACTCTCGCCTCAACGTCTCCGCCATCATCTGCCGCGTCGATCGAGCCATTTCGCGTCGAAAACGACTCGCTACAAGTCTTTTTATCAGCACACATCATGGCATCGTCTATACCGGCCACACCGCGTCCTAGCAAGCCCCTGGGCGCGTCCACGGCGAGTATGAGTGACAGCATGGACGGACCAGCGTCCGTGCTACTCCGTGAGCAGCAGCATGAGCGTGATCGTCTCGCCATGGAGAATTTCAACCTCAAAATGCGCATCAACTACCTCGAAGAGCGGTTGTTACGGTATCAGAATGGCTTGTCGGTGGACCAGGACGACCTCGAGAACGATCTGCTACAAGTGCGGTTGGCGCTGGCCGAGAAGGAGCAGGAGCTGCGCGAGCGGAATCACAGTATGCTCCGTGCGAGCGAGGCGATCAACATGCTCCAGCAGCAACTGATCGACGCCCATGCCGAGGTGGAGCGCACCAAGACACAGCCCAAGCAGCTGGAGGAACTCGAGACGCTGCGTCATGAACTCGGACGTACACAAGAAGAGCTGCGTCGTCAGGTGGAGCGTGTGCGTGGTCTCGAGGGCGAAGTCGGCTCTCGACAAGAAGAAAACGGAGCACTGCGCGCCAAGTACGAAGACGCGGACGAGATGCGACGAAGGATGGAACGCGAATTGGCACAGTGTCGCGACAAGCTGAAGCAGATGGAGCAGCAGCAGAGCAAGGGCGTGATGGAAGTGGATCACCTCCGAACGTACGGTAAGCAGCGAGATGAACAGTTGACGTCGCTCAAGGAACAAGTGGAGAAAGTCAGTCGGGAGAAGCAGCAACTCGAAGTCAAGTTCCAAGGTCAAGCCAAGCGAATGGAGGAGGCAATGAAGGCCGAACTCCAGAAGCTCCAGCAAGAGTGCGAGAAGTACCGCAACGAACAGATGCGAGTGACTAGTGAGCGCGACAAGCTGCATTTCGAACGTGAGCGCGTGATGATGGAAGTGGATGGTGTCAAGCAAGAGAAGGCTCGGTATCAGACAGAGTGGGAACGGCTCAACAAAGAGCTGGAGCGCGTAACTGGCGAAGCAGAAGCTCTCCGTCTTCGCAATGTCAAGCTCACTGCGACTTGCGAGCACCAGGCACAGTCGCTCGAGTCATTCAAGAACGAACGCGAAGGCGCGATGGATAACATGCACAAGGTGGAGTCAGAGGTGAACGAATGGCGACGAACCGCAGCCGAGTGCGAGCTCGCTCTCAAGCAACTGGAGATGCGTGCCAAGAGTGCCGAGGCAGAGGTGCAGCGCTTGCAACAGAAGCTCGAGAATGTAACAGCGCGGACGCAACAGTCAGCAAACGAACGACTTGTGGCACTGGAACAAGGCAAGAACGCAATTGAAGCGCAGAACTTCGAACTCCGTCGAAACCTGTCAACTCTTCAAAACCAACTCGAGTCGTTCGAAGCCAAGTGTCGTTCGTACGAAGAGCGAATTAACGAAGAATCAGGCAAGACCAAGGAATTCCGTGAGCGATTCCTTGCTTCTGAGCGGGAGCTGCGTCAGCGAACTTCACAGGCGGAGCATTTGGAGCGACAGTTAGCGCAAGCGACGAACGCTTCGGCAGATGAAAGCTCTCGCATGCAGCAATACTCCGATCAGATCAATCACGTGACCAACGAGCGAAATGAGCTCATGGAAACGCTGGCTCAAGAGCGAGCGCGTGCAGCGGCCATGCAGCAAACTCATAGCGAGCTTCAAGCCAGTCACGCCGCGATGAACAACCAACTCGAAGCGATTGGCAGGGAGCTTCGTACGATTCTCGGATTGAGAGCAACTTCGCCACGCGGCGGATACCACCAGCCGCTGGATACAATGCTTCGGGAGGTCAAGTCTACTCTGCAAAGGTATGTGTTGTGGATGACGTACGTTCATGCTAAGGCTGACGATGGGTCTATGGAACAGACAATTCAAGGCAGAGGCTGAGGTGTTGTTCCGTCGTTGGCAAGAGCAAGCGGAGGCGATGCGTCTTCGACTGGAGCGGCAGAGCGCGGTGCTTCACAAGAGTGAGGCCAAACTGGAGATGCTGGAGCGCACCAACCTTCACGCGAAGGACGACGTTCGGGTGAGTGATATCCCGTGTTTCATTGCATCGCACCTCTTCCTCACACGCAGTCTGTATATTCTAGACGCTTGATCGCACGTGGAGTGTGAAGTACGATACCCTTCGAAGCGAATACGAGTCGATGCGGCGTTCACTTGAAGAAGCACTTCGAGCAGAGATGAGCAAGAACGCGCAGCTCGATGCTGCGTTGAAGCATGCGCAGAGCGATCTCAGCACGACTAGAAGCACCAAGGAGGTAAGATTACTCAGAGAATATGAGAGCCTGTGCTTTGTGACTAACCCTCACGTCTCTCTCTCTCTCTAGGGCGCTTTAAATGAGCTTGAGCGTGACAACTTCGACCTAAAGGAAAGCAACCGCCTCCTAATGAATGAGCTCCAGGAGCGTCGACGTGCCGCCGAGCACGCACGGAAGCAGTACCTACGCGCTGTGGCAGAAAACAAGGATTTACTGGGAGCGATCGACATTCTCAAGAGCGGGCTTATGGATCGTGACCGGCAGATCGAAATCTACAAGGCGAACCTTGTCAAGCTAACGCAACAGCTCCAGCGTCGCGGGTCCATGGGAGAGGTCAAGCAAAAGCTGCTCGAACAACTCGAACAGACCCAGTTTATGGTCACCGAGACATACAAGCGCTGGTCGACCAGTGAGATTGGCAGCTCCTTTGGTGCATCGTTGGCTTTGACCGGTCGAGAAGCATGGTCTGTTCAGCTCGAAGAGTCAGTTAGTCGGATGGAAGTTGTTGGTGATCGATGGCGCGAGTACCTGAACCAGTCGCGTGACTTCCAACGTCGCTATGCTGACGCGTGGCGCACAGCTGCGCTATCTTTCGGCAAGGGCAAGGATCGCCCATCGTGGGTGGATGACGTCGAGCGCAAGTGTGGCCGATTGCTGTCAGAGAGTGTGCGTGTTTCGGAGGTCATGCGGGACGTGGTGGAAGATGTCGTGAATGCGTTGCAGAGTGCGCGCAAGGACCGCAAACGCCACCGTCAGACCATGCGGAAGGAGGCAACGAGTGGTGGAAACAACGCCGAGATTCTCTCCATGGAGCACTTCAACGGCGACAACGACTACACCCCTCGGAGCAACAATGACCCAACAAGTCCACATCGAGCCAACGGATACCTGAATTCGTTTGGAGACGACGACATCGTGAAGAAGCGCTCGAGTACACGACATTCGTCTGTCCTGCGGAATGGCACAAGTGCTATCTACGGGCACTCGCTGGCGTCGCTAGGTCGCATCGGCGATGAGCTCCAGGCCATCGAGCGCAAGATCAAGACGTACCCTGATGAGAGATAGGAGGTTCTAGACGCAACAACTCGTAACACCAACTCTGTACGTAATAGTAGGATGAGAAACGTCGTCTATGGGGTCTTTAGAACTCGTCTTCGCTTTTAGTGCGAAGTTCACGGATCTTCTCGTAGCTCACGAAGGAGATGACAGCTGAGGGCAAAGCTTTGACGCAGTTGACCAGCAGACCTCGGTAGAGATGTGTGAAGCGCGGCAGGCGACTTGACGGATCGGCTTCACTCAGCGTCGTCTGGAGACAGTGCCACGTCGACTTGTACGTCGGGAACGTGAACTCGGGATGCCACGCGCCTTGCATTTGCATGCGTCGACGCAAGAGATCGAATGGATACGAGAGTGTTTGCGACGCGAGCGAAGCCGTTGTGGCACAGAGGATCTGACCTGGGATGCTTGGGTGGCCCAGCTGATGGCGCGTGGCCTCCGTGTCGTAGAGGATGAAGATCGGACGCAGGAACTCGTAGATGGCGTAGTTGCAGCCAATGTACGAGAACACACCGACCGTGGCTGGCGCAAAGCCTCGGTAGAAGGCACGCAGACCTTCCTGACGAGAAATCTTTGAGAAAGCGTCTCGAATACCCTCATACGGCTGCTTGGTAGCGCTGGCGTATTGCTGCACACTCAGTCGACCACGCACGACATCGAGTGGGTACAACAGACAGTTGGCTGTGACACCCGCGAGACCACCGGCCAAGAGGTTCTGCAAATCCCACTGCGGTATGCGCAAGAGGACATTGCTATGCAGAGCTGACGTAACCTCGCGCTCTCGAGGACGCTGGAAGTACGGGAACGCGCTGAGCTGCGCACGGTAGACGTCGCAGAGCAGGAACTTGGTCGGCAGCGATGGAATAACCCAGAGACAATGCGCGAAGTTACCACTGAACAAACTGCGCGCGCCACTGAGACGCACCATATTGAGGAGACCACGAGGAATTGACGCATAGGGCGATGACACAGGCATCGCACCTCGACTAGAAGGTGTGGCCAACTGCTGGAGGATTTTGAGACGCTCCAGCGGGGCACACACCGTGCGAGAAAGCGCACCCGCCGTAATCGCCGCGGCAAACGACGTGGCTTGAGCGTAGAGACGCTCGGTCTTGGCTCCAAGTGCGTCGTCATCCTCAAGCTCCAAGTCCGCCATCGAAGGCAACGCCGCCCAGTCCCCTGCGATGGGATTATGACGAATGGCCGAGATCCAACCCGAACGGAGATTGGCGTCGAACGTAAGGTCACGCTGACCACGATTCACTTCTGCGAGACTCAGTCGGTGCTTGCCCACGTCTCGGAACTCGGCTGCACGCCAGAGCTGACGAAGAGCCGAGAGGTCCGAACGCAAAGCCTTGAGGAAATGACGCCATTCTTCACGTGCCGCCGCCATCGCTGGGTCTCGAGTAGTCTTCTCGTCTTCTTCCGTGAAGATGGTGATCGCACGGGCGAGGTCGTCATAAGTGACGCGGTGTGAGCCCACGTACTCAGCTGGGACATCGAACAGACGCAGCCACAACGCCTGTCGAGCCTTCTCGATGTGAGGGATGTTTGCCACGTCCGAATTGGCATACTGCGCCATCAACTTCGATAGCTCTTGGACCTGCATAGGCCATTGGATACCCTCCTTCTGCTGGAGCACCTTGCGCTTTTCCGCTTGAAGCACTCGGAACGCCGCCTCAGGCAGCAACTGCTCCATGTTGGATGGGCCCAATGCGATGTGGAAGTGAGCAAACTGTGAGAAGTTCACGAGACCCGAGTCATCGTGGAAGAGCAGCGTCGTCGCAAGACGCTCAGCGCGTTCCTTGGCGTCAGTAGACAATGGCTCATCGTCCGCGAGTCCACCGCTCAAGAGCAGACGACGCAAATCTCGCTGTGTGATGTACGTCTCCGAGTCCTTTTGAGTAGAACTCATTTGCTGGAAGAGTTTGTGTAGCGCCGTCGAACCGCTACGAGTAATGGTAAGGAACGCTGCGCGATCCATGCACCAGACCTTGGTATCTTCCACGGCACGGACGCTGGCACCTCGTCGTGAGTTGTAGAGCAACGCTGCCTCTCCGAAGCTCGCGCCACGTCCAATCACTCGATCCACCACAGCCTCGCGCACATTCGGCTTCTTGCGAGCGATCTCACAGCGTCCAGACTCGACGACGTAGAAGTAATCGCCCGAGTCGCCTTGCTTGAGGATCGTCGTGCCTTGGCGAAAGTTCAATGGGAAACACTTGCGCACTGCCAACGCCTTGGCGCGATCGTCGAGTTCCGAGAAAAGCGGGTGTTCGCTCAGTGTCTCCAACAAGAAGCGGTACTCCTCCATCGAGCACTGCGTTGCTGGATGCTCAAGCATGATCTGCTTGAACGTCGTCTTGTCCAACTGCCAGAGCACGACAGATGGCGATGTTTCCGTGGCTTGGATCGTAGCACGACGTGGCGTGTCGTAGATGAGCGCCGATTCACCGAATGCGCTGCCTGGTCCATTGGTAGCCACCAGAACACGCTGGTGTTGGCCCAGCACGCTTGTCGAGTGCTGCAATTCGGGCAGAGCAAGTGTTTTGCGACGACGCAGGGGAACATCCCTGCGGGACGTCTTGGTGGCTCCCTCGTTTTCCTGTTCCGTGGCCTTCTGGAGGTAGTCGTAGTCGACAAACACGTCACACTCGCCTTCTTCGAGGATGTAGAAGAAGTCGCCGGGCTCTCCCTGGTAGAACACGACTTCGCCTGGCGTCAACACTCGTCGACGGAAGGCCGAGGCCACGCGATTGAGTTCGGATTCACTCAACGAGTGGAAGAGGGCGTGTCGACGCAGACACTGCATGATGGTCTGGAGCTCGTGGCCATGACGTGGCGTACGCGTCTCCGCGTCTTGCTTCAGCTGCCGATGGCGAGCCACATTCTCGTCCAGGGCTTTTCGCAGTGAAGTCTCAGGCAGCAGATGTGCGTCCTGGTGGAGTTTGAGGTACTGATCTGGATCCGTGGACGAGAAATGCTTGGGCAGGTACGAGTTGGCCGACGGATACGGCAAGAGCAAGCCAAGATGCTGGTACAGCGACGCCACGAGCTGCGAGCAGAACATCTTGCGCGGCTCCAGCGGCGGGCCCACGAGTTCGTTCTCGAACATCGAGCGCTCCGTTTGACTCAGCTGCGCGACCAGCGCGTGGTACTCTTCGTGCTTGTCGTCGCGTGCCTTGAGCACGGCCTTGCGTTCGAACTCGGACATGAACGGACGGTGCGCAATGTCGTTTTCCAGTCGCTGGAGCTCCTTCTTGTGCTGGATGAGCGTATGGAAGAGGCGTTCGCGCTCGAGTCGCTGGGGCGCCTTGAGTCCTGCGTTCAAAAGACGCTGCACGCGGTCTTCGTACGGCGCATTGAGGATGTTGGTGGCGAATTCCATCGCGCGCTGGTGGAACTCGGGCGTGCGATGCACTTGCAGCTTGCGCACAGCTACTTCGTGCGAGTTACTGCGCACGAGCCGCTCGAGCAATGGTCGCATCTTGACACCGGTTAACGCAGCTTCGAGGAAGAGCAGTTCCTTCGTCTTGGGGTCGCGGATGACTACGCCGTTGTGGTCCCACTGCGTGCCGCCAAAGAACTTGGCGCAGACGCAAATGGCGCCGCCGTAGAGGTTCATGGACGTGCATTTACGGTCGAAAATGATGACGTCGCCCGTGTCCACGTCGAGATCGGCGACGAGCGTTTCGAGCTGGGCGCGCAACGCCGCCTGCCGCTCTTCGCGGGAGCTCTTGGTGGTGGAGCTAGGCGGTTGTTCGTCCATTGGCGACGGCGTGGTGGGCGCAGGGGCGCTCATATTCACGCAGAGACGACGACGGAGCTCCTCGAATCTTCAGACTCATGGTGAACGGCGTCGCAGACCACGAACGAACGCACCCTCGTACCTGTATTATACGATGCCTGTGTTTTGTCAAACATGATATTTGATAATAGAGGTAGATCATTTTAGCCAATCATTGTCTTTCGATCATTGACTATGCCGACGATGCGCATGTTGGGCATGCGGAGATGGCGCTGTGGCTCATGGCGCTCTGTGGCCGCCACGGGCGCGACTAGAAGGATACCGAGACGATGGGGAGACGACAGAAGGAGGTGGCTGGCCACAGAGACGGAGATTGTGGACGGTATGACCAGTCGCACCAAGGGGCTCGAGTTTGAAGCGCGGGTCGTGCGCATGATGCAGACGCTGCATTGCCACTTGACGCCGACGCAGGTCTCCATGGACGGAGGCATTGACCACGTGGTATATATACACGCAATCGTGTCTTGTCCCTCATTGCCTGACGTCCGCTAAGAGCTGAATGAATGGATGACAGGGTCACTGGAAGCTCCCGGACACGGACGTGGAAGTGGTGACGCAGTGCAAGAACGAACAAAAGCCCGTGGGTGTTCAACACCTCCGTGAGTTCCACGGCGTGCTGGCTCTCCACGCGCCCACCGCCATCGGACTGTTCTTCTCTGCCTCGGGATACAGCATCTACGCCCAGCGGTGCGTCCTCCTCTCTTCTCGTTTGCTTCCTGCTTTTCAAATCCACTGACTAACGAGCGCTCTACCCCTCTTTACCACCAGCTTCTTCACGCGCACGACGCATCCGGCCATCCTGTGCACGCTGGACGAGCACGATCGCTTCACCGCCTTCTACCTTAACGACCGAGCGCGTGCGGCGCTCCCCAAGCTCAGCGTCGGCTCGAGCTTTGTCCACCAGCAGCACGAGCTCATCCTCACGTACGGCGAGCTCGTCCTGGGCTCGTAACTAGTAAGCCAATGTCTCCATTGTCGTAGTACGTACTTGAAGCACGTAGGAATGATCACGCGGGACTTGGGCTGTGTTGTCAGGTGCGACACGGCTCTCTCCCCTCCCATTGGTTGAAATAGAGTGCTCAGGACCATCGGATTGGCTAAAACCCTGTGCTCGCCCAAGTGAGCTGGCTGTTTGCAGTCAGTTGGTTATCGCCGCATCGGAGGAGGAGCCGCGACCAAGCAAGAGCTTCCGTCCCAGGGCGCAGTGTGTGCGAGTGTGTGGTGTGACGCGCGCGCCGACTGTGCTGTCCGTCCGTCTGTGTCGACTCCCTTTGTGTTCCCCCTCGGAGAGCCCAAGAGCTCATGGTGACAGTGCTCAACTTCGAGACAGTCGAAGCCGTGGCGACCATGATGCGGCAGAGCTACTTGAGTCAGGCGTTCCTCTTCGTCTTTGTCGTCGTCATGCTTCGACATGTCGTCGCTGCGTGGAGGTGCGTGGGCGTGGAGATGGAGATTGCGATGAGGGAAGGACAGGGACTAACTGGAGATGGATCGTGTCGAGTGTAGCTCTTCGCTCTCGCCGTTTGAACTGCAAGTGTGTCCACCCGTGAACCCGAACGTGCATTACCCCTATGGTGTCTCGCAGATGCAGGGACGTCGTCCGTACATGGAAGATCGCCACACGGCGCACGCGGATCTCAACGGCGACGCGACGCAGTCTTTTTATGGCGTCTTCGATGGCCATGGTGGTGATGGCGCGGCCAAGTACGTTGCCTTTGGGGTCCTGGAACGGATGCAATGACGCTCATGAATATGTCGCATAGCTACTGTGTGCAGGCCATGTGTCAGAATGTGATTCGCGAGCCTTCCTTCGCCAAGCAACCTGTTAATGCGCTTAAGAAGGGCTTTGTCAAGACGGATCAGGAGGTAAGCAACGTGGTTGGCTCGTCTTCTCTGGAGCGAATGACTCATCACGTTGGTGCACTGTCGATGTAGTACCTCAAAATCGCTAACAAGCGCAATTCCGAGGACGGCACGACCGCGGTCGCAGTGCTCACGCGTGGCGATTCGATCTACGTGGCGCACGCCGGCGATTCCCGAGCTATCCTCGTGCATAGCTCGGGCAAAGTCACGGCGCTCACGTCGGACCACAAGCCGAATCGCCCCGACGAACGCAAGCGTATCCAGGAACTCGGTGGTTCGGTCGTGTTCTGGGGCGTTTGGCGTGTCGAGGGTATCCTCGCCGTCTCTCGCGCCATCGGCGATCGTATGCTCAAGCCGTTTGTCGTAGCGGAGCCAGAGGTGAAGGAGTGGACGCGCACGGCGAACGACCGCTTCATGATCGTGGCGAGTGATGGCGTGTGGGACACCATCTCGAATGACGATGCTGCCGAGTTGGCAATGAAGCACGACGACCCGCAGGTTGCGGCGAAGCATCTGATGGAGGAAGCTTATGCGCGTGGCAGTCTCGACAACATCTGCGTCATGGTGATCGACCTGAGAGAGTACGTGAGCGCGCTGGTTGACATAAACGCTTATGAAGCTGACCTGATTTGCTGTGACTGTAGTGAAAAGAAGGTGTGTACGACCAAGTCCAATTAGGTTTTCCGCCGTGGTTAGCATTCATAGAGCAGATACGACAAGCCATCGAATTCACGCGTCATATATTGATCGATTTCTCGCGCGAAGTTGTATTACTTGTAGGAAACCTGCATAGGTTTTGTGAGTTCTTTGCGGAAATGTGGCTTGACGACCTTGTCAGTCGTGGCAGTCGTCTCTGTGACGTAGCGCATTGTCCGCACAGCCTCGTTCTCCTTTGTCCATCGCTGACGATACTTCTCCAGCTCCTCTCCTACTGGTGGATGCCCACGCATTCCTTGAGGTGCAGCAAACTCCGTGGGCTACATGACATCCCCATGCATCAGTCTGAGTTCAGAATATAAGTGCAAATCTCGTGACGACTCACCTTTCGGTTGTTGGCGTGCGCCGAATGCGCTAGCGACTGCCAGTTGGCCGAGGCCGCCGTCTTGTCCGCACCGACAATTTGATGGTAGTCAAACCGCAGATCTTCCTGCTTCTTAAGCCCGCCACCAAACTCGGGCGAACGGATGCCCAGTCCGTCTTGCATTTGGTGCTTGGTCGTGGTCTCAAACGTTGGTCCGCCACTCCACGTCGACTTGATCGCCGTCGGTCGATACGCTTCCTCCACGAAGTTCCCGACCAGCGTCTTGCAGTCATAGGTGCGCTTGCCTCCCCTCAGGATGTTGGAGCCACCGCCCGCGCCCGACATGCTCGCTTTCGTCCACACACGTCGCTGCAAATCACGTCTGATGCGCCATTCCCATCACCACTTCCAGAGCTCTTGGCTCAAATGGGTACACAACGGCGTGATCTGATTGGTCCCTGACACGGATAAGATCGCGTCGGATTGGTCAGGCTATGTTTAGAGGAGCGCACTAATCGAGGGAGTGCTGTACTATGGACACGTCAGTCGCTCGCGGGAGTTTATTGAGACCATGAGCTCAACTGCCATGTACTCATTCGCCTTCTTCTTTCTCTGCGCGACCAAAGCCATGCCTCTCGGCGTTAGCATCATCCAACTCGTGTTCATCCCGCCAGTCGTGCTGCTGGCGGCGTCGCTCGCGCTCTTCAACTTCCAGAATGCGTTCCGACTGATCTCCACGAGTGCGTTGAGCTGCTCGTCTTGTCGCACAAAGGAGCATTCATGACGGATCTTTGCTGTTCTGATGACTCTAGACCTCTCGGGCTACATGACGATTCCAATTGTCAAGTCTCTACGTCCATGTACGCGTCTACTATGTCTCTCTTGAGCGCGGACTGGTACTGAACGCACTGTTTTGCGCAGATATCTCGAACGTTCGCTACGCGATGGAGCAGGTGCTGGGCAAGGCGTCGTCGCTCAAGTTCAACCTCTCGCACGTGCTTGCCATGGGCTTGATCATCATGCTGTTGGCGATCTACAACGCCATCCAGCGCGGCAACCAGCTCCAGGAGCAGCGCATCAAGCTGGAATTGGCGCGCAAGAAGCACCGTGACTAGGAAAAGACGTCAACGCGTACGCAATAGCAACGTGTTTTTTTTTCTCTGTTTGTCGACGTCTAATCTTAATGGGCGATGCGAATGAATGAAGACGCACGTGCGCGACAATGCGGTTGCGAATAAATGGGAGCGATGGGCTCAAAGGGTGCATTCGAGTCCCAGGACAAGTCGCCTAAGCGTACAACTTGTCAATCACATCCGCGTACTGCTCCACAACGACCTTACGCTTGAGCTTGAGCGTTGGCGTGAGTTCACCGCCGCCGATCGAGAAGTCGACGTCCAAGATCGTGTACTTGCCGATGTTCTGGGCACGCGAGGTAGCGCGCGTGTTGGCGCGCTTGAGACCGTCGTCGAGGTACTTCTTGACCTTCTCGCAGGCCTTGGCCTCCGAGACAGTCGTGGCCGAGCTGCCAATCTCCTTGCAGATACTCACAGCCTTGGCATCCAACTTGTCCGTTGGGTGGCCTTCACCGTCGACCGTGACAC
The DNA here is from genome assembly GCA_020085045.1 of Pythium oligandrum. NCBI lineage: Eukaryota > Oomycota > Peronosporomycetes > Pythiales > Pythiaceae > Pythium > Pythium oligandrum. The sequence goes on from JAHRIK010000002.1 coordinate 865,252, forward strand.
GGAAGGTGAACAAAGCGGTCAAGAACTTGCGCTTGTCACCGATAACCATGACGTTCGAGAGGATTGGCAACTCCTCCTTGATGCAGTCTTCAATGAGCACTGGAGGAATGTTCTCACCACCGGCCGTGATGATCAACTCCTTGATACGGCCCGTGATGGTCATGAAGCCGTCGTCATCGATCTTACCACAGTCACCGGAGTGCAACCAGCCATTCTCGTCGATCGTCTCCTTGGTCTGCTTCTCCGACTTCAAGTAGCCCATCATGATGTTACGGCCACTGAAGATGAGTTCCTCGGTCTCAGGCACAACCTTGGTGTGGGCGCCGTCGATCGTGACACCGCACGTCGCGATCTTCCAGATGCCGTTCATACTGCACGTCTGTGGACCCGTGACTTCACTCTGGCCGAAGAACTCGTAGATAGGCAAGTCCAACGAGCCAAAGTACTCCACGACTTCACGGCTGATGGGAGCGGCACTGCTGAAGCAAGCGGCACACTGGTCCAAACCAAGCGCCTCCTTCACACGACCAAGCACCAACGCGTGGGCCACACCGTAACCACACGGAGCACCGCCCGACTGACCGTACTGAGCAAGCGCGGTCTTGGCAGCAGCCTTGCTCTTGGCCCAGTCAGCAATGCGCTTCTTGATACCAGTCGTCTGCGCGCCAATCGACCACATCTTCTCGGCGATCTTCTCCCACACACGAGGCACACCGAGGAAGAGCGTTGGACGCACTTCCTTCAAGGTGACACCGAGCGAGCCCTTCAACGCATCAGGCTGCGCGTAGTAGAGCTGCACACCAGCGTAGAGTGGCAACAAGATGTCGATCAACTGACCAGCAACGTGCGAGAGCGGCAAGTAGCTGACCAAGCGATCGTGGTTGTCGACGTTCAAGTTGAACTGACGGTTCAACATGCCCAAGACCGACGCAATCGTCCACGTGATGTTGTCGTGCGAGATCATCACGGCCTTTGGGTCGCCCGTCGTGCCCGACGTGTAGATGAGCGAGCAGCAGTGGCCAGGCTTCTGCGCATCCATGCGCTCCTTCAACTTGCTGTCGTCGACATCAGCGCCGAGCTTCAAGAAATCTTCGAAGCTGTACACTGGCACCTTGGTCTGCAAGCCTTCTGGCACGGTCTCGTTGTAGACGACGAGCGCCTTGAGCTTTGGCAAGTTCTTCTCAATGGCGATGAACTTTTCCAACTGCTTGACACCGTCACACACCACGATCTCCGAGTCCGAGTGCTTGGCAATGTACTCGCACGCGTGCGGCGTGTTGGTCGTGTAGATACCCGCCGAGACCGCGCCGGCGAACATGGCACCGACCGCCGAGATGGACCATTCCGGCGAGTTGAAGCCGATGATGCTCACGCCGCCGAAGCGAGGGACGTTGAGGTGCAACAGACTCTTGCCGAACTGCGAGCACTGGTCGTAGTACTGCTGCCACGTGAGCGTCTGCCTGTGGGGATCATCATCCAAAGCGCGTCAGTCCAAGGGCCATTTCCATGATTCCCAAGTGGCTGTGTACGTACCACTCGCCGTTGCGCTTGACGTGGAGCGCGTTGGCCGAGCCGAGACGTGCGACCGTGCCCTGGAACACGTCCACGACGGTACGCGGTGGCAATTGCTCGATCTCGCTGTCGCCCGTGCGGATCTTGACCTCATCGTGGATGTTCCACGTCTACGGAGCGCGTCGTTAGTGCGTCATCTCCATAGTAGGGGTCATACAGCGCGAGGGTTACCGTGTAACTCGTCATGATGCTCGAGGGGGGTGCGCTTGCTGGGATTCTCCTGACGGACTTCTGGACGTCTTCTGGACGAAGCGACTGGGCGTTTGTTTCTTCTGTGTGTGGCGACGTCGCTTGGAGCCTCGGTAATTTACCTCGCTTGTGGCCGGAACAATGTATCTTACGAAAGTGGATGAGTGCAGCTTCGAAGCTGATCGTCGACTCGTGGACGTAATCTTTCCGCGTGCAAGAATTGCAAAGCCGCGACATGTAACTTATAGTAGTGTGTATACCGAGGAAAGAACCATTTCGGCGACCAGTTCTGGAAAAAGAGAGCACGTGTTTGGGCGGTGAGTGAAAAGATGAGCAGGCAACTATACTAATCACGAGTGTAGAGGTCACACTTGTGTGTTCGTGCAAAAGAGACTTGACTCGAGGTCGCCATGCTAAAATGCATGGAAGCTCTGGCTCCTCTGGATCATTGGTGGTAAATCCAGCATAGAGGATATCTCATTTGGAGAAATTTCTCTGTGTGCGACAATGGAAATTCCGAGTGTTGACAACAAGAAACGTGCGAAAGCAGGCAGGTCGACGCGCGAGGTCATTCGACAAGTGAGAGCTTCAACTTGTGTGACACATCCACTTGGAAGTGCATGAATGATACGGAAAATATCTCATATCTTACCGTATTTTACCGGCAAGCCAACCCCTATTTATAAAGTTATAACTTTTCGTACTTTTGACTTTTCGTACTTTTGACTTTTCGTACTTTTGACGATCGCCGTCATCGATGTCACCATCAAGTGCTTGGTGGCTATGTGGCTGCATGAAGCTTCGCGCTCCATGGCACTCGCTACGGCTTTATGCGCGAAAGGAAACGAAATACAGTATGAGAGTCTATAGCCCACTCAGGCGGGGGTGAGACTCCTTGTGATGATTGACCAACAACCAATGGGCAATGCACAGGCTCAGGTCGTTTAGTGCTTGGAAAGGACTCAAGGCGTGAGGCTGGAGCTGCTTTCCAGAAAGCAACTCGAGAAAACTTTCTACCATGCGCGCCCGTTTCCTTTCTCGCTTCCCGGGCCTGTCGACCTCATCTGAGTGTGCATGCCATGCTGTGTGTTCGAGCACGTTCAAGTGTGAGCCACATGTGATCTTCCCGCAGACCTCCTCCCTCGCTTCCTTCATCACACCCGTGTACAGTGCGATGGGTGCATCTCACGGGTAGTATTCGGTTCGCATTGTCCTCATTAGTGCACCTATCGGCTCTGAAGTCCCTCGTGTCGTGCTGAATCCTTACGCATGTAGAAAGATGGGACGCATTGGTATCCGAGGGGCATGATGACTGAGATGGGATCGGTTCCCTCCTTCTCACCCATGACGCAATTTCAACGCGTGCCTGATTACCCTGGTGCCCCTCATGAGATACTGTGCAATTGGCAAACCAGCAAAGCATCTCATGCTATCCGCCACGTGCGTGAGCCTAAAGAAAGGCAACTTGAGCGGCTCGTCCGCTTTCTCAGTCAACACCGCGGTAGTCTGCGGTGGCGCCACTCGACTCGCTGTGATCACCAAAGTTGGCTGCGACTACCTCAGAGATCGGCGTTAGTAATGCCTCGGTGAACACCCGCCAGGTGGCAATTCGGAGCGTTATGTGATTTGATGCGCGGAAACAGCTGGCGCTTTGATCGAGATGAGCAATCGCCGCATCTCCTAACGCGCTGGCGCCGACTACTCTTGCTTCCTGCCTGGCTTCTCATTCTCCAATTCTCCACACAGCGAGAAACACACTTCCACCTCTCGAGGTACTCTACCTACTCAGCTATGGTTCGCATCCTCGCCTCTGCCGCTCTTGCCCTCGCCGCTTCCGCTGGTCTTGCTGCCACCACCGACGCCTCCAAGTGCCACGGTATCAACTACAGCAACCGCGCTGGTCCGGACTGGGCCCCAGCCGAGACCAAGTGCAAGAGCCCGGAACTCATCAAGCAGGAACTCGCCACGCTCAAGAAGGTCACGGACATCATCCGTATCTACAGTCTTTCCGACTGTGACCAGGCCAATGCCGTCGTCCCAGCAGCGGTGGAGGCTGGCTTGAAGGTCGAGCTCGGTCTTTGGGTGGACAAATACCACAACGAAACTTACCCTGCGGAGAAGGCAGCGTTCGAGGAGCTTTTAAAGAACAAGGATGTCGTCAACAAGGAAACGATCGTGGGTGTCCACGTTGGCAGTGAGGCCATTCTCCGCGATGATTTGCCTGTGCAGACGTTGATTGGTTACATGAAGGAGATCAAGGAAATCTGTACGGAGGAACTTGATGTACCAGTGACCATCACGGATGTTGCTGAGTCCTACTACAACAACAAGCAGCTCTACGATGTGGTAAGTCACTGGCCCAATGTGTCAGCATCAATGCCTCAACTAACGTGTTGCCTTACAGGTGGACTTTGTGTCGGCCAACATTTTCCCGTTCTGGGACAGGATCCCTATTGACAAGGCCGTCAACCAGTTCCTCGGCAAGTACCAGAAACTCACCGCTGCTTCCAAGGGCAAGGAAGTCATTATTGGTGAGACTGGTTGGCCATGGGCTGGTCACTCGAACCGAGGTAGTCCTACATCGCCTGAGAACGCTGCCGTACGTCTTCCTCTCTCTTTGATGGCAAATCTAGGTGGTCTCACATCTCTTGCCTTGTGCCAATAGCAATACTTCAGCGAGTTCACGACAATGGCTGAGAAGAAGAAGATCAAGTACTTCTACTTCGCCAGTTTCGATGAAGACTTCAAGATCCAGCAGTTGAACGATACCAAGACGGTTGAGGCGCACTTTGGTCTGTTCCACAAGAACGGCACGCTCAAGGACTCGATCGAGAGCTTGAAGGTGTTCTCGTTTGAAGACAAGGAGACGCCAGTCCCATCGCCGGTTCCATCGCCAACCCCATCCGTCTCGAAGGAACCAACCAGCCCTGTTCCATCGAAGGGGGAAACAGACAAGACACCTGCTCCATCCAAGGGAGCGACTGACAAGACACCTGCCCCATCCAAGACGGATGATAGCGACGATGACAGCACGGACGTGGACACTCCAGTTCAGAAGTTGACTCCTGCTCCATCCAAGGGTGGTTCATCTCCTACTCCTGCCCCAACCAAGGGTGGCTCGGTTCCAACTCCATCCCCAACCAAGGGCGGTTCGGCTCCAACCCCTGCTCCATCCAAGGGCACTTCAGCTCCAACTCCTGCTCCAACCAAGGGTGGCTCGACTCCAACCTCTGCGCCATCGAAGGATGGCTCGGTTCCAACTCCAGCCCCAACTGGTGGCAAGGGTACGCCAACGCCAGCTAAGACTAACGCCCCGACGCCTGCTCCATCCAAGCCTCGCAAGGACTGCAAGGCCTAGTCTATTTGTATTAAAGCGAAGCTTTGATCCAGCACAAAGCAAGCCAGCGCTGAATGAAAGGCGTCTCAGGCATTTCACTCCATCTATGTCATGTGTTTTGGCCATTGCCAACTCGAAACGCACTCAGTAACACGCAGATTTCCACAAGCCAGGGCATTTCTCTAATACTAACCAAATCTCGAAAACCTCGGGAGATTTCATTATGAATATTATAATACGCCTTCCGCTTTTGTGTGCGTGTAATCAGACAGACAGACCCCTTTTTATCTCTTTCGCACGCGGGCGATGGCCAAAGTGACTGGCACCTGACCTAGTTGAAGCTGGGGTGGGCAGTCCCTCGTCCCACGTTTTCCAACAAGGGACTCGCACCTTATTGTGACAACCGTACTTAAGCGCGGACTGGGATGGCTGCATAAAGTGGGGTGGAAGATGTTCCATAAACCCAGACGCCAACTGAAGAAGACGACGTCAGCCGAACGAGGAAGGAAGACATGCAAGTGAAGCCAGCCTCGACTAGCGCGACCTGTACGGCCGTTCAGGAGCCGCCAGCAGCCACCACGGGCGCCCAGCGCGTCTGGCAGGCGCTCTGGCCCTGTGCCTTCTACTTTAGCTGCGCCTTCGCCATGAACATGCTCACCAAGCTCCTCATCACGGGCTACCAGTGGCACGCCATCTACGCGCTTGGAGCTATCCAGAATGTCTTTACGGCGCTCAGTATGGCCGTCATGCTGGGCGGCAAGTATCTGTTCCGGTCGCTGAGTGCCAAGACGAGTGAGCCGGGCGCGACTGTTGAGAAGCCCACGCAGAACGAGCCACGCAAAGTGGCGCTGAATCTCAACTTTGTGATCCGTGTGATGCTGCCGCTCATCTTCTTCCACGTGGGAAACATCATCTGCGGGTTCGCCGCCATGCGGGTGGTCAATATGCCCATGTACCTCGTGCTGCGTCGTCTTACGACGATCAACGTGCTGCTCATCGAGTGGTTCGTACTCAACAAAGAGCCCTCCACGGGCATCAAGTTCGCTCTTCTAGGTACGTCGACTGCCGATCTGGATGCTGTTTCTCTTGGATGCTAACAATAACGGGATGTTGATCAGTGAGTGCGACTGGGAGCTCCATTGCTGGATCCACGGATGCCAAGTTTGAGCCATGGGGCTACATGCTCGCCATCGCACAGAACGTGTGCACAGCATGCAGTCTCACCTTCTCCAAGGAGACGTCGCTACCGTCCCAAGTGCTCGTGCTCATCAACAGCACGGCCGGCGCCGTCATTTGCCTTGGACTCGCATACACCCTAGAGTACGACGCTGTGGTTTCGTTCCCAGGACTGTACGACCCTCAGTTTCTACGCACGATGCTCTTCATGTGCTGCGTCTGCGTGCTCTACCAGCTCTCGGTCACGCTGTGTACAATCCGCAACTCTGCGTTGGCGACGTCGGTCACTGGCAACGTGAAGGACCTCTTCTCCACCGTCGGTGGATACATTTTCTTTACTGACGCGACGATCCGCGCGGCCAACGTCTTTGGAGTCGTGGTTTCTCTGATCGGCTCGTATACGTTTTCGTATCTCAAGTTCCAGGCGCTAGCGTATGAGAAGCCAACTGCTACTGTCGAACCGGCGCCAAAGCCTGCGTCCGCTTCGACAGAGAAGCTGTCCGCTGAGCTCAAGCGCGAGTAGATAGGAACAGCAACAGCAGAAGAGACAATGGAAAACGAATGCATTAGTCAAGAAAAGCGTTGGTACACGAGTTCCAAGGACGAACAAGCGAAGTCAGACGTTGTGAGCCATGCTCAATCGTGTCCTTCGTGCGAGCTCTGCGAACTCACTTCGAAGTGGCTATCATTATCGTCCACACTATGGGCAAGTGGCGATATGCCTGCGGAACAAACAGTGTGAGCTGACCATGTTTAACGCAATTGAAGCCAAGTAATACGTACAAGAATCTCGTCGAGACGAAGACTGTGATAGTCGGTCATCGTCGTCGTTCGCGGTGATGGAGACGCTGTCGAAATCGTAGTCAAGGGCAGCAAGATCGAAAGCTTCAAGGGGCAACGACTGCACGCGACGAGGTTCGAATCTGGATCGGCGGGCACTTGTAGCACCCGCGGCTGCCGGAGCGCTAGTGGCAGCTGTAGTAGCCGGTCCGGTTCCTCCGTTTTCCTCGTTGATGATCGGACGGGCACTCACCGTCTTCCGGATTGTCTCAATCGGTGCGAACGAGATATGTCGCTGTAGGCCAGGCGAGGTCTCGAGGTCTCGTGTCGATTTGCTATGCGAAAATGCACGCAGTGACGACTTCGTGGGCTCACCGAGCTCTCCTCCCAACCACGACTTGCGTCGATCTTCGGTTTTCCACTTGCGCTGCATCTCAGCAAATGCAGGATCAGCTTGGATGCTTTCGATCACTTCAGAAAATGTCGCGTCAGAAGTGCGACTTGGCAACACGAACTTTTCCCAATCCGAAAAGTTGCTCAGAGGTTGGCTCGCACGCCACAATGCCGCACGTTGGATCGCAGCAGACAAGGAACGCATCATCTTTGCACTGCCACCATCCATAGCTACGTGCTGTTCGAGCTCGTCCAGATAGACGCGAGGAAGAGCATTCGCGCCGGTTGAACTGGGAGGGCCAGTGGCTGCAGCAGCGGCGTCCCGAGTTGTGCTGAATAAGCTACCCACAACGGTCGTTTCCTCATCTTCTTCGTCATCTTCGTGGCCATGTTCCTCGTCGAAATCAGGATGACGTCGCTCCTCATCACTGCTCGATGAATCCTCCTCCCCATCATGTGGATGCGTTGCACCAAAGATCGCACTGCTCTGTTCAGCCAACAGACGACGCAAAAGCAAACGCTTCGCCACCTTCTGCTTGATCAATGGACGCATGGCCTTGCGTACACCCTTGCTCGACCAGGCTTTCTTGAGCGAATTCTCGTGTTCGCGCGATAGCAATACCATCTTGTTGATCTTGTCGTCAAAGATCTTCTCCCCGCGATCCATTTTCCGCAACACACGGATCAGAGTTGCCTGGATTGTGGCAATACTACGGTCCACATTCGTGTTGTCAATCTTTGGGATGAGGAACTTGTCGGCGTTCTTGCAGAGATGGCGCTGGATGATGCGGATGTTCTCAAAGTACTTGATATACTTGTTTTCTTGAGGATCGATCGTCATGTGGCGAGCGCGGACAGCGAAGCGCTCGCGGTGCTTGAGCTCATTACTGATGTAAATCACGAACGGCACGCAGTTAGGATGTCTTTTGACGAGCTCCATCATCTGATCCGTGTTCAGATGCACGCCTTCGACCACGAGCGACTGCTTGCGACGCTCAAACATGGTCAGCACCTGGTCGAGCTTCTCCAATACGACCTCACTCTGGAGCTTGTAACCACGCAGGATCTTTCGCTTGTGGAGACGATTCGCCGACATGGGATCTCCATTGCTGTCCACTGACAGCTCCTCCACAACGGATTCTGGCAAGGCGTCGCCGGCCTGATAGGTAGAGACGAAAGCACATGGGTGCTCCTCCTTTGTAATGAATGTACGCATCGTGTGACGGACGGAATCTGTCGGTAGCACCGTGGTCAAGCGCAACCGCGCGGCCAAGAGCGCGGCAAGCGTCGACTTGCCTGTTCCGGATGTACCTCCTAGCAAGACAACGAATGACTGGTTGCGCTGAGTGATCTCTTTCGCCACTTGAAAGTCGAGCAAATGGTGCGGCTTGGTGTAATCGAGCCGCGCAAGCGACGAATAAATGCACTGGTGCAAGTAGTGCCAGGGTAGCGCCACCGGCAGAGGTCCGACGAATGACTGCGTTGGCTCCAGTGTTTGCTTTGGATTGTCTTCGGCGCTTTGTGGTGGCGGGACGGCGGCGCCGGCCGTCTCTTTGATTCGATATTTGTGGAAGATCGTGAACACTTCCTTGGTCACTTCGACGGCGTCGCGCGAGCGACAGCCCATGAGCATGAGTGTCTCCTGCAAGCGGTAGCGCGTGAAGGTTTCTCGCTGGTCGTGGCGCTGCACGAAGAGCAGCTCCATCGGGTTGCTGCCATCCGTCTCCTTCTCGACGGCGTCCATGGCCGCTTTTTTTCTTCTTCTATCAAAGCAGGCGGTTGTTGAGCGTCGCGACGGCGTGCGACGAAGGCGAGAAGCGATCTGAACGCTGTGGACCCCCACGGAGCCGCGTCTGAGACGCCCACCGAGCGAGCGAGCGAGTGACGGTCTCTGTGATGCCGTCGGTGCTTGAAGGGGCAACCACGTTCGACATAGTTCCTCTCCCAAAAGCGCTTTTTAAGAAGATCGTCTACTGTATAGATCCGATTAAGTACGGATCAAAGTTACTGGTTGAAGTCGATTTTCGGAAAATCACTTTGAAGAGGGACTGGGTAAGAGTGGGACGCACGTACTGAGTTAACGAGTCTTTCGATCGTCAGGGCACAATACCACAACGGGTGAAACGAATCCCTCGGTTTACTAACCTCTGGACTAACTTTGCTCTTCTCTAATCCAGTAGATTAACTCAAAATGTCGCTAAAGTGGGGATAATATACACAGTGCCTGAGTGCGAGGGTACGAAAACGTAACCCCACGTGGCCAAGGGCGAGTCGAGGGAGGCCAGCTGGGAAGAAGGCCAAGCGCTCTGAGCTGGCGTGTTGAACTGCGCAGAACCCCTTGCGTGCGTGATGGACGGCGCCACGGGGGCCGCCAAGCGCATGGACGCTATCAAGCTCGCCAAGGGCTCGAAATGGGAGGAGCTACGCCGCCTCGTGGACGCTGAGCCCTTGGCGGCGCAGCAGACCGACTCGTACGGTATGCTGCCCCTGCATTGGGCGTGTACGGAGCCGCATTCCATCAGTGAGACCGTGCTCATGGCACTCCTCAAGGCGTATCCGCAGGGTGCTCGCGTGGTCAACACGGCCGAGATGGTCCCGTTGCAGATAGCCATCAAGGCGCAAGCCAAGATCGAGTGGTTACAGGCGCTGCTTGCGTCGTATCCGGACGCAGTGATGAAGAAGGTGCCGACCGGCGAGAACGCCGTGGAACTTGCGCGGAAAGCCAATTTACCAAGACGCTCGATTCGGTTATTGGAAGAAATGTACCATCATGTGTGTCAAAAGGCCGGATACTCGAGCGAGCATCTTTATTCAGATGACGAACACGCCGTCGGGGGTCATGAGGATATGGGTCCAGAGAAGGCTCGGATGTCTGGTATTCGTCCGGTTGATACGTCGGAGTCGTTGCAGCGCTACGCGTCCACGGCTGAGACTGGGTCTAACATGGGCTCCAGTGCCGGCCGATCAAGCCGACGGACGAGCACGAGCGAGGCATTGAAGGGCCGTACGTACTCGGAGAGCGACTTTGTGCCACCCGGCCCCGAGGCCTTGTACCGAGGCGTGTCGACGTCGAGCACAGGCTCTGGTGGCAATGGCAATGGTCCTCCAGGTGTGCCTGGGGCCAAGCCTTTGCCGTACCAGACGTCCACCAAAATGAGTTCGCGCACAGTCGTTTCGCTGCCTCCACGATGGACAAACGCGCCCAACTGCCATATTTGCTCGCAGAAGTTTGGTGCTTTCCGCAAGCGCCATCATTGTCGTAACTGTGGCCAGTCGATCTGCAGTGAACACTCGGCGCGGGAGCGAATGAAGCTCCCGCATTACGGTCTTCCTGACAAGTACCGCGTGTGTACCGTGTGTTTTCAGACGCTACGAAATGCCAATCAAGACCTTCTCCAGCCAAGCCAGGCTCGTTTGACGATGCCGTCGCGACGATCGGATGAAGTGATGCCGCGACCACCGAGCCAGGTCGGCGCTAACTACCAGTTGGAGCGTCATGTGTCAGCACCAGCGCGTGCGCTGATGAATAATAACGGCAATGGTGCTCCGGGGTACCAGGGGATCCACCACCAAGTGGCTAGTCTACAGAAGCAAGTGTCACAGCTCATGGAAGAAAAAGAGATGGCCGAGACTCAGCTCCGCACCCAGGCAGAATTGCTTAACGAGGCATATCCCGTCGACCGGACGCCTCCGCTCGGACGTCGTGATCGCCTGCAGTCTGCACCAATGCTCCTACCACCAGCTTCGAACGCGATGACTCCTCCACCAAGCAACCCGTACTCGACGTCTCTGGATATGACCTATCCACCACCACAGTACACCAACTACCAGGCGCCGTCGTACGGTGGATACGATCAGCAAGGACAAATGGTACACTATCCGCCGTCGCAGGATTACCCTCCACGTGGATATGGTCAGACACTTCCTTCGGCCACTGTTGACTCTGTTGCCCCTGACCCACCGACATCCAATGACGCGGCCAACCATGACACTATGGCGCAACTCCAGGAGGGAATGGGCAACATGTCGTTTATGTCATCATACTCGGAGTTCGATGACCGCTCGACAGGCGTCTTCCATGACTATGAAGCTGGTGGTATGTTGGAAGCAAGTGGTGGCATTCCGCAAGAACTACTGGAAGAGGTCGACGAACAAGTGGACGAAATTGAGGATGATGAAGACGACGATGGTGAATCCGCGCTTCCAGAGATCGAAGTGCTCGTGAATCTCGGTATGTCGATGCTGAACAAGGGTAGTAGTAGTGCAGCTGTGCAGGCATTCACACGCGCTGTGGAGATCTGCCCCGATAGTGGCGTGCTCTATTCGTACCTTGCCAAGGCGCATTACGCTGACGACAACCTCGACGATGCGCTCTTCTATCTCGACCGATCCCTCGCGTTGGAGCCAACAGCTGCCAACTACACGTTGCTCGGCAAGATCCTATTTGAAAAGGGAGACCACGAGAAGGCCATCGCCGCATACCAAAAATCCTTAGAGTTCCAGAAGCCTAGTCCGTGAGGGAGCGACCAGTTAGTTCCACGGAGCGAGACGAGAGCCAAGTGTAGAAGACCCGGCCCGCTTGGTGTATCCATCTAGTCGTAGTTGTCGTATACCCGTCCGTCGATGCGCGCGAGGAGAAGCAGTCGGTCGTTTATTAAAATCCGTAGTAAACAAACACTAACCCCGACTGCATTCGTTGCGGTGAGCTTCTCAAATGGCTACGTGTTACGAACCTGTTTGTGTGTTAAGTAAGGGTTCGTATCGGTTAGGATACGTCAAATTTCGAACAGGGGCAATTCAAAACTTCAAAGAACGTTTGCCTGTCAGACGGACGGACGCGATGACGACGCTACTCGCTGTGCGCTGTGAGCTCGAGTACCAGGAAGCCGACGCGCGCACTGGACGCAATTTGGTCACCTCAACATGTACAGCGACGACGGTAAGCTACGCGCTCAGAGCTGTGTGCATGTGCATGGACCTGACGAGTGACACATTGCTCATGCAGATCCTCAAGCGCCGTAGTGGCTTGGAAGTCGTCTCGGAGAAACCAGTGCTGCGCAAGGCGATAAAGATGCAGGAGCAGCGATACGAAGTATACTTTCGGTTCATCCAGCAAGGCAAAATCGCGTTTATTCGGTGAGTGGCATGTTGCTATGGTCGTGTGATGTGAGTTGATCTGTTGACCAGTGGTGCATTCATCCGGTTGTTAGACGTGAGAGCACGCGTGTGTATCAGTTCAACATCCGCAACGGCGATACAGACGAGTTGGCTGATTTGGTGCGCTTTAGCATTCGCTTGGGTGCGGTGCCAAAGACACCAATGACGCTGATGCCATCGGTGTCTGCACGACCACCGACGACACCATCGACCCCACTGCGACGAGAAGCAACGACTGGTGTGCGTCGGCCGCTGCGGGAGATCTCAAATATGAGAGAGCGACCGACACCATCACCAAAGGCAAAGCGACAGCGAACCGGCGCGAGCTCCACGGCGATTCAAGCGCGACTGACGGAAGACCAACAGCGCGTCATCGATCTCATCAAGTCCCGCTGCAACGTCTTCTTCACAGGTTCGGCAGGCACCGGCAAATCCTTCCTTCTACAGCAGATTCTCCAACCAAACGGCCCATTGCGGTCGTATCTTCAAGGTAAACGCATCTACGCGACTGCTACCACCGGCATCGCAGCGTACAATATCAACGGTATGACGCTCCATCACTTCGCTGGTCTGGATCCACGTGCCGCATCAGCAGCCATGAAGGAGGTCCTAGTCCACGTGCGTCGCAATCGTGATGCCCTCCAGCGTTGGCGCACAGCTGACGTTCTGGTGATCGACGAAGTGTCCATGCTTGATGGGCGGTTATTCGACACACTTGAGGCTCTTGCGCGAGAATTACGACCAGAACACCGCCAACGCTTCTTCGGCGGCATCCAACTCGTGCTTTCGGGTGACTTCTTCCAACTTCCACCGGTGGCTTCGCGCAATGAGCGCGACAAAATGACGCTATGCTTTGAGTCCAGCGCGTGGCAGAGCGGTATCGACGAAATCGTGCAGCTCTCTCAAGTTTTCCGTCAAACCAACACGGCCTTCGTCGATATCCTCAACGCGTTCCGTGTCGGTCAACCCTCGCGCGCGATGCTGGACAACCTCAACGAGCGCTGCACCCGATCCATCGGGACGAATGAAGAAGACGATGATGACGCCATCCGTATCTTCACACACAACAATGACGTTCTTGAGGTACGTGCGGATATGTGTCTGAACGTCGAGTTGGCACAGAGTCTGATGCGATTTGCTTTCGTAGACCAATAGCAAGCGCCTGGACGAGCTCCCTAGCAAGAAGTTCAACTACATTTCTGCCGACACGGGAAAGCGCGAGTATCTTGCTGGATGCCCTGCACCACCGACGTTATCCTTGAAGAGTACGTGCGAAAGAAAATCTTTCCTTATGTATCCGCGGTACAGTACTGACTTTCTTGCTTGACAGAGCACGCGCGTGTGATGCTCATCAAGACCATCAACCCAGCATCTGGCCTCGTCAATGGTTGTCGTGGTGTGATTACTGGCTTCACACCACAGACGCAACTCCCTATCGTGCGCTTCTCCAATGGATTAACCGAGATCGTGCGTCAAGAAGACTTTCCAGTGCGCGTCGCCGACTCGCTCTTGGCTTCCCGGCGTCAGCTGCCTCTCACTCTGGCGTGGGCAATCAGTATCCACAAATCCCAGGGACTCTCGTTCCCTTCTGCAGTCGTGGATCTCTCGCGGGTGTTTGAGTTCGGTCAGGCGTACGTGGCGCTCTCGCGTGTGCGCTCTCTCGAGGGCTTGCGTTTGCGTACTCGTCTGGACGCACGCTCGCTCGTGCTCGCCGATCAGCGTGTACTGCGCTTCTACGAGGAGATGCGCGTCTAAGGAATCGATTGATACGTGTAGAATAAAGTACAGTAGACTAGTTCACCGCAGCACCGCTTGTTTTCTCATCTTCTTCTTCTTCCATCCGCTCGTGAGCTCGTTCTTCCATCGGAAATGGCTACATTCGTTCGTAACAAGACTCGTTATCGGATACAAACGCACCTCGTCAATTCATTTTGTCCAATGAATTGCAGAATGAATTGCAAGCCGCGCTCTATTCAAAGCATCTTCAACGTTCTCAACGCTGGATGGTCACTTGAGTGGACCCCACCAAGGGGTAGGGCCGCAAGGGCATTGATTGGTTCGTAGTGGGGCTGATGGTCGATGACTTGAAATTTGTATACCAGCGCGTTTGACTTGGAGTTTGTATGGAAATGCCGCTGGTTTACTGGTCTAAAACGCGTCGCGGCATTTGCTCTTCCTTTCACTCAGCGTTTAAGTCAAAGCAAGTTCCAAGATGGTAAGCCCGCGCTTGTGACGGCCCTCCGTGGCTCTGTGCACGCGCTCCCTCCCTCTCGACGGTGCAGACGCGCGTCGAGGCGTGTGATGACCACCTCTGCCGAGTTTTGCACGCGCCAGAGCTGCCTAGAACGCAGGAACGACGACGGCGGAAACGACTGGCTGATAGCGAGTCCGACGCGAAAGTGACGAGGAAACGATGCGGATGCCGACAGCAGCGAGTGCAGGCAGCCAGTGCGATGGAGAGGAACTCGATCCCGTCAAATGCCCCTGATCCGACGGGGTAGACAGCGTGCCGCTGCTGGTGGAGAGACAGCGAGGACGAGGCGAGAGAGGAGGGAGCTATTGCTCAGTGGCTACGAGGGATACAATGACATGGGAACGAGAGGATTGACGATGGCACGCGTGTCTGAATCTGTAGACCAAGGGTACCCAGAGTTTCGGTAAGCGTCACAACAAGACCCACACGATCTGCCGTCGCTGCGGTAAGAGCTCGTACCACGTGCAGAAGTCGCAGTGCGCTTCGTGTGGTTACCCTGCGGCCAAGATGCGCAAGTTCAACTGGAGCCAGAAGGCCTTGCGTCGTCGCACCCAGGGTACGGGTCGCATGCGCTACCTCAAGAACGTGAGCCGTCGTTTCAAGAACGGCTTCCGTGAAGGTACGAGACCTTGACATGGATACATAAGCGACGTCTACAGCCAGCTCACTCGCGTGTCGTCGTGTTTACAGGATCGAGCGCCGTCTCGAAGAAGGCTGCCACCAACTAAGCGTGCCCCCGCTGACGTTGGCCTGTGGTAGTTTGACCTAGATGGAGACGCTGCTGACCCCTCGCGTGGTCGCTCTGGACGACGCGAGGGCCGAAGGGAAGTACAAACGAGTAAGGAACTTGGATAAATATTTTCTTGCGCTGCGCAGAAAACGAAAACACGCCCCAGTGCCTTGCTCGTATCTTCAATGTCATGCCATCTGCTCGCCACTCTAGTGCTGTGTTCTATTCGTCCTGCTACGTGTTCTCGCCGAGGTTTTCGAGAATACTCGACTGCAGTCGGTGAAACGAGGCACTCAGCTTGTCCAGCACCTCTACGTCATCGCGCTGCCGCACACGTGCTTCTTCGTCCAACTGGCGTTGCAAGGCCACCAGTGTCTCCATTTGATTGGACTGCTGTCGTTCAGTGGCACGATTGTCGACACGCATGACGTGATGGAAATCTTCTTCTCGTTCCTGGAATTTGACTTTCCGTCGATCACGCTCCATTTCAAAGTTGGAGGCAGTACGCTTCTCATTGCCTTCGAGCATCCCGAGCGTCTTGCGTTCGCGCTTCTGAATCTTGGCATTCTCGATATCGAACGTCTCGTGGTTCTTCTCGAGCTTGCGCGTGATGGTGCCTTGGAGACTTTCCATGATCTCGGGTACGGTAGTGTAGAAGAAGTGGCGGGCATCCGCATCGCAGTCGCGAATTCTATAGAACAAGAGCGTCAGCTTCGCATCGCATACTCTACTCGTGATGATAACGCACTTTCGCTCTTCATCTGCGACGTCATGCGCCTCAACACGCGCAAAATGAGACAGTATCTTCTGCTCCATGGACAGAAACGATGTCTGGAAGAACTTTTTAAAAGAGTCTTGCAACTGGTTCATCGACTCCTCCATGGCTTCGTACTCGGTACCAATATGCACTTCCAGTATCCTTCCTCGGGTTTTCACTTCGTCCTACAACAGTGAGGTCCATTGAGCCATTGAAAACGTCGACGTGACTGACTGTCACATGACGTACTATTCGTCGTTGAAAGTCGACGTTGTAGGCGTGGACAGCGGCCTTGAGCGCCTCCATGTCTTCTTCAAGATCCACTTCTGCATTCTCGATAAGCTGAGCTCGCTTGGACTCTGGCGGAAAGTCGATGGGCGGACGAATCTACTCAACGAATCCATCATCATTACATGTCGGCATCAAGTCGCTCCACAGAAGGTAGCTTACGACTCGGGAAAGCGGTCCACTTGGCGGTGCGATCGTTTCATTGAATTGAGAGCGATACGCTTGCGGCACTGGCGAGAACGAAGGCGGCAGTGCAGCCGCCACCTCCTCTTTTTCTTCTTCAACATGCTGCTCCACGTCATTCGCTGACTCGCTCACAGCGTCACTCATCACTCTACCGCATCGATCAAGGTTGACTTGGTCATCGTGGCGTCTCTCCATGTGGTCCACGTTACATGGACCGAAACCACCTCGCGGCTCTTCACAGAGATAGCAGCGAGCATTTATTTACTCTACTTATCATTCATAAAACGCATCGCGTGGCAGCAGAACGCCCTCACTCTCCTGGCTTTCTATTCACTGAGTCCTAGCCAGCACATGGATCTTGTCCTCCGCCATTTCTGAAGCACAGAAAACACCACCAAGGCTTCGTACCCACCTTTCTGAGCCAGTCATCGACTTTCTCCGCATCTGATCCCTCATCCAATGCTCTGGGTGTCCACAGAACGCCACAGAGCGCGTCCTAGCCACTCGAAGACTGCTGGCCGCCATTTCCCCGCCAAGATCGCGAGGAAAGGTAGCCATGTCTGTAGTGTATCCATTTTCACAGGTCTAGTTGTCCACGCACTGGTGTTGTCGACCACTCGCTGTCGTGCCAAAATGGGATTATAGAGGTCTACCCATCACCCAATGACCCTGGGTTTTTGGCGGCAATCACCCAACGGCACTTGCCGCCAAGCCAAGAGCCAAGCACAGTTTCAATCCGCGACCAAGAGGCAAGTGCGAGAAGCAGCATGGGTGAAGAAGGCAAGCCAGCGACCACCAAGGTGTACGTAGAAGGATACGAATGGCTTGAGGAGAAAGCCGAGGATGTGGCGGTTGCAATGGTGTGACTCACGGCGCGATATGTGGTCTGTAGGAGCGACACCGGCAAGCGCAAGGCCGCCGAGTTGGCGCCAACTGCCGCAACGAACGGCAAGGACAAGGCTAACAAGGCCGCTGCGAAGAAGAAGGTCGAAGAGGAGGAAGATGATGACGACGATGAGGAGGACGAGGACCACGAGGAAGGCGACGAGGAGGATGACGATGACGAAGGCGACGATGATGATGACGAGGGTGACGATGACGACGAAGACGACGACCAGCCAAAGGTACGGAGGTCTATGAGGAAGCGCATGAACTAGGTAATAGGAAACTAACACCATCGTGTTTCTATGTGAGCAGCAGAAGAAGCGACGGACAGCGGATGACGACGAGGAAGACGGCGATGAGTCGGAGCCAGACGTCAAGTTGAACGAAGATGACTTCATCGGCATTGACACGTCCAACATCATTCCTCGCGCGCGACGTCGCGCTGCCGTGGCCGCCATGTCCAAACCGATGGAGCTCCCTGCAAAGCCAGCGGGAGGCGCGGGCGATGATGACGACGAGAGCGACGAAGCAGAATTCTAAGAGTGTACAGAGCGGGTCGAAGAGAAAAATGATAGGAGACAACCCACGTGAGTGAATGCGTGGACGATGAGTACAGATTACGAGGGCATCTCGATTGAAAATGCTTACTCTTGCAGGGACTTGTCCTTCCCAGAGGCTAAAAGGGTGCTGTAGTAGTGATACCCTGCTTCTGCGGCGTTGACGCGAGCTTCGCGATAGGAGGAACCTTTACCCGTCAAGATAACCTGCTCACATGAGGCCGTGAGCATGAATACGTCGGGTCCTGATTGAGCCATCGAACATGCTTACCTCGTCGCGAACTACGAGCTGCATCTCGAAGACCTTGTTGGTGGATGGCGCTGGGATGCGACTGTTTCACGTTCAGTCCGTAAGTACCCTTTTTGTTAGCAAAAAGACGTTGAGAGATGGATCACTAACGTGTATACGGGATGTCCATAGCCATGTGCTTGAAGGAGGTTCTGCAGTTGCACCACTGGCTGCCAGGTGTGCTCCTCAGTCGCGTACTTGATTGCCGACGGGAGAATGTATTCGTTCACGAAGGTCAATGCTCTTTCCAGTCCCTACAATACATCCCAGCTTAGGATTTATGCGTGAAGTACGCATAAAGACGCCGTGTTTCTCACCTGGTCCACGTAAACAGCGGCGATGAGTGCTTCAACCGCACCAGCCTGGATGGTCGAGCGTCCTTTGAGATACCACTTCTCTTGGCTCGGTTTGCTCAGATCCATCTCCTGGGCGACGAGAATCAGTCGATCGATCTGAAGATCGAACACTGCCACTCTGGAAAGCGTCGCATTGTTCACCAAGATGGCCTTGAAGCGCGTCAACTGGCCTTCCTGGTAGTGCGGTTGGGATTGAAAGACGTACGACGCGATGGCCATCCCAAGGATCGAATCGCCCAGAAACTCAAGACTTCGATTCGACAAGCGCTGTGTCACAACGTCCGATGGGATCGACGTCTCTGTGAGGGCGCCGTGATGCACCAGCGCTGTCTTGAGATGCGTCACATCATGGAAGCGCACGCCAATTCGTTCTTGTAGCTCCTCGAGATCGGCTTCCCATGTCGGTGGAATGGTCACATGCTACCCAAAGCACTCTATGAGTATGAGATCATGACATCTCTTATCGATTAGAAGCCTACCTGCAAATCCTCGAGCTTGACGACTTTCCAAGCATCATTTTTCTGTGGTGAGAGCAAGTGATGAGTGGGCAACGCCTCATGTTCCGTCAGATCTTTGGTCTCCACATGACGCTGGATGCGGAACTCGACCGCATTCAGTGGATTAGAAGACGCTCCATCCGCCTGTGACGCCCATGTACGCACACAGCCACGTCGACGCACGCGCACAGCATCTACGAGCCATCGTCGCTGGCGGCCGAGCATCTTTGGTCACTGATTGGCTCACGTGCAATAATTATTGTCAAGTGGTTCACCAGAGGTTAACCATAGGATTGATGAGTGGGAAAATCCCAATCGCAAGCATACAAGGTACTGACGAGCAAACGCAGACCCAGACGCTGCCTCATGAGCCACATGAATCTTCACCACCAATGACACATATTGGTACGTCGACCTCTGAAGCAGAGGGGATACAGGAGGTTCGCAAGTCGAGCGAATCGACAGCTACTGAGAAGGAAGAAGGGCAAAAGCTGAGCGAGGAGGTGACCGAGTACGAGCGGAAGCGTCGTGAGAATATCCAGCGCAACCTAGAGTTTATGCGCTCCATGGGTGTCTCTACGGTACGGTGTGTACCATATAATCTACGAAGTGCTATGGGCTAAGTGGACGATTGTGCATGACACGATCAGGCAAAGGTTGCGGTGCGCATTGCTACATGTGAGAGCCAGCGGAAGCCCCCGCCTGCTCTACCAAAGAAGCGAAAGAAGGCCGCGCCAACTGAACCGCAGCGCCAGTCGCGACGTCTGAAGGGTGAGACGACGAACCTCATGCTACCAGAGAACTGGAGAGACGACAGCGAATACTACTGAGACCTGAGGGGCTCGTCGACTTGCGGCAACAATAGCACCAATGCACCTTGTTGCAGCGATGAAGCCCTGCTTTAACGGCGCTAAAACCAAGGTTCACATCACGAGTACCCTGTCCAGCTGGGCGGCTTGATCGTACTTCAGAAGTATAAAATCTGTGCTGATGATATGCGCGTTCACCACCGCGTCCTCCACCGCCCGCCCTCATCACGCCACGAGCAACGAGCTAAGCCACTCAGATTCGTACTTGGCGTTAAGACTGATTTTGTTTGACATGGCTTACAGGCGCGGCAAACAAAATGATGCTTATCGCCCAAAGTACGAAAGCCCAGCTTTGTACGCTTTGAGTTCAACATGCCACATGTCCGGAGTCCGCAAGCGTCGAGCGCGCCACTGCCTTACTAGCAGGTCGGACTGAAGGCGACGTGCCTCTGCTCTCGAGAGGGCGTAAATCAAAATGGGGCTTACGAACCCTTTGACTCGGAGCTCTGCCTAATCGTCGGTCTCCACGTGATTCAGGACTCGGAATGCTGCCGTATACCAAGGAGACGCCAATATCTCATCAGCGCATGGTCAGCACGTCTCTGTGTGCTTGCGAGTACGCGTCCAAGACTTGTTCTGTTAGTTTCGTTTGGCCAACAATGGCTGACACTAATTATTGCGGAGTGGTTCACCTGAGGTTAACCAATACTGGCGCCTTGTTTGGGCGAGTGTGGAATTATTGGCGGGACGGTGCGGATTATTGCCGAATTCGCTCGAGCGCCAGTGGCCAACATGCGACGCACACGCGCTCAGACGCACGCGCACCGCGCTGCAGTGCCGCAGGCGACGGAGAAGTCCTCGACACGCGCCACACGAGGCAGAGCAGCGGTCTCCGAGCCGGCGGTGAAGCAGGAAGAGCACGAGCCGAGCGACTCGCCGTCGGAAGAAGAGGAGGAAGAGCAAACGACGAGCGATGGGATGACCGAGTACGAGCGCAAGCGCCTGGAAAACATCCAGCGCAACCTCGAGTTCATGCGATCCATGGGCGTGTCCACGGTAAGGCGTTTCTGTAGCTGGGTAGGGCAGTGAAGACAGACGTTGACGAGTGGATGATCCATTACATTGCACAGGCCAAGATCGCCGCTCGTACAGCTGCGAGCGCCGTGCAGCACAAGCCGCCGCACTCGACCTTGCCCAAGAAGCGCAAGGATGTAGCAGCTGCTGGTCCACAGCGCAAGTCGCAGCGTCTGCAGGGCAAGACCGCCGATCTCATGCTTCCGCCCGAATGGAACGACCGCGACATGATGACGAGCCGGTCACAGTTCGCCGTGGAGCACGTGAACGCGGACCCAGATCGCTTTGACGCCAATCTGGACGCGGAGGCGCTGAATCTGGACGGCGAGCAAGGCAAACACCTTCTTCAGAGTATGATTCTCAAGCAGGAACGCGAAGAAGCGACCAAGGTGGACGCCACTGGCATCGACGGACTCGTGGACTACGAGCTGACCGAGCACGACGTGGTCAAGGCCGTGCAGGAGCGTGTGTATTCGATGGCGTTCCATCCACGTAGCGACCGTGCGGTTGTTGCGACGGGTGATAAGCGTGGCAATCTGTCGCTGTGGACGCCGGATGCTCCTGATGCTGCCAACAACGCCGTCGTCATGTACCGACCGCACACTTTGCCAATCACGCAGCTCCACTTTGCGGCAAACGACCAGACGAAGCTGCTCTCGACGAGTTTCGACAGCAGCGCCCGTGAGTTCGACTTGCAGGCCGCCAAGTTCACCGAGTGGTTCGCGACACCTGATGGAGCCGGACTCACGTCGCTGGCTTTGACTGCCCAGCCTACCAATTGGCTCGCAAGTGCCGACGATGGCAAGGTCTGGGTCCTTGATCGACGCTTGGAGAGCACCAAGCAGTCACACTACGCTCTTCACGAGAAGAAAGTCAACACAGTCCACCAGCACCCACTCTCCGAGTTGTACGTTGATCGATGCTTGGAGTTTTGACATGATACTCACTCTATCTACTGTAGCTGTTTTGCCACGGCGTCGTTGGATCGCACTGTGTGTCTGTGGGACTCGCGTCAACTCAAGAAGGCCACGCCACTCCTGACTATGCCACACTCGCGCAGTGTCAACTGTGCGTACTTTTCGCCTAATGGCCACCACCTCGTGACCGTCGGACAAGACAACTACAACCATGTCTACGACACACGAGATGCCAGTCACCACAGCACGCAGGACGTCAAGCCGACACTTCGCATCTCTCACAACAATCAGACCGGACGATGGCTCACCAAGCTCCACGCGGCGTGGGACCCCAAGCGTCCTGACCACTATGTCATCGGCTGCATGGAGCAGCCTCGACGCGTCCAGATCTTCCACGCGACGCGCAAGAGTCCGATTCAAGAGCTCACGAGCGAGTGGTTTGCTTCGGTGCACTCGATCAACGTGTTCCATCCGATGCGTGACTGGATCGCAGGTGGGAACTCGTCTGGGCGACTCTGTCTCTGGCGGCCAGTGAGTACAAATGATGTTAAGGTGAAGCGGGAAGCATGAGAACAAAGTAGGTAGAAACTAGCGCGAACGCATCAGGTTAACAACAGAATGCGATGGAAACGTGGTTACAACTCGAGACGGTCGGCTCTTCACTCGCGCACAAGCGATTTCTCATGAAGACCTAGAGAATCAAGCGGTGAATCCATTTGAACGAGGTATTCGCCAGGAGAACCAAATTACCTTTCTTCTTGGTTTCGAGGTGTCGCTTCTGTACCGCGTCAAAGTGCGCGAGCAACGGCACCGTATCAACACGCGGCTTGTCCTTCGTCATCGTCTCTGGAGCGTCCGACAGATTTATCCGGCCGACACCGCCAATGGCCGTCGCCATGTTGGTGACGCTGGCAAGACGATCACGCAAGATCTTGAACGCTGTACTCTGTGGCAGCAACATGAGCAGACCGTAGAGACTCTTGACGAGGTCGGCGTGGTACGACGCGTTGATTTCGAGCAACTGGAGACGCATGTGGATGAAAATGGGCGACTCGAGGAGCTGCACGAGCTTGTCGATCTGCATCAGGAAGCCCACAGACGCATCGATCACTGCAGTACACAATCAGAACACGAAGGTGATGTAAGGCAAACCCCCAAAAAGAGTGAGATCGAGCATCATAGGGGCAGTCAGGAGGTGGGAAGGATATAATTTGCTGATGAGCTGGCACGAGAGCGAGTACGACTGCGCGAGGAGACAGAGACTGAAGACGGCCACTGGGTTATGGCACCACGACTGGAACAAGGCCTAGAAAACAAGCACCCTTTCGTCAGCCCATGTGCCTTAGTCACACATGAAGTCATCGTACCGTAAAGACTTGAACGTCGTCATCGGTCGCGTGAGTCTGGAAGCTACGACGGAGGATCTCCCGGAGGTTCTCCAGTTCGTTGGCCGTGAGCAGGATGAGGTTTAGTGTCTGCACCATGACGGACGCAAAGTCCCCATCGATCACAGCCACTGGCTCGGCACTGGCTGTCGGACTCGTTGCACCATTGGCGAGAGCAGTTCCTGCCGTCATGGAATCAGCGCCAGCGAGCACCTTGGCAAAGATGAGATAGATGCTCTTCGAGTCCAAGAGCACGCAAAGCTTGCGCACGATGAGACTGCCGCGGGTCTCAAGCAGACGCCGGTCTTGCGCAAAGAGCTGGAGAATGGCGTTCAACACTCTCTCAAACTCTTTCTCGTTCAGCGAGATACGGGCAAGCACTTCGAGATCGAGCAGCACAACAGCATCCGAGATGTCCGAAAGCGTCTTGAGCAGCGTCGGCAAGAGCGTGCCGATGTGGTCCGAGAGCTGGTTCGGTGCTTTTTCCAAGAGCATCGAGATCCAGCGCAACGCAGCCATGCGCGTCGGCACGTGGTCGCTCACGAGTTCGCTGTTGAGCTTGGTCATGAGCGGCGTGAGGTCCATGTCTTCTTCCGTCGACTTGACGAGCTGAAGTAGATCATCGTTAGCTCGCTCAGCGACCTGTCGGATCTCGTGCTCTGCGTCCGAGATACAGTGCATGATCGCCGCCAAGAGCTCCGCGTAGAACGCCACGAGACGCTCTTTCCCGAGGTTCACGAACTCATGGACCCACGTGATCGCCGTCAATCGATTGAAACGCTCCTTCGAGTTACACTGGCCCACGAGAATGTCGACCATGCGACCAAAGTCCACGTGGTCGGTTTGCTTGATCTCACGCAGGAACTCGGCAAGCGCGCTGTCCGCGGCCTGGCGAATCTCGCGGTTGCCATCACTCAACATGTTGAAGAGACCGTCAAGAAACTCGGGCAGCCAGTCGAGCATGTCGATGTCCGGCACCGAGTCGAGTACCGTGATCCATCCGACCAGCAACTGACGAATGTACGGATTCGTCATACGAATGTACTTGTGCAGCAACGGAATGAACATGTCGACGTCAAAGTACTCGCTCTCGGTCACGATGTCCTTGACGAGACGATCGAGTAGGTTGGCGCCGTTCTTCACATCCACGTCGACGTCCGCGAAGAGCTTGCAGAGCCCGTCAAAGATCTGGTTAAAGTACTGCAAAATGTGTCCGCGCGCGACCTTGGCGATGTTGTAAAGCGACTCACACGCGTAGTAACGCACGCGAGACTCTGGGTCGTCAAAGCAATGTAGCACGGGCGGAAGGAGACGGTCGAGATGCATGTGCGCGTCGTGCATGAGTCCAATAGCCGTGGCGGCAAGACCAATCAGCCCGCCCTTGCGATGATGCGCGTTCGTGGAGCACGCAAAGTCGTTCCCCAGCAACTCGATGATGGCGACAATGCGCTGGCGACTGGGATTGAAGGCCATAGTGCCCGCGCCGTGCAGCTGCTGCTGCATCTCCATGATGTTGGCGTTCTCCTGGAGCTGCTTGATGAGGTTCTCGAGCTCCATGGCCGCGCTCTTGCGCTTGTCGTAGGAACGATCGCCGAGGTTGCGCATGAGGTTGGGCGACAGCGGCAGCTGCATCTGGTACGCGTCCATGGGCGCCGCGTTGCCCGCGGGCGTGGCGGCGGCGGCGAGGCCGTCGACAGACGACATGCTGCTGAGAGCTCGTCGGCTTTCTCGAAGTGGCTGCGAAGGACTCAGAGATCCCGACTCAGACGATGGATCTGAGAAAAGAACACTGAGGAAAAGATTGCAATACGTTATTGGTGTGAGCGGATGGAGGATTGCAATAGATTGTGGTGGTGTGATTATTACTCAGAGCGCCAGTCGAATGTGTCAGCGGCGAGCGGTTTCTTAAGCTCATGGTAGGAGCGTCCGGCAATGGCAATGGGACCACCGCCATAGCACAGACCGTCTTCGCGATAGAGCACAAGCGCTTGCTGGGGCGTCACACCGCGTTGTGGTAAATCAAAGTCGACACGGAGGAAGGCGGTGGACGGATCCGACTCGTCCGTCTCTGATGCCTCGAGACTGCCATCCTGGAGCTCACTGGCGTGCTCAAGCGCATGACTATGAGAGACGAGAGAGATGGTGCACTCGCCTAGCTTTTGACGATATCGCACGCGGTAGAAGCAACGCAGTTGACCTGTGCGACGGAGTTCCTCGGGTAGTTCGCCGGCAATCCAGTTGAACGCCTTGGACGACGCAAAGAGCGAGTCGGTGAACAGAGCTGGGTGCTTTGTGCCGGCTGCGACGATCACCGAGTGGTCTCGCTTGCGTTTGCCCACGACAAACCACTTCTCGTTCATGCCTTGCAATCGAGCGCCTTGACCGACGGTGTAAGCCGTGAAGCCATTGTGCTGATACATCTGCTCACCGTCCACTGTGACGAAGAATCCTTGCTGCTTGGGGATGTACTGATGGATAAAGTCGGCAAAGTTGCGCTTGCCGATGAAGCAAATGCCGACACTGTCCTTCTTGCTGGCCGTGATCAAGTCGTTCTCGGTCGCGATCTGTCGCACTTGGGTCTTGCACAGCTCGCCGAGTGGGAAGAGCACGCGACGGAAGGCCGAGCCAGCCACGCTGGACAAGAAATAGCTCTGGTCCTTGCTCTCGTCCGTGGCAGCAAAGAGCATTGGTGCGTCGCTGGCACTCTTAGGGTCTCGACGCAAGGCCGCGTAATGGCCTGTCGCGACGTAGTCGGCCCCAATCGACGCAGCATAGTCAAGAAATGCCTTGAACTTGATCTCGCGGTTGCAAAGAATGTCGGGATTCGGCGTCAATCCCTCTTCATATCCTTCCAAGCACGGCGAGAAGACGGAATTCCAGTACGATTGCACCAGGTTCACCTTGCGCACTTCAATGCCCAACTGCGAGCACACAGTTTCCACGTCCAGGAATTCCGCATCATGCGGACACGCTTCTTGTCCTAGCTCGTCACTTGAGTCCCAGTTCTTCATATACACACCCGTGACGCGATAGCCTTGCTGGGTGAGCAGCAACGCCGTCACGGACGAGTCCACACCGCCCGACATCCCGACCACCACGTGCGTCTCAGCCTTCGATTTGGTACTAGCATCCACAGAGGAGGTAGTAAGCAGTCTGCACAGAGCGTGGCGGGTCCGTGGGAGCCATGAGGGCCGTGCCACACGCACGCAACGCCATGCAAGCGGCGTCACCATTGAGCTCTTGGTATTGTGCGACAGTGACACTTGACCAGTAATAAGAGCCTACTATTTGAGGTACTTACAGTACGATAGTGAATACGTGGCCCACACCATCTAGACATGGCTACACTCGGATGCCCACCCTGGGTTTCACGCGGCTGCTGCCGGCGGTGGAGCCACGAGATTCTCCCGTAGACTCACGAGAAGAGGACGCTGAGACCCTTTCCTTCGCTCGGCTTCCTCCTCCAGCAACACTTCGAGTCGGTGGTGGCCGCGTTCGCCGATGAAATTGTGGTCGAGGTCCAACAGCTCCAATAGAGTGGCGTTCGGTGGACGACGCGTGAGGCCGTCGCAGAGAGAGACAACACCGTCGTCCGCCACCGCGTTGCCAGCGAGGGAGATCATCGAGAGAAGGGGGTAGTTGGCCGGATCGAGGAGGATTTGAGCAATCAGTGTAGTGATACGGTCGTTGAGACCGTCGACATAGGCATACCGAAAACTGGCATGACGGAGCTTGGGGAGCGATTGAGACGAGAGACTGATCAATACACTGCGACAGATCACATTGCGTCGTACCAATGCCAGCTCGTCGCGCACATTCGAGAGCAGGGGCGTGTCCGGATCGCCGACAATCTCAAAGCGTTCCAGGTTCTTGAATCGACGGAAGAAAGACGTTCGATAGGCCGGCGTGAGTTTCTCCAACGCGCGAGTCGTAACAGACAGGTTAGTCACAAACGCTGGCACAATCTGATTCGCACTTCGGCAAGTGGTAGCCAACTGCAAGCACGCGTCGGCGGAGAGGAACGTGCAGATCTGCTGCACAAGATCGTCGTTGCCCGAGAAGAACAAACGGCTCTGCTGGACCACGCTCCCATCTGGGTTGTGAACCCGACGTCGCTTGAGTCGGAGTGTTAAGTCGTCAGTTGGCGAATGCGAACGCACACGACTCACAGGAATGATGCAGGCATCATCACCACTTGAATGGAACTGGTCCACACCAAGAGCGGCGTCTTCCTGATGAGCCAGATTGTTCATGTGCAGCTTGACGACCAACGAGTGCAGTCGACGACTCACGGTCTTGGGATTGCGGTACTCGGACGCAGAGAACGCCTGCGTGTACAAGGCCAACTCGGCGCGGCGCGCAATGTACGAGATTCTGGCATCCACTTTGCCATACTTGACCTTGAGCAGCGTCAATCTACAGGATCACATCAAGCATGAGGACCCAGCACTCGTATTATGTCCACATCTGACGCACATTTGGAGAAGCACCCGCCGACGCATCTGCAAGTTGACTTGCGTGTGCCACTCGCGCTTGTTCATCGTGGCCGAGGCGCTCGGCAGCATGCCATCTGCTTCGGCGGCGCTCGTCATCCTCCCTCGTGCGCTGTCGTCCGCGTCGTGGACTTGGATTCCCCAAGTGACCTCACCCTCACTGCCTCTATCAACGCGTCGCTGTCTCTTCCACCGCGGCTTTTTCCCGCAGACGAACGAGAGCGAAGGTGGAAGCTCGCAAGTGAGAGAGAGAGAGAGAGAGAGAGAGAGAGAGGGAGAGAGAGCTCCTACGCTTGGATCGCAGACAGACGAACGACGGAAACAGCGCGCTGGGTGGGAGATGCGTCCAATGGCGCAGCTGGACGCGGGCAGAGATCGCCAGGAGCTTCAAGCAGTTCCACCGAGAGAGCTGCTTGAACTAACTGGCTCGGTCGCAATGAAGCCATATAGAACCCAGACGGCACGGAGCGCTTCTCTCCCGTACGGGGTCT
Source organism: Pythium oligandrum (assembly GCA_020085045.1). Classification (NCBI taxonomy): domain Eukaryota; phylum Oomycota; class Peronosporomycetes; order Pythiales; family Pythiaceae; genus Pythium; species Pythium oligandrum. Next base: position 893,824 of record JAHRIK010000002.1, read on the forward strand.
AAACTGATGTGGTCCACGTTAGACCCCGTCTTTGTGTGGTCCACTCTAGTCTGGCTTTGACTCCCAGGAAGCCAGACCACTTCAACACTGGAAATAGCTCTTGGCTATGTTGGGGGCTCATGCCCGCCCGCGACGGCGACAAGGCTCTTGACGCGCGCATGCCGACACCATGGGGGCCATGCTGGGGATCCATGCGGACCACCACGAGATCAGCGAGCTCTACGACCGCAGCATGCTGCTGCCGCTCATCGGCTCGGACCAGCGCGACAAGGTGATTCGCAACGCGCGGCTCAAGAAAGCCCACGAGCGCCAAGCGATCCCGCATCAAGAGACACAGGTGATGCTCATCGTGGACGGCTCTATTGATCTCTACAAGGCCAGCAGCAAGCTGCATACCATCTACGTGTCGAGTCACGAAGAAGTGGCAGCACCGGAGACGTCCTTACAGACCGCGGCGCGACGTGCGCGATACGACGTCACGGGGGCGGAATCGCAATCCGATGACGACGCGCTGGCGATCCGCACGAGAGAAGTACTGATCTACTGGCGTGGGCCAGAGGACGTCGTGTGTCGGTACTCGTGTCGCTCCAGCTCGGACGAAATCATCTTGAAAGCGGCGGTGGGGGATCGCGTCGAGTTCCATGGACGCACGCGGTACATTTCCATCTCGCTCAAGTACCTCGCGGCCAAGACAGGCGTGCGCAAGACCATCAACGCCGTCACCAACGCCGATCTCGTCGAGCTTGTCGGGGATATCCCGTTCTTTGCCGGCATTCCACGCGAACACCTCGCCATGCTCACGGAATTGTCCACGTTGCGCGTCTACCCGCCGAAATCGGTCATTTTTCGCGAAGACGAGGGCGTAAGCACACAAATGTACGTGACGCTGGCGGGTACGCTGGAAGTATCGAGTTCCCGCGCCTCGGCTCCACTGGCGAAACTCGAACCAGGCTCGTTCTTTGGGGAAATGTCGTTATTGATCAACATCCCACGAGCGGCGACCGTCACGACCGTCGACAGTTGTCTGCTCTTGAGCATTGAGAAACCGGCTTTCCATTCGTTTCTCGAGAACTTGCCGGACGTAAAGCTCAACGTCTACAAGCTGCTCAAGGAGCGGCTGCTGTTCAAGGCCATGAAAAGCGGCGTGATCCCGTATTTCAGCAACGTGCCGACCGCTCGACTGATCAAGTTCAGCCAAGACCTCGACATCGAAGACCACGTACGCAAAGGCGACTGCTTACTGGACCAGGAAGACGTCAACTCGCACAAGTTCGGACTGATCATCTACGGCGTCCTCGAGATTGTGTCCAGCGAGCAAAAGCGCGCCAAGACACACAGCCAGTCGGTCTTTATCACCCCAGGATGCTACTTTGGACCCTTCACGTTCGAGCGACTCAACTTTCAACGCGGTAGAGTATTAGCTCGCTCGTCGGTCGTGCTGCTCAGTTGCCCCTTTTCAAGAGTGAAAGAGCTCTTTGACGAGTACCCAGAGGTAGCAGCAGAGGCACACGTGGCTTGGTTTGGTGAACGATGCGACCTCGCAGCGGTTCTCCGGCATGCAATACTAACCCAGCGGTTCCAGGCATTCTTAGAGGCCGAACACAGTGATGAGAACTTCATGTTCTGTCTGGACGTGCAGCGATTCCGCTCGACACCACGCGAAGAGCGCCGTCAGCTCGCCATCCTCATTCAGCAGCGATACATTCAACCCGACTCGCCCAAGGAAGTGAATCTCCCAGCTGTCATTCGTGATCAAATCGTCAGCACACTGAAGACGACAGCCGTAACAGACGACGTCCCCGTGACGTTCTTTGACACGGCCAACGACGAGATCATGCGGCTCATGAAGAAAGACAGCTTCCCTCGGTTCAAGAAGAGTCCCATGTTCCAGACCGTCGTGGACGCGCTGGATCCCCATCTGAACCGGAAAGGATCGAAGTTGATGGACGCATGCCACGCCTTCCGAGAGTCGATCAGCTTAGTGCATCCTGGCAAGCTCGAGCACGCCTCCATGGCGCGCATGCAGCGCATGCTAAGCACCATCCGACGGTCCCAGCAGCGGCAAAATGCAGTGGCGGCAACCACTGGACCAGAGTTCAGGCGATCCAGAGCAAAGTTGCGTCATGTAAAAGAGCAGTAAGCTGTAGACTACCCATAGAAGAGCTTCATTGACTTGGTTTTTCTATGCTTGCACGTGCTCACTGGACATTCAAGTGGGTGGATTATGCCACGAGTTCCTTCAGGCACACGACGACATCGCCACCGGCTTCCCGCAGCTTGCGGTCGGCCTGCTGCACCGTCAGCTCCATCTCCCGCGCGATCAGCTCCACGTCTTCCTTCTTCACCTTGACGGCGGCCAACTGCTTTTCTCTACACCATCACTTCCGAGTCAGATCCACCACGCACTCTCTTTCTCTATCTGTTTCTCATCACGCACCGCTTTCGCTCGGCTTCTTTGTCCGCCTCTTCCTGCTTACGCAGCGCCATGAAGGCCTCCTTCATCTTGTTCTCGTCCATCTGCTTCTCCTCGACCACGTCCGTGAGCTTTTCCAGCGCATTGCTGGCTTCGGCCTGGCTCTTGGTCGTCTCCTCCTTCTGCTCTGGCTCGTCCTCGTCGTCCGAGGCCGCGTTCTCCGCGTCGTTCACGGCCGCGCCATTGCTGCTGTCGTTCTTCGGAGGCTCCTCCGCCGCCGTCTTGCGCGTCGTCGTCTTGCTCGGGCTCATGGTCACTCACCTCGTGGATCTCTCTGGCCAGCAATGCCACCTCTCCAAGCCGATATGCACCATCCGACGATGCCGTTACACAGGTTCTACCTCTGAAACCTGCTAAAGATCCCCTCGCTCCGATTCGACAACCACATATCGGTTTACACAGGATCTACGATCTCATTGGCGGAAATTGCGCATCAAACGTCCGTTTGACAACGCTCGCCATCGCCACGCCCGCGTCAGTATCCAAGCTCCCTCGGACCCCAGAGATCGCCATGTTCGCCCGTGCTGCCCGTCGTGCCGCCACCGTCGCCAAGCGCAACGCCACGCGTGCCCTCCACACCACGCAGGTCGCTGCTGCCACCAAGAAGGCCCCAGTCCTCGCCGCTGCTGCGGCCGTCGCCACCGCCTCGGTCGCGTTCGCCGTCGCTTCGTCCGAGACCAACGCCGCGCAGGCCCAGAAGGTGCCACACGCCGGTGTGCCAGGCACCAAGCACGAGCGCACGTTCATCGCCATCAAGCCAGATGGTGTGCAGCGTGGTCTCATCAGCGAGGTCATTGCCCGCTTCGAGAAGAAGGGCTACAAGCTCGTCGCCTTGAAGCTCATGACCGCGTCGGAGCAGCGCGCCAAGGCCCACTACGCCGACTTGTCTGCCCGTCCATTCTTCCCTGGACTTGTCAAGTACTTCACCTCGGGTCCTATTGTGTGCATGGTCTGGGAAGGCACGGATGTCATCCTCACCGGCCGCAAGATCTTGGGCGCCACCAACCCAAACGATGCCGCCCCTGGTACCCTCCGTGGCGACAACTGTATCTCGACCGGCCGTAACCTCGTCCACGGCTCGGACGGCCCTGACTCGGCCAAGCACGAGATCAGCATGTGGTTTACCGCCGAGGAGATCAACAACTACGAGCGTGCCCTCGACTCGTGGATCGTCTCGGACAACTAAGTGTTCACTGGTACGCCCAACTGCATTCAAGAATGAAAAGAGCTGTTCGTAGAAGCTTCATTCGGTAAAGCAGGTGATCGACACGCTCCGTTGACGAAATACACTGTTCTCCCAACCATTTTCGTTGTTGTTCTTTGTCCATGTTTGTTAGTCAACTTCGGATACAAACACATCACTGTCTTCACTCTCGCTCTCGTTGGCATCACTGTCCTGATCACTCTGTTCTTCACCGCCCTCATCGTCGTAGCCACTCGTGGCGCTTTCGTACTCTGACCCAGATGAGTGCGTGTACTCAATCCATAACCCAGCATCCACCAGGTCGCTGTTATCTTCAGCACTGGATTGTCGAGACTGGCTGAGAGCAGCGCGACGAAATCCATAGAAACACGCTGGCTGCAAGCCTTCCTCCACGCGATTGAACTCCCAGCCGAGATGCTGACGACACACGTTGCAATACACAATGCTCCACGCATATCCAGGGAACCAACTGTCTTCTGTGCTTCGCAAGGCGTCCACGAAGACTCGCGCCAAATGTACTTCTCTCAGCGTCATGATCTGGTGCACGAAGCCGCCTGGGTTCACGAACGTGCCAGCGACGCCATCACGCGTCATACTAAAGATATCTCGTGTCTGAGCTAGGAACGTCCCACATCGTGAACAGTAGACGTTCTCCTCGAGTTGAGCCAGGATAGCAAGCTCTTGACGGAGAAGCTCGATGATACTGGTGATCCTGAGTAATGCGAGGCGTTCATTCTGATCCAAAGGCAGATTCGCTGCGATCCAGTAAGCGAAGCGAACGGGATCAGGTAGCTCGCCTTCGTCGGTGAGGTAGCTCACGAGGGAGACACGAGCTGATCCGCTTGATGTCAGACGGCGAAACCACGTGCAATGGACCGACGAGATCATCAACTGTTGGATCCGACGCACCAACTGACGGGCATCAAATAGTGCGAACTCGGCGAACCCCCAATAACTGGGAAACCGCGTAAATGCACGCTTCCGACGAGGACTCGCCTGTTGTAAATCAGGATAGGCCGCAGACACGGGGAATGGAAGACTTGGTGGCTGAATGTCGGCGAGAATCTCGATCTCTCCGTGAAGGCTGTGTCGTGGAAAGGCGTTTTTCACTCCGATCAAGCGGAAGCGCTGCTTTGCGATCCCGGTGACAGATGCAGTGTTCTCGATCAGATTGAAGCGCTCCACACGCACAGTCGTTCCGTATGACGCCTCTTTCTGCGAAACAAGTCATCGTGAGCAAAAAGATCTTTCTTCACAGGCCACGTAAGGACCCACTGACCTGACCAGGACACATGACGGCGAGAAGCGCGCCATCGGATGTGAAGTTCTCTCGTAATGACTCGATACTCGCCTCGGACAGCAGTCGCAGCGGCAGCTCTTCACCAGGAAACAGAACCTACATCATCGTCTCGTTAATACGGCGTGTTGACACTAGCAGAGCTCACGACGGAACCGGAGAACGCACAATATCTCGTAGAATGATCAGCGGCAGTGACACGACTTGTCCATTCGCAAAATACGACGGGAGCGGGTGTTCCACGTCCTCTAACGTGCCGAGATATGCATGTCGTGCCGTCATTCTTCCATGCCGTTGGTCTCCACAAGGTATTCTTCATGTGGACCACATTACCTAGCTACATTCGTGCAACCTTCGTGCGACTCGTACTGCAACTTCCCTTGGCTGCATCCCAACCCACGTTGAAGTGACCATCACTCTCGTCTCCTGCACTCGAACGAGGAAACGCGACGAGGGAAGGAAGCTGACGCGGGCAGACGGCGACAAGATGCTCCAGAACAAGGCGGAGGACGCGCGCAGGGCGATCACGGCGAGCGAGCAGATGCGAGACATGATGCGCGAGTACGTGACGCTCGAAACGGAGCACGCGGCGCGGCTCCAGCGACTCGCCGAGCGGCTGGAAGAGTGCGTTAATCGCATCCGCAAGGAGCGAGGTGAAGGAGAAGAAGAGCAGCAGCAGGGGGACGAAGCCTGTCGAATGGACTGCGTCGATGTGATGGACCAGGTCGTGACGTTTCTCGTGCGTTTCGGCGCGATTCATCGTCAATTGGGCGAGTGTTTGAATGAGGACTTGTTTGAAGATTGGACCCAATCGATACTAACACAGAAAGAACGCGTGGATGTGCAAACACCAGAGATGAAGCAGATCCAAGCACAGTTGAATGTAAGTGGTGTGGTGGTTGGAAGTGAACAGCGCCGAGATGTTTGAATTCCTTTGTGGACCGTGCTAGGTTATGGAAGACGCGTACCATGCCTCCGCTGAAGCCTTCCAAGCAGCTTTCGAAGACGCCTGCACGACTACATCAGAAGCGGTGCGAAATGGAGCAGAAGTAGAGCAGATTGAAAAGTGTCTTGAAGAGGCTAAGGTCTCAGAGCAGCGATTACGTGAACGATCTCCATCGAAGGCTATGCAATATGCGCATTCTCTCAAACAAATACTGTCCAGCAGCCGAAAGGGGAGCGTGTATACAGATCCAATCAAAGCTGCCGCTTCTGCTGGACAGAATATCAACCACGCTGAACAGCTCCGCCAGCAATGTTGCCTCGCACATTCGGAAATGCATAGGTTACAAGTCCGTCACGCCCGTTTGTCCGACTCACTTGCTCAAGAATACCAGGTACGCTCAGGTCTCGTTCTCCCAATTTGGTTTCTGCTGATGCAAATCTCACAAACGTCTGAGCAGTGTATTCAGAGCGATTGCTTCTCAAGGACGATAAACAGCATTCGAAAATTCATAATCCACATCAGCGCGTTCACTTCGAATCTTCAGGTATGCTCCACGGAATGCAGTAGCATGCAATATGATACTTACTGTTCAATGCCAACAGTATGACGCTACCCAGTTGTTCAATCATGTCGAAAAAATGGCAGACGCCAAGCAAGGTTCACCTCTCGATACGACTCGTAGCCAGGGTCATGCGTCAACACCATCAATTTCCTCAGTGGTAGAGCCTATCCCGCCACCAAGTGAACTCCCACTGACAGTCGGCCATGTAATAGAGCGCCGTTTGCCTGTGGTAAATCAAAGACCACGAATCCTTCGACATCAGAATGCGAGACACGTGCTAGCAGTTTAGAGCAAAGCTCGCCCAGAGTTGGCGCAATATGTACGGTGGGCTTGCATGTTTTGTCTATATGCTTGTCGTGGCGATCACTTCGCGAACGAACTACCTTCAAAAATAAATTGGAAAATATCGTTCATAATTAGCTCGCAATGCCAATCGCAACGTTTCGCGCTCTGGAGTATTGGCACCAGTCTCAAGAAGCGTAACTTCTAGCCGACTCGGACTATCTGAACGTGGCCGCTGTGCCACCTGGTCAAAAGCGATCGCATCCGCTCAACGCTGTCGAAGTGCTGTCCAACGCCTATCAACAGTATGCCTGTGTATTGACCTGAGGGCAATCGATCAGTCAATCCGACGTGCCGAGCATGAACGAGTCCCCAATAGTGTCCGATCTTCAACAAAAGATCCAAGACCGAAAGAAGACACAGCTTGAGCTTGTGAGGCGCAAACAAGAACGCGATGAACGTGACAAAAAGGTGAGAAGACGTTCGTGACCATCGTACAGTGAAATATGGATGAATGAGCTGAATGATGCCTTTGTAGGGAGTTGGAGCTGAAAAAGCATTCTATTGTCTGACAAGAGAGAATCCTGTCCGCAAGTTTTGCATCCGACTAGTGTCTTCGAAGTACTTCGATGGGTTTGTTGTCCTGACGATCCTAGCGAACTCAGCGATTCTCGGTATAACCGACTTCAGTGTAGTCGATGGTGAGCTCAATCCAATCAGCCATGGAGTGATATATCAAGATGGTGAGCTTGTGGGCGCGTTCTCAGCTCGAAATTACGTCGTGGAGAGGACGGAACTCCCTTTTACTATCATTTTTACACTCGAGTGCATAGTAAGGATCGTCGCCATGGGTTTCGTGATGGGGCGACGAACGTACCTTCGTGACTCCTGGAACATGTTGGATTTCGTGGTCGTCGTTACGAGGTACGCAAGAAGACACGATCATTCCGCCATTCGATTACCTGCTAATAGTTGTCTGGTATTTTAGCCTGATTACAGCCTTACCCGGTGTTCCGAACGTGTCTGCCATCCGAACTATTCGAGTTTTACGCCCCCTACGGTCGTTGTCCGTGATTCCTGGGATGAGAAAGCTCATCTCGGCTCTCCTGAAAGCACTTCCAGCGTTAGCCAACGTGCTTATCCTGCAGATGTTCGTATTTGCGATCTTCGGCATTTTGGGTATCCAGCTCTTTGGCGGCAATATGAATCGGAGATGTCGTCTCACAGAATATCCTGTGTTGTTGCCGATTGACAACAAGACAAACAGTCCGATGTGGCCGGTATCAGATGACATGCTCCAAGAAATCCTGAACAACTCAGCACATTTTCGATGCGTGGAGGGGCCGACACTAGATGATGGAGACTCCATGGTCGATATGTACACCAAGGAGACCTCGCCATGGAAGGAGCCCGTCGATTGCTTCTGGCCGATTGATTCATCTGATGAACGGCTTTGTGGCGTCCCATCGATTTCAAGCAAGCATCAATGCTCAGAAGAAACGACCTGCGGTGCGGATTACGACACCTATGGCAATCCGCGGTTCAGGAACGCACGGGTTATGGACGCTGCGCTTCACAACGTTGCTTTCAACTGGGGCTACTCCAATTTCGACAATATCGGTGCTGCCGTGCTCACAATTTTCCAGGCAATCACTCTAGAGGGATGGACCGTCGACATGTACATGGTCATGGACGCTTCGGATCCTCTGGTCGGGTCCATTTTCTTCCTCATTCTCATTGTGTTTGCGGCATTTTTCGTCATGAACTTGACACTTGCTGTCATTTCCGACGAGTTCAATGTCGACGAAACCGAGCCTACGCCCGCGGAAATCACAGCTGAATGGAACAAGCAACCGCAAGTTGTTGCAATGGATCGCCGACCAGCCATACAAGAGAGCGAACGTCCGATTCGGTTCCCGTGGCTCTTCGGGATCGTTTCCCACCCGATTTTCAGTGGCTTCATCATGTTGGCTATTGTCGCCAACACAACTATCTTGGCCTTGGATCACTATCCCATGCCTCCCGGTCTGGACTCAGACCTGGAGATCGTGAACTTTGGACTTTCGTGTGTGTTTATGCTGGAAATGGTTCTCAAGCTTATCGGCCTCGGTCTCCGTCAATACGCCCGTGATAAATTCAACGTGTTTGATGCATTTGTTGTCATCACGGGACTTCTCGAGACTATTGCAACGCCACCATCGTTCATGAGCAGCAACGTCAAGAAGAAGAAAGGTGCAGTGTCTGCTTTACGCTCCTTCCGTCTCTCTCGAGTATTCAAGTTGGCTCGGAATTGGCGGTCGCTACGCGAACTTCTACAGCTAATTGCCCGAGCCGTCGCAAGTATAGCGAACTTCGGGGTGCTGCTGTTTCTCTTCATCTACATCTACGCTCTGATCGGACTGCAGGTTTGGGCTTAAAGATCTGCTGACCATGCATTCATGTCAAACTAACTGGTGACGCTACAGATTTTCGGAAATACCATGCGGTTCGATGATGAAGGTTATGCGATTCCGATGGACAGTCCAACATTTTGGGAAGGAGAGGTATCCAGTTCTGCTCGCTCTGTACGGAAACAAAGAATGATGTTAACCTCGTGCACTTCTTGAGTTAGCTCCCGCGAAACAACTTTGACACGTTGCTCTGGTCGATGATCACGGTGTTCCAAGTCATCACAGGTGAAAACTGGAACTCCATCATGTATGATGTGTTGCGCTCAAACGGAATGATCGGCGCGCTTTACTTCGTCTCATTGGTGAGAATCAATTTGCTCTTGACTGCATCTGGATCTAACGTAGGGTGATTGTATTCGTTAGATCATCCTCGGAAACTTCATTCTGATGAATTTGTTCCTGGCCTTGTTACTTGACAATTTCAGCACTGAAGAGGAGGAGGAACCAGTTAAATCTGAACAGGAGGAGACAAGTCGACAAGCTGCTCAAAAGGTTGCCTCAATGAAGGTCGTACCGCTTGACAGAGCACTGTCAAGTTCTCGAAGGAATGACCAATCGAAGAAAAGCTGCCGAAGTGAGAATTCAGATGAAGACGAAGAGCCAGTCAACGCGATCAATCTCGGTGACGTGAGTAAAGAGATCGATCGGGAGTTGGCTCTGAGCAAAACCACATCCCGTCGGGACAAGCTTCGCGAGAAAACTGCATCTCGAAAGGCTGCAGCCATCGAAAAGACAGCGTCCGGTAGATTACAACCTGTCGCTTTCCCAGATGAGCAGCTTGATACCGGAGACGATCCGTTCGTGATCAAGCCACCGCCTGGGAATTCGTTATTTCTCTTTTCCGACACCAATCGCTTCCGCATCGTGGTGTATCAAGTCGTCTCGCATCCATGGTTCGACAATGTCATTTTGGGGCTGATTGTCCTATCATCTGTCTCGCTTGCGGTTGATAATCCGCTCTCGAACCCGAATTCTACGCTCTCGCGCTTTTCAAAGCGGATGGACAACGCGTTTGCAATTTTGTTCCTCCTTGAGATGCTGGGTAAAATCATATCCCTCGGCATGATTCGCCACAAAGGAGCGTACTTGCGGAATAGTTGGAACGTGCTTGACTGCATTATTGTGATCACATCTATTATCATGTTGATTGCCGAATCGTCCTCGTCAGGAGTGAATCTCAAGTCACTGCGTTCGCTTCGAGGTTTGCGAACATTCAGACCTCTGCGCATGATCAGCCGACGGCCTGGGCTCAAGCTCGTGGTCAACGCACTGTTTGAAGCCATCCCAGCCGTTCTCAATGTGCTTTTCGTGTGCGCGCTTTTCTTCCTCATCTTCAGCATTGTGGCCGTGAATTATCTCAAAGGCACTTTCAGCGCGTGTAGTGGAGACGTGTTCGACGCACTGTCACCAGAGCAGAAAGATTTCCTCACGCTACCCATACCGTGGCTTCAAATGACGACAGAGCAACAGAGTTGGTTTGTAAACTCGTCATGTGCACAACAAGTCCAGACACCTCCTGGGCTGACAACCTCCAAAGAGATTTGTGAGTGCTGGAATGCGGACTGGGAGCCTGTTCTTCCAGAAAATTTCGACAATGTGGGCATGGCAATGCTCACTTTCTTCGAGATCTCGACGACAGAAGGCTGGGCAGACGTGATGATGGCCGCGATGGACTCAACCAGCATAGATATGCAACCGATTCGTGACAATACGCTCATCTGGGGGTATTTCTTTATTCTCTTCATGATGGTGGGAAGCTTCTTCGTGGTGAATTTGTTCGTCGGTATCATCATTGACAACTTCAACAGCATGAAAGCGAAACTCGGCGGCGAGATTTTTCTCACAGAAGACCAGAAGAAATGGATCGAAGCTCAAAAGGCCGCGTCTCGTGTTGGCCCAATTCGGAAGTTACGGCGACCAAATCATCACCTTCGTGGGTTGGTGTTCGATATTGTCAAGCGACGGCGCTTCGAGTGGTTTATCATGATCTGTATCATCGTCAACACCGTCCTTATGGCCGTGCAGTACTTTGGTCAACCGACCGTTCTGACCGAGGTCATCGGTGGTATTAATGAAGCATTTGCCGTCATCTTCTCGCTCGAGGCTGTCTTGAAGATCATAGCTTATGGACGCGCGTACTTCGTTGACAAATGGAACCAGTTCGATTTGTTTGTCGTGGCGGGAACGATCATCAGTGCGATCATAGAGGTCTTCACGGGTGCGTCGGTACGCTCGCTCACGATGCTCGTGCGTGTCTTCCGTGTCACACGTATCATCCGCCTCGTCAAATCTTCTAAGAGCGTTCAGCAGATTTTGTTGACTCTATACATCGCGTTGCCTGGTCTCAGCAATATCACGTCGATTCTCTTCTTGATGCTCTTCATCTACGCGACGATGGGCGTGCAGCTCTTTGCCAAGGTCGCTCTCGGGAACAACATCGACCCTCACGCCAACTTTCAGGATTTCTACACCGCGTTTCTTCTCTTGATGCGATCTGCGACTGGCGAAGCTTGGAACAACTGCATGCACGACTTTGCGAGTCGTTCAGCGGGATGTGTCGACGATCCGCCGTATAATCCGGAAATGTGCGGTTTCAACAACTTTGATGGGTGCATTCCACTGAATGGATGTGGTAATCCAATCGCGATCGCTTACTTCTGCTCCTTCACACTTCTGGTGACGTATGTGATGCTGAATTTGACGATCGCAGTGATTCTCGAGAGTTTCTCGCAGTCGCATGAGGACGAAGAGCCGCTCTTTGAACCCGAGTTGCTGGAGGAGTTCCAGACCAAGTGGGCCGACATTGATCTATTCGCCACGGGCTACATCAATGTGCGTCAGTTGCGCCTGCTGATGACAATTCTGGAAGTTCCACTTGGTCGACCATCCGTCATGCTCAACAAAGCCGAGTACATTTTCTTCGCCAGTACGTGCCTCTGCATCATGTCATCTGAGTTGACTTGCTAACCTGTTTCTCTTTGTGCGACTAGGTGAACTCGATCTTCCCATGTACGAGGGCAACACAGTCTACTTCAAAGACGTGCTCCTAGCCATGACACGCGAGATGGTCAAAGATGTAAGTTACCTGTTGCCATCGGTGTGGTCCCATTAGGTTAGTGACAGTATATGCACTAGATGGTCGATGATGATCCCGAGGCGATCTCCGATATGACAGCGCGAGACGACGACATGTCCAACCGCCGTCCACGGGAAGAGTTCCAGGCACACGAATACTTTGCCGTGTGCGCCATTCAACGAGGCGTTAAGGACTGGCTCAAGACCAAGCGACAGCTCGAGAAGGAATTCATGGACGAATACCGCAACAAGATCAAAAAGCCAAGCGGTCGACCGAAGAAAGTCCGAGACGCGCGTGTGTATACGACCGGATGACGCACTGTCGACAACTAATAGAGATAGCGATTTGCACAGAAAGTCTGTTTGTTTGTTTGATTTGATTGAATGGGGTTCCTGTCACGTGATGAAATGCAGGGTAGAAGGTCTTCGGTGGTTTATCGTCGACTGCCTCGCGATCGCTGGCCGTCACGTCGACTATCACTTCCGGAATCTACGTCAACCCCATCAAGTCAGCCATTGCCATCCTTCTTCTTCATTCAACGACACTCCTACTTTTTCGGAAAGCCCAGTCTACGTGAAGCTTGTTGCCGAGGAAATCCTGTCCATCCATGCGCTCGATGGCGTCCTTCGCGGCTTCGAAATCCTCAAACTCGAGCAACGCGTAGCCTTTGACGAAGCCCGTGCGGCGATCCAAGTTCATGTGCAAGTTCTTGACTGGCGCATCTTCACTGAATGCGTCGAGCAATTGCTCCTCCTGCGCTTCCTCGTGCACGCCGGTGACGAAGAGAATCCATCCTTCCACCGACTGCAGCGCGTTGCCGTGCTCGCGACTGCTACCACCGGCGCCTTCGCGGGAATTCAGCTTCTCGAACACGCCCTTCTCGGCCGGATAGCGCTCCGTGTCCATGGCGGCCGAGCCCTTGCCGCGGCCCTTGACGACGCGACGGCCCTCGGTCGACTTGGCGCTCGTCGTGGTCAGCTCGACGCGACGCGTGCGCTCGCCACGCGCGTTCGCCTTGACGCCCTCCTCCTCTTCCTCCATGGCCATGGCCGTATCGCTCTCGTAGTCCACTTCCTCCGCCATCGTCTTGCTTGTTGTCTAGGCAACCAACGTGGCTGCTGCGACACCAGAAGTACGGTAACATCCATCCTAAGTACGAATTATCTCGGAGGTATGTACGTTAACAGACTGTATACAAGGGGAATTCCACGTCCAGAAAGACTAAATAACCGTTAATTAGGGTGAAACAGCATGGGAAAACATGCAATATCGAGTGCTCGTGTGGATCGTGGATGGAGGCGTGGCGTGCAGTCGACAGACCTGGATCTCGCTTGACGGGGTCATCTTGATTGGGACTTGGTGCTCTCGACTGGAAGCGGCCTTCGCTGGGACACTGGGTGGGGGTCTTCAAATGTCTTGCCACAGCTCGTTAAATGTTGAAGCACTCTTGGCTGAAAGCCTCATGTCAGACGTTCTTTGATCGAAAGCGTTGTAAAGAGCGCTGCAGAGGCTCACCTTGTTGCACGGCGTCCGCGATCTTGTTGTCCTGCTCTTCAATCAGCTCGGCCTTGATCGCCACGTCATTGGCGCGCTCGGCTGGAATCACAATCACGCCGTTGATGTCTCCTCGAATGATGTCTGCATTGCGCACAACACAACCAGCGACCACAATAGGACAGCCCACGTCCACGACCGTCGTCGACGCGCGCTGGCCGTGCACCGACGTGCCCTTGGCAAACGCCGGAAAGCCCATCGAGCACAGCTCCTGCACATCGCGCACGCGACCATCAGTGACCACGCCCGCCACACTACGCGCCTTCGCTGCGGTGGCCAGCAGACCACCAAAGACAGCAGTAGTGGACCCTTCCGGCGCACTGATCACAATGACCTGGCCCATTTCCGACGTGTCAACATAGTTGAACGGCAGCTTCTTGACCGTTGGGCCATTCGCTGGCATGACCTTGACAGTCAATGCAGGTCCACAAATGTTCATCGACAATGGGTTCTCATACCCACGCACGAGATCCGCATCCACAAGATGGCCCTGGATCTTCATCTGCGCCATGGCATCGGCAATGGCACAGGTGGAGAGCTTGGCCAAGCGCAAGAGCAAGTCCGTGTCCAGTGAGATCTCCGCGTCCAGCATACCTGTGATCAAGTGGTCGGCCTTCTTCAGGCCCGAGAGCACGTGTGGGTTCTGCGCCGCGTACGCACCGGCAGCGCCCGTGACCGCGAGACTCGCGGCCGTGGCTGCCGCCATCGTGGCCGCCGACACCGCCGCCGAGCGCTGGTTGCTCTGGAACGTAGGACTGCAGCCCGTCTGCTTCAGGTGCTCGGCCAGGCGCGTGGCGTTGGACGCATACTGCTTCTGGCACTTCTTGCACTCGTAGCGCACGAGGCCCTTGCCGTCGAGCGGTTCCAGGCGGTTGAAGTAGTCATAAACGTTGCTCGGTTTGCGGCCCATGTTTCTTCGCTTGTAATATTTCCCCTCACCACGCCCGCGTTCTTTTCTTCCGGCCGCGTTGTTTTATTTCTGCCGAAGATTTCTTGACTGGCCCACGACGCGAAGGGGAAGAAGGGGGAAGAACGCAACTGCGCATTTTTTACCAACTCGTAAAAAACGCTGAGGCGTAAAAATTCCGGAAGGGCGAGGTGGGAAAAATTGCTTTCATGAAAATTACAAAACGAAAACTACAGAACAAGAGCAGTGGTTTTTGGCGGGAAGATTGAAGTTTGAACACGGAAAACCGAAAAAAAGAGGATTTGACGAAGGGATTGTCGCGTTAGAGACGGATCAAGCGAAGTTCGTGCACGACAATGGTGTTCATGTCGATGGGTATGGCATCTGCAGACTTGCTACCATTACGAGTGAGAAGGACGATCGTCCCGAGCGGTCTAGTCATCACGACAGCTTCGGCGATCGAGTCTTCCGAGCAGCAAAGATCAACACACGCGTCATAGCGAGTAGTAGCTGTTGGGATGGTGTTGCTCTCTGCTGACATCGGCTCTGCCCTCTTCTGATCATCGTAGCTGACGACTGTGAGCTCAATGTTTGAGCTGCACTCGCCAATGGTCGCAAGGAGCAGGTCCGTCATCTGAGGCACAGCTTTGTCCGTCAGGATCAGGACGTGCTTGAATGACTCGGACTGGATGAACTCGGCGATGCGCTCCACAACACGCTCGTCATCGGAAACAAAAGCAGCCTCGCCACCAAGTAGTCTCGTCACTAAATCCGGCGTCGTCGTTCTATGAGAAGGCTTGGTAATTGAAGCACCCGGCTTCTCCTCCCACATACCCTCCGAGTCACAGCTCTTCATCGCCGCCACCACCTTCTCGAGATCCGGTATCTCCATCGCCATCACCTTCTTCTGCTTGCTCTGCGACGTCCTCCGTATCCTAAAAATCGCTTTGGATTCCTTCCATCTCCCGTATTTCCGCAATTCCAACCGTCGCACGACGGACCATCACTCTGGATCAGTCCGTTTCCCCGGCGGCAACCAAGAGGAAGCGCATGGCGACCGTCCAAAGGCCATGAAGAAGCTACTTGGAGGCCTCTTCCAGAAGCAACGCGACGCTCATGGACCGCCTGCGGCGACTCCGACTCACGGCGCGGCCAGTCCGTCGCCCGTGCCGTCAACTGCGGCGTCTACCGCGTCATCCACGCCCGCCAACAGCAAGCAACGCGTGTGGAGTCCGTCGGGCCATCATGGCGAGCCCTCGCACAAGACTGGCGTACGAAGCAGCTGGGAGACGTTCTTTGCGTCGTCAGTGAGGACGACTCCTCCTCCCTCTTCGTCAGCATCAGCGAATTCGTCGACGCAGCGGGTCGTTCAACCAGCCAAGGTACTCACGGGTTTCCATTTGTTGGATTGATACTTGTGTGTGTTTACGAGTCAGATGTATTCGATACAGGTGTTCAATCAGAACCTGGAGGTGCTCATGCGAGAAACGGCAGCCAAGATCAAGCTCGTGTACGTGACTAGGGACCGTGCAGTGCTGATATATTGCTCATGCTTTGTCTCTATCAGCATCAACAAAATCGTTCATGAGGCCGACTTCCAAGACGAATTTGCGCAGTTGTGCGGCTTTGTCAACTTGGCGGCGGATAAACTTCTCGAGAACGGTACATCATCTTCGTGTGAGGTATGTCTGGGCTCATTCAGCTAACTCAATGTCTGGTTTCCCAGGTGATTGTTCCGTAGTTCTTCTGAGAAATTACTTTGTCTCTCCGGCCGGAACAGCTTTATGTGAACAAACGGCATTCCCATCGTTGGTGCTGGATTTCGTGGACAAGGTCAGGATTCATGTCATCAAACTCGAGCTCAAGCAGTTGCATGCGAGCGACAGCAAAGGTGCTCAGTCAGAGTCGTTGCCCTGTCCAATCTCCGCCAGTGATCTCGAGCGTCCAATTCGCTTCTTGATGAGCTGTGTCCAGGCCATTGCGTCGGATAACTCGTTGATGGATATGTTCCGATGCGAACTGCCGAATCTCGTGTATCTCGTCACAGAAGACTACCCAGCAAGCATGGTCTACCTTCGCGATATGGCTTGTCAAGCTCTAGCCACCATCCCGGACAAGAACTTCACTGCTGCTCTCGTGTGGTACTTGAAGGACTGCAGTATGGTGACCAAGTCAGTTCGAATGATGGTGAAATACTCTGAAGCTGACATTGTGTCGACAAATACTGCTGCAGATGCGCTGCAGGTGCTTGCAAGTGCCACGAAGTCACCCGTTTTCGACGCTAGCACGACCGATCAAGCTCCTATTGCTGCTGCAGTCAGCGATGCACTCGGTTTAAATACTGATAGCAGTGAACAAGTCAGTGAGGTAACAACGGTCGAAGCTGAAGTCGACGGTGACGCGGATGCTTCGCCGAAAGCAACCAGACACTACGTTTTGACGCATTACGATCCGCTGCCAGGGCTGAAAGCAATGGTTTATACCTTGCAGAAAACGTGTCGATTCTCACTTGCTCTGTTGGGAGAGTTTCAATCTTCTGGTGGATACGATTTGATATCTTTCTTGGTGAAGGCGGCGTCGGAGCGTCAAGTATTGCCCCTAATCGACTTATTCACTCTTCTATTACCTCTCGGAACGGGTTTCTCCGGAGTTTGTGGCGATGGGCAGAACATGGCGACAATTGTAAGCTGTGGTGCAAGAAATATCGGTGCATTTCTCTCCATGCGGGACATGGTACTTGAGTGTATGAGCGAGCTGAAGTCACCTGCGTTGAATGATGAAGAGAAGGCACACAGAGAACTCTTATTGCTTCAGTTGCTGACGACGATTCTCCAAGTTTACACAAGTGCATACGAAAACTTTTTGTGCTTGGAGCAGAAAACCCAAGCTTTGGCGATGATTTTGTCGAAGTTCCCTTCCATTCCTTTCTACGATGCCCAAGTTATCATTCTTCGTGTGGTCGAGTACGTTTGTGTCGCAGCCAGGGCCGATTTTCCACTTCCCGTTGAAATCCTTGCTCTTTTGAGCAGCCAGTTTGTCGAGTTTTCAATGGCGGAGACAAATGAACTCGTCGAAATGCTTGGGCATAATTCGTCCGAATCAGTGGCTCCTCAATATGGTGATTCGCGTGCTCTTCTTGTCTGTGAATGTGTAATCAAAATTCTTCAGAACTCTGCTGTTCTGGGCTTTATTGACGAGCTCAGCTCCTTTGGTCTCTTGGAGCGTGGTATCTACATGTCAATTGTCAAGATCTCCAGTTCTCTCTCAGCTTGTACAAATGTCGACGATAAGCAACGTCATCTGGAGGTTTTCTCTTCGCGTCTCTCAAAGTGGAGTGCACTGGCGTGTCTTATGCTGAAGAACAACGACCACCTAGCTGCCGAGTTCCGAGCACTTCAGATCCACAACTCGATATACGTGATAGCTGAAGCTATGCTACTCACCGAAGAAGTGGTAACGTCGCCTAAGAGTGTCGACCCCACACGTGCACAGCTGTCCTCATCGCCGTCGGTGTTTTCAATCTTGGTGGAACTTGCCACGTTTAGCGAAAACGATCAAAAACTCCAATCAGAAGATGAGACTGTCAAGAAAACCGCTCAAGTGCTTCAAACTGGAGTTGAAGGTGATGTTACGAAGATCTTGGAACTCGTGCATGCGAATCGAGGCTGTGTTGCAAGGCAATGGTATCTGCTGGACGTGTTGAAGCTGATGTTGAAGGGTCGGGTGTTGGCGTGGGATGCGTGGAGAATATGTCAAGGTCATGAGATGCTTGTCTCATTGTTGTCCTCTTTTCATCATTTGGATGACAGTCAAGACACCGACAAATTTCAATTTATGGACAAGATACTACTTATGTTCTGTACGATACTTGATTCCCACCATGGAGATGACGCGAATCGGCGATATTTTGTGCGAGAAGTCGGGTATTCAACGATCGCAAGCTGCTTGGCAAATTCTGGTGTGCTAGTAACTGAGCACCTGGAAGCCGTTCTCAATCGCCTATTCGAGCTGATCACGGGGCAAGATCCTCCTCGCAACAAGATTCGAAATCCTCATGCCGTTGAAGTGTTGTTTTGTCTAGTCCCCACGCTTCCAGTACGCCAAGCCGAGGCTGTTTTACTGCGTCTCATGGCCAAGATTGTGTCCAACGATGACATCAGCTACTCGAAGAAGCGGCAAATTACCAGCTTAGTGGAGGCCGGAGCCTTCAAATGGCTGTCCCAATCGCCGATAATTGCCATTTTGGTGGATGATTCAAGTCCGTTGCAATCATCTCTGATGAATCTTGTGATTGAACTATCAGCAGAGGAGCTCTCCACGACTCATCTTCGTGAATGCCTCCGAGTCATCGCCAACAGTATGCCTCGCCTCCTTGGTAGCCAAGCTCGTTCAATCTCTCCCGATGGTCGACGGAAGTCTAAAATCGATACGGAAGAGCCTGGTCTTCGTATGCTAACACGCCTAGTGAACGGATGTACTGTCCCACGTATTGCCGTTGGGACTAATGTCGCAGCTCAAATGACGTCAGGGTACGTGCACATCGTCAACTCGTGCGACCGGGTATGGCCACCGTCGAATGGATACTCGTTTGCATGCTGGCTTCGATTTCCTCCGCCAAAGAAGCAGCATGAGATTGCGCCAGCAGTGCGAACTGACGCATCTACGACTAGTGTGGCGCTATGTGAAGGGACTCTATTGATCAAGCTCGATGGTGATGACGCTGCCGTTGAAGACTCATATTGCGTCCTCATTGGTGCTGAGCTCACGCAATTTGAATCTGCTGACGCGGCGCGGCGAAGTATGAACCCAACACACACATTTATGGTAACTGCTGTCGCCCAAGCTGACGAGCTCCAGTTTTTTGTCTGGTGTCACGAGAAGCGGTACGTTGCTCGAACAACAAATGCAGAGAATACTGCGGTATGGCTACGCGCGTTGCAACAATCAGAAGGTATCAGTCGGCGAACCGTCAAACACAAAGTCACAGCCGATGGTGCTAGTGACGAGGAGGTGCTTTTCGTTCAGGATGAAGCTGAAGTAATGGGAGTCGATACCGAAGCAGGCCTGGATGGCTTCGTTTGCCTGCTATCAGTATATCAGCTCGAGTCGGCTGGATGCTTTATTCGTATCTACTTTGATCAATCTACGGGGTGTCTTCGCGTTGATACAGGATCGGTCACAACTGGCCCGAATATGAATCCTCATCCAAAGCGGACAACGGCCTTATTCAAGAATGTTAACTTGGAGTTGTTGTGTGCGTCCGTGGGCCACGAAGCTGAGAAAAAGGAAAAGCCAACACAGTGGCACCACCTCGCACTAGCACATCGCAAATCGGCACTTGGGAGTTCCCAACTAACCTTATTTATTGACGGCGCCGAAGTCACAACGAAAAAATTGAGCTACCCGTCTGCGCCAGCTTTGGGGACGTTGCAAGCGTTTATCGGCAAGGATATTCAAGTTTGTGGCAAGTATCAAGCTCTTCCGTGGAAAGTAGGACCTACGTGGTTCACAGAAGATGTGCTAAGTAGCAGTGCCGTGGCATGCATGTTTCTGCTGGGGCCATCTTTCAGCGGTCAGTACAGTGGTCACGCGTATCGATCCGTTGGTGACTGGCCAGAAGCGATCGCTACGGCGCAGCTCGACCGCGCAACAAAGCGACGTGTGGAAGTCGGACGAGCAGCACGACGAACGCAACTGGTGAAGCTCGCAAAAGCAAGTCGTCGTAACTGGTATGACAATGGGAATCTGCCTGGTCCTGTTGGACACGACGAGGTCGTAGGAAGCAAGCCTGAGCCGACGGAAGCAGCTCGAATACCCGAAAGCCGTCGGAAGCCGATGAAGTTTGAAGATTTTTCTCTGTTTATCGATGTGGAGTGCGCGATGAGTACTTTTGGGATCGAAATATTGGAAGTCCTCGCCAGCTTCAAGCTCGATGAAGATTCAATCCTGTTTTCAGTGAACACCAAGCTAAGCGCGCATCAAGCTTCATCATCAGCGACACAAGTACATACCGTTGGTACAGAGCACTCGTCGCCTCTTGATTTTCCGAAAATGGTGCCATCACTTGGTGGGTTGATGCAGTTACTCTACCCACTCCTCGAGAATGCCTGGGAAAGCAATGAACTCAAGACGGTGCTGAATATTTTGATCAAATGTGTGAGACGAAACCCGTCTTGTTTGGCTGAATGCTTCGAGACAAATGGCTACTCTCTCATCACTGGCATTGTATGCAGTCGAATCCATCTAATTGACCAATCGGTGCTTGCTGTGATTCTTCGGCTAGCGATCTCAGGGAAAGGTTTGTCGAATTCAGCATACAACGATCATTCGGTTGAAGCGCTACCTACGCTCGTGCTGATTGTGGATGCTACTGCTCTGGCGCAGGTTGTCTTGAGTCAACAATTCCGCCTTGCATTGCCTCCTCAGCTACAACTTCGACTACTTGTGGCTCTACGCGCTACAATCGATCCCGGTAATCCGAATGCATTCTTTAATGCTCGTCAGCTGCGTCGCGCCAAGCTCCTGCAGTGGATTTTACTGTTCATTGCCGATGTGGGCTCACATCCATTCTCTCTCGACGAAGAATCACAAATGGACTTGCGAAGCTGCTTTCCCGTGTTTGAGATGGAGGATTGGAATGCGATTCTCCAGCAACTCCTCTCTCTTCTCATTACATTTCTTCACTTGGAGAACCATGTTGACGATGTTTCGACACTGAGCGAGTGTTTGATTTTGTCAATGGCAGGTCAAGGGCCATTCACTACTGCGAACCCATTTCGAGTCATCGTACTCCAAGTTCTTCTTCAAGAGCTGGAGGATGCAGCAGGAAAAAACAGCGACGGGGCGAGGAATTTGGCAAGCACGCTCGTAGATGCAGTCCTGGTAAAAGCCGGACTTTTGGGGACGAAGAAAAAGAAAGAAAAGGGAGAAGGCATGTCTCTGTCTTCAATCACGGCTCCTACTAGTACTCAAGTGTCGGCAGGAGCGTTATCGTCTGGTGATGGTTTTGACGTTGTTCTCATGGATATCATTCGTCGTGTTGATCAGTCTCGATTCTCATCACTCGAGGCTCTTCTCTCAACTCGAATTCTATTCTCCTTAGCTCAAGATTATTCCGGATTCGCGCATTACTTCTTACAAACTCCGTCGTGTGTCTCGAGATTCAAGCGCGTACTGCAAGCATATAGCACCAGCAGCAACTTCTACATCCCTCTCTTGGCGTACGTTTCGAATATCCAAATCAAGGATACCAAGTACAACGACCCCGTCACTGATACGCACGGTTCAAAACAGTTTGCTCTTCCGACTCCAAATCCGTTTGTTCATCTCGAGCGAGCGTACATCGATTCAGTCTGGGAGATTATGGGAAATCTTCTTCTTCGAAATTGCCAGCTTGAATCGGAGCTCGCAAACCAAGTGCTGACTGTCGTGTTGACGCAGTTATCCTTCCAAATCGAGGTCAGCGAGGCATTCTTTGCTACGCTTTGTCATTCAAGTTCGACCGTTCTGCGCATATTTGTCCAGTGTCTACTCTCCCGAGCTCCATCAGAAGTGCCAAATGATCCGAATCGCTCTTCAAATCGGGAAGGTGAAGCGTCCAGGTTCAACTCCTCAATGCTCGACCAAATGCTTTCCTTCCTCCGTAAGGGTTTGACTTTCGACATGGATTTATATAACGCTAGAGCTGCCGCGTGCCTCGACGTATTGCGTATTTTCATCTCCCGAAGCTTGTTCGAGAAGGACGAGGTCTCGATGTATCTGATGTTCATTCTTGAGTGTATGGACGACGAAATCTCGCGACATCCGGAACGAATGGTGTTAATGAGTGATGGACAGAAGTGTTGGCTTGCGTTGTTGGTGCATGTCGTCAAGAGCACGAAGGCTCTCTCGGATAACTGCACATTCGTCGTGGTTCGCAGTCTATGTACGCTCTGTGTTGCGATCTCAAGATATCTCGTGGATACAAGCAAGCATCAGGGTGCAACTTCGTCAGAAGAATCAATCCCCACATCCGCGCACACATGTTTCGGGTTTGACGTTCTCGTATTCTTTCTGAGCACAGTTCGAAAGTGCGCAGAGCCGCGTATTGGCCAGGTGGTTGGGTCTGACGACCAACAATTCTTCTACGGTTGCCTCGTGTACTGTGTGCAAGTAGCACTGCTGACCGAGCTGAACGGATGCCACAAGTTTACGTCTCCATCTCAACATCTTCTCGATAGTTTAGTCAAGCTCAAGCACCTCCTTCTGCAACAAACCAAGGTTTCCGGCGTCATTGTTTGTGGTCCAGGAATCCACCACGGAGGTGAGCTCGAGTCTGGTTCATCAACTCGGACAGTCACTGGTGCCCAAATCACCCGCATGCGCAGTCTTAACACCAGTGCTCACAAAGAGTTCGGCATCGGTGCTGAATCAGATCGCAGTTTCGTGCTATCATTGGCAGCAGAGCTCTTCCGATGGCTAGTGGACGACGCTGAGAACGTCCGGTATTCGTCGATTATGGTGTGGCAATTTCTGATCCAGCAGCGGATGAATGTCTTGAAGGAGCTTCTAATCGTCGAGCCAAAAGTATCGCTGCTCCAGAACATTGCGGCAAAGCAAAAGGAAGTGATTGATGTGTATCACGGTGGGTTCGAGCTACTACTCCAGATTGTGCCGCCTCGACTCGATAGTAGCGGGGCTGCGTCGCGAGTCAACAGCGGAGAGCTAACATCGAGTCACGAGAGTTGGCTTCAGTTTCACATCTGGCTGACGGAGAATCATGATCTACTCAAGGATTTGATCTTGACGAGAACTGAGCCGATCTTTCAGCACATGCTCGACGTCCTTCTCTCGTGCGTGTGCATTCGGAAAGTGAACATCAACTCTTCGTCTGCGTCCAGGGTGATGGGTCAAAATGAGCTGACGATCAACCTCGATTTCCCACCGTATGAAGTGCCTTCATCCGCAGTCGTTGACATTAGCGACGAAACCGACGCTGCGACACGGTTTGCAACAAAGAAAGCGTTATTGCGTCTCACACACACACAAGCCAGTACAATCGAAGCGCTGCGTGACGCACAGTTGCGATGGCGTGAAGCATCAGCGCGATTGCTGCATACGAGAACTCTCTGGCACATGGGTGGATGGAATGAAGCCCTCAAAAGCTCTATTTTCACGCCCTCCGAGCCACGAACGTCGTCAGCTTCCGAGCCATTTTACATGCAGCGAAGTGTTTTTCAGCAAAATGCGAATCGATATCGCCTCGACTTCACTGAAGGACCCCAACGTATGCGGCTGCGGTTAGTTCGGAGTTACGCTCTCATTTCGAATCCTGAGGACGAAACTGTTCAGAAGACCGACCATGAAATGCCATCGAGTCCTGGAGATCCTGTTCCGACCGATCCATCAGAGCACCGGGTTGGTTTCAACGTCGCAAGTAAAGTGTTCGCGGAGTTTGTGTTCACGAAGTCGGTTGGGGTTAAGGATATGAAAGAAGGCGAGGATGGTGAATTTTGGATTGAAGAGCTCATTGCAAAGTCTTCCTCTGACATCATCCGCGGTATTCTCAGTGGTGAGCAATGTTCTGCTTCTACCTACGTATCAAACGAGTTTGTGCTAACTGTACCTGTATCATGCTCATTAGCTGCCCGACAAGTCGATCCCGGTCAGCAGGTGGCCCATCTAGCGAGAGTGATCTTCGGCCAATTTTTAGAAGGCGATCGAGCGGAACAATTGGGTGTTTCCTCAATTGTAGCTGAAGACATATCTCGAGCAATCGAAGCTGCGGAAGAGACCGGAAACGAGATTTCAGCTACTTTGTTCGATCTTGCTGTACTTGAGACCGTGCAGAGTGTTCTTCGCACGCCAATGCAATCCATAATCAGGACAAAAGTAGGAGAAACGTCGACTAGAGACTCTGACGATGAAGAAGAAGATGGTACAGCATCACCACATGGTCATGTTGTCAGCGATTCAGAAGAATCGGATCCGGAGGATTATGCTTCTGGCCCCCGAACCAATTCCGCCAAGAAGATAGAGACTACAGATACAGATGTCAGGACGAGTTCAGGAAAGCAAGTTGCAAAAGGTCAAGATGACCCAAAGGGGTTGACGATCAACAAGGCGACGAAGGAACCAGAAGAGAAGCTTTTTGACAGCTCGACCGATTATGTGTATGGAGGAGTGGCTCGATTCCTTCACCGGGAAGACTATCCACCGTCGCGATGCTATAATGCTTCGTATGTGGCTGGTATGGCCAAGACAATGGGTGTGCTATTGGTGTGCCGCAATGCAATCTACTTTATTGGGGGATATGAGAAGCTGTACAACGAAGCCGAGAGTGCGTCTGCCAATGCTGCCACTTCTTCTACGGCCAATCCGTCTTCTTTACAAGGCATCAACAGTAACCCCTTGTCTCCGACCAAGACAACTAGCAAGAGGAAGGCCAAAGATGTTATTCGAAGCACATTTGCTGATATTGGGATCTCGTTTCCGTCCTCAAAGGGATTAGAAACTCAACTATTCAGCGTTGTCGTTCGAACGCGTCCAGATGATGAGACAAACGATCCGACACCAGGTGCACATCAAGAAACTGGCTTACCAAACAAGCGATGGAGTCTCAAGTACGTAAATGTGAAGCAGTTTTATCGGGTGCGATATCAGCTTCGACCCATCGCTATCGAATTGTTCGATACGTTTGGGTCGACCTTCTTCTTGCAGTTTGAGACATCTGCTGAACGTGAAGAGCTCGTGAAGCTGCTGTTCCAGATGCCCATCGTAAACAGCGTCTTCTGGAATCCAGTCCTTCGGTCGAGTGCCTTATCGCTCTCGTTGAAGCGGATGCGTCACGCGATGACCAAGCGATGGATCAAAGGTCAAGTATCCAACTTCGAGTATCTCATGAACCTCAACACACTCGCAGGACGAAGTTTTAACGATCTGACGCAGTATCCGATCTTTCCGTGGGTGCTGTCCGATTACAAGAGCGAGTTCATCGATCTGGACCAGGAATCGACGTTTCGAGATCTTTCGAAACCAATGGGAGCCTTGGGAGAAAACCGAGCGGCGCTGTTTCGCGAAAGGTTTGCTGCGATGAATCACGATATGCCACACGGACCAATGGATACACCCGCGTTTCACTACGGAACACATTATTCGTGTTCAGCGTACGTGATCAACTACCTCATTCGGATGGAGCCATTCGCGAAGCTAGCTCGGGATTTACAGGTAGGTTCGAATGTGTGCATGGTGACTAGGAGGAGGTCAACTAATCATTTATCCGATTCGTAGAGTGGAAGCTTTGACCATGCGGACCGCTTATTCCGCAGCATTCCGTCCTCTTGGGACTCGGCATCTTCCGAAAACCTCCAGGACGTGCGCGAATTGATTCCAGAATTCTTCTTTCTACCCGAATTTCTCTACAATGCAAACAATTTTGATCTCGGCACCACGCAGAGCGGAGAGGTCGTCTCGCATGTCAAGCTTCCTCCATGGGCACATGGCGACCCACGTGAGTTCATCCGTCTTCATCGTCGCGCTCTCGAATCGAAGTACGTGTCCGAGCACTTGCATCTTTGGATCGACTTAATCTTTGGCTACAAACAAACCGGCCAAGAAGCGCTCGACGCACAGAATGTCTTCATGCACTTCACCTACGAAGGTGCAGTGGATATCGATGCAATCGACGATCCTGTGTGGCGCAACGCAATGCTCGCTCAGATTGAAAATTTCGGACAGACACCGTCAAAGCTTTTCTCGAGTCCCCATCCAGCCCGAAAAGTTCCGGCGTTGTCGGCATCACTACCCGCAGTATCTCCACCAACTTCGACTTCGTCGGCTCCGCCCATTTCTGCCCCTCAGAATGAGGCCACGTCCAGCAACATTGAAGCTTTCATCAAGTGGCACACGGCGTTGGCTCCGCCACTGGTCTCAATTGGTAAGGACTATGTGTTCCTCAGGAAGCAACCAACAATACATGCGCTAGAAGGAGAAGCCGTCGGCGACGTGAAGATATCGAATGACAAAGTACTGTGCCGGCCGAAAGGTGCGACGTTCGTGCCTCCGCGGTGCTCTAAGTACCTCGAATGGGGTTCTGCGGATGGAACGATGAAGCTTCGCGTGCATCAAAGTTCGACTCGCCATCGCGAAGCAAACAAAATAGTCGGTGTAATCGAAGAAGCTCATCACTCGAAAGTCAACTGTGCGGCGTTTTCGGAAGATGGCGTGGTGCTGGTAACAGGAGGAGATGACGCCGTTGTGAACGTTCTGGAATGCATGAAAGTGCAAGGTCAACGCATGTTTAAGCAGGTTACCAAGCTCGTGGGTCATGACGATGTTGTTACGAGTGTAGCGATCGACAAGGTACGTTATTCCCCCCGGAAAGTTCGTTGCGGATTTCTTACAAAGTGATTCGTATTGCAGGAGTTCAATCTCATTGCCAGTGGTTCCCACGATTGCTGTGTGATCTTGTGGGATCTACGAACGAAGACGTTCCTAAGAGAGCTTGGAGGACACAACGGACCGGTCGTACACGTGGGAATCAACGGCGCGAATGGTAATGTGCTCACGGGTACAGCATCGGAGATCCGACTCTGGAGCATCAACGGGGACTTGCTGGCTGCAACTACTGCACCAAGCGTGGGGCTCTCTACTATTGTACGTTGTAAATCCTGCTCCGCGCTTTTTCGTGATGTCTAACAC
This sequence comes from Pythium oligandrum, assembly GCA_020085045.1. NCBI lineage: Eukaryota > Oomycota > Peronosporomycetes > Pythiales > Pythiaceae > Pythium > Pythium oligandrum. The sequence goes on from JAHRIK010000002.1 coordinate 921,253, forward strand.
ACGATGCTTTGCTAACTGCAGACTGCGGCTATCTCGACACAATGCGAAACGTGGCAGAATGGTGTTGTCGTTGTCACGGGTCATTCAAACGGCACCATTGCACTTTGGGGCCTATCGTATCCAGCAGACATAGCAAACGAAAGGCGACAAAAGCCTGAAGCAGATGCGCATTTGGAGACAACAAATGCATCGGAGGACGGATCTATCAAGCCTACCGTCCACATAGGCATCCGCCGTCGGGGATCAAGTAATGCCCTCTCACCTGCGACGCACCATGATGGATCACCGACTCTTCTCAAGGCCGTGCCGTCATGCCACTTGTTCGTGATGAAGCTTCTCATGGATCACCGAGCTGCGGTCACCGCTCTCACGATGGGCCCAGATCAACGGCAATTTGCATCAGCAGATGCCGACGGTAACTGTATCCGATGGATTGATGACAGTATTAGTACTGGTATTATTTAGAACATGGGGCGCTTCTCACCAGTAAGTACGCAATATTGGCAAGATGAGTGAGTTGCACTTGCAAGCGCAATGGCGAGATGACACGGAGATTCAACGTGAAACAGCTCTCGTGTCCTACGCCACTTCTTCTTTGAGACGAAAGGGAATCGGCGAAACGGATACCCGAGTGAACGCGGAATTACGACTGTTCAAGATCGGGAGCGTTTCAGGCCGTTCTCCGAAGATGTTCCCAACGGCCACGTGCCCTTTGCTTCTTCCTGGCACCCGAGTTGCACCACTGAACCTCAAATCCAAGCATATCCTTCCGCATAACCAGAAGCGCGCCATAGCAGATACATGAGACGACACGGAAGCAGTCGCCGGATCTCTGGGACTTGGTTTTGCGGTCGGATGCGGTGGATACGGCTGCTTCTTCTGTCGCTCGGAGCAATTGGCACCGTGGTAGCGCACGAATCGGAGATCAACAGCAGTTCAACCATACGCAAACACCATCACCGCTGCATTCATGATGAGAAGATCGGTCAGTTCGAAGACAGCATCGATCTCGATTCGATCCCGTCGCCTCAGCTGCTCATGCCATTTGAAAGTCCGATGGAGCAGGAACGAAACACGTTTCTTGAGGCTGTTGGGGCCCGGCGATTGCGCTCCAACGAGCGTTCTCTATCTGCTGCCGCCTCATCAACACCATTTCAACCGATTCGCATTGCGTTCGATCTCTCCAAGCTCAGCAGGTACGCGAATCTCGGCTCTCCTGTATCTATTTGATGCTGATATCCCTCATACCATTACTTCGCTAGCGACCCTGGATTAATGTGTGTAAACGAAGGCGATGTCGTCAAGGTAGACGGGCAATCGTACACGTGCTCCAGCAATGATCTACTCACCGCCGTCAAGAAAGACTTTATCATCTCCGTCTTGCTAAAAGCCATTCAAGACTACTTCGGCAACACGCTCTCAGTCCAGCGAGTGGTAGGCAACCTGATTGTGGGTGGGATTGGATGCTCGTCGTCCGCAGATTGGGCGTGTTGCTCGCGGTCGATCCCTCCATCATATAAAACGGAAGGGGTGCCAAACGCTGATTATGTGCTGCACGTGACGGCACGACCCACCACGGGCTCTACGATTGCGTGGGCGCTTCCTTGTAACATCGATCAGTATGGGCGTCCGATCTCCGGCCAAGCAAACTTCGGCCCGGGCCGTCTAGATCCGGTGACACCAGCAGCTCGGTCAGAGCAAATCGGTACGGCACTTCACGAAATGACGCATGCTCTTGTGTTCTCCAAGAGTCGATTCTACGACTTTCGCAAACCACTCAATGGCGACCTATGGGGTTACAACAACGTCGTCTCCCAAAAGCAGGGCACTGGAGGCATCTATATCAGCAAGATCGTGACACCGAACGTTGTGAAGCGTGTCAAGCAGCAATTTAACTGCCTTGATTGGCCAGATGCTGGCCTGGAACTCGAAAATGGAGACTCGGGTAGTTCCGAGTTCTCGTCGCACTGGGAAAAACGAGTGGTGATGAATGAATACATGAGCGCGACGAGCTCGTACGACCCGGTATACTCGGCTCTTACATTGGCACTGTTTGAAGACAGCGGCTGGTATCAAGTGAGCTATGCCAACGCTCAGATCCTGCCGTGGGGCTATCTTGAAGGCTGTGGAGTTGCTCGTTCGAGATGTTCGGAGTGGAACCAGCGCTATGTCTGCAGCAAGACAACGGACAAAGCCTGCACTGCCGATTATAATGTCAAAGGGTATTGTAACGTTGCCACGTACTCGTCGAGTATCCCAGCGGGCTTCCAGTACTTTAACGATCCGAAGTTTGGTGGACGAGACACCTACGCGGACTATTGTCCATTCTATCGCGGCTATAGCAATGGAGATTGCCGAGGCATTGGTCGCGTCACAACATACGCAGATACGGGCAACATGATGGAAGAAGTTGGCCCGAGCAGTAAGTGCTTCCAGTCGAGTTTGACTCGGTCTTCAAGCGTCTCGCTCACATCTGTCTGCTACAAGGTACTTGGATGCACCTCTGACAATCTTCGGCTCTCGATTGGCGGGAAAGAGGTGCTTTGTCCAATGCAAGGGGGTGAGATCCAAGTGTCCGGCTACAACGGCCGGCTCGTGTGTCCAACAGCGAATCGATTGTGCCAGATGCTGCAGGACAAGTGCTCCGGGAACGGCGTGCTCTTGGCAACTGGCTCTTGTGAGTGTAATCCGGGCTTTGTAGGTGATGACTGCGCTGGTGTCGCTTGTCCAACGAGCAATGGGGTAGAGTGTGGTGGTTCTTCCCGCGGAACCTGCGATTACAAGACAGGGAAATGCCAATGTACGAGTGCGTACACCGGTCTCGTGTGCTCCGAGCTCGTCTGTCCGATTTACCAAGACGGAAAAGCTCATACCGAGTGCTCTGGGCATGGAACGTGCGATCGTACATCAGGGAGTTGCACGTGCGCAGATGGATACTCGGGCAAGGCGTGTGAATGCGTTCCAGGCTGTACAAGTACTTCCTGTGGAGGCTATGGTACCTGCGACTGCTTGACAGGAGCGTGTGCTTGTCAGACCGGTCACTCTGGTTTAGACTGCTCTGTGAATGCTGCTCCGGCTGTGATCGACATCATTGAAGGGGGACCAGTGATCACTGATACGATTGTCACGAAAGGGTACAAGTACTACCGCATCTACCTCAACTCGAGTTCGTACGACATCACCTTCATCGTCCAGTACGCAACCACTGTCGACATGGATCTCTATGGTTCGTTTGTTGACCAGTACCCGACCTCGCTAAGCGCACAGAGCGAGCTCTTCACGAGTAATTATGGCATTGGCACGCGAGACGAAATCAACCTGTGCGGCACGTTGGGCGTCTTTCCGCGCGGTTTGAACGACAACTTTCGGTATTGCGCTCGTGCTACGTCATCTTACGTCTTGGAGACACCAGGATACTTTTATATCGCAGTGTTTGGATACACCGGTGGCGCGTACAAGCTCTCGATCGAAACAGACAAGTGTAAGGGTGTTGACTGCTCCGGTCATGGCCAATGCGGCGTGGTAAGTGACTTTTTAAGGTCTCCTGCAAACTTTCATGTTCCTGACGAGCGGATTCTGTCTCCAGAAAACCCCTGGTGTTTGTACATGCGATCGCTATTGGTCCGGCGAAGACTGCAGCGTACCTAAGTGCGGTCCAGACTGCATCGACCTGGGTACTTGTGGCACCACCACTGCCGTTGTTGCCATGTCGACAGCTGACATTGAAGGTGAAGTCACAGGGTCGTCTTCGTCGTCTGGAGAGGGATTGACTTCCGTCCAAACGTACTTTCTTGATGTGGACGAAGCTCGATCGGGAACGACAGTGGCTTCATTAGTTAACTCTCTTCGGAACACCTCCGAGTGCTATGGAAACGGAGTCTGCCAAGTGATAAACAACGCTGCTGGAAAGTCAGTACCACAATGTGTCTGTGACGAGGCCTTCTCCTTCACGAATCCGACGCCGACACAAGCCCTATGTAAGGAACTGGTGCCTTCCGTTGCGTACATCCAGCATTACACTGGTCCATTTGTGGCCAGTTCGATTGACACGCCGGCATTCCAAGTGAAAGTGAATGCATGGGCGCTCTACACCATCCCGATACAAGATTCATGGGAAGTCTTGGTTGCGAATCTGGAGATTTTGACCAACGAGACGGACGCGATGCTCTTTGTGCGCAAGGAAAAGCTCCCCGCTGTGGCCACGTCCAAGCAAAGCGCAGCTGGTGGCTCGTTTGTGCAGTTCATGGACGCTGACGCATGGACAGCCGGTTCTTCCTCTCGAAAGGTGGTGATCACGCGAGCAACGTCGACTTTGAGTTCGGGTCTGTACTACATTGGCGTCTACAACAGCGCGTATGCGCGTGGATCTCTCGGTTATCGTCTCACAGTGAATGCCACAAGTAATTGTACAGCTCCAAGCACTGCGAAAACTGGAGCTGACAACAGCTATGGGATCTGTCGCAATGGCGGAGTGTGCAAGGCCAAGTCTACGTCAATCTGTGAGTGCCCAAGCGGCTACGTGGGCAAGTACTGCGAGACTCGAGCAGATCGCACCGTATTGGGCGTGACTTCGTCAGTCACTGCAGACACCACAGGTTCGTCATACATTGCGTATCGATCGAACACGACCGAGCTGTTGGCGATTGGTGCATGGAAGCACTTCTCGTTCGACATCGACGACACCAGTGTGCGCTACGTACAGTTTCGACTGATCATCGAGAATGACCTGACAGTCACCACTCCAACTCTGGCCTTGCTTCTCGTTCGCGGACCAAGTGATCACGACTTTCCGACGCTGTTTACGGAGAGTCAACAGGATTTTGTCGGCATTTCCAAGCGTCAGTCGCGACAACAGGTGTCACTTGCGGTTGACAAGGCGTGCTCGTATGCCTCGACAGGCAAGGACTGCTACAAAGTTGCCCTTTACAATCGTCAGTACTCGGGCGAAACGCTCCGCTATCGTCTCGAAGTCGAAATGTTCCAGGCGACCTCCTCCGTTTTCCCTTCGGGTTCTTGTGGGAGCACAGGAGACAGCCAAAACTGCTACGGCAACGGCAAGTGCTTGCTCGTTGCATCGTCTAACAGCACAAATGGTGAGACGTCCGCTGTGCCAACGTGTACGTGCTACAATGGATGGACTGGCCTTCGGTGCAATTCACCCAAGTCGTTCGAGCTTTCGCAGCTCTGGAGTGCGATGGACAATATCTCGCTGCTCTGCTCTACGTGCTCGTCCAACTTCTCACTTGCTCGTGGCGAAGTCAAGATGTTCCGCATCCCCGAAAGTCTTCGAGACAACGTCGGCTTGCGCCTTCGTGTCAAGCCAGCGCCGGGCTCTTCAACTAACGGCTCGAGTCCTAATGTGTACGTGAGTGAGACGCTACCACGATCCATCTACGACTTCACGCACATTTCTGCCGCCAACACGAGCGAAAAGGCCAAGACACAGACATTAGAGCTTGCCAATGCATCGTTCTCGGGGCACTTCTGGGTCGTCATCTTCTCGGATTATCCAACGTCGAACGAAGTCCTCAGCTCGTCGGTAGTGGGAAGCAGAAGACGCGATCGCCGGCAGCTCCTCAGTCGACTACAAACATTATCTTCTCCTCATGCGCTGCGAGTGCTCAGCGATGCCAGTGGAAGCGAGACAATGGCGTCTTTCCAGCTCCTAGTCGAGCTCTACGAGCTTCCTGACGATGGCACGTCCGGAAGATTACTCACTCAGGAGTCTTTCACCAAGCAGGTCTTCCACTGGCTCTTCCACTCGCCCATCGGCATCGGCGTCTTCGTGTTCAGCGTCATCTTCCTTCTGCTCATCGTCAGTTACTGTCTCTGGAGATTATGTCACGCGCCTGAGAACCAAGACCGAGTGACTCGCAAGTTCTTTGGAGGCAGCAATGCCAACCCCAGCATTGAAGCCCGGGCCGGGCCAATCGTCCAGCAACGAGGTCATCGCAGTATCAGCTACCACGCCAAAGGCCCAGCTCTGAGTCGACCGGGCACTGCTCATGTGAGTGACGTGGAGCTGGGGCCGATTAGCGGAACCCGCCGTGGTACCGCCACCTAGATGCGTGAGCCGTCCTCTGGAGTTCTGGGCGTCTGTCTGACTGTCTTTCTTCCGTGGAATCATCAGGCGTGATGTGATGGCCGCTTGCTCTCTGCCACGCCGGACTTGTGTAGTCCTCCCAACAACTGAAGATGACAACGACGTGCATGTCCTGGAACATTCTGGAGGCTGAGTTCGCGGTTCTTTCTGTATATTTCCACTTTGATAACGTGAATACTCATCATTGCATCAGGACTTCGTAAGATATCTGCGGGGTTTCGTTCGAAATTCCCACAATGGTGACTTGACTTTCCACAATTCCTTCCATCGATAAGCCTGTATCTGCCAGTATGGCGTCCATGTGGGGTGCGCCATCGCATTGGCCCAAAGAAGCTCCTCCTCGATGAGTTCAGCAGAACCAGAAGACTGTGGGATCTGCTCGCTGGATTTAGGCAGACGGGATCCGTTGAGATCCAGCGACTCACATCGCAGCTTTCCACGCTTCGCGACGCGACATGTTCTCGATTCACTTTCCATAACAGTCGGTCCAAACCTCGTCCAGTTTGTCGGTTCGGCCAGCGCGGGGGTTCAGTCGAAGAATCGCAAAGCGACCGGTCACATTGTGAAGGGACGCCGCGAGTCAACTTCAAGCGCATCACATCGCACGCGCTCTCGCTCTCTCACTGCTGGCCGTGATTACCACTCGAGAAAAGTTCAGTCTGCTCTCAAAGCGCGTCGTCTGGCCGGCGGGACGCTACGTCCGACACGCACGCGCCCAGGCACAGAGGCACTCACTCCTCCAAACTGGCTGACTGCCCCACGCCACGGCAGCTCACGACGGTCTCACGTAGGGAGCACTTTTTCATTGACCTTGATCGCGTCAGTACATGCTGTGATCGACTCGACAAAGAATGCAACGCCCAGCCTCGTCCACAACGACAAGTAGTCGGCACCACTCGCCTGGTCGACAGTCGTCCCCATCACGAGGCCCCAAGTCTCGCTTCTCACTCGACCACTTCTTCCGACGTATCCGGAGCAAATCCCACGACGCCAACGACGAGAACGACGTTCGACGCAAACTCAAGAGCACATCGAGCTGGAAAGCGACAGCCAGGCCGACTTCAAGCGCCGCTTCTACGGTTCTGAGCAGGACCTCTAGTCGGCAGGGACTCGCACAACGACGTGGCTCGAAGATTATAACAATTTGCACATCTGGAGCGTCTTCAGCCACCAATGTTCGCCTGTGCCAGTCCCCTGGTGGGCGAGGCAATGTCACACTGGCCATCCCAGTCACACCACCGACCATGGCCTCCGGCCAGCGTAGGACCAACAAGACTCGTACAACACTGAACGGCTTCTCCGACGAAGAGGTCACAAACGCGACTGCAGCAATGGTGAGATCCTCGTCGTCTTCTGCGCGCTCGTCGTTTGTGTTTGGATGGCGAGACACAGAAGTCGCGACGACGACTTGGCTCGACGATGGCTCCATAGTAGGAGACGAGTTTCGAGAATCTGAGCGCGAGACTCCTGTAACAGTCTTCCTGTCGTCCATTCCACACGATTTGATCCCTGACATTCGCATAGTTTGCTACCCATCAACGTTGCGTAACGCTCGTCGATACATCCGCCAACTGATCCATTTCCACGCGTTCGAGATCCGATCGACCAAATGGGCGGCGTATTTCCTCCTTCTCATCCATCGAGCACGACAAACTCGTAAAGTCCGAAGTGTTGAAGCCGTGAGTCTGCGCTGGGTGCTATGTGCGTACGTGCGACACGAAGTTGCGTCGCGAAACCGACAGAAACGAACGCAAGAGAAGGATCTCCATCGGAAGATGACGGAATATCGTGTCGCCATGCAGTGCATCTGTGGCACGTCAGTCATCAAATACGGACGAAAAGGCAAACCGCATGCCACTCACTTGATGATTGACAACGGAGACACGCTCCGATGGACTTCCAAGATGCTAACAGGGACGTCAACGAGAGCAAAGAAGAACAAGTCGATCCCACTGGCTGCCATTCTGGACATCCGCGCTGGCCCGACCACAGATGTGTTGCACAAAGCTGTCCAGAAGGGTACGCTCCGACTCCAAGACGCCAAATTCACGCTCTCGTTGATCACAGCCAAGCGAACGTTTGATATCAAAGCCCGCAACGCGGCCGAACGCGAATTCCTCCATCGAAGCCTTCGATTCCTTGTCAGCTTGGCTCGAGACCACGAAAAACAGATCGCACAGCAAGTGGAACTGTCGATCATGAAACGCATAGAGACGCTGACAATCTGGAAGCATGGTCGGAAAGGACGACCGCACAAGACTCGACTCTATGTCAACCGATTTGGCGAGGTGTCGTGGCAGGGACGTACTGGCGACACGATCCAGCTCGAAGACATTCGCAAGATCGAGTTGGGACATCGCACAGCAGTGTTCCAGCGAAGTCGAGAGCATGGCTTGACATCAGTGAATCACGCGACACGATGCTTTTCGCTCGTGACACGTATTCGTACCCTCGACATTGAGACTGAAGACGAGCAACAGCGCGACTGGTTCGTTGTGGCCTTCCGCTACTTGATGGACAAGGTGCACGAGAAGACTGCGGCTCTCAAGCGCGAGAAGGCCGAGAAGCAGCTCAAGCTCTTGCAAGAGCTGTGCCACGCCAACGGCAATCCCCATCAACTGCTACCTGCACCACACGCTTAGACAAACACCGCTTTCTTGATTCGTGTCGTGTTTATCAGAGTTATTACAGCCTTTGCATCATAAAGCAGCAGTTGGCAGTATCTTACCACAGGGGTTGGTCGTTTTCTCTATGTTCTGGTTTGTGCGTCCGGCGCTATCTTCTTTGGAGACTTTGTTCAGACATCATGGCCGAAGGAGGACTGGTAAACTGCAACAAGTCTCGACGTGTCTTGAGCCATTCTTCGATACGCAGACGTTCTTGAGCTCGAGCGATCTCCAAACGCGTTGCCATGATATGTCGCAACGCCATTTCGTGCATCTCCTCCAGTACGTCGAGCTGTCCGTTACTCAATGTAGTCAGATCAGCACCTGGCGCAAGATGGAACGGATCCAGATCGACACACACTGCCTTCTCGGACGTCATGTCCATGTGTCGCTTCATTTCTGCGAGCGACCGCTGTGGTTGCTCATCGTCACGCGAGTGACTGCGTGAGGCGAGCCCAAGAGCAGCAGCCTGGGCTTGAGCAAACTCATTTCGTTGCACTGTCTTCGGGTCAACCACGTGGTGACATCGAGTACACTTGAAGCCCGCAGGACTGACACTCATAGCTCGCATTAGACAGGCAGCACAGTACAGTTGAGGACATTGTTGTGATGACCCGCACTGCACGTTGTCGTTGACAAGCTCTCCACAGATCCCACACGCCAGAAACTCCAGCACTTCCTGCACGCTTTCGCTTGAGCGCTGGATTCGATCGTGTGTCCATCGACGTCGTGTAGCACCGATTGTCGAGTTGGAGCGAACGCTGGGTCTAGAGAGACGTTCAGAGGGCATCGATGACGCGTGCTTCCAGATAGATGCAGAGCTTAGGCTTGGCAACGGGGTCGTCGATGCTTCAGCAGTCAGGCTTGGAGAGTTTGGCAAAGAAGACAACGCAGACGAGCCTCGCCAAGTAACGGAGCCTCCCGTGAAACCACGCAAGCGGTCGATAGCTGGCGCTTGAGGCATCGCGTATCTCTCATAGAGTCGGCTACTGTGACTGATGCTCTGAAAAGTGCTGAAAGGACTGCCCACCGACTCAGGAAATGGAGGAACTGCTGGTGTTGGAGCTGGAGGGATGGTGGGAGGTGTAGCGTTTGGTGCTGCAGGAGTCGACTTGGTCGATACTTGTATGTCTGCTTGGGGTACGCTCTTCGGAGGGGTTCGTACTGGAGCGACCACCGGGACCACTTCTGTCAAGCACGTCAGCACACTCCTGTCAGACAACGCAAAACTGTGAAGTCGATCGCAAGTTCCTTACTCGTATGTGGCGACCTCTTTTCGGAACTTGGCTGCGACAAATCATCGATTGCAGGAGCTTCAGATTCTGTCTTGGGTGCTTCAGTCACTTTTTGCTTTCGACCGACTGTCGTCCACGCGCCAGTGTCGTCTTTTGCCTCGTCGACTGCTGGTTGAACAAGAGGTGCGTCTTGGCTAGCAGTTTGCACACCAAAAGCTACCTTATCGCCACGCTCGTCGCCTGAACTCTCGTCACCACTTGAAGTAGCTCCCGTTGGAGGCGCTGTGGTAGCCGAGTCCAGTGCGTTGGTGGACTTGGCAGCTTTCCGCTTGGCCTTCTTCTGTTTCTTCTTGGACTTTTTGCCACGACTGGATCCGTTACTAGGATTCGATGATGCCAGCGACTCCTCCATCTCCAGCATGGACATCATTCGAGCCGCTGCTTCTTCTTCGAGTCGCTTCCAGATGTCTCGCAGATAGTCGATGCACGGCGCACACTCGGGCACACCTGTGTCCTGTGCCTCCTCCAAAGGCGTCTGACCGATGGCATTGCGAAGAGTAATGTCTGCGCCAAACTCGAGCAACGCCTTGACACACTCGAGGTATCCATGGGACGCCGCGAGATGCATCGCCGTACTGCCGTCCCGGTCTTGATAATTGACAAGCTTGCGGTTCCTAACGACAGAGCACACTGTCAGTACTCAGCACGACAAGCCACGCACAAGAACACAAGAGGGCGTACTTAGTGAGCAGTACTCGAAGGATGGCAGCGCGGTCGGCATCTGATCCCCCGTCGTCTTCGTCCCGCAGCATGACGGTACAGATGAGGGTGGACATGGCGCGATGGCTTACCACGTTCACGTCCGCGTTGTACTTGACCAGCACGCGCACGGCGTCCACGCGGCCTTCTGTACACGCCCACACGAGCGGCGTATCTACAGCAACCAGAGTCAATGATCGTCACAACACGGTCGTCTCGGCGTCGTACGCACCTCCATCAAAGTTCTGGCAGTCAATACTCTGCGGGTCTCGTGTGCAGATGGCTTCTACGACCTCCGCCACGCCGCTCTGCGCACACAAACGTCTCCATGAGCGTCGATTCTCTAGATTCGCAAAAGGGCAACACGTACTTTGGCGGCGAAATGCAGCGCCGTCGAACGCATCTCGTGCGTGCGGACCGAGACGTCGGCGCCGCGTCGTAACAGCTCCATGGCCACGTGCGTGCGTCCCTCCGCCGCCGCGATCATGAGTGCGGTGAAGCCATCGACGTCCACGTCGTCCAACTCGACTTTGCCTTCGTCCAACAGGACCTTGACGGTCTCCAGATTGCCCTCGGACGCGCACTCGAGCAGTGCGGTGGCCCATGGAGACGAACCGCCACCCAATTCGACCTCAAATACCTCGGCTTCTTCCTCCTCGTCGTCATCAAGCACGTCGTTGTCGGTGGCCGGGACCACCACTTGTCCGCGTCCTAGCGGCTGCTCCAGCGGGCCTCCGGTGCCACCACGGGTCTCATACGACAGCTCTCCAATGGAACGACGCATTCCTCCCCGTTCCCACGCCGCCCTCGCCTATGTGACGTCGCTAGAGCCCACGCAGACGCGCCACCTCCGTCGGCAACTCGAGTTCAACTTGCCTCGCCGCGTTGAATGGCGCCAACAATACACAAACGTACCCTCCAAGACACAATAATATGATGGATGGTCCTACTTCAGTACATCGACAGTCTGATCTGAGTCTGAGGAAATTTCGAATTTGGTGTGGACCACATCCATCCGCCTTTCCACTACCAGAGTGATGGTCCGTCGAGCGAGTACCGTACAAAACGAGGAGCTCCGTGGTTCCTCCTCCTCCACCACAGCTTTCTTTGCACGCGCTTGTCTCGCGGTTTGTCTCTGGTTCTGCTTCACGTCACTTCAGCTTTTTGTCTCGCGCGTTCCGTTCTCGATGGATTCGGTGGGCGCCACGGCGCGCACGCCGCACCTCACGCGCTCGCCCGGCCTCAATGGCCACCGCCACTCGCGCCACAGCGGCATGCTGCATGAGCCCGCCGAGCCCACGAGCGCCAGCTACGGGGCCATCCCGCTGCAGCAGCTGCGCCCCGTGGCGCGCAGTGCCTCGAATCCGCGCGACACGTCGTCGTTTCTCCCCACGACGGCGGCGACTCGGGGCCTCAACGCCATCACACGCACGCCCAAGCACTCGTACCACTCGCAAAAGCCCTTGTTGAATGGTCTGCTTGGTGGCAAGAAGGATCTCGAATCGCTCCCGATCGTGGATGGTGTTGCAGATGGCAAGCAGCAGCAGGCATCGCCAGAGACAGGTCGCGCCGTCAAGATCGGCTTGTATGGCGTGCTCAACACGGTCATTTGCATCCCCGTCATGATCAGCTTTGCGCAGATCATCTTCCGCGACCCCGCCTTCCAGCCGTACATGTCGGATCTCGTCAAACTCGTCTTGACTTCGGGTAGGTAGCTCCTCGCTTTCTCTCTTCTGGATGTTGCACTCAGCTGTCTCGTTGTTGGTCTGCAGCTGCGATTCACCAGACGTGCTTCACGCTCTCCAGTTCGCTGCCGTTTGCCATCGGCCAAGTCCAGGACGCTGGTTTGATCTTCCTCTCGGCCATGGCCTCGTCTATTGTTCAGGCGCTCCGGAAAAAGGAGCACGAGCTCTTCTCGATGGAAGAGGTGATCGCCACGACGCTCTTCACGCTCGCCATCTCCACGGCGCTCCTCGGTGTCGCACTTATTATCACCGGCAAGCTCAAGATCGCGAGCTTCGTGCAGTATCTCCCGATGCCTGTGGTCGGTGGCTACCTCGCGTACATCGGTTTCTACTGTCTCGAAGCGGGTCTGAGTATGATGGCCAACAAGACCATCAAGGATCCAGCAGACTGGGTGCAACTCGCCAACGCTGACGCGCTGCTGCTCGTCACGCCCGGCATCATCACAGGCATCCTCGTCTTCTTCGTGCTCTCGCGCTACGAGCACGTGGCCATTTTGCCATGCTGCATGTTCGCGATCCTCTTGGTCTTCTACCTCATTCTCCTCGTCACGGGGACGTCGCTCGAGGAGGCTCGTGCGGCCGGCTGGGTGAGTCCGCCGCCTGCGACGCCACGCTCCATCGTCGAGATCTACAGCTTCTACGACTGGCAGCTCGCCGATCTCTCGTACCTCGTGCCGCAGCTGCCTACGTGGATCGCCATGTACTTTGTTGTGGCCTTCTCGTCATCCCTCGACGTCGCCGCCATTGAGATGTCGCTGGGCACGCCACTGGACCACAACCACGAACTGCAGACCGTCGGTCTCTCGAACCTTGTCTCGGGTCTCACGGGTGGCTTCACGGGTTCGTACATCTTCTCGCAGACCATCTTCACCATGCGCGCCAAGCTCGACTCTCGCGCCAACGGCATGCTCATCGTGCTGCTTGAGATCGCCGTCGTGCTCTGCCCGTTCTCAGTCATCGCGTACGTGCCCAAGATGTTCTTTGGTGCGCTTCAGACACTCATTGCCATCGATCTCATGACCGAGTGGATGTGGCACGCGCGTCATAAGATGCTCACGCGTGAGTACGCTATCGTCTGGTTCACGTTCATCATCATGAACGCCTTCAACCTCGAAGTCGGTATCGTCTTGGGTATTGTCATCGCTGCCTTCAACTTTATTTGGTCGTACATCATGGCCGTCGCATCCGTGCACCGAGTGATGAAGCGCAGTCGTGTGGAGCGCGATCTCCGCGAGAGTGCACTGTTAGAACACCAGCGTCTCTCCATCGTCACACTCGAGCTCGACGGGTTTATCTTCTTCGGCAGTTCGGTCAAGATGATGGAAGAAGTCCGCAAGCACGTGCTTGTCAACGTCTCGGAAGCTCAGCAGCAACAGCAACAGGAGCAGAGTCAGCAACAGCAGAACGCCTTCCACTCGTCTCCGTCGCTCCCCACTCACAATGGAAGTTCGTCATTGCGTTCGTCGATGATCCAGGCTCAGGGCTCGTCATCCTCGACGCTGCCATCGGAGTCCGAGAACGAGCAGGAAGGTCTCATGACGCTTGAGCGTGGTGTCGACGGTTCCATGATGTTCGCGACCAACAACATCCCAACCGAGTTCGCACCGCTCAGCATGCACGCTGTGCGCACGCGCTTCTGCATTCTCGACTTTGAACGTGTACGAGGCGTTGATGCGACGGCGATGCGCAGTTGTTTCCACGCCATCAAGCAGCTCTTGGACCAACACGGCATCGTGCTCGTCTTCTCCAACGTACCACCACAGACAGAGAAGCTCCTTCGCGTCAACGAAGTGATTGAAACGGAAGATGAGGACGGCTCGTTGTTGTTTGAGACGCTCGACAAGGCACTCGAGTGGTGCGAAGACGAGATTCTCGTGGCTCAAGGTCTCTTCCCATTGAGTGAGACTTCGCCACGTGAACATGACGACGGCAAGCAGTGCCGTATTGAGCTCCTCCACAAGTTGCTACCTGCCCATCCTGACAAGGCCTTGAAGCATGACGATTCGGTCGTGTTGACCAAAGAGATCGGTGACTTGTACATTGAGCCTGTGATCAAGGGCATGGGTGAGTACGTCTACCGAGCTGGCCACGCTGTCACAGGCATGTTCTTTGTCGGATACGGCAAGGTCGACGTGTACTTGCCTTCGAACCTTCACGAGGGTATGGGTCCTGGCTTCTCGGGACGCAAACGCATTCTCCGAGTGTGTCAGGGTGGTATCATTGGTGCTTCTGAGTTCATCCTGCACAAGCGACACGAATTCACAGCCGAGGCCCGTGCCACGACGTTCCTCTTCTACCTGAGCAAGACCAAGTACCGCAAGATGCAACAAGACCATCCTCAGATTGCGGCACGCTTCCAGCAAGCCATGCTCCAGTCGCTCGCACGCACCGTCATGGAATCCAACATTGCTGATGACTAGACGAATGGACAAGAAAGAAGGCGTGTGTTTGTTTAAATGTCTTGAGCGTCTTGTTACAGAATAAAAAAGATGAAGAAAAATGAGAAAAGGGAGAAGCATCACCGCATTCCATCCACTCCACCACCTAGCACACCACCATCTATCTGAACCATTCCTCCTTCCTCCACGGCACGTCACGCTTCTCTCTTGCTTCTCTTCCTCTCGCTTGGGGCTCCATTCGTCCATCGACCATGGTATCTTGCACAAACTCTTGATAAAAAAAAAAATCATACTTGGCGAGTCGGAGGGAATGGTAGATGGTTGGAATGGAACGGGCAGGCTGAGGGGGGCTGAACGAGAGGAGTGAATACCTGCCACAGCAGTGAGCCAGGAAACCGATCTGTCGAACTTGGCACAGCAGCGTTGTCACAGGTACCCAATAGCGGATGAGACGATAAACTACGCGCCTGACTACATGTCCAAGTTCTGGAACTGGGATTGCAGGGCGTTGATGCTTTGCTGCTGCGGCTGCTGCTGGGTGTTTGGCTGAGTCTGAGGGTTCTGTGGGCGGTTGTTACGGGCGTTGGTAGGCGTGTATCGGAAGTTTTCTTCCTCCTCGTCGAAGCTGTCAGGTCGACCGCTGTGATGGCTGTGAGGATGCGCGTTGCCTCCGCTGCCGCCAAAGAAATGCGGCAAACGGATCTTCTTCGTTGGCTTGATCGACAACACAGTGCGGCCAAACTTGACGTGGAGCGACTGGTTGTTGTGCAACGAGAGTGGACGGTAGATGTACCGCAGGGTACCATTCGAGCTACCGGCGTCCTTCAGGAAGAACTCGCCCTTGGCGTAGTGGATTTCCGCGTGTATCGTCGAGACAGTCCGGTACTTGAGCACAAGATCGCACTGTGAGGAGCGGCCCACCATCAGTGGACGGTGGATGTCGTTCTCGAGAAGCATCTTGTAACTGAGCTGGTAGCGCGTCGAGAGGTTCAAGGTCGACGAAGAGTGCTTGGTGACCACTTGGAACATGATCGTTGGTGGGTTCAAACGATCAGGCAGCAACGACACGAACTTGCCATTTGGAAGGCGCGTCTTCGATGGGTACGGAGCTTTACAGATGGAGCACGTGCGCGCATTGCTTTCATCGAGGACAGTGCAAATCTCGTTCTTCTCGCCGTTGGTGTTCCAACGCTTCAGACAGTTCAAGTGGATGTACTTGGTGTCACCCGCACACTTGCACGGCGAGATCAGTGGGTTACCTTCCTCCGACTCGTCGTAGCAGACGTAGCACATGGCACTGGTCGACTGGCGCTGAGCAGAAGCACGTGGCTTCGATTCATCGTTACCGGACGCATCTCCGGCGTCATCGTCGGTGTCGAGACCGCTGTCAACGTCGGCGATAGCCTCGTCATGACAGATCACCCGCTGGATCAGGCTGTTGATTTCAGATGGCGAGAGCGTCGCGTCGTTAGGACCGATTCCCGCCGTGTCGATTTCTGTCACGAGCAAACCAACCGAGCCAAAGCGGATGATGTCACCCACACGGATGCGGTGCTTACCGCCGCGGATGCACTTGGTGCCGAGGATCTGGCAGACACCTGTATGAGCCGAGAACTTTTCCGACGAAGGCATGAGTCGGTACGCCTCATTCGTGTAGTCGATCGTCAGGCACGGCGCACGAGGGTCCTCGATGAAAATACGCTCACGCGTGCCGGCGGCACCCGTCACCTCGGCACTCTGCGAGTGCTTTGGGCCGTAGATAGAGACACCGCATCGCGACACGCTCTTGCGGAACTTGTCGCGCTTGCCCGTGGCGCCCTTGGTCACGGCGGTCATGCCGCGAATGTCCAACCTGTATCGTCATAGTATATCTTTCATGAGTCTCCCCGATCGCATGTGTGACCAGGCCAGCCGCCGCCACGTACATATCAGGCTTGCCGTCTCCACTAAAGAACTCGGTCGCGCGCGCCAGACTCCAGCGTCGGTCGTTGTTGGGCGTGCTCATTCTACAATACAGTCCCATCAGCGCTCGCTCTCCTCCTCGTCGTTCCATGTCTCACGCACCTACCTTCTCGACGTCCGTCGCTTTCGTGTCCTCCTTGTCACTTCGCTGAGTCGACTCGGGTCTTCTTCTTTTCTTCTTTGTCGAGAGTGTGGCTGCTGCGGTTCAGACAGACAGACAGACCGACCCTCACGCTCTCTTGCAGTCGACAGGCAGCTGTTTCCGTTCCTAATGTGCGAGGACGAGCGGCGTTTGGTTCCGGCAGGTGGCTCCCAGAGACGCTCGATGTACTACACGTCTACGAATGCGTCTCGCTCGTCGAGTAGAAGCGCGTCTTCCTCTCGTATGCGGCAGGCAGGCACGCGGCACTCGAGCACGCAGTCGTCGCTTTGTCGGCGTTCCTCCAGGACTGGCGGAGGGGTTCCGTCGTTTTTTTTCCACACAAATTTCTGGGAAGGTGGTCGTCGACGGAAATATTCTCCGCGGGGACTAGGGGTGGCGACACCCAATACACCAATCACAGCGCGTGACGGACGCCACACAATGCCACAACGCCTGTGCTCAGTTACAGGTCGGGGTAAATTACTTACGACTGGAGGTCCCGTTGCGCTGAATCCACCACGCACGATCGCAGCAAGGAGCGGGAGCAAGCGCCACGAGCACGTTAGATTAGAAGAATGAGAGAGATTTTTCGGCCAGGCTTAACTCAGAGGATGCATGCAGGCGAAGCGTGGGGAACTAGAGAAAAAGAGATGCGAGGCTGTGCACGCATGCAGGGCACCAGTATGAAGTGGGCAGTAAAGGAACCCTAATCGTGACAAGTTTTCTTCCCGGTACTGTACCGTTCACCGGATCTTTTCTTCGCCTTCCTCGTCAGCAACTGCAGCTAGGTGCACTCAGATGGCGTCCTAATCTAGGCCACAGCGGTCAAGTGGCCCTAGAACAATGCGCCAACTACCAGGTACGCCAAACGAGATTCGGAGCCACGTGGAGATGCCGTGCTTGATACCGTGCCAATCTACGACATCTCAGCAATGAGTCTGCGTTGAAGCGTGTTGATTGACACCAGCGTCGCCGATTGTTGCCCGCCGTGTGGATCGCCGCGTATTCGTTGGGATGCGCCGATCGGCGACAGGACAACCGACTACCTTGAGTTGCGTAGTCGGTCATGAGTGCGATTGACCGCTTCGAAAGGCGAAACGTTGTTGCATCAACACTCTTAGCTCGTTCGTATCGTGAGAGCTCTTCGTTAGCCTCACAAGAACCAGGAAACGACTCTCGCTGAGCAGCCCCTCGGTCGTTTTCATCCGCGTATCCGCTCCGCTTGACCAGCAAGAGCATTCACCTCACGGTCCGAGCTTTTCATAGATATTGCCCAGCACTCAACCAACCGACACAGAGAGCCGTCCAGCGCGATCGCCGTGCACTCAGCTCCATTCATTCTTGCTCGCATCGCTTGGCGCATTTCCTTCCAAGATCTTTGGGTTCATCTGGTCTTTCTACCAATCAGAATCGTATACTTCTTCTTTTCAACCAATCATTAGTGGATACTTTCGTTTGCCCACCAATCACAAGCGATTCATCTATCAGAGTGATGGTCCAGCAACAGCAACAAGCGGTGGAGATGGCATCGGGCTCAAGCGTCGGCGACGCGTCCGATACGTCGCCCCTGCGGCTGTTCGAGTATGGAAGGCCTCGTGCGACGCTTGGTAAGGATCGCTCCGTGTCTGGCCGTGTGCTCCAGCCATTCACATTCGCCAAGTTCCCGTCGTGAGCTCAAGAGCCAAGTGATCTCCTCTCCCTTCAACGGCGGTACAGCGTGACGAAGAGAATGAAGCTTTCGTGGGCGGCATTGGGCGTCAGCGCGCTCCAACTGGCCGCAGTGGTCACTGGTGTGACGGTTGAGTTCAATGAGAACCTCATGGCGCATGGTGCGCGTGCAAGCGAGCGCTTCTCGTTCGCTACGACCGAGATGAGTCCGATCCGTGAGAACATCTTGATGACCATGGAGAGTCCAAGCGACCGCGTCAAGTGCGAAGTGAGTGAAGAGAAGATCAAGTCGGGCACGGTCACGGTCTTGCTGGCCATCTCCAAGTGCCTCAACGACTCGTCGATCAACCTCATTGAAGACTGGGTCAACACCGTCAAGGCCGACAAGAAGCTGAGCTACATCACTGGCGACGAGAGTGTGGAAGTGGAGTTCTCCACGACGCTCATTCCTGGCGCTTGTGAAGCTCGCTCCGAACGCAACACGCATGGTCGCCAGGATCTTCCTCCACCTGTGAAGGACGAAACTGGGGACTTGCTCATGTCCAAGGAACGCAACTACTTGCTCTCGAACGAAGTGATGCCAGGTGAGCAGGAGCGTATCTCGGCGTTTGCCAAGTTCGGTCGCGTGTTGGAGACTGTGCCAACGGAAGACGGCGATATCCCAATCGCCGTCATCTCATTCGCCAACAACTACGACTCGTACGATGTTGTTCAGCAGTACGAGAACAAGTACCAGATCTCCAAGGCATTCAACTTCCAGATCTGTGAGGGTGGTGAGAGCTGCCAGGGCCACTTTGAGAACTGCATCTTCCTCCAGGAATGCGTTGATCTCTTCATGTACAGTCCGTTCAAGGTCGTGCGCACGTTCTACTGTGCCGCCTTGGAAGGTGGTATGCCAGTCACGTACGTCGACAAGGACAACACGCGTCAGTGTTATTGCGCGTGTCCCGTCGGCTACGAGATGCGTGAAGACAGCTACGGTGCCAAGAAGTGTGAGAAGGTCTCGACGGACACGTGTCCATGTGTGTGGAGCAACTACAAGTATGGCTTCAAGTGGGACAACGAAGAGAAGTTGGATGTGTGCTCGTTCTCCAACATTGCCTCTGCGTGGGGTGTGCCAGTGCCATTCCCATCGGACAACTACGTTGCTGACCAACGCGTCAATGACCTCGACGGTAAGTCGAACATCGAGAATGGTCCAGCGATCGATCTCTCGATTACTCCAAACAAGGTGGATGTCTACGACTTTGACTCCATTGCCGCGGCCATGAGTCTCGTGTCTGAGGGTGCCTACAACCGCGAGGACTCGCTCCCGTCGACGCTCAAAGGCCTTCTCGACAAGATCGGCATGGGCGATCTGAGCGCAATTGCCAAGGTCAGCTCTGGCTCCCCTGGAGACAAGGCAACAAACCACTACACTTGGAAGGATTACCAGGTCCGCCGTGAAGCCAAGCTCGACGAGCTCACCTTCACTGCATATGGCAAGTACCTTCTGGAAGTCAAGGCTGATGACTACACAGGTAACGAGGCGACGTGTGAAGGCTGTGTGTCCATTGTGGACAAGTACCGTCCTCGCGCGACGACCAAGTGTCCTATTGGTTTCTGTGACAACACCACCTCAACGTGCCATGACTATGAAGAAGCGTCATCTGAAGTTACTACCGAGAACATTGCCAAGGCACAGAAGCTAGTGCAGGATGTGTACGATTTCCAGGACAAGGCTATCAACGACGCATGCAGTGCTAGTCGTTGTGACCACGAAGTGCTCGGATTCAAGGACTTTTTCGAGACTGAATACGCCAAGAACAAGCCATACTCTGAAGGCCACCAGTGCTTTGATGTTGAATCGATGGAAAAGAGCTTCTTGCTCTCTGAGAAGGCCAAGACCAACCCTCTGGTCACGACGGATAGCTACGGTCATACGAAGGTGATCCAGGACCGTCACCCTGTTCCTCAGGGTCAGTGCACTCGCTGCTGCAGCTTTGAGAGCAAGCTTCGTGAGTACTGGACGGACTACACGTGCAACTTTGACTATGATCTTCGTCAGTGTAGCGGCTTGGAGTCGGAATCGTGTGCTGTAAAGCAGTGTTTGGTGCTCTTTGGTGACACCTTGGCCACTGCTTCGGCCTCTATCAAGCCAGAGATTGCTGATGCGTCGCAGAAGGTTCTCGATGGCATCACACAGCAGGGCTTCCAGACATACACACAGATCCACCGCACTTTGCAGTGCTCGAGCTTTGATGGCAAGGACGGCGAGTGCTCGTACTCGGCTAAGATCTCGGAGCTTTTGGACGTCAAGGCGACAGCCAACCTCGCTCAGCAGTACGTGGACCCGGACAACTACGTCTTCTGGCGCTACCGTGTCCGTGGCGACGAGGATGGCTGGCACATCTTTGATCCAAAGTCGGAGAACCAGATCTCCCACACTTTCGATGCCCCCGAGACCAAGATCATCCTCGAAGCGTGGACGCAGTGCGGTATTGTGCGCAAGTTCTACTTCTACGTGCATTTGCACCTCAACAGTGAGATCACCGTGTGCGACTTGTTCGACAACATGTGGTACCAGACGTCCGTCTCGCGCTTGCCAGTCACCGCGGACTTGTGCGCCTACCCTGGCAGTGACTTTGCTGAGCTCACGTTCGATTACCACGCCAACTCGGGTCTTGCGTACGCGCGTGACCGTCTCGGGATGAACATCTCGAGTGTCGTGTGTTCACTCAACTTCATGGATCGCGAACCAGCCGAGATCTTGAACGTGGAGCGCCTATCGCCAGAAATCGTCGAGCGCTTTGGCATTGAACTGCTTCACTTGAGCGAAACCTCGCCTCTGACCAAGTTCCACATCGACTGCAAATTCACGTACAAGCGTTCGGACGCGACCACCATCTCCAAGTCGTGCTGCCGCGACTTCACCATCAAGGACTGCGAGGGTCCTCAGATTGATGAGCCTGACATGGAATGCCAGTTCGACGTCTGTGCCGGCAGCGACGCGCCAGGCCTCTACGAGGCGTGTGGCGGTACGATCGTCAAGGCGACGGCCACGTCGACGTACGTGGACGACCAGGAAGTGGAGTGTTGCCAGGCGTGCGCTCCAAAGAAGATGGTGTGCAACCCCATCCTGGGTTTGCCAACGGGAGACATCAAGCGTTGTGAGCCAGAGCAAGGCCCACCAAACTACGACAACTACGACTCTGGCAACTACTACGGTGACAGCTACGCGACCAACTACGCCGTGGACTTGCTGGCCTCGGGGAAGACGTTGGTGCAGCAGCACACGGCCGCCACGGGCGTGTTGGCCGCGACGGCCCTCGTGGCCGTGGTGGCGCTTGTGGTCGTGCGACGTCGTCACGCCGCCTCGGAAGCCATGGAGATCGAGAACGACGCATACTATCCACTTCTGCATTAGTTGGCATGCCTTTTCTGTCGGTTTGCTTCTTGTATAGCGCTTCCATGCAGACCAATACAGTCCAAAGCCTTGTATCCATTTCCCGCATTTTGCTCTTGGAATTCTCGACAATACCCGTCGATAACCCTTCCATCTCATGTCGAAAACAGACTATTCTTGACATTTGAGTCACATTCTCGACCGCAGCCTGAACTGTCGAGAATTCCGTCACCGTCGGTCTCATGGACTACTATCGGCTGCTCAATGTACCTCGGTGCGTCGCTCATTACCCGCTGACTATGGACACTAGGCTCACTCTGTCTGCGAATTCACATCAGCACTGCGTCGTCGAAGGAGATCAAACAGGCGTACTTGAGATTGGGTGCGTGGTCGTGTTGATCGAGAGTCCGCAAAGCGAGGCATAACCACTCTTGTGTTCCAGCCAAGACACTGCATCCCGACGTCACAGGCGGTGATACAGTGCGTGTCAAGCGCCCTGCATAGTCCTATAGCCATGTCTGATAGGTGCTGCGTCTGTAGGAGAAAGCCGAGCTCTTCAAGCGCGTGAGTGAGGCACATTCCGTTCTCTCGGACAACGCCAAGCGCCGTCAGTATGACGCCGAGCGTCCCATGGAGAGCTTTGGCCCGCGTCCGACGAGTCAGGGCAACGTGCATCCATACGCAGCCGGTGTGAATGGCGCTGGCTTCTACATGTACGGTCGTCGGCACTATGGGATCGACGAGGAAGTGTGGCTCGCCCATCATTACGGACCCGGCGCAGCGCGACGCAACGGCATGCCGCATCGCTACTACGGCATGCATATCGTGGAAGAACGCATCGAAAAAGAGCAAGAGCGTATTGAACGGTATGGTATCTAGCCCCTGATGGTCCGTAGGGCGATAGAACTCATGGAACCTGTGTGTGTGTGTGTGTTGGTAGAATGAAGAAGCACTACAAGCTCGAGTCTTCGGCTGGCTATTTCCTTCGACGAGACGCTCGCATGCGCAAGCAAGCCGCTGACGAAGCCGAAGCGCGGAAGAAAGAGGGCAAGGGCGACGACGCGGAAGAGCTCAAGGACGGCTGCGTCATCGCGTAACATGCCCCTTCATCATAGAGCTAAGTTAATCATCTCAGAGATCCCTCGTCTCGTGCTGTGTTACCACTCTTGTGCGTACACGCCTCGGTCCTGTGGCATGGCAAGAACAAGGACAGCGTCATTGACCTCGACGCAGCTATGGAGCTCGGCTTGCAGAGAGCACCACGCGATAGACAACGGGATCGAGTCCAAACTGCTAGTTTCATTATCATCAAGCGAGCGTAGGAGGCAGGCCTTGTAAGCCGAGTGCGTACGAGTACAGCCGTGCATCAATCGCGTCGCCGTGGGTATGCTGTCGCTCCAGCAGCCAGGGCACAAGGCTTTCCAAGGGGGCGACGAGAACTTGGATCATCTCGTCGGCTTCTAACTGCTGCGTCGGCTCCGCACTCGCTTGAGCGTCCGCTTCCACCTGCATCAGCACGAATCGACAGCTGCCGTTCGTGATGCCCTGGTCGTTGACCATGGGTGGCCCCATGTGCAGCACGCGGGACGCCACGTAGCCCGTTTCTTCCTGCAACTCGCGGGACGCTGCGACGTCTGGCGCTTCCTCGCCGTCGATGAGCCCTGCTGGGAGCTCGACGACCCATTTCCCCACTGGTGGACGGAACTGGCGGATGAGAATCACACGCGTCGGTGCGTCTGGTTGGGTGAGAAACGGAAACACGACGACGGCGTCGCACTTGCTCTCTTGTCCAATAGCATGGCCGTCAGGATACGTCGTCGTGCGCTCGAGACCCGTCCACTGGCGCTCGGCACCGCGTTCGTCCAAGAAGCGAATGGCCTTGAGACGCAGCCACGGGTTCTCAAACACTGTCGTCTGGGCAATCACACGAGGCAAGCGCTCGTCCACCGACTTGGTCGTTGATTGCCACCGTCGTAGATCACCACGACGCGCGTTCTTTGAGACTCTGTCGGTAGGAGTGCATCGAGCGATGCTTCTGTCATGCACGAGGGACGTAGCACCGCGTAGACGCGTCACTAGCGCGTGCGATCGACTCATGACCAACGACATGATGCCCTTGGATCACCTCTGATGTGTGATTGATTGCCAGAGGTCTCGTTTAGGTTAACTCCACTAAGTACGCATATGCTCCTGGCCGTCCTAGCTCCTTCCTCGATCTACTTCTTGCTCTCGACGACGAGAGGCAGCGTCACACTCGCCTGGGCGTTGAAGTACACGGGACAGACCACGCGAGCTTCCATTTCGTACTTGCCCGCGACACCAGGGCCTTCAAACACGAGCTTGGACGGCACAGTCTGACTCAGGTCCTTAAGCTTGGTGGCGGCGTAGACACGACTCGAGTGCTTGTCCACGACAACGAGCCACAAATGCTCCTTGCGGAACTCCGTCTTCGGGTCGATCTGGTCAAAGAACGTGGACGCCAACGTCGCTCGTTCGCCAGTCGCGACATGCTCGCGCGTGATGGTGAGTTCCAGAGTGAGCCAGTCGCCAGGCTGGATGTTGGCTTCATCAGCGACAAACAGCTTGGGGTTCGACAGTGCCAGACGCGGCAGCTCCACACCAGCGTCTGCAGCACGTGCGCGCTGGTCGCGGAGAGCTTCCTCGTCCGCAACGAAGCTGCCTTGCGAGATACTAGCGAGGAGTCCCAGGGTTCGGACGAGCGTCACCGACGGATACGCGCGCTTGACCGAGTTCTCCGCCACGAGCGACGCGTAGATCTAGTAACACATACACGGCATGAGCCTTGACTATTCAGTCGATCGTGGTATGAGCTACTTACGTCGACGAGGTAAGGCAGTTCCAGAAGCACTTTACGAAGACGCAACTCGGCTGCATCACAATCCACGCTGTCAGTAGAGCCGACAACATATCCGAAAGTGTATATACGCACTCCACGTAGGCTTTGGGACACCCGTCAGCTTGTTACGACGCAAGAACTGGTACAATGCGATCATGTTCTCTCTAAAAGTACACACACATAAATTAGGATTTGATGATAGTAACAGGAAAACCGCCTTACGTACCGAGCGATTGGGTGCGGGTGCTTCTTGATACGACCCAGCAAATCCGCAGGCAACACCTTGGCGGCCTCCATCTTCTTGAGCACCTTGTCGTGCGCCTTGGCACGCTGGTGCGCCTCAGCGAGGTCTTCTTCGCCGCCCACTGTCGTCGTCATTTCCTCACACGAGAGCAACAGCTCCACAATGTCATGCACGCTCATGCGCTCGTTGAAAGCCTCCAGGAACGCCGTAGCGGTGCGTCGTGAGACCTGCGTGCGATCGCGACGTCCACTGGACTTATGCAGCGAGTACACGATGAACGCAATGGCAGCAAACACCACGCCAAAGTAACCGAGGACAAACAAGCCGCCGCCGCCGCCCGAAAACGCCGAGAGGAACGCAAACCCCATCAAAATCGACTGCGGACCATCTGGATGGCCGTACTTGCGGTAGTTCTCGATGCCCTTTGGGTCCGTGAGGGCTTCGTACGCCTTGACGACGCGCGAGAAGAGCGCGTGGGCATTTGGATTGTTCAGGTTCTTGTCCGGATGGAGCTCCCGACCGAGTTTGCGATACGCCTTCTTGATCTCACGGACAGAGGCGCTGTCCGAGATCTTGAGGATCTCGTACGGATCAAACACGTCGGACGTATCGACGTTCTGCAAGTGCGTGAGGCAGCGCCAGAACGCGACGATGGCGAATGCGAGCGCCACAGCGTTCACGGTGAACGCGCGCGACGCCAGCACCTTGGACGGCGCCTGCAGCACGCGGTAGGCCGTGAAGATGGCCGCTGGGATGATGTAGAGCGCCAGCATGACGCAGAAGAAGGCGGAGATCGCGCCATCCGTCTCGGCCATGGTGACTGGATGCGTACGTGGCTCGGACTGGATCAGTGCGCCTTTAGTCCGTGCGGGCCACTATTCGGATGGATATGAGACGAGTTCAAGTTTAGTTTAGACTGGCAACGCAGGAAGGACAAGATTTTTTTCTTTCGCTTTGGAAATGTCCGATCGATAAGTTTAGACCCGGCGCCTGGTCTATCGCGTGATCCTAGCTGAATTTAGACGCAGTGGTGGAAATTTTCGGAACGCCGTGTTACGAAGTGAAACGAGTTCGTCCAAGCTCAGTGCAAGAAGCTGGCAACGAAAGAGGCGTCTTCTCGCTATTGATAGTCCCTGTGTGAAACCCCTCGTGTAAATATAGCGGCAATACTCGGGCTGTGGTCGACACTGCGTCCTATTGAGTCTATCCGCGCGCGCGCGGAGTAACCTCTAACATGGGGGGGGTCTATCTTTAGTCCCGAGGGTCCTCGTCTCGCTTTGCTGACCGACTTCATAGGCTCATATCGCGATTAGCTCCATCGTGCGTACGTCTTGGTCCGTCGTCATGGCCACGCCTCTCAAAGCGCTCATCCAGGAGCGTCTCCGTGCCAAGATCGTCCGTCAAGAGGCCGAGGAAGAGGAGGAGGACGAGGGCCAAGTGGTCTATCTCAGCACCACAAGTCCTAGCTTTGCGCCGCTGATC
This sequence comes from Pythium oligandrum, assembly GCA_020085045.1. Taxonomy (NCBI): domain Eukaryota; phylum Oomycota; class Peronosporomycetes; order Pythiales; family Pythiaceae; genus Pythium; species Pythium oligandrum. The sequence goes on from JAHRIK010000002.1 coordinate 947,900, forward strand.
GACCCAGCCGAGTACATGGTGCCACCGGCTCGCAGTTTGTACGATGGCGACAATAACCGACGCTATCGAGATGATTTGGAGGACGACCCGACTTTCATGACCAAGACGTATCGAGTGTTTGATGGGTACGACCAAGCGCTCTCTCTTCCGCGACGTGATCCACCACGACGAACGAGCCCAGTCAAGACCGTTCGACCGGCAAAGTGGAGATACCAGCATCCTGTTGAGCGAGGCAGCCGGCGTCAAGCGAGTCCAAGTGAGGATCGAGTGTACTCGACTCAGGATATCGCAACCGACCAGCAACGAGTGCAATCTTCTCATCCACGTCGTCTTACTCCCCCCAAGTACTACTACGGTGCGGATTATTGCCAGCGTCTTCGAAGTCGCGATGCCGAAGACAACAACAATAGCGTCCAGGCGAGCTTTGACAATCGGGAACGATACTCGGAAGGACTCACGCGAACAGCCCCCGAACACGATTACGGCACCTTCCAGTCGTACCAGCCACTCACTCGTCACACGGTGTACCCTTCCGAGTACTCTCAACACCAAGATCAGCACGACATTCGCACTGTCGTCACCGTGGATCGATACGTAGCACTCGACGACCAGTATGACCTCAAGACGAACCCACCGACACCACCGCCGACGCCACAGACTCAGAGTGAATTCAACCAAGAGCCCATTTACTATCCATCGACGAACATTCCGCCAGCGCTTCCGTCGTCTCGCATCACATTGCCACTTCCAAGTCCACTCGACATGGCGTTGGTCCGACCTGTAGAGCCGCGACGACCCGACTCACGCGTGGGCGCCACAGCCGAACAGCTGAGTCGAATCCGAGTGTACGACGACATTCTCTCACCCGACAGTCGAAATGCCGCCAAGGTACGTGTTCATGACCATAATACTAGCCACAGATGTGATTCTCACCGTCTCTGCGTACGTAGGCATTTGTGGAGAAGCGTCAGCGTCGGTCCAAGCAGAGTACCCCTCGCACAATGGCCACACAGCGTTGGCTCCAGTCTGTTCTATCCAAAACGCCGGCCAGCTCTTCCTCAAATGGCGAGTCCGACGGGAACCAGAGCATGCAGGAGACGTATGTTCACGGCGAAGACTATAGTCCAGTCGTATACGAGTCGGAAGAGCAACGTCGACTCCTCTCCCACTGTCGAATGACGTCGTTCCCAATGCACAGAGGCGACTCGCAACACGCGTTGCACATGCCAACCACCCGCTTCACATCTTCGTCCGTTGTATGAACCCGCCTTTTCAAACAAATAAACTAAACTATTAGATGTTGTGGACTACTATGTGAAATATACTGATTCAGAATCATTATTGACATCAATCTACTGATAGGAAATGAGATCTTTGCCAGGCGTCGCCACACATTCCATCGAACTTCTCAATCATCGCGTGTCTTGATGCCGCTCCGCGCATATCCTCGACGCTCGTACAGCCTCTCTGCGGGTATGCAGGTGCTCATGGCGTTCACTCTGACGGCCTTCCTCATGGGGATGCTCGTGCACATGACGGGCACGACTGACGTCGTCCTCCGCGGTGTCCAAGCCAAAACGATGATGCAAGCGCAAGGAATCGCTGTGCCACTGGCGGCTCCTGATGAACCGACCACTTCGGACGTCTTGAAGGAAATCTTGAGTAAAGTGGCCAAGGACGTGGACGTCGAGGAGCTCACTGCAGACGACTCAACGTTCTCTGTCGAGTACAATGGCCACAAGCTTCATCCTGGCTCGTTCATCCCGATGATCAAGGTATGTCATCCATAAGTTCAATTCATAGAACCACATTCTCACCACTATGCTCTTCAGGCGGCCACGGCACCGAATGTGACAGTAGATCGCGAGGGCGCGTACACCTGGATCCTCATCGACATCGATGCGCCAGACCCAGCTGATCCATCGCATGCGCCGTTCCTTCACGCCATCACGGCCAATCTGGGCAAATCCACGGACGATGGAGACAGCGGTCCGGTCCCAGTCGTCTCCTACTTCCCCGTGTCGCCACCCACGGGGGCTCATCGCTACGTCTCCTTGCTCTTCCAGCAACTCGATGCGGCCGACAAGGACGAGCTCAGTGGCTACGAAGACGAACTCAAAGGGCGTCGACCCAACTTTGACGTAGCCGATTACGTCGATCGTGAGAATCTCGCGTTCGTGGCCTACTCATACTTCTATTCGACGCCAGCAACACCATCGCATCCATAAGCTCCATATTCAACATCTAGTCTCTGTCACTAGCCGATCCACGTAATGTCAAATGGCGATGCTCTATCGACCGCATTTACTTTATCTACGGATCTATGTCCTCTTTACGGTTTTATCATATTCTAGAGAGATGTGTCCGTCATTGCACACTTCTCGTCAGCATGGTCATCCGCGGTGTTGCGCCGCCTGCTGGCGCCAAGCCTCACACGGTGCTCGCTCCTGTGCAGGCACCGGCAGATCCGTCAGCGTCTGAGGACTTCTTCCATCTCCTGTCGACACTGGACGGCGACTTTGTGCTCGGGGAGATTCGAGCAGACGCAGCCGCCTTCTCCTTGACGTTCGGCGAGCGTCGTGTCGCACCTGGTGCGTACATCCCCGTTATCCAGGTGAGTTTGCCTCTCTCATGCAAGTAGACAGTTCGCTCATATACCTGAGGTGGATGTGCTTATTAGGCAGGAAACGCCCCAACCGTCCAAGCGACCCAGGACGGCGTCTTCACGTGGGTCCTGTTGGACATCGACGCCACTAACGCGCCTTTCCTGCACGCGATCACCTCCAACATCCAGTCAGGTACGACTGACAACCAGGTGGCCGTCGTCTCCTACTTCCCAGTGCTGCCTTCTTCGGGTACGCATCGCTACGTCTCGTTGCTCTTCAAGCAGCAGGAGGTTGCACCGCGTGACCACTTTAGCGGACACGAAGAAGAGTTCCAGGCTCGTCGTCCCATGTTCGACGTGTCCGCGTACGCGCAACGCGAGCAGCTTGACTTCGTCGCGTACTCGTACTTTTATTCAACGCCAGCTCAGCCGACCGAGTGCTAGATGCTTTTGTACGCAGAAATAAATTCTCAGTCTTTTGGTTGCTTAGTGCTCATTTGTTTCTGAAGCTGTTGAACGAGTTGCTGCTGCGACACAGGGAGCTTCTGTAGCTCTGCGGGTGTCAGTCGACAAATCTGGTCGTAGCGTTTCGCGAACTGGATCATATCTCGCTGGGACTGAGTGAGTTTCGCGAGATGACTCTCGGGAACACGAAGCAGCTTTTGTAGCATCTCGTGCTGCTGCGAAGGAAGCAGTGTTCCAGTAACATGCGGTGACGACGAGGCCTGTGCTTTGGTTTCTACTTCGAACCCAAGTTGATCGATCTTTTGCTGACTCTTGCGCCGTACGAGCGAGACGAACGGTGTCGGTGCTAAGTTGTTCTGAGTGGCAATCACATTACTAAACCGAATGCCAAACCATGCAAAAGATACAAACCTACCAGACGTTGAACAAGGTATTTCTCCGTCAAAGCTCTTTGCCATCGCTCGCGTTGTTCTGTCGTACAAGACTTGTTGGATAAACCAAGTTGTTCGATCTCCTCGTTGAGCTGACGAAGCGCATCTCGTGCTGCTAGATCTGGATCGATACTTGGAGGCTTCTGTGTAGCATTGCTGCTTGTAGAGGGAGGCAACGGAGGTGGTGGAGGGACCTTTAGTTGCTGTGGCGCTGATGCTGTCGAGTTTTCTCGCTGTGGCTCCTTTGCTTTCGTTTGTTTGAGCGTTTGCAGTCGATTATCCAGGTCTACTTGTGAGGCAGACGGCTTGAGTTGTCTGGACGAGAATCCCGTGGATGTTAGAGGTTGAGTTGTTTTTGAGGATCGTGAGCCCGCATCGTAGATGGTTTGCAGGGTCTCGTCCAATATGGATAGTACGGAGAAGGTAGTGTTTGACGAATTCCCGTCGACAGCGTCTTGGTTACTCGCGCTGGATGTGCGAGGCACCAGTGGTGGCGAGTCGTATTGAGTGAGATCGGCAGCGATATCGAAGAGACTACTCATACTGTGATGACTGAAGTGCGGTGCATTGTGAGATGCCGGTGAGGAGAGCCACTCAAGTCGGACCTTTCCAATCTGCTCATGCCCATGACGAGAATAGTCAAGCAAATTTTCTCTATAAATTGCACAAGCACACTCTGCCAACTCAGGAGCCGCCCCACACTGCTTGGCTCCTTCACGCGCGCTCGTGAGTCGTCATGTCCACGCTTAATTCATCGCAGATTCATGTCAAGCGGAGCTCGACGCGGCTTCATGCACCACCGGGTGGTGCCTCTAGCCTCTCATTTGGTACGTCACATTGTAGTTGTAGTTGAAGAAGAGAAAACTGACCACACGTGCGTTGTAGGTCCAGGTGGATTTGGTACGACAGATCACCTGGTAGCTGACAACAAGCAGAAGCAAGAACTTGTCGAACCAGCTTCCCGTAGTGGTTATCCTCCGTCATATGGTGGCTACAGCACCAGCGGAAGCAATCAGAGTGATGCTTATGCACCACAAGCATTCCATAGTATCAAGCCCTCAAATTCTCAAGCGTCAACACCTTACTACCCTGCACCAACTCAAGCTGGATGGCCACCGTCTAGTGGTGGCTATCAGCCGTATCCTGGCCCAGAAACCTCGTCAGCTGGTCGTCCAGCATCCACGCGGAGCAACTTCAGCTGGGGTGAACAAGGTTCACAACCACCATTGACAGCATCTCGTCGTGATCAGAACTGGGAGAAGAAACGACGCCAGTGGCTAGCTCGAAAAAATGCATCAGGCAACGGAAGTGCGTCTCCACCACCAGGGACTGCTATGCCTCGAGGAGGTCCTGGGTTTTCGCTCCCACCGCCACCTTCGACCAGTTATGGCTATGACGATTCCTACAATCCGCCTTCACCACTGACCAAATTTGTCGCACAGCAGCAACAGCAAGCTCAACGACCACCCCAGACTGCCAGCTATGATCGACTGAGCACGGCATCAAGCCAATATGACCCAATGGGGCGCCCACCATCGAGTGGAATGGCCATGCCACCTCGAACAAGCTCCAATAGCGGTCATGGTGTGCCTCGGGGACTTGGCACCCCATACCAAAATTCATACGAGCTACCACCGTCCACAACTGCGTCTGGGAGAGATCCTTACGCGTACGGCGCCGTCCCCGGCACAGCCATGTCCACCGCATCTCGACCAGGACCACGGCAACCACCAGGAGGGCAGACAAACTGGTCCCCATACAGTTAGACCACCTCAAGCAAGAAACAAGAAAACAGACGCCTAAAACATAGAAAAAAAAAGATGTTGATGATGGTCGTTCGATGGAACCAATAAATTACATGCTTAGATCCGTTGTCTATCAGAGACTAACCACTTGAACTAACTACGAAGCAAGCAAACCGAGAGGAGGTCGACGGCTAGGTTCGCCAGCACCCTCTGGTTTCATAAATAAATAAACTTGAAATTTCGGTTTCTTGGTGCCTCTTGATGGTCGATTCTTAGCCCTGGGTAACTGGGTCGAGCACCATGATGAACGCCTTCATGTCGAATGCTGGCGAGAGCTCTTCGAAGTGATGGCGAAAGCATTTGTTGAGAAGAGGAGAATCGGTCGAGTCTGGCGAGTTGAGAAGAGGGTCTTCAGACAGAGCCAGCTTAGCGTTCTTGAACTGGAAAGCGTCGTTCTCTCTTCGAATTTCTTCGTCGAACGAACTTGAGACGAGAGAGTCGCGCGAGAGCTGTAGACAATCGTCGTAGGTGAACCGGAGTCCTGCTGTTAGACGATCGTAGCCGGTCTGTGCGTTCAGCTCAACAAGCGCAGCGAGTTCATCGTCGGTGCTGTCGTTCATCGCGAAGGCGTGGTTACTGAGATCCTCGATCTTGTTTCGCTTGGCCCACGCTTCACGAGGGTAGCGCTGAGTGGCCGGTGCCCATGGCGACGGCCGAATCGGGTGGTAATGCGTTTCAAGCGACACGAGATCTTCACATGCGCGTGATCGTTTCATGTCGGGTCGTGATCAAGAATTGCTGTTGCTTTGTCGTGGGTCGTTATTTCACGTTTGGTGTTGAATGCTGTTCACGGTGTCGTTGGGTGAATGTGAGCATCCAAGACGAACAACTGCGGATGTGAACGATGGAGAGGAGCTTTCCCAACACGTCAATCCGGAAGCCAGCGCGGACTAGAAAAAGTCGAAGTGATCGCGCTTTCCGCCAGAACACACGTCCAAGCCACGCCGGACTCTCTTGAGAATGGGCAAAACAACCCTTGGTTGTTCAACAGACGAGTCGCACACGAGTGGGCGACAGGCAAGAAGATGAATCAAGTGGCAGAAGCAGTGGACGGACGAACGCACCCGTCGAGCACGGCAAAAAAGACGACTGGGCCAGAAGTGTGTGGCGCACTTAGTCGGAGCCCATACAGATTGCTAGTGGGGTGCTTGGTGGTGCACAGCGAGCTCCACACCTACACTTGACTGGCGGCCAATCGCAGCCGTGGATGGGGACCACGTAAAGACACAGCCCTAATTTGATGGGAAAAGGCCGTTTGCGTGCTAATCCTCTTTGTTTTTATGTATTTGTTATTTGATTATTTGACATATCTTATAGTCTAATTTGAAAGATAAATGCTTGGTTGAACCTCTTTAAGATAATGTACTCGTGAATACGCGTTGATCACTTTTACCAGATACCACAGGGTTGCACCTTGATGTTCAACATGGTGGAACTTGAGCTTGACGTTGAGTTTATCTAGGTGTAGGGTTGCTTATCTTGAACGATGTTGAACAAGCCCACCACCCCAATTTTTCTGGAGTGAGAAAATGATGGTCGTGCCCTCTCGCATGGCCGTGTACGGAACAGTTGGACGAGTCGTGTCCATGCGCCCACCGCTGACTTCATGTTGACCTTCGTCTTCAACGTGTGGCTCCAATCAGCGCGCTCCTTCTGGGGGTGGTGGTGTGGCGGCGCCCACAACCAGCCCACGTCAAATGCGCCGCTGGACCAAACTCAGCATTGATTATGGACGTGGGCGGACCATACACACAGACACACACACACCACGTGCGCTTGTCCCTACCGTACGTGTCGTGTCGAAGAAGCTCACGTTTGTTCTCGCGAAGAACGAGATACGGTACAAGAAGAAAGAGAAGAGGGCCTTGTGCACGGTTCTGGTTGTGTCAACGCCGAGCTTTGGGTGATCGTCTCCCGTTCTTGCGAGCCAGATGCTGGGGCTGCCGATCCCACACTTTCCAGCGACGCTCGGTGCTGCTGATGGCGAGAGGCCAGTTGAAGTTGCTGCACGTGACCCAAAGGGCACCAGCTGGCGATGACGTGAACGCCCCTCGCCAGACTTCAAGCAGCATCCATGACGCGAAACGACACGGGCAGCCACTTGAATGGGGGTCATGTTGGGTGTGTTTGTTAGGAGCTCCTCGTCGGGCTTTCTGCTGCCTTTACATTGAGGAGGAGTGCAGACGTACTGGTTCGTATAAGGAAGGAGGATTTGATTAGCACGCGGGAGCTTTCCGCTTCAAGCCATCTGCGTCTTCTGTCGGCAGACCGGCTCGTGCGGTGGTCGTGGACTCGCTCTTGGTCGTGGAGTGATCACGTTCCCGTTCTGGTTCTGTGTGCGCTTGAAGCAGGTGTGCGACACCGGCGTGTCGTGCTGCTGTTGCTAACGTGACTGGCGTCTGGCCGCTTGCGTCGAGCATGCTGCTGACGTCGACGGATGGCATGAGAGAAAGCAATTGGGCGACCATCTCGCTGTGTCCCTCGCGCGCAGCGATGTGTAGGGCACTTTCTTTCGCCTTGGTGTATGCCATGAGATCAACGCCTGCGTCTACCAACCCACGAAGAACCTCAACGCTACCAACATGTGCTGCGTAGTGTACCGCCGTCCATCCACGATACTCGGCGTCATTGACCTTTGCGCCGTGCTCGACAAGCACTTCTAACGCCTCGCTAGAGCCACTCAACGCAGCGAAATGCAGAGGAGTGCGGCGAAAGAGGCGCTTCTCGACGGCATTCACGTCCGCTCCCTTGGCCACCAGGACGCGTAAGAAACGCACTTGTCCTCTCTCCGCTGCCCAATGCAACGGTGTGAGGCCGTACTTGTCTCGCAGATGGATCTGTTCCTGTCCGTCCGCGGCGATCAGTCGCTCCAGTTCGTCCACATCTCCTTCCCGAGCGGCTTCATGCACCGGACTCTTGTCCAGCTCCGTGTGCAAGTCGTCCAGTCCACCGTGCTCCGTGTGTTGCAGCGCCGCGCGGTCCTCCGCCATGCGCGTCTTCATGCTCGCGTCGTCTCCGTGGCGTACCATCGTCGCCGGTCTCACGGTGTCCGTTGGGGCCAAGCACCCACCATCCTCCATTCCTTTTCTGGAATTTTCGTTAACGTTCAAAACAGTTTCGACGATTTGACCTGATGCGGCAGGTCTGATATCCTAGATGCGGCTCTCTTGACACGAACGCGTGGGTCGCATCTGAGGAAGTAGATACGAGTCCCATCGGTTCGTCTGCACAGGCGCGTGGTCTCTAATATTGACAGGGAAGAAAGGTTACTAGTACTGATTGGTGGTGTCAAACTCGCCATCATCGTCATCGTCATCGTCGTCGCCGTCGTCGTAATCCACTTCAATGGTTACGCCGCCCTCGTCGTCTTCGTCGTCTTCCGTGAGGCCCGTCAACTGCATCCATCGCCCACAATGAGCCCACGTATCAACAGAGCACGGTGCAGTCAGTGTCCAGCCACTCACCCCGTCTTCTTCCAGCGCCTCGTTGATGTAGCGCATGAAGCGCTCGAGTGTCTCCCAAATCTCTTCGTCGTCCGAGTCATCCACATCCTCGGCCATTTCCACGAGCGGATCGTACGTCTATGCAACACACCAGCCGCTTCACCACCAAAAAACGTAGCTGAGAGGGTAGGAATCGTGGCTGCCTACCTCGAACGTAAACTTGACGTCGTGCTGGCGGCCGTGGTCGATGAGGTTGATGACGGCATTGTACTGGCCGTCCTTCATCAGCCGCTGCAGCAAGGGCTGAAAGGTCTGCTCCGAGAGCAAGACGTCCTTCTTCTCCACAACGGCGCGCAAGGCCTTGACTGCCTCGTCCAGCATATTGGCACGCACGAGCGCGTTGAGGTAGCTATCATACGCCGACACGTCGAGTGCCACACCGTTGGTCTCCGCCTTGTTCACGATCTAATGCCACAGTGCTCAGCAACTGCTTGCACTAACCCACTCATAGAACGAACCAACGTACCTCAGTGGCTTCCGTCAGCATTTGATGGCGGATACACGCGTCCACGACGAAGATGGACGCCAGCTGCGTGTAGTCGTCCACCTGAAACTTGGGTTCACTACAGATCCATTCGCTTCAGTTTCCACTTTGTCCTTGCGTCGTTGCGTGCACAAGACCACTACGTACTTGTACACCGTCTGGAGAATCTCGTGGGCGCGACGCGTTTGATGCAGCGAGTCCTGCTTCGCTAGTAGAATCGCCAGCTTTTGCGAGACCAGCAGACTCGGTGGGCTCTCGAGACAGTTGAAATACGCCAGCGCCTGGCCGGGATCACGTTGCGCGATCGACTGTTCCAGCAGCGTCACGAGGTTCTTCGGGTCGGACGTGTCCAGTTGGTTGCTCGACGCAGTGTTTGACGACGCTGGGGCTTTCTGATCACTGCGGAATGTGTCATCGTCGTCGACGGAAGCGACCGCCGATGCGGATCGCGAGCCAAACGACCGCGTCAGCACGTCGTTCCAGCGGTTTCGCAGCGGAGAGACGGACATCGTACTCGAGCGGCTAACGAGCGACGTCGCGGCGCTGCGACGCGCGCGGAAGCTGCGCAGTAGCGCCGCCGAGCGGACGCTCATGCTCTTCATTATCATCACGGTGCCGATTGCTGGTCTTGATTCGCAGAGACCCAGAGTGCGACTTCCCGGTAGTCAATCCGGGTATTAGCCAATCAGATGCTTAAGTTCGTTTTGTGTTCGTACCGAAGTGAACCTGAATACTGGACTCTTTACTAAGTACGCATATTGTGGTGGTGCTCATTTTCGTTGCCACAATGGGCGTCGTGACGGTTCGCTTCATGCGCGCGTCGCTCCTGCGGCGTCGAGACGTGCGTTTGCTGCATGCAGCGCGCCAGTCTACTGCACTTCGCTCGCGCTATCCAACAGTAGCCTTGGCGTTGCAAGAGCGTACTGGTACGCTGCGCTTTGCGTCGTCCTCGCCGGCTGTGAAACCCGATGACGCGAGTGTCTTGGCACTGCTGGAGCGCTCACTGGCGGAACGACAGCCGCAGCAAGCGCTGTCGTACTTTAACCGACTCAAGACGCCGCCGAACCAGTTGCTGTCGCAGAAACTCGCGATGCTCTTGGCGAAACGCGGCGATCGCGTGCAGACCGACCGCGCCGTCGAGATCCTCCGCGGCGTTTACATGTATACTCTATCGTCTTTCTGGACGTGTCGAAGCACTCACTCACGCACTCGGATGCCTGTGCTGTACGTAGGCTGCCGGCGCTGAAACCGGATGATTACACCAAGCTCGCGTCGATTTACGTGGTGGACGCGTGTCTGCGTCATAACCGCCTGGACCAAGCCTTGGAAGTGAGTTGCTCATGACGGTTGCTCTATGATCATATGCGCTAAGTACGGTGTATGATCTAGATCTACGAAGAAGCGTTCAATGTGGGCGTAACGCTGGATCTGCCAGCGTACGACGCGATGATCCAGGCGCTGGTGGACGCGGACCGTGTGGACGACGCCACGGAGCTCTTGCACGAGATCTCCGCCGACAACGACGTGTCGCCGACCGAGCGATCGTACTTGCCCTTGCTCACGGCGCTGATCGAGCGTCAGGACTACCACACGGCGACGGTGCTGCTGCAAAAAGGTCGCGCGCGTGACGTCGAGTTCACGTCCGAGACGTTCTATCCGCTCGTGGAGCTGGCGGAAGCGGATGACGACGCGCCCGACTCGCTCGTGTCCTTCCTTTCGTACGTCGAGAACGTGTGGGACGAAGCCAAGGTACGCAGGCGTGAGGCCGCACGCCGTGGTAGTACGGTGTCTGATGGAGTGTGCTGTGTAGCTCTTGGACCATCTTGCCGAAGCCGATGATGACGACGACGAGGACCTAGACTTTGATCACGACGAAGAAGATGACGAGAATCCACGGCGCTAGATAATATAAGGGGGTTCTTCGTGGACATCTATTACCTGGACTTGCCTATCGTAAACTGTTGGCCCGAGCCCCTGGTACGATGCGTCCGATCTTGGGAATCGCCTTGTGCACAGGCGGTGCGGGTGCGATGGCTGGCAAGCCTCCATTATTGGCATTGCTGCCTTTCCGGGGATCTACTGGTGGGTCATCACGCTCCTGATTAGTTTGTAGCTTGCGAGAGCTCGAGCGCTGCTCTAAGGACCCAACTCGTGTTTGTAACTTGGAAATGGCGCTCTCGTAAAGACTCTCCATCTGCTTGATCTAGTTAAGAACCGGCATGTAAATCAGGAGAATCGGATTCATGACCGATAGGAGCACGTACTGCCTCTTTGGGGACGAAATCCAGTTCCATTTGATCCTGGAGTTGTTGGATACGCTCCTCTGTTCCTGCCAGCTACTCCAACAAATGAATCCATTACGCCCGCCGACTTCGCACCAGGAGCAAGCCACACGCACCTTTTTCTTCATGGCCTCCAGCTCTTGTTCCTGCGCTTTCACGCGTTGCTGAAGTGTGTCACGCGTCTCCGTGTACTCACGCTCGTGGTCTCTGTCGTCTTGGACGAGCTCTGCAATACGCTCCGTCGTCTCTTCTTCGAGTTGGAAGAAGCGCATCTTGAACTCTTTGAGCTCCTGCAGACAACTGAGCACTTGCTGCTTCTCCTGAGCCAACGAGTCTTCGAGCTCGTGCCATTCTTGCTGTGCTTCCTCTGCGAGACGCTTGTACGTTGCAACTTGGAGGTCGCATTTCGCTTGAATGTGTGCTAGATCGGCCTCGTGCTGCTTTATTAAAGCCTGTACCTGCTCGTCAGATGCGGATGCTGCTGTTGTCGAGGTAGTCGGTGCGACTTTGACAGCCTGACACTCGAATTCCAAGTGTTGGATCCGCAATTGCGCTTTCACCAGCTGGTCTTCGAGATGCTGCTTGCTCGTTTGAAGCTTACTCAGTTCGTTTTCCGTGTGTTGCTGGACTTGCTGCTGTTCATCCAGTCGCTGCTGCGTTTCCTCATACAACGCCTTGTAATCCAGCACCGAGAGCACATTCTGATGCGCTTGCACGGCCACTTTCATGGCTCGCTGTCCGAATTGCATAGTGGAGAGTGTCTCGTGAGCTTCAGTGGGGGATGGAGACACGGTGATGATCAGCGAGGTCTTGGCGTTGCCTCCCAGACTCGACTGCAGCAAACGCGTGAGCTTACTGTCTCTATACGGCACGTGGCGCTGTGGTTGTTGCCGACTGAGCGCGGAAATGCAGTTGCCCAGCGCCGATAGACTCAGGTTGATTGCCTTGAGCTCGTGGACGTGGCGACCATAGACCTTGGACTTCTTCACACGCTCGGAACCGGCGAGATCGACAAAGTACAGGTGACTGAGCTTGACGCGATGTGTCGAAGTGGCGGTGGCTTCTTGCGCGCCCAAGTACTCTTTCCGTTCCACGCGTGCGATGAGAATGGCGTGACTGCGACTCGAGTGCGCGTTCATCTCCGTACTGGCAACGGCGCGGTTGGCGTTGCCTCGCATGATCAGACGTACACAGTCTTCCACACTGGACACACCACACCAGGCTGCACCATCGAGATACACCCCACGCTCGGCATCTTCTCGAATCAAAATGGACGACGAGGGGGTCTCCGGACGCAGCAGATCGAGTACGCGCTCGCAATAGATCTGTACATAACTCAGTGCAATCGTCGTCTTGCAACGCGCTCGAGCGCTCTCGGCCCGCGCAAAGATGTCTTCAAACGCACGTGGGATGAGTCCACGTCCGTCGCCTTCCAGTCCATCGTCGTGCCCCAGCATCGTATGCGTCTTGCCCGTCGACGTCTGGCCATACGCGAGGATCGTGCCGTTGTATCCATCGAGAACGTCCTGCACGACATCGTAGGCCACTCGCTGGTACACGTCCTCCTGCGTCGTATGCTCGGACAAGCTCGCGTCAAACGCAAAGTCTTTGGTCTCACTTGAGCCGTGATGCGTGATGGCTTTCCCGTCCCAAGCGATCGTCAGGACCGACGCGTCCAGTGGGATCTTGCCCTTTTCCGTCAGGAACGTGCTACTGGACCGTCCGGTGACCGGCTCGTCGTCGTGGACGCTCGTGTCGTCCTGGTTGGTGCCCTGCTCGTGTTCGCAGAAGTCGTCGTAGCTCCAGCCGTCTCGCTCCCGTTGTAGCAACGGCCGGACGCGACAAAAGACCTTGACGCGCTCTGCACGCGACGCCGCATTCGACAGACTACTGGAGATGACGGTAGCACCACTCGTATTGACACTCACGGCGCCAGGAAGCGTCTTGACGCGCTTGCTCTCGCTCATGGGTTTCTGTTCTTGCGTCGTTTCGTGCAGGAGCTCTCTTTTCCACCAATCAAATCGCGTTATTCTGCATTTCAGCCAATCCGATACGTTGGTTGTGAGTGATGGTCGTATCAATTGCGAGTGTTGGTCTCCTGTGTCATTTCACCATCTCATGGCTCACTTCCCCGTTCCTCGCCTCGGTGACGCGCGCGCGTGACGTCCACACCGCATGACCGACGCTCGTGCTGTGTCGGTGGAGCGCTACGGCGGCTGTCTGGCGCTGCGGCTACACGCAGAAGCCGCCTGTGTGGCCGACATGCTCGCCATGATCCGACACTACGAGTCGCAACACAACGTCCAGATCCCATTAAACCCCGTCAACGACTGGCACATCACGCTCGCGACCAAGGCCGAGGCGCGCGATCTCTCGAGCGACGCGATACAACAAGGCCTGCGTGTCCCCAGTCGGTTCTTCCCCGTCGGCGTGGGCGGCGACGCGCGTCGCGGCGTCTTCTTCGTCGTCTGTGTCTGGCCAAAGGCGCAAATGTATCGCTGGAAGCACAGCTTGCCCACCAAAGACTTCCACGTCTCGATTACCGAAGCCAACAACCACCGCATCGACAAGACCTTCGCAGCCATTGCAGCTGACGACGTTGTCACTTGCCTGAATGCCTTGGGGATGGAAGCGCTGGAAGCACTCAGTCGACAGCTGCTGTGGGAAGGAAAGAACGTGGACGCTCAGCACGTCGCCACGCGCTTGTGTGTGCGCTTTGGGCGGGAGACGTTCCGTGGCTGGGCGCGATTAGGAGACGCCGCGCTGGCCGCCACACAGACCAAGCTCGCGATGCTCTGCTTTGCCCAAGCGATGCGGCAGAGCCACTGTGATGTAGCTACGCGCCAGCACTGCGCGACGCGTATGGTCGAGTGCTCTGCGACGACCGAGTGGGGCCTGCTCTTCCAGAGCAGCGAGATGGAGCAGATTCCGAGCGAGCTCGCGACGGACTTGCTGCGACCGTGGTCTCGCTCACTCGGTCTTTTGATCATGGAACACACACGAGCGCTGTGGGGGCCGTCGTCGCTGGCGCTACGACCGCGTGAGCGTCTCTTAACGCTTCAACACGAGGCCTCGAACTTGTTTACGCTGTATAAGCTCCCACGGTTCTTTCGGTGGGTTGTGCCCTTCCATTTAGCAGCCATGTCGACACCCATGTGCCAAGAAGACATCGCCCATCTCGCCCATTCCGTCGGAATACGTCATGTGGTGACGTTGACGATCGAAGAACCACTTCCTTTTGCGTGGTTTGACGCCAATCCAAGCATCAAGAACACGTTTCTCCCCGTCAAAAACTACAAGGCACCGTCCATGGAGCAGATTGACCTCTTCATGGAGTTGTGTGTGGACCAAGCCGGTGAATCCGCGCCTTTGCTGGTGCATTGCGGTGGAGGTAAGGGACGCGCAGGTACAATGGTGGCGTGTTACCTCGTGGCATTCGGCTTTAATCCGCCGACGCCGCTCGATGAATGGACGCAACCTGCCATGAGCAGTCGTGATGCGATCGCAGCACTTCGAGCACTGCGACCTGGCAACATTGAGACCGACGAGCAAGAAGCCGCCGTGGCAGCATACTGCTCACTGCTGTGGAAGCGACGACGCGTTCTTCCCGAAGTCGTCGAAGAGCCTCCGATGTCACAGCCGAACATCGAAGGCGAGTCCATCGCGGCCACCGACTTGCTCGTGCTATGCGGACTACCAGGTGCAGGAAAGACATCGTTCCGGACTGCATTGGTCCACCGCACGGAGGCAGCGATCCGAGACCGATCGTCCAGACTCAAGCAATGGGTTGTCTTCAGTGGCGATGAGCTTGGTCGTGAAGCTTGCGAACGAAGTATCGGTGGTAAAGGCATCCACCGCGCCATTTTGGATCGGTGCAACGGCCAGGCAAGTGAACGCAAGTCGTTTCTTGCACTCGCATCCACTTGGTCCCAGCATGCAACGGCTATATGGTTCGATTTCTCGTCGGAATTGTGCACAGCTCGTGCTCAAAAGCGCTCAGATCACCCGACGCCACCTCCAGGCAGCGGCGTGCGCTCAGCCATTGCGCATCACCGGAAAACATTCACGCCACCGACGCTTTCCGAAGGCTTCAAGACCATCGTACACATCACATCGATCGCAGCAGCCATGGAACTTACGCGAACGCTCGCACCTTCGTTGCCACTTCTCAAGTTTCCTCGCACACCGCACTTGATTAACCTTGGCGCTGCGACTGACGACGATATTGTGCTGGAAGAAGAAACTGTGATGATGTCGTCGTCTTCCGATGATGAGATCGTGATCACGGAGAAGATGGACGGTGCCAACATGGGCATTGCGCTCGATGCGTCAGGGTACAACTTTGTCGTGCAAAACCGATCGCACTACGTTAATTCCAAGAGCCATGTGCAGTTCCGAAAACTCGACTGGTTCTTGGAGCAACATCGTGATGCGCTGCGCTCTGTGCTCTTACAAGACGAGCTCTTCCCGGAGCGGTTCATCCTCTACGGGGAGTGGCTCGCAGCGACCCATAGTATCCCATACTCTCGTCTACAGAGCCATTTCTACGCGTTCGATCTCTACGACGGTGTCCTCAAGCGCTTCATGGGTCGTCGACGACTCGAGCAAATACTGCAGACGACACAAATCCCGGTGGTGCCATTGCTCTGGCGAGGACACCAACTGCCAAGTCGCAATGAGCTGCTGGAGATGATCGAGCGCTCGTCCACAGCGTACGAGGGACGTGTGGAAGGCGTGTATCTCAAGTGGGAACGTGACGGTGTCGTACGCGAACGCGCCAAGATTGTGCGTGCTGACTTCCTCGCCGGAAACGAGCACTGGACGCGCGGAGACATTCGTTTCAATGGCATTTTGCCCATAGCAATGCATGGTATCTAGCATATCAGACTTGTCAAAATCGAAATCTCATCGACTGAGTTTACTGTTAGTCCGGAGTTTTCAGCTTTCAGATCCTCCGGATCGACGATGGATCCAGAGATTCCATGGTGTGTCCATTGCGGGTAGGGGTGTCGGTTGGAGCCATTGTTTGCCCGTTTTCTGGGCAGCGCGTAACAACCATTTGACCGGCAGTGGACCGCCAGTCACCTTTCCCGCCAGCTGATTGGTCCCCACTACCTTCCATCCCTATCCTCTTCTGGATCTCCGTCTGAGTCTGTCCCGCCAGAGAAACAGATAACCCGAAATAACCACACCCAAAAGTACCACAACATGTGAACTCCCGTCACAATCGATATCCTTATCAGGTCTAAATCAGTCAAAACACTTTTGTAACCTGATATTCGGTTACCAACGATGACATGCTGCGACCAGTGAGGTTTTTCTTTCGCCCTGCCCTGCGATGACGTTCAGACGACAACGGTGTGGATGGAGTGCTCACTCCATCCCTCCATCCCATCGGATCTCCTCGCCTCGCGTCACTCCCTCGCTCGCTGCCGCTCTCAGCGCACTGCACGCGTCGTCTTGTCCAGCGGAAGAAGCTTAGTCCGTCCGTCATGGCGGTCGAGAACCACGCGCACGACCACGGCCACGGCCACGACCACGATCATGACCACCAGCACCACCACCACCACGCTGATGGCCACTGCGTCGAAGTGGAAGACGACTTTGCCGTGACCAAGACGCAAGTGCGCGAGCGTCGCGCCAGCAGCGGCAGCATCAACCACAAGCTGCCGTCGCTCAAGATTGACATTGAGCCGGCGAGCTCGTCCACACACGTCCACGGGCACGACCACAGTCACGGCCATGGGCACAGTCATGGCGGCCACGGCGGTCACAGTCACGGTCGCGTCAAGGACCAGTTTGATGACGATGGAGACGACCATGACGCTCACCACGAGACCATCGACGTGTCGGCCGTGCGCAAGCTCAAGCAAGCCTGTGTGTGCTCCATGTTCTTCATGATGGTGCAGTTTTGCGGCGGCTGGTATGCGGAAAGTCTGGCGATCATGACAGACGCGGCGCATTTGCTCTCGGACGTTGCGAGTTTCCTCGTGTCCTTGTTTGCCATCTACATTGGCACATCACCTGCCAATGCGCGGTTGCCCTTTGGGTACCATCGCGCGGAGGTTCTCGGTGCGCTCATCAGTGTGGTCATCATTTGGGTGCTCACGGGCGGACTCTTGTACGCTGCTATCAACCGCATGATCGATTTCTCCCAGCCAGACGCGGTGAACGTGGTGAACGGCAAGATCATGTTCTGCGTCTCGAGCTTTGGGCTCATTGTGAACCTCGTCTTGATGCGCATTCTCGGACATGGCCACAGCCACAGTCACGGTGGACACGGGCACAGCCACGGGCACAGTCATAGCCACGGCCACAGCCATGGAGCAGCTCATCCAAAGAAGGACGAGATCATCGAGCTCGGTGTGCAACAGAGTCCAAATGTCCAGGACGCCGACACGTTTGCCAAGACGCCCATGTCGGCTGTCGCGCTCATCGACTCGCACGACTGTCCAGATTCGGATGGCTCTGACCACGCGCATTCCGCCGAGTTTGAGAACATCAACGTCCGTGCCGCGTACATCCACGCTCTGGGCGACTTCATCCAGAGTCTCGGCGTGTGTCTCGCTGGCGCTTTGATCTGGTACAACCCGGATTGGCAGATCGCTGATCCGATCACCACCATCCTCTTCTCGTTCCTCGTCTTGGGCACGACGTACGGCATCATGACGCGAAGCGTTTTGATCCTGATGGAAGGCGCCCCAGCGCACATGAACCTCGAACTCATGGAGAAGCGCCTGCGACAGCTCGATGCCGTGTACGACTGCCACGATCTGCGCGTCTGGTCGTTGACGGATGGCCGCTACGCTGCCAGTGTCCACGTGCTCCCGAATGGCGACGCACGCACAGCCCTGAAGGAGACCCAGCGCTTCCTGAAGCGTATGGGCGTCCACATGCAGACGGTTCAGATCGAAGAGCTGTCCCAGAACGACTGGGATGAACAGGATTCCTTCTGCCTCAACACAGTCTTCTCCACGTCCGAGGTCATGATGTCTGTGCCTCGCGCGGCCACGAGTCGTGCTGCCTCGCTCAACCCTTTCGAGTAGAGTAAAGTGGCTCTAGGTCTCCTTTGCGTTGCTCCTTTTTTTCTTGTAACTTATCGAAACTAATGTCAAAACTCAATGCAACTTCTCCATTAACTTTGTCGTCGTCGTCTACTCCTTCTTGGGGGCTGGCTCGCTCGCAGTCTGACTGGATTCGGGCTTTGACTCAACGGCTTCAGGTGCCGGCTTGGCCTCCTCGCCTTCCGTCGCCACTGGCGAAGCTGGTGGTGGCGTCGCAGCAGGCGGAGCCTCCTTCTTCTCCTTGCGCGACTTGAAGAAGTCCATGAGACGGAAGCCTGACTGGGTCTCATGGCCCTTGGAGATCTCGCGAACGAGATCCTTGATGGACAAAATGCCCGCGAGCTCCTTCTCACGATCCTTACGCATGGTGCCAATCACCGGAAAGTGACGGAACGTCTGTCCAGCAGCTAGAGTCCAGCACTGCTCAAGCGTGTCTTCGATCTGCAAACACGCGAGCTTCTTCGTGCACACGTCGATCACTTTGACCTGGGTTGGATCCTTCTTCGCATAGAGCACCTTGGTGAGGTAGTCACGTTCAGTGAAGATACCAAGCACACGCTGCTCCTTGTCAACGATCAAGACCGAGCCAAAGTTGTTCTTGGTCATCTCTTCAATGGCTTCCGCGACAGTGATGTTGTCTTCTGGACGTGTGTTGAGAATCAGCTTGATGCGCTTGCTCTTCTTCTTCAACAGAGTCGCCGCCGTAATAGCTGGGCTTGCTGGGGTAGCTGGCTCAGCCGCAGGAGTCGCACCTTCCTCTGGTTTGTCAGTCCCAGCCTCCGTGCTAGCTGCCTCTGACTTCTCCGTCACCACCTCAGTTGCTGGTGGCGCCTTGACGGCCGCAGCCTCCTTGCTCTCGTCCTTTGCTGGTTGAGTCGGCTCGAGAGCCGCCTTCTTCTGAGTCTCGAAATGCGAGTAGGCCTTGATGATGTCCTTGATCGACAGCACGCAGCGCATAGCCTCTTCTGGTACCGATCCTTTCTTCACCGCGTTCGTGATGTCCCCGTTGATCACGGCCAAGTGGCGAATATTCTCCTTCGTCA
This sequence comes from Pythium oligandrum, assembly GCA_020085045.1. Lineage (NCBI taxonomy): Eukaryota > Oomycota > Peronosporomycetes > Pythiales > Pythiaceae > Pythium > Pythium oligandrum. The sequence goes on from JAHRIK010000002.1 coordinate 967,582, forward strand.
TGGTCGCCAGAGCACTACACAGTCACACAGCAAACAGGTGAAAACGTCACATCGGCCCATTGTTCCTGTAAGGCAGCAACGCACTCAATCACAGTCGTCGTCGTCGGGATGCACATGATCTGGGACGACGTGATCTCCTTCACAGGTCGCTGGAACTCGGTTGGAATCGCGCGTGGCGACGTCTTGGTCATCACGTCACGCTCCGTCACAATGCCGACGATACCAGTCGTATCTACACCGCATCACACGCGTCAGCTACGTCATTCATCCGCAATCCTAGGCTTCGCTGTGCTATACTACCTTCCGTGACGATGAGCGAGCCCATCTTGCACTCGACCATCACATTCACGGCTTCTTGGATCGTGTGCTACAGACAAACCGATCATCCGTGAGACCTCCACCGCACCTTTGAGCCCTCACAGACCGTCCTACCGTGGCTGGGATGCTTTCCCATTCGTCAAAGTACGTCGCACCGGCGCCTTGCTGCGTGAACTCTTGCTCGCGTCGCGACAGGACATCGGCGATCGTGAGGACTGTGCTGGTCTCCGCACCGACGCTCTTGAGATCGATCGGCTTCTCGTCCTCTGCGTCACGACCAGTCAGTTGGCCATCACTACAACCCTCTCATACACTCAGAAGCAAAAACAGCAAATACACACCGACGGGCGTGGCGGGAGCAGCAGCTGCCGCAGCCGATCCAGCGGCCTGCTCGCTCACGGCGGACGCGGCGGGCGGCCCATAGCGGGTGGCCGTGAAGCCAATGAAACGGCGCGTGGCTGGGGCGCCATGGGAGCGCGCAGAGGCCGCAAAGAGCGGCTTGGTCACGCGCCAGAGTCCGCTTCGCATCGCCATGATGCTCGAGACCCGGAAATGACGGTGCGTCACCACGGAGTATCTTGACGGATACCGGCAAAAAACCGGTAGAATGTGAGACATGTGGTGCACCTGGATACGAAAGAAGAAAATTAGGCTAAGCTAGTATATACTAGTACTCGTTATTAGTCTGGTGATCCGTCTCCACGAGGCTGCGTCTTCTGCAACTCGCTCTTGTATCTCAGGCGTGTGCGACAGTCGAGTTGCAGGGGCATTCCCTGTTTCTATGTTTTCTTCCTCTACGGTGTTATGGTCGACGCGTAGACACCAAGCGCTTTTGATATTCGCTGTTTCCTTTGTTGAGGCGGTCTTCAATTTCTTTTGGGTTTCATGGGCTTCGACATTTTGGGCTTCCCAATCACGAGGGGACAGGACAGCTCAACGTGGAAGCCGGAGCGCAGAGACACGAGGCGACGGTGGGCTGGAATCTATTGCGTCGACAGTTCTTTCCTCCCGTTCTGTGGATGCGTGGCGATGGCGCCGTCCGCCAGTGGTTTGATAACCACCAGGTCATGAGAGGACCCTTCGACTCATTCCATTTCTAGCTGCCCAGCCGGCTCACCAGAAAGCAGTTGCGATGGCCATGATCAAGGCGCCGACGCTGCCCACGATCCACGAACACGAAGCGACAGATCAATCGGTCGTCGTGCCAGCTCAACCCATACCCGCGCGAACACCCAGCAAGTCGTTTCTCGTGACGCTCGCCCAGTTGCGTCGATATGGCGTCTACCTCGTGTACTACCTCGTCATCAAGGCGGTTCTCGCTCACCCCGCTACTTACATCCTCCGTCAATACTACTCGGTGCCTTCGGTACGAAGTGGCAACGGCTATGAGCTGTTCTACCTCTGGCGAGCGTTCCGTCGACACTACCTGCTCATTTGAGTCGAGACGGCGACACCGAGCCACAGACACCGTGTTTCCAACTCCCCTTGTACAGAATTCCTACCGTTAACACCGTAAATATATATAGAGAAGACGCCTGGCGGCGCGCCATGACAGTTTTGACAAGCATGGAATCAGATCCCGTGAATGACTCGGCCACGTGTGCCCCACCCAGAGTCGGTCGTGGCGTTGTCGGCGACACCGTGGCCATTACCAACGCGTCACAGGTGTCGTCGAATTGCGACACGGCGCCACAAATCGCCTGACGCACCGGGAACACGAGCCGGGCCGGATTCGACGCTATTCCAGTAGATCAGGACATCCGGACCGCGTCCAGAGCAAACCAGGCACTGAGATAGTCAGAAACGCCTGTCGGTAGGGGGCCAATCAGCTGCGTCTCCAGCGAAAAGCGTTCACTTACGTGGTAAAAACCCAAAAGAATCTCCATCAACCCTAGCGTGTCAGCCAATCACATGCAGTCAACGCTCCATCCTATTACCTGATTCGTTCTGACGATCGACCCAGATCATGGTTTTAACCGCATTTGCCCTGTCGCTCTGTCAAAAGACCTACATTCTAGACGTGCAGTTTCTGTATGTACAGGCGGGGTAGGGTTCCGGCAACCAAGTACTCTGGACAGCTACGCACATCAAGGCAAGGAGTGCCGGACAGACCTGCTCACGCCCAGTTCCTCTCATGGCCACGCAGCATGACCATCGCCGCGGACACGCGCGCCACGACCCCGCGCCCGTGTCCCGCAGTATGAGCGAGCAGTACCTCATAAAGCAGACCACGAGCATGCCGCCGCGCACGCGCGAGAACTGGACGTATCTCGACGCGCCCTACTCGGAACACCAGCAGCGCCAGCACCCGCAGCCGCCAGTGGTCAACCGCACGCGCAAGGCCGTGTCGAATGCCGACTTTCGACCGCAGTCGGCGCAAATGCGACGCCTCACGAGTATGCGCGACCCCGGTGGGAATGACCTGGGCAGCGGCATGATGCCACATCGACTCTCGAAGAAGGAGAAATCGTACTTGATTCGACGCGCCAAGGAGTCATCCATGTCGCTCATTGAGCACGCCAACACGCTCGAGGGACCTGTGCAGTGGGTGTACAAGGGCAAGCATCGCGGCATCCAGATGTATCGAGGGGAGGGCAGTGCCACGTTATCCGAAGAAGCGGATCAGCTCGAGTATCTCTGTGGTGTGACTACGATGATGGGTACACTGGAGGAGGTGTCCGAGTACTTTGATCAGTCGACAACGCCGCGCATGCGGATGAAAAAGGCAGACGACGTCGTGGACTGCGCCGTTATTTACTCGCTGATCGCTGGCAACACCGTGAATCCGTTCCATCGTGTGAGCGTCAAGTACTGCGCGTACGACAGCGTCGTGAGTATGTCGCGAAAGCGTGATTTCTGCTATTTGGAATGCCAGGACACGTTCCGTCATACGTCTGGACGCCGTGGTTGGGTGCTGAGTATGCACTCCATCAAGCTGCCGTGCTGTCCCGAAGTCCCAGGGTATGTGCGTGGTAGCATGTACCACTCAGGCTTTGTGTTCATCGAGTCGGAAAGACCGGGCTACATGGATGTGCTGCACAGTCTCCAGTTGAACTTCAAGGGCAATGGACGCATGCCGACGATGGTGCTGAACAATGCACTCAAGCGCCGTCTCCGCGATCTGATTCACATCAGTCGTGAGATCCAGGTAGCGCGTGTGGCGAATCACACGCTGTTGAACGAGAAGGAGCTCGTACCCAAGAATCTCCGCTCCACATGTGTGTTGTGTTCGCGCAAGTTCTGGCTCTTGCTCCGGAAAACGCGTTGTCGTGTGTGCGGTGAAGTCGTGTGTCAAGCATGTGCCCCAGAGATCGACTGGGAAGGACCGGATCACAATGGTCAGAGCAAGACGCGTGTGTGTATCCGGTGCTCAAGCGCACCAACGACGAGCTCGTGGTCGGCCAACTCGGAGGAGTTGCCATGGACCGAGCAGAGTCGATTGATCGCATCGGAGAAGAAGATCGCGGTTCACAGCTTGACGCCAAAGAGTGCGATCGTCGGACGTTACCCAGTTCTGGAAGAAGAACCGGAGGATGACGATGATGGTATTGGAGAAGGGCGATTCACGTTCGCTGAGCTCGAAGAGCAGAGTTCGCGCAGTGTGTTTGCTCCTGAGCGCTTTACGCGCACTTCCACTTCATCGACGGTCCTGGCTCTGGAGGAGATCGATGACATTGGTGAGTATGAAGACGACGAGGACGAGTCTCACAGTGTGCACAGCAGTGATTTCGAGTGGCAGCCACGTCCGACAGAGGAGTCCGTTACGTTTGACCATCGTCGAGGCTCATTTGCGAGCAGCGTCGCCAGTTCGGACAATCAGTTCAGTCGTACGGATACGTCAATGCGTGCTGCTCGGTATATCACCGCGGCTCCGGCACTGATCGAAGAGCCGGATGTAGACCAGGTCAGCCATGTAAACGCTTCCAGTCGACGAGTCTCGACCCCGATGGCTCCCATTCCACAGGCTCCTGCTCCTACTCCTGCGCCTGCGCCTGCTCCTGCGCCTACTCCTTCACGTCCACCTCCTCGCGCGCCTACACCACCTTTGAGCTCCAGTTACGACTATCTAGATGCTTTGATCGCGTTGCCACCAGAGAGACCAATTCGTTCGAGCAAAAGAGAATCGGCTTCCCGGAAACGCGCTCAAACGGAGATCGAAAGTCGCTCAGCCCTCACGGCGAGTGTGTTGCGAGAGCACAACATGCAGTTCAGCCCATCGACGAAGCCAGAGGCTCCAGTGGCTGCCCAGGCTAGTGTCATAGCCTCCACGCATATCAACATGGACTCGACACCCGAGAATGAGCCAGTGACTCCAGTAAAGGGTGCGCCAGTCTCCCTTGATGATATCGTGCGATCCGAGTCATCTCAGAGCGGTGACTCGCGCTTCTCTGGCTCGGTGGACCTCGACCGCTCTACGCTCAGTCGTCCTTCGTCGCTAATCTTGCAGCAGGTTCGAAAGAATCGCGCTCGCACGATTCAGATGCAGCCGGAAGACCAAATGCGCAGTACAGAGATGTTCAAATCGGTTGAAGAGGAACACAAGCGCCGTATGGCTGAGCTCAACAAAAAGGCTCAGGTGTTGCAGCCAGAAGATCAAGTGCGGGACACCGAGATGTTCAAGAGCGTCGAAGAAGAGCACAAGCGACGCATGGCCGAGCTAAACCAGAAAGCCCTCGACTACACGGGCAACCGCGTGTCCAACTTACAGGCTCGCCCGAGTCTCATGCCTGAGACCGTGGATGATGAAGCATGGCGATCGTCGTCCATGATGGATGCCTACCGTGTGCGTCGAATGAACACGATCGATGCACTCCGTCAGAAAGCCACAGCCCTGCAGAACTCGCGCGAGTCGCTCAGCTCCGAGTACTCGGCTCGCACGTCGACTTACTCCACGTCCTCGTACGTTGGCCCATCGAGCGATTTCTATGGTGACCCTCGTCTCTCAGAAGACCCATCGATGGCTCCTGTGCCATTCAGCGACCGACTGACTGAAAAGTACCAGCCGTCTGGTGTCAAGGAAGCACCGACCAACTCATTCATGCCAATTACTGCTCAATATGCGCCGGATCCTATCCCGGAGCCCGAGCCCGAGTACAAATCACTTCCAGTCCGTCCTCCACCACCCCAGCCGCGTCCAGCGAAGCAGGCGCCAGCCGAGCCGGTCTCCGGACGCAACTTGTACCAGGAGCTGAGCCAGCTGAGCAAGCTTCGCAACGAAATGGCGGAAACGAGTGATCAATCGGAGCACGACCGCCTCCAGGCACAGATCAAAGAGCAGTATCAACTCATTCGCGCGCTCAAGCTCAAAAACTAGGCTGAAGGGCAGCGACTACAGTGTAACCAAAAGCAATTCTACATATTTGGAAGGGACTTTTGCATACTCATCGCTTAATCCACAAGCTTGTTCAACTGATATTGAACTGATATTGAACCCGCGAGAAGGTTGAACTGGGTCTTTACAGACGAGTCGTGCGTGTGGTCTATCAACGATTCCAAGTGGACAGAGATACAGTACCTCCGCTTGGGATCATCTCGTCACGGTGTGTACCAGTTGCGCTTCGTGATCGGGTTCCAAAGAACCCCAAGCAGTGGGATGCCCCGGTGTTTCGTTGTCTATTTCTTCAGGACGACAACACGACCATCGTCGACTTACGGGTCAGGATGTCCTACGGTTGACCGCGTGCTGGGCAAAGAAGGATACGTACCGTAAACATTATGATTCTTATCACAGACGTATAGGGAGAATTGAATTGTTTCGTCAATGCGCACAAGCGAACGGCGTGCATGCGAATTGCCGATCCACTTGAGGCATCCCACCTCACCCTTGATCAGATCCAGACAACGAGCGTGTTGGCTGTGTGGCTTTGTAGCTGGGTGACTTTTGATGTGGAAAATCCCTGAGAAGGCTCACACCCACCCAAGTGCGTGATGTTGACGCCGACGAGTTTCACCACCGTTATGATGCCGGCTGCTGGTTCAATACCGGACGGTTTCCCCGGACGCGATGTCTCATAACCACCAGCTGGGTTTAACACTCATCTCCTGATCAAGCGGCCTATCTCGAATGTGGGTGGGGAGGCGGTTTAGTCTTCAAATATTTTTAACGTTGAATATACCGTCTTTTGGATTATAGAAGACTCTATACACACCGAATCCCACCGTGTGTTGTGAATTCCGGGGTAAAGGCGTGAGCTCCGGAGCGAGGCTCTGGCACCGCCCACTGTGTGTGTGTGTACCTACCGTGCAGTGCATGTGCGCCAATGCCTTCGTTCTTCCCGCTTGAAGCTCATCCCTCGCACCAGATGTGACCGGACGGTCCACTAACGCGGCTGATGTTCCACTTGGTGGCCCGTGGAAATTCATCAGTTGTTCGGACGAGCCGCGTCCAGCAAACGCCTCTTTATCAGACTGCGTCGGTCCTTCTCCGGACGAGATCCAGACTTCCCCGGCGCACGCACACGCGCACACACAGAGCACGGTGTGCGTAACTGACACTCGCACCGGACAGGAAATCCAGCTACCATGACAAGCATGGATGAAGAAGAGCAGCAGCACTGGATCCGCGAGGGCCACAAGATGTTCGCCGAGTTCATGAAGCGCGTCGAGCGTATCGACCGCCTGGGCGTCAAAGGCCTCGACGAGTCGCTCGAGGAAAAGCGTGTGACGCTCGTCGATAAGCGTAAGGTGTACGCTACACTAGAGGAGATCGCCGATCTCTACCTCAACGAAGAGAAGAAGCTCGTACTCGATTTCACCGAATCCAAGGCCGTGGCCGTGCTGCAGGCGCCCACGCCACGTACACCAATGGAGTATGTTGGCATGCGCTGGTCTTTCTACAAATCGCCCAGTCGGTTTGTGCGTGCCCAAGATTTCTTCTATCTCGAGACCCTGAAGCCATTTGTTGACGTTTACGGTCGCCGCGGCTGGGCCAAGTGCTCGCACTCGATTGAGCACACAATGTGTCCTGACAACTATGCAACACGTGGGCTGAATCGAGGTCGTTTGTATTATTCGGGTGTGATCTTTATGGAAACGCGTGAGCTCGGCGTATTGGAGACGACGTTCTACTACTCGCTCGATACATCGTCGATTCCGGCCTTCCTCATCCCGGTCGTGCTGAAGGCACGAGGCAAGAACAACGCTGCTCTCATCAATCACTACGTCAAGGTCGCGCGTGTCATGAACTTTGCAGGTCGCTCGAATGGAACGCGATTGAAGCAACGCTTGGTTGACGAAAAGCGATGTGGAGCCTGCTCGAATCGAATGCCAAAGTGGATCAAGAAGAGCAAGTGCAACTTCTGCAATGCGGTACGTGTGTGGTGTTCTGATTTTCTGATCGAAAGCCTGGCTCATCGAATGTTGTTTCCACAGTATATTTGCAAGCGATGTATCGAGATTATTACGAAGGACTATCTCTTCGACAGCGATGGCAACGAGAAGGTCAACGCATGCATGTTGTGCGCCGAGACCCACGGATCCAAGGTTGCGTCGCTTATGGAAGACGACGACGAGAGTAGCCATTCGACAGATGAAGAAACCACGACTGCGTCAGGTGTGTGCTTGCTGATCCGATATGGCGATTACATGGCCAATCATGCTGACGTCATCACTTTCTGATACTGATATATAGGCGAATACAATATCTCACTGGAATCCCAGCGACAAGCTCGCCCAGCTTCCAGTCGAAGCGAGCGCCGCTTGTCCTCACCGCTCTCTGTGCAATCTACTCCTACTAAACTCTCCGATGTGCGAAACTCGAGCGACGAGAATGTGCGCCGAGCAGAAGAAGCCCATCGACACTTTACGCGTCGGTATACCACCAACCCACAGCCTACTCGCACGGAAACCCAGACCATCCCTGCGGCAGAGAATAATCTCTGTGACCTCTCCTATCTTAGCGCATTTAAAGTTTAACGCGCGATGTCTCTGTTTTCGCAATTTTCGTTGGTCATGTCTTGCATCAAGACACAAAAGTACTCAAACTCGTCGCATGGCGAATTTCGCATGAGGTTCAGTGACATTGCTGCATGGTCAATGCACCTCGACATGTGACGCGCCAGGCCCGCCAAGTCCCACTTGACTACGTACTTCACTACGCATGTCGCCGCGGGTGACATTCCGAACACCTCGGCCTCGGGCACCTGCGACGTGCCATTCAAGCAGCTGCAAGTCTGGGTGCATTCTTCTTTCCTCTACGTAGGTCCGGGTTCACCCAGCAAGGTCGCGCTGAGGCATTTTCTGCACATGTGCTCCTCCCGCGACCCAGAACCCAGGACTCGCTGGTTGCTGGGATTTGCCGTCGACTCGACAAGCCAAGACGATTGCGCAGACCATAGTACAATAGATCTGGACTGGTTTCCTTGCTTGTCCGAGATGTACGGGACGTGACGAACTAGACAATCAATCGCCCACAGAAAGAAAGACTAGGCATCATCGTTTCGATGAGTTTTTCCAGATAAAGTATGTGACTGGGTTGGGTTGACGAGACAGTTGAATCATGGAAAGCAACGAATACACAGTCCAAAACCGCTGACCAAAGACACAGCTACACAAATTAGGGCCAGTTTCATGCAGGAAAATCCTGAAAATCAGACCGAGTAGTGTCTACGATCCAGGAACTTTGACCCAAAGAAAACGGACACTGGCCGGGCCAGAGCGAAAGGGGGCGGTCAAGAGGAAGCAACACATGCGTGACCTGGCGTCAAACAATCACGGGCTGCGAACACCCCAGTCGAGGAATACTGTACTGTCGTTGGTCGACGCGTGACCGAAGGGACGTAGAGAGTCGCGATCTTAGCGGCTTGGCAACCGCCTTATCAGACAGTTGCGCACATTCAGCTCGCGTGGTCTTTTTCGACGGGGTCCGATTGAAGTGGCAGCGAAGACGTCTGAACTTGACAGCGTCGCATCTTGGAATGTGGCATGACTTCACTGTCGCCACCGTCCTTTTTTCCCCCTCAGACGGGCCAGAACACGATCTTGTGGAATTTTGAGCAGGTGGTCACAGTGGATATGCCGCGTTCAAGTCAGTAACTCATCGGAATTCCGACCCACCGACGGGTTAGACCCAGACCACAAAGACCAGGACACCACTATATGCGAGTATGCTTGTGTCCGTACCGACATATTCGCTTCCTGGCTCTGTTTCCACAACTTTTTGGTCAATTTTATGCGAAAATATGCACTGTGTGCGGAACAAAGCTTGAAGAAACGAGAAGAAAATTAGAAGGGGCGTACTGTACCCGGTGTGTACTTGCTCGATGCCGACTCAGCGGACGATTCATTCAGATAAAGAAGAAGAAGAAGTGGAGAACTTCCAGACACCCCTAGCCGTCGTTTACGAGACCCACCCAACCACGGCATCCACGCACGTAACTTGTGCCATTCGACAGTTCACAGTCATAGAGACACCAACACTCTTGTGAGCCATCCACATCCACAGTCACTTTGCAATCGGAGACCTTCGGCGGAAGACTCCATCAATCTATCTCACCACGATGAAGGATACAGCGATCCGATTCACGCCTGACAATCTCTACGCCAACGAGCGCGAGGACCTCGTCCACTTTGCAAAGGAACAGTTCGAGATGTTGTTTGATGTGGTTCGACTGGCCAAGGCGAGCAATGCACTGGGTGCAAAGGTCACGACAATCGGGAAAACCACGCGCGCAACAGTGTACTCGACGTCGCGGATCTCGGCGTCGTTGTCGGAAGTCAAAGACATCTTCTTTAGCGAGCACACGCACTTTGCTACAGGTTTCGCGCAGTCACAGCGCCTCTATTCACTCATGTCGCCATCTAACAATCATCCGATGCGTTCGGCGGCCGTGCGGTGGTCGCTCTGGGATTCACCTTCCAAGATGAACAGGAAGCGTGACATTTTGTACGTGGAGTACACGGATTCCTTCATGGACGAGAACGGAAGACGGGGATGGGCACGGTGTACGCACTCGATCGAGCATCGTAGCTGTCCACCCTTGGACAGCTCACACAATGTCGTGCGAGCTCATATGTACTGCTCCGGTTCGTTGTACACAGAAACTGATGAGCCAGGAGTCCTTGAGGTCGTGACGCTGTTCGACGTGGATACCCGAGGCGTTCCAGCGTGGATGTCCAAGACGATCGCACTCAAGAAAGCTCAAAGTGCCACAAGTGTCGAGCATCTCATTCGTCTCTCACGGGCCATGTCGGACGAAGAGGACCCAGACGTCAAGCTCATCGAGCTCCAAGTCAAGGGCAAGACGTGTCGGGCATGTGGTGACCATGTCTCCAAATGGTCTCCTGGTCGAAAATGCCGAGAATGCAAAGAGGTAAGCTTGTTCTTGATGTATGGGGATTTGTTTTGGGTAGTGTGCTCACTTGTTATCTCTGCAGTGCCTCTGCAAGAGCTGCAGTGAAGTGGTTTACTATAACTCTGAAGAACGCAAGAAGCTCAAGCACATATGTGTTTACTGCGTCGACGACGTGATCACAGACGCCGACCAGCGTGGAGAATTGTTCTCAGGGCTCCAGCCAATCAGCGAGAACGGCAATGGCACGCGACGTATGCACCACATGAGCTTTCGTTCACGTAAGTTCCGGTTTTTCCTGGCTCTCTTTGCAGTTCATGATACTAATCTCGTATCTGGGTATACAGTCCGCATGGCTCGCGAGACCAACTTTTCCATTTCCCCAAGAGCGCCATCCACGCGCCTCACCAGCGGACTGACCAAGAAGTCGTTCTCGACCGGCCAATTGCTGGCCCATCGCAGCGTCTTCCGCACAGACAGTGACCCTGGGTCGCGCTCTTACAATCATCTTCCTATGCCCAAACTCCGCGCCACCAAGAGCATCACGGTTTGATCACAATGCAACCAATTTGCTGAGTGTATGTAGTGGTCCCGTGGACGTGGATGTGTCTGATCCCGTGAATGAGCGCGCATATCGCGCGCCTGAATGTGCATATATGTCTGAAGAGCCTGCAGAATAGCCAATCCCCGCGCGACCCAAGGGAAAGTCGCCGCCATAAACAACCAATGTACATGTAGCATGCGAAAAACACCTCCATCAGTCGTCATGTTGTTCTGCTCGCTTCGAGAGAAGGCCCATTTTCGCGCACGCAACTAACGGACGGCGCGGTCCACGCACGTACTCAACGGTCATAAACGTCAGCGACGGCTACCACGAGACGTCATGTTCGACGTTTGCTGACGTCAGACGCGTTCGTCGGAGGACCCTTTGGCGCCGGTAACGAACAGTTGAAAGGACACGGTGGACCATGTGGGGAGTGCCAGTGTGATGAGACGACCCACAAGCACACGACGACAAGAAAGAGACGGCATCGCGAAAGACAACCAGATGGTGTGGCTCTGATGGCTCAGACCCAGACATATCACGCGCGACGCGTCCGCCTGACGCGCTGGTCATGCATTTTTGGTAGCCGGTGGCTCGTCTTGGGCCACGACAATCCGTGGATGACAAGCGCCTTTCACCCAGAATCCCCAGCGAAAGACACAGCGAACTGGACGTCCTACTGCTGCCGCACCGACATGCCACCGTGACCTCGTCATTCCGAGCTTTCCCCGCAACTAGCAAGCACGCGGTGATCATGCCGGCGTCCACCATGGCGTCCCACATACCCGTTCCGGCCGAACTGCCCCCGCTGACCGAAGAACAGAAAGAGGAGTTCATCTACGAGGCGAACAATGCCTACGCGGAGCTCTTCCACTCGGTGCAAGTCGCGAGGACCAAGACGAGCTCCGGAGGCACGCATCTCGAGGGCGTGAGTGAAGAAACTGGAAGCACAGTCTGGTTGTGTACGACCACGACGCTCCATGGTACACTGGAGGAAGTGGCCGAGTTGTATTTGAGCAGCGATTGCCACTTTATCCTCGATTTCGCGCAGTCCAAGCGTCTGTACGAGCTCGAATCGCCCTCGGAGACACATCCACTGCGGTGTACAGCTGTGCGCTGGTCGAGATGGACAGCGATCGCTAGTGTCATCAGGGACCGCGATTTTGTGTATCTGGAATGCATGGACTCGTTTGAAGACCAGACGACGGGCAATCGCGGCTGGGCGCGTGTATCCAAGTCGATTGAATTGGACAGCTGTCCACCCTCCAAGAAGCCTGACGGCCCTCGACGTGGAGAGCTTCTGGTCTCGGGCAAGATCCTTCGCGAAACCGGTCGTCCTGGTGTACTCGAGGCGATCACTCTTGTCAACGTGGATGTGAAGAGGGTGGTGCCGGGCTGGGTCCGCAAGACGGCGCTCAAGACCCGCAAGCTCAACGCTTTGAACATGAACCACTTGCTCAAGATCCGCCGCTTGCTCAAAGCTAAGACAGCGACCGGCAAGCAAAAATCCGCTCTGCTTCGTGGACCACGAAGTGACATCGACCGACGCACGTGCTATGGTTGTCGCGAGCATATTTCACGGTGGAAGCGTGTGTACACTTGTCGGGAATGCAGTGAAGTCATTTGTCCGCAGTGTGCGGCGATTTCCTACTACGACTCGACGTTCCACGAGCTCAAGAACCGTATTTGCGTCGACTGCAGTGTCGTGGACCCACAGCAAAGCATCATGGAAGCGGTACGAGAGCTCGAGCATCGCCAGGAAGAAGAAAAAACCACGCCAGTCGGCTTTGTTCCGCACAAAGTCGACGACGACCGACGCTTCCGCACGTTATCGTCGATATCTCATGACAGCGACGACTGGAACGACGTGCAGAATGAACTGAGCATGTCCCGAGTCAAGAACGTGTTCCATGGTCCGACGCCCGTTGGTCGAAGCGTGTCGTACAGCCGAGCGTCCGAGGCTCTTTCCCATTCGCGCGTGCATCCAGACCGACCAGCTGCGCAGTTGCGTGCGACCGCGCTCGAGACTCGCGCTGCGCCGCCTTCGCACGAGCCAGTATTGTTTGATTTATCCTATCTCCAGAATTACGCTGCCCCCAAGCCAGCGACCCACACTAGAACTCTTTTGTAAAGAACACTATGAACCCACTTATCCAAATAGACGAAGCAAATCTGCTGCTCAGGTGCTTGCTTGCTGTCTTCTTGAGATGTGGCACCCACGTCTCTGGGTTCTTTCTCACTTCTCCATCGTCGTCTTCTCGTCTTCTCGTCGCAATCGACACCCTGTATAAGACACCCACTGGGTACTTCAAGATGTTCGCAATCCGAGTCCCACCATCGACGCACGCAACTAACTAACTGATCTCGCATTCGCACTCGCCGCGCACGCACGCACGCTCTCAGCGGCCAGCAACGAAGGCGTTAGCTCGCACCAGTCGAGGCGAGGTGCGCGACTTAGCGGAGACCTTTGGACATGCTCGACGCGTCCTTTGGATCCAAAGCAGAGGAGACCGCCAAAAGGACACGACGGAGCAAGTGAGATGACCCACTTCAGTTGTATACTGAGAACAACAGTGCGATCACGAGGATGAACCAGATGGTGGATGTGTCCTCCAGATGGACCGGTCGTGCGCTCTCTCTGGCTGATGACGCATTGCCGCATCGTGGATCACCCACCAACCCAGAACCCACAGCGGAAAAATCTGGTCGAGACACCCAACGAGGAGAGTTGTCGAGGTCATTCCGACAACTACCAACCAGACCATGTCGACGCGCGGCTTCTTGCGTCGTGGAAGCATCAAGCGGACTGAGCTGCTGTCGACGTCGTCGCAATCATCCGTCCCGTCCGATCTGCCACCATTGTCGACACATGACAAGGAGAGTCTCATCCACCAAGCTCGCGATGCTTACGTCGATCTCTTCCATGCCGTGCAGGTCAGTCGCTCCAAAGGCTCGAATGGTACGCACCTCGAGGGTGTTAGCGAAGAGACCGGGAGTACCGTGTGGATGTGTACGACCACGGCGCTCTACGGGACGATTGAGGAAGTGGGCGGCTTGTATCTCTGCAACGATAGCCACTTCAGCCTCGATTTCACGGAATCCAAGCGGCTCTACGAGTTGGAATCGCCTTCACACTCGCATCCATTGCGATGCACGGCCGTGCGCTGGTCGAAATGGACGGGCATCGCCAGCGTCGTCAAGGACCGCGACTTTGTGTTTCTGGAATGCATGGACTCGTTTCAGGACCAGACGACGGGCTTCCGCGGCTGGGCGCGAATGACCAAGTCGATTGAGCTCCTCAGCTGTCCACCGTCTCAGAATCCCAACGGCCCTCGACGTGGAGAGCTCTTGGTGTCTGGAAAGATCCTTCGCGAAACTGGCGAGCCCGGTGTCCTCGAGCTCATCACACTCACTCACGTGGATATCAAGCGGGCTGTGCCGGCCTGGGTCCGCAAGACGGTCATCAAAAGCAAGCTCAACGCACTGAACCTGAACCATGTCCTCAAGCTCCGACGAGTTATGAAAGACAAGACACCCGCTTCGGCTCAGCAGACATTGTTGTTCCGTGACCCTCGTCAAGAGGTCGACCGACGCGCATGTCACGGCTGTCATGACCACATTCCGCGCTGGACACGCACTCAGAGTTGTCGTGAGTGCAACGAAACTATTTGTCAAGAGTGTGCCGTCGTCACGTACTACAATGCGTCGACTCGCGAGCTCAAGAACCGCATTTGCGCCGAATGCAGCGTCTTGGACGCCAGACAGCGCATTCTACAAGCCGCGCGCGAGCTCAAGCAGCGCCAGGAAGAAGAGGAGGCGACGCAGATCAGGTTTGTTCCGCACACGATCAGCGACGAACAACGAGATCGCTCGTTCTCCTCGTTTCAGAGACCGACAAGTCGAAGCGTGGCGCATACCCGCTCGTCCGACATCTACTCGCACTCACGTACATATTCAAGGGGGCAGCCCACTCTAATGCGAGCCACATCGGTCGGCAGTGACACCACGCCCACGTCCCAAGGACCCGCCGTGTTCGACTTGTCCTATCTCCAAAACTACGCCGCACCAAAGCAAAAGACACACAGTAAACTCCCTATGTAAATCAGAATATCAAGCCAGTTGTCCATTTAACAACGCAGCGCCTCGCCTTTTCACTTCACTCGCCTCAACTTGTTCAACGTATCACAGAGCAGGACTTGCACCACATGAGACCAGCTGTCGTGGGGTCTTCAGCATCCAACAACGTAAGCAGCAGATGGTGACGTGTGTAATCCACTCATATCCTCTAAATGGACCAGTCGTGGCTGGCCAATAACGGCTCTTCTTGCGTATGATTCAATTCTGGGTGTCGTTGCGTTCCATCCACTTCACCAGATATCCTCGGCGAAATAAACTGGACAAGCTTCTTAACGCCCAGATGGTCTCACATATCACCGAGTCTTGGTCATTCCGAGTTTCCCTGCCCAGTTACCAGACCACATCATGTCGACTCGTGGTCTCTTCCGTCGTGGGCAGCAAGCGCATGGAGCTTTCATCCGTATCGTCGGTGTCATCCGTGTCCTCGGTGTCGTCTGTGGGCTCGACGTCATCCTACACGCCCACCTCGTCCGACTTGCCGCCATTGAACGAGAGACAGATAGAAGAGTTCGTCCACGAAGCACATAATGCCTACTCCGAGTTGTTTCGTGCCGTACAAGTCGCCGCGACCAAGTCTAGCTCTGGTGGAACGCATCTCGAGGGCGTGAGTGAAGAAACCGGAAGCACAGTCTGGTTGTGTACGACCACGACACTCTATGGCAAGCTGGAGGAGGTGGCCGAGTTGTATTTGAGTAGCGATTGCCACTTTATCCTCGATTTCTCGCAGTCCAAGCGTTTGTACGAGCTTGAATCGCCTTCAGAGACGCATCCACTGCGTTGTACAGCCTTGCGCTGGTCGAGATGGACGGCGATCGCCAGTGTTGTGACGGACCGCGACTATGTCTATTTCGAATGCATGGACTCGTTTGAAGACCAGTCGACGGGCCATCGCGGCTGGGCACGAGTGACCAAATCTGTCGAGCTGGATACTTGCCCACCATCAGAAGAAGCCAATGGTCCACGACGTGGAGAGCTCCTGGTCTCGGGCAAGATCCTCCGTGAGACGGATCATCCCGGCGTGCTGGAGTTCACCACACTCACTCACGTGGATATCAAGAGGGTGGTGCCCGCCTGGGTCCGGAAGACCGTCCTTAAGGCCCGCAAGCTCAACGCGTTGAATATGAACCACTAGCTCACACTTCGCCGGTTTCTGAAAGTCAAGACGTCGTCCACTAGTCTTGACAAACTCAGCGAAGTCGATCAACGCACTTGTTACGGCTGCCGTGAGCATATTTCGCGCTTGAAGCGCATCTACAACTGTCGAGAATGCACTCAAGTCATTTGCCCGCAGTGTGCGGCCATTTCGTACTACGATGCGTCATTTCACAAGCTCAAGAATCGCATTTGTGTCGATTGCAGTATCGTGGACGCCCAGCAGAGCATCCTGGACGCCGCGCGTGAGCTCGAACAGCGTCAGGAAGCGCATGAAGCCATGTCCGTCGTGTTCAGCCCGCACAAACTCGATGAAGACCAGCGAGAGGACATATTCTCTGCGTTTTCGGAGGACAGCGACGATGGAGAAGATATCGAGGCGGATTGGAGGGGTCTACAGGGAGGAATGTGCTCCTCAAACCAATGCTCAGTCAAAGAAACATGATGCAGACTCGCGGAGCCAAGGTGATCTCCTTCTCACACGTCTTCGCTCATTTACCGTCCAAGTCATGGCTCAAGTCGCACGAAGCCGCCGGTGCCGCACCGCCGTCCCAAGAACCAAGTGCATTCGACTTGTCCTATCTCCAGAATTACTCAGCGCCGAAGCAAACCACACAGTAAATTCCCTATGTTAATCACACTATGAAATTACAGTAGTTTTGTTTGTTTCCTGAACAGTTCTTGATCCCATTCTGCGCCCATCAGCGCCCGCTCACGATCTCAATCGACAGCACCTTCGATGGCCTGATCAATCTCGTTCGAACGCGACGCAGGTGACCATCCCCTTCAAGAAAAGAGGGCAGTCCAGTGCCACACGCAACTGCTGAAACCAGTTGCACACCGTCAGCGCATCACTCCATGCGTGTCGAGTACTTGTTAAACAGATCCAGAGGTGGCCACGTAGCGACGGTGAGACGAACCGCCCGAACACTCATAACTATGCAGCAACTTGACAACCAGCTGTGGCGTGTATGAAATGGGTGTGTGCTCGAAAAGGACCAGGCGGGTGATGCTATCGCAAGCTGATGGCACGTCTCGGGACATTACTGCTCTCAATGTTCTCGGAGAGAAAAAAACAGACTTGGTTCTTGTTGACACCTAGGAGCAAGCGCTTCACGCATTCCTATTCTTCCAGCTGAACGACGAGACCATGTCGATGCGGGGGTTCTTTCGTCGTGGAAGCAGCAAGCGCACGGAGCTCTCGGCAATGTCCTCTGGGGCCTCGACGTCGTCCCAGTCGCCCATTTCGTCCGACCTGCCGCCATTGGCTGAGGAGCAGAAGGAGACATTCATCCACGAAGCTCGCGATGCCTATATCGATCTCTTCCACTCTATCGAGATCGCACAAGCCAAGACGAGCTCCGGTGGGACGCATCTCGAGGGTGTAAGCGAAGAAACCGGAAGCACAGTGTGGATGTGTACGACCACAACACTCTATGGCAAGCTGGAGGAAGTGGCCGAGTTGTATTTGAGCAGCGATTGTCATTTCATCCTCGATTTCTCGCAGTCCAAGCGTTTGTACGAGCTCGAATGGCCTTCAGAGACGCATCCACTGCGTTGTACAGCCTTGCGATGGTCGAAATGGACGGCGATCGCCAATGTCATCAAGGATCGCGACTTTGTCCGCCTCGAATACATGGACTCGTTTGAAGATCAGTCGACAGGTCATCGCGGTTGGGCACGAGCTACCAAATCCGTTGAGCTGGCTAGCTGTCCACCCTCCCAGGAACCGAACGGTCCACGCCTGGGAGAGCTCTTCGTCTCGGGTAAAATCATTCGTGAGACGGATCATCCCGGCATGCTGGAGTTCACCACACTCATTCACTTGGATGTGAAGCGGGCGGTACCGGCTTGGGTCCGCAAGTCAGTACTCAAGACCCGCAAGATTAACGCGCTGAACATGAACCACTTGCTTAAGATTCGCCGATTGCTCAAAGTCAAGTCGTCGGTGGCAAACCAGCAGCTATGGTCTCATCGTGAGACCTTCAAACAAGTTGACCAACGGACTTGCCATGGTTGTCACGAACATATTTCACGCTGGAATCGCATGTACACCTGTCGCGACTGCAGTGAAGTCATTTGCCCGCAGTGTGCGGCTATCTCGTACTACGACCCGATGTTTCATCAGCTCAAGAACCGCATTTGTATCGATTGCAGTGTCGTGGACCCCGAGCAGAGCATCTTGGGCGCGGCCCGGGAGCTCGAACAGCGGCAGAAGGCACAAGAATTCAACTTGAGTCCATACAGTATCGACGACGACTGGAGGGACCACGCACTCTCGTCGTTTTCACAAGGCAGCGACGATTGGAACGCGGTTCAGAATGAACTGACTGTGTCTCGAACAGACCGACACGCGTACGGATCCAACGTGATTTCCTTTTCACAAGTATTTGCGCATTTGCCGTCCAAGCCGTGGGTCAAGCCACGGACCAAGCCAGCATCTGCATCAACTTCGCAAGAACGCTCGACATTCGACCTATCCCATCTCCAGCACTACGCGGCGCCAAAGCAAAGTACTCACTAGAATCCACAGAGAAAACAAGAGGAAAACTCTTCTTTTTTAGATAAAGTACACACAAAGAGCTGCAGAGCGAATATGAGATGGCTTAGTTGCCTGGGATCGGGATCGGTTCCTGCTTGGAGGCAAACTCGTCGTAGTATGCGACCACTTGGTCCCAATTGGCCACGTTCCAGAACGCCGCGATGTACTCGGCACGACGATTGTGGTACTTGAGATAGTAGGCGTGCTCCCAGACCTAGTCAACATTGAGTCAATCGCCTTATCCTAGCTAGCAGAACCTTTCCGGTACTTACATCCAGACCCAGGATGGGGATCATGCGCTCCTGGGCGTTGGGCATGAGCGGGTTGTCCTGGTTCATCGTGGACGTGATCCCGAGCGATCCGTCTTCCTTGACACCAAGCCACGCCCAGCCCGAGCCGAAGCGAGCCGCACTTGCCTGCGCAAACTGCTCTTTCATGCGATCCACCGAGCCAAAGGCTTCCTCGATCTTGCTCTTGAGCTTGCCCGTCGGTCCGGCTGACGAATTCCCCGGTGCACACATCAACGTCCAGAAGAGACTGTGGTTATAGTGGCCACCAGCGTTGTTACGGATCTGCTCGGCCCGCGCGTTCTGGACCACGTCCACGATCGACTTGTCCTTGAGCTCGCCATGCTGGTACTGATGGAGAAGTTGGCACAGTCAGATGATGCGACCTAGAGGCGAGTCAATATAGATGGATGTACCTTTTCGACATACTCGTTGGTGTACTGCACGTAGACCTCGTGCTCGAGCGAGTGGTGGATGGACATCGTGAGCGTGTCCACGTACGGCTCGAGCGCATTGTACTCGTACTTGAGCATCGGTAGCTTAAACACCATGGTGGCTGACGGCGTTCTTCGTGGTTTGATTTCGTGGCAACTCGGAGACTGACGTGTCCAACACGCTCCAGCGACGGCTCTGACGGTTGAGAACGCGAGCGAAGGCAATTCAACTGTCTGGTAGCGAGCGCCCTTGAGACAGTCAAGATTGTCGTCTGGCTTCGTCTCACGTCATGTTGTCCGCTTCATCTTAAAGTTAGTAGTCAACACGACCTATAGTCACACGTAGTGACTAACAGTCCGCGGTGTCTACTAATTTTACTGCATTAATTTACTGCATGCTTTCGACGGTTTGAATGATAGCAGCATGAGAACTCGCAAAATTGTCCTGACGGTTGAGCCTCTCTGAACGCAAGCGAAGCCTCGAGCGAAGCTCCCTTCGTGGTGTCTCAGCAGCGCGACTCCGAGTCTGAGGACGTCTCTGTGGCCGTCAGAATCGATTTCTTCCGGACCAAAGGCAAGCAACATGACCAGCAAGGGCACGTTCGTGTTTCCCAACCTGCCGTACGCGTACAACGCGATGGAGCCGTACGTAGACGCGCTGACAATGACCCTCCATCACACCAAGCACCACCAGACGTACGTTCACATGGCCAACAAACTCGTCGAGACGGAGCAAAACGGCGAGCTCAAGGGCAAAGATATTGTCGAAGTCGTACGCAAAGCCAAGTCCCAGGGAATCCGCAACAACGCTGGTGGCCACTACAACCACAGTCTCTTCTGGACGTGGATGGCGACACCTGGGACGGCGAATACGGCGCCCTACGGCACGCTCAAGACGCGGATCGAGGAAGACTTTGGATCGTTGGAAGAAATGATCCTGCAGTTCGATGCCGCCGCGGCGACACGCTTTGGCTCGGGCTGGGCCTGGCTCGGCGTGCTTTCGAACGGCAAGCTGGGCATCACGTCGACGCCAAATCAGGACAATCCGTTGATGCCCGGGGCGGATGAGCCGATGATTCCGATCCTCGGACTCGATGTGTGGGAGCACGCGTACTTCATCAAGTACCAAAACCGCCGTCCAGAGTATATCCACGCATTCTGGAAGCTCGTGAACTGGGACCAAGTGGTGCATTGCTACGAGGACTTTGCGGCCAAGCAGACTCCAGTGCCCCTGGAAATGGAGGATATCCTTCAGCCATAAGGGCTCATGCGCTCAGTTTCACATTGTATTCGTGCGTTTTGTTTGCTTGGTCTAGTCGGACAATGACATGCTTAGTTTGATTTAATCAATAATTACGTCCTGCTTCGACTTGAGCCGCGGCGTCTTCTCATTCGTTGTACTTTGTGTGGCTAACAACACGAACGCTGGGTTATTCCATTCCACGGTACGGGAGTTCTAAGCTGGGAGAACTAGGAGAATGGGTACATTTTCAAGTTTTCCTTCAAAGCAACGGTTTTATAGGGGGAACCACACAAAGCTAATAGTAGATTAGTTATGCATTAGCCTAGTTTAGAAGAGAGGTACTCGAGAGCTAAGGCGAATTGGTCCCACCCCCTCCAACGACTCTGGATTCCCAGGCATCATGGACACCATGACGGAGATCAAGCGCCTCGAGTCGAACCATTCCGAGCTTCTGCTGCATCAAGAGACGCTGCTAGGTCAGCTCAGCGCCAAGAAGGAGCAGCTGCGCCAGATCCGCACGGCGATTGAGGACTGTCGGCGACTCGCAGACGCGCCGCGAGACGAGAAAGCGGACGTCGAGATGAAGGACGCGTCCAATTGAATGGCCAGGACGCACTAGGCAAACTACACGAACGAAGAATGAGAAAGAAAGAGAAAGAATGTTTCGTTTGTGATAGTATCGGAGAGGCTTCGAGCGACACTTTCGCTCGCAATAATTATAACAAACAAAATCCGCCAGTGGAAAACAGCACGCAACTTGTGCCTTTGGCCAGGAGAATCAAACGTCTTGTCTGTTGCAATCGGTACGCGTGGGGTTTATTGACTCGCCATGGCGGTGCCACTGGACACATCCGCCGACATGGGTGTGTAGGAGGCGCTCGACACAGGAGCCATGTGCTACACGACACAAACAACTCAGTCAAGGAGCCAAATGGGACGTGAGGAGGTTCGTACCTGGTATGCACGCTGCGAGGCGTAACGGCGGTTCATGCCGTCGACATCATCGGGTCGCGTGAAGTCACGGGGCTCTTGATGATGCCCACGGCGATGGCCGTGACCATGTGAGCCTCCATAGTAGCCCTGGTGACCGTGCTGCCCGTAAGTTTGTTGTTGGGCATGCTGCTGAGGCGCTTGTTGCTGTCCAGCCGCCCCATACGCATCATAGCCACCATAACCGCCGTAGCCAGCCTGTTGGTACTGCGGGTAGTAGCCTCCATAGTTGCCATAGTAGTTCTGGTATCCGGCTGCCTGGCCATACTGCGGGTATTGCTGGTAGTATCCGGTGGCGGGAGCAGCGCCACCGACGGCAGCGGCTGCGCGAACAGCGGCCGAGCGGCCCCATGCGCATCGGATCTTGCTTCCGTTGATGAGCGCGCCGTTCATTTGGTTGATAGCCATCTCGGCCGAATCTCGGGTGATGTAGTGCACGAATCCACAGCCACGTCCTGGTGGAACCTTGACGGAAACCATCTATGACAGCGAGAGAAAGGCGTTAGACGACGGCAAGAAGGCACCATCGACGGGCCATCAAAGACTTACCTCGCCAAAGGGTGCGAAGCGTGCACGCAGGTCCTCTTCCGTCGTGTTGGCGTCCAGCCCACCGATAAACACGGTCGTATTGGCACCTTCCGCATCCACCACTCCAACCATGCCAGGCATCCCAAAGTCCTGACGTGGTCGACCGGCGTTACGATCAGTGGCAACGCTCACGCGCATCGGACGAGACGAACAGTACACGCCGTTCATCGTCTGCAGCGCTTGGTCCGCTTCCTCCTTTGCGCCGAAACGAACGAATCCGAATCCCTTGGACATGCGGGTCAATGGATCGGTCACCACCTGGGTCGACAGGATTACACGAAATTAGAAAAAAAAAAATAAACACGTAAAGATCGTTGGCGCATTCACTGAAACGGACCTTGGCGTTGCGGACGCTCGCGAATCGCGCGGCAAACGTGCTCAAGAGCAGCTCGTCCGTGACATCTGGCGCCAGGTCGCCCACGAAAATCGAGTGATCTTCCCCCGTTTCCAGTCGGCGGCCACCGGCTCCCCAGTTCATACGGAAGCGATGCATCGTATTGGCTAGGGCACGTCATCACACACTAGTATCAGCACCTTCTTCCCTATATCCACCATCACGTCAACTGCTCGACGTACGGATGACCTGGCCGTTGAAGTTCTCGAGCACATACTGCGCCCCCTGCTGCGTCTGGAACTCGAGGAACCCGTACCCCGACGGATACCCCGTGACCTTATCGCGGATGAGTTTGACCACTGGGATCTCACCTGTCACACACGCGCATATCCATGGTCAGACTCCCTAGGGGGGAGGTGCGGATCCACACGTCCACCCACTCCATCCCATGGATCTTGCCCCTCACAACAGCGCATAAGCTCCTACGTCACGTACTGCAGGAGGCGAAGAGCGAGCCGATGAAGGCTTCGTCCCAATGCGGCTGGATGTCGCCCATCCACAGCGTCTTGCACTCGAGCTCCATGGGCACTAGCGCGCTTTAGCTTCTTTTTCCGAAACTGGATGGAACCCTTGCGTTCGCGGTTGTGTCTCAGGTACTGTTCGAATACTGACCTCATACCGGTAAGACGCCTGGGGTTGAAGGGCCTCTATTTGAGGAGGTGGTACTTCAACCAGCATCTACCAGGAGTGATGGTCCTGGCGGAAACCATGGGTGAACATGGCCGCAAGTGACGGCAATGGGAAGCCTTGTGTTGAGTTGACGCACGCCAAGAAGAAACGGACTGCGACCGACGGCGTTTGGCCCCACGCGCGCCAAAAAAGGAGAACGCGCGGCTATTTACAAGCGTCGCAGGAGCCATTTTTGGCGGCGGGGCGGCTCCGGAATGGAGGAAACCGAGTAGTTTCCTCGCGGTGCGAAGCATTACGAGCAGGAGGAGCGCGCGGTAGACGCAAAGCATGCGGTCGTTCCGACTGTCCGACACACAGGTCGGCCAAGCATCGACACGTCGCTCGTCGCTTGGCGTGCCGTTATCGTCGCTCATCTTCCCGAGGTCGGCGACGGATCGCCATGAATCGCACAAGCTCCAGCGCGCAATGGAGGAAAAATACGGCTTCCACTACTTTACGAACGCGTTCTGTCTCGCACCGATCATTGAGATGGACTATCAGGCGTTTTATACCGAAACCAACATCAATCCGGCGTGCTATGCCAGCATGTTCTCGTGGCACGTGTGGATTCTCCTCTCTATTCAAGACACGTACAGCATGTTCTCGGACGATGCACAAGAACGACATATTGCGCAACTCCGACTGCTATTGTCCGGCTTGATTTTCATTCCGGTTCCTTTTCTCGTGCTTTGTGCACGCTCCAGCCGCTTCCAAGGCCACGAGCAACTCTTTCTCTGTGCGATCGTGCACTGCTTCGCCATCGTGATCATGGCAGGAGGAGTTATCCCGGTGATCAAGGACTACCGTACCTTTCTGATGAAGGATCTCGAGGGTTTACTTGACGAGATGTCGTTCGAAACCCCGTCGGCAGCTGCGTCCGCGAGCGTTGACGCCCCCGTGCTCAAGCTTGATGGAAGCCAGCAGTGGTGGGATTACGAGGACTTTGAAGGCACTGGCCGCGCTCTCTTGCTTCGATATGTGGAGAATGTCGTGCTTCCGATCGCGCATCTGAACATCAACTTGTCGCGCCCGCTGCTCGTCCTCGTAATTGCACCCATGTTCAAGCTGGATCCATCCCATTACATCGTCACGACGCTCACGATGAACATCTCGTTCTGTTTACTCGTGTCTGTCCTTTACCCGCAGACGCGGTCGGTATTTTTCATTGCCAACAAGTTCCTTCTCATCTTTTGTCTCGTTGGCGTATCGGTCGTCATGGTCTTTCGCGTTCGCCAGACGGATCGATTTCTGCGATTCAATTTCTTGCATGCCAAGACTGTCGAAGATCGAGCGCGCGCGTCTCAACTGCAACGCGAAATCATTATCAACGAGAACAAATCCCTCAAGAAGATGCTGGAAGAGCGGAACCGATCGGCAGCCGGTCCGCTGGATCTCGATTCGCCAATGGCAAAAGTGATCATGGACCTGAAGAACCTGCAACGCACCGCATCATTATCACCCGAGCTGCGAGAAAATCTGGACGGAATCGTGATGCTACTATCGAAGAAAGGCCAAAATCTGTTTGCTCCGGATATCCACGAGCAGCTCAAGCAGAAGAAAGGAGGCGATTTGGATGGGGATACCAAGAGCTGGGCGGCGACGGTTCTGACGAACAAGTCCTACACGAGAAATCGCCGCGCGTCAGCGGGGTATGTGAATTCGTTGAATGGGGAAGGCTCAGGGTCAGTTTCTTCCCCACGACGTGAAGTGGTTGCTATGCCGGTCAATCCAGATCGTTATATCGAAGCGAGACTGCATCCCGAAGTCTCCTTCCCAACGGAGGAAGGACTGAACGCAGTGGCGGAGATTATGGAGCGCGATGGATGGAGCGTCGACACTTTTGTGTACGATCTGCGCTCTTTTCTCACATATCACTGTGCAATTCTACTGACCGATGTGTCTTTGTGTCCGATAGTGTTGCAGAGATGACCGACAATCGACCTATTTCGTTCATTACCTACATCGTCTTCGAGCAGCACAACCTATTCGAGCTGTGCTCAGTCAACAAGAATACGTTGGTGAACTTCCTCTATTTCCTCGACATTGGCTACCACCGCAATCCCTACGTACGTCGTTTTTGCGTTCATCTATCTGTACCAATCAATGTACTCACGCTTCTTGCAACCCTCAGCACAACAATTGCCACGCAGCCGACGTCGTCAGCTCAGTAGAATACCTCATTTCCGTATTGGACAACGGCTTTATCCAAGACCTGCTTACACATCAAGAGATTCTCGCTGCGACGATTGCGGCGGCAATCCACGATTTCCGTCATCCGGGCAAGACGAACAACTTCATGGTCAAGAGTGGCAGCGATTTTGCCATCGAGTACAGTGATTCATCCGTTCTTGAACGAATGCATCTTGCTGAGGCCTTCTTCCTACTCCGCGACCCGCTCTTCAACATCTTCAGCGGAATGTCCCCTCCTCAAGTGTCTGATGTGCGCAAGGCGATCGTGGAGATGGTCCTCTCGACAGATCTCAGCGTACATCTTCAGTTGGTGGGAAGCTTGAAGACGGCTCTGATCTCCCAGGAGACCTCTGATATTATCCATTCTCCGATGATGGTGATGAAGATCGTCATCAAGTGCGCAGATCTCGGGCACTCATCCAAAGCCTTGAAGCTCCATGCGCGGTGGTCCGATATGATCATTGAAGAGTTCTTCCTTCAGGGTGATGAAGAGCAGATGCTGGGGATGGACATTTCGCCTTTTATGAATCGCAACAGCGAGAATAGCGCCAAGAACCAAGTGGGCTTCTTTGAGTTTATTATCCTCCCGTTCTACGAAGTGGTCGCCGAAGTCATCTTCCGCGCCGAGTTCAAGCAGATCCTGGATCAAGCTCACCAGAACTACAAGCAGTGGAAGAAGGCTGAAGGCATGCAGATCAACTCGATCAAGGACATTCTCGATCAGATCTTTGACCTGGAAGGCAGTCCTCCTTCCCAGGCACCTCTGCCCGCACACTAGAGATGGAGGAGATAGATAGAGTTAGCGCTTCCTCTGTGCGGATCACACCTGTGGCAATGTACGTGCGCCGTTCCTGCTTGTTGAGCCAACCCAGAACTTGGTCTGACTCCCATGGCTCTCGAACAGAGCCAAGAGGACGTAGAGCGCCGTGGCCACATGCCCAACGACCACCACCGCCACGATCACACACCACGGAAGCGTCTGAAGAAGCCACACAGGTACTGCGCTTCGTCCCGACGCCGCGCTTTTTCGTCGCTGAGTCTTCAAGTTGTCTTCTCTGTTGTAGATCCACGCCGAGACGAACGCCATGCTCCAGACATTGTTCCAGACCGTCGCGGAGACACTCGAGCTCGCTTCTGGACTACTCCCGAGCCACGACAAGACGCCGACGCCGCTGAATGGGTCGATCGTCACGCCCTCCCTCGCCTCTGCTGGGAGGAAGTAGTTCATGGTGGCCGCGAGATCCACGAGTAGCAAGCCAACGATCGTCAGCGTCGTGCCCAGCCACACAAGTCGCACCGCGACCGTCGTTTTCGACGCCGCCACGGGGTTGGAAGGGCTCATTGGGAAGACAGAGGACGCGCCATCCACCCGAGACTCTGGATACGCTCGCAATGCGTCGTGGACGTCGTCATTCCCATCGCTGTCGCTGTCGCTCACCGCACGGATGATCATGGCGAGTGCGAGCTTCCAAGTGGCGAGGTTACACCGTGTAACCCAATGGCACACTTTTATCCGGATATACGTATAGTCTTCTGCATGCTCAAATTAATTATATACATCTTCTACATCCGGATATTAGTATACTGTACCTCTTGGCCCAAGATGGGTACACTATAGGTGTAACCAAAATAGGCGACTCATCCGTCCTAGCTTTCGGTTGACGTGGCTCATGACGCGTATCTCGTGCTCATGGCGTCAAATGTACCGACCGATGTAGTGACTGGCGATCATATGTACACTCTATGCATTGTGGGCGATGTCCAGAGCGTCACGACTTCGTCCGGCTTCATCCGAGAGCTCCCCGTGCAACTGGACGCGCCGATTGTCCAAGTGAGTTGTGGGGCCAACTGGATCTGCTTCTTAACAGCAAGCGGACAGCTATATTCCTTTGGAAACAATGCGTACGGTCAGCTCGCCCACGGACACGTCCAGTCGCTCGCATTGCCGACACGCGTCCCGTTCGGACTCGAGAAACGGATCGTTCGTGTCTCTTGTGGAGCAGCTCACGGCGGATTCATCGTGGAAGAAGGCGCGTTGTTCATGTTTGGCTGTGGTTCATACGGAAAACTCGGGACAGGAGACACCACGTCGCACTCGATGCCTGTGATTGTCCCATTATACTGGCAAGAGGTCCAACAACGAGCGGCTGAGATGACGAATGGCCAGACTTCGACACTTCCGGGTGGAACGATCCCTACTCCTGTGCTTTCCGCTCGTATCCAGACAAGCCAAGCCACGGAAAACGGCACGAACCAAGTGCGGTGCACGGATCTCAGCTGTGGGGAGCGCCACACACTTGTTCTCGCAGCCAAGACGACAGTCATCAACGGACGGAGCACCGTCAAGCACCACATGATTGCCTTTGGCGATGGGATGAACGGCCGATTGGGTCTAGGATCCGAGCAAGATCAGTCCAGAGGTGTTTTACTCACACAGTTCAACGCTGGAACGCCTTCCTACGTGCCAAATATCGTCACAATAGCTGCTGGAGGTACCCACAGCGCGGCGATTAGTGCTTCGGGCGAGCTTTTCACGTGGGGCAACGCGGCAGATAGACAGCTGGGCCATGACTCTCTTGACAGCGAGTGGATTCCTCGTGAAGTACGCGCTCTGCGTGGTGTATCTATTGCCTCGGTTCGATGCGGAGCCAAACACACGATGGTAGTCTCACGCAGCGGCGTCGTGTACACCTGGGGTCGCAATCACCACGGCCAACTCGGCATAGCGACAATCGCCAGCGCGACGACTCCTGCCCACGTGCATTTTGCTGCTGACCCCGCTCTCGCCGCGTTAGATGCTGCACCAAGCATATTACAAATGGACTCCACTGTACGTGTGCGAACGATTGTAGCGAAAGAGAGCTTTAACATGGCCTTGGACGACGAGAACCGTTTGTTCGTGTGGGGAGACAACACGCTTGGACAGCTCGGCTTTCTCCCAGGAGTGGACAAACGATATATCTCAACTCCCAAGCAGCTCGGATACATGGATATCCAGGAGCCAAGTAAGCCAACGAGTAGAAGGTCCACACTCTGCGATCACATGATGGAAATGGGGACCCTCCCCCGCGAAGCCCTCACTCATATCGACGCCAGCGATAGCTTTTCGCTACTTCTGTTCAAGACCAAGTCAACTCTTGGTGGCTCAAGTGATGATAATATCACGGGAGGGAGCTCAAAGCCTCTCAATCGACTCCAGTCAATGGCAGGGATCTCGGCTTTCTTCGGACAGGCCCTTATGGGAGAGCCCGGACCGGCAACACCGCCATCTTCTACTCGTCTGGGTCTCTTTCGTCAGTACTCGTCGATTCGACGTGGCGCGCATCCGACTTGGCGCCTGTCACTGACGGAGAAACTCGTACAAAACGCCATTCCATCGAAAGAGAATGCATACTACGAGTACATGAGCAATTACAAGGTGTATCTGCGGCAGCCAAGCCCTCAGGATCAGTATGAATTTTCCCCAGTGAAGCCCATGCATCAGCGAAACAGCGTCTACACACCGCACACTTCCTTTCGTGATGGAAGGCCCGGTCGTAGCAAGAAAATGCAGTCGGTGGAAACCAATTCAGTAATTCCAACGGATGAAATGGTGAGAGGATTCGATACATGGCTACAACTCCGCAGTCCTCGGCCACCAAAACCCCCCAAGAAGCCTCCTGTCCGATGCACATCCGCTGGTCTCTTCCGGAGGACACCACAACAGCAAAAGCCAGTCACTCCACGACCGACAACCGCTAATACCACGCGGGGAAGACCAAGAACAATGAAGGACAACGCAATGGGCGACTTAACCGAGTCCAGTCGACTAAAGCTATCAGAACTCATGGCCCAACAAGCCCCAGTATCACCACAGACGAGTCGCAAACACTCGGTCATACCGGCTACGACGCTTTCTGTGCGACCCTTTCAATCATTTCGTCGCCACGGGAGTGGATGAGCTGTTTCAGAATCACTTTTTGGCTTTATTGATTTGCCTCGTCATGAACCGCGTGTACGCGATCTTGTCTCGGTAGAGAAATGGCGTGGCGTCCTGCTTCAGAGCGCGTGCTGTCTGCTTCATCACGCGCTGGGCGAACGCGAGTGCATCCTCGTCCGGCTCTGCACGCGTTACAGGCAGGCACTTGATTCGGTAGACGTGGTACGGCACGAAGAAGTACCAGAGCACATTCGCGAGGAAAGTACTCGTCTCGTCATTGATGTTCACGGGCTAGACACGTTTTGTCAGCACAGTATAACAAAGATAAAAGGGAAGAGAGACGTACAAAGGGTCCGTCGCTTGCTTGTATTGCCAGAGGTTGAATGCGTCGACCGAGAGAGAATAGAAACTTGTGATACTGGAGCAATCCTTTGCGTCCATTCGTCAGACCGCCCTAGTAATTCAAACAGAGGAGTTAGTGTTCAGTACTCGTCCACTTGCTCTAACAGAGACGGACCTCGGGGAAGAAGGAGATGGGTTTGTCCCCTCTGCTGAGCTTTTCCTGAATGATCTCGCGGATTTGGTCGCGTCCGGCGCCTCCACCTTGCTGTCGGGAGACGTATGGCACATAGAGAAGACCGAATTTGTCGCCCAGGAGCTTGAAAAACAGCATTTTCTTGTAGAAATCGTAGCCCAGCACATACGACGGCGTCAGAATACGCACTGCGACTGCGTCAAACTCGCTGATATGGTTGGAAGCGATGATCTCGGCCGGTTGCGTCCGATCAAAGTTGTGTTCGTCCTCAACGATGACGATGGTGCCACTGAGAAACGCCGTGAGCTTGTGCATACCCATGCGATCCAACTGCTGCTCGGAGAAACACCGCGGCATCAAGAGCGCGAAGAGAAATGCGAGAAAGATGCGGAGACACATGAGCACGACGCCAATCGGTGCGTAGAGCAGCAGCAAGACATGTCCGAAATGGTACGGCGACTTAATGCGTTCGAACTGGAACATGGACGAGAATGGCTGCAGCTTGCTATCGGTCACCGAGTCCAAGTGTACGTCCACGCGTCCGTCTCCAATGGCATCCAGACCCACGCGGATGTCGGCAGCGACGGCCGAGTGCGCGTCCATGTCGAGACTGGCGCCGCCATGCTGGTCTGGTGAGATGAGTGTGCGCATACTGACAGTACAGACACGGTCACAGGTGGCCGATACACAGACGCTGGTGGCAGTGGCCTCGTTGCGCTTCAAGGCAACGTAGCGCGCACAGATAACGCGCGTTGACCGTCGACCTGCCCAGTCGTCAATGCCAATGTCAATGTGGGTGATAAGAGGCTAAATTGGGACAACTGACTAAATTTAGCCTAGCTTGGAGATGCGCCTGGACTATCTAATCCCACTCACTTCGTTTGCCAAGTACAAGTCTACTTGTACTTTGAAATGTAGCCATGTGAGCAACTTGAGTTGCTGAGCTGCTCGTTCAACAGCGCAAGGCAACGCGTCGACGCACGGCGTGGCCTGCGAGCGCGAGGATTTCAGAGGCGACGCCGGCGTCGAAGCGAGAGAGCGTGGGGTGGACGGTGTCCGTGGCGAGGACGCTGAGAAAGGCGAGTTTGTGGCGCGACGGCAGCTGGCGCACGAGAGGACGCTGGTGGTGGAGATGGAAGCGCGGATCGACGGCGTCCGCGCGGTGGAAGAGCTCGCGCATGTTGAGATGTACGCACTCGAGGCTGTGGTTCGTGTCGAGCATGGTGAGGAGCGCGTCGGAAGTGGCGGTTTCCATTGAGTCGTGGCAGCGGATGGCGAGTTCCTTCAAGTGGGAGGAGGCTAGGACATCGTCGAGGGACTGGTGTGAGAGGCTTGATGCGATGGCACGCACGCCAGGCCCGTCACAGCTTAGAGAGAGAGAGCAGAGACGTGAGGAAGCTGATGAAAGGGATCTCACTAGTGTCGAGTCCGCAACGTCGCTAATGGATCCAAGACGGAGAGATGTGAGATCCGGGTTGGGTTGGAGTACTTGGTCAACCTGTTGTGCCGACAGACAGAGCGTGGAGAGATCCAAGTAGCGCAACGAGCCTCCAAGACACTTCACCGCGTTGATATACGCTTCCGTGTTGATGGAGCTGCTCACCAGAGGCTTGATGGTGACGCAGGCAAGCGTACTAGGCTTCAACTCTCGATCCATGGCAGAAAATGTCCCGGCATTCAATTGCACGCGCTCGAGAATCAGCTCTTGGACAGAAGAGTCGACAAGAGCAGATACGAGTCGAGACCAGAGCTTCTGATGATCCGATGTTGAACCAGTGGCGAATAGATTGAAAAGCCGGAGTGTTCGGAGTGAGGACGCGGACTGACGGAGCAGTGCGAAGATCACTTCGGTCGCCGCCATGTCAGCTCTCGCGACATTGAAAGTGACGGACGAGAGCTTGGATGCTGCGTTGACGAATTCAACCACGTCGTCGCTGTCGTCAAGATCAATGCAAACGTCTGCAAGGCGAACAGATGAGCGATCAAGTGCCATTGACACTCGAACAAACTCGTGTGGACGCATGGAGCCTCGAGGAAGCACGGAACAATCCGTCACACGACACCAAGACGAGCCGCCATGAATACTTGATGAGAGCTTGGCAGAGAGCTGAGCGGCGCGCTGAAGAAAGTGCGGATGCTGCTGCAGTGTCGGTCCCATTGGCCCATGGATGCGGAGCATGGGCGTTCGCAGTACCAACTGACTGTGCATCGGCTCTGAACTCGTCGCGATCTGGACTTCGTCGCCGTCATCTTCCACTGCCGACAAGAGCGTCTCGCAGAACGACTCGATCCAATCAAATGCGTCGGTCTCCTCGTCGTCGTCCTCATCGTAGCAGTCGCGTGGGTAGAAAACCAGGCGGAAACGAGGAAACACCCGGTCGTCACAGTGGATCTCCAACGCATCTTGAAGCGTTGTCGGCACAATTTCCTGCAGCAATCGCCGCCAGAACGCGTGGTTTTCATGCGGACTGAAGCCTGGCGTCTTGGCCAACGCATGCCAGACCTTGATCGCGCGCCACGTCTCGCGGGTGTACGCGGCAAAGTCGCGTTGGCCACTCGTTTGTTGGTACAGTCGACTCTTGGGGTCGCAGATTTGCACCGTCAGCCAGTTGTAGCACGGCAAGAGCGGTGGATACGCCGTTCCTTGGTCCCGCGCGCTCTCACTGAGCCACACGCGGCCTTTGAGAGCTTCAACGGTCGTCGCGGCGAGGCCCCAGGCGTCTTCCGTCGTCGTCATGACACGCGTCGGATGGTAGGTAGTGCGTCGTCTTCTGGTGCGAGTGTTAAAACCCAGAATGACGCAACCGACCCCCACACCAAGCAGCCACGCAGCGGAGCCATCGAGTCAGTCGCTCGCCGCTTAACCAAGCAGAAACACACCGTCGAAGGCCGCCATTGAACTTCGATGTCGGCCACTGCGCCCATCGTCCCTCGCTTTACCGACGCTTCCACAGGAGCTCTTCGAGTGTCAATCACCCAATGACACAACCTCCAAAAACCAAAAACCCAGGTGATCTCACTAAGTACGAAGTCAGAAGAGTTCGTATAGTATACGTGTACTACACACGGAATCTGTTTCCCGATGCAATTTCGCCCTCGGTCCAGCCAGCAGACGTCGGAAAGCCGAATATGACGGCAACTTCCTCGCGGGAAACGAGCGTCGCGGCAACCATGGCGACCATGACGCCGACGTCGACTTCAACGGCTGTGGAGACGGACACGACGCAGGATACGACGTCCTCCGTCGCTGTATCGAAACGCGGCGTTGACGCGCGTTCGAACGAGGTGCTGGCCGTCGAAAACGAGTCGGCCGAAGTGCGGGCGCTCAAGACACTCAAGTGGAAAACCGGCCGCGAACTCACGGCGTACGTGCAAGACCTCGCGTTACAGCACGGCAAGCGCGCGCTGGTGGCGACGAGCGGCGGCAGCTTCAAGAAGTTTGTTTGTTCGAGCGAAACGCGGTGTCCATGGCTCATCAACGCCGTGTGTACACGTCCGCGGCAGCGCAAGACCAAGACGACGGCGCTCAGTGGCGAGACGGACACGCGCGAGAGCGAGGAAGACGTGGCCAAGCGGCGCTACTGGTACGTCTCCTCCGCGTACTTGGTGCACGCCAACTGCACGGGTATGGCCAAGCCGACGGTGCGGCAGTTGAAAGAGAGCAGTGTGTTGAAGCAAGCCGTGTTGACGGACGCCAAGGTGTCGTCGGTGCAGCTCATGGAGCAGCTCAAGACGCAGGAAAGACTGCTGTGCACCAAGAGCATGGTGTACAAGGCCAAGGTGGACATGCTCGACTCGCTCGATACGATCACGACGGGCTCCGAGGACGGAACGGATCCACTGGCTGGTTCGAGTGTACCGGTGCATCCGGATCTGCTGCGATCGACGCAACTGCTGCCATCCTATCTGTCTCGACTGCAGGAACTGAACCCAGAGACGCTGCTGCAGTGCACGGAGCGAGACCCGGCGTCCGCCAACCACCTGTGGCGAGCCATGATGGCTCTCCGTCCCGAGCGACTCTATTCAACAGGGAAGCCGCCGCTCGTGTTCGGTATCGACAGTGTTCCCGTCAAGCCGACGCCAGCGCGTCCGTGCACAGAGCTCATCTGTGTCGGGTGTGACTCGAATCTGAGCCCGATGACACTCGCAGTCGCACTTGTCCCCGAACCGAACGAGCTCCACTCGCTCTGGTTTCTGCAAAAGCTCATCGACTTTGGTTTCCCGTTGCAACGTGCTCACGTCGTCTTCACGGACGGTCGCTGGCCCATGACGTCGGCTTGTGCACGCGCTGGGGTGCAATGTATGCTCCAGGACACACGTTACGTCATACAAGATGTGCTCAAATCCATGGAACATCACTTCCCGACCCCAGCAAGTACGCGGCCTGGACTTGCGTCTGCACTCGACCATCTGCTGCGTCAAGATCAAGTCGCAGCCATTTGGGCGGCCCAGAATGCTGGGACCGAAGGGGAGTTTTATGCAGCGCTTCATGGCTTGGAAACGAGTGGTGGATCCCTTTCGGCAAACGCCCCAACGCGCACAAGTGGTGCGTTTGCGGCTCAGCACTTGCGTAATATCGATCCCCGACGATGGGCCTTGTTCCCTCACATGGGATCTTCCCGGTTCTACGGCTGGCAAACGACGCGATTCTCGCCAAGCGACCAAGGACGAGCCATCAGCACGTCTCCACCACCGCAGACACAACTGCCGTGTGAGTTTTTCAAGATGATGGCGCTCTCGCTGACCCAGGAGATGTATCAACGCCACGAATTCGCGACGCAATGGGCAGCAGAGCAGCGTGTGGTGACGGTGGAGGCTGAGCGTATGATGCAAGAGGAGATGAAGCTCGTCCCGATGTACAATGTCGCAATGAGCGCGCCGCACATCGCATTTGTATGGAATCCACAGGGCAACGCGCAGATT
Source organism: Pythium oligandrum (assembly GCA_020085045.1). NCBI lineage: Eukaryota > Oomycota > Peronosporomycetes > Pythiales > Pythiaceae > Pythium > Pythium oligandrum. The sequence continues at coordinate 1,002,736 of JAHRIK010000002.1, forward strand.
CGGCAGCAACGTGTGGATCTCCAGGCGAAGACATGCACGTGCAGCGTCCGCCAGCAGTTCGGGATCCCGTGTCGGCATATCCTGTCTGTCTTACGCAAGCTCAACACTCTGGGTCAGTCGTTCGAATACTTTGACGAGAGCTACCTCGTGCAGAATTACGTGGCCACCCATCAAGGTCGGCGTCTCGAGCTCCCTCTGGACGAATCCATCCATCCCGATGCGTCGTGGATGCCTCTGCGCAACATGATCCCAGTGATCGAACCACCCGTGACACAGGTACGAGCGATCGTCCCAGTTATCTCGACCGTTTCTACCAAGGCGTCGAGCACCTCAGCAACGAAGAAGCGTCGAATCCGCAATCGCCCGGAAGACGCGCGCAAACGGGCGATGTACAAGTGCCGCAAGTGTGGCATTGCAGACGGCCACAACAGTCTCACGTGCACCAACCAGCGTGGACGAGTGGTATGAAGGGTGTCCTATCCATTCTAGCCAGCAAAGACGTCGTGACAAATGGCTACACTCTTATAAAGGCACGTGGCGTCTCCCCAATCAACCAACGCGTGTCGATGCCACCATGTGAGCTGCTCCATCTTTGCGCTCGGTAACTGTTTCTAGACCCTTTCTAACTCGATCATATCTGGTTGCGACCACCAACACTCTGCGCGGCGTCAGCCACTCGAACGAAGAGCTCAGATCCCAAGTGGCCATCGTCGATGAAGCAGTCGATCCTCCCAACCACGTATGCCACGTTCCCGCGGCAGTCGCGGCCGCATCCGCTGACGCGCGCCTCCTGGCTCTCGCGCGCTTTCTTTGCATGGGTCACACCGCTCATGCAAGTGGGGAATGAGAAACCGCTCCACGTCGACGACCTATGGACACTGCAACGTCCGCTGCAAGCAGCCGTTGTGTCCGAGCGGTTCGCGCACGACTACAAGCACTCGCAGTCGATCCTGCGGTCGTTCCTCGCGTCATTCGGCAGTCGCATTGTGCTCACGGGAGTCGCGTCGTTCGTGTCCATGATCGCGGCGCTCGCGGGTCCACTCGTGCTAAATCATGTTGTCTCGGCGCTGTCGTCCGCTTCGTACAATCCCCAAGAGCTCACGACGTGGACCCTTGGTCTCTTGGCTACTCAGGTCATTCAGGCGCTGGCTGACACGTACTCGGCCTATGACACCGAAGTGATCGCCATCCAGTTCACCGGTGGCCTGAAGAACCTCATCTATCAAAAGACGCTGTGTCTCAGCGCTTCATCTCGCAAGGAGAAGTCAACTGGTGACATTTCCAACCTGTTTATGATGGATTGTGGCTTCATCCTCATGGCCGCGTCGTTCATCCACCAGCTCTGGCTCATCCCCTTGCAGATCATCTGCGTTGGTGTGTTGCTCTACCGTCTCTTGGGGTGGGCGGCGCTCGCTGGCCTCGTGATCATCGTCGTAGCGCTGGCGATCAACTCGCTCATTGCCTCGCGCATCTACGCCATGTACATGAGCTTCATGGGACGCAAGGACGTGCGTCTGCAGCGTGTGATGGAAGCGTTCAAATCCATTTCGATTGTGAAGTTTAATGGATGGGAAGACAAATTCCAAGAGCGCATCGACAACGAGCGTCGAGAAGAAGTACAGAGCATGTGGTTCTTCATGCGGTACAATGCACTGAGCACGGTGATGATGTGGGGACTGCCTGTGTTCATGTCTGTTGCCGCCTTTGGTGTGTACTCGGGCGTAATGCATCAGGAACTCACGCCCGCCATCGTGTTCACCAGTGTGTCGTTGTTCCAAATGATCCAGATCCCGTTGCGCTTCATCACAGACGTCATCACAACAGTCATTCGCGCCAAGGTGTCCGAGGAACGCATCGGCGAGTTCCTTCAATTGCCGGAGAATGACCCACACAATGTCCGTACGATCCGTCATCCTGATGCCAATGCATACATCCAGGAAGAGATCATCGTCGCCATTGAAGACGCGACGTTCGGCTGGGACTACGACGCACCAATCCTACGAGACGTGAACCTCCGTGTCCGGATGGGGGATTTCATCGTCGTGCATGGTCCTGTGGGGTGTGGCAAGTCGTCTTTGTGTGCTGCTTTGCTTGGTGATATGACCAGAATCGACGGCAGCGTCTATGTCGGTGGTAATGTGGCGTATTGCTCGCAGCAACCGTGGATCCAACACATGACCGTGCGTGACAACATCCTCTTTGGTCGTCCATACGATCGCAAGAAGTACGAGAAGGTGTTGGAAGCGTGTGCGTTGACGAAGGATCTGCAGTCGCTTCCAGCAGGTGATCGTACCGAGATTGGTGAGCGTGGTGTGAACTTGTCTGGTGGTCAGAAGGCTCGTGTGGCATTGGCTCGTGCTTGCTATAGTGACGCGAGTGTGTTTATCTTGGATGCTCCGTTGTCTGCAGTGGATGCGATTGTGCAGAACGAGATTTTCCAGAAGTGTTTGTTGGGTTTGTTGCGGAACCGTACGATCATCTTGGTGACGCACAATCCAGAGATAATTGCATCGGAACATGTGACGTGTGCGGTGACCATCAATGATAAGGGCGAGCTGGTGGAGACGCGTGCAACACAATACCGTCGAAAATTTGTGTCGACGGTCACGCCGTTGGCGTCGAAGGCGTACGCGCGTCCATCATACGCCGATGAGGACCACTTAGGTCGTCGAGCTTCGGGTGATCTTGCGCTCCGTCAACTCTCTCCTCTGTATCCGATGACCCCGCACGATTTCTCCGAGAAGGAGGTTTTGCACAGCGATGCCGACGGACTACACCGACTCATTCATGACGAAGAGCGACACGAAGGATGCGTGGGTCTTCAGGTCTTCGCTGGGTACTACCGCGCGATTGGTGGCTTGCCCGTGTTGACTATGATCGTGCTATCGCAGGCGATGTGGCAGGGACTTCAGATCGGAAGCGACTTGTGGCTCAGTGCCTGGTCGAGCGACGCTGCTGCACGACTGAGTCACGAGACCGTCTCTGAGGCTTACCGTGCCAAGATCTACGCCGTCTTGGGTGTGGCTTCGGCGCTCATGATCTTCACCCGCTCGCTCACAGTTTCGTGGTTTGGCCTCAGTGGCGCCAAACGAATGTTCGATCGCATGACACGCGCGTTGCTTCACGCGCCAATGAAATTCTTCGATGCGACTCCGATCGGTCGCTTGCTCATGCGGTACTCGGATGATGTCATGGCGGTTGATCTCATCGTGCCGCTCTCGTTTGACAATTTCTTCGCATGTCTTTTTTCCGTTGTCTGCAGTATCGCGACCACTGCCGTCATCATCCGATGGAACGCGTTCTTCCTCCTCCCCATCATCTGGATCTACGTACGTATTGGTCAGTTCTATTTGGCTCCAGCGCGTGAAGTCGAACGCGTACTCAAGACCAACGAGGCTCCGATCCTCAGTCACCTCTCGGAGACCGTCGAAGGAGGTGCTGTCATTCGAGCGTACGGTACCCGCCACGTCACCCGCTTCCATGACTTGAATAACTCGAAGCTGGACGCTGCTAGTCGTGTGTGGTACGTTCGCCTGTGCATCACTCGTTGGTTTGGTCTGCGCATTCAGTTGGTGGGCAGTGCGTTGGTGTTCGTCGTGGCGTACTCGCTTGTGTTGCTTCACGATCGCCTGTCGCCAGCGATCATTGGTCTGGCGTTCTCGTACGTCTTGCTTGCTTCGCAGAACCTTGTGCGTATTATCCAGTCGTGGTCCACTGTGGAGACGACGATGGTGAGTCCTGAGCGAATTCAGCAATACATCGACGTGGAACAAGAGGCGCCGCACAAAATCCTGTCCATGGACCCGCCAGCCACTCCCGAGTGGCCATCCGAGGGTGGTATCCGTTTCGAGAACGTGTCGTTCCGATACAATGAAGGTGATCAGTTGGTGCTGAAGAACTTGAATTTCACCGTCAACGGTGGAGAGAAGATCGGTATTGTGGGTCGCACGGGTGCTGGCAAGTCGAGTCTCACGATGGCGTTGTTTCGAATCAACGAGCTGGCGGGTGGTTCGGTGTTAATTGATGGTGTGGATGTTGGTAAGATTGGTTTGAAGGCTTTGCGCGAGAAGCTATCCATCATCCCGCAGAACCCGGTGCTATTCAAGGGTCCATTGCGTCGATACTTGGATCCATTCGATGAGTATTCAGACGATGCGTTGTGGAATGCGTTGCGTCGCGTGGGTTTGGGCGATCGCGTTTCGAGTGAAGAGAAGAAACTCGAGTGTATGGTGGAGGAGAATGGCGAGAACTTCAGTGTGGGTGAGCGTCAGATGCTGTGTATGTCTCGAGCATTGCTGCGTAAGTCTCGTATCGTGATCTTTGACGAGGCGACGGCGTCGATCGACCACGAGACGGATCAGAAGCTGCAGCGTGTGATCCGCGAGGCGTTTGTTGGTTCTACGGTGTTGACGATTGCGCATCGTTTGGATACGATCTTGGATGCGGATCGCATCTTGGTGTTGGATGGTGGTGAGGTGGTGTCGTTCGCGTCTCCGTCTGCGTTGGTGAATGCGGCCAGTGGCCATTTCTACGAGTTGATGCGTGAAGGCGGCTACTTGGACAAGTTTCTACAGCGTAAAAGTGAACGGAATACTTGAGTTGTTTTAGACTTTCGAACTTTGCTGTGCATCTCACACGACGCTTGCAGTAGCAACTGTGAGGACCACAATGACGATAGCCGCAACTGTTATCGAGGCCACACGACTAGGCAAGGGGCTCGGACCGGATGCATTGCCACTCGCACTTGGACATGGGCTAAGCGCTATGAGGGTCTTGTTGTCGCATTGAGCCCACTTGAACTCGCAATCGTTGTAGTACTTTTTGTCGTCCGAGCCACAGATTGGATTGACCAGAGCAATTGCTGGACACGATCGGTCGCCTTCACAAGATGCGGTACCTGAGGTGCTGGGGGTGCCATCCGCCGCGGCCAGCCCGAGTATGATGGCGATGGCGACAAAGAGGAAGACTTTCAGAGACATGATGTCTGATACGTTGTTGGGGGAAATGTGACGAGAGACCTTATACTAGAGGCCTGGGCAGCAGCTGCTTCGTCCTCCGAGTCTGATGAGATCGCGAAAGCAAACGCAGAGGTGGTTGAGATCAGAGGATGTTTATCACGGAGTGTGTACCCCAAGCGGAAGAGACTGATGTATCAGAGAAGCGTGGATACAGAAACGACAATGGTCAAAACTGGGGCAACCGTACTCGTGATCGAAGTCGCGCCACTTGGCGAAGGCGACGGAATGGACACACCAGATTGGGAAGCGCTTCCTTGAACACACAACCCAAGCGAAATACGATCCTTGTTGTCGCACTGGGCCACCTTTAACTCACAGTCGCTGGTGTATGTCTTGCCGTCGGAGCCACAGAGCGGATTCACCAACGCGATGTCTGGGCACGATCTGTTCTTGCACAACTCAGTATCCAGCGATCCAGCAGAGCTGCTGCTGCTGCTACTGTCATTCGCAATAACCAGCGAGAGTGACGTGGCCAAGAAAGCGACAATAAACACATTGGAACGCATAGTGAACGTTGATTATTGGAGAGAATTCGTAGTATGACCACCGCAGAGGCCTACGACCTCCATCAGAATCCAGTGCCATAGGGATTGTTGCTCATAAAAAGATATCAGCCATGGACGCACTTTACTACAATGAGGAGCAGATGACCTTGGGCCGTCTGTTGTGTAGCATGCATGCCTGGTTGACAGCTGACCCAGCAGCATTCGTAGGTACACCCATTTCCCGTCGCCAGATTTAACAGAAGACAATTCACACCTAGGTTCTCCTTGTCGCTCTCACTTGATATAAGTATGGTCTGGACGATCCAAGACTAATTTAGTCCAAGTAGCCGCCTTCACGCATCAACTCGTAGAAGTGACCGCTGCCCTTCTCCACTAACTCTAACGGTGTGGCGAACGACACCACCTCACCACCATCCAACACCAAGATACGATCCGCATCCAAGATCGCATCCAAACGATGCGCAATCGTCAACACCGTAGAACCAACAAACGCTTCGCGGATCACACGCTGCAACTTCTGCTCCGTCTCGCGGTCGATCGACGCCGTCGCCTCGTCAAAGATCACGATACGAGACTCACGCAGCAATGCACGAGACATACACAGCATCTGACGCTCGCCCACACTGAAGTTCTCGCCGTCCTCCTCGACCATGCAGTACAACTTATCTTCGTCGTTCGCGATACGATCACTGAGACCCACGCGATGCAGCGCACTCCACAATGCGTCGTCACTGTACTCATCGAATGGGTCCAAGTACCGGCGTAGTTCACCTCTAAGCAGAACTGGGTTCTGCGGAATGATCGACAGCTTCTCACGCAACGTCTTCAGGCCGATCTTGCCAACGTCCACGCCGTCGATCGACACAGAACCGCTAGCCAGCTCGTTGATTCGAAACAATGCCATTGTGAGACTTGATTTACCAGCACCCGAGCGACCTACGATACCAATCTTCTCACCACCGGCGATGGTGAAATTGAGATTCTGGAGAACGAGGCGATCGCCCTCTTTGTATCGGAATGACACATTCTCGAAGCCGATGGCACCTGAAGACGGCCACTCCGAAGAGGCTGGTGGGTCCACGGACGGGACCTTGTGTGGTGCTTCCTGCTCCACGTCAATGTATTGCTGGATGCGTTCAGGACTGACCATCGTTGTCTCCACAGTGGACCATGCTTGGAATATGTTCCCCACCGTCTGCGACGCCTTGAGAACATACGAGAAAGCAAGACCGATGATTGCACTCGATAGTGAGGCGTGAAGGAGAACGAGTGAATACGCCACGCCGAAGACGAGCACGCTTCCTAGCAGTTGGATATACAACGCAAACCACCGCGAGACACACAATTGGGCGAACCACACCTTGTTGGAGCTATCGAGCTTGTGGTCGTTCGTGAGCTTGAAGCGGTCAACGTGAGACTGGCCGAAGGCACGGATCACATGACCGCCTTCAATAGTCTCCGACAGATGACTAACAACGGGAGCCTCCATAGTTTTGAGTACCCGTTCAATCTCTCGAGCAGGCGTCAGATAGAAGCTCGCCACCACAATGTAGAGAATAACGACTGGGATGAGGAACAAACCGTTATGTTGAATGATCACAGCTGTAATCGCCATCGTACATCCGACGGAGAAGAGACACGCGAAAAAGCTACCGAAGCCAAGCGGAACGGATAGATCAAGATCAGTGACATCGTTTGCGTAACGAACGAGGATACGACCGATTGGATTCGCGTCAAAGAACTTCATCGGCGCGTGCATGAGCGAGTACGTCATTCGATCAAATAACCGCTTCGCCGCGCCGAGGCCACTCCACGAAACCACGAGCGCACGCACGACCACCATCAGCGCAGAAGCCAGTCCCAATCCCGCATACACCTGGATACGGAACGTCTCTGAGAACATCCCATCTTCTGTCGCACTAGCGTCGTTTGTCCAGTCGCTCAGCCAGAACGAACTCGCGATCTCGAACGCCTGCCACAGTACTTGAGATACCAAGATGATGAACAGGATCGGGAAGCCTCCAATGGCACGGTAGTAGCTCAGAAAGACTCCACCGCCGACTCGTCCTACGTTCTGATCTTCATCTTCGATCAGCCAGTGAGTTTCAGTGGCATCCTTCATATCGTTATCCGCTTTTTCGTCAATGTAGCTGACCGAGTTCTGACGAAGAGGTGAAGTCAAACCGGTCGAGATTTCCATCAGTTGGGCATATTTGAGATCGTCAGCAGTAGATGTCCTGTATGCTGCTTCGTTGGAGTCATCATCTTCATTGTCATAAGAGTGCTTCACATATGCCTTAGCCGCCAGGGGCGTCACGACCGACTTGTACTCTGGTCGAGTCTCCACTGCACGGGTCTCCACCAACTCACCATGCTCGTTGATCGTCACCGCACGCGTCACATGCTCCGATGCAATGATCTCTGGGTTATGCGTCACCAAGATGATCGTGCGGTTCCGCAACAAGCCCAACAAACACTTCTGGAAAATCTCGTTCTGTACGATCGCGTCCACCGCCGACAACGGAGCATCCAAGATAAACACACTCGCGTCACTGTAACACGCTCGAGCCAACGCCACACGAGCCTTCTGACCACCAGACAAGTTCACACCACGCTCACCAATCTCGGTACGATCACCTGCTGGAAGCGACTGCAGATCCTTCGTCAATGCACACGCTTCGAGCACCTTCTCGTACTTCTTGCGATCGAATGGACGACCAAAGAGAATGTTGTCACGCACGGTCATGTGTTGGATCCACGGTTGCTGCGAGCAGTATGCTACACTACCACCGACGTACAAGCTGCCGTCGATGTTAGCCATGTCGCCGAGCAAAGCAGCACAAAACGACGACTTGCCACACCCTGCCGGTCCATGAACGACGACGAATTCTCCGGTTTTGATGCGGAGATTCACGTCGCGCAGGATTGGCGAATCGTAGTCCCAGCCGAACGTGCCGTACTTGAAAGCAACGATGACGTTCTGTTTGATGTGTGAGTCAGCATCTGGGTGGTGGATGGAGCGGACACTGTCTGTGTCGATCTCAGGAAGGTCTAGGAACGCTACGATGCGCCCATGGGCAACCTTTGCCTTGACAAGAGCAGCGATCATATCTGAAATCATGCGCAGTGGAATCTGAATCAGCTGGAACAACGCAATGCTCGTGAACACGATCGCAGGCGTGAGTTGCTTGTGGAACACCCCAGAGTAGACGCTGAAGGTGACAACCGAGATGAACACTGGTAGTCCCCACATCAGCACGACACTAGCACCACTGTAGGCCAGGAATCCCCAGATATTCTTGAGTTCGCGCGCTCGCTCTTCACCGATACGTGCGAGCATCTTGTCTTCCCACGCGTTGAACTTGACAATCGAAATGGACCGGAAAGCTTCCGTCACCGCCTGCATACGGTCGTCCTTGCACTCCATAAAGTCGATATAGCGCGCGTAGATCTTGGTCGAGACGAAGTTATTCAAGAAGAACGCAAGGGCGATCACACCAAAGCCTGCGAACGACGCCAAGCCGAGCAGTCGATACAAAAGCACGGTGACACAGGCGATCTGGAGCGGCAGGAGCCAAAACTGGTGCACGGAGGACGCGGCCATGAGGAGAAACTGGCAGTCGGTCGTGTACAGGTTGGTGATGTCGCCCACGAAGTAATCCAGTCGCGCGTCGGCACTCAGTCGGAGCGTCTTGTCATAAATCATGTTCTTCAACGCCCCCGTGAACTGAATGGCGATGACTTCCGAGTCGAAGCGCGCGTAGTTTTCCATCAGCGCCTGCACCACTTGTGTGGCAAAGAGTCCGACGATCCACGTCATCAACTCCTGCACGTCGTACGTGTCGACCGTCAATTCCGTCACGACATGATGCAGCACTAATGGTCCCGCCAGTGTTGCGGCCGTGGCAATGAAGAACGCCAAGCCCGTGAGCACGAAGCGACCGCCAAAGAGCTTGAAGTATGCGCGGACGATGGACTGTGAGCGCTCCACTTCACGTCGGAACGGCGCGGCGACCACACCTGCGCGATGCTTGTGTTGCAGTGGCCAGAGATCGTCCGCGTCCAGCTGCTTCCTGTGACCCAGACGTAGCAAGGGGACCACCCACGCGAGCAGCAGACGCGAGAGACACCAGGCTTGCGTCTGCGGGTGCTTGAAGGCTCCTGAGGACGCGTCGGGCGCCGCGAACGTCGCGTACGTGGACGTCATGTGGCTGCTTCTGGGGGAATCGAAGAGTGTGTGTGAGAGAAACATGCAATGCATTTGGTTAAAGTTGCACGAGCGCAACATAAAGAGTATTGAACCAGATCTGGGTGTGTGGCAGGTTTGAGAAGACGGTGTGGTTGGGAGGGGCCAGTGAGTCTCTTGCATCGTGTTTTCAGGATGTGGATGTCACGGGTAGTCAGTCAGCCAACGGGGACGTGTGGTGACCGTCGAGTCATAAACACACGCGTTCCCGCACGCCTGTCCACTTCAAAGCCAAGTCACCCGCGTGTCCTGTGTTTCTATCAACCACAAGGGCTGCTGTCACTGCATTGTGGGATCAAGATGCGTGAGATCATAGAAACGAGTCAGCAATATTCTTGCGAACAATCTATATTGTTAAGGGCAAACCAAAAGGACAATACTCAATAGTATTGTCACCATTGCAACTTCAACGTGGAACAACACTTCAACTAGCTACCAATTGACTAGTTCGCAGCCTGCTTGTCAAGAAACTTGTCCAAGTAGCCGCCTTCACGCATCAACTCGTAGAAATGGCCACTGCCCGCATTCACCAACTCAGAAGGCGAGGGAAACGACACCACTTCACCACCATCCAACACCAAGATGCGATCCGCATCCAAGATCGCATCCAAACGATGCGCAATCGTCAACACCGTAGAACCAACAAACGCCTCGCGGATCACACGCTGTAACTTCTGCTCCGTCTCGTGGTCGATCGACGCCGTCGCCTCGTCAAAGATCACGATACGAGATTCACGCAACAACGCACGAGACATACACAGCATCTGACGCTCGCCCACACTGAAGTTCTCGCCGTTCTCCTCCACCATACACTCGAGTTTCTTCTCTTCACTTGTGATGCGATCCCCCAAACCCACGCGACGCAACGCATTCCACAACGCATCGTCTGAATACTCATCGAATGGATCCAAGTATCGACGCAATGGACCCTTGAACAGCACCGGGTTCTGCGGGATGATGGATAGCTTCTCGCGCAAAGCCTTCAAACCAATCTTACCAACATCCACACCATCAATTAACACCGAACCACCCGCCAGCTCGTTGATTCGGAACAATGCCATCGTGAGACTCGACTTGCCAGCACCCGTGCGACCCACAATACCGATCTTCTCGCCACCCTTCACAGCGAAATGGATGTTCTTGAGCACCAACTGGTCAGCTTCCTTGTATCGGAACGACACATTCTCGAAGCGGATAGTACCTGAAGACGGCCACTCGGGAGTGGCTGGTGGGTCCATGGATGGGATCTTGTGTGGCGCCTCCTGCTCAATGTCGATGTACTGCTGCATGCGCTCAGGACTCACCATCGTTGTCTCCACAGATGACCACGACCTCACGATACCCGCAATCGACTGCGAGACTTGCAAGACATACGAGAAGGCCAAACCGATGATCGCACTCGACAGTGTATCATGGAGGAGCACGAGAGAGTACGCGACGACGAACACAAGCACACTGCCAAGAAGTTGAATGTTCATAGCGAACCAACGCGAGACAGACAACTCAGCATACCACACCTTGTTCGTATCGTCGAGCTTGCGGTCATTTGTGAACCTGAAACGGTTCACCTGTGCAGGGCCGAATGCACGAATCGCAAGGCCGCCTTCAACCGACTCGGACAAGCGGCTGATCACTGGCGCTGACGACGTTCGGAGCAAGCGTTCGATCTCACGAGCTGGTGCCAGGTAGAACAACGCCACAACAACATACAGAACGATCACGGGGGGTCAAGAGCAAACTCTTCCACTGGATGATCACGGCTGTTGTTGTCAATGTACACAAAACCGAGAACAGGAGCGCAAAGAAGTTCCCAAAGCCGAGGGGGACCCAAACGTCGACATCGCCGACATCACGCGTATATCGAACGAGGATGCGACCGATTGGATTCGCGTCAAAGAACCTCATAGGAGCGTGCATGAGCGCGTTCGTCATCTGGTCAAACATGCGCATCGACCCGCCAAGACCGTACCACGACACCACGAGCGCACGCACCGCAACCATCAAGGCCGAAGCAAACCCCAGTGCCGTGTACACTTCAATGCGATAGGTCTGCGACACAGTCTCATCCGTCGTGTTGGTGGCATCCGTGGACCAGCGACTGAGCCAGAACGAACTCGAAATGTCAAACGCCTGCCACAGCAATTGCGACAACAAAATGGTAAACAGGATTGGAAAGCCACCGACAGCTCGGTAGTAGCTCAGAAAGACATGACCACCAACTCGTCCTTCGCGGCGATCCTCATCTTGAATGAGCTTTTGGGTTTCCGTCGCATCTTCAACAGCGTCTTCGTGCTCTTCGGCATCGAAGTTGGTTGAGTCAGCTTGGGGTGGTGAGATGAGCGAAAGATCCATCAGTCGAGAGTACTTGAGACCACCACCATTTCCTTCATTGGCTTCCTTGTCATACGAATGTCTTGCGTACACTTTCGCCGCCAGAGGCGTCACGACTGACTTGTACTCTGGTCGGGTCTCCACTGCACGAGTCTCCACCAACTCACCATGCTCGTTGATCGTCACCGCACGCGTCACATGCTCCGATGCAATGATCTCTGGGTTATGCGTCACCAAGATGATCGTGCGGTTCCGCAACAAACCCAACAAACACTTCTGGAAAATCTCGTTCTGTACGATCACGTCCACCGCCGACAACGGAGCATCCAAGATAAACACACTCGTGTCACTGTAACACGCTCGAGCCAACGCCACACGAGCCTTCTGACCACCAGACAAGTTCACACCACGCTCACCAATCTCGGTACGATCACCTGCTGGAAGCGACTGCAGATCCTTCGTCAATGCACACGCTTCGAGCACCTTCTCGTACTTCTTGCGATCATATGGACGACCAAAGAGAATGTTCTCTCGCACGGTCATGTGTTGGATCCAAGCTTGTTGCGAGCAGTACGCCACGCTACCACCGACGTAGACGCTACCGTCGATTCTGGTCATGTCGCCGAGCAATGCAGCACACAAAGACGACTTGCCGCTTCCCACCGGTCCATGGATGACGACAAAGTCACCTGTCTTGATCTGGAGGTTCGCATTCCACAGAATTGGTGTGTCAACGCCCCAGTCCAAGGTAGCATTGTCGATCGAGACGATGACATTCTGCTTGATGTGCGTGTCAGCATCTGGGTGATGAATTGTGCGGACGTTGTCGACATTGATCTCGGATAGTTTCAAAAATGCCAGAATGCGATCGTGAGCCACCTTTGCTCGGACAAGAGCAGCGATGACGCCCGAAATCGTGTGAAGTTCATAGACGTAAGGTAGTGATTGATGAAGAAGTCCAACGCGATGACACCAAAGCCTGCGAGTGCCGCCAGGCCCAGAAGGCGATACAACAACACAGTGACACAGACAATCTAGAGCGGGATGAGCCATAGCTGATGCACGTAAAACGCCGCCATGATAATGAACCGGCAGTCAGTCGCGATCAGGTTGGTGATATCACCCACAGATTTCTCCTTTCGCGCCTCAGGACTCAGACGAAGCGTCTTGCCGTAGATCATGTTCTTGAGCGCACCAGTCAACTGGATTGCCGTCACTTCCGACTCGAAATTCGCAAAGTTATCAGCCAACGCTTGAACGACTTGTGTCAAAAAGAGTCAAAAGATCCACGTGAGCAAGTCGTGCAGATCGTACGTGTCCGACGTCAACTCCGTCACGACATGGTTTAACACCAGCGGCCCCGCGAGAGTGAGAGCCGTGGCGACGAAGAACGCGAGACCCGTGACCACGAATCGACCACCAAAGCGTTTGAAGAACGCACACACAATCGACTGCGTGCGATCGACTTCACCCTCAAACTGCGATGTGACCACACCGGCACGATGCTCCTGCTGTAGTGGCCAGAGATCGTCCGGTCCGAGTTGCTTGGCATTGCCGAGACGCAGCAAGGGCACGACCCAACCCAACAAAAGACGCGAGGGCCACCAGGCCTGGCTCTGCGGGTGCTCGAAGGCCCGTTGGGGTGCTTCCGGTGGTGCAAACGTCGAGTACTTGGGCTTCATGTACCTTCGAACAAGGGAATTCAAGAGTGAGCTGAACGGAGCAATTGATGTGGACGAGGATCTCGTCATGAAGTGCATCCCCTCGAGTCAGCGAGGCATTTCACTGTCATTCCGAAATGGAGAGATGGGTATCAGCGGTGGCTCCTTTTGACGTCACCATCATTCTGTGTGAACAATCAGACTGGTAAAACCTTGCAGAATGGATATGGTCTTGCGTGACCTCCTGTCGACTCTATTGATTCATGTTGTTAAGAACCTCTGAGAAAGCATCATTGATTACCATACATCCTGTGGTAATGATCAATGAAGTGGGGCCAGAGGCGGCGCAGTAGTCGGGAACAGGATCCGGTTTACACCGAATCGAAACGAATTGATTGCTCTCAAAGATGACGGCAACCCGCCGCTGACCCTTCTTTGAGACTGTTAGCCAACGCCTCATAGATTTGACTTCCTGCATGAGGTGCTGAGCCACCAGTGCCACTTGTGGCTGACTGAATAGTGTTCAGGAATCACTCGAAGTGGCCGCGTGACTCTGAGGCCACCAAGTGGACACGAAACGTTGGTGTCATACGGGCTCCTCAGCCATCGGTCAAGGTGGCAGAGAACGTCGCCAACGACTGCACAGAAGACGGCTAGTTCATTATTCATCAAAAAGTCACAGAGTTAATCAGCACTAGTATAAGTGGATCTTCGTGCGATAAGCCATCGTCCCATCGCCACACCGATTAATCTAAGCTTGAGTTCGAGGTCTTCTAGGCCGTCTCGGAAGCGCGAGAGCCACATGGATCCGCCCTTGAGTAGTTTCGAGCTGTTGTGCGAGTTGACGGCGTTGGTGACGTACATGCCGTTGGAAACGTGCCGGAGTCTTCGATTGCTGGCGGACCAAGAGCTCGCATTCCGTCGTCGAATAGGAAATAGCGTCCTTTGCACATTCAACCACGGTGTTTGCCGTAGTGACGGCACACGCCATCGCCAACATGGTCAAGAGACTCATTGTTCGTCGATAGAAATACACAAAGTGAGAGCGGAGCCATGCCTTGTGCTTGGTTGTGGGTGCCGTTGGGTCAAACGATTGCAGTACCCAATGCAAAAGAGATACTCGGATCCTACTAAGGCCAAAAGAGATATCCAACCCGAAATTGACCTTAATTTTTCATCCAGTATCCTTCCATGTTTCTCGTCATCGAATTATTTTTTCCCAGCGATCGCGTCAAACTCAATACCTGCTGAATATGACAGAAGGTTGAAGGTAGATATATAATGCAGGAGGTTGTATAACAATAAACACTGTTTATAATGATCAGATTACCTCAGAAGCGGATGGATGGGTACACATCTTCACAAGTTCAACATGTTCGAGCGACGAAATTTCCGCCGTTTATGAGAGGCTCATCAGCTTCGCCCACTCTGCGATTTGCACCAACAAGATCAAACCATGATCGTCAAGCGCTCTATCTTCGCCCTCTTTGCATGCGCAATGGCTCTCGCAGCTGCCGACAGCAGTGCTAGTGGAAGCAACGCAAGCGAGTCCGAAGTCTCTTTCTGCGATGGCCCTCGACCGTGTCCCGCAATTGCTATGATCCCTCCTCTCTGTGGCTCAGATGGCAAAACGTACTATAACGAATGCGAGTTGAAGGCAGCTCAGTGTGATAACAAGGACCTCGTCTCGCTCGGCCCGTGCCCGAGTGGAAGTGGCAGTGGCAGCGAAAACGGTGACGCCTCTGGGTCGACTGGATCCATGGGTGACACCCCAACGAACCAAGTTCCAGCTCCAGCTCCAAGTGGAGCTGCTTCTGTCGTCACTTCCGCGGGCTCAGTCGTATCCCTCGTCTTCGCTGTTTCAACTCTTCTTTGAACCAACAATCACTACACTGAACGGCGTCAGCAATCCTAATACATGGCCTTTTCTTTCTGTTGCTGTTGTATGAGGCGTTGATCTCAGCATCGGACACAATCCGCACAATCATCGCCATGCCGTGATGAGCTCGGGTCAGAGCGCAGTTACATAGTACTCGGCTAGCAATGGCCGAGTTACACCTGATTACTGTCACGACCGTGCTGATCTTTCGAAACTCGACGACAGTAATCAAAATACAATACGATGTCACTTTAACCATAATACCCTGTATAATCGATACCAAGAAAATAATCATATTGCTCTAACAAGTCCTGTATAACCAAAATACTCTCCAATTTTGATATGTTCCCATCATCGCTGTTCATTCCAAAATGAAAAAAATGACCTCGGGCAGCGTGAGAGCAGACCACCTGCAGTTCATTTTTCAACACCCCAGGAACCCCACAGTGCCCACCTTTCTTTTAGAGTCTCTTTGTCAAGATGTCTTCCACTGCGATGACTATCCCAGCCACCTTCCGCGGCTACGTCGCCCAGGGCTTTGGTCCGTTTGAAGACAACATTATCCTCCGTTCGGATCTCACGCAAGCACCGCTCCAGCCGACCCAAGTCCGCATCAAGATGCAGGCGGTGGCTACCAATCCTGTGGACCATGCTGTGGTTGAGATGGGTCATATCTTTCACCCGAATGCGCCGACAACCGAAAAGCCTCTTCGTCTTGGATTTGAGGGTGTTGGTACGATCGTTGAGGTCGGCAAGGATGTTGCGGACTTCAAGGTCGGTGACGAAGTTGTTACCCTGTCCGACTTTGATTGCAGTGGCACCTTTGCCGAGTATCATGCGGTCGATGCAACGCACCTTGCTTTGAAACCCAAGAAGGTGACTCTCCATCAAGCTGCCGGTCTACCCCTTGCAGGTATGACCAGCTACCAGGCTCTGCTGTCCGCCAAGCTAACCGCCGGGGATCGCATCCTCATCATTGGAGGCAGTAGTGCCGTCGGTGCGGTCGCTATCCAAATCGCTAGGGCACTTGGTGCGTCCTTCGTCGCAACCACTGCCAGCACGCGCAATCTCGAGTTCGTCAAGACCTTTGGCCCAGACCAGATCATCGACTACACGCAAGAGAAGTGGGGCGATGTGCTTGCGCCACACTCGATCGATGTTATCTACGACTGTAACATGGAACCCGAGTCGTGGGCGGGTGATGCACAGCGTGTGCTCAAGAAGAACACCGGACGTTTCGTCACCGCTGACCCAAATTATAAGCCGAACGAGTCACCAATTGGAGCCACATGCACGACCGTTTACGCGACTCACAATCAGGAGCAACTCGAGTTTTTGTTGAAACTTGCGAGTGAAGGTAAGCTCCATGTGCCAATCAATTCGGTGCACTCGTTTGAGGAGCTCCTCGAGGTGCTCACGTTCCAGAAGTCGAAGAAGGCGCAAGGTAAGCTCATCCTCGACATCGTTTCCACCAAGAATCCGTAACTCTTAGGTCTACACGGACTGGAAATGCCCCATAAGCAAAGCAAAACACGATTTTTGCGCATTCCACCAGAGTTTTGTTGTTTTTCCCATTTGTCGCCTCAACACAATTTCCTGCATGTGTGTAAATCAAGTAACACACACTCGCTATTAGAACGAGTATACATCTGTAGTCGATTTACTGATCACTCCACGCCACAGATCAGAGCAGATGAACCACTGTTGTGGACGGGAAGCTCCTCACGGTTATAGATCAGAACCCTGCTGCGTTGCGAACAGAAATCCTCGTTGGCGTCGTCTCCACTAATCAATCCATAAGCAAGCATTACGTACAGAGATGACTGATGGTATCTTTATTTCATACATATTGTCGGGTGATCACATGGAAATCTTCTTTGCTAAAAACGTGTCTTGTATCTGAGCTCAAACTCAGCCGACGATCATCGATTCGCCAGAGAATTAGAGCAAGTACGAGGCGCACACAGTGGCAGCAGCCAATGTGACCACCTGCACACCAGTGCTCACAGCCGAGCTAGGAGCTGGCACAGGCGAGGTGATAGAATCACGACCCGTTGCAGAGCCCGAGCCAGAACCACCGCACTCACCCTCGATAACGAGCGACAAGGTCGAGGCTGTGCACTGCGCGTTCTTGAACTCACATTCATTCGAGTACGTCTTGCCATCCGAGCCACACACTGGCTTGAACTCCTTGGTGCACACGGTCGTGCAGCCACCCGAGCCCGAGCCCGAACCACTGCATTCGCCCTTGCTCACAAGCTTAAGCGAGGGGTCCTTGCAACGCGCCGAGTTCAACGAGCACTCGTTGCTGTACGTCTTGCCATCCGATCCGCACACTGGCTCATAGACCGAGACACACATGACAGGCTCACACCCCTCACCACTGCCAGAGGCCGCACATGGACCATCCGCCACCTTGGTGAGCGTCGAGTTCTTGGCACACTTTTCATAGTCGAACGAGCACTGGTTCTCGTAGGTCTTGCCATCGGAGCCGCACACCGGCTTGAAGACCTCTGGACAGCCGGCCACGCAGTCGGCGGCGGCAACTGAGTCCACGGCGGCGAGCGCGGCGACGCAAAAGGCAACGATGGAGCAGGTCTTCATGCTTACTGTTCTGAGACTTGGGAGGGAGATTAGAGAGTGAGCCACCGCCGTCGGGTGCATCCATCGACCCGAGTGTGTCCAGCCTCTGGGCAGCTCCGGACCATGTGGATCGCCTGTCCAATCGCAGAAGGAATCAGATCACGCCAAGTCAGACGCGAGTGGCACGAAAAATTGGTCTAAACCGGTTTAGCTCGGTTGATGGCAGAGATCGTTGAGTCAGGGCCACAAGATTCAACCCCCCATGTCGCAGCCCTGAGACTAAAACCGCACTTTGAAGTGCCGTGTGTTGGACACTGGACACTCGTACCGCGTGGGAAAAATTGGGAACTCCCGCAATCTTGTTTGCGTCGTGGCTCGTCGTATGCGCTGCATGAACCCAGTCAATCTATCCCCATCTACCTGCCACAACTCATCAAAGCCTTGATCTTTGGGTGCAAAAGTGTGGACTAAGTGAGCACTTTTGTAATTTCCTTGGTCTATATCCTGTTTCTGTTATCCTTGTCATCCAGATGACGCCAAACGGCGTCGATTGGGCTTGGCGCGCTCTCATTGGCTACTAACTCTGGATTCAAACGCTTTTGATTGGTGGAAAGTCGTCCTATCATACCCGAATGTCTCACCCTCATCCTCGACATTCGATAAAATGGCAAACCATGGGTGGAAGACCTGCTCTTTGTCTCGGTGATGGAAGCGCGCCATGCCGAGTCCTCGCGCGACGCGATGCTTCTGGAACGCACTGGCGCTGTTTCTCGTGTGGCTGGCCAGCACCCAGCAGTCCTGGACGGTCGTCCGGCCGCTGACGAGCGACGCACACACGACCCCCTCTGATGTCCAAGCAGCGGCGTTCGCACCCGAAGCTTACTGTCTGCGCTTCCAGAACGGCACGGAAGACTGCGAGTCGTACGCGTTGCTGCTCCTGGCACTAGCGCAAGCGAACATGCAGCAGAAAGAGGATTCCGCGCCTCGAATCCCCGAGAATCTGGAGCCGCATCACGTCGTGGCGGCCAACTCGAGCGCACGAATGGAAGCGGCGGTGTCCGGATGGTGTATCATCGGCGGAAGAGGCTCCTGGCTCTTGCAAGGCATGACCTCGATGATTTGTCTCGTGGCGCTCGAGACGTGTGTGTACACGACGCTGATGTGTTTGATCGTCGGGGCTTGCAGTGTGGTCTTCGCCATCCTCGCATTACGTCCGCGCGCCTCGACTGATGCGGTTGCGTCGTTCTTTACGTATACTCAAGCGTGCGTGAATGCGTTGCTGTTGATCGAGTGGTGGTTCTACTCGTCGAGTTTTGTGGACATTGCGTACCTCACCATGCTCCAGCTTCGTGTCTTTTTTGGCGTATCTTTTTGGATGGTCTTCATTGCAGTGAGCTTCTCGGTCGCCGCCTCTCGGATTTCGCTGCGACTCAGTGGTCTCTCACCGTACCATCTCGCGCGTCTACATCAATTACCTGTCCGTGAGCCAGACGAAGAGATCCAGTGCCTCGAAGCCGCGGATCCGCTCAAGTGTCCGGCCAATTACAAGCGCTAGGCGAGACAAAAACTGTGTGATTAATGTTCATAGCATCTACTAGACACTCTTGCCATGCAATATAACGTACTCTCTTTTAGTAGTTCTCTGCCATGATGTTGACCACGAGTGCCGTCCAGCCAGAGAACGGGTGGCAACGCTGTCCACGCCCGTAATGATCGCCGGCGTTGATGTTGCCACTGTACTGCTCCCAGAGGTAACCCGAGCGCGTGTACTCGCTGTAGATGTTCGAGATGACGTTCTTGCGCAAGGAGTTATAGATCTGTTGGGCGTGCGTTTGGTATGGACCTGAGATGCCCGCGTAGTGGTGGAGCGCACTGATCGCGAGGTAGTTCATGTTGATCCAAATGGAGCCACGCCAGTATGGGTTATCACCCTGCGCGTTCTCCTGTTCGTAGAACAAATCCCGGGTCGACATGGAGCGCAAGCCAAACGGCGACCAGAGTTGCGATGGATCGGCAATTTGAACCAGCAAGGCCTCGAGCTTGGGTGAGTCAGCAGGGAGGAGCTTGAGCAACAACGGAAAGAGACTCACGTAGCCCACATGGCGAACATGCTGGAATCGGATGGAGCCAGGGACAAACACCGGCTGCAACTTGAGTCCACCTTGGCCATCACCCAGCGGGAACATGTAATTTGGGTGACTTGGAGGGCATCGCTGCTGCTGCTGACGCAGCGCTTCGTATGGAGTGGTCGCGTCCCGGATATGTCCCTGATCATTGCGACAGCGAATCACCACTTGCTGTTCGATGTGACCGTCTTCACTATGATCACCGAGGTCGAAGAACGACTGGTATTCTTCATTCCAGTGGACACGCTCAAGACCTGCGCGGAAGTGGTCGCGCTGTCGAATAAAGTAGATTTTTTCAGTGCCAAGACCGCCGAGATCAGCAACCTTGGCGAGGATGCCGCTAGCCTTGATCATCCAGCAGAGCAGATCGACGTGCATTTCCTCATCAGAGACCGTCGATGCACGTGGGTAGTCATCCAGTCCAGACGAGAGCGTGTTCGAGATCAGCTTTCCATCGTTAGCATTACGTCCACGCCAGCGGAATGTCGCCAACTCGTCGTTGAACACCACACCGCGTTGCGTGCGGACCAACCACTCGTACCATCGCTTCAAGAATGGGAAGATTCGACGGATGAACGCCATAGTATCGCGGCGCTGATCCAACTCGACGTACGTGATGATCTTCTCCAGGGCCAACAAAAGTGTTGGTGGGTTTGCATGCTCCACGTGCTGCACCAAGAACTCTCCGGGGACACGGTGACGAGCAGTCTCACCAAGGATCTGCTCGCGAGCGATATAGCCATCTTCTTCCATCAAGCCAAGCCAATGCACCAGGATGTCGCGCGTGATTTCTTCGTCGAAAACGCTAATACCCAGCTGGTGGAAGCCTTCATCCCACACAAAGCCCCGAGGGAAAAAGGATCGTGACGGAACAGCAGTGAAGAGCGGCTTTGGATCGGATTCCAGCACGGTCGGGTCGAACGGATCGTGCTGAACGAGGGAACTACCGTAAAAGAAACTGATACCACCAATAAGGTTGCCGAACGCCGCCTGTGCGAACGCGATTTCGCTGCTGTTGAAGCCCTTCGTCGACAGCTGGAAGGCGTCCTCGAACTTTTGCTGAAACGAAGTCTCGGAAGCAGCAAGTGTCTCGTCAAGCTGTGCGATCTGTGTAGCCAGCTGGTCTGGGGTGGTCGTCGAGCCTTCGTTCATGACCACGTCAAGCGTGATATCTCCTTCTTGGACGACATTTTCAGCAGCGTCAAACTCGACGATAACCTGGATCACAACAACAGAAGTTCCTTCTTCGATGATGTTGTCCAGCACAACTTCAGCATCTTCTTGTGGAGTCGGACGTTCAGCCGATGCAACCAGTCGTTCCTTGATATTGACAACACCCGCGTCCTTGAGACTACCATAGCGGAGCTCTGCCTTCTTGATCGAAGCACCAACGCGGGTCTTAAGCTGCGCCTGGACCAGGAATTCCAGTGGAGCGTCTTCAGCGTCATTCAGTCCTTCACTCTGGAACGTGAGCGTCGTGCACGAAAAAATATCATGGCCTCCACAAGTCTGCGTGGTGGGCTCTGCAACCACATCCAGCAATCCCTGGAGCTTGCTTCGACACGGATGCGTCACCGTCTCGTCACCACAGCCCAAGTCCACGTAATAGAACAGCGAGAGCTTGGTCTGATCCACCTTCTTGCGCTTCAAGCGCTCATCCCGTGGTTCCAACGGCAACACGCTGATACGTGACGCCCAGCCATCCGTCGCTTGGCCCTGGTTCACGCGCTGGTAGTACGTCTTGAGCTCCACGCGATTGAACTGGTCCTCGATGCTCTGCATGCCGTACGTGCGTCCGTCGTGCTGCAACCATCCGTACTTTTGCAACCGATCTTCCTGACGACATTCGTGACGCAACTGGGAAATGTCTTCGTGACTCGACGACCACAGCAGACCGGCAGAGACCGCGTACGGATACGACCGCGAGCGCAAGCCATAGTAAAAGCCTGAGCGATACGTACCCCATCGGAACGCATTGAGGGAATTGGCACGCGTGTACTCGCGCAATGCCTCGAAATCGAGCGGTGGGAAGGTTTCCTGAGGCTCAGAAGACGCTGGCGATGGCGCCTTCGACGTCGTAAGGCGCTGAAGCCATCCAGAGCCATCCTGCGTCGTCCAGAGCGCTGCGATGACCGCCAAGAGCGCGATCACGACGGTAATCACGGTCGCTGCCATGATGCTCAATGTTGCCACCTGGCCACGACGATCTATTGTTCTGTCTGGCATAGTGCAATGATGAACCAGAATTATCATAAACTACGATATTACACATAGCAGTAATCTCAAATCACTTGTTTGATATGCCGGCTCTTGATCCTTACAAAACTACACGCACGCTGTTGCTGTCGACAATTGCCGGCATCCTCGAAGACAGGTGGTTTGGCCTGTGAAGCCAATTCCTTTCGTTCAAACACACTGTCACTGGAAGATGTACGTACAAGTACGTCTTCTGACGGGTTATAGTTCGAACCATTTATGAGCAACTCTCTTCCGTGGTGCAACAAAACGATTCAACTACAGTTCGCAGGTTTTGTTTTCCTCAAACGGCGGAGGGTTGAAGTTGAGATCGCTGAGTCAGCGTCAGCGGCTGACCGATGTGATTGCAGCGAGTTTGGTCCTTTAAAACCAGGCGGTGTGCTCACCGAGTCAGTCATACAGCGCGCAACCTTGATGACGACTGCAAGGTGACGTGAATAAACGACACATGTGTTTACGCCGGCCTACTTTTCCTTCACAATAAGCATCGAGAAGTCCGACGCGTGCGAGCCACTTGCGCCAGGATGCGCCAGTGGCTTGTCTGAGAGCTGGAAGCTCCAAATGCGCATGGTTCTCACGCATCTTCAATCAAAGTTTCGCAATCAACGTAATCACCATCCATGTACGTCTGCAGAATTGATTTGATCAGGTCCACAGAGGTATAAGCCATAGATGGCGAATTCAGGGCCCTGAGTCTCTTCTTCCGTTTGTCTTTGGTGCAGGGATCCGCTTATACGAGAATTTACTCCTTCCCAACAATAACCCCCAGCTCCAGTGAGATATGGCTCTCGATCGCGCTCTCGTCATCGGCATTCTGCTCTTCAACAACATGACCTCGCTCGATTTCATGGGTCCGAGAATGCCACGGACGCGCTCACTGTCTGCACTGGCGGACGTATCATGGGAGCTACTGGTCTCTTGGACGGACGAAATGCCACGACAAACAAGATGGAGTACAGCAAGATCGCGAGCGAATATCCTTCTGTGAATTGGATTGAACATGCGCGTTGGGTGGTCGACGGCAAGTACTGGACAAGCTCGGGTGTGTCGGCAGGTCTTGACTTGGGCCACGCATACGTCACTGCCAAGTTTGGTGAGGAAGCTGCGACGAAGATCCAGCGTACCCTCGAATACGTTGCCAACAAGGATCCATCGAATGATCCGTTTGCGCCTTCCAGTGTCTAACCAGGGTGTAGTGGTAAGTCTAGTCAGAACCAGCTCCATGTCGGCATGAGATGAAGCGAAAAAATATATTTGTGTTATCACGAGCGTAATTGTATCGCAACTCGACGAATACTCGGATCTACAAGTACGCAGCAGGGTCGGCGAAGTCCACCCACTCCTTCAACTCTTGCTGGTCACGCGCCAACACGCCTTCCACCGTATCGCGAACTGTCAAACCAATCAACAGGCGGTTTGGGAGCGTGCGTCCTTCAGCGCGACCAGTCAACGTGAGCGCTTCGACGATGGCCTGAGCACCCTTGGCAGCGTCACCAACTGGCAAACCCTGCGAGAACACAGCCATGGTCTCCTGGATCATCGGTTGGTACGCCTCGATCTGCTTCTCGAAGAACGTGAACTTGGTCAACGCAGCGGTGCGGAACATATCAGGCTCGATCACGACGACGTTGATGCCGAATGGAGCCACTTCGAGACGCAACGTCTGCGAGATACCAGCGACAGCGAACTTGCTGGCCGAGTAGATGCCAGTGGTAGGGAACGAGGCGCGACCCATGAGCGAACCGATGTTGGCGATGGTTCCCGACTTCTTCTCGCGCATGTATGGCAACACCGCGCGCGTCACACGCAAGAGACCGAAGACGTTGGTGTCGAAGAGGTCCTGGATCTCCTTGGTGCTGGCGGCTTCGACTGGACCGTTGGCCGAGTAGCCGGCGTTGTTGACGAGGACGTCGATGCGACCGTAGAAGGTGTTGGCCTTGGCGATCGCTTCCTCCACGGACGCGTCGTCAGCCGAGCGTCTTGAGCTCGTCGAGGGTCTCGACCTTGCGGGCCGTCGCAATGACGAGGTCGCCGTGGTTACGAGCGGCAATGGCGATTTCGCGACCGAATCCGGAGGAGCAGCCAGTGATGAGCCAGATCTTCTTGTCGGCAGTGGTAGCAGTGGTGGATGAAACCATGATGGTTGGAGAAAAGAGAGGTTGGTGAGTCGCTTGGAGCTAGCTTGGTGAATTGGAAAGTGAGTCTGGCTGAGCACCTCACTTCCTCCTACCCACTTGTCCGCATGACCTGAGAGACCTCATGGGACAGCAGACGTCGCCACTGGCGTGAGGGCGATACGACAGAGCTTATGCAGCGGAGGCTTGGCGTAATCTGTGTGGTGTTTAGAGGGGCAAGCGGAATGTATCCATTTGTTTTGAGAGGTAGTTGGTGTATTTCGAGTATGTGTTAACGACTCGATGCACTTAGTTTGGCATTATAGAATAGCATAGTATCGAGTTACAGAGGTCATTCGATTGATTAGAAGGACAACATCACACATGCAAGTATCACAATGTAGAGGTAGCGATCAATGACCATATGCATTGATAGAGGTTCGGCGGGCCCTCTAAACAACCGATTACGTCATCCACAAGCCACTTCACAAGTCAAAGTCAAATTCAAAGTACACTCACAAAGTATACTTGTTTGCATTCCAGTCCCGATTGTGCTTGAGCTGGAGTGCTCGCGCCTCCCTAACATACTCACTTGCTCTCCGCGAACGCAGAAGGCTCCGCAAAGTCGCTCCATTCGTTCAGCTGCTGCTGCGTGCGAGTCAGAACACCTTCCACCGCCTCGCGAACAGTCATGCCCAGCAACAAGCGATGAGGGAGCACGCGACCTTCGGCGCGACCCGTCTTGGTGAGCGCCTCCACGATGGCCTGCGCACCCTTGGTGGCGTCACCCATCGGTACGTCACCACTCATGAAGAACGAGAGCACGGCCTGTGTCATCGCCTGGTAGTCGTCGATCGGCTTCTCGAAGCGACGCATGGATGACAAGACGCTCGTGCGGAAGAGGTCTGGCTCAATCACAGTGACGTCGATGCCAAACGGAGCGACCTCCTCACGCAACGTCTGCGTTAGACCAGCTACGGCGAACTTAGTCGCCGAGTAGATGCCAGTGAGTGGGAGCGTGATGTGACCGGAGACGGAGCCAATGTTGGCGATGGTGCCCGACTTCTTCTCACGCATGTACGGCAAGACAGCGCGCGTCACACGAAGCAGACCAAACACGTTGGTCTCAAAGAGGTCTTGAATCTCCTTGGCACTCGCTTCTTCGACGGCGCCGTTGGCAGTGTATCCGGCGTTGTTGACGAGGACGTCGATGCGGCCATAGAGCGCGTTCGCTTTGGCGACGACTTCCTTGACGGCTTCGTCGCTGGCCGTGACGTCGAGGGCCAGCGCCTCGCAGCCGAGCGTCTTGAGCTCGTCGAGGGTCTCGACCTTGCGGGCCGTGGCGATGACGAGGTCTCCGCGGTTGCGAGCGGCGATGGCAATTTCGCGTCCGAATCCGGAGGAACAGCCAGTGATGAGCCAGACCTTGTTGTCGGTGGTGGTGGTGGTAGTCGCAGTGGTGGATGGAGCCATGGTGATTCGAAGACGAAGAAGACGAGGTGGTGGTGCTTGACGCTTGACGCTTGACACTTGTCTGTTGTTTGGTGAATTGGAAAGTGAGAGTACGGCAATCCAGATGATCTCTGTCGTTTGCTCTTCTGTCGAGCGTCCGTCTCCGCTGTCTCCCTCGTGAGGCGAAGGAAGAATCGACTGCCTCATTAGTGATCATGGTGTTTAGAGGCCGGGATTGATGTGAAGGTTGATTAGAGGCGTGTGGTGTTTAGGTGAATAAGTTGTGATAGGTTTTGTTTTGACAGTTTGTTTGTTGTAGGGTTTGGATGGAGATGCTAACGTATCGGTTTATAGAGTTCTTTGGGATGATTAGAAGGACACGAGGCCATGTTCATGCCTCCACGCAATGCCTTGCTGTACTTACTGACTAGCCTTGTGGCTGATTACGATAAAAGACCGGGTCACTTGTGATGCAGATTTCGTTTACAGTTCAATTCATGGCTACACTATGGTTTTGGTGGTGCTCACATGCGAGCCGTGTTGAGACCACCACGTAGTCGACCTTGTGGGAGAGTGCTGAGAAGCAAGTTGCCTTCTTGCACGTCTGTCGGTTCGGAGTCATCCTCCAAAGCACTAACACTTGTGATTGTGTCCGGAGAAGCTCCCAAGTCATCTGACAAGCTGGAGTCAGCAGCATCCTGGAGATCGTCGAGATCGTCAAGGTCACCGACGCTTGTTGTTCCGCCAAAGGTCCCATCAGCATCGAGACTTTCACTGCCCATATCATCGACAGATCCGTCACCGCGTAATGCGAGGTCGTCGACAGACTTGCTGTCCTTCAATCCAGCAATTAAATCGATCTCATCGTCAGCAATCGATCCAGTGGTCAGGTCATCAGCAAGTGCTGGCAGACCACCAGCGACGGCTGATTCAGTCGCAGATACAGAGGCAGGTGTCGGAGCAGCTGCGGGTTTCTTGGAAATGAGAGAACCACTAGCTTCAAAATCATCGGACAGAGTAGACGGTTCGGAAAGATCACTGGGAGCAGCAGCGCTCGGGCTGATCACTTCACCAATTGGCTTTGTAGCACCACCAACTGATGTCACTCCATCTGCTACAACGCCAAGATTCGTCGATACACCACCACTCAGCGATGACCCATCGAGCTTGGTGGCTGCACTTGAGCCAGAAGCTCCGATTAAGTTGGTAGCACCAACATCCAATGCTGAGCTGTTAAGGCTACCGACCGCAGTGTCATCCAGAGGAGACACTCCATCCTGGAGAGTATCAACTGCGGAAATGTCGTCAGCAAGAATATCTGAGCCGAGTGAAGGGCCAGTTGACGCGGAGTCGACGCCACCCAGAGTCATACCAGTCATCATTGGCGAGATACCGTTGTCAATGTCGATTGCTGATCCAACTGCCAAGTCCATGCTGCCACTCGGGTTCATCCCAGTGGAGCTAACAACGGCCAATCCACCCGATCCCTCGTCATTAACAGCCGTATTTCCACCAACATCTTCCAAATCGAGATCAAAACTGGAATCACCAAGCATCGAAGTCGACATGCCGTTCATAACAGGACCAGAGATGCCAAGATTGATCTCTTCATCAACACTTCCATCGCTTGAGCTTGTCGCAACACTGACTGAAGAGTCAAGGGCCCCTATGACATTCGGGTTTGAGAGTCCAACACCTCCTGCTAAAGGATTCATCGAGTTGATTCCTCCTGTAACAATGCTCTGTGGAACGGAGTCCGACCCAGAGAGACGTTCATTGGTGTTCACGGTCTTCACACCAAGATCCTCACCAGCTGCCACATCTAAGTCGTCTCCGGAACCGCTTGTTGATGCGAGATCGTCCAGTTCAGCAAACGTCAAGTTGGTAGCAACACCACCTCCAACACCTTTGGATCCTTCCAAGTCAACAACAGATGCCGTGTCGTTGATGCTTCCGATCTTGATGCTTGAACCACCAGAGATATCCAAACCGACCGGTGCGAAGTCATCTTCATCGTCGTCCGAGCCAAGAGAATCAGCACTGTCGATATCGCTGATGCTGCCGCCTACGAGTCCAAGATCGGCGCCTGATCCAGCAGAGCCAGCCAAAGCATTCAAGCCCGAAACAGCACCAAACACAGACGACGTATTGGATGACACACCACCAGTGACGTCAAGACTAGTGCTGGTTGCGCCAAGACCCGCATCGGATTCACCAGTGAATCCCAAAGAATCAGTGGCTGATCCAACAGACTGTGAGCTCGTTGAACTGAGAACCGGATCTGTACCGACGCGAGCGAGGTCAGTGATTGGCTGCGGAAGGATGCTGCTTGGATCAGCACTGGATCCGATCAAATCCATTGAACTGGTGGAGACACTGTCTGGGGTAGCGCTATCCGCGACTCCAGCCTCCGGCTCATCGATCAGCTGAACTGAATCATCGGTGGTCGTTGCAGAGCTACCACCCAAGTCTTTGGCGGACGGAGGTGGAGAATCAGCTGTTGGTGCTTTCGAAGGCGGACCTGGTGGTGGCGCGGTGGTCGGCGGAGGCGTCTGGGCAGTTTCCGCACTGATCGTGACCTCCTTCTTCGACACAGGGGCAGGAGTAGCAATAGGCGCATCTGGGGCTGGTGTGATAAGAGGCTCGGCGATTTTGACTTCAATCTTTGCTCCAGCTTCCGTATCAAGTTGACTCTCAGGCACACTTGGATCGGCCGGCTTGGCAAGGGTGACTTGAAGTTCCTTCTCGGCCAATGGACGCCAGTCTGGAACCTTGATTGCAACTTTCTTCTTGACCACTAGGAGCTCATAGCATCGAGGGTACGTGGTGTTCGGGACGTTGAATTCGAATCGAAATTCCGGCGTGAAGTCCTCCACTGGCGCAACTGTCTCGTTGTAGATCTTGCACTCCATCATCTCGACCATGTCTCGAGCTTCTTTGTCGTCGCCAGCCTCTTTTCTTGCTAGGTCAAGAGCCTTGTAGTAGAAGTCAGTCGTCGTCTTCTCTGCTTCCCCCTGCACGGATTCGGCTTCTTCCGGATCAAGCACAGACGCCTTGGTCAAAGACACCTTTGCTTCCACAACCTCCGCTGGCGGGACCACCGTACCAGGATTCGCAGCGACTCCCTGGCCTAGGATCTTGAAGTCAGTAGCCGCTGGGTCCGCAGCTTGAGCCATCAAACGACGACGACTATGCTGGGAGCACGTGACTGCACTGTCGTCGTTGAACATGAGGTCCGTCAACAGAGTCGTCATCCGATAGCTGTAAGAAACCGAGCCTAGGTCCGTGGCATCAACCAGCTCATAGAATGAGTTGGGCACGTCCTTGTAAAACTGCTTGAGATGGTCATCCACAACCACCGAGACTTCCTTATCACCCATGAAGTACTGCATCGTGATGTTGGACGTCGCCTTCGTGTCTGGACCACCTGAGACCGAGCACGCCTCCCATGCCTTTGGCAGCTCCTTCTTCTCCTTGTCCGTCAAGAATTCGTTGATGTTGCATGTGTAGTAGAGATGATGCAGCATGTCCACGGTCGTGTGAAGACTGTAGAAGACTGGATCCAACGGACTGTAGAACGAACCCATCACGCCCTTGAGAGCCGAGTGCACGTGGTCATGGGACGAATGCTGGATGTTCTGGTTCAGGTCCTTCTGTCCCTTGGCTTCGGTCAAGATCCGGACCAAGTTACTAAAGCTGAGCGAGTCAGGCAACGCCGCGCTGTCCCAGTTACCACGCGGGATGCAGCGCGTGCACTGCTTCGGATCCATGTTGGGGCCATCGCAGTACTTGCCCACGGGTCCGTCCTGTACACAGTTGGGTCCAAACTTGCGAGACTCGATCTGTAGCGTCTTGTCAATGCCCTTGGAGCCGCCCAAATCCTGTAAGAGAGGTGAGCACTCCTGCATACTACGGCATTTCTTCTGCGTTTGCATCGCGAAGGCGCCAAAGACGTTCCAAACAGGGATCGTGACACACTTGAACTCGTCGCCAAAGCTCCGCAACATGTTCTCGTACGCGAGCAGCAAGCGGCGATGCCACAGGATGAAGCCACACGTGTTGTGTGCCTGATCACTCGACTTCTGGTTCGCGTGGACCTTGGTAAACAGCGCGTAGTACCCTTTCTCCATGCCCAGGCCCACGGCTTTGAGGTACGTGTCCTTCTCTTGCTGCGTGTACTCTTCC
Organism: Pythium oligandrum; assembly: GCA_020085045.1. Taxonomy (NCBI): domain Eukaryota; phylum Oomycota; class Peronosporomycetes; order Pythiales; family Pythiaceae; genus Pythium; species Pythium oligandrum. The sequence continues at coordinate 1,033,093 of JAHRIK010000002.1, forward strand.
CATGGCTTCCGCACGCGGCGACAGCTTTTCGCGGCACTTGCGCCTTGCTGAGCACTTAGAACCGCCAGAAGACATGCTACGAGCACGAAGAATCGCGTGAGCACCATTGCTATGGCTCACGGACGTTGGTATCGCACTGCGAGTTTTCGAATGCCGAGGTCTCAGGTTCATGCGGTTGGTGCGTCTTCTACGTGTCCCCAGAAGACCGGAGATGTCGCGTTTCGCCACGTTGGATCGTTCGCATATCGTTCCTTCGCTAGCTCGGCGCTGAGTCACGCAGAGCTGGATCCAGAGACCCCATGGTCGGCGCAACGAGGTGGCTCATGTGGCCATGAGGTGGCAGGTCGACTCGGTTGTGGCATTGCCATCGTATTTTCACAAAAGCAGTAGTAAATAGGAGATGGTATCAAAACACGGTCCACGTCATGATGGCTCGATGGGCAACTCCACGGTCACCACGTGGAAAGGACGGCTGTGTGGTGGTCGTTAGCCTTTAGCGATGGGCTGGCTGCTACTGAACTAGGTGCGCTAGCTGGTTGCCTCGATAAGATGGCCATTCCAGTGGTCCTGCCAGCTCACGACGCTGCTGATTCTGAAAGCCACTACTTAGTCCGTGCTAAAGATACGCTACATGAGGCCACGTACACGGCGCTGCGAGCGTGGAGATTAGATTGGAGAGAGCTCTAATCGCAACTGCAGCAACCTCAGAACGTGCACTGTGACGGATCCGTTGCAAGGGATAAATCGCGGGGACGAGTTGCACATATCGGTTTGATGCATCTTCGGTATCGTGCATGTGCCAGAGCGCTATACTGAAGCGTTTGTCCAAATCGTATCACGAGCCAGCCCATTTCGGCAAAATGGCATTGCGTGGAGGCATGAACATGGCCTCGTGTCCTTCTAATCATCCCAAAGAACTCTATAAACCGATACGTTAGCATCTCCATCCAAACCCTACAACAAACAAACTGTCAAAACAAAACCTATCACAACTTATTCACCTAAACACCACACGCCTCTAATCAACCTTCACATCAATCCCGGCCTCTAAACACCATGATCACTAATGAGGCAGTCGATTCTTCCTTCGCCTCACGAGGGAGACAGCGGAGACGGACGCTCGACAGAAGAGCAAACGACAGAGATCATCTGGATTGCCGTACTCTCACTTTCCAATTCACCAAACAACAGACAAGTGTCAAGCGTCAAGCGTCAAGCACCACCACCTCGTCTTCTTCGTCTTCGAATCACCATGGCTCCATCCACCACTGCGACTACCACCACCACCACCGACAACAAGGTCTGGCTCATCACTGGCTGTTCCTCCGGATTCGGACGCGAAATTGCCATCGCCGCTCGCAACCGCGGAGACCTCGTCATCGCCACGGCCCGCAAGGTCGAGACCCTCGACGAGCTCAAGACGCTCGGCTGCGAGGCGCTGGCCCTCGACGTCACGGCCAGCGACGAAGCCGTCAAGGAAGTCGTCGCCAAAGCGAACGCGCTCTATGGCCGCATCGACGTCCTCGTCAACAACGCCGGATACACTGCCAACGGCGCCGTCGAAGAAGCGAGTGCCAAGGAGATTCAAGACCTCTTTGAGACCAACGTGTTTGGTCTGCTTCGTGTGACGCGCGCTGTCTTGCCGTACATGCGTGAGAAGAAGTCGGGCACCATCGCCAACATTGGCTCCGTCTCCGGTCACATCACGCTCCCACTCACTGGCATCTACTCGGCGACTAAGTTCGCCGTAGCTGGTCTAACGCAGACGTTGCGTGAGGAGGTCGCTCCGTTTGGCATCGACGTCACTGTGATTGAGCCAGACCTCTTCCGCACGAGCGTCTTGTCATCCATGCGTCGCTTCGAGAAGCCGATCGACGACTACCAGGCGATGACACAGGCCGTGCTCTCGTTCTTCATGAGTGGTGACGTACCGATGGGTGACGCCACCAAGGGTGCGCAGGCCATCGTGGAGGCGCTCACCAAGACGGGTCGCGCCGAAGGTCGCGTGCTCCCTCATCGCTTGTTGCTGGGCATGACTGTTCGCGAGGCGGTGGAAGGTGTTCTGACTCGCACGCAGCAGCAGCTGAACGAATGGAGCGACTTTGCGGAGCCTTCTGCGTTCGCGGAGAGCAAGTGAGTATGTTAGGGAGGCGCGAGCACTCCAGCTCAAGCACAATCGGGACTGGAATGCAAACAAGTATACTTTGTGAGTGTACTTTGAATTTGACTTTGACTTGTGAAGTGGCTTGTGGATGACGTAATCGGTTGTTTAGAGGGCCCGCCGAACCTCTATCAATGCATATGGTCATTGATCGCTACCTCTACATTGTGATACTTGCATGTGTGATGTTGTCCTTCTAATCAATCGAATGACCTCTGTAACTCGATACTATGCTATTCTATAATGCCAAACTAAGTGCATCGAGTCGTTAACTCTCTCATTGAAGTCTATTGAGTCGTTTTACACGTGCTCTATAGCTGTTTGAACTACACCCTGTCAATTTACCGCTAAAGTTCTACTCCAGTAGTTGCTTTGCCAGCGCGCGTGGTCTCCCGAAAGATACGTTGCCAGTGTTGGTGTGCCTGGTCGATCGGTTGGGTGGAGTGTCGCTGCACTCGTTCGGGTGGTCGCCCCGTGGGTCGCTGCCGCTCTCGCCATTCGGTTGAACTCACTCTGATGATGGTGCCAATGTCGGACGCCTAAACAGTCCGCCAATCGTCGTGCCACCGCATAGAATCCGAGTAGTCTCTTCTTCCTGGGCGGTTTGTATTTGCTCATTTGCTGGTGGACGAGCGAGCTGCTGCCAACCACCTCAAGTGGTGTCCATCCCTTCTTCTGAGCTTCCTTCAGTCCTGCGATCAGGCCTTCGTACATGACTTGATTGTTGGTTGTGCCAGAGAGGCTCATGCTTGTGCTCCATACGATGTCTGCTTCCGTCGCCGTTTCAGTGCTCTTGACCATGACGGTTCCAGCTCTGCTCCGTTTGGATTTCTGGTCGGTGTGGCCGTTGAAGTACAGTATGTACCGTGTCGTTGCTCTATCGGTGGATCTTGGGTCACGCTCGAGAGTGTTCTGGGTCTTCAGCTTCTTAAGAATGTTCCATCCGAGTCGTCTCGAGGCGCGTGTCTGGTGTAGGTCGCGCTGTAGGCACTGAGTTTCCGTTCGGATCGCTCCGATGTGGATCGCTGAGGCCTGGTCGTCAGACCACCTGTTGTCTTCGTCGTGCATACCATTTCTCCATCGCCATAACACGTTCAGGGTGACCAGCACATGCTGTTTCCAGAGGTCCACAATCTTCGTTCGTGCTATGGTGACTTCTGGTGCGTCAACTGTGCTCGGGTGGAGCTTTTCCCAATCCCACAGCCCAGTAGGGTTGGCTGACATGCTTAGGCTGAATACTTCGTGGCAGAACTGGCGTGGGTAGCTTCGCTCCCATCCCTTGCCGCTTGGAGTCCAAGCCTCTTCCAGCTGTGACCACAGCGCCTGTGCCTTTGGACAGTACCAGAAGATATGAGAAACTCTGCCACCGTCGGCGTCTTCCTCACAGTGGGGGCAGCCGCGCTTCCGATGTAGGCGATCCCACCCTGAGATGCGACCTCCCTTGATCCTCTGCATGAGTAGCTTCTGTCCCTCTGTAGCGTGTCGCAACCTCATGATCGTGGTCCACTCTAGTTCGGCCAGTGCGTTGCCGACCGTGTCGTCTTCCGCGCGTAGCCGTTCCGTTCTTGAAGCTGCTTCCCGTTCCGCTCGCTCCGTCGTGCTGCGATAGATCTTCTGTTTGAGGGTGGGTCTCCGCTCCATCGAGGGCTGGTTCCAGATCGGTACAAACGCATCCAACAATGGATGGAGCTCGAAGGTCGCCCTCCTGTCGTCCAAGTGCATCCGCGCCAGCTTCTGTGCCTCGATTCGTGTCGTCACTTGTCCAAGTTGTGTGCTTTTGCCATTCAGCGTGACCACTTCGAGTATGAATCCGTCATCTGCCTCCTCGAATCTCCAGGTGTCGTGGCTGGGCGGGTGTAGACAGAGGTCTTCTGGTTCCTCACGTGCGTAGAGTAAGGCCGGGTAGTTGTAGACTAGGATCTCGCAAAAACGCCGAAATTCTCGGACGAGTACTGGTGACATGGGTAGTCGTGTCGGCGTGCCTTGAATCGGAGAGTGTAGTTCCTGTGCCATGTCACGTCTAGAGCGTCTTGTATGCGGTCGTGCGCCTGAAGCAAGTTCGGGAAATCAGACTTCTCAATCTGTCGGCTGCTTCCACTCTTCTTGTCCACAGTCGCCAGTACACCATCGCCGAGGGCGCGCGCAATCATGAGGCCACCCTTGTTGAATGATCCGTGTCCAGCATTTTGTTCGTTCAAAAGTGCGAACAGCAGGGCTTGATCTTCGCTGAAGTCTGCGTGATACCATCCGTCGTTCCACCATCTCCTGTCTGTGCGCGTCGTCACCGGCTTGGCGCACAGTGTTGCCTGGATTCTGTTCTCTTCGTCTCCGCGGGGCTGGGCTGTGATGCTGCGCAACGTCGATACACCAGTGGTTGCAAAATTCTTGCTGTTGAGCCTTGGAGCGGTTGCTAGATCTCGCGTGATCGATACCACGTTTGTTGCTGAGCCTCCTGCCGGCGTGCCGTTCAGCAGCGCGGTCCCGATCGCTCCTCTGATGCCAGAGATCGGCCGAGCCCACCGCAGAACCATCTTTGCGCTGGTGAGTAAGCATTCCTCGTGAACCAGGGGTAGGCCGAGACCTCCGGCCGCTCCAGGGAGTGCCGCTGTCTGTCTGCTCATCCATGGTTTGCCTGTTCGTGCATCTGCCGTTAGTGATCCTTGCCACACATAATTGCTGATGAACCGCTGTATCTGTGTGATGATGCCTGCCGTTGGGCACTGGTGTCGAGCGACGAAGAGGACCTTCGGCAATACTACCGCTTTCGCGATCTTGGCTCGCTGCCGGATGTTTGTTGTCTTCATTTCCGCTAGGTGAAGCCTGGATCGTATTTGCTGCAACGTGAGTGTCCACACATAGTCTTTGTCCACTCGACTCGCCACTTGCATCCCCAGATACCGCACGTGCTGTCCTGCCTTAATCGGCTGAATCTGCATGTCGTTGTGATGTCCCCGTGGGCCGGCGCTGTCGAGGCAGACCGCTATACATTTCCCCATGTTGATGCGTAGGCCAGAGGCATCCCCAAATTCCTGCAGAATCTCGAGCACCGGCTTCTCTTCGTGAGGACCTTGGATATACACAGTTGTGTCGTCCGCAAACCCAGCGCTCTTGATCCGCTGACCCGCGTTGATCTCAATTCCGCTTAAGTCGGTGCTTCGTGAGAAGATCTCGTGCAGCGTATCGACGGCTAGAATGAACAGAACTGGCGCAAGCGGGCATCCCTGACGAATACCGTTGGTCACCGGATGGTCCGTCGACAGCTCGCCGTCAACAAGATATGCTGCCGTAGTGTTTCGGTGCATCTGACGGACTGTTGTCACGAATTGGTCAGGAAAGCCGAATCTGGTGAGAACCGCGTAAAGAAATTCCCTGTCGAGTGTGTCGTAAGCTTTCGCAAAGTCCAGGAGCAGCGCCACTGAATCTCTCGGCACTTTTCCTTGGGTTACAAGACGCTGGACTGCCGTCCAGACGTCTATCGCGTCGTGCACTTGTCGGTCCGGTACGAATCCAAACTGCAGTGGGCTGACCAAGTTCGCAAGCAGTGGTCGCACTCTGTTCAAGAGTAGTCTGCTGTAGATCTTGTAGTCGGTGTTCAGTAAAGCAATCGGTCTGAAGTCTAGTCCGCTTTTGGGGTTCGTTGTCTTGGGCAGGCAGCAGATGATGGCTTGCTGGAAACTGTCCGGGACGATTCCGCGCTCGAACCATTTGCTGTACACCTCGGCCAGGATTGGAGCAAGCATTTCCTCGTGCTCTCTGTACCAATCGTTCGGCAATCCGTCGGGTCCACTGGACTTGCCCCGTGGGCAACTGCGAATGGCTGCTGAGACTTCGCTTGGAAGGAATGCCCCCAAGAGCTTTCCCATTCCGGGCCGTGGTGCCACGCTGCCTAGCTTCTTGAAGAACTCGTCAAGGACTCGCTTATCCACCGGCGTTTGCTGCGTGATGTGCTTCCAATCGGCCGCCATCTGCTCCGGTGCGCTGAGGCTGCTTGACGAATCTCGTGGTACGGCGACCTGTCGTCTTCTCTGAAATTTGGTCGAGATGCGCTTAAAGAAGGCAGAGGTCGCCGCAGCCGAGTTGCCTCGGTAAGCTCCGAACCTCCTGTTCCTGCCTTGCTTCCCCCTTTGTACATTGAGCTGGGTTAACTGCTCGCGCAGGTGCGTCGCTCGAGCCGCCCTGTCAAGCGTCATCTGCTCGATGGCCTGGGTTATACCTTCGACTGTGGCTGGGATTTCCGCCGCCGGCTCGTTCGCCCGTCTCCGCACGTTTCGTAGCTCCTTCTCGATTCTCCGTCGTCTCAGCCCGCGTTGATGCCGCTGAAGGATCATGCAGTCGCGTTTCGCCCGCAGGCACTGGCTCCGCAAACGGGTCTTCCACTTGTCCCATTCCTCCGCCAGCTTCTCTGCGTCCAGTTCGTCCACCACCTCTTCCAGCTGCCTCAGGCACTGCTCGCTGATCTCCTTGACCGTTGTCCGCGCGCAAGGTGGGATCGGATACTTGAGTAGCTTTCGCCGTCGCGCTCGCCTCGTGTGCCTCCGCCCTTCGCTTTGCGTTGTCCCGTACCGGAGCAGCACCGCGTCATGGTCACTTCTGCTGACAGGCGTGTGCACCACGACGTCATCCACCTGGTCGTAGTGCATCCGGTCCACGTACCATCTGTCCAGACGGCACGTCGTGACTTCATCTGCTTTCTGGGTGTTCATAAACGTGTGCTTGCTGGCGCGGTAGCTGGCGATCTGACTGCTGGCATGCGCCTCCAACATGTCGGCTGTGTCGGCGTCGACCAGGTCCCATGTCTCCAAAAGGCGGTGCAGCGCTGGCGAGTCGAATGCCCGCCTGCCTCCACGCGTCCTGTCGAGTTCCATGTCCAGCGTACAGTTGAAGTCGCCGCCCATGAAGAGTTTTCCTGCCGGACGTTCCCATTCCGCCATCTTCGTGAAGAGCTCTTCTCGTTTCTTCCGACTGACCGGCGCGTAGATTCCCACGATCGTGATTGCTTCGCTACGAAACGTAGCCGTCACTGCAATGAAGTGCGGTGACCATTGATCCTGCATCGTGGGTGATACGTCTTCCAGTTCCGAGTGTGGATGGAGTAGCATTGCCACCCCTCCTGCCGCCGTTGGTGTTGTTGTCCAGTACGACAGTCGTCTATCGAGCCGCCCACATTGGTATCCCCATGATCTGGCGTACAAGTCCTCCAACTTTGCAGCCCAGTCGTCCTTCGCCCTTGTCTCCTGTAGAAGCACGACGTCGACATGTTGACCCTCTCGTTGTCGCTTGAAGCCGTCAAACCATTCTTGAATCCGCGCTTCCTCCTTCTTCAAGCCTCGAACGTTCTGTGTGAGGAGTTGGATGCTGACCTTACGCTTCGGTGTTTGCTCGTCTCGAACTTCTTGTGGTATATCGATGCCTTCTTCATTGAGAGAATTATTCGTTGGCTTGTCTTCCGTGTGTCGCTCGTCCGGTCTGGTTGTGCTGGCCTGGCCAGGTTTCCCTCCCTTCCGAGCGTCTTGGCTGCTTGTCGAGATCTCGAGCCATCTCGATCTCGACGAGCTTGTGGTGCGATGTGTAGAGCTGTTCGCTCCGACTTGTTGTCCTTCCGTCCGTCGCACCTGCAGACGGTTGGACTCTTCTGCAGGTCCTATCATAACCTTGTAGCCTGGGCGCCGTTGTAGTCGCGCTCAGGCACAGGTTGAGATAATCCTGCTGCGCTCACCGCTGGTGCGAGTGAGCTCCAATCGTGGTTCCGGATCTCGTGACATATCTTCTGAGCCTCCTTGACGTTGGACATGATCCAGGTCTGGGCTCGTTGACATTGCTGCGCTACTGATCCGTGATAAGTTGTCATAACCATGATACTTACGACAAGTTGGTACCATTCTTGATCCGAGATTTCGTTCGGTGATCGGAGCGTCTCGAACTCAGGGCGTCCGATTATGTGAGCTACGGTTGCCCACATTTCCTTGCTGTGCGAAGCAGTCCACCTTACTTGATGCTGCTCCTGGTCGGATTGACTCGTCAGCCATTCGGATATCACCTCACCGGCCTCCTCGGGTATCGCATCCTTGAGCAGTTGTTCGAACGTCTGCTTGCGCGCTTCCATGATCCATTCTCTGCCTAGACGCCTGATGTGTCTCTCTGGCAGCTGTGCGAGGGCTACCTCCGGATATGGGAGCGATCTGAGCATGTCGAGAACCTGTTCATGCCGCCAGATCCGCCGTTCGCACTCGCCGTTAATGGTAGATGGCTTTGTCTCCTCTCCTACTCTCGCCTCCGACGTACTCGCCAGCCACGCTGCATACTCTTTTTCGTTCATTCCGTTGGCGCGCTTCCAGGCCATTGCGTTGGCTCCCGCGCGGTGCTGCTTGGGATTTAACTTGCCCAGCAGTTCCGCTAGCTCGACAGGTGGGACTGGCTCGCAGACGTTTGTCGGAGTGTCTTGCACGCTGTCTTCATCATCGGACATGTCGGAGCTGGTCGTGGGGTCGGTAGCCGGACCACTAGGCTCCCCGCCATTTGTGTCTGCTAGCGGCGTGCCTCGTACGTGCTGGTTTGACTTCATGCTCGCCACTTTGGATGCGTCTGGGATATTGTATAGCTGTAGTTCCGCGTAGACGCTCCTGTGCCTGTCCCGCATGCTCTCGTTGTTTGGCCCTGGTTTACTCCACTCTGTGTATAGTGCTTCATTGTATCGCACACACTGGAAATGGCACCGCGCTTGTCTGAAGATGAGAGTGAGTGGCAAGATACGTTTACGCAGGAACGTAGAGATATACTTGTACGCTTCGCCATCCTCCAGAGCTCTGACGCACGCTTTCTCGATTCCGTTATGGAGTTCAATGGTGTACATTTGAACGAATACTCGTGTTCTTGCTTCGTTGAATGGTTCACCCGGTGCATCGTTCGCGACATCCAGCACAAAGATTGGCTCCCTGAGGAACCATACTGCCGCCAGCAACTCTTCTGCCCCACTCCAACGTTCCGCTGTCCACCCTTTGCGTGCCTCCATGCTTTTCGTCTTGCGTATGAATTCGAGGATCTCCGTCATAACCAGCTCGGGGTTGTCCGGTATCTCCTTGTTTTTGTAACGCCGATACAGCCTCCGAGTGTCCACCGTCCCATCTTCAATCATCCGTGGAAGGTTATCCATGAGGCTGTCTAGTACTTGATCCTTGTAGTAGTTTGCCTCATCCGAGTGGAATTTGGTTGTGGATATCTCCTTCCGTGCTGCAAGCTTGTTCGTCTTGGTGCAGTGAAGCGCGTAGAAGAAGCAGGCGCCGTTGCTTGGAACGTCCATGACCCGTGCTCCCAATACTCCCAGCCATTCCTGAAGAGACCGTGGGTCGTGGTGTTGACTCAGGATTTCGTCCAGTTTGGGGCTAGGATAGAGTTCGTGCCATGGCAGATCCGCCTCCGGCTTCTCTTCGACCTTCCTCGTCACATGGCTCCTGTCGAAGAATGCTGTAACCTCCTTTTGTTTGATAGGTTTGGGTACCTTTGGTGGTCTATGTTCCGATGCAAGTAGCTTGAACCAGTCTCGTGCCTTGATGACCTCGTCTTCCTGCTTCGGTGTGATGTCCGTCTTCTCAATGTCTTCGTCCGACGCCCGTCTCGCCCGCTTTTGGGCCGAGTTGCTTGTATCTTCTGGGTCTTCCCCGTCAATGACGTTGTCGTCCCTCTTACCGTTTCCGTGCTTCGCTGTCTCCGCACCGATTGTTTTCTCTGGATGCTTCTGGCTGACCGGAGTCTTGGCCTGCGCCACTCGCGCCTTCGCTGCTGCGATCGTTGCCTGCAATCTCCGCTCGTGACGCTCCGCATCCGCCTTCTTGCTGTTCAGGATCAGCTCTTGGTACGCATTGATCTTCTTGGTTACCTCTGCGTGTCGTTGCCGTTGCTCTGCCACTTGAGGGTGCTTTGCATTGAGTGCTTCCTGCGCCTTAGTTGCTGCTTGCTTGACCGCAAGCCCTTTGGTTTTAGCCATTTTCGCAAACTCACGTTCTTTTTTGGCTCTTTCTTTTGCTTCTTCCTTGTGACGACTCTCCAGCGTTGGCGCGTGTGTCGCCCTCAAATTGTCCATTTGTTGCACGAAGTCCTTGATTCCGTTGTCAGAAACATCGGTGATCTTGGGCCATGAAGCTCCTGCGAGTTCAACGTCAGCGCTGTATTTCGCGAGGGTCTTCTGCTTGTCCTTGTTTTCGCATCGGGGCTTTCTCGGGTCGTGGTCCGTCACAAGACACTCGCTACATGGGAAGCGAAATGCTCTGCTGGGATGGTGGATATCCACCGACGATCTAAGTTCCCCCTTCCGAATGTTGATTCGTCTCACGTTGGTCAGCCTTTCCGGACAAGCCATCTGATCAAAGGAGACCATCCACATGTGCGGCATTGGTCGTGCACAGTTGAAACTCTTGACCTCTTTGATTTTGAACGCGTCGATTCCCGTGAGTTTGTACATGAGCTCTCGTACATCATGATGACGTAGGTCAGGTCTCGACAGAAGATTAACCTTGTACATCATTCCATGCGCGTTGTCGTCTACTCCGACTCGGACTTCCGCTGAGGTGAACGAGTCCGTGGCTTTAAGCTGGACTTTTCCTTTGCCAAAGTTGAAGGTTTGGTCCATCCACACCTTGCGTGTGTCTGGGCGCACGAATCGTAGGGTCACGATCTGAGAGTTCGGTTCTAACAGCACCTCTTGTACGTCGGAGAGAAGGCGTAGGACTCTTTTCTCTTGTGCGTCGTTGTCCTTGCATCCTTCCATTAGAGCCATGACAAGCAGTTTTTGGCCGGACCGATGTGACCATTTGGTTCCCACTGGCAGTCTCATATACAGCCTGTATCCGAGGTGATCTTTGTGGAAGTCCCTGATGGCGTCTTGTTCCTTACCGACGTGTGTCTCGTCGATGAAGAGTGGTGGTTCTGCTAGGTGGATCTGCTTAGATGCCCAGAGAAACAACGTGTGCTTCTCTTTTTTGGTCATCGGTCGTTGATCTCCATCCCGCATCATTGCCTTTGGCTTCTTCAGTGCGCACATGTAGTACTGTGCGTGCACCGTCTCGTCTTCACGCTCGGTCGTCAGGTCGAGAGGTGTACCGGCTGAGCCCACCAACTTCGCCCTGATGGCAGCTGCTCCCTGGGCAGTCCAGACCGTGGTGGCGCCTTGTTCACTCTTTTTCCTGTTGCCGAAGTCTTCACCCGCGCGCAGCACGCGTCTCCCGGTCACCGGCTTGTGTCCGATCGGCGGTGCGTATGTCGTGGGCTTCTTGGCGTTTGGACGGCCCTTGCGGACGGTTGTCCATTCTCTTTCCAGATTGAGTTCCAGCTTATTGAACTTGTTGAACACCCCTGTCGCCTCTTGCGATGCCCCTCCAGCACCTTGTGACTCACATTCTTGGGTTGTGACAGAGTTATCTGCTCCTTCGCTGGTTTCCGAGGCCACGAGGTCACCGGTCGCATTATTGGTGTCTCCCGTGCTCGATGCGTCGTATGAGTCCTGCTCACAGTCCTCCCGCGTAGCGTGCTTATCTCTATGGCCGCCCGAATCCTCGCGTCTCGTTTGCTCCTGTGAGTCGAGAAGCGCATTGTCCTCAAACTCATTTGGAGCCGGAGACGGGATCCTGTCCGGCGGATCCTTACCAGGGGTTACTCCTTCTCCCATGGTTTTCTGTGGCCGATGCGGCCGAGTGTTCCCGTGATCCCCCTCCTTCTCTCGGCGTTTGCTTGGCCTTTGCTTGCCTTTTCTCTGTCCGGGGGTTGGCCACCCGAGGTCTAGGCTGCAAATCGGAAAGTATCGAGTCGTTAACACATACTCGAAATACACCAACTACCTCTCAAAACAAATGGATACATTCCGCTTGCCCCTCTAAACACCACACAGATTACGCCAAGCCTCCGCTGCATAAGCTCTGTCGTATCGCCCTCACGCCAGTGGCGACGTCTGCTGTCCCATGAGGTCTCTCAGGTCATGCGGACAAGTGGGTAGGAGGAAGTGAGGTGCTCAGCCAGACTCACTTTCCAATTCACCAAGCTAGCTCCAAGCGACTCACCAACCTCTCTTTTCTCCACCGACGATCTAAGTTCCCCCTTCCGAATGTTGATTCGTCTCACGTTGGTCAGCCTTTCCGGACAAGCCATCTGATCAAAGGAGACCATCCACATGTGCGGCATTGGTCGTGCACAGTTGAAACTCTTGACCTCTTTGATTTTGAACGCGTCGATTCCCGTGAGTTTGTACATGAGCTCTCGTACATCATGATGACGTAGGTCAGGTCTCGACAGAAGATTAACCTTGTACATCATTCCATGCGCGTTGTCGTCTACTCCGACTCGGACTTCCGCTGAGGTGAACGAGTCCGTGGCTTTAAGCTGGACTTTTCCTTTGCCAAAGTTGAAGGTTTGGTCCATCCACACCTTGCGTGTGTCTGGGCGCACGAATCGTAGGGTCACGATCTGAGAGTTCGGTTCTAACAGCACCTCTTGTACGTCGGAGAGAAGGCGTAGGACTCTTTTCTCTTGTGCGTCGTTGTCCTTGCATCCTTCCATTAGAGCCATGACAAGCAGTTTTTGGCCGGACCGATGTGACCATTTGGTTCCCACTGGCAGTCTCATATACAGCCTGTATCCGAGGTGATCTTTGTGGAAGTCCCTGATGGCGTCTTGTTCCTTACCGACGTGTGTCTCGTCGATGAAGAGTGGTGGTTCTGCTAGGTGGATCTGCTTAGATGCCCAGAGAAACAACGTGTGCTTCTCTTTTTTGGTCATCGGTCGTTGATCTCCATCCCGCATCATTGCCTTTGGCTTCTTCAGTGCGCACATGTAGTACTGTGCGTGCACCGTCTCGTCTTCACGCTCGGTCGTCAGGTCGAGAGGTGTACCGGCTGAGCCCACCAACTTCGCCCTGATGGCAGCTGCTCCCTGGGCAGTCCAGACCGTGGTGGCGCCTTGTTCACTCTTTTTCCTGTTGCCGAAGTCTTCACCCGCGCGCAGCACGCGTCTCCCGGTCACCGGCTTGTGTCCGATCGGCGGTGCGTATGTCGTGGGCTTCTTGGCGTTTGGACGGCCCTTGCGGACGGTTGTCCATTCTCTTTCCAGATTGAGTTCCAGCTTATTGAACTTGTTGAACACCCCTGTCGCCTCTTGCGATGCCCCTCCAGCACCTTGTGACTCACATTCTTGGGTTGTGACAGAGTTATCTGCTCCTTCGCTGGTTTCCGAGGCCACGAGGTCACCGGTCGCATTATTGGTGTCTCCCGTGCTCGATGCGTCGTATGAGTCCTGCTCACAGTCCTCCCGCGTAGCGTGCTTATCTCTATGGCCGCCCGAATCCTCGCGTCTCGTTTGCTCCTGTGAGTCGAGAAGCGCATTGTCCTCAAACTCATTTGGAGCCGGAGACGGGATCCTGTCCGGCGGATCCTTACCAGGGGTTACTCCTTCTCCCATGGTTTTCTGTGGCCGATGCGGCCGAGTGTTCCCGTGATCCCCCTCCTTCTCTCGGCGTTTGCTTGGCCTTTGCTTGCCTTTTCTCTGTCCGGGGGTTGGCCACCCGAGGTCTAGGCTGCAAATCGGAAAGTATCGAGTCGTTAACACATACTCGAAATACACCAACTACCTCTCAAAACAAATGGATACATTCCGCTTGCCCCTCTAAACACCACACAGATTACGCCAAGCCTCCGCTGCATAAGCTCTGTCGTATCGCCCTCACGCCAGTGGCGACGTCTGCTGTCCCATGAGGTCTCTCAGGTCATGCGGACAAGTGGGTAGGAGGAAGTGAGGTGCTCAGCCAGACTCACTTTCCAATTCACCAAGCTAGCTCCAAGCGACTCACCAACCTCTCTTTTCTCCAACCATCATGGTTTCATCCACCACTGCTACCACTGCCGACAAGAAGATCTGGCTCATCACTGGCTGCTCCTCCGGATTCGGTCGCGAAATCGCCATTGCCGCTCGTAACCACGGCGACCTCGTCATTGCGACGGCCCGCAAGGTCGAGACCCTCGACGAGCTCAAGACGCTCGGCTGCGAGGCGCTGGCCCTCGACGTCACGGCTGACGACGCGTCCGTGGAGGAAGCGATCGCCAAGGCCAACACCTTCTACGGTCGCATCGACGTCCTCGTCAACAACGCCGGCTACTCGGCCAACGGTCCAGTCGAAGCCGCCAGCACCAAGGAGATCCAGGACCTCTTCGACACCAACGTCTTCGGTCTCTTGCGTGTGACGCGCGCGGTGTTGCCATACATGCGCGAGAAGAAGTCGGGAACCATCGCCAACATCGGTTCGCTCATGGGTCGCGCCTCGTTCCCTACCACTGGCATCTACTCGGCCAGCAAGTTCGCTGTCGCTGGTATCTCGCAGACGTTGCGTCTCGAAGTGGCTCCATTCGGCATCAACGTCGTCGTGATCGAGCCTGATATGTTCCGCACCGCTGCGTTGACCAAGTTCACGTTCTTCGAGAAGCAGATCGAGGCGTACCAACCGATGATCCAGGAGACCATGACTGTGTTCTCGCAGGGTTTGCCAGTTGGTGACGCTGCCAAGGGTGCTCAGGCCATCGTCGAAGCGCTCACGTTGACTGGTCGCGCTGAAGGACGCACGCTCCCAAACCGCCTGTTGATTGGTTTAACTGTTCGCGATACGGTGGAAGGCGTGTTGGCGCGTGACCAGCAAGAGTTGAAGGAGTGGGTGGACTTCGCCGACCCAGCCGCGTACTTGTAGAGCTTTCATATGGCCTCAGTATAACCTGCGAGTTATTCCGGGAAATAGTCTTTCTCAATACACTTTTTGGTTTCTCTCCGTAACTAGCAAGCTTGATGCCTTTATGGCCCGACGTGCTGGCGGATTGCACTGATCCGGGAGAGCTCATGAATGCGCGCGTCACTGGTTATGAGCGAACCACTCGTGTCACAGCGGAGTGTATGTATCCTTTTTTACGATTTACGCGCGCGAACACTGTCATGAAGTCGTCTCTAGTACAGGATCAACTCTCGTGCACCTGACCGTTCGACTTGACGGCGAAGTACAATACAACGTTAATTGAGCTACCTTATGAATGGCGATGACAACCCCAACGATAGAACTACGCGATCATTTCACTGGCTCACGCAATCTGTTTCCCCAGGCGGCTAGCTGTAAGCTCTGTTCACGGTCCTCAGTTCCTCAGTCTATGCCCACACTGAAGAGCGTTTTCGTACTTAAGATGGTTACTCACTGAGACGTGGTGATTACCACGATCGTCAATGGTAATCACCACAGATGGCTGGTCAATGGGATCATGTCGGTCAACGGCACGATATCATTCAGAGGCTTTTCCACGGCTTCTCACTTTTCAATTCTTCAGCTTGAGCTTAAATTGTCTTGCACAGTCGACCGAAGCAAATGACCGAGCTTGAGCCAAAGTTGAAGCCTGCCCTCGAACACACGAGTGGTAAAGCGCTCATGGTTCACGGACCTGAGGTCTTGCACTCGCATGTCTCCAACCAACTCGAAACTGCGCTCGGCCGAGTCAGGCATCAGATGGAAATTCGCTTCCACGACATCTCCGTCTCTGCTGATGTCGTCATGGCCTCCAGCAAGTCCACCACCAACGAGCTCCCAACCGTCGCCAACTCGGTCAGGAAGAGCGTCGGTGGTATCTTCACCAAGAAGCACAAGATCACCAAGCAAACCCTGAAGAATGTCAGCGGTGTTTTCGAGCCTGGAACCATGACGCTGGTTCTCGGTCAGCCTGGATCCGGCAAGTCCTCGGTGGTAAGATCCGTGGACAGATCCTGTTCAATGGCCATCCAGCCACGGACCTGGTCACGCGACGATCGACTGGATACTGTGAGCAGATGGATATTCGCTCGGACGCATCCACCTTCCGTGAAGCCTTGACCTTTAGCGCGTTCCTCCGACAAGACAGCAGTGTGCCAGGCAGCGTCAAGTATGCATCCGTGGAAGAGTGTCTTGACTTGCTCGACTTGCATCCTATCGCTGACCAGATCATCCGAGGTAGCTCTGTCGAGCAGATGAAGCGACTGACGATTGGTGTGGAGTTGGCTACACAGCCGAGCGTGTTGTTCCTTGATGAACCAACCAGTGGTCTGGATGCGCGATCAGCCAAGCTGGTCATGGAAGGTGTCCGCAAGGTCGCCAACACGGGGCGTACGATTGTCTGTACGATCCATCAGCCATCGACTGAGGTCTTCATGCTCTTCGATAGTCTCCTATTGCTCAAGCGTGGTGGTCAGACTGTGTACGTTGGTGATCTTGGCGAATACGACGACGAGACGCGTCTTCCGTTGCCATTTCCATGGGCACTTCCTGGCAGATAAAGGAATGATGGTCGTCTGGTGGTATACCGTCTACCGTTGTTATTTACAATACTATCCCGTCTATTTTGCGTATACCTTCCTTTCCTTAAGTACGATTGCGTCATCTGTTTTGTCCTGTGTTACGCGAGGACGATACGAACGAGGAGCTCATTTGTGACTCACAGTCAAGTGGCACTCATGGACTCGACCTCGGACTCGGACTCAGAGACGCTGGAGGCCGTCGTGGCGTTCATCGACGCGTTCCAGTCGACGGACTCGGAGGACGCGTCGCTCTCGCCGCCTCCCTCGCACTCGGACGCCAGTGAAGACTCGGAGAAGCCACGCACGAAGAAGAGACCCATCGCGTTGACGGGGACGCGCGCGCGCCAGCGTCGAGAGAAAGAAGAGCTCCGCCTACTGGTAGAGCGCCTGCAGTCCCGAGTCGATGCGCTGGAGCAAGAAGAGCTGTTGAGACAAGAGGCGCTGCGGATACATGCCCACGAGCGAAATGACAAGCGGTCGCAACTGCTGCAGCGAGGGATGGTGTCTGTGTGGAAGCGTGTGGCGGTTCGACAGAAGCAGCGACGACGCGAGGCAGAGAAAGAGAATAGTCGACTCAAGGAACGCGTGACGAAACAGCAAGAGGTCGCTGCGAACTTACATCGGCTTATTGCGCGGCAGGTAGCTGAGGCCACGGTGAGTAGTTTTGTTCGACATGCTTCTTCTCCCACGACGCATTATAACGGGCATGTTGTCATGCTAGGACTCGACTCCTACTAAGAGCTTCGATATCATCAAGGCATTATCACATTCGTCATTTCCAAGTCCAGACGAGACGATGCTCGTATTCTCGGATCTCGTGTCGGAGCTCAACCAGTTCTATGCCGCAAATGCTCCTTGGACACAAGTCCCCGACCTCTCCATTGTACCGACAGAGGTGGCCACTGACTCGCGTGTGACGATGCTCTCGCCGTCATGTCTGGCGATCGAGCTTGTGAATGTTCAACTCCTTCCGTTCCAGCACCAAGTCGCAGCCGACGGATACTGGCAACTGAATCACAGCTGCGAGTGGGCCCTGTTCGACGTCTTTGGCAACACAGTACGTCTCATTTGTTATGTGAATCCTCTTCTATAGGTGTGTACTGACCGCGCGTGTGGTGTGTAGTCGGAAGTTGACGGTCGAGCGATGATCCTTCGCGCCCAAATGGTCGACGACCCGGCCATCGGGCAATTGCGACGACACCTGTCCATGCAAAAGATTCATGGGAACGACCAAACGGTCATTGCAACCGTCGCTCGATGCGATTCTTTACGCATTGGGGATCAGACCCTACGAGGCGCGCAACTTCGAGAACAGTACGCTTTCGTCTTCCGCCCACCCGAGAAAGAAGCGCAGAGCGAGTGTCTCTTGACCGCGTCGGGACGCATTGTGGTGGACTTTGGCTCGATTCACCTCACTGAATTTGAAGCAATGTCAGCGCTCAGCACGTACTACACCACCAAGATGCACGAGCATCTACAGTGGGCAGTTGGCAACATGGAAGATCGGCTTCTCGGCCTTTGATTGCATCGTTACCGGGTAACCAAATACACGTCTGGTGTGGTAGGTGGTACAGTCACATAGCATCCAACACAAGCGAAAACGTACGTACGTTTCATGCAGATGCAAGAGTTTGATGTCCATCGAGTGCGAGTCGGTGTTGAACCCAAGCGTGGAGAAACGATTCACGAACGTGCTGGCTTCACCTTGGGCTCCGATCTATAAAACTACTTGCGCCAGTATCGACACATATCACAGGATGAAGTTTAGCTCACCGTGCTCCATGTCCTTTGCAAGGGCCGTGTCATATCTCCTAGATAGCAAAAAAAAAGAAGACATGTATTCTCAATATTGCATATCCTCAACTGCTGAGTACCGTTGCGAGCCCACAAGATTGTCTTCTCAAGACGTCTACTTCGACTCCAAGAATGTAGAAGACAGATGGACCGAGGAGTAGGCTGCAGCAATTCACATCGGAACGGAAACTCAATGTCTACAGTCTGGCATGCACCACACACGTGCCTCGCGGCGGCTCGGATGGACCATTCTCAAGAAGCTCAAGAGCCAGAGCATCATCGAGCAAAGCTCCAATGAAGGAGCACTGACAAGGTACACTTTGTACTTCACTGGACAGGTCGGACCAAAACCCAGAACAGGCAGAGCTGGAGCAGTCGTGGTGAGGAGCAGCGAGGCGGCAACGGCAGCAGACATCATTTGGAGTACGGGTATGAGCTTAACCGGCACAACCATCAATCAAGCCATATACGAAGGCCTGATATCCGGACTAGCAGAAGCGCAGAAGAACAGTTGGACACCGCTCGAGGTAGTGGGAGACAGTGCCCTCATCCACCGTCACCTCACTAAGCACAGGCCACCCAAGAAGAAGAAGCTACTGGGTTTCTACGCGGTAGCACGCCGGTTAGCAGACACGCTGGGCATCAGGCACTGGCATCACCAGCAACGTGAGTTCAACCGAATGGCGAGAGCAGCGGCGACCAACGGGAAGACCACGAGACTGAGTGCGACAGCACTCAACCCGACTAACAACCAGGAGTGAGAAAACTGGCGATGTATCTTTCGGGAGACCACGCGCGTTGGCAAAGTAGCTATTGGAGCAGAGCTTTAGTAGTTGCTTGACAGGGTGTCATACAGCTACAGAACACGTGAAAGACGACTCAATAGACTTCAATGAGAGAGAGACCCCAAGAATGTAGATGGCTCCGTGAACGCCGCCCACTCCTTCAACTCCTGCTCACTGCGAGCCAACACACCCGCTACCCTGTCATGTTCGACGCCAAGGACGCACGATACGCGGCAACTACATGTTTGGTACGGAGGATGAGTGGCGCCGAGTGTCGAATGCGAGTGAAACTGGTACGTCGCAATCTTGATTAGTAGGGCTGGAAAAGGAGACCTAAATGCACCACCACTCGAGCAACGCCTTGATGAGAGGGGCACGATGCACGTGCGGATGGGAAATCAAGTCGGACAGGTTGAATATGGCTACTATCGCTTCGCTGACGCCTGGTTGTGGAGATTTTGTATCAATTGGAAGAGGTTTGGACGATGCACAGCTTGCCCCTCTAATCACGGTGTCGCCACACTAATCAAGATTGCCCCTCTAATCAAGCAGTTGCTAGCTGTCAGTCCAGAAGTGCACGACGGCTCGATAAGCAATCGAAGTCACCACGTTGAAAGGACTGCTGTGTAGAAATGGCTAGCCACTAGGGATGAGCTGGATGGGTTTGTATGAGTCCAAGCTGTTAGGGGACAGTCAATTGCGCTCATGAGAACTTCACCGGTGACTTGGATTTGCCCATCAAGCCATCGTGCACTTCTGGACTGACAGCTAGCAACTGCTTGATTAGAGGGGCAATCTTGATTAGTGTGGCGACACCGTGATTAGAGGGGCAAGCTGTGCATCGTCCAAACCTCTTCCAATTGATACAAAATCTCCACAACCAGGCGTCAGCGAAGCGATAGTAGCCATATTCAACCTGTCCGACTTGATTTCCCATCCGCACGTGCATCGTGCCCCTCTCATCAAGGCGTTGCTCGAGTGGTGGTGCATTTAGGTCTCCTTTTCCAGCCCTACTAATCAAGATTGCGACGTACCAGTTTCACTCGCATTCGACACTCGGCGCCACTCATCCTCCGTACCAAACATGTAGTTGCCGCGTATCGTGCGTCCTTGGCGTCGAACATGACAGGGAGAAAGTTAGTTGGGCCCAACAGGATATCACGAGACTGATAGCCAGTCGTTGCTCTCACTCACTTTCCAATTCACCAACCAACAGACAAGTGCCAAGCGTCAAGCACCGCCGCTTCTTCTTCTTCGTCTTCGAATCACCATGGCTCCATCCACCTCTGCGACTACCACCATCACCACCGACAACAAGGTCTGGCTCATCACTGGCTGTTCCTCCGGATTCGGACGCGAAATTGCCATCGCCGCTCGCAACCGCGGAGACCTCGTCATCGCCACGGCCCGCAAGGTCGAGACCCTCGACGACCTCAAGAACATCGGATGTGAGGCGCTGACCCTCGACGTCACGGCCAGTGACGAGACCGTCAAGGAAGTCGTCGCCAAAGCGAACGCGCTCTATGGCCGCATCGACATCCTCGTCAACAACGCCGGATACACTGCCAACGGCGCCGTCGAAGAAGCGAGTGCCAAGGAGATTCAAGACCTCTTTGAGACCAACGTGTTTGGTCTGCTTCGTGTGACGCGCGCTGTCTTGCCGTACATGCGTGAGAAGAAGGCAGGTACCATCGCCAACATCGGATCTTTGGCTGGTAATGCCTCGTTCCCCACAACCGGTGTCTACTCGGCCACCAAGTTCGCCGTGGCCGGTTTGACGATGACGCTACGTCAAGAGGTCGCCCCGTTTGGCATCGACGTCACTGTCATTGAGCCAGACATGTTCCGCACCAGCGTCATCACGTCCATGCATCGCTTCGACAACGTCATCGATGACTACCAGCCGATGATCCAGCAGGTCTTCTCGCTCTTCTCGAGCGACATCCCAGTGGGTGACGCCACCAAGGGTGCGCAGGCCATCGTCGAGGCGCTCACCAAGACGGGACGCGCCGAAGGTCGCGAGCTCCCTAACCGTTTGTACATGGGGATCACGACTCGCGAGACGGTGGCGGGCGTGTTGGCTCGTTGTGAGCAGGAGTTGAAGGAGTGGGCCGAGTTCACGGAGCCATCTACATTCTTGGAGTCGAAGTAGACGTCTTGAGAATCTGTTATGCAGACTTGTTGATCCGGCTAACTCAAAATTCATGTTTTCTTTGCGAGGAGATGACGCAATCACTGTTTAGAGGGGCAGCTAAAACCTCTATTAGCTTATATAAAGTTTCTCGATGCAGCGACAGCGAGCAGAGTTTGTATCAATCAAAGACCTCGCAGAATGAATGTCGCGCTTCGAGTGCCTCTAATAATGTGAGAAACGTGGCGGTCACCTTTCCCACTGAATGCCTGGCTGTAGAATGAATGAACCCACGTCCTCGTGAGCCTAACCAAATTAAGATTGTGCGCAAGACATGTGGCTGAATGGCTCGCCCCTCTAATCACAGCCGTGCAACGACTCATTAGGCGTCTCCCTTGTGGTGAAGTTAATGACCCGCTCTTTGTATACAATTCTTCTGTACTAAATTTAGTAGTGAGGCTCGCGAGGGCGAGGAATGGCGGGTCGATCTCGCTTTCCAATTCACCAAGCCAGCTCCAAGCAACTCACCAACCTCCCTTTTCTCCAAGCATCATGGCTACACCCACCACTGCTACCACCGCCGACAAGAAGGTCTGGCTCATC
Organism: Pythium oligandrum; assembly: GCA_020085045.1. Taxonomy (NCBI): domain Eukaryota; phylum Oomycota; class Peronosporomycetes; order Pythiales; family Pythiaceae; genus Pythium; species Pythium oligandrum. The sequence goes on from JAHRIK010000002.1 coordinate 1,054,901, forward strand.
ACTGGCTGCTCCTCGGGTTTCGGTCGCACAGGGTTTGCCCGTGGGTGACGCTGCCAAGGGTGCTCAGGCCATCGTCAAGGCACTCACGTTGACTGGTCATGCTGAAATACGTACGCTTCCTAACCGTCTGTTGATTGGTTTGACTGTTCGCGATACGGTGGAAGGCGTGTTGGCGCGTGACCAGCAAGAGTTGAAGGAGTGGGTGGATTTTGCCGACCCAGCTGCGTAATTGTAAGGAACCGATGCTACTAGGGGACAGCCACTCAAAGCTGCAGGATTGTTCAATATACATTTACTGCAATCGACGTTGTGCCACCTTGGGCCCACGGTCCCTGTGAACCACGACTAAATAGACTGTGCTCCTTGAAGCAACATGTCTTCAATACCACCCATAGCGGCGTTTAGTATCCGATGCACCCTAGAACCGAAATAATTGGCCAGTGCGGAGCCAAGTGGGAGCGAATACGATCCATCAAGCTGGAAATCGAGCACCACGCGACCAAACGAGGTCATGTAACACGCGCCAGGAATGAGTGCCTTCGGTTCTTCGAAGACACTCCAATATTGCTCACCAACTTTCATTCCGGGTAGCGCATGACTGTCGACTTCGATGAATTCCGATTGGCCAATGTTGGTAACCACGACTCGATCTTTCTCAATGAACTTTTGTACTGCCGCATACGCACGTCGATGAATATTGGCGTCGGCATCGATCTTGTCGTCGTCACAGAACGTCTGGCCCCGAATCAACGTCTCTCGCCCGTCTATCACTGTCTACAGGCAGCATAACGATCAGATGACTGGATCATACGGACAGGAAGTATCTGACCACTCACATCCTCGTCGATGAAGCAGTAAGTCGCGCAATTGGCGCGTGACATCACCTTCCAGTACGCGCCACTGACCGCGTGAAACCCAAACGGCACGAGACGCCGATCCACGATTTCCACGACAATCTGCGTGGGTGAGATCATGTGCACGCACGTGTCACTGACTCGCCCGGACGTCGCATCTGTGACCCACGTGTCGGTGCTCGCGTACATTTCTTGTGATGCTGCGAGAAGACGGGTATAGATCTCTGAACTTGTGGGGTTCTCAATCGATAATGGTGTGGGCACACTAGACCGAGACTAGACCAATACAAAACACACATCAGCTCTTGTTACGTAAAAGGTGAGCGACATACTTGCGTACATACCCCAGACTCAGCGATTTGACGTTCAATGATGCGCTTCAAGCTCTTGAGGACGTTCCATTGCTCCGTCACACGCTCTTTCAACCGTGCATTTTCGTCTTGTGAGTTTCGCTTCCGCTCTTCTTGCCGTGCGGCCACTTCCTTCCACGCAGTGACCAACTCGTGATGCACAGCAGATGTCGCGCCTCCCGTTCCTGAGTGCCTCGACGCCGCCAGGTGTGCGTGTCGCCGCTGCAGCTCCTCCACTTCTTCACGAAGACGCACAAGCTCACGTTTCTCTCGGTCTCTCGCTCGATTGCGATGCACGCGCTTCTCCACGCGACGCTGCTGCTGTCGATTCGCGACTCGGGATGCACTTCGCTCGTCGTCGCCGCCACTGTCCGTGCAACTGGACGCCGTCGTGGTGTAAATGGTTGCCTCCTCGGACCCGGACTGACTCAGCACCTCTTGCGCTGCTGCTTCGGCCTCGTACGCGTCCAGGAACGCCACCACGGCCTCGAGCGTCTCCACGTCCGAGTCCATGGTCTCACTAAATGTTTGTGCTTCTTCCTCCTGGCGTAATATAATACGAGACAACCACCATTCTGCAAAAAAATACAAGTCGACTTGTACTTTACCAAAACAAGTCAGCCAATCAAAGACGAGAAATTGCCCACGTGACACGCCTCTTCCTGATTGGCTAGAAAGAAGACCTCGTACCAGAAGAAGGTAAAAATAACTATCAAAACAAGGTGGGTTGACTCAGATTAGCAGACACATTCGGCGTAATCGATGGACGCACGCTGATTGGCTGAAAGGCGATCCATGTGGTCAACGTCTTGCGGATTATGGCCCAAAGTGTCTGCTAATCTTCGTTCGTTCGTCGCTGCGGGTGTAATGTGTCTGACGGCCTTCAAGTCATCTCTGTTGTGTAGAGCCTGTGCGAGACCAGTCTCGTCAAGTTCATTCCTCAAGTTCCCACCAACAAGTCATGACTGCTTCCACTCCAACTTCCACCGCCGACGCCAAGGTCTGGTTCATCACGGGCTGCTCCACCGGCTTTGGCCGCGAGTTTGCCCTCGCAGCGCTTCGTCGTGGCGACCAAGTCATTGCCACCGCCCGAAAGATCGAAGCGCTCGATGAGCTCAAGGCCCTCGGATGCCAAGTGCTGACGTTGGACGTCACCTCGGACGACGACACCGTGAAGAGTGTGGTCAAGACTGCGCATGGTTTCTATGGCCGTATTGATATCCTCGTTAACAATGCTGGGGTGGGTCTCGTTGGCGCTGTTGAAGAAACGTCATCTGAAGTTGTCCAGCGAGCTTTCGATGTCAACGTTTTTGGTCTCTTGCGGGTGACTCGTGCTGTTTTGCCGTACATGCGTGAACAGCAATCCGGAACGATCGTCAACATCGGCTCCGTTGCAGGCGTCGTCGCGTCACCGGCGTGTGGCATCTATAGTGCTACCAAGTATGCTGTTGCTGGTGTGACCCAGTCGTTGCGTGCTGAGGTGGCCTCGTTTGGGATCAAGGTGACTGTCGTGGAGCCTGGGATGTTCGAGACCGCGTTGGCGGATAAATTTCTCCCGATCGAAGGGCCTGTTGCCGCCTACGAGCCCATTGTGAGCGCTATCTTGGGCGGCACCAAGACGTTGCCAAAGGGTGATGCGACCAAGGGTGCTCAGGCTGTCGTCGATGCTCTCACCAACTCTGGACGGGCTGCTGATCGTGAGTTGCCCTGCCGTTTGCCACTGGGAGCCATCTACGAAGCATGGCAATACGGCATCACCACGAGCCAGAAGGAGCTTGCCGACTGGAAGGACTACACAAATCCTGAAACGTTTGCTTAGGTGTTGCAACATTCCAAGAGCGCTAGGTAGACATATCTTCATATGTGTATGCAATATATGAATACCTTGCACAAAACATGTTTCCATGGCTTCTCAGTTACGCATACTACGGCAAGATCACCACAACGATCGACTTGTTTTTCTTTTGTTTGATTTGCGAACAACAGATGAGTCACTTGATATACTTGGCGACTGGTGCTGGTCCTTGGTGACGAGATATTAAGAGCACTAATAATTTCTATCAGGATGTTACTCGGCGAAGTAAATTTATCAAAGCACTGATTTCGCAGTAGATGCATTGAACGTAGTCTACGTTAACACGACAAGCTGGATCAGGCCATCGCAAGATTCCTCTGGAGCAGCATATCTTCGACCGTGTTCACTGTCCTATCCACATTTTCGTGCATTACCTCGGCGAAACTCGTGGTGAAGAAGCTCGAAGCACTCGAAGAAGCGGGGATATGAGTCGATTCCAAAACGACACGGCCATAGACCGACATACGACACAAATCGCCTGCATCAGGCTCACGGGGCTGGAACACGTACTGATATTCCTCTCTCAGCTTGGCACCAGGGAGTTCACAGCCACCTACGTTCACAGAGTTGGATCGGGCGACGATAGCGATCACGGTGTGCATTGCTTTCACGCATTTTTGCACGGACGCTTGCCGGTCCAAGCGCATAGAGGGCTCGTCAACTTGGTATTGCCCCTCAATTACCTGAGTGCGGAATATTGTTTCTTGACCGTTAACTTCAGTCTATAGCATCGTATAATCATCAGAATTTATCAACCGTCCGACTATAGCGAGCTTTGCATACCTTTTCGAAGCATGCATCGTAGGATGTGCATTCACTCCGACTGCATGCGTCCCAATACGCTTCGCCGACTGTGTGAAAGCCAAATGGAACGACACGGAGGTTGACCACTTCGATTTCGATGCGAGACGACGAGTGCTCGACCACACGTGATCCAATATCCGGTCCGTCAGTGAGAGAGACTGAGCCAATCAGGGGTCGCAGGGGAGAGCTTTGAAGTCGCTGTAGGTCTTGTAAGAGCTCGGCAAACCCGTTATTCCGATCGTCGAGCAGATAAGTAGGTGGTCGCCACTCTGGCACCATCAGGCTCGGACCTGGAAGAGCGGCCGCCAAATGCCGCTGGATAATGCGCTGCAAGGTCTTGGCGACGCTCTGTTGCTCCGCCACACGCACTTTTAGCTGTGCGTTCTCCTCTTCCTCATCTCTTCGTCGTCGGAGTTGACGCGTTGCTACTCGCTTCCACGCTAACGTCGCCTCATCCCGAAGTACCTCAGAGCGCACAACCACCGATCTCCCAGAACAGCCAGAGCTTCTAGATTGCAATTGCATCAACTTTCCGTGGAGCTCTTGTGCTTCGCTCCGCAGCCGCTCGAGTTCGCGCTTCTGACGATCACGAGACCGATTGCAATACACGCGTCTTTCGACCCTCCGTTCGAGTTTCTTGTCGGACTTCCGCGAGGCCTCGCTGTCTGTGGTCGAAGCAGTCTGTGAGTCACTCCCGCTATCCTTCACTGACAGTGGCGACGCCGTGGCATCCGCATCAAATGCGTCGACGAACGCGATTACCGCGGCCAATGTCTCTTCTTCTGACTCCATGGTCGTGTGGGAAATGTGCGATTTCCCTAACAGTAGCACCCATAATTGTAAATACACCAGACATTCGCACCTATTCATGTAATATTGAATTCAAATATTTATTGCTTGCCCACCAGCGGGTGAGGGAGGCGTGCTTCAAAGAAAGCTAAGTCTAGCTTAGGCCAGTAGAGCCTAGATATACAAGCGAATCTGAAGCTCAGTGCAGCACAACTCAATCAATACCACCAATTCATCGGTTCTGGCGTTGTGATCACGACTAAGATGATGTTGTATTGAGCTCAATTAGCGTTGGGAAGCAAGGGTATGTAAGCTAATGAACTCGGATCACAAATCAATGCTGCGAACCGAAGACGTAGATTGTTGCTGAGATGGGTAATCGGATACAACTGAAGTAGGCAGTGATTCGTCGCTGCAGGGTGACCATGGCCCACAGCGGCCACCTGAGAAGTGCCGACGTTCCGACGAACCGACCCTCGTCACACATAGCGTCAAGGTTGTGGTGAGCTTCAGCAATATCATGTCACTCAATCACTCACTCATTATCTAAACAATACATGTGGAAAACGTGCGCGATTGCTTGGCGCGCCTTCGGCTTGCCTTCGCCCTCGCGGACTTGTAGGGCATTGCTTCCACATACTAGGAGTATTACTAGGGTCTAGGAAATACGTCAAGATGGGACTGTCACCTTTAGTTGCTAGATTAGTGAAGCAGTGGAATCAGGGTCGTTGAGCTTAGATAGCAAATCCACCATCATCAAGTCGCGTCCTAAAACGAAGCGCTCTTTGGTTAGGTCCAGCTCTTGCCGCGAGAGGCTATCTCTTGCTGTGGTTTATGCCCTTCAGTTTGGTGGCCAGTTGCAAGTGATGATGCTCGGCTAAGATTCATGTTGTTCACGCTATATTATTACTTACGGCTGTAAAGTTTGGCCTGCTTGGCGCCCTCGGAAAAGCAGAGACCCACGCTGAGCAGTGGTGTATTGTAACGAATACGCAAACGCCTTCGTTGCAGCTCAGTGCAGTGCAGTGCTGTGCTTTGCCGTGTCAAGCGGGCAATGAGCGAAGACCGTGGAAGGCTAATAGCTCGGCCATGCTAGATCAATGCTATGCTGGTCTATACTAAATTGAGTTCGTGGTTTTCTTAAGTTGCATTATTTATTTATGTTGCAGGTGCGATTCAATCAATCAAGCAGCCAAGTCGCCAACTTGGTTCTTTGAACCACGAACAGTAAGCTATTGTCTAAGTTGTCATAATATTTACTCTATTGACACTGAACCTCAAGGCCGAGCATTTGATCCTCCATGTTCCCAGCGACCCACTGGAAATGCTCGTGCATCTTCGTGGAGTAATAGGCGCTCAACACAGACAACGCTTCAAACGACGTGAGGTAGTTCGACCCCAAGTCCAGCACAATGCGTCCGGATGCCACCATCAGCGACTCGTTCTGTGCTTCAGCCTCGGGAGGCTGGAAGACAAACGTGTAATACTCCGTGAGTCGCGCCTCCTGTAGTTTGTGGCCACCAACCTGCAGCGAATCGGAACGAGCAATCCCTGTCACCACTGTTCGGTCGGTCTCGTTGATCTTTTGCATGGATGCAAATCTCCGTAGACGTCCAATTGAGGGTTCTTCGATCATTTGGGCCCGAAGAATCGTCATTCGCCCGTCAACGTCCAGCTAAAGACTTCGCATTAGGGCCTTGTGTGAAGGCATATAGGATACTTTGACGCTTACCGTTTCATTGAAGAAGTCGAACATGGCGCACTCACACGTGAGACTCAGGTCCCAGTAGCTGTTCGCCGCCACACGAAACTCGAATGGAAAAAGTTGACGGTTGACGAGCTCGAATACGAAACACGTGGGCGATAACATAGTCACGTGTGAATCGCGGGATGTATCCGCGGACATGCTTGATAGCTCAGCGGTTCGTATCCACGAAGCATTCGAGTTGTAGAGACTTTGGAGATCCGCCACGATACCAGAGAAAACGCGTGTCAAGTCGTCTGGATCTGCAGATGAGGAAGAAAGCGACCTGGAAATCTGAAGTCGGAGATTAGACGCCGCATGCTACAGTAGAACCATGCGAATTAGCTACATCAATGAGAGCGGACACCGTACGACAGCTACGCACGTGTTCTTCAGTCAATTGCTTTTCGATGAATCGCTTCAGAGTCCTGGCAACGTCTTGATGCCTCTCAATACGATTTCTCAGTTTTTCGTTCTCGCGTTCAGCGTCCTGGCGCATTTGCTTTTGGCGAGCCGCCACACGCTTCCACACGGTCACCATACGTCGCTGTAGCGCCTCAGATCGCCTGTCGTCTCTCCCATCCATATGCGCTCTCAAGGCCTGTTCTCGTCCCGATCTCCCTGTCTTCAGTTCGGCTAACCGCGCATGCAAGCGCTCAGCTTCCAGTCGAAGACTCTCCAGCTCTCGACGCTGGTGATCTCTGGAGCGATTCGAATACACTCGTCGCTCTTTGAATCGGCGCCTTACCGAGTGCTTGAGTGAGTCAACTGAGTCAGAATTGGTCAGCGACAGCAAGTCTTCGGGCGAGTCCGATTCGAACGCGTCGATGTACGCGACGATGGCCGCCAGCGTCTCCGAGTCCGAGCCCAAGTCCGTGCTCATGATGAGACCAAAGTCAGAGTCCGAGTGACCTGCTTGGCGTCCTTCTAGCGCAGATTGCGTGATCACACTCAGTATATACATTTACAGTATTTACTCAAATGGTATGCTAGAACTACGGATATAGACGTGATGGCGCATCCTCTCGTTGCTTGAAGTTGTTTGAGAGAATAATGGCAGGGAATATTGTCGATTTCACGCACTTTGGCCAAATCGGACTGTTTTGCTCAGTTAAACAAGTCAGACTAAGGATAGGAGTAGGTATAATGTACTCTTTAGACTCAGTGTACCGACAGATTAGGGAAAATGCGTCATTTTTAACCAATGAACGAAGAGTATTTAACGATTCGCGGAGTCGATCTATCACCGAGTGCTCAGTTTGGCCGTGAATTCGCGGCCATTCGGACTTGAATTTCTTATCCTGACAAGGCCTGAGCATCTGAAGCGCCGCTAAACGGAGACCTCTCGCTCTCATGTCTATGTGCGGTATCCTCATTGATGTCATGGTACAATGTACCTTCTCGATCCATCACAAGAGTTTCTCATCTTACAGCGCCTTGCCTTCGCGTCCCATGTGATGCATCATGAAGCGCCGGCGTCGCGGTTTCTCACAACTCCTAGACGTGATATAATCGAACGCGCGCATAGTGACACTATCGCGGATTCGTCTTTTTTCCTACATGCCTTGCTGGTGGCTATATGCTGCAGTCTACGCGCACATGAGAACACATCTCAACTGCTTCATATCCATCGCCATTCGCTTCTCATGCTTTCCTGCATCCGAAGTGGAAGCATCTCTATGGGCTCATTTCAGCAAATCACATTCCTTATACGTGGAACATATGGTCCGAATAAGGGTTGTCAGATCAAAGAATTAGCGACCCCCGATTAAGGTTTATACTCAGTATAAGAGGTCTAATTAGGCTGGCAAAATTTGTGAAATGGACAATACATGTGAGCATATATATATTATCATGCGGACATACCTGCTATGTCCCTAGTTTACTTGGGTGCTTCCTCGTTCTCGTCGAGTTCCTTACCAAACGCGGATGCACCGTGAACCGTTCGATCCATGTGAGGCGACTGGAGCTTGTAGTATGTCGCATCTTCTTCGACATGAATGGTGATGTGATTCGCATCGACCTTGTCGATTCCTGTCTGCTGCTCGTAGTTGATGCCAGCCAGTGTTTCGGTGGGCTCGATCTCGATGCCGCCAGCCGTGCGTTTCTTAGGATGGAAGATGAAGTACAGCACGACCTGGATCAAACCGATCACGACACTTGCAACACATGGAGCAATCACGATGACATCCATGATGAGGAAACCATAGATCGCCCAGAGTGTGTTGTTCAGAAGGCCCACCAGAACCATCGCGAATGGCACGGACTCGGCCGACTTGGTCCGGATCACCAGCATGATGGTTGAAAATGGGGACGTGTACATAACGATCGCCGTCGCAACGTTGATGTACCCGACGACCTGGTCAACGGTCCTTGGAGAGTGCCCGAGCTTGCCATTTTTACCGAGTACTGCATACGTAGTAAGAATCGCACAGAGGAAGAGGGCAATAGCACTGAGCTTGAGCACGTTGCGTCGATCATTGGAGTAGCGAAAGTAAACGATGGTAAATGCCACACTGGCAAGGTCACCGATGAGATACGTCGTGAAGATCGGGAAATAGTTGTCGGACGTGTAGCCGTAAAGAAGACTGCAAGTCACACACACGAATATGAGCTCATCATTCAAACGAACAGGGTAAACGAGCGCGCTTTTTACCATGCGTGGCTGGCAACGAACAATGCGATCAGCGGCACAACGGACATGACACCAGTCGACCGCTGCTTGTGGATGCGGTACATAGCCTTGCTCGGGCTAAAGCACATGTAGACCGCGGAAATGGACGCGAGCACCTTGAACACGGTCACCACTGGGCCACCCATTTTGTCGTTCTGTTGCTTGACACGTCAAAGGCGAATTCGAGAATGAGAACAAGTGCTGGCCAACCAACCATTGCACGGCGACGGTCGGCTACATAGGCACTGCAGTGCGCGATCGGACGCCGCGAAAAACAACGCGCAAACAACGCAATGTTTCGATGCCCTCGGTGATTCGATGCACCACGTACGTCAGTCATCTAAACAGTGGGGTCATCTAAACATAAGCTGGAATATACGGTAAGGTGGAAGTAATAAGGACTTTTTGGGTTATGTGTACCGTTGATTTTGGTACATTGCCTGGTCTTGTCTCATGTTTAGATGCCGACGGACTTGCTCAAGTGGACAACCGTCTCCGTCTCTTCTCTTGTGAGCCAGTCAACTGTTAGTTCCTGTAGCTTCAGAAAACATTGGTCGATCCTGCATGCCAAGTGTTTGACACAGAAGTAACGACTTTGGGTATGCATAAATGTATTATTCTACCAGTGAGTCGAGTGTGATTCAGGCACAACTACTCATGGCTCAGTTATTAGGCATCGAAAGCAAACGCCGCTGGGTCCGTGAAGTTCTTCCACTCGTCCAACTCCTTCTGCGCCGTCGAAACCGCGTTCTGCATAAAGTCGAACACGTCTCCACCAAGTGGCATACGGTTTGGCAACGCGCGACCCTCACAACGACCAGTGTGGGTCAACGCCTCCACGATCGCCTGCGCACCCTTGGCTGGGTCACTAGGTGGCACCCCGTAGCCATTCTCGGCATTATTCTTGACAAAGTCGGTAAATTGCGCGTACTCAGGCATCGCATTCTTGAAAAATGTTTCACTTCCCTGAAGGATGTTGGTCTTGAACAATCCAGGCTCGATCACAGTGACATCGATTCCGAAACCCGCGACTTCCTGACGAAGCGACTGAGTCAAACCAGCCACAGCGAACTTGGTTGCGCCGTAGATGCCACAGGCAGGAAAGGCGGCGAAACCGGTACCCGAGCCGATGTTGGCGATGGTGCCCGACTTCTGTGCACGCATGTATGGCAAGACCGCACGCGTCACACGCAAGAGACCGAAGACGTTGGTGTCGAAAATGGCCTGGACTTCTTGGTGACTGGCTTCTTCGACGGCACCATTGGCCGAGTAACCGGCGTTATTCACGAGAATATCGATGCGACCGTAGAAGGCATGTGCCTTGGCGACAACGTCATTGACGATCGCGTCATCAGCCTTGACGTCGAGCGTAAGCGCCTCGCAACCAAGATCCTGGAGATCCTTGAGCGTCTCGACCTTGCGGGCCGTGGCGATGACGAGGTCGCCGCGCTTGCGAGCGGCGATGGCGAGTTCACGTCCGAATCCGGAGGAGCATCCAGTGATGAGCCAGACCTTGTTGTCGGTGGTGGATGGAGCCATGATGGTGTTGTTGGTGGTTGGTTGGTTGAGCTGGTTGTGTTAGCTGTGTTGGTTGTGTTGCAAATTGCAAAGTGAGCGAGCGAGTCAGGCCGTCGCAACTTGGTCGACCGGATTCGCTCTGCCTGTCGATGACTGTGCCGCCCTTGAGCGTGACTGTGCGTTGATCATCGCTCCGTGTCGACGCTTCTCCTCTTGCTCTTGTTGGTATCGTCCCTCGCTCCGAGTTCGTTGAAATGAGCTCCTCGACCACGTCAGCTGGTGCACTGGACCGCACTTGACGGCACACTACCATCACTCCCGTGGTACATCAAAGGTACACTGCTTGCGTGTTCGACTGATTGCTCTGGTCGGCAGTGGTAATCCGCCGTTGCATCATCACGTTGACTGAATGCGCCAAAAAGCATCCGGATACGCTAAGGTACCAGGTGCAAGTGCATGCATGACTAGATATGACGTAACACTGCGTTCGTTCACTCTAGCCAACGGTCACGAGAGACTCGGTACCAGTGTAGTTGATGACGCATTCATGAAGGTGATTGTCGTCTTCGCGGCCTCTAATCCCCTTCACATTGTAGCCATGTCACGAAATCAGGCGTCAACAAGAGCGCAGATCCACCCATACCAGTAGCTTCCATCTACTAACAGAGTGAAGCCGCTCGACCAAGTTGCGGCGTCCTGACTCGCTCGCTCACTTTGCAATTTGCAACACAACCAACACAACCAACACAGCTAACACAACCAGCTCAACCAACCAACCACCAACCACCAGCGCCATGGCTCCATCCACCACCGACAACAAAGTCTGGCTCATCACCGGATGCTCCTCCGGATTCGGACGTGAACTCGCTATCGCCGCTCACAAGCGTGGTGACCTCGTCATCGCCACGGCCCGTAAGGTCGAGGCGCTCAAGGATCTCCAGGAGTTGGGTTGTGACGCTCTCTCGCTCGATGTTACGGCCGATGACGCTTCGGTGAATGACGTCGTGGCCAAGGCGCACGCGCTTCACGGTCGCATTGACGTCCTCGTCAACAACGCCGGTTACTCGGCCAACGGTGCTCTCGAAGAGGCCAGCTCGGAAGAGATCCAAGACATCTTCGACACCAACGTCTTTGGTCTTTTGCGTGTGACGCGTGCCGTGTTGCCATACATGCGTGCACAGAAGTCGGGCACCATCGCCAACATCGGCTCGGGTGCTGGCTATGCCGGCTTCCCTGCCTGTGGCATCTACTGTGCCACCAAGTTCGCTGTGGCTGGTTTGACCCAGTCGTTGCGTCAGGAGGTCGCGGGTTTCGGTATCAACGTCACGGTGGTCGAACCTGGTATGTTCCAGACCAACATCCTCAAGGCGGGTCAGTTCTCCAAGAAGTCTATCCCAGACTATGCGCCGTTGACCGATTTCTTCAAGAACGTTGCCGAGAATGGCTACGGCGTGCCAGCCAGTGACCCAGCCAAGGGTGCACAGGCGATTGTGGAGGCGTTGACGCAGACTGGTCGTTGTGAGGGTCGTGCTTTGCCAAACCGTATGCCACTTGGCGGAGACGTCCGTGACTTTATGCAGAACGTGGTTACGACGGCGCAGAAGGAGTTGGACGAGTGGAAGGACTTCACGGACCCAGCGGCGTTTGCTTTCGATGCCTAATAACTGAGCCATGAGTAGTTGTGCCTGAATCACACTCGACTCACTGGTAGAATAATACATTCGTGCACATCCAAAGTCGTTACTTCTGCGTCAAACACTTTGCATGCAGGATAGACCAATGTTTTCTGAAGTTACAGGAGCCAACAGTTGACTGGCTCACAAGAGAAGAGACGGAGATGGTTGTCCACTTGAGCAAATCCATTTTGTGTGAGACGATTTGTTCGTAGTACATGCGCCCAATAGTCCCTAGAAAGACGATTCTTCTTTTGTCCGTTTGTTCGATTTTTTATGATAGCAGGCGTTACGGTTGAGTTGATCCACTGTTGCTTGGTACCAGCCCTTCAGAAAACAGCGGACACACAAAACGCAATCATATAATCACTTCTACACAGTGTGTGTGAGAGAGAGAGAGAGAGAATCATATAACCAAGTATCGAGCGAGCTTGCTTATTACATCACTACCCAGCCGTTACGTTTCTGCTTACGCCTCAAAAGCGAACGCCTTTGGGTCGGTGAAGTCCTTCCAGTCATCGAGCTCCTTCTGACCCGTCGTGAGCACATTCTGCATAAGATCACGCACATCACCACCGAGTGGCAGTCGGTTTGGCAAGGTGCGATTCTCACCACGACCAGAGTGCGTCAACGCCTCGACAATCGCCTGTGCACCCTTAGCTGGGTCGCTAGCTGGAACACCACCGTTACCATTCTCGACGATGTTCTTGAAAAATTCGATCAACGGTGCGTAGTCTGGGATCGACTTCTTGAAGAACTGGCCGGCGCCAATGAGGTTGGTCTGGAACAAGCCAGGCTCAACGACCGTGACGTCGATACCAAAACCCGCCACCTCCTGACGAAGCGCCTGCGTCACACCAGCCACAGCAAACTTGGTAGCACAGTAGAGACCACATGCTGGATAGGACGCATAGCCGGCCAACGATCCGATGTTGGCGATGGTACCCGACTTCTTCTCGCGCATGTATGGCAAGACAGCACGCGTCACACGCAGCAAACCGAAGACGTTGGTGTCGAAGATCTGCTGAGTCTCTTCCGAGCTGGCCTCCTCGACGGCACCATTGGACGTGTAGCCAGCGTTGTTGACGAGGATGTCGATGCGACCGTAGACGGCATGCGCCTTTGCAACAGTATCGTTGACGGTGGCGTCATCGGCCGTGACGTCAAGCGAGAGAGCGTCACAACCCAACTCCTGGAGACCCTTGAGCGTCTCGATCTTGCGGGCCGTGGCAATGACGAGGTCACCTCGCTTGCGAGCAGCGAGGGCGAGCTCCCGTCCGAATCCGGAGGAGCATCCGGTGATGAGCCAGACATTGTTGGCGGTGGTGGTGGTGGATGGAGCCATGTTGTTGTTGGTTGAGGTGGTTGTGTTCGTTGTGATGCGAATTGCAGAGTGAGTACGTTGGGGTGGGGCATGGGGACGTGGACATCGTAGTGGACGCGATGGCATGGAAGCAAGGGTATCTCCTCGGGCGATGTGATGTTTTACATATTCTAATGGTGGCTGTGGGTAGACGCTCGTCATAGATACATTCGTGATAACGGATTAGAGGATGTCAAGTCGAGAATCAGTACGCAATCGCCCTTTCGGGGCCGTCCATTGGTCAAAAGACTCAGGATTAGAGGCCCCGGCCAGCACAATCTTCCCAAAAGATTGTGCAAGCAATCTGAGAATGATGGTACACGAGCCAGAAACTTGAGCAGATGTTTTTGCATCCTTTAGTGTAACTTCGAGCACAATTCCTGAGTTGAAGGCCTCTATTCCACGGCATGGCTAAAGAAGTGGAACGAGCGAGCGGCTTGTACTTTTCTTCCATTCACGTGCTTGCATTGATTCTACGTTACTTAAGACCTTGATTATTTTGCGTAGAATACGTACAATAACGACTCGACAGTTTGTCACTACTACATACTACAAGGTATTAGTCCGAATTGACGTGAGAATCGTGATGCATAGACGGTTTACTTCTGTAATACAAGCGCGCAATCCTGCCACTACTACTAGTATACTCGTCAAGATCTCTAGGCCTTTAACTCATAGTAGTAGGCAGAAAAATCAGGCAACCTACCAGTAGCAGCGAGGTCTGATTGTCCATGGTATCCTGGCTTAAGCATCGAGTGGGAAAGCCTCTGGGTCCGTGAAGTCCTTCCAGGCGTCGAGCTCTGTCAGACCAAGTGTGAGGGCAGCATGAATGGCGTCGTAGCAAACACCGAGAGGCAATCGACTTGGCAATGAGCGATCGACACAACGTCCCGTCTTGGTGAGAGCTTCCACGAGCGCCTGCGCACCCAACACAGGATTCGCCGCAGGGACCATGCCGCCACCTAGGCTCACAGCCTGCTTGAATCCACTGGTCAGCTCATCATAATCCGCGATCGACTTGGCGTGGATGTGACCCTTGGAGAGCGCGCTGGTGCGGAACGGACCGAGCTCGACCGACGTCACTTCAATGCCCAAAGGAGCGGCTTCCAAGCGCAGCGCCTGCGTCATCAACCCGACTGCGGCCTTGTAGGCACTGTAAATGCCACAGGCGGGGAACGTGGCGATTCCGGTCATGGAGCCGATGTTGGCGACAACACCGGACTTCTTCTCGCGCAGGTACGGCAACACGGCACGCGTGACACGCAGCAAACCAAAGACGTTGGTGTCGAAGAGCGCCTGGATCTCTTCCGTGCTGGCCTCTTCGACCGCACCAACTGGCGCAAACCCGGCGTTGTTGACGAGGATGTCGAAGCGGCCATAGATCGCGTGGGCCTGGGCCACGACATCGTTGACGACCGCGTCACCCGCTGTGACGTCGAGGGCCAAGATGTCACAGCCAAGCGACTTGAGCTCGTCGAGTGTCTCGACCTTGCGGGCCGTGGCGATCACATGGTCCCCGCGCTTGCGAGTTGCTGGCCGAATCCGGAGGAGCAGCCAGTGATGAGCCAGACCTTGTTATCAATGGTGGATGGAGCCATCGTGGTAGTAGAAGAGGAAAGAAGCTTGATGCTTGTGAGGCGAATTCCGGAATGAGCCAAAAAGACGGCATGGAGCTCGTCGGTCGCGCGCTTCGCCATGAACACGCACACGAGTCCCCATTGGCCGCCATATTGATGAGAGGGCACTTATCCACACGAACACACGTCATCCACGCCGCAGCAGCGCTCTATCGGCCGTCCGAGCGACGTAATACGCGGCATAGCCATCGCATTGGCTCCATTGTCTGATGAGAAGGCCACGACTGGGGCAATCGGCGTCGGATGACGCAATCGGTGCCCTCTCGTGGTCTATACCGGTATACCGGTCTTCACCCAGAGTGGGTATACCGGTACGACGACCTGCTCCAAAAGCCATCGAGATGACCGACCCCGACGACATGCTGGCCGATGTGCTGGCGTTTCTGGACGAATATGCGACCTCAGAAGCTGTGAATCCACAGGATGATGCGCTTAACACATGTCCTGATGGTGGCGAGGCGGTGAAGACCAAGCCCAAGCCGCGTCGACAGGAGACGGTGGCGCGCCGACTGTGTCGGAATCGAGGACGAGAGCGCCAGCGACTTGAGCTGCTCGAGCTTCGACACGAGACGCACGTGCTGAGCGCACGACTGATGCAAATGCAGAAGAAGAATGCGTCGCGTCGTCGGGCAGCTGCGTGTGGCGACGCACAGACGCACCAATGTGCATTGGAGATGACGAGTGTATGGCACGAGTTGGCGTCGAGACAGAAACAGCGACGGCAAGCTGCGGAAGAGGAGCGCGCTCGACTGCGAGCACGTGTGGTGGAACAGCAGCACGTCATCAAGAGTCTGCAGCGCATTCTTGCGCGTTATTCCGCCGACGCCGTCCATGTGAGTGTGGTATCGTCGCGTCTGGTTAACCATGCTGAGTGTATTCTTGTGTTCGACAGAGTCCGACGGCTTCGTCTCGGCTTTATGCCCCAGCGTGGAGAGCCATGTGCGCTGATGGCGATCCGCTTCGCATGATGCAAATCTTCGCCGACCTTGTGGTAGATGTCAAGCAAGCGCACGAGCGGACCGACTTGTGGTTGCCAACACACTGGTCTTCGTCACTAACAAATGGAAGGTATCGAGACTCGCGTGTGACGCAGTTGTCCCCGACGCAGCTGATGATCGAGACGGTGAATCTCCGGCTCATGCCGTTTCCGTAACGAAAGGCCGGCCTGGCGTACTGGGACGGTGGCGTGAATCACCACTGCGCGAAATTCGACTACTTCCGCGAAGGCGTACGTTGTTCGCTTAGATGTTGTTTAGATTGCAGCTTCTTCTTGTTGACTATGAGTGTTCTGTATTTGCGCCGTAGTCGGAAGTGGAAGGACGAGAGACTGTCTTTTGCGGTCAGGCATTCCACGATGGCAGCGGTGATGACGGTGTCGCCATGTTCCGCTTGTGTACTCACATGTCGATCCAGCGGTTCGAGGAGAATGATCGATTGATAGTTGTGAACGCGGCGCGGTCCGATTCGATCCGTATTAACGGCCATGAGCTCCGAGACGTCCACGTAAAGGAGCAGTACTGGAATGTCTTCCAATCGCCGGAGACAATGGTGAAGGACGCGTGTCTGATGACAAGCTTCGGCCGTGTGATTATGGAAGTGGCGGGAGGATTGAACCAGTCTCCACTCGCTGTGCTTGGCGCGACGAATTTCTTTGGCGACCGGATTCACTTGCATCTGAATGCAGCAGTGTCGTCGGTCGAGGACACGCTTTTGGATGCGATGGTATTGTAGAATGCTGATTGAATAACAAGACAACACTCCAAGATCGAATGCTGCGCGACCAGCGCAATCACCCAAGAAGATGCAAGCGTACCACAGGTGTACCACAAGAATGATGGTAACCAAATCCAGCTGGTAATCGTTGACACTCGTCGCGGCCTCTAATTCGAGTCTTTGACCACCAGACTGACACGAAAGAGCTGTGTGTCGATGGATTACGTAGTGATTCTCGACTTGACGGCCTCTAATCCGTTGCTTGTTCTCACGTCAACTGGGTACAACCCCATGGGCGTGTTCGGACAGCCACTTTATATTTTTTTTTTTTCTCTCTCTCATTGAAGTCTATTGAGTCGTTTTACACGTGCTCTATAGCTGTTTGAACTACACCCTGTCAATTTACCGCTAAAGTTCTACTCCAGTAGTTGCTTTGCCAGCGCGCGTGGTCTCCAGAAAGATACGTTGCCAGTGTTGTTGTGCCTGGTCGATCGGTCGGGTGGAGTGTCGCTGCACTCGTACGGGTGGTCGCCCGGTGGGTCGCTGCTGCTCTCGCCATTCGGTTGAACTCACTCTGATGATGGTGCCAATGTCGGACGCCTAAACTGTCCGCCAATCGTCGTGCCACCGCATAGAATCCGAGTAGTCTCTTCTTTCTGGGCGGTTTGTATTTGCTCATTTGCTGGTGGACGAGCGAGCTGCTGCCAACCACCTCAAGTGGTGTCCATCCCTTCTTCTGAGCTTCCTTCAGTCCTGCGATCTGGCCTTCGTACATGACTTGATTGTTGGTTGTGCCAGGGAGGCTCATGCTTGTGCTCCATACGATGTCTGCTTCCGTCGCCGTTTCAGTGCTCTTGACCATGACGGTTCCAGCTCTGCTCCGTTTGGATTTCTGGTCGGTGTGGCCGTTGAAGTACAGTATGTACCGTGTCGTTGCTCTATCGGT
Organism: Pythium oligandrum; assembly: GCA_020085045.1. NCBI lineage: Eukaryota > Oomycota > Peronosporomycetes > Pythiales > Pythiaceae > Pythium > Pythium oligandrum. The sequence goes on from JAHRIK010000002.1 coordinate 1,072,821, forward strand.
GGATCTTGGGTCACGCTCGAGAGTGTTCTGGGTCTTCAGCTTCTTAAGAATGTTCCATCCGAGTCGTCTCGAGGCGCGTGTCTGGTGTAGGTCGCGCTGCAGGCACTGAGTTTCCGTTCGGATCGCTCCGATGTGGATCGCTGAGGCCTGGTCGTCAGACCACCTGTTGTCTTCGTCGTGCATACCGTTTCTCCATCGCCATAACACGTTCAGGGTGACCAGCACATGCTGTTTCCAGAGGTCCACAATCTTCGTTCGTGCTATGGTGACTTCTGGTGCGTCAACTGTGCTCGGGTGGAGCTTTTCCCAATCCCACAGCCCAGTAGGATTGGCTGACATGCTTAGGCTGAATACTTCGTGGCAGAACTGGCGTGGGTAGCTTCGCTCCCATCCCTTGCCGCTTGGAGTCCAAGCATCTTCCAGCTGTGACCACAGCGCCTGTGCCTTTGGACAGTACCAGAAGATATGAGAAACTCTGCCACCGTTGACGTCTTCCTCACAGTGGGGGCAGCCGCGCTTCCGATGTAGGCGATCCCACCCTGAGATGCGACCACCCTTGATCCTCTGCATGAGTAGCTTCTGTCCCTCTGTAGCGTGTCGCAACCTCATGATCGTGGTCCACTCTAATTCGGCCAGTGCGTTGCCGATCGTGTCGTCTTCCGCGCGTAGCCGTTCCGTTCTTGAAGCTGCTTCCCGTTCCGCTCGCTCCGTCGTGCTGCAAATAAATCTTCTGTTTGAGGGTGGGTCTCCTCTCCATCAAGGGCTGGTTCCAGATCGGTACAAACGCATCCAACAATGGATGGAGCTCGAAGGTCGCCCTCCTGTCGTCCAAGTGCATCCGCGCCAGCTTCTGTGCCTCGATTCGTGTCGTCACTTGTCCAAGTTGTGTGCTTTTGCCATTCAGAGTGACAGCCACTTTATATGAGACCATGGTATATAGTGCCCCGCCACGTCCTTCTCCCTTGTGCCTCGTCCCGACATACCATGGCCTTCAGCCGAGCTCACTCACTCACCCACTCATTCTGCAATTTGAAGCATAACCAACACAACCACCTCAATCACCAACAAAATCACCGCTACCATGGCTCCATCCACCACCACGAACAACAACAACGTCTGGCTCATTACTGGATGCTCCTCTGGATTCGGACGCGAACTCGCCCTCGCTGCTCGCAAGCGAGGTGACCTCGTCATTGCCACGGCCCGCAAGGTCGAGACGCTCAAGGGTCTCCAGGATCTGGGTTGTGAAGCTCTCACACTCGACGTCACGGCTGATGACGCAACGGTCAATGACATCGTGGCCAAGGCACATGCCATCTACGGTCGCATCGACATCCTCGTCAACAACGCTGGCTACACGTCCAATGGTGCCGTCGAGGAGGCCAGCTCGGAAGAGACTCAGCAGATCTTCGACACCAACGTCTTCGGTTTGCTGCGTGTGACGCGTGCTGTCTTGCCATACATGCGCGAGAAGAAGTCGGGTACCATCGCCAACATCGGATCTTTGGCAGGTTACGCACCCTTTCCTGCCTTTGGTCTCTACTGTGCTACCAAGTTCGCTGTGGCTGGTGTGACGCAGGCGCTTCGTCAGGAGGTGGCGGGTTTCGGTATCGATGTCACCGTCGTTGAGCCTGGCTTGTTTCAGACCAACATCGTTGGTGCTGGCTCGTTCTTTAAGAAGTCGATTCCAGAGTACGCTCCATTGACCGACTTCTTCAAGGAACTCGCGGAGAATGGTATCGGTGCGCCATCCGGCGACCCAGCCAAGGGTGCGCAGGCGATTGTCGAGGCATTGACCCACAGTGGTCGTGGTGAGGGCCGTGCCTTGCCAAACCGACTGCCACTTGGTGGCGATGTGCGTGATGTCGTCCAGAATGTGCTCACGACGGGTCAGAAGGAATTGGACGAATGGAAGGACTTCACCGACCCAAAGGCATTTGCCTTCGACGCCTAAGCATAGCCTTGCATACGCTTTTGGTTGAGTAGCTGGAGCATCCACTTTAAACTCCAATCCACATTTCTGTATCCTTGGTCACTGTCTTCGACTCAGTATTTTCTCGTTGGTGGGGAAGAGCTCTAATCAAGCGGAAGTACAGAAAAGAAATTCAGGCATGCGCGACATTTCCTGTCTCGAGATTACACCTTTGGGGTCTGGTGGAGGACCCCCTCATCACACCATTTGGTAGATTGTACCAAAGTACGGTACACTGTACCACCCCAGTGTTAGAGTGCGAGAAGAGAGCAAGTGAGAATGGAGGACGACGCGGAGACGGCGACGCTGGAGGCGGTGACGGCGTTCATCGACGACTACTACGCAGAAGAGACAGTCACTGGCAGCAGCAATGCCTCGGTGTCTTCAGATGATGTGACTACGACGTCCAGTGACGACGGCGCCGCGTCCAAGAAGCGCAAGCCCGTGAGTCTCGAGAAGCATCTGAGTCACAATCGCGGGCGAGAGCGCCAGAAACGCGAGTTGCAGAGCTTGCGACAAGAAGAAGAAGTGCTACGTGCACGTGTGACGGAATTGGTGAAGGCGAGAGCCGCTCGGTTGGAGCGACATCGAGTAGAATCGACCAGGACCGACGTTCGGTCCTTGGCCCTCCAGACGGAGATGATGACAGTGTGGAAAGAGATGGCGACACGACAGTACCAACGAAGAAAACGGTCGGAAGACGAGAACACTCGGCTGCGAGAGCGCGTGATCGAGCAACGCGAGGTCATCAAGAGTCTGCAGCGCATTCTCGAGCGACAGTTCGCGGAGACCAACGTGAGTATTGTCGCCTTCTCTGCTGTTCTCCGCCTTGACGTTCTCTTGTGTGTTCGTACGGTATACAGGACCCGACAGCCTCTTCGCGATTGTATATGCCGTCGTGGCGCGCTGTGTGCGCTGATGGCGATCCGTGCCGCATGATGCGCATTTTCGCCGAGTTGACGGCAGACCTCAAGAACATCTACGCGCAATCTGACTCGTGGGTCCAGGCGGGCTCGCTGTCGTCGTTGGTCGCCGGGCGCTTCACGACTTCGCGCATTATCTCGTTGACGGCGACGTCTGTGGCGGTCGAGTCGATGAATCTTCGACTCTTGCCGTACGACTTCAAGAAGGTGGGGCAGTCGTATTGGATCCAAGGCATCAACTCCTATTGCCATTGCTACGACTATTTCCGCGAAAACGTAAGTTTACCCTGCGTTTGATTCACTTGTCAGAGGGCAGTAATCGATTTTCTGTTGCATGTAGACCCAGGTCGATGGCCACGAGACTGTGTTTTGCGGTCAAGCCTTCCACGACGGCGACATCAGCGAAAGCTCGGCCAATATCCGTCTTCGCTCTCACATGTCCGTCCAGAAACACGAGGAGGACACCCGCACAGTCATTGCTCACACAGCTCGATCGGAGACGATAAGTATTGGTGAGCAGGAGTTGAGCGACACGCTATTGAGGGAGCAGTACTGGAACATTTTCCAGCCCCCTGAGCCGTCAGTTCACGACGCTTGCTTAGTGATGAGCTGTGGACGTGTGATCGTGGATTTGGACTCGGATCTTTCAAAGTCTCCTATCGCTATGATGAGTCTGGTCAAGTACTTTGGTACAAGGTTCCATGATCACATCGATCGTGCGTTTGGGTTAGTAGAAGACTGGCTACTGGAGAACATGGTCAACTGAGGAGAAGAAATCAAGTGACAGGTTTTGTGCAAGTAGACAATGGTTGGAAATGTTGTTTAGTCGAACACAGCGCTTGCCTTTGCTGGTCTGCGACAGGCCACGCTGACACTTCGAGGCTTGAAGTCTCTCTCTCTCTCATTGAAGTCTATTGAGTCGTCTTACACGTGCTCTATAGCTGTATGACACCCTGTCAAGTAACTACTAAGGCTCTGCTCCAATAGCTACTTTTGCCAACGCGCGTGGTCTCCCGAAAGATACATCGCCAGTTTTCTCACTCCTGGTTGTTCGGTCGGGCTGAGTGCTGTCGCACTCAGTCTCGTGGTCTTCCCGTTGGTCGCCGCTGCTCTCGCCATTCGGTTAAACTCACGTTGCTGGTGATGCCAGTGCCTGATGCCCAGCGTGTCTTCTAACCGGCGTGCTACCGGGTAGAAACCCAGTAGCTTACTTCGAGGCTTGAAGTCTCTAGTCGAAACAACGGACCATTATAGCTGTGACCATGGAGGCACAGCATATATCTCAGAGTTGTGCAACTGTCAATGAATCATCCGCCTAACCCATTTCCTCGAGCATCCAGCATCGCATATTCACTTGTTTAAACGAGAAAGTATTTACTGTCAGAAGGCAGGATTCAGTACGAGAAAAAAAAGATTTCCTATTCAAAATTACTGATCACAAGAACCTTCACGAGGAGAACCCGTCAGCTATCAATACCATCCGTATAACTAAACACTCAAACTCGCACACTCGGTCGAAAAAAAAAGCTCCAAAAAAAATGTCCGAGACATCAACTCACGCTTTGCACACACACTCAACACACAAAATCAAATAGATTCACCAACAATTCGCATCAAAATACCTACCACTCAATTCGCAACACAACAATCTAAACTATGAGCTAAAGTAGTGCTCTGGCTTGTCAATCACAGCGAGCTTTAGTGAGTGAAATCTGCCAGGAATTCACCAGTGGAAAGACCTTTGACTAACAGTAAAAACATTAAGTTTATATTTGCTTTGACCCCACGTAGTGTCCATATCCCACTCGCCCCTCCAGCTCAACAAGTGCATTAACCAAGCCAGTGTATCAGGAGAATCCGATTGGCTCCCCTGTGGATTAGAGGCATCAACCAGGGCAATCCGCGAAGCCATCTGTTGTCCGTAAATTACGGGTAAATTTCGAAATGAACCTTGAACACTTGCCCAGACCATCACTCACATGTTAGCTTACGTGATCTTGATTCCCTGGTTGCCTGCCTCTAATCCTTCGGTAGCCAATTAGATTATTAGATTTGATCGGATCGTTTGGCTTTATGGAAGTGACAAGCGTTTACAGACAAACGTCTAAGTATGTACAGGACTCAGTACCGCAAGCAGGTCCTCACGACTCTCCTGTCTTGCTCACTTTGCAATTTGCTTCACAACTAACACAACCAACCACCTCTCAAGACTTGTCATCACTAAAACATCATGGCTCCGTCCGTTGACAACAAGGTCTGGCTCATCACCGGCTGCTCCTCGGGGATCGGCCGCGAACTCGCCATTGCTGCTCGCAAGCGTGGTGACCTCGTCATTGCTACGGCACGCAAGGTCGAGACGCTCAAGGGTCTCCAGGACCTCGGCTGTGAAGCACTCACACTAGACATCACTGCTGACGATGCCACGGTCAGCGACGTTGTGGCTAAGGCACAAGCCTTTCACGGCCGCATTGATATCCTCATAAATAACGCAGGAATCGTTTCCAACGGTGCCGTCGAGGAAGCAAGCAACGAGGAGATCCAGCACATCTTCAACACCAATCTCTTTGGTTTACTTCGCGTGACACGCGCAGTGTTGCCATACATGCGTCAGAAGAAGTCTGGTACCATTGCCAACATTGGCTCTCTAATTGGCTATGCTGCCTTCCCGGCCTGTGGCATTTATGCTGCCACCAAGTTCGCTGTTGCTGGTGTGACACAGGCGCTTCGTCAAGAAGTTGCGAGTTTTGGTATCGACGTCACGGTCATCGAGCCTGGTATGTTCCAGACAAGTGTCAATGACTCTGGTACCTACCACAAGAATTCGATTCCTGAGTACGCACCGTTGGCTGAATACTTCAAGAACCTACTGGAGAACGGTATTGCTGTACCAGCCGCCGACCCAGCCAAGGGCGCCCAAGCAATCGTTGAGGCGTTGACCAAGACTGGTCGATGCGAGGGTCGCCTGTTGCCGAACCGACTGCCACTTGGTGGTGACGTGCGTGACGCCATTCAGAATGTGCTGACGACGGGTCAGAAGGAGCTTGACGAGTGGAAGGACTTCACGGATCCAAAGGCTTTCGCCTTCGATGCGTAAGTGTACGCGGAATGGATGGAGTTCAGTCGGTCGAAGCCCGAGCCCGAGCACAAGCAGACGAAGTAGGATACGATGTGCCATGGCAACAGTCGAATTGTTGCTCATTGCATCAGATTGAGTTCATTTATCTCATCAGTCCACCATGTTTTCCAATAGCCAGTCTTCTACCAACTCCACGGCACAATTGATATGGTCGTGAAACCTCGTACCTAGATGCTTGATTAGATCCACCATTGTGATAGGGGGCTTTGACATATCCGACTCCAACACCACACGTGCACAGCAGATCACAAGGCAGGTGTTGTGGGCCGACGGTTCAGGTGACTGGAAGATGTTCCAGTATTGCTCCTTCAGACGCGTATCCAGTATTTCCTGGTCACCAACATGGATGGACTCGGATCGCGCTGAGTGTGCGAAAACTGTGCGGGCTTCTTCCTCGAACTTTTGCCCAGACATGAGGGAACGCAGACGGATGTTGGCCGAGCTATTGTTCGGACCGTCATCGTGGAAGGCTTGTCCGCAGAACACAGTCTCGTGACCCTCGATTTCGGTCTACAACAAATCGAGTTAGTTACCATCAAGTGCAGTTCGAGTACCATGTTGACTTACGTTTTCGCAGAAATAGTTATACTCGTGGCAATACGAATTGATACCCCGGATCCAATAACTCTGCCCAACCTTCTTGAAGTTGTACGGCAATAGATGAATGTTGATGCACTCCACAGTTAAGGATGTCGAGGAGAGAGTGGCAATGCGTGAGTTCGCGAAGCGACCGGCAACAAGCGATGACTGCGAGCTCGCTTGAACCCATGTGTCCGAAAGTGAGCGGACGTGCTTGAGATCTGCTGTCAACTCGGCAAAAATGCGCATCATGCGGCGTGGGTCACCACCAGAACTCACAGCATGCCAATAAGGCATATAGAGTCTTGACGAGGCTATTGGATCCTGACATGATAACACCATAAATCATGAACAGTCATTAAAGGTGAGAGATGACACAGAACGCAGTCACACTCACATTGGACTCGGCGAGCTGACGCTCTAGAATGCGCTGCAGACTCTTGATGACCTCGCGTTGCTCGATGACACGGTTTATCAACCGAGCAGTTTCATCTTCCGACCGCTTCCTTCGCCGATATTGTCGTGTCGCCATCTCCTTCCATATAGCCATCACTTCGTTCCGAAGCGCTAACGACCGACCGTCTTACCTCGTCAACTCCACTCGCTGTCTTGCCAACCGGACGGCTCGCGCCTTCTCCAAATCAGCCACACGCGCATGCAGCGCCTTTTCTTCTTGGCGTAGGCTCAGTAACTCGCGTTTCTGCAGCTCTCGCCCGCGATTGTGGCTCAAAGACCTCTCCAAACTCGCGGGCTTGCGCTTCTTGGACGCCGTGCTCTTGCTGTTGGACACCGTGGTCGCATCACCCGAAGTCACTGATGTATTACTGCTACTAGTGACCGTCTCGGACGCGTAGTAGTCGTCGATGAACGCCGTCACCGCCTCCAGCGTCGCTGTCTCCGCGTCGTCCTCCATAGTACCAAAGTCTTGTTCCCGTCTTATTCGTCATCGTTGGACAATAGACCATCACTCACCAAACAGTACCATACTATCGGTACACCGTACCTCGAAACAGGTACACAGCACATCACGTCGTTGATGATGAGGTAATCCGATTGGAAGCCACTTGAGCCCATAATCGGATTGTGTGTACGGACCAGAGACCCATGCACCCATTGAACAACGTCCGTCGACTCTCTCACTTTGCAATTCGCATTCTTCGCAACACATTCCTTCAACCAACCAACCAACCAACCAAACCACTCGACGTCATGGCGCCATCCACCACCACCAAGGTCTGGCTTATCACCGGCTGCTCCACGGGTCTGGGTCGTGAACTCGCCGTCGCCGCTCGCAAGCGTGGCGACCTCGTCATTGCTACGGCTCGTAAGGTCGAAACGCTCACGGATCTCCAGGGACGTGGCTGTCAAGTGCTCTCGCTCGATGTCACGGCTGACGACGCCGCGGCCAAGGACGTCGTGGCCAAGGCTCATGCGTTCTACGGTCGCATTGACATCCTCGTCAACAACGCGGGTATTGCGCCAGTTGGAGCTGTTGAAGAGGCCAGTTCGGAAGAGATTCAAACCATCTTCGATGCGAATGTGTTTGGTTTGTTGCGAGTGACGCGTGCTGTGTTGCCGTTCATGCGTGAGAAGCGCTCGGGTGTGGTCGCCAACATTGGGTCACTTGCTGGGTACGGCGCGTTCCCTGGATGCGGCATCTACGGAGGTACGAAGGCCGCGGTGGCTTTGATCTCGCAGGTGCTTCGTCTTGAAGCCGCTCCATTGGGTATTGAGGTGACGGTGGCTGATCTCGGTCCCTTCAAGACCAAGGCGTTGGCGAAAGGCTTCATTCACGCGAAGAACATCTCTGACTATGACGACGTCACACAAGGATTCAAGTCTGTGATCACTCAGGGCGGTGACATCCCTGCGAGTGACGCGGCGTTGGGAGCGCAAGCGCTTGTTGAGGCTCTGACGAAGACAGGTCGGTGTGAGGGCCGTGTATTGCCAAGTCGGTTGGCTCTTGGTGTTGGCTATGATGTCATTCAGGGTGTCTTGAGTACAGGGCAACAAGAACTCGAGGCATGGAAGGACTTTACCGACCCTGAGGCGTTTCCAATTCAGACGCTATGAATGGATTAAGCGTTCTTGCCGGGCGTAATCAACAACTCAGCCTTAAGCGTAATCAACAACACAGCCATAAGGTCTAATACATGTCATCATTCATTTCAGATGTAGTATCCTATCGTCCAAACTAGTCGTCTAGACACTAGTAGCACATCCTTGCAATGCCTGCCTTCTCAACTGCTATGGGCACCGGGTTCTTTGCGTGGCTATGACTTTAGGCAAACGCCTTAGGATCCATGAAGTCCTTCCAATCGTTTAGCTCTTTCTGACCAGTCGTGAGCACATTCTGCATCAAATCAAAGACGTCGCCGCCCAACGGGAGTCGGTTTGGCAAAGCACGGCCTTCGCAACGTCCAGTATGGGTCAACGCCTCGACGATAGCCTGTGCGCCCTTGACAGGGTCGCTGCCTGGCATATCGGCGGTACCATCACTGACAATGTTCTTGAAGAAATCGGTCACTGGAGCGTAGTCTGGAATCGAGTTCTTGAAGAGCGTACCGGCACCGACAATGTTGGTTCGGAACATACCAGGTTCGATCACCGTGACCTCGATGCCCAAATCCGCCACTTCCATACGGAGCGCCTGGGTCAGGCCGGCCACCGCGAACTTGGTCGCAGAGTAGATCCCACAGGCTGGGTATGTTCCGTAACCGGCACCTGAACCGATGTTAGCGATGGTACCGGAGCGCTTCTCGCGCATGTATGGCAAAACGGCACGCTGTACACGCAACAAACCGAAGACGTTGGTGTCGAAGATGTGCTGGATATCTTCGTTGCTGGCCTCTTCGACGGCTCCATTGGCTGTGTAGCCGGCGTTGTTGACAAGAATGTCAATGCGACCGTAGAAAGCATTCGCCCGGGAGACTGCGTCGTTGACCGTGGCGTCATCAGCCGTGACGTCGAGCGCCACCGCCTGACAACCGAGGTCCTGGAGACCCATGAGCGTCTCGACCTTGCGTGCGGTGGCGATGACATAGTCGCCGCGCTTGCGAGCAGCAATAGCAAGTTCACGGCCGAAACCCGAGGAGCAGCCAGTGATAAGCCAGACCTTGTTGTCGGTGGATGGTGCCATGGTGTTAGGAGCTGAGGGTGTGGTGGTTGCTGTAATTGTGTTGGTTGGTGTGCAAATTGCAGAGTGAGAGAGGTGTCTGTCCACCCTGCGTGAGTGTGACGTTGCCGTCTGGAAGTCATGTCTCTTGTAGATACTCCGGTCGTGTTGCCGATTGGCTGCATGATGGATTAGAGGACTTGCTTATTGTACTTAGCCAATCGCTGTGCTGGACTCGACGATTAGAGGACATACAAGGAACAAACACCAATCAGAAGCAAGTAGCGTACCGCTAGATCTGGTACAATTCCCGACTGATGTGGATCAATGGGAAGCAATCCATGGCTCAACTGCATCCGAGCAATCAAAGCCAAAGAAGAGCTCGTTCATGTCTTTATGATGGGCCTAGTGCGTAAGATGATTCTTCGTGCTTTTCATCGCCGCAATGTCGTGGCTCACGACCAGCAGTTGAAGAGGACCAGAGGGATAACTTGATGTGGGAGCCATGTGTTCGTACTCAATATGTGTACCCATTGAGAGATACCGCCACTTTCAAGGGAATAGACCGTGAGTGGACCGAACTGACATGTTATTATGGTCGCAGTGCCAGAGCGGTCTCATTTTTCAAGATATATCCTTCACAACAAACGCCGTGACCAGTTACATCAGCTCGAGACGATGGGGCAACCGACGAACGAGACCAAGGTCTGGCTAATCACCGGCTGCTCCTCCGGTTTCGGCCGCCAACTTGCCGTTGCAGCTCGCAACCGTGGCGATTTGGTGATTGCCACTGCTCGTAATGTCGCGGTGCTCGGAGACCTACAAAACCTCGGCTGCGAAGCTCTGACCCTTGACGTCACTGCGCACGACAGCGCAATCTACAACGTGGTGGCCAAGGCACATGCTATTCATGGCCGCATTGATATTCTCGTTAACAATGCCGGCATTGGAGCAGTTGGCGCGGTCGAAGAGGCAAGCTCTGGCGAGATCCAGACGATCTTCGACACCAACTTGTTTGGAGTACTTCGTGTGACACGTGCAGTATTACCGTACATGCGTGAGCAGCGCTCCGGTGTGATCGCCAACATCGGCTCACTGACTGGATTTGCACCCTTTCCGGGGTGTGGCATCTATGCTGGTGCAAAAGCCGCCGTGGCTTTGACATCACAAGTTCTTCGACTCGAAGTCGCTCCAATGGGTATCGAGGTTACTGTGGTTGATCTCGGGCCGTTCAAGACTCAAGTCCTCTCTAAAAGCATTGTTCATTCCAAGACCATTCCGGATTACGATGAAATCACACAAGGATTCAAGCAAGCTGTTGCGGCAGGTGGCAACATCCCCGCGACTGACGCCGCTCTGGGAGCGCAAGCACTTGTTGAAGCCCTCACTAAGACTTGTCGCTGTGTTGGTCGCGCACTTCCAAGTCGCTTGCCACTTGGTGTTGGCTACGATGTCACCCACAGTGTTTTGACCAGTAGTCAGCAAGAACTCGACGCCTGGAAGGACTTTACAGATCCGGGGGCGTTTCCAATTCAAGTGGAATAGTAATTGCATCATGTTCAGGCGTGCATTCTTGCGGATGGGTGATTATATAACGAGTTGATCGTGATTCAGACCATTAATTCGCATCGTTAGGGCATTCAACCAGTTTTAATGTACTATTCCCCCCAAAAGCTTGTCTTCAATCATCGTGACAGCGCTATCAAGCTGCTGGTGAAGCCTTCCGCCAAAATACTTGGTCAGCGTTAATACAGCAAGTGGTGATTTGGACACGCCAGTCTCAAAATCCATCGTTACACGTCCAAAGCTCATCATCAAACACGCATCTTGTTCGTTGGGCTCGGGTGGCTGAAAGACGTTCCAGTACTGCTCCTTTAGCTTCGTACCACGCAGCTCCTGGTCTCCGATATGGACTGATTCTGATCGCGCCGAGCTAACAACTAGCATGCGCGAGCCTTCCTCAAAGTTTTGAATCGACAGCTGAGTGCGCAGACGAACGTTCGTAGGAACATGGTCAGCAACAACGTCGTGGAATGCCTGACCACAGAAGACTGTCTCTCGGCCCTCCACGTCCGCCTATAACCGTAGATATCAGTGATTTCATGAATATTGCCCCACGAATCCTGCCAAACGTACCTTTTCGCGAAAGTAATCGAAGTTGAGGCAATGCGAGTTGACACACTGAAGCCAGTAAGTCCCACCAACAGCGTCAAATGCGAACGGCATGAGCCGTAAGTTCACTGTTTCCACCGCCAACGACGTCGGAGACAGCGGTACAATACGGGTATTGATGAATCGTCCTGCAGTGAGTAACGACGGCGGAGACACCTGAACCCACGTGTCTGTACTAGCACGGACTTGCTTGAGATCTGCTGTCAACTCGGTGAAGATGCGCATCATTCGACATGGATCCCCACCAGCACACACAGCACGCCATGACGGTATATGAAGCCGTGAAGACGCTATTGGGTCCTGCAAATACACCGGTAAACGTGAGACAACTCAATTAGAACGTTTCCATTCGCCAGGCCTTCTCTTACGTTGGTGGTGCTTTCGGCAAGCTGACGCTCGAGGATACGCTGGAGGCTTCTAATGACCTCTCGCTGATCAATCACACGCTCTCGGAGTCGAGAATTCTCATCTTCGGACTTCCTCCGTCGCTCGCGTTGTCTTGACGCCGTCTCTTTCCACACCGACAACATTTCTGCTCGCAGAGTCATCGACCTTTCGTCGTTCTTCGACCTTCCAACACACACCGCCCTCTTCTTCACCCTCGTCAGCTGTATCAAGTGCTCACGAAGAGCCCTTTCCTCTTGTCGTAGACTCAGAAGCTCGCGTTTCTCTCGATCACGCCCACGATTGTGATTCAAATGCCTTGTAAGCCCCGCTCTTCTTCTCTTGGATTTGATCCCATCGTCACCAGAAGAGGACGTGACTGTATCCTCCGGCACATGGACACTAGGCGTCGTCTCGGAGGCATAGTAGTCGTCAATGAACGCCACGACAGCCTGCAGCGTCGCGTCGTCCTCGCGGCATTCCATTCGGTTTGCAAATGACGCACTGACAGGACTCGGTGTGTACCACGTCAACTGGTACGTCGTACCTACCATGAGATATCGGATCCTGAACCCATCCTCAGAACAAGTCTCACTTGGCAATTGCCTCCTCATCCTCGGTACATACAAACAACATGGAGCACATTCATTACACACTACTGTCTCACTTGGCCGTCAGCCTACTGATCAAACGCAAACTCCGTGGCGTCGGTGAAGTCCTTCCACTCGTCCAGCTCCTTCTGGCCGGTGGTGAGGACACTCTGGACCACAGTGAAGGCATCTCCGCCCAGCGGCATGCGATTCGGCAACGCCCGACCGACGCATCGGCCGCTTTTCGTCAGTGCCTCGACCATCGCTTTGGCCCCTTTGGCTGGGTCGGCTGCGACAATTGCGCCATTCTCAGCAATATCCTTGAACATCTGGGAATAGTGCGCGTACTCGGGAAGGGACTTCTTGGAGTACAAGCCGGCACTGGTGATATTGGTCTTGAAATACCCAGGCTCAATGACTGTGACCTCGATGCCCAGATCTGCTACTTCCTGGCGGAGCGTCTGGGTAATACCAGCGACGGCGAACTTGGTCGCAGAGTAGAGGCCGCACGCGGGGTATGAGCCGCAATAGCCAGCCGTGGAGCCAATGTTGGCGATGGTACCTGACTTTAGTTGACGCATGTACGGCAGCACAGCACGTGTCACTCGCAACAAACCAAATAGGTTGGTGTCGAAGATGGCCTGGGTTTCCTCGGAGCTTGCCGCTTCGACGGCGCCGTTAATGGAGTAGCCAGCGTTGTTGACGAGGATATCGATGCGACCGTAGAGCGCATGCGCTTTGGCCGCGATACCGTTGACTGTGGCGTCGTCAGCGGTGACGTCGAGCGTCAGAGCTTCGCAGCCGAGGTCTCGAAGGTCTTTGAGTGCTTCAATCTTGCGGGCAGTGGCAATCACGAGGTCGCCGCGGTTGCGTGCGGCAATAGCGAGTTCACGACCGAAACCAGAGGAGCAGCCAGTGATAAGCCAGACCTTGCTGCCGGCGTTAATGGTGGTGTCGTTGACGGTTGCGATGGAAGGCGCCATGCCTGGATAGAATCTTGTTGAGAAATGGTGTGCTTCATCTGCTGCCCAGTGCGAATCACGCGAGGGAGGAGCAGGCACGACAGCAGGAGAGCGCATCGCTGTGTACTGTCTAGATCCGACACTCATGCGCCATTTATAGGTTGACGAGTGTATCTAACCATGGTCCTTGCCGATCGTGGCGCACTAGAATCAGTATCCACGGACTCACCGATTGGCTGCTGGAACGTTTAGTGTGTCAACAGTGGACATTTGGGGGAACGGACGACCCATCCCTTGTCTCGTACTCGCCAGCTGTCCACTGAGACCACTTTGCCGTGGCCCGGTGCTGAGCAAACATACCCACATCCAATAAATGGATGAGTGATGTTGAAGTGACATTGATTTCGTGAGAAACACCCGTCCTTGAGTCGTGCTGCGTGAGGTCAGCTTGGTATCAAAGCCGAGATATAGTGAAGAAGAAGAACGCAATATGGATGCTGAGAACAACGTGCATTATGGTTCTTATCTACTTGTCGAATGCGTACATCTCTGGCTTGACGAAGTCTTCCCACTCGCTGAACTCCTTATGCGCGGTCGCCTGCACAGCGTGCCACGCATCGTAAATGTTTCCACCGACTGGCAGGCGTCGTGGTAACTCACGACCCTCGCATCGGCCACTTTGGGTCAAAGCTTCGACCACAGCCTGGGCTCCCTTGGCTGGATCATCATGAGTGACAGCAGCCACGCCGCCGAGCACGGCATTCGTTAGTGGCTCGTACGCCGGAAGATGTGTGTCGAAGCGGCGAATGATTTCGCTGGCAGGCGTAAGGAATGATCCGAACTCCACAGTTGTCACCTTGATGCCGAAGGATGCCACCTCCATGCGCAACGCCTGCGTCACACCAGCGACGGCGAACTTGGTGGCATTGTAGATGCCACCCATTGGGAAGGCGTTGTAGCCAGCCATCGATCCGATGTTGGCGATCGTTCCCGATTGCTGCTCGCGCATGTATGGCAGCACTGCGCGTGTCATTCGCAAGAGACCAAAGAGGTTGGTGTCGAACATGGCCTGCACTTCATCAGCACTCGCCTCCTCAACCACGCCAATGACACAAAAGCCGGCGTTGTTGACGAGGATATCGATGCGACCGTAGATGGCATGGGTCGCTGCAACTACCTGCTTGACCGTCTCGTCGCTGGCAGTAACGTCCAGCGTCAACGTCGCACATCCGAGCTCCTTGAGATCTTCGAGTGTCTCGATCTTGCGGGCTGTGGCGATCACCAAGTCGCCTCGACGACGCGCGGCAATGGAGATTTCGCGACCAAAGCCGGAGGAGCAGCCAGTGATAAGCCAGACCTTCTGGCCGTTGGTGGGAGCAGCAATGCTCGCTGGTTCGCTTGTCGGAGCGCTAAGGAATGTCTTGATTGGTTGAGCCATGGTGGTCGTGGGTTGGTTGTCGCTTGTTGCTTAGAGAGTGTATCCGTGAATGACTTCTGCTCGCTAGCCTGCTTTTCGGCTCGCGGTATCGACATGACATGCGATCCTTTTTGTAGTCATTGGCACCTCTAATCAAATCCGCTCTGTGATGAGAGGTGCACCACTCGGGTAATCAAGCCAGGTATACAGCAACTCAGAGGCAACATAAGCAATATCACACGGAAGAGAGGGCGAGGACGAGTATCTGAGTACAAGCCTTGCTGTTGAACGTACGTACTTCTAAGTAATGTGACAAGCGCCAATGTTTTGACCACGCTACAGTAGCGCGGTTTGACATGGCGATTCTCGGTCAACTCAAACTGTGGCGACGGATGACAGGCTAGTGGTGCTCTGCAAGAAGTTTCTTTACGCTTTATTAGCACTACCGAGAGTCTACTGAAAGAACATGGTACTGCAGCTCAGCAGTGAGAAACGAACCATTGAGCTTTTTTAACGGTGGTACCACAAAGCTAGAATGGAAGTTGGTACGGTTGTCGTGTGCTTCTTGCGATGCTTAGACAAATTGATTGCGAGTGAGCGCAAGGTGTCAGGCACGGCGACCCTGAGCTCGAGAGGGGCCACAGATTCGATGCGCGCCTTGACATCAGGCTTGAGCTTTGGCACGATATTAAGCGCCTTCAGGTTCTCTTCGAGCTGCTTGATACTCGAGGCACCCAAGAGCAACGTCGACACGTTGGGGTTGGTCATGGCCCAGGCCAGTGCCAGCTGTGGCAAGGTGCAGCCGAGCTCCTTGGCAATCGGACGCAGTTGTTCGACTTGCTGCACCTTCTTGTCGAAGCTGGCGGCGAACAGCCCGAAGTGGTAATCCGCGTTCAATCGCGCGTCTTCTGGGATGCCGTTAGCGTACTTGCCGGTGAGCAAGCCGAACTGGAGCGGCGAGTGCGTCGTCAAGCCCAATCCGTACTTCTTGTACAACGGGAGGAAGCCGTTCTCGACCTTGGAGCGCTCCAAGATGTTGTACTCCGGCTGATCGCAGATCGGACAAATCAAACCGAGACGATCGGCGATCTGACAGGCCACGAGAATCTCTGAAGCAAGCCATTCACTCGTACCCCAGTAAAAGGCCCAACCTTGGTTAATGATGAAGTTCATGGCACGGACAGTCTCCTCAATCGGCGTGAAAGGATCTTGGCGATGGACATGATCACATCGACGTAGTCGAGCTGCAAGCGCTGGAGCGACGCCTTAGCGCCTTGAATCAGGTGCTTGCGGTTCAAGCCTGCCGCATTGGGGCCGACCTTGGTACCCATGCAGATCTTAGTGGAGATGACGAGGTCTTCGCGAGTCCAGCGCTTGTTTTCGATGCCACGGCGGATGACCTGCCCGACAATTTCTTCGTTCTTGCCGCGCCCATTGCCCTCGGCGGTGTCCCAAAAATTGATACCCCGCTCGTGGACGAGGCTCATGACCTTATAAGCCGAGTCAATCGAAGAAACCGACGTATCGGAGAAGGTGAAGCACCCAAAGCCGAGTTGGGACACGAAGAGACCCGAGTCTCCAAGGCGACGATACTTCATAGGCGTGGACATGGTAAGGAGCAGAGAAGTTGGTGGTTTGTGCTGCGAGAGGCAAATGTTGGAATGAGATCTCGAGTTCCGACAATCCGGTGGAGTATACGTGCAGATGAAGACGTGTTTGGAGGTCGAGCGTCATGGTAATCACGTGATGTTGAAGCAATGTTTGGAAGCGAACGTAATCCCACGGTATACTCGTATACCAGGCTAATAAACCACGTTACACAAGGCTAACTAGCTTCGTTGGGTAGACATTCGTGAAACATCATATGAATGTCGCTCCAGCACGAGACAACGACAACAGGCAAGCAAAAGGACTGAGCGTCTTCCTTCCTTCCTCGGTGGCTCGATCAACGCATTAGCCGGCCGAGCGTCTACCCCGAAGCACCACACAGCTTGGCACAGTCGAAATTTTCTACAGCGTACCGTTCCAACCATGAAGTTTTGATTGCACTCTGAGAGATAGCATTGAATAGTGGAACCAACTTCACTAAACAAAAGAAACGATTGAGATGGTAAATCATAAAATGAAAGAATACGTGTCTTCATTTCTCCTGTTTGCGCTACATGTATGATTTACGTATCCTTGGCGAACGTCTCGGCCTTGGTGAAGTCCACCCACGCGTCCAGCTCCTTCTTCGCGTTGTCAAGCACACCCTGGATCAGCTCGTAGTTGCCAGCACCGAGTGGCAAACGGTTTGGCAACTCGCGACCCTCACAGCGTCCACTCTGTGTGATCGCCTCGACAATCGCCTGCGCTCCCTTGGCAGCGTCGCCTGGCACCAAGGCGCCAGCCATTCCTTCCAAGATGGCCTTCTTCACTGGCTCGTATTCGGCGATCTGGTTGGCGAATCCCTTCATGCCACCGAAGCCGCTGGTCTCGAACGAGGATGGCTCAATGGTGGTGACCTTGATGCTGAAGGCTGCGACTTCCTGGCGCAGACTCTGCGTCAAACCGGCGACGGCGAACTTGGTGGCACCGTAGACACCGAAGATCGGGAAGGCCACGTATCCAGCACCGGATCCGATGTTGACGATGGTGCCCGATTTTTTCTCACGCATGTATGGCAACACGGCACGCGTCACACGCAAGAGACCGAAGACGTTGGTGTCGAAGACGGCCTGGACGTCCTCGGTGCTGGCTTCTTCGACGACACCCATGGTCGCGTAGCCAGCGTTGTTGACGAGAATGTCGATGCGGCCGTAGAAAGCATGCGCCGTGGCGACGACGTCGTTGACAGTCGCGTCGCTGGAGGTGACGTCAAGCGTGAGAGCCTCGCACCCAAGTGTCTTGAGTTCGTCGAGCGTCTCAATCTTGCGGGCCGTGGCGATGACGAGGTCTCCACGCTTGCGCGCGGCAATGGCGATGAGTCGGCCGAGACCCGAGGAGCATCCGGTGATGAGCCAGACCTTTGGTTCGTTGGTGGTGGTGGACGGAGCCATTATTGCTTGTTGAGGAGTGGAGTGGAGTGGTTGGTTTTCCGTCAATTCGAAAGTGAGTGTAATGCGGACGGACTCGATCTGGTGCGAGTGTGGTGAGTATGCAGTCGTGCAGGGTGGCGCTAATGAATGCGTCCGGTTGACATGGGGCTCGTCGTTGGGCTGTGTTGCTGTATCATGTGTTGCGTCAAGCCAGGAAAAGGATGAGAGGCAGCTAGTCGACGTCAATCCGATGACTCCGGGTCAACTGCCTCTCATCATAGATTACGCGAACTGATGATTCTGGCGCAACATAAGCTATGGCTTAATGAAATATGTTGCTCGCAAGGATCGGCAAGTTGCTCTACCGAGCACAATTACCCTTATGCTGCGCGTATTGCAACGTCAGCATCGTATGTTCGCGTAATCTATGATGAGAGGCAGTTGACCCGGAGTCATCGGATTGACGTCGACTAGCTGCCTCTCATCCTTTTCCTGGCTTGACGCAACACATGATACAGCAACACAGCCCAACGACGAGCCCCATGTCAACCGGATGCATTCATTAGCGCCACCCTGCACGACTGCATACTCACCACACTCGCACCAGATCGAGTCCGTCCGCATTACACTCACTTTCGAATTGACGGAAAACCAACCACTCCACTCCACTCCTCAACAAGCAATAATGGCTCCGTCCACCACCACCAACGAACCAAAGGTCTGGCTCATCACCGGATGCTCCTCGGGTCTCGGCCGACTCATCGCCATTGCCGCGCGCAAGCGTGGAGACCTCGTCGTCGCCACGGCCCGCAAGATTGAGACGCTCGACGAACTCAAGACACTTGGGTGCGAGGCTCTCACGCTTGACGTCACCTCCAGCGACGCGACTGTCAACGACGTCGTCGCCACGGCGCATGCTTTCTACGGCCGCATCGACATTCTCGTCAACAACGCTGGCTACGCGACCATGGGTGTCGTCGAAGAAGCCAGCACCGAGGACGTCCAGGCCGTCTTCGACACCAACGTCTTCGGTCTCTTGCGTGTGACGCGTGCCGTGTTGCCATACATGCGTGAGAAAAAATCGGGCACCATCGTCAACATCGGATCCGGTGCTGGATACGTGGCCTTCCCGATCTTCGGTGTCTACGGTGCCACCAAGTTCGCCGTCGCCGGTTTGACGCAGAGTCTGCGCCAGGAAGTCGCAGCCTTCAGCATCAAGGTCACCACCATTGAGCCATCCTCGTTCGAGACCAGCGGCTTCGGTGGCATGAAGGGATTCGCCAACCAGATCGCCGAATACGAGCCAGTGAAGAAGGCCATCTTGGAAGGAATGGCTGGCGCCTTGGTGCCAGGCGACGCTGCCAAGGGAGCGCAGGCGATTGTCGAGGCGATCACACAGAGTGGACGCTGTGAGGGTCGCGAGTTGCCAAACCGTTTGCCACTCGGTGCTGGCAACTACGAGCTGATCCAGGGTGTGCTTGACAACGCGAAGAAGGAGCTGGACGCGTGGGTGGACTTCACCAAGGCCGAGACGTTCGCCAAGGATACGTAAATCATACATGTAGCGCAAACAGGAGCAATGAAGACACATCAATAAGCTTCAATTGTACATACATCACCTCTTTATCGCAAGCAAAGGCTTTGCTCTAATTCTTACACAGCTAACTGGCATGGTGGGGCGCTGACTGACATCTTCTCATCGAGAATCCAATCCTCCATCATCTCCACCGACATACCCAAGTGGTGATGCATCCGAGTACCAAAATACTTGGTCAGAGCTGGTACTGCATGCGGTGCACGCGCCAAACCCGACTCGAGATCGAGGATCACACGACCGAAACACATCATGACGCACGCGTCGAGAGGATTGGCCTCAGAGGGACAGAAAATGTTCCAGTATTGCTCGCCGATGGCCACGTCTGGGATGTAATCCCGTCCGATATGAACAAACTCGCTGCGCGACGCACTTGCAATGACGAATCGGTTCGCTTCGACAAAGCTTTGCCCCGTCGCATGTGCTCGTAGGCGGACCCCTGGGGAATTGTCGCTCACATCACTCTCGTCAGCAAATGCCTTGGCGGTGAAGACCGTGTGCTTGCCTTCAACGTCCGCCTATTGGAGCCAGTCAGCTCAAATGATTCGTCCACGTTGTTTCCATCCTATAGTGGCAGACAGCACGTACATGATCCCGGAAGAAGTCGGAGATGGCGCACAATTGGTTAATCCCTCTACTCCAGTACGCATTGCCCGCGACATGGTAATTGAAGGGCAAGAGACGGACATTAATCGTCTCCACAGCCACATGGGACGAGGTCAGCGGTACGACTCGCGACTCGATGTATGGCCCCGTCGTCAGTGTCAGTTCTCGACTGGATCGCACCCAGTAATCCGACGCCTCGTAGATTTGCTGGAGTTGCCCCGCGAGTTCCGTGAAGAGCCTGACCCTTCGAGCAGGATCCTCCGCCGCACAGATGGATCGCCATGCTGGAGAGTACAGCCTCGAGTCCGTCAATGGGTTCTGTGCAGAGAAAACAATTATTAGACCCAATTAACTCCAACGTAAAGAGCATAATACTCACACACGACTGTGCGAGCTGACTTGCTATCACGCGATGTAGGCTCTTGATGACTCGCTGCTGATCCGTCAGTCGATCGCGAAGACGTGTGTTCTCGGCTTCGGCGATGCTTCGTCTTTTGTGCTGCCGCGTCGCCACGTCCTTCCACATGGACACGAGCACCTGCGGGTCCCGCGTTGAATTCTCCTCTTTTCCACACGAGCGCGTCGCTTTCGCCATCACGAGCTCCAGCAGCTTGGCGCGCAGTTCTTTCTCTTCATCACGTAGCCTCAATAGCTCATCTCGCTGGCGTTCGCGAGTGCGATTGTGACTTAAAAGGCGCGCGGGCGTGGCGAGCTGTGGCTTCTTCGGCGTCGTTCGCTTGGGCTTCACGGCTCGCGAGACAGGCGGAGACGACGCCTCGCTACCCATGGAATCGGAAGTGGTCTTGTCATGCTCGTCTGGTTCGTAGAAGTCGTCAATAAACGCCGCGAGCGCCGCTACTGTCTCATCATCCGATGCACTCATGGTTGTCTTCGTCAAATGTGCCTCTAAAACCCCAAGGTCCCTAAAGTAGTACAGATAGGACTAGGCTAGCCTAGACAAATGTTCCATATATTAGCCTTCACATTTTATCAAAACACGGTGTGTCAAGGGAAAGAATGCATGTCATGTCAGGCCTGATCACGCAATCACATGTTGTATCCGTTTGGACAGGTGGACCTGGTCCAAATAGCCAGTCGACGAACATGACGGAGCTGCTGAGCTACGAGGGCGATGTGGAGACGCTGGAGGCCGTCGTGGCGTTTATTGACGACTACTATGAAGCCGACGATGCGCTGCTCTCAGGCGACCCGTCTGCGGTGTCGAGCGATGCGGTAGTGCCCTCGTCCTCGTCGTCCGAAGGCGATCATCACAGTCACCAGACGACCACGACACCCAAGTTCCCCAATAGCAATCGAGCGCGCAATCTACGAAGAAAGGAGATCGCTCTCTTGCGTCAAGAGGCCGAGCAGTTGCAGACGCGCTTGCTGAAACTGGTGATGGCCAGGACAACGGGAGAGTTTGGGCACAACCCAAGACCTACGGCGGTGCGACACGAGATGGTGGCGATGTGGAAAGCCATCGCTTTGCGTCAGTGTTCGAGACGACGAGCGTCTGAGGCGGAGAACACGCGACTACGTGAGCATGTCAGAGCTCAACGCAAGCTCCTGCAGAGGTTACGAGCTCCTTTGATGTGTCATGAGGTAAGCATAGCTTTGTTCAGCTTGTTGAGCTGCCACGTTGACTGACGTTGCTGTACGCTTCATCTAGAACCTGCAGCCTTCTTTCCGATTAGGATCTTCCAGTTGGAATGACGTATTCCCAAGCGGTGGTTCCAACAATCGGGTGCGTGTGTTTGTGGAGCTACTGGCTGATCTCAAGCAGGTTCACAGTAGTACGGATGCGTGGCTGAGCTCCAGTCGCTGTGCTCCACTGACGGATGGCAAGTACGACGATGCACGCGTCGCTAGTGTATCTCCGACAAACCACTCTCTTGAATTGGTGTTTCTTCGTCTTCTCCCTCTTGATTTCCGTACCGCATCCGATATCTATTGGCGAGTGGGGATCAATGAGCTCTGTAAGCGGTTTGATCTTTTCCGCGAAGTGGTACGTCTGTATATCCTCTGTATCTAATTAATATGCTTCACTCAATTGACCGCTGGTGGTTAACAGACAACAATTGAGGGGCGAGACACTGTGTTGTACAGTCAGATCCTTCACGATAGCAACGAAAGTGCTGTTCAACTTCGCACACACGTGTCCATTCAGAAAATCGAGGAAGAAAATCGGATTATCATTGTGATGGCTGCCCGTCCCGAGGTTATCCGCATTGGAGAAGCTCGTATCGCTGACATAAAGATGGCCGAGAAATACTGGATCGTGCTTCAAGCACCGGAGGGGAAACCTCACGACGCTTGCCGCATGTTCTTGTTTGGCCATACAACTATCGAAATTGCCACTGCAAAAACGAGCGATCCGCGGACTGTTTCGACACTCACAGCGCATGTAAGCAATCGAATCTCTGGACATCTCAATGCCTCTGTGGAGGCCATAGAAGATACGGTGCTGGGGACAGTGAGGTGAGATAAAGATACAAGGGTACAATTGAGCAAGGATCCAACATTCGCTTTCGAACGAACGTCACGACGACCCATCACAAATTCATGAAGATTTCTCATCACCAGAACGAGCTAGTTCAAGGGTGTCTGTCAGGTGTGGCCAGTGCGCTTTCGTCGCCTTGTCCAGCATTTCATGTCGAAGTGTTCCATATACCGTGTACTACAGAAGAACATACCCATGACGGCGTGACTTAACCAAATAAGTTCCAGATCTCGCGTAAAGTAATTGATTGGCGTCAGCTTTAGGCATCTTTTGCAAACGCTTCTGCTTTGGTAAAGTCTACCCACGCATCCAGCTCCTTCTTGGCAGTGTCGAGGGTCCCTTGGAACATTTCGTACGTTCCCGGGCCAATCGGCAAGCGACTGGGAAGCTCACGGCCTTCACAGCGACCAGTCTGCGTGAGCGCTTCGACAATCGCCTGGGAACCCTTGGCGACATCGGCCGTCACCAAGCCGCCTGACATTGTGTCCAGGATGAACAACTTCACTGGTTCGTACCCGGCGATCTGGTTCGCGAAGACCTTGATGTTGCGGGAGCCGGCTGTCTCAAACGAAGCTGGCTCAATGACAGTCACCTTGATGCCAAGCCCAGCTACCTCTTGACGCAAACTCAGTGTCAAGCCAGCCACAGCGAACTTGGTGGCCCCATAGATGCCAAACATTGGGTACGGGGCGAATCCGACCGAAGAGCCCATATTGGCGATCGTACCTGAGCGCTGCTCGCGCATGTACGGTAACACGGCACGCGTCACACGCAACAGCCCGAAGACATTCGTGTCAAAGTTGGCCTGGACATCTTCGGTACTTGCTTCTTCGATCACACCCATTGTTGTGTAGCCGGCGTTGTTGATGAGGATATCAATACGACCGTAGAGGGCGTGTGCCTTGGCCACCACGTCGTTGACAGTGGCGTCATCCGCAGTGACGTCCAGCGTCAACACCTCACAGCCAATCTTCTTGAGATCATCCAAGGTCTCGATATTTCTTGCTGTAGCGACGACGAAGTCGCCGCGTTGGCGAGCGGCAATGGCAAAATGGCGGCCAAAGCCACTGGAGCAGCCTGTGATGAGCCAGACCTTGGGGTCGTTTGCGGAAGGAGCCATCGGTGGTGGTCGAGTGGTCACTGGGGAGCTGATTCGAAAGTGAATTCGAGAGACTTACTGCTCGGCCTTGCAGTACGGCATGTTCACGCCGTGGCGACGACGATGAGGCCGCATGTCGAGGGTAATCCATGAGTCCGTGGCATCGGCCTCTCATCAGGTCAATTGCGTTATTATAGTAGGCACGAGTGTGCCATACGAACAACATAACAGAATAACAAAGACTGATGTGCGTTTGTTTGAGTTTTAAAGTCTACACCAGTTACGCGTCCTTGGCGAAAGTCTCCGCCTTGGTAAAGGCCACCCATGCGTCCAGCTCCTTCTTCGCGTTGTCGAGCACACCCTGGATCAGTTCGTAGGTGCCGGCACCAAGTGGCAAGCGATTCGGAAGTTCGCGACCTTCGCAGTGTCCGCTCTGCGTGATCGCCTCGACAACCGCCAGCGCAGCCTTGGCAGCGTCACCTGGTGCCAGGACGCCAGCCATCCCTTCCAAGATGCCTTTCCTCACTGGATCGTATTCAGCGATCTGGTTCCCAAACATCTTCAGGTTATTTTGACCGTTTGTCTCAAAAGTCAAAGGCTCAATCACAGTAACCTTGATACCAAACGCCGCGACTTCCTGACGCAAGCTCTGCGTCAAACCCGCGATGGCAAACTTGGTAGCTCCATAGATACCAATGATCGGGAATGCCGCGCGCCCACCGGCTGATCCGATGTTGGCAATGATACCCGACTTCTTCTCGCGCATGTACGGCAACACGGCACGCGTCACACGCAACAAACCGAAGACGTTGGTGTCAAAATTGGCTTGGATGTCCTCAGTGCTGGCTTCTTCGATGAATCCCATGGTCCCATAGCCGGCATTGTTGACAAGAATGTCGATGCGGCCGTAGAAAGCATGCGCCGTGGCGACGACGTCGTTGACAGTCGCGTCGCTGGAGGTGACGTCAAGCATGAGAGCCTCGCACCCAAGTGTCTTGAGTTCGTCGAGCGTCTCAATCTTGCGGGCCGTGGCGATGACGAGGTCTCCACGCTTGCGTGCGGCAATGGCGATGAGACGGCCGAGACCGGTGGAGCATCCGGTGATGAGCCAGACCTTTGGTTCATTGATGGTGGTGGATGGAGCCATGATGTCTTGGTGGGCTGGTGGGTGCTCGAGAACCAATTTAGAAGTGTATTCTGCCAACTCGTTGCTTTCGATCGTGGTTTCCTGAGACCACCAGGGCAACTTCAAGCTCTGGTGATGGTTGCAAATCCTTGAGGATGAGTCTGCGAAATCGGCCTCTAATCACAACTATGTTGCTACAATGGTAAGGGATGGCCCACACGCAACATAACGACCCAACAAAGGACAAAGGGGTTGAATTTATGAAGACCACTCCTCTATGCTACCCTACTAAAAGACTTAAGCGTCGAAACGGAACGCGTTTGAATCGGTAAAGTCCTTCCACTCGTCGAGTTCCTTCTGACCCGTGGTGAGCACGTTCTGAATCGCATCAAAGACGTCTCCACCCAACGGCATACGTCCTGGCAAGGTGCGGCCCTCACAGCGTCCGCTCTTGGTCAACGCCTCAACAATCGCCTGCGCTCCCTTGGTCGGGTTGCTTGCAGGAACACTGAGTCCGTGCTCGGCGATATCTTTGAAGAACTGGGTGACCGGGGCGTAGTCTGGGATCGACTTCTTGAAGAACGTCCCGGCGTTGAGAACATTCGTCTGAAACATACCTGGCTCGATGACCGTCACCTCAATGCCCAGACCCGCCACTTCCTGACGAAGCGTCTGCGTCACACCAGCGACTGCAAACTTGGTGGCACAATAGATACCACATGCTGGGAAGGTCGCGTAACCAGACACAGACCCGATGTTGGCGATGATACCTGAGCGCTTCTCACGCATGAAGGGCAGCACGGCACGTGTCACTCGCAACAAACCGAAGACGTTGGTCTCGAAAATGGCCCGGATTTCTTCGTTGCTCGCCTCCTCAACCGCTCCATTCGACGTGTAACCAGCGTTATTGACGAGGATATCAATGCGACCGTAGGTACCATGCGCTTTGACCACCACGTCATTAACCGTGGCATCGTCAGCCGTCACGTCGAGCGTCAGGGCTTCACACCCAAGATCCTGGAGTGCTCTGAGCGTCTCGATCTTGCGGGCCGTAGCAATGACGAGATCGCCGCGGTTACGAGCGGCAATGGCGAGTTCGCGGCCGAAGCCCGAGGAGCAGCCGGTGATGAGCCAGACCTTGTTGTTCGTTGTTGAAGCCATCCTGAAGTGCGCTGATTGAGAAGTGGGAGTTTATCGTGTTACCTCTTGAGTCCAAGTTCTTTTGGAAAAGCACTCTGGTCGCTATGAGAACACGAACAACACTAGGTATTAGGATACGGGTATATTACTTTTCCGCTTGATGAGAGGCTGTACTTTGTGAGCAATCCGATTCGTCACACTCACCTGCCTCTCATCATGTTGACGCAAGCTCACAGTGGCTACAGTCACACCACATCATCAGAAATACTCAGATTTTGTCAGAAGGCGTGATGTTGGGTGTGATCTGAGTCAGCTGGCTTGGTGCTTATGTTGTCAGTTCAGTTCACGGAAATGCGCAACATAAATTTATGAACCCATGACCAGCAGATCTCAATGCAAATGTTCATTCGTTCGTGTTCGTCTGACAGCTTCTACAACTTACGCCTCCTTAGCGAACGTCTCAGCCTTCGTGAAGTCCACCCACGCGTCTAGCTCCTTTTTGGCGTTGTCGAGAACGCCTTGGATGATTTCGTAGTTGTGAGCACCAAGAGGCAAGCGGCTTGGGAGCTCGCGACCCTCACAGCGTCCACTCTGCGTGATGGCTTCGACAATCGCTTGAGCGCCCTTGGTCGCATCACCCGGTGCCAAGATTCCAGCCATTCCTTCCAAGACAGCCTTCTTTGCTGGCTCGTATTCCGCAATCGGATTCGCCAATGGCTTCATTGCACTTGCACCGCCAGTGTCGAACGACGAGAGCTCAATGGCAGTCACCTTGATCCCGAACTCCGCGACTTCCTGGCGCAAACTCTGCGTCAAACCAGCCAAAGCGAACTTGGTGGCACAGTAGATACCAAAGATCGGGGATGCCATGTATCCAGCGGTTGAACCAATGTTGGCAATGACTCCGGAGCGCTGCTCGCGCATGTAAGGCAGCACGGCACGCGTCACACGCAGCAACCCAAAGACGTTTGTGTCGAACACAGCCTGCACATCTTCAGTGCTGGCTTCTTCGACGAAACCGATAGCCACGTAGCCAGCATTGTTGACGAGAACATCGATACGGCCATAGAAGGAGTGTGCCTTGGCCACTACATCATTGACAGTGTCGTCTTCCAAGGTGACATCAAGAGTCAACGCTCTGCAACCAATCTTCTTGAGATCTTCAAGTGTCTCAACTCTGCGTGCCGTGGCGATGACGAGGTCACCACGCTTGCGAGCAGCCATGGCGATCAGACGGCCGAAACCGGTGGAACAGCCTGTAATGAGCCAGACCTTTGGTTGGTTGGGTGATGAAGCCATTCTGCGTGGTCTTGGAAAATGCCGTGGTGGGTTGGACACTGATTTGAAAGTGACTCTAACAGGCAGACGCAATCGGAAATTCCCGTAGGCCTTGACGCGCAGCTTCATTGGTAAACACGGAGGATTTGTGCGTCATCAAGCGATCAGACCACATTGTTTTTCGGGATCTCAACATATGCTGTTCCTATTTTCCCGAATACAACCTCTTCCAGAAGTCCCTGATTGCCACACAAGTCTTGGGGATACTGTTATCAGAAATTTAGGGACGTGCAACTTTGACTAAAGAAACCAGGATTGTATTGTTGAGAGTCAGCAAAGCTCGTCACAGCCTGTGTTTCGCCTGTTCAAGTCTTAGACTTCTTAGTTCGCGTGAAGAGGGAACGTTTCTGGATCCGTGAAGTCTTTCCAGTCGTTGAGTTCCTGCTGGCCGAGAGTCAGAGCACCCTGGAGGACATCGTAGATCACACCCAGTGGCATACGACTTGGCAAAGCACGTCCAACACAGCGCCCGGTCTTAGTAAGAGCTTCAAGAACGGCCTGCGCACCAAGCACAGTGTCGGAAGCAGGTGCAGTTCCGAGCAAGACGGCTTCCTTGTACTCCTTGGTGACGTCATCGTAGTCCGAGATCACCTTCTGGTGGATGACTCCTTTCGACAAGACACTGGTTTGGAAGTGGCCAAGTTCAATTGTAGTCACCTCAATACCCAGAGGAGCCGTCTCGAGACGGAGAGTCTGCGAGACCAAGGCCACAGCAGCCTTTGATGCACAATAGATGCCGCAGCCCACGAAAGGGGCGTATCCTCCCTGCGATCCGATGTTGGCAATCATACCTGAGCGCTTCGCTCGCATGTACGGCAGCACAGCACGCGTGACGCGCAACAAACCAAAGAAGTTCGTGTCAAAGATTGCTTGGACCTCTTCGGAGCTCGCTTCTTCGACGGCCCCAACAGGTACAAAAGCCGCATTGTTCACAAGGATGTCGATGCGACCGTAGAAGTCATGTGCCTTAGCCACAATGTCGTTGACCGTGGCATCATCTGCCGTGACGTCGAGGGTGAGCGCTTGACAGCCGAGATCCTGGAGGTCCTTGAGCGTTTCGATCTTGCGCGCCGTGGCAATCACGAAGTCCCCGCGCTTGCGAGCGGCAATGGAGAGCTCTCGGCCAAAGCCGGAGGAGCAGCCCGTGATGAGCCAGACCTTGGAGTCGTTCGTCGAAGGTGCCATGATGTCAAGTAGGTTGGTTAGGAGCTTGTGAGCGTTGAGCTGGAGAAGGCAAGTTGGAGAATGAAGAGGAAACTGCGCATGGCAATCGGCCAGCACACCAAGTCCATCTGTTCATGATGATGGCTTTGGATCTCTTCCAATCAGAGTTTACGCGATCTCACTGGTACAGTACCATTCTCATGGTACTGTACACGTCTCAAGACGACTAGCACAACGGTACATGGTTGCAACCTCGAATCCCATCGGTACAGTAGCCAATCGGAGATTCTCCTCTCACACTGGGTTGATTTTTCACAAGGCGGTGAAGCTCAACTGCCTGGAAGGACGAGGACAACACTGACACTGCAAGGGGTGAAGGCAAAATGCGCGTTTTTATTTTTTTTTGTTAAAATTCGCTCCGTCAAAAGGCTTTAAAGGATCTCTCTCATTATAGATCGCTGTGATTCGCAAGTCCAGGTAGATCCTCGCGCTAAACCTTCTCTCACAACGCTTGAATTGGAAACGCTTCAGGATCGGTGAAGTCCTTCCAGGCATCGAGCTCTTGTTGACCGGTAGTCAAGACGCCCTGAATGACATCGTAACCGACACCGAGTGGTAAGCGACTCGGTAACACACGATCGACACAGTGGCCAGGCTTGGTGAGAGCCTCAATAAGCGCTTCTGCACCCAATGCAGCGTCTGTTGCCGGAACGCCCCCCAGGGCGGCAGCCTGCTTGAATCCTTGCGTGACTTCGTCGTATTCCGAAATTGTCGTGGCGTGGACGAAGCCTTTCGTTAATGCCTTGGTCTTGAATGCACCGAGATCGACCACCGTCACTTCGATGCCCAATGGAGCAGCTTCAAGATGAAGCACCTGCGAGATCAAAGCCACCGCGGTTCGCAGCGTAAATGCCGCAACCTGGGAACGCCGCATACCCAGCAAGCGAGCCGATGTTGGCGACCGCACCTGAGTGCTTCTCACGCATGTACGGCAGCACCGCACGCGTCACGCGCAGCAAACCAAACACATCCGCATCAAATATGGTTTGGATCTCTTCCGAACTGGCCTCTTCAACAGCTCCAACTGGCGCAATGCCCGCGTTGTTGATGAGGATATCAATGCGACCGTAGAACGCATGAGCCTTGGCCACAACCTCGTTGACCGTGGCGTCGTCAGCCGTGACATCGAGCGAGAGCACTTGACAGCCACGTTCCTGGAGATCTGTGAGCGATTCGACCTTACGAGCCGTAACAATGACGAGGTCGCCACGCTTGCGAGCGGCGAGGGCGAGTTCTCGACCCAGACCCGTGGAGCAGCCGAGTGATGAGCCAGACCTTGTTGTCAGTAGATGCCGACATGACGTCGAGCTGATTGATATGAAGAGAAGAGAGTGTGCGAAGAATGGGAATTGCAAAGTGAGACTGTCAATGAATTGGTGCGGGCCTCTGACCCTGTACTGTACACACAATCCGATTATGGGCTCGAGTGGCTTCTCGAGTGCCTTCCAATCCGATTACCTCATCAAATGCGTGACGTGTACCACACAGGTAGTGTACATTTCGTCCGCTGTGGCATGGTCAAAGTCTCTCACTCTCTCTCAATGGGACGTACGCAGTTCGCAAGTCATGCATCCAACGGCACGTACTGGGCATGTCACCGTAGACGCCCTTCTCAGCAACGATTTACGTCCTTGGCTTGCCGCATTGAGCGGCAATTGAGTTGATTAGGTTACATATTCTTCTTTCCAAGCTATTAGGGTACAATAATTGCGCTCAATAGACTTCACGTTCATCATCATCATCTCAATGGGACGTCTATTGGTTCAACCGAACCTCCATCTCACCTAATACGTAAAGGTCTAGCAGACATGGTCGACGTCGTGATGAGCGCTTTGGTCTCAGTAGAATGCGTGGGTCTTCGACCATCTCCACAAAAGTGGTCGCGTTGGTTTCTCTCCTTGCGTCAATTCCTGCAGCTTCTCATCCATCAGCTTCTGTCAGAGTAGTGTGTGTGTGTGTGTGCCAGAACGTCATAGCGTGCAGGAGTGCCACATACTGAAGTACCCATACTTGCCTGGAGCTGGATGCAGGCGTCACTAAGATTGAATTGTTGACTTGCTGTTCTCCGCATCTATCTCGTAACAACAACAACATGTGTGTCTTCGAATCGGCCAAGAGCCAGGCAAGACGGAGCGGCTATGCATTCTCGTCTGCCAGCGTGCCTCATGTTGAGATAGGCGCCTTGGATTTGCTAAAATTCACTTTTATTATCCATATCCACCAATCAAAACCATTTATCACCATCCACCCAGTCAGTTGAACTAACCCGGTGGATGATGATAGTCGTCAAAAATTCAAGAGCTCTGCCACGAATGCGTGCGCTAATGAGGCGCAATCCGCAGACTTGTTGATGCACAGCGCGCGATAGCTTCCGTTCCAGGTCATTTGCGTACTTGACAGCATCCAAGGCATCGAGAAGGCCGATGCCCGCGACGTACGCGACGTTTGCGTCGTCGAAAGAGCCGTCTCCGACCTTTGAGCACCCGCAAGCGCAGGCAGGATGGCTCTCCCGTATCTTCCTCACGTGGGTTCTACCGCTGCTTCGACTGGGTAACGCCAAGCAACTCGATGCGGGCGACATCTGGCCATTGCAGCACGCGCACCGGGCGGGTGTGGTGCCGTTTCGACGCGAAGTCGAGCGCTCGCAGTCCATCACGCGTGCCTTTCTGACGCTATTTGGTGTTCGTACGGTGCTCACGGGTCTTGCGTTCTTTGTCGCGACAGCTGCGTCGTTAGCTGGTCCACTGGTGTTGAATCATATCGTGACAGCATTGACACGGGACACGTACGACATGGACGACTTGACGACGTGGATCTTTGGGCTGTTTGCAACCCAAGTGCTGCAGGCGCTGGCGGAGAACTACGCCAACTTCGATGCGGAGGTCATTGCCATCCAGTTTGCTGGCTCGCTCAAGAGCATGCTCTACAGCAAGACGCTTCGTCTGAGTGCTGGTGCGCGACGTGAGAAGACGACGGGCGACATCACAACCTTGTGTTCCACCGACTGTGGGTTCATCCTCGCGGCAGCGTACTACGTGCACCACGTGTGGCTCGTGCCCTTGCAGGTGGTCTGTGTCACAGTGCTGCTGTACCGCCTTCTCGGCGTTGCGTCTCTTGCGGGCTTTGGAGTGATCGCAGTGGCGTTCCTCTTGAATCACTTTGTCTCGACCAAGATCTACACGCGCTACGTCGCCTTTATAAAGTGCAAGGACGAACGCATGCAGGCAGTGACGGAGACGTTTAAGTCCATCTCCATCGTCAAGTTCAACGCGTGGGAGGACCGGATGCTGGCTCGTATTGGCGAGACGCGTGCTCAAGAGCTCAAGAACATCTGGGGATATCTCGTGTACAACGGTGCGAGTGTCGTGTTGATGTGGGGCTTGCCAGTGTTCATCTCTGTCGTGGCGTTCAGCGTCTATGTGGGTTTAATGAACGAGCAACTCACTCCAGCGATCGTATTTACGAGTATCGCCTTGTTCCAGCTCATTCAACAGCCGCTTCGAATGGTTTCGGACGTCATTGCTTCGCTCGTTAAGGCCAAGGTTGCGCACGATCGCATCAGTGCGTTCCTTCAGTTGCCAGAGATTGATACGGATAACGTCCAGTCTATTCACCACCCAGATGCCGATGCGTACATCCAGGGAAACGTCATTGTCGCCGCAGAGCACGCCACGTTTGGCTGGGACGACGATTCGCCAATCCTGCGAAACGTGAATCTTCGAGTCAATTCTGGTGACTTTGTCGTCATCCACGGACCTGTGGGTTGTGGCAAGTCGTCTT
Organism: Pythium oligandrum; assembly: GCA_020085045.1. NCBI lineage: Eukaryota > Oomycota > Peronosporomycetes > Pythiales > Pythiaceae > Pythium > Pythium oligandrum. The sequence goes on from JAHRIK010000002.1 coordinate 1,105,495, forward strand.
TGTGTGCTGCATTGCTCGGTGATATGACCAAGACCAGCGGGAGTGTCTACGTCGGAGGTAGTGTGGCTTATTGCTCGCAACAAGCGTGGATCCAACACATGACAGTGCGCGACAACATCCTCTTCGGTCGTCCATATGACCGCAAGAAGTACGAGAAGGTGTTGGAAGCGTGTGCGTTGACAAAGGATCTGCAGTCGCTTCCAGCGGGTGATCGTACGGAGATCGGAGAGCGTGGTGTGAACTTGTCAGGTGGTCAGAAGGCGCGTGTGGCGTTGGCTCGAGCGTGTTACAGTGATGCGAGTGTGTTCATCTTGGACGCTCCGTTGTCAGCCGTTGACGCGATCGTACAAAACGAGATTTTCCAGAAGTGCTTGTTGGGTTTGTTGCGCAACCGCACGATCATCTTGGTGACGCACAATCCAGAGATCATTGCGTCGGAGCATGTGACGCGTGCACTGACCATCAGCGAGCATGGCGAGTTGGTGGAGACACGTGCAGTGCGGGTTCGACCACATCACAAAGCGATCTTGACACCACTGGCGGCAAAGACATACGAAAGACTTTACGACGATCGTGAACTTCACAAAATCACATTGGATGATCTCAACTACGTCGACCAGGCGGAAGGCTCTGTGCTATTGTCCCCACTTCGTCAACAATCGACCGAAACTGGAGTTGGCATTGGCGGAACGGACCCGACAGAGACGCACAAGCTCATCGAAGAGGAAGACCGCAGCGAAGGACGAGTCGATGGCCAGGTGTTTATGAGCTACTACCGTGCGGTCGGTGGCTTCCCAGTTCTTTTCGTTGTCATCATGTCCCAAATATTGTGGCAAGCCTGTGAAATCACGAGTTCGTTCTGGCTCAGCGACTGGTCGACAGACGCGACCAACACTTCGAATGACACGGTGTCGGAGACGTACCGCATTGAAGTCTACACCGCGCTTGGCGTATCTTCCGCTCTCATGGTGGTTGTGCGTGCGCTCACAGTCTCGTGGAGTGGTCTTGGTGCGTCTAAACGTCTGTTTGATCGCATGACGCACTCCCTTATCCACGCACCGATGAAGTTCTTTGATGCAATTCCGATTGGCCGTATCCTCAACCGCTACACAAACGACGTGGCGGACGTTGACATCACCGTCCCTCTCGGCTTCGGTACCTTCTTCGCGTCCCTGTTCTCTGTTGGATGCACCGTCGCAACGACGGCGATGATTATCCAGTGGAAAGGTTTGTTCCTCATCCCCATCATCGTTCTCTACGTTGTGATTGCGCAGTTCTACTTGGCACCTGCTCGCGAAATTATGCGCTTGCTCAAGACAATCGAAGCTCCAGTGTATAGTCACTTGTCCGAGTCGATTGAAGGTGGTCTTGTCATTCGAGCTTTTGGTCACAACCACGTGAGCCGCTTCGAGAGCGCCGTCGACTACAAGATCAACACGGCCAACAAGGCCTGGTACGCGTATCTCTGCGTCACGCAATGGTTTGCCTTGCACATCCGATTGCTGGGTAGCGTGCTTGTGTTCGTCATCGCATACTCTTTGATTCTTCTTCACGCCTCGCTCTCCAGTGCGATCATTGGACTTGCCTTCTCCTATATCCTCAAGGCGTCTCAGAGTGTTGAAGGTATCGTTCATGCCTGGTCCAATGTGGAGACAGCGATGGTTAGCCCAGAGCGTATGCAGCAGTACATCGACATCGAACAAGAAGCGCCACAGAGAATCTCAAGTATGGATCCACCAACGTCGCCTGCGTGGCCATCAAGTGGCTCTATCCAATTCAAGAATGTGTCGTTTCGATACAAGGAAAGTGGCCGGTTAGTACTCAAGAACCTTGATTTCTCCGTTTACGGTGGCGAGAAGATCGGTGTCGTGGGTCGTACGGGAGCTGGCAAGTCGAGCCTGACGATGGCATTGTTCCGAATCAACGAGCTGGCGGGTGGATCCGTACTGATTGATGATGTGGATGTTGGCAAGATCGGTTTGAAGACACTACGAGAGAAGCTGTCCATCATCCCACAGAACCCCGTGCTCTTCAAGGGTCCATTGCGTCGATACTTGGATCCATTCAGTGAGTACAGTGACGATGCGTTGTGGAGTGCGTTGCGTCGTGTGGGTTTGATCGACCGCATCACGAGTGAAGATGCCAAGTTGGAGTGTATGGTGGAGGAGAACGGTGAGAACTTTAGTGTGGGCGAGTGTCAGATGCTGTGTATGTCTCGTGCGTTGCTGCGTGAGTCTCGTATCGTGATCTTTGACGAGGCGACGGCGGGGATCGGCCACGAGGCGGATCAGAAGTTGCAGCGTGTGATTCGTGAGGCGTTTGTTGGTTCAACGGTGTTGACGATAGCGCATCGTTTGGATACGATTTTGGATGCGGATCGCATTTTGGTGTTGGATGGTGGCGATGTGGTGTCGTTTGCTTGTCCATCGGCGTTGGTGAGTGCGCGCAGTGGCCATTTCTACGAACTGATGCGTGAAGGCGGCTACTTGAACAAGTTTCTAGGCACTCAGAGCAAGTAGGGAGGTGGAAATGTTAACACGGAGAACGTATGTTTTATCAAGGGTAGAGTCATCAACTTGCGTAATCATGATGAGAGGACGATCTCAACATCGGCCTCTCATCATCAGTGTCAACAGCCTCTCATCGTGTTTACCAGCACCTCGTTGACCGACATCTCACGTTATGCGCGATATTATATGCCAGTGGACTCATTTTCTAATTGACAAGCTACAACAACCACCCCAAGCAACAATGGCCACAATCAACCCTGAACCCATGGTTTGGCTCATCACGGGCTGCTCTTCCGGTCTCGGCCGAGAGATCGCTATCGCTGCTCGCAAGCGAGGAGACCATGTCATCGCCACGGCTCGCAAGGTAGAGACGCTTGATGAGCTCAAAACCCTTGGCTGCCAGACATTGACTCTCGACATCAAGTCGGATGATGTCATCGTTTGTAACATTGTGGCCCAAGCGCATGCGTTCCACGGCCGCATCGACATTCTTGTCAACAATGCTGGGTTCTCGGCCCATGGTGCCGTCGAGGACGCTACGTCCGACAACATCCAGGCTGTGTTCGACACCAACGTCTTTGGTACTTTGCGGGTGACGCGTGTTGTTCTCCCGTACATGCGTGAGAAGCGCTCTGGAACGATTGCCAACGTCGGATCAGGCGCGGGGTACGTGGCGTTTCCATTCATCGGCATCTACAGTGCCACCAAGTTTGCTGTCGCGGGGTTTACGCAGAGTTTGCGCCAAGAGGTCGCTAGTTTCGGTATCAAGGTCACAGTTATCGAGCCAGCGGCGTTCCGCACCAACGGACCAACGGGAAGATTGACATTTCCGAATGTGACAAAGGACTACGAACCGGTCAAGAAGGCAGCGGCAGCTCAGTTCGCCGGTATCTTGACTGGAGACGCGGCTAAAGGCGCTCAAGCAGTCGTTGAAGCGCTTACCCAAAGCGGACGCTGTGAAGATCGCGAGCTACCGAGTCGCTTGCCACTCGGTAGCGGCAACTACGAGCTTATGAGCCGAGGACTCGAGCGTGCTAAGGAGGAGCTTGATGCCTGGGTTGACTTCACTGACCCTGCCGCGTTTTCCTTTGATGAATGAGTTGGGTCAGTTCTCTAGTCAGGCCAACCGAGCATAATCAAACAGAATGAACCCTGCTCGTGACATATACAAATGCATTATGCATGTTTGCCTGTGTGCTTGGTATCCTGGGGTCTCCTACTTGCGCTGATAGTTGACATAGCGCAATGCCATAAGAGCAAAGAGACGGACGACGACCACGACGACGACCATGTAGAGGAAGATGAGACGTCAGGTCGTTGTGCTTGACGTTGAAGACGAGTTCAAAGTACTCCTTGACAGTGAGGTCGGACGGCAGCGAGATAGGGAGATTTGACAGCTTCTGACAACCGATCGCGTTCGAGTTGGCCGATGGACAATCACCAAACGCGATGCCAGAGGCGATTGCAAAGGAGAAGCGGGACGGATTGATCTGGTACAGCCAACGGTATGCGGTCGGAATCTCCCTGGCCGTAGGGTTGAAGCCCGTGAACTGAATGAATATGGTGTTGATCAGCACGCTCACGACGACGGCGATCTCGATGGTCGAACACGCGAATGCAAGGAACTGACCGACGTACGCCATGGTCAGCACGTGCACCGACAGAGTAACCCAGTAGAAAAAGAACGAGTGGGCGCCGGAAAAGCCAACCATGGGAAAATACACCGCCGTGAAGACGAGCATGCCACCGAAGATGGATGGTATCTCTGCCACTGTCGCGCCGACGAAGTACCAGAGCGCGTTGTACGTCTGCGACGCGCGTTCGCGGTAGTATGACGGACGTTCCACAGACATGAACGCAATAACACTGTGGTAAGTGGTTGCACCGGTGAAGAAGGTGGTCATGAAGATCATACCAGCGCCCGAGTTGATGCCTTGGTACGATTCGAGTGATGGTGTACGCTGGGGTGCGCCAGTAGAGCGCCATGAAGCGCTGAGTCACCAAGGTGGCTTGCGTCCACGAGCTTGCAGAGCGTTTCGACGTGAACGTGATCGGGCTTTCGCCTGGAACTGGACGGCCGATGCCTGGAGTGCGGAGATCTTCGTCCATTCGGCGTGCATTTTCACTGGTTTGGAAGACGGAAGCAAAGTCCGTGTTCTGAGTCGTTGTGTTGCCCACTCCAGCGCCAATAGATTCAAGCATCCACGTCGCAGGGTTCTCTCCGTCCTGGATAGGAGTCACACACGGCACAGCTTCGAGATACTCGACCAAATACTGCCCACTCTCGCCCAGATCACCGAAAAAGACCGTCTCACCGCCATGCTTGAGCAGCAACAAGCTATCAAAGAGCATGAAGGCTTCCGCGGACGGCTGGTGGATCGTGCAAACCACAGTTCGACCCGAGTTGGCCACTTTTCGAACACCATCCATCACCAACTTGGCAGATCGCGCGTCCAAGCCACTCGTCGGTTCGTCCAAGAAGAGCACACTCGGCTGAGCAGCCAACTCGACACCGATCGTCAAGCGCTTCATCTGCTCCAGCGAGCTGCCACGAATCGTCTTGTCCGCAATCGAGTGCAAATCCAAGATACCGAGACACTCTTCCACCGATTGGTACTTGAGACTGGCTGGTACGACACTGCTTTGACGCAAGAAGGCACTGAAGGTCAAAGCTTCACGGAAGGTTGACGCTTCCGAGTGGATATCCATCTGCTCACAGTAACCAGTGGCTCGGTGGATCGCAAGCGCTGACGCTGGGTGTCCATTCAGGAGAATTTCACCTTGGATACTTCCACCGGTCTTTCGTCCCGCGATCACGTCCATTAAGGTGGTCTTACCGGCACCCGAGCTTCCCATCAACGCCGACATAGTACCAGGACGTGCAAACCCGCTGATTCCCTTGAGCAGCTTGAGCTCTAGCTTCGGGTTGGCTGGGTCTGGGACAGAGTACCATAGGTCACGGAATGCCAGCGTAAGTGGAGTAATTCGATAGCGGTGCGAGTCCGGGTGGATGTCGAGCTTCGTATCGCCCCCGCGAGGCGTTTGCACGAGGCCGTACGAGTCAGTCGAGTCGACGTCACTGGCTTTAGTCGTCTTGCCTTCGCCCTTGGACGGACTGTACGTACTTTCGTATCGATAGTGCTCGAGGATGAGCGAGGAGAGCCACGCGAAGACCACGATGACCGCGATGATGTAGATGATGCCGTACCAAACCCATCCCTTGGCCGAATCAACAGCAAAGAGACTCAACGTGTACTCGCCCACCTGCATACCGTACTTCTCACAGTAGACGATTCCGCCATACTCGCACACATCAAACTCAGAGTTGCGATATTGGTTCACCACCATCGTTCGAAGAGCGTACGCGCTTGGATTGAGCCAAAAAGATCCAGATGAGGTAGTCAGGGATCTGATCCTTGGTGATCAAGAAGCCACAAAACACCGCCGACGTCACCACGCCCATCATGGCGACAGGCTTGGCAATATGAACGTTCGACACCAACGCAGAGAGCGCGAAGCACATGATCATGAACACTGTGCTGTGCAAGAAGAGCATAAGCAAGAAGATAAAAAAGCCAGAAGCCGATGCGACGAACCCACACATCCAGTACGCGGTTGTTCCAAGCACGATCGCTTCGCCCAGTGCCATTGGTAAATGGCAGAGCAGATAACCAAGCGTGCACGAAGAGGATCGATAGAAATTGGCTCGACGCTGGCGGTAGAAAATCGCTCGAGCGTACAAGAACCCGGGGATTTGAGCCGTTTGCATGAGCGCAAGCAACACGAGGAACTGCTGCAGCACACCAAGTGAAGCCTGTGGGTTGGACGGGTCGAACTGCCAGAACACACTGGCGTTGAGCAGCGCCACCATCAGCATGTTGAAAAAGTGCGTCTTGTAGAAGCCCATGTTGCGAGACATTCTGGTCAGATCACGCTTCACCAGCGTCTTGGTACTTGCAAAGAACGACTGGTGGAACTCTGGGACGAGGTGGAGCAGCTCATCCATGTCCTTGGGCAACACGGAGTCATGTGGATCCTCCAGATACGCCATCATCTCGTCGTGAATGGACGACTTGCGGAAGATCGAAGCAAACTCCGAAGCCGTACGCGGAGGAGCGGAGCCATCGGGGCGACCAACTTCATACTGCCGCTGCTGGTCCGTTCCAAGGTCGAGAAGGTAATCAGCTACGTCACGGTGAGACGGACGAACAAATCCCATGTCAGTAAAGTAGTCGTTGGCCTTCTCACGAGGTCCGTGGTACACGACGTATCCGTCGTTCAGCAGCATCACATCATCGAACAAGTCGAACACCTCTGGTGGCGGCTGCAGGAGCGCGATCACCACCGTCTTCCGCAGATTCTTGGCGATACTGCGCTCCATCTTGATGATATCGTATGTCGCCGCCGAGTCCAAGCCTATACTGATCTCGTCCATCATCAGCACCACACCCGACCCGAACTGCATCTCACCCGTGGTCACCCGCTTGCGCTCACCACCTGAGATACCTCGAAGCATCGCATCACCAACCATTGTGTCTTGGCAGTGCTCCATGCCGAGCTGCTGGATCACAACGTCCGGGAAATGCTCATGCAGACTGCGGACAGCGTCATGGGCGGCCTTGTTCTCTTCTGGCGTGGCTTTGCTCAGTAGTGGCTCGAGGCGTTGGGAAAACTCCAAGCCGCCACTGCACTCGTGGGCGAATTCCAGCGTCTCCTTGACGGTGAGCGTTGGGAAGTGATGATCTCTCAGGGTCACGTGCGAGACGAACTGAGGCAATCGCTTCTTGATTTCCGATCGTGAGACACCGTTGTACGTGACGTCGCCGTCGATACGGACCCCCTTGGACTCTGGAAAACGACCGCTCAGCAACTGCATCAGCGACGACTTGCCCGAGCCAGGCTGGCCTAGCACAAGCGTCATCGAGCCTGGCTTGAAGACACCCGAGACGTCCTTGAGGATGTGCTTGGTCTTGGTCTCCGACGACAACCCCACGTACTTGCCGAGGCCGTGGTTTGAAGTGGCGGAGATGGAGACGTCGCGGAAACGCGCTTCCATTTGATGCATGGCTTTTCCCAGCGCTGTTTCCATGCGGGTGGAGAGATGCTGGTGCAGACGCTCGGGGCCGAGGGCCATGAGCGCCTTCCCGCTCGTGTACTCGATGGTCTTGGTCTCTGTCATCCGGACTTGAGCGTAGTGCGTCGAAATGACAAGTGAGCATTCATCTACGACTCACATATGCCATGAGACGTCATACAGGAGACACTGCGACCTCTGGAAGCCTCCATGAGCCACGCACGCCTTCATGGCGCTTGGATGACGAGGTCACGGGTCCCGTCAACAGATCAAGCAGTCTTTATGACCAATCGTATCGTGTAATTTATGGTATCAGATTGTTGATTGGCTGAAAATGATGCGTGTGACGAATGTTTTGACGTCTCCGAGTTGCATGATCATCACGAAGCAAGACCTAGATTAGGACCTCCTAATCTAGGCGCGTATCTGGTGTCAACACATTGGAAGGCATATACGACGCTGTGTATGTTACATTCTTGAGTAGGAGGTCCTCAGTCTCACTAGTATGCAGTGTTGTGTATCAGATCCGGAATGGAAACGCCTTTGGTGCTCTCATGCTTTGACCACTGACGGCGTTTGAAGTAGTCGATCTTCCATCAAAGTCACGATCGCGTTCTCGTTGCGCTTCAGACTCGCAGCGAAATACTCGAGTAAGGTCGTAAGTAGATCCGTAGGTAGCGAGTGTTTGCTGTGGAGATCCACGTTGACTTGCAGTGACGAAACCCAAAGACATGAGTCGCGCACCCCAGCTTCTGGTGCCTTGAAGACGCTCCAATAGGCCTCTGACAACGACACGCCCGTCAATTCTTCTCCCAGCACGTCAACGGTGTTGTATCTTGAGGCAACGATGGTCACGACACGGTCCTATTCCGCGAATCGCTGGACTGATGAGTGCTTGCGCACATTCACTGGCCCACCAGCCTGATCTTCAATGGATTTATCAACAAAAAGGGTCTCACGACCCTCTATCTCGGTCTACACGGAGCAAAAGTCAGTAAACAACCACGAGACCAGTCAACATCCACACGTACTCTTTCACGTGACACTTCGGTGTCACGGCAGTAGTAATTCAACCCCACGAGCCAGTAGGCCTCAGCGGCAGAGTGAAAATCAAACGGGAAGAAACGCGAACTCGAGACTTCGATCGTCATTTGTGTGGGAGAGGATGCGAGGAGCCGTGCTTCGCGGTCGAGACCAGCCGCATTCAACGAGCTCCTAGACAAAAGACGGGAGTCTGTCGAGTTGTACGCGGTTTTGATGCCCGCCAGGAGTTCTGCCAGTATCTGCATCAGAGATTGGGTATCGCCCGACCATGAGCCAGGCCAGGAGGATACTGAAGAGCACGTAGCTTGATTATACTGATGAGCCTACACAGGAAACAAGTCAGTATGGCACATGTCAATAGAGCTTCCCATCTATCTCATACCTTGGCGTAGTCCAATTGGCGTTGCACGAAGCGCTGCAAGCCACGTAAGATACCACGTTGCTCCGTCACAAGCTCTTTGAGACGCATGTTTTCCTCCTCCGACGCATTCCGTCGACGACACTGGCGCATCGACACCTCTCTCCACGCCGCCATCCGTTCGCGATGGAAGGCCACCGACTATTTCGCACTCTCCTGCGCCCCACGACTTGTCCGCTTGGCTTGGCTCGTAGCAGACTCGCTAGCTGCCTCTCCAGCTCGTCTGCTTCTCTCTGAAGACGCAGGAACTCGCGCTTCTTGCGCTCACGAGCGCGATTGCTGTTGACCGCCTTCTGTACGCTTCTTTTGTGCTTGGGAATCTCGCTTTCGTGGGTTTTGCAAGGAGACGACGTGCTCGAGTGTTCAGAGGCCACCAGCAGAGCGTTTGACGTCTCACGGGCGAGATATTCGTCGAGAAACACTACGAACGCATCACCAGTGGTGGCTTTAGCTTCCATTGGTCCCACTGGTGTCACGTGGATTATGGAAGGACGCAATACAGGACTAGCTAATGCGACCACGTCAGCCGTCTGTCTCACTCATGCACTGGCGTAAACATGATGAGAGGCCGGAGGGTGTTATATACGGGAATGTCCATAACGTAGTGTCGTCGGTCTCATCAACCGCGCACTCGATGTGAGGACGACCCAGTGCATGCAGAGTTGCTGCTTCGCTGGATACATGACTCGCTTGGTCATTTTCCAATTGGTTCACCAGCGACCACAAGTAGCAAGCTCCACAGATGTCGCCATCCACCACAGTCGAACCCCAGGTGTGGCTCATCACGGGCTGCTCGTCCGGATTTGGTCGAGAAATCGCCCTTGCTGCTCGTAAGCGCGGGGATCTGGTCATTGCAACGGCTCGTAAGATCGACTCGCTCAAGGAGCTCCAAGCCCTCGGCTGTGAGGCTTTGACGCTCGACGTTACCTCCGACGATGCCTCTGTTAAGGACATTGTGGCCAAGGCGCATGCCTTTTACGGTCGTATTGATGTCCTAGTCAACAATGCCGGGTTCGCGGCACAAGGAGCTGTGGAAGAATCTACTTCAGAGGATGTCCAGGCTGTATTCGAAACGAACGTCTTTGGTCTGTTGCGTGTGACGCGCGCTGTGTTGCCCTACATGCGCGAGAAGCGCTCGGGGACAATTGCCAACGTCGGATCAGGCGCAGGGTACATCGCAATGTCGACTCGGGGTATTTACTCTGCCACCAAGTTTGCGGTGGCGGGTCTCACGCAGAGTTTGCGAGAAGAAGTGGCGGATCTGGGTATCAAGGTGACCGTCATTGAGCCCGCCCGATTCCAGACCAACGGCGGAGCTGGCGTTCTGACGTTTGCGAATCCGATCAAAGACTACGAACCTGCAAAGAAAGCGTTGCTACAAAAGCTAGGCGGCAAGTTCCCGTTGGGCGATGCTGCCATGGGCGCGCAGGCCGTGGTGGATGCTCTCACGCAAAGCGGACGGTGCGAAGGGCGCGAACTCCCAAGCCGCTTGCCACTTGGTGGGGGCCTCTATGAGTTTATGAACGGTACACTCGAGCACGCCAAGCAAGAACTTGACGCCTGGGTTGACTTCACGAACCCCGAGGCTTTTGCATTTGACTCGTAGCTTGTGTGGAGGCTCAGGACTGCTGATAACTTTCACTGATACGTCAAAGAGTTACAAAAATGATCTGTGTAGTCTATGAAATTCTACGAATTTGCTTCGCCCAGTATCCAGTCCTCCAGGCTTTCAAGTCCCAAATCCATATATAAATGACTCCGCGAACTGAAGTATTCGAACAAGTCACCAACCGCATGCGGAACATCCGCCAGTCGCGACTCGAGATCGAGAATGACACGGCTAGCAGACAGTACGTAGCACGCGTCGTCTGGATTTGTCTCGGACGCGTAGAAGACCATCCAATATCGCTCCTCTACCGTTAAATCAGGGAGCGACTTATGTCGAACATGAACCGACTCGCTGCGTGACGCATTGACAATTGCAACGCGGTCCTTGTCGACGAACTTCTGGGACGCAGCATATGTCCGCAGTCGAATCCCTCGAGAAGAGTCGGGGTCCCCTTCATCCGAGAAGGCTTTTGCGGTAAGAACCGTTTCATTGCTGTCCACGACGACCTGGCACGACTCATGGTTAGGCGACACGTCTCGACTTGCCGTAGCCAGCTCATTCATACCTGCTCGTTGAAGTAATCCATTACTTGGCACACATAATTGTTGCCCTTGGCCCAATGAAGATCACCCGCAACGCGGTAGTTGAATGGCACACGGCGAGAATTGACCGTCTCCACTGCAACTTGCGTAGCGGACACAACAGTCATCCGCGAGACAACGTAGGGGCTGGAATGGTCTCCGAGCCTTCGACTTTCTTTGACCCATGCGTCGGTTGCGTTGTATTGTTCACGTAGCTGCGACGCCAGCTCGGCGAGAACGCGGGTCCTGTTGCCCGGGTCATCGTTAGCACAGATGGCCTTCCAAGCTGGTGAATAGAGTGGATCTTTCGGATTCTATTCAGAGGCCATCACATTAGTAATTCGAAGACTAGCATTCACCGTCATGGAGTTGGAACTCACCGAAGTCTCCACAAGTTGACTCGCCAGCATGAGTTGCAGGTTCTCAATCACTCGGCGCTGTTCTTGTACACGCTCTCGAAGCCGTGTATTCTCTGCCTCGACAATTCTCCGTCGTCTACGCTGCCGCGTCGTGATGTCTTTCCACATGGCCACGAGTGCCCGGTCATCTCTCATGTTGCCCTTTTGCGAAGAGCGAGAGAGTTTGTTCATCACCAGCAACATTAGCTTGGCCCGAAGCGCCTTCTCCTCCTCCCGTAGATTCTGTAGCTCTTGGCGTTGGTGTTCTCGAGCGTCATTGGGACCTTTGTGGTTGCGTTTTCGCTTCTCTAGAGCTCGTTCGACGTCCTCGTGGCTGTCGATGGGCGAAGATGACACCTCGCTGTTTACAGACTCGGATGTGGTCTGCTCAGCCGCGTCCGGGTCGTAGAAGGCGTCAATAAACGCCGCGACAGCCGCCACCGTCTCCTCGTCCGACTCGACCATGGTCTCCGTTCAAGTCAAATGGCCAACTGAATGTTAGTCAAGTACATTGCCTTCCTACCATGGGGAGTGTACTACGATAACAGAACTTATCTTGAGTGTCAGAATTCTTACAGTGCACGACCCACAACGTCTACGCCTTTGCCTCGACCAGCATCCAGTCTTCCACCTTTTCCACTGCCATACTCAGATGGTGGTGCATTCGCGTGCTAAAGTACTTGGTCAAGTCGCCTACAGCATAAGGAATATCCGCCAGGCGCGACTCGAGGTCCAGCACGACCCGACCGACGCAGAGCAAATCACACGCTTGGTCTGGATCCGACTCGGACGGGCAGAAGATTTTCCAATACTGTTCTTGCAATCGGACGTCTGGGAGTGACTCGTACCGGACATGAACCGACTCGGTACGAGACGCACTGGCGATGACGACGTGGTCCTTGTCGACGAACTTTTGAGACGCAGTATGTGTCCGCAAGCGGATCCCTTTGGAAGACGCGAGGTCTCCTTCGTCGGAAAAGGCTTTGCCCATAAACACAAGCTCCTTCTCATCAATTGTGGCCTGATTACCGACACTAGAAGGTCAGTCATCTCGACTCGGCCATGGTAGTAACACGCCTCGTACCTGCTCCTTAAAGTAGTCCATCACACTGCACACATAGTTGACACCCCTGGACCAGTAGGCGTCGCCCGCAACGTGGTAATTGAACGGGAAACTGCGGATATTGATGACTTCGACTGCGATTTGCGTCGAGGAGACTGCAACCACCCGCGAGTCAACGTAAGGATGCGCCTGGCCGCGACAGACGCGACATTCGTCCAGCCAAAGGTGCGTGGACTCATAAGCTCCGCGCAATTTCGGAACCAGCTCGCTGAAGACGAGCTTTCGGTAGTACGGGTCTTCGTCAGCGCAGATCGCCTTCCATGCAGGAGCATAGAGGGAATCTCTCGGGTTCTATCCAAAGAATAACACATGAGAACGCCTTCAACAGAGAGCACATCCTGATCCTACTCACCGCAGCCTGCGCGAGCTGACGCGCCATCATGGCCTGCAGACTCTCAATCACTCGTCGTTGGTCCAATACACGCTCTCGCAGCCGCATGTTCTCGGACTCGGCGATACTCCGTCGTTTGTACTGGCGTGTTGCGAGGTTTTTCCACATGGCCATCACGGTGTAACCATCGGGTTCCTCGCTCTTTTGAGAAGAACGCGTGGAACTCATCATCGCCAACTCGAGTAATTTGGTACGAAGCGCCTTCTCTTCCTCTCGTAGACGCAGCAGCTCTTCTCGTTGGCGTTCGCGTGAGCGATTGTGGCTCTTGATCTTGGCGGCGCTGCGTTTCGACGGCTTCGACACGGTTCGTTCGACGCCGTCGTGACAATCAATTGGCCACGGGCATGCTTCACCAGCGAGTGCTGCGACGAAAGTCTTGTCGGCATCGTGCGGCTCGTAGAAGTCGTCGATAAACGACGCGATGGTCGCCAAGGTCTCTTCATCTGACTCTGTCATAGCGTTTGTCGGGTCGTCAATGCTATAATGATCATTAGATTAGTACAGGACATGCACATTGACTCTCTACCGCTCCAGACATACTACAATAACGTTACCCGGCTTGATGCGACCCACTTCAACAGCATCTTCGCCCCTTAGCTCGACATGATTCCATGCAATAGACAAAGGTAGCCACTCAACTGCGTCGCCTTGTGGTGGTGTTCATTGATGCCTCGTCAGTTCTTCATACCGGGAACAGCTAGAGTCCGGGCTTGAGCGCTTGAGGACTCTGCAAGAGCCAGTCTTCCATCAATGCCATGATCGTGTCAATGTCACGCTTCATCTTGGTTTCAAAGTACTCGTGCAGCAAGCCGAGTGTCTGCATCGAGAGTGTTTCGCCCTGGTGGACATCTAGGGTGCTTCGCTCCGAGAAGACCCATAGACAGGTGTCTTGTGCACCGCCTTCTGGTACCTTGAAGATGCTCCAGTACATCTCGGAACAGGTTACCCCCGTCAATTCTTCGCCTTGGACTTGAATAGAGCTGTACCGAGACGCAACGAGAATCACCACACGGTCTTTCTCGTCGAATCGCTGGACCGACGAGTGCTTCCGGACGTTCACCTGACCAGACCCATGGTCTTGGAACGCTTGGTTGAGGAAAAGGGTCTCACGGCCTTCCACGTCGGCCTACAGATACCCAAACGTTAGGTTAGTGCCCCTTTTCACTTCGAAAACGTGTACAAGTCCACGTACGACTTCGCGAGAGATGTCAAAGTCGCGGCAGTAGTAGTTCATCCCCATGATCCAGTAGGCTTCCGCGACTCGGTGGGAATCAAACGGTAAAAACCGCAGGTTGACAACTTCGATCGCGTATTGTGTCGGTGAGAGCGCAATGACCTGCGCTTTATTGTCGAGACCTGCCGAACGCATCGAGCATGTCGTTGCGAGCCACGAGTCCGTCGAGTCGTACGCGGTCTTGATACCCGACAAGAGCTCGGCCACTGTTTGCATCATCGCTCGAGGGTCGCCCTGCCACGACGTGGTCCATGAGCTTATGGACTGACGAGCTGCATCACAAGATTGTATCTACAGGGAGCGTAGCTGTGAGTACACAACGTACCGCATATCGAATAGCGCCACGCACCTTGTTGTTGGTCAATTGCCGCTCGAGGATGCGATGTAGACCTCGCAATACGTCGCGCTGCTCCACCACCAGCTCTTTCAGCCGCATATTCTCCGCTTCTGCGGCATTGCGTCGCCGAAACTGACGCACAGCCATCTCTTTCCACGCAGCCATTCGTTCGCGATGCAGCGCCAACGAGTGTTTCGCGTTCTCCTGCGCCATACTGCTCATTCTCGTCGCCTTCGCTTCGAGCAGACTCGTCACTTGCTTGTCGAGCTCTTCTGCTTCCTGCTGGAGGCGCAGGAACTCACGTTTCTTGCGCTCGCGCGCGCGGTTGCTGTTGACCGCCTTCTGCAGGCTTCTTTTCGTCCGCTTAGGTCGCTCGTCTTCATCGCTTCCACTCGACGACGACGAGCCCGTGACTTGAACAGGTACCTCGAGAGAACTCGACAGCAAACTCTCGCTCTCGGCGGCGTCGTAGTCGTCGAGGAACGCGACGATCGCGTCCAATGTCGCCAGGTCCGCTTCCAACTCCATGGTCTCACTTGCTGACTAAGGGGTTATGCCAGTCCTGATCTGGACACTAACCTAGTGTCCTGACGAGAGATTCAACGTCCACACTGTTACTAGCCTACTTAGTTAGTCACACCGTCAACCTCACAGAAATCAACACCGGCGTATTGACGACGTCGTCTACCCCTCTCTATGGCTGGGTGAGCAGCCAGTCTTCCATCAGAGCCATGATCTTGTCCACGTCTCGTGTCAGCTTGGAGACAAAGAACTCGTGCAGCAGGTCGAGCGTTTGCGTCGAGAGCACGTGACGGTCGTGGACGTCCAGAGAGACGCGTACCGACGAGATCCACAGACAGGTGTCTCGTGCCTCGACTTCCGGAGACTGGAAGATGCTCCATATGTATTCCGTACACGTGACGCCTGTCAATTCCTCGTCCTGAACGTGGATAGAGTTGTATCGAGACACCACGACGTTCACGACGCGGTCGTCCTCGACGAATTGCTGGACGGACGAGTGTTTGCGTATGCTCACTCGACCTGGCCCGTGGTCTTGATACGCTTGATCAAGGAAAATGGTCATACGACCTTCCACATCCGCCTACAACAGCCAAACATAGGTCAGCCAGGACGATTTGTGTCGCACTGACCCCTGGTTTCCACGTACGATTTCGCGAGCAATGTCAAAGCTGCGGCAGTAGCAATTCATACCCATGGCCCAATACGCTTGTGCGACTCGGTGAGGATCGAACGGAAACAGTCGCAAGTTGACAATCTCGATGGCGTACTCCGTGGGTGAGAGCGCAATCACCTGCGTTTTGCTGTTAAGGCTGGCCTCCCGCATCGAATAGGTCGTGGCGAGCCATGTGTCCGTCGAGTTGTACGCGGACTTGACGCCCGACAAGAGCTCTGCCACCATTTGCATCATTTGCCGAGGGTCTTCCTGCCACGATGCGTTCCATGAGGCCACAGATCGACGAGCTGACTCACATGGTGGTGCCTACAAGGGATTTAGCAATCAGAACGCACGGTATGGGAAGTCAAATGCACCACATACGCACCGCTGTGTTGGCCAAATGGAAAGCCAGGATGCGTTGCAAACCCTGCAACACGTCGCGCTGCTCCAGCGTTAGATCCTTCAAACGTATGTTCTCTGTCTCTGCGTCGGTTCGACGATGGTATTGACGTATCGCCATGTCTTTCCAAGCCGCCATACGCTCGCAATGTATCACCAACGAGTGCTTTGCATTCTCTTGCGCCTCACGACTCAACCGTGTTGCCTTGACCTTCAACAAACGAGCGAGTTGCTCATCTAGCTCTTCAACTTCTTCTCTCAAGCGGAGAAACTCTTGCTTCTTCCGCTCTCGGGAGCGGTTCCTGTTAACATTCTTCTGTTGGCTTCTTTTCCGCTTCAGCTGCTCATCCGCATCGCTGCTGGTCGAGGGCGATGGCGACGTCTCTTGGACGAGTTGCCGGGATGCTACGTGGTCGGGATCTGCAGTTTCGTAGCCGTCGAGGAACGCAATGATCGCATCGAACGTAGCAGCGTCCGCTTCTGCCGACATGGTCTCATCAGCCAAGTGTCAATAATGTGAGTGAGTCGGTGCAACTCACACCTCTAATCGAGTACATGTTCGTGGCTCGTCACATTACGCAAAGCCAAGTCTACTGTTATTGAACCCACTAGTCTCATGGGAGAGTCGTCAACACCATTTCGTTTAGATCGACGCACAATGGGAGCTCGTTCTGACTACTCACTCTAGATTGTACTTCAGACTTCAGTTTCATAACTTTCATCGTCTCCGTCAAAGAAATTCTGGTTATCTGACTGCTGGTGTTCTCTTCCCTCCCCCCCCGATGTCGGACTAAGGCGCAACACCACCGAGCTTAGCGCGCTCACTTGGTCCCTCCTGGGGTCTGTAGCAACCAGTCCTCCATCAACTCGAACATCGTGTCCACATCGCGTTTCAACTTGGCCACAAAGTACTCGTACAGCACAGTGATAATCTCCGGTGAGAGTGTGAGGCCGTCGTGGATGTGCAGATTGATTCGGACCGACGAAACCCAGTGACAGGCATCGCTCGCGCCGACTTCAGGTGGTTGGAAGACGCTCCAATGGTACCCAGAGCATACTGTTTCAGATAGTTCCTCTTCCAGCACTTGAATTGTGTTGTATCGGAACGCAAGGATGGCCACGACGCGATCCTTCTCGACGAATCGCTGAACTGACGAGTGTTTTCTCCCGTTGACACGTCCAGTTGCCCAGTCTTGGGAGATTTGATCGAGGAAAATTGTTTCTCGACCTTCCACCTCGGCCTAATTAACAAAGACTATGGTTAGCTCCACATATTCCATCAGCATCATTCCTTGAGATGATACGAACCTGTTCGCGTGCAATGTCAAATTCACGGTAGTAGTAGTTCAGACCCATGGCCCAGTAGGCTTCCGCGACTCGGTGGGGATCGAACGGAAAGAAACGCATGTTGACGATCTCGATCGCGAATTGTGAGGTTGACAGCTCAACTAGTCGTGTTTCATCGTCAAGACCAGCCGCACGCATCGACTGTGTCGACGCGAGACACGCGTCTGTCGAGCTGTACGCTGATTTGAGACCTGCTAGCAACTCGGCTACCATTTGCATCATCGATCGAGCATCTCCGTGACACGACGAGCTCCAAGAGCCCACATGTACGTGAGGTGACGCATTGAACTATGTATATGTGTGAACCAAATGATCAGAAGACGACGAGACCAGTCATCCACGTCTCCACATACCTTTGCATTGGCCAGCTGACGCTCCAGGATGCGCTTCAAGCCGCACAAGACGTCACGCTGCTCCGCCACGAGCTCCTTCAGTCGGACGTTCTCCGCCTCTGCAGCATTCCGTCGACAGAACTGGCGCACAGCCATCTCCTTCCACGCGCTCATACGCTCACGGTGCAATTCTAACGAACGCTTTGCGCTCTCCTGCGCCGCCCGAGTCATTCTGTCCGCCTTGGCTTGCAGGAGGCTTGTCAGTTGCCTGTCGAGCTCGTCTGCCGCTTGCTGTAGCCGTAGGAACTCGCGTTTCTTGCGCTCTCGCGCGCGATTGCTGTTGACTGCCTTCCGCGTACTTCTTTTCCGCTTCGCACTCTCGACACCGTCGCTGCTCGTGAGCGATGACGAGGACTCAGTCCCTACAATGCCTGGCCACGCCGACGCATCCGCATCTTGGTAGTCGTCGAGGAACGCCACGATCGCGTCGAGCGTTGCAGGATCCGCGTCCAACTCCATGGTCTCCGATATTTCTGATCTGATCTGAATGAGCACTAGTCCCAGTACATGACTGTGGGATCGAGGACGTGTCTACTGTTATTGTGGAGACCACACTCTGAACGAGATGATCGAGTCGGATGAAGAGACCGTGGCGGCCGTCGTGGCGTTCGTAGACGGCTTCTATGAGCACGAGGCCGACGAGAAGATAGCGGAAGCGACGGTAAACGATGAGGTTTGTGTATCGACGAGCACGAATAAAGCGAATGACGGGGGAACCACACAAAAGAAGCATCGCAAGCCCACGCCCGCCAAGGTTCTGAGTCACAATCGCTCACGGGAGCGCCAGCGACGCGAGTTGCTGAGCCTACGAGAAGAAGAGACGGCTCTACGCACAAGAGTACTGGAGATGACGATGACCCGAGCGCATACTGCGCCTCACAAACACGTTGGAGAGAGGAATGACCGACAGATGTTGGTGTCGATGTGGAAGGAGGTGGCGTCGCGGCAGAAGAAGAAGCGCAGGGCCGCAGAGACGGAGAACACGAGTCTTCGTGCGCGCGTGATGGAGCAACAGCGTGTGATCAGGAGTCTGCAGCGTCTGCTGGCGAGCCAAGTGAAAGAGGTTCGTGTCCGTCGCACTTTACTAGTACATGGACTCAGACTCTAACGGATCTCATTGTAGAATCCGCTGGCGTCTTCTCGGCTTTACTCGCCCGCTTGGCGAGTAGTCTGTGCAGACGAAGACCCGCAGCGTCGCATGCAACTCTTCAATCAGCTTATAGCACAGCTCCAGCAGATCTACAAGACCACAGACACGTGGATCGACGCAAGGCCAAGCCTCGTCACAGACGAAGCGAGCCCCTATTCTGACTCACGCCTCGTCTCCGTATCGCCCTCAGTTCTCGCGGTGGAGACAGTGAGCATCCGTCACCTTCCCTTTCCGTTTAAGAGGACTGGGCAAGCGCACTGGAACCAAGGCGTGAAGAGGTTGTGTGGAGCGCTCGACTTTTTCCAGGAAGAGGTGCGTGTGATCTGAAATGCGACAGACATTGGCTGACGCTGTTGTGATCAGTTCACCGTCCACGAGGCAGAAGCTTTGTCAAGCGCTAGGGCAATCGCGTATGAGGACGATGCAAGTGGATCCGACGGCATCCGGTTGCGACAGTATGCTGTATCACAGCTGATCGTGGAAAACCAGCGCGTTGCCATCGTGACTGCATCGTGCTCCGATTCCGTGCACATAAGGCGTCAACTACTTCCCGACATGATGCTCGACGAGCAATACTGGAAGGTCTTCATTCCATCCCCGTCGAATCCAGACGACGCCAGTCTCATGGTGTCGTTCGGTCGCATCCTCTTCGATCTCGACGCCGGATGGGCGAGCGCGCAGCAGTTGATCCCGGCCCTCTTTACGTATTTCACGACCAACGTCCATCAATACTCCAACATGTCGGCGGAAATGAGTGAAGATTGGATCCTCACTGACACGAGAGACGGCGCTTTCCCTGGGTGTGCTATCGAGAGGGTTTAAAGCGCCTGATTCGAGGCACTCTGTGAGGCTCCACCTTGTACTATACTATCAAGTAATAGCCAGCAAGTAGCAAGTCCCTTGTGAGCATCACCAGTGCCACGACATCCACTAAGATTAGAGCTGATCCAAGTTGGATTAGTTCTGATCTTGGTGTTAGTCAGTACATTGCTTCTGGAGGATGGGCGGTGCGTCGACTGCACCAGATGAATGAGTCGGATGAGGAGACCGTGGCGGCCGTCGTGGCTTTCATCGACGACTTTTACGAGTCTGATGCGTTGCAGAGGGCTGATGGAGCAGCACCAAGTGATGGAGACCCTCCGTTTACAGGTAATAGTGCCAAGCGAACACAGCAGAAGAAGCGCCAAAAGCCGACGCCCGCGAAAGTCCTGAGCCATAATCACTCGCGAGAACGCCAGCGACGCGAACTACAGAGTCTGCTTGAAGAGGAGAAGACGCTGGTAGCAAAAGTCAAAGAGATGGCGACGATGAGATCGACTGGTGGGGCGCGTACACGAGTCGAGGAGGCAACCGATCGACAAGCGCTGGTGTCCATGTGGAAGGAACTGGCATCTCTCTCATTGAAGTCTATTGAGTCGTTTTACACGTGCTCTATAGCTGTTTGAACTACACCCTGTCAATTTATCGCTCAAGTTCTACTGGAAGGAACTGGCATCGCGGCAGCTCAAGAAACGAAGCGCAGCAGAAGCAGAGAACAAAAGTCTTCGCGAGCGAGTGATGGAGCAACGGCGAGTCATCAAGAGTCTGCAGCGTCTACTGGCGAGTCAAGTACGAGAGGTTTGTGTCCACTCACGTTCTCTTGGTTATTGCCACATGAGGTTAGCACTGACTCGATCGCTTCGTAGGACCCACTGGCCTCCGCGAGACTGTACTCGCCAGCATGGATCGCAATCTGCGCAGACGAAGATCCTCAACGTCGCATGCAACTCTTCGGGCAGCTCACCTCCCGACTTCGACAAGTCTACGTGGCAACAGACTCGTGGATGAAAACAAGTCAAAGGCTAGCGAAGGGAACCAACCACTACTCTGATTCACGTGTTATCACCTTGTCGTCGTCGCTGATTGCAGTGGAAACGGTGAGCATCCATCGCTTCCCCTTCCCGTTTCGAACGACTGGGAATGCGTACTGGAATTTGGGCGTGAAGCGATTATGTGGGACGCTCGACTTTTTCCAGGAACATGTGAGTGCGAAATGCTGGTTCTCAGTGCGTTGGACGTCGAATTGATGAGTCTTTGGTGGCAACAGGCCATGGTAGAAGGCACTCAAACGGTGTTGAGTGGCAAGGCGATCGCCTACGAGAATCATGCAAATTGCTCGGACGGTATTCAGTTTCGAACGCACGTCGCGTCACAGCGAATTGACGAGGACCAGCGGATTGCGATTGTGAACGCCTCATGCTCCGAGTCGATGCATGTCAAGTATCAACATCTCCCTGAATTGACGCTTGATAACCAGTTGTGGAGCGTCTTTTGCCCGTCCGAATCGACTCCAGACGACGCGTGTGTCATGATGTCCTTCGGTCGTGTGTTCTTCGATTTCGAGGCCGGATGGGCAAACGCACACCACGTGGTGCCTGTTCTGTTCAAGTACTTCGCGACTACCATCCATCAGTACGCAGATATGTCAGCAGACATGATAGAAGATTGGATCCTGGCCGACAAGACCAACAGACAAAACTAACGAGAGACACAAGCTGAATTGTGCTGAACATTGCCGTTTGTTGCTTATCGTCTCATTTGTTCAACTCAAAACCCGATCAATGGCATGGTTACAGCTTTCTCGTGTTCGTATGGGACTTGAAATGACACGCTTGATGCTGAAATACAGTGTGTTTTACTTATTTACGCCCTGCACGATCGGCTCTCGGACGAGAAACTCGGTTTCTGACGTTCCGAGTCCTGGTTGTACCACGTGCCGACCTTGCAGCAGTCGATCTTCCACCAGCGCAGTGACTGCGTCCACGTCTCGCTTCAATTTCGCAGAGAAAAACTCGTTCAAGATCATGATCGTGTCGGATGAGAGATCGTGGCCGTGATGAAAATCCAAGGTGACGCGTACAGTCGAAGTCCAGAGAGCAGAGTCCGTAGCATCAGCTTCTGGCGCCTGGAAGAGACTCCAGTGGAACTCGGAGCACGTAATCCCGGACAGTTGTTGTTCCATTACCTCGATAGATGAGTAACGAGAGGCGTGCAAGATCAGCACGCGGTCGTTCTCGACGAATCGCTGGACCGACGCATGTCGCCGAAGGCGAACGTGGTCACCAAGAATCTCTTGCTCTCGGAAAATCGTCTCGCGACCCTCGACCTCAGTCTACGGCACAACGACAAATGAGATACAGTACCATGCTGTGGTCATCAACCGCGACGGACACGTACGTGTTGGCGAGAGACATCGAATCCGCAACAATGATAATTGACACCCATGGTCCAGTATGCCTCCGCCACGGCCTGCAGATTGAAGGGGAAGAAACGAATATCGACGCATTCAATCGCGAACGTTGTCGACGATAATGGGACCAGCTTGGAGTTGTTTTGAAGACCTGCGGCGCGCATGGAGCCCGTCGTTGCTTGCCAGGTGTCGGTCGTGTCGTACGCGAACTTGAGACCAGTCAGGAGCTCTGCTAGCATTTGCATCATAGACCGAGGGTCATCTTTGGCCCACACTGAGTTTACTGGGCGGAACACCTGGTCGCTGGGTTGCACCTGATGGCGACGGATAGTGTCAGCACGTGAGAAACCACCTGTCTGTCGACGCAATAGTGCCATCGTACCTTGTTATTGTTCAGTTGTCGCTGCACAACACGCTGCAAGCCTCGCAAGACGTCGTGCTGTTCCGCCACGAGTTCCTTCAGTCGCATATTCTCCGCCTCGGATGCATTCCGTCGACGGTACTGCCGCAGTGCCATTTCCTTCCATGCACCCATCCGCTCTCGATGCAGTGTTAACGAGTGCCTCGCGCTCTCTTGCTCCGCTCGACTCGCCTGCTTCGCCTTCGCCTCAAGCAAGCTCGTAAGTTGTCGATCAAGAAGCTCTGCTTCCCTCTGCAGCTGTAGAAACTCGCGTTTCTTGCGATCCCGAGCGCGATTGCTGTTGACGGTCTTTTGGACGCTTCTCTTGGGCTTCGAGTGCTCGTCCCCATCGCTACTGCTGGACGTTGACGGCTCTGCGACTCGCGCCGTGCGACCCGCATTCGTCAGCGCCGTCTCTGTAGCTTCATAGTCGTCGAGGAACGCCGCCACGGCCTCCAGGGTCGCTGCATCCACTTCGTAATTCATGGTCTCACTTATTAAACTCTATTCCACTTAATAAGCAACCCGGTTTTTCCCATAGTAGCCCTAATGTAAGAACGATTTTTGGACGATGTGATTCGTAGAAAAAAAAACGTTTGAACGGTGCTTGATGATTGGCTGGAAAGAAGAGATCGAGAGGAATCGATCAAGGCAACTGGTGGGAGAGGAGGCTTCGTGGAGCTTACGGTGTCAGAGGTTTGAAAATGTAGCCAAGCGAAAGCGCACGTACCGTGTAATTTCGCGTGACACGGCGCAGGCGATTGAGACGTGCAGGCAATACTTTGAGAAAGAGGCGTAGGGGAGAGACGAGAGAAGGTAACTCGCCCTATCGACCGTACGGTTTCGACATCAATCGATCCACTGTCATCGACATCCGCAAGAGGCTTGACAGCGTGGCAAGAAGGCTCTCAAGGACTCCGATTACCACACCGAGATGAACGCAGATGTGTTTTATGACTGGCTCGAAAAGAAAGTTTTCCCTGCTATCCCGTCCGGCTCTGTCGTCGTAATCGACCGAGCTAGCTACCACACCACGCTAACCGAGGAAACGAAGCCTGCCAAGTCGACATTCCGGAAGGACGAATTCGCCCAGTGGCTGGTAAACCACGGTGTTATTACGAATGGGCGGCGCACCAAGGAAGCTTACATGGAGCTGACAAGAGTCGAGCTTGCAAGCATCTGCAAGGAGAACAAACCAACGCCAGCCTACCAGGTATCGGCTCTCGCAAAGAAGTTCGGGTGCGAGATGCTCCTGCTCCCTGTCGGTCATCCTGAATTGAACCCCATCGAAATGGTGTGGGCGTACGTCAAGGGTTATGTGGCCAAGCGAAACGTAACCTTCTCGCTCACCGATGTCGAGCGTCTCGCAAATGAAGCTTTGGACAAGTTTGATGCGACCGAGTGGACGAAATACGTACAGCACTGCATTCGGGTCGAAGACAAGTTTCTTGCTGCAGCCGATACAATTCCTATTGAATTAGATGCTTAGTTTGAAGCGCCATAATTTCTCTTCTGGCTGTCCGTTTTTGGTGCTTGAAAGTCGTGGAGGACGGCCTTGTGTGTATATTTGCAATTCCGCAAAAAATAAGGCCAAATTAGAAACCATCGCAAAGTTAGCCTCAAAACCAAAAGTCGCTTATTAAGTGGAATAGAGTTTAGTGTGTCTGTGGGGACATCTGCCTGATTCAGTACGTTTTGAACACTTGGTATGCGTTTTCGTCCAATGTACTGATCTAAGCGACGTCAACCGCCTTTGGTGATCGTTTCTGTGTTCCGGAACGATCTCTTCTCATGCATGCCGGCCAGCGTAATCGACTCGGAGTTTACGCCTTAGGCAATTGACACAAAGATCGCTGAGTCCTCAGCTGGTCCTTCGTGTCCTCGCTTCCGACTGTGTGGACTTTGGAGGAGATAATCTTCCATCAGCGTCACGACGGCATCACAGTCTCGCTTCAGTTTTGCCGAGAAGTAGTCGTTCAGGATCAAAATCGCCTCGGTGGGCAGCGTGTGGCCGTGGTGGATATCTAGAGTGACGCGGACAGTCGATGTCCACAGCGAGGCGTCTTGTGTGTCGGCGTCAGGCGCCTGGAAGACGTTCCAGTGGTACTCCGAGCACGTGATTCCGGATAATTCCTCTTGCAGCACCTGCACGGAGCGATAGCGGGAGGCGTTCAGGATGACCACGCGATTCTTTTCGATGAATCGCTGGACAGACGCGTGCTTCCGAAGACGAACTCTGCCACCCGCTTCGTCGTCCTGAATCACTTGCTCGCGGAAAATGGTCTCCCGACCCTCGACTTCCGTCTACAAGCACGCTCACCGCGTCAGTCCTCTCAGGTAGACATGACATGCCGGCATGGATACGTACGTCTTCTCGAAAGATGTCGAACTCACGGCAGTGGTAATTGACACCCATGGCCCAATAGGCCTCTGCCACTGTGTGCAAGTCGAAGGGGAAAAACCGCACGTCGACCACCTCGATCACAAACTGCGTCGAGGACAACGCAACGAACTTGGCGTCGTTCTGAAGACCCGCCGCACGCATGGAGCAAGTCGTCGTAAGCCACGAGTCGGTCGTGTTGTACGCGATCTTGAGACCTGACAAGAGTTCCGCCAGCATCTGCATCATGGCTCGAGGGTCTTCAAGTCCTTCCATAGGTGGCATCGACTGTGGGATCATGTCAGACGATTGCACCTAAAGCATGGTATTACACATGTTAGTTTATGAGGTAGCGTAAAGCGCGAATGGGAGCCACTGACCTTGGAGTGGGTCAGCTGGCGCTGCAGAACGCGTTGCAGCCCTCGTAATACCTCTCGTTGCTCCACCACGAGCTCTTTCAGACGTATATTCTCCGCCTCGGCCATCCGTCGCCGACGATACACACGCAATGCCATGTCTTTCCACGCCCTCATGCGCTCGCGGTGCACCGCCAGCGAATGATATGCGTTCTCTTGCGCTGCACCACTCGTCCGTGTCGCCTTGGCTTGTAGCAGAGTTACCAATTGCCTGTCTAACACCTCAGCCTCCTTTTGGAGTTGTAGCAACTCGCGTTTCTTTCGTTCTCGCGCGCGATTGCTGTTGAGAGTCTTTTGCACGCTTCTCTTGGGCTTGATGGGCTCGCCTCCGTCGCCACTGCTTGATGACGACGAGGTGGCACCTTCATTAGTGTCTACCGCGTCCGTTAGTGGTAGATCGACTAGCTCAGAGGCGTCATATTCGCCGAGAAACGCGACGATCTCGTCCAGTGTCGCGGCGTCCGCTGCCAGCTCCATCCTTCTGACCTGCACAATGGGTTTGAATCATTCTGTACTGTTATAACCCCTTAGACAGATTCAGATCAGGCTGAAATGCCCCATTATCGCACCCATGTGACTTTATCTCCCCACCGCACTGCAGTCGCAGCACTGCGTGCTGAAGGAAGGAACGACGCGAACGAAAATCACCACCTCTCACCAGTACATCAGTTCGGGGGGTGTTTTATCACAGAGACACGTCAAATACTCGTCAATTATTTACTCAAGATGCGGTCTTCCATACACTCGACGGCCGAATTCAAATGCCCCGAGATGCGCTCGTGTACATGAGTCGACAGTGTCGACACGGCGTGCGTTGCACTCGCTACTGCCGCATCCAGTTTGAAATTCGCTCGACCAAACGACAGCATAAGACATGCGTTCTGTGGTTTGCCCTCAGGGGCCTGGAACACGACCCAGTACTGTTCCGTCATCGTCACGTCTGTGACGCGCTCACCGTCAATGTGGATGGCTTCTGGTCGAGCTGCGATCAACAGGATGATGCGATTCTCTTCCTCAAACTTTTGCACCGAGACATGTGTATGGAGACGGACAGTGCTCTTGTCTCCGTCATGGACGATCTGGCTGTATAACACAGTGTCGCGGCCCTCGACCTTGGCCTGCAGCACAGCGAGCAGGTTAGAACAATACATGAGTGCACGGTTATCAAACGGACACACGTACGTGTTCGCGGTAGATGTCAAACATTTGGCAGTGCTCGTTGATTCCAGCATGCCAGTACGTGTCAGCAGCCGTGCGGAAATCGATGGGGAGGAGACGAGCGTAGATCATTTCCAGCGCGTGCTGCGTAGGAGACAAGGTAGCGACGCGCGTGTCGTCGAATTTCCCACCAGTCAAAGGATTGGCCCTGCTGGAGTCGAGCCAAGCGTTGGTGACAGAGTGCGCCTGCTTGAGATCCGTCAAGAGCTCCACGAACACGCGCGTTCGATGCACCGAGTCACTGCCCGCCGTGTAGGCCAGCCAGTTTGGAGTTGGGGCGAGTTGGGGTTTCTATAGTTCATAGCGTCAGCAACATCATCCGAAGTGGCGTGATAATACACCACATACCTCGTGTCGCACCAGAATGCTCTGTAGACTCTGAATGACCTTGCGTTGTGATTGAACCTGGTCCCGGAGCCGTGTATTCTCCGTCTCGGCCGTCTTCCGACGTCCATATTGCCGCATTGCCATGTCTTTCCACACGGCCAGCATCTCCTGACGCAACGCCTCGGGTCTCGTGTCGGTCTCTTCAACACTTCGCTGTCGCTCGAACTCGCCGGTCGCCTTGGCCATGACCAGTTGCAGTAGTCGTACCCGTAGCGCCTCCTCCTCCTGCCGTAGTAAGCTAAGCTCTTCTTTCCGCTGGTCGCGCGCTCGATTGTGGTTCTGCCGCTTGGGCGCTTTCGCTGGTCGTCGTCGTGTGGTGGTGGTCTGTGGGGGCGAGGCAGTGGCCTCGGAACTCGCGTCGGCGTCGCCACCGGACGAGGACGTCGCATTCGGCACCGCATCTTCCGAGGACGACGAGAATCCCTCGATCAGAGGCGCATCCGCCTCGTAAAAGTCGTCAATGAAGGCCACGACGGCGTCCAACGTCTCCACGTCGCTCAGCTCCTCGCTCATTTTCGTCGTCTTCCGACTCGACATGGTCTCCCTGTCCAAAGTGATTGGTCGATTACGTCATTATTTACTCGCAATCACTCTGATGAGAGTGATGGTCTGTATCGGAAACGGACCGGTAAATGTGCGGGCTTGGTCTCACCTTGTTTTGCGATTCTTCCACGACGCATGAAGCGATGACCACTCGACACCGGTCTTGCTCGGTATAACGCGTTGAAGCGCCTACTCTCGCCCAGACCCACTGATGAGCTATCCTATGAAGCCATTCACCCTCTGTGCGTGAGAAGAACTGGTCGCCACAGGCGTCAGCAGCTCCAGGTTGCTCATGTGACGACAACAACCGCCAGGACACTTGAACAAGCGATGCAATCGACTGCCGCGTGTACACTAGTCCCGCATGGGTGTTTATTGCTAGCGCTTCGGTACCATGATGATCAGCATCCGAATGTACCCACTCCAGCAACCAGCAGGTTCTTTGCAGTCTCACTTGTCAATTTCCCGTCAGTCACGATGAAGTCGTACGCTACGTTTGACAAGGTGGGGCTTGACGAAGCTCATCCGCATCCGTACACGCAGGCGTCGTGGCTGTCGCGTGCGTTGCTCTCGTGGGTCACGCCGCTCTTGAAGCTCGGACACCAAAAGCGACTCGAGTCCGACGACTTCTGGCCGTTGCAGCACGAACACCAAGCCAAGGTGATCAGCGACTCGTTCACTCAAGACTACTCACGCTCTCACTCGCTTAGTGTGTCGTTCTTCCGGTTGTTTGGATGGCGTTTCCTGCTCACAAATGTGGCGTTCTTCCTCGTCACGGCTGGCACCTTGGCCGGTCCATTCGTGCTTCATCAAGTGGTTACGGCGTTATCGACTGGCGACTACGACGTGCAAGCGCTCGTAACGATGGTCTTTGGATTGTTTGGAGCACAAGTGGTCCAGGCACTCGCTGAGAACTACGCGCTGTTTGAGACAGCTGTCATCAACATGCAGTTGGCGACCGCGATCAAGCATATGGTCTACGACAAGTCGCTCAAGTTGAGCAATGTGTCGAGGCGAGAGAAGACGCTCGGGGAGATCGCGGGCTTGTGCACATCCGACTGCGGTACAATCACGCATGTAGTCACGTATTTGTACCAAACGTGGCTCATCCCGCTCCAGATCGTGATCGTGTGTGTGGTGCTCTATCAACTGCTTGGCATCGCGTCATTCGCTGGATTCGCTGTGATCATCGCTGCACTGAATATCAATCGCTTCATCACAGCCCGTATGTGCGTCTTTTACGTCGCGTGGGTCACCTCCAAAGACTCACGTATGCGGAGAGTGGTCGAAGCATTCAAGTCAATCAGTATTGTCAAGCTCAACGCGTGGGAAGACAAGTTCCGCGAACGGATTGGGGAAGAGCGAGCACGAGAAGTGAGTAGTATCTGGTGGTATCTTACTTTCAACGCTTCGAGTGTCGTGATGCTGTGGGGATTGCCCGTATTCGTGTCGATTGTTACGTTTAGTGTCTCGACGGCTCTGTTGAACCAGCCGTTGACGCCGGCGACGGTTTTTACGAGCATCACGCTCTTCCAGCTGATCCAGGTGCCCTTACGGGACGCAACCCTTGTCGTCACGAACATTATCAAGGCTCGAGTCGCAGAAGATCGCATCCAATCGTTCCTCGAAATGCCCGAGCTTGACGAGAATGCAGTGAATTCGATGGAGCACCGAAACCCATCGCAGCATCACCAGCAGAACGTTGTTATCGCAATCCAAAATGCCACATTTGGGTGGGATACTGACTCATCAGTTCTCCGAAATGTCAATTTCAAGGTCCACACAGGCGAGTTTGTCGTCATCCACGGGCCTGTGGGGTGTGGCAAGTCGTCTTTGTGTGCTGCGTTGCTCGGTGATATGAACAAGACCAGCGGAAATGCCTGCGTCGAAGGTAGTGTGGCGTATTGCTCCCAGCAAGCGTGGATCCAGCACATGACCGTGCGTGACAACATCCTCTTTGGTCGTCCATACGATCGCAAGAAGTACGAGAAGGTGTTGGAAGCGTGTGCGTTGACGAAGGATCTGCGGTCGCTTCCGGCGGGTGATCGTACGGAGATCGGAGAGCGTGGTGTGAACTTGTCAGGTGGTCAGAAGGCGCGTGTGGCGTTGGCTCGAGCGTGTTACAGTGACGCGAGTGTGTTTATATTGGACGCTCCGTTGTCAGCCGTTGACGCGATCGTACAGAACGAGATTTTCCACAAGTGCTTCTTGGGGCTATTGCGCAACCGCACGATCATCTTGGTGACGCACAACCCTGAGATCATTGGATCAGAGCATGTGACGATGACGGTGACGATCGATGGTAAGGGTGAGTTGGTGGAAACGCGATCAAAGCAGACTCGACCGCAACACGACTCAATAATATCTCCATTGGCAGAACATGAATACACGAAGTCACGATTCGAAGATGACTTTCAGGCTTCCCAGTCATCATTACGAGTGAATACGGAGTTGTTGGGTGCAGACCCATCGAGAAACTCCGCTTCTCCGCCCACTCGCTCTCGTATTTCACCACCAGAACAAGACCCAGTCGCCGAGGAGCACGCCCTCGTCAAACAGGAAGAACGAGGCGACGGACGTGTTGGATTCAGGGTGTTCATGGCGTACTACCGCGCAATCGGTGGCTTTCCTGTGGTTCTACTTGTATTTGGAACGCAGCTGATGGGACAAGGTTTCCAGGTCGCCAGCGATTTCTGGCTCGGCCAGTGGTCATCGGCGGCATCCAGTGAAGATGCCTTCTCAACGGACTACCGCATCGGGATCTACACTCTACTCGGATTGTCAGCGGTGCTTATGATCGTTATCCGGACTCTGGTGTTCTCTTGGAGCTGTATTAGAGCATCCACGACCCTCTTCGACCGCATGACGTACGCACTGATGCATGCACCGCTTCGCTTCTTCGACGCTAATCCGATCGGTCGAATCCTCACACGCTATTCCACAGACGTCGCGACCGTCGACATGACGATTCCGCAGCGTCTCAATCGATTCCTCGGCAATCTGGTCATTCTGTTGTTCACGATGGGCACCACAGCCGTCATCATCCAGTGGCGGAGTGTTTTCCTTCTTCCAGTGGTGATCATCTACGTCCAAGTGGGTTCCTTCTACCTCGAGCCAGCGCGTGACATTGAGCGGATCCAGAAGACAGCAGACGCTCCAGTGCTGAGCCACTTGTCCGAGTCAATCGAAGGTGCTGCTGTCATCCGAGCGTTTGGCTCGCATCAGGTTCGTCGCTTCCATTGCATGAACGACGCCAAGATCGACGCTACAAATCAAGTTACGTACACTCAGTTGTGTGCTTCGCAGTGGTTTGCGTTGCGTATCCAGTTGTTGGGGAGCATGTTGGGTGTGATTGTGACATATTCGCTGGTGCTGCTACGCGACCAGCTGTCGGCGGCGATTGTGGGCTTGGCCTTCTCATACGTGCTCAAGTTCTCGCATAGTATGGAGCGCATTGTGAGTTCATGGTCGAGTGTCGAGACGATTATGGTGAGTCCGGAGCGCATGCAGCAATACATCGACATCGAGCAAGAAGCGCCTCACAAGATCCCAACATTCGATCCACCTGCATCAACAGCCTGGCCATCCGCAGGTGCCATCCGATTCGAAAATGTCTCCTTCCGATACAAAGATGCTGACCAACTCGTCCTCAAGAACCTCAGCTTCTCCGTCCAAGGTGGTGAGAAGATTGGCATCGTCGGTCGCACCGGTGCCGGCAAGTCGAGTCTGACGATGGCATTGTTCCGAATCAACGAGTTGACGGGTGGTTCTGTGTTGATTGATGGCGTTGACGTCGGCAAGATCGGCTTGAAGACACTACGAGAGAAGCTGTCCATCATCCCACAGAATCCCGTGCTCTTCAAGGGTCCATTGCGTCGATACTTGGATCCATTCAGTGAGTACAGTGACGATGCGCTGTGGAGTTCGTTGCGTCGTGTGGGTTTGAGCGATCGTATCACGAGTGAAGACGACAAGCTGGAGTGTATGGTGGAAGAGAACGGTGAGAACTTCAGTGTGGGTGAGCGTCAGATGCTGTGTATGTGTCGTGCGTTGCTGCGCGAGTCTCGTATCGTGATCTTTGACGAGGCGACTGCGGCGATCGACCACGAGACAGATCAGAAGTTGCAGCGTGTGATTCGTGAGGCGTTTGTTGGTTCTACGGTGTTGACGATAGCGCATCGTTTGGATACGATCTTGGATGCGGATCGTATTTTGGTGTTGGATGGTGGTGAAGTGGTGTCGTTTGCTTGTCCATCGGCGTTGGTGAGTGCCGGTAGTGGTCATTTCTACGATTTGATGCGTGAAGGTGGCTACCTGAACAAGTTCAAGGAGCAAACGAAAGATATGTAATGCAGCCTTGTATGTAGTTCAAACAGCTATAGAGCACGTGTAAAACGACTCAATAGACTTCAATGAGAGAGAGTAATGAAGTCTCGCACTGTTCGAAATTGTCATTCGTGCTGTGGCGAACGCATCGTGGCCCACTATTAGTGGGCTGTCACTTCCAGAAGAGTGTCACTTATGCTCCAGAAGTGGGACTAACGGCATCGCAATCAGATTTTTTCTTTTGTTTTTTGTATCCTCATACTGCAATATGTACCCAGTCAGCTGACCCGATCGAATGGTGGTGCTGTGATCTTGATCTCGCCTTCGACATTCTTCATCTTGCTCGTTGGAAAGGAGTTGCTTCTTGTGAGCCAGTATGTCGCGAGTGGACGGGAACTTGACGGAGCTGCCGTCGACGCTCCTGGTCGACAATAACTGGGTCGTATGCCAGGCGGCCAAGCACCCGAACAACCACACGTGCATCTCGCTTATCACGCCCAAGAATGCCTGGAAGAAGAAGCTTGTCATCTCTGCCGACAATGTATTTGGCTACAAACTCAAGTGCGGAGACAAGTGGGGCGAGCCTATGAGCGGGCTGAACCACGAGATGAAGGTCAACATGGTCGATTTGGGCGAAGACTGTGGCCACTTGGCCATTCAATTCATCAAGTCCAAGACGTTTGGCATCATGAGTGACTACGGGACGCTCACACTACCCGAGTCGCTACGAGGATATGTCGTTGCCTTCTTCTGGCCGAATGACGCACCAGGTGACCACTGGAACCACTTCATCAACATCCTCGAGCAGACCCAGAATGCGACCGGCAAGATCGCTGGGGTGTCGGACAACGTCGTTAAAGTTGGCACGAACGCCACCCAATTCCTCGCACTATTTGGAATTTAAACAGAATCATCCCGCGCGTCAAATATCACCAGCTATTCACCCATGGCCGGCTCACATTTACAAGTCAGCAATGTCTAAGTTGACACTCAATCTAATGGTATTTCTCGTTTTTGTTTACGCTTTCTCAATGCTTATGTGCGCTCGTCATGATTGGATCGCACGGGTGGTGTGTAACGTGTTGCGTTCTGCACGATGGAGAGTACGCACAGATGGCTGGGTTTAATTAATCAGATTCGAGAACGATGCACACTCGCTAAGAACACACTAAGGAGCTTTCAAAAGAGTGGTCATTCCTTCGAGTGGAGGGCTACTTGAGCAGCAGATGAAGGAGATCTACAGTTCATTGTTATTGCTTGGTCGTTTCCTTCAAGGGAGCACTATGAAGTGTTCCCCGAGCTTTGTACCATCCATCACTTCCAAGCATCACGAGTGCAGTGGATCCAATAACCAGTCCTCGGCTAATGCCACAACGTGGTCGACCACATCGTGTACACGTTGCTGGAAGTAGTTGAATAAAATTGGCACGACTCGCGGAGCGCTGTGGAGACCAGACTCGACTGTAAGAACCACGTGAGTGAAGGAAAGCATCAAACACGTGTCACGAGCATTTGGCGTCGGTGGACGGAAGACATTCCAGAATCTTTCCGACGTGTGCATGCCTGGGATGTCCTCGCGATCCACTTGCACTGATCCGGAGCGTAACACGTTAGCAAATACGATCTGGTCAGCATCTTCAAACTTTTGCGTCGCCGTGTGAGCGCGCAGACGCACGCTCGCAGTCCTCGATATGTTGTGGTCGTCATCGAACGCCTTGCCACAGAATAAAGTGTCACGACCTTCAACTTGTGACTACATGGCCACAGAGAACTGATGAGCTATCTCGATACTTGAATAAACACTGAGTTGGTGTGCATCGTACCGGTTCGACATAATAGTTGAAGGCAGAGCACTGCCTGCTGTTTGACTTGGTCACGTACACATCACCAAACTTGTCAAAAGGGAAGGGAAGGAGACGGATGTCGACAATCTCCATGTGGAGTTGCGTTGGAGACAACTGGGTAGCTCGCGCATTGACAAACCGACCATCTGTCAATGGATTTGAAGCGGTTTTCATAACATACGCGTCAGTCGTCAAGTGAGTTTGCTTGAGGTCCGTGACCAACTCAGCAAATACGCGCATCATCTCCCGTGGGTCGCCATCAGCACACACAGCTTTCCACGCGGGTGAATACAGTCGAGATGACACAAGTGGATGCTACAATCAGGAGAAATTAGACTTGATATATGACGAATGTTGGAGATCTTGCAGGCACTCACCCTGGATTTGTGGATCTCCTGCTCAATGATTCGCTTGAGTGTCTTGATGACATGGCGTCGTTCCGTCACGCGCGCTCGCAGGCGACTATTCTCCTTCTCTCCGTCTCGACGTCGTTGGAACTGGCGCTTCGTCACATCTCTCCAAGCTGTTAACACTCCATGACGCAGAGTGTCTGATCGTTGGGCCTCTCTCCCGTGCCGCTGCGTCAATGGGCCATGCCTCACCTGCAGCAGTTTCCCCAGTCTGTCGCGAAGAGTTGCCTCCTCTTGACGCAGGGCCGCAAGCTCGATCTTCTGCCGAGATCTCCCGCGATTGTGCACCACGTCTGTCTTGGTCACGCGCCGCGTTGGTCTCTTCGTCCTCGCTGCTCCTTCGTCAGAACTACTGCTTCTGGAAGTCGTCCAATTAGCATCCTCCGACGAGAGCGGACTCGCAGTCTCCTCCGAGTCTGAGTAGCTCTCCAGATACGCCAGTACAGCCGCCAGGGTGTCGGAATCCGAATCCGTCGAGCTCATCGCGACGGTCTCCGTTTGCCTTCTGACCTTCCTGCCCGTCTTAGACAAGATAACGATAGGATTGGTTAAAATGAAATCATTTCAGCGAATCAAAGCGAGCCTCTGGTTCCATACTGAAATCAAGTCAGTTGACCGTTGGATTGCGTGAGTGATTACGAAATCCGCATGTTTGCTCCTGAAAATCTCCTCTAATCGCCAGTCGACCAGCAATGTTGAAGGGCAGTCACCACCTTCTTCCCCTTGTTAGACTGGCCGCGAGCCACTCGCCGCGCAAGCCAAAGATCACTTTGCGATTTCCCTTCAACTGCTCACAAGCTACCAGTCACCTCCCCATCAAGATCATGGCCCTCTCGTCTTCAAAGGTTTGGTTCATCACCGGCTGCTCGTCTGGACTCGGTCAGCAGCTCGCCATTGCCGCTCGCAAGCGTGGAGACATGGTCATCGCCACTGCTCGTAAAGTCGAGACGCTTGAAGAGCTGAAGAAACTCGGATGTGAAACACTGGCGCTCGATATCACGGCGAGTGAGGACGGCGTCAAGCAGGTCGTTGACAAGGCTCACGCGCTCTATGGTCGCATCGACATCCTCGTCAATAACGCCGGCTATACCACCTTTGGATGTGTTGAAGAAGCCAGCGACAAGGACGTTTTGGACATGTTTGACACGAATGTGTTTGGTCATTTGCGTGTCACGCGTGCGGTGCTGCCGTACATGCGCGAGAAGCGCTCCGGCGTGATCGCCAACATTGGTTCAGGCACGGGTTTCATTCCGTTCCCGATCAACGGTGTCTATGGAGCCGCCAAGTTCGCTATTGCTGGCTTCACCCAGTCGCTTGCTCAGGAAGTGGCGCACTTGGGCATTGAGGTCACCGTGGTAGAGCTCGGCGCGTTTCATACGAGTATGCAGCCGGGATTGCGTCCGTTCAAGCACACGATCGCCGACTACGACCAAGCAAAGAACGCATTCCAGAGCGAGATGGGCGCGATGATCGCCGCAGGTCTAAACAATCCAGCTAAGGGCGCGCAGGCGCTTGTTGAGGCACTCACCAAGACGGGTCGTTGTGCTGGACGTGCCTTGCCACGCCGCATGCCGCTCGGCGGAGGTGTCCTACATTTGATGGAGGCTGAGTTGGGGCTTCGTGAGAAGGAGAAGAACGAATGGGTGGACTTCACCGAGGCGGCGACTTTCGCGCTTGATCCTTAAACGTCGTGTGCTATTCACACGGCACCGCTAGAGAGAATATGACAAGCGCGTTAAACTCTCAATACACATTTCATGTCGGAGCGTACCCATTTCTAGGCAAGACTTGCTTTCAGTATGAGTTGCATCTCAATCATTCATTGGCTATTATATACAATTATAGCCAATCAGCTTGATACCCCTCTTACTAAGCTAAACTAGATGTTTTCATTAGCTCAAGAGTGGTACCTGAGCACAATCTGATTACTTTCGCTAATCCAAAGTAATCGAAGCGACACAGAGCCAGCGGGTGATCCTCGTCACTCTTCCTTTTGACACCAGCAGCTCATGAGCCAGCAAGCACCAGCACACGACGCCAAGGTCTGGCTTATCACCGGCTGCTCCTCCGGTTTCGGCCGGGAGCTCGCGCTCGCAGCCCGCAAGCGCGGCGACCTCGTGGTTGCTACAGCGCGCAAGATCGAGACGCTCGAGGAGCTCAAGACTCTCGGGTGTGAAGTTCTTGCGCTTGATGTGACGTCGGACGACGCCACTGTGAACGAAGTGGTGGCCAAGGCGCATGCGTTCTACGGTCGCATTGACGTTCTCGTCAACAATGCGGGTCAAGGAGCCGCTGGAGCGATCGAAGAAGCCAGTACTGAGGATATCCAAGCGGCTTTTGACGTTAACGTGTTTGGCTTGGTGCGTGTGACACGTGCGGTCTTGCCATACATGCGCGAGAAGCGCTCGGGTGTCATCGCCAACATCGGTTCGGCTGCTGGTTACTCGCCGTTCCCTCCGGTGGCAGTGTATGGAGCCGCCAAGTACGCCGTGGCTGGCTTCAGCTTGGCGTTGCGTATGGAAGTCGAGTCGTTCGGGATCAAGGTGACCGTCATCGAGCCAACCATGTTCAAGACCAATGGCAACGCCTCCGCCAAGATATTTGCGAACCACATCGCCGAGTATGACGCAGTCAAGCAAGCGCGAATGGGGTCGTTGGCGGGCAAGTTCGTCGTCGGTGACGCCGCCAAGGCCGCGCAGGCGATGGTCGAGGCACTCACGCAGAGCGGACGCTGTACTGGTCGCGAAATCCCTAGCCGCTTGGCCATGGGCGGTGGCTCGTACGAATTGTGTGATGTGACGCTAGCGAACGCCAAGAAGGAGCTGGACGAGTGGAAGGACTTCACGACTGCCGAGATGTATGCTTTGGAGGAATAGAGCTCGTGGACACTAACACCGGAATGGATGTTTCTTATGTTGCGTAAACTAAGTTGCATGTTATCAAGTTGCGCTTTATGTTGCTCGGATCACGCTAATCAGACAAGCGTAATCCTGGGTATCCGGACAACAACCTCGCTCGTGCACTCCTGTTTCTGGTCTGTAGAGACCGAAAAACGAGGTCTCACTTCCTAATTTGCATCGATCTACGCATCTCAGGCCTCCATTTTACCAGCTTCAAGACCATGACCCAGCCATCTTCGCCTCCATCCGCCAAGGTCTGGCTCATTACCGGATGCTCTTCGGGCTTCGGCCGCGAACTCGCCCTTGCTGCTCGTAAGCATGGGGATTATGTGATTGCCACGGCACGCAGGGTTGAGACCCTCAGTGAGCTCAACGAGCTTGGGTGTCAAACACTGACGCTGGATGTTACTTCGGACGACGGCAGCGTCACCGAGGTCGCGGCTAAGGCGAACGCTTTCTATGGTCGCATTGATATCCTCGTCAACAACGCTGGCTACAGCACGTTTGGGTCTATCGAAGAAGCGAGCGCTGACGACATTGAAGGCGTCTTCAACACCAACGTGTTTGGTACGATGCGTGTAACTCGAGCTGTGCTGCCTTATATGCGCGAGAAGCGATCGGGAACGGTTGCCAACATCGGCTCGACCATCGGCTACGTCTCGGTACCACCGTTTGGCGTCTACGGCGCTACCAAGGCTGCTATTGCCTCACTGAGTCAGACACTGCGTCTTGAAGTGGCTGGTCTCGGTATCAAGGTGACGGTGATTGAACCAGCTGGGTTCCACACCAGTGGCCCGTCAGCACTCAAGATCTGTGCGAATCAAATCGCCGACTACCAGTCGTTCAAGCAAGCAAGCTTGGCGGCGCTGATGAGTCTTCCAATGGGCAATGTGGTAAAGGGTGCCCAAGCGATTGTGGAGGCGCTGACCCAAACTGGCCGTGGTGAGAATCGTGAATTGCCGAGCCGCTTGCCGTTGGGTGGCGGTTACTACGACAAGATCCAGAAGACGTTGGATCATGGCAAGAAGGAATTGGAGGATTGGAAGGACTTCACCAATCCAGAAGCGTTTGTCTCGAGTGGCCAGGCTTGCTAAAAGAGTAAGCGGGAGGCCGACTCCTGAAGCTCGAATCTAGGTGACTATGGCTGACGTTGACATTTTCGCGCCATTAACGCTCGAGATAAGCACTGCAATAGGCCCTTTGACCAAATGTGATTGCTACACAAACCAAATCGCCATCACTCTTTCTTCCACGCTTATATATCTGACTTGACTGTCACCCGCTTCATCTGATCTTGCTCGTGTGGTCGTCATCTCAAGGGTCTCATCAATTGACCAGCTGTCAATTTTCAGCCAATCATTGAATAGTGTCAACTTGTTCCTGTCGATTTGATTGGCTCAAAAGAATCAGTGATTGCCACTCGTGTCCGTCATGGACATTGAGGGTCCCTTATTACTTGCCCTGGGCGCACCCAAGTGCCCATAGCTCCGAGATTCACTTCCCAATTTTCCAGCAAGGGCCACACAAGCTCCCATTCACCCTCTTCCTTCTCTCTATCAAGATGTCGTCTTCCTCCAAGGTCTGGCTCATCACTGGCTGCTCGTCCGGTCTCGGTCGTGAACTCGCCGTTGCTGCTCGCAAGCATGGAGACCTCGTAATTGCTACGGCTCGCAAGGTCGAGGCGCTCGAGGATTTGAAGAAACTCGGATGCGAGACGCTGGCGCTCGACATCTCAGCGAGTGAGGACGACGTCAAGCAAGTCGTCGACAAGGCTCACGCCCTCTATGGCCGCATCGATATCCTCGTCAACAACGCTGGCTACATTATCTTCGGAGCTGTCGAAGAAGCCAACGATAAGGACATTTCGGAGATGTTTGACACAAATGTGTTTGGCCATCTGCGTGTCACGCGTGCGGTGCTGCCGTACATGCGCGAGAAGCGTTCGGGAACTGTGGTCTTTATTGGATCTGGCGCTGGTTACGTCGCGTTCCCAATCAATGGGCCGTACGGAGCGGCCAAGTCTGCGATTGCTGGTATTTCCCAGTCACTTGCTCAGGAAGTTGCACACCTAGGCATCGAAGTGACGACTGTGGATCTCGGTATGTTCAGTACGAACATTCTGTCGCATGAACGCGAGTTCAGTCAGTCTTTAGAGGACTACGCCGCCATGAAGAAGGCCCTCCAGGAGCGAATGGCCGAGAGTAGCGGAAGTGACCCAGCCAAAGGCGCTCAGGTGCTGGTCGAGGCGCTGACCAAGACGGGCCGTTGCGTCGGACGCGCGCTGCCACGTCGTATGCCACTCGGTGCCGGCATGTTGGGTTTCATGCATGCAGAGCTGACAGCACGCGGAAAGGAGCTAAACGAGTGGGAAGACTTCACTGATCCTGAGACTCTTGCGTTCGACCATTAGGCTCCAAGCGATGCTTTTAGTTTTTCATCACCGACGTAGCAGAATAATCAGTAACCCTGTTGCTGATATAACTCTCAATGACAAAACATGCATTGCCATTTTCATAGTAGCTGATTGATTCTTGTCACGACCATCGTAAACATCTTCTGCTGCCTAAGAAGGAAATCGCTGATCCCATCAAAAGAGACAGGAGTGAATCCACTGAAGCAAAGACACAAACGAAAGTTATTGGAATTTATGATCTGATTAGGCCGGTTTGCAAAATCTTTCTCGCGCAGAACTTCAGCGCAGCGTCCAGGCATCAATAGCAAATGCTTTCGGGTGAGTGAAATCTGCCCAGCCCTTCACTCAGCTTCCACGAGTGGACCCGTGTCGCCGGTGTTATTGACGAGGGTGTTAATGTGCCCAAACAAGCCACGCGACTTGCTTGACGGCATCTGCGCTGGCCGTGAGTCGAGCGCCAGTGTGTCACATTCAAGCCAGACCTAAGTAGACGTAGTAGCCGTGGACGTCATGGTTTTGAGCTGAGTGGTGGTGGGGCGGTTGGAGGCTTGTGAATGTAGTGGAAGAGAAGTGTAGAAATAAGTTCGGAGTGCGCACTACTCTTCAATGTACTGTCTCAGGATCTAGGTTGAGGGTTTAAACTTGGTGAATGGTCGTACTTATCACGATTCAAGCAGCTTTTAGGATGGTTTAAAGCCACGGTTCTGGGATTCACGGTGGTCAGAACTCATTCTGAACAGCTATGACGACGGTCGACCAGATGACGATGAGCTCCGACTCGGATTCCGACACTCTTGCGGCCGTGCTGGCGTACATTGAGGACTTCCCAGACTCGAGTGAGGTCGCGGGCCCCTCCTCTTCCGACGATACGACTGTCACGTCGTCCAGAAGCAGCACTGACAACGGACAAGCGTCGAATGAGACGCTGACTCGACCTCGACCAACGCGACGTGTGTCTCGAAAGGACGCGACGCACAACCGCGCACGCTATCTGCAACGTATGGAACTGGTAACATTACGTCTAGAAGAAGTGGCGCTGCGTGAGCGGTTGGAAAGACTCCTACTAACCAGGCGAAAGCGAGCCTCCTCGATCGAGGGAGAGAATGCTCGGACCGAGTCAATGCGTCATGGGATGCTGACGGCGTGGAAAGACGTGACGAAGCGGCAGTTGCAGCGTCGAAAGGCATCGGAAGACGAGAATGCTCGACTGAAAGCAAGCGTGTTGGACCAACGCCATGTGATCAGCACGCTGAAGCGCATCATCGAGCAACAGATTCGTCGATCAAATGTGAGTGCTACACGTACCAAACCATCACGATACTTCGTTCCGACTCTGACTCGCGTATCTGATGTGATTATAGCACCCACTCGTTCCCTCGCGACTCTCTTCACCGGATTGGCGCGCAGTGTGCGGAGACGGCGACCCGACTCGAAGACTACGCATCTTCAACGAATTGGTGATGGATCTCCAGCAAGTTTACTCAACGACCGACTTGTGGGTTGAGAAAAATATGTCTAGGCCACTAGTGGACGGACAATTGATCGAGTCGCGTGTTATACCGTTGTCATCGA
The DNA here is from genome assembly GCA_020085045.1 of Pythium oligandrum. NCBI lineage: Eukaryota > Oomycota > Peronosporomycetes > Pythiales > Pythiaceae > Pythium > Pythium oligandrum. The sequence goes on from JAHRIK010000002.1 coordinate 1,146,717, forward strand.
CGCGACTCTTGATTGAGATGGTCAATGTTCGACTACTTCCATTCCATTTCGAGGCCTTTGGGGGTGCCTACTGGAACTGGGTGATCGGTAGTCAATGCGCAGTATTTGATTTCTTCCGCGAAGAGGTTCGTCAAACACTTAGTATCGCGGTAGCGAGTGCGCTTGCTTACCATTTCCTATGTCATCTACAGAAGCAAGTGGATGGTCGGGCGACTGTCTTCAGTGGCAAGGCCTTCAGTAATGACCCCAGCGCTTCACATACCGCGAACTTGCGTCTGCGGACGCATATTGCGATGCAGAAGTATGCAGACAACGATCAGATCATTTTTGCTGCGGCGTCGCGCTCCGAGTCGGTCCAAGTCGACCTCGAAGACGTCCCTGGTGTTCAACTGACAGAGCGATTTTGGAACGTGTTCCGTCCACCGGAGCCAACCACCCGTGACGCGTGCTTGCTGCTCTCTTTCGGCCAAGTAGAGCTCGACATGGAATCGGGGATCCACCACACTGCGCGAGTCATGAATGCGTTGACTGAATATTTTCAGAATCGTATGCACGAGCACGTGGAGCACCACGTTAGTGCGATCGAAGACCTGTTTTTGAATCCGTCGGCGCAGTATTGATAGGACATCTCCACACTTTTGAGGGCTCGGCAACGACAGCCGTATAATAAAACAATCGCTTAGACAAGGCGGGCAATCCACGTGCGCGATGTGGATCACTTCTTCGCCGAGCCTTGCGTCTAGAGATGACAGGAGGGCAGATTTTGGGCCGACCAAGTCGAGCGATTAGTCTTCGGACGGGTGGCAAGACAAATGGTTCCCGATCACTTCTCAGTGAGTGGGTCACGTGGGTTTCGACGTGACGGTCGTAGATCTTAATGTACTCCGTAGGAAGGTATTGTCACATGAATGTGATTTCAGTCAATCTTTAGAGGACTACGCCACCATGAAAAGAGCCCGGATGTCAAAACTGAATTCATTGGTCCAAAGAGAAAGACATCTGAAAAGTAAAAAGCTAAATTGCGAGCCAAACGACAGCAAACGCAGCATTAATTCAGAGTTACTGTGTTGGACCAGCTAGAGAAAGTCTCTCTCTCTCTCTCTCTCTCTCTCTCCCCGTCTGGTCATGAGATCAACGCGATTTTGCATAGCTCAAGCGTCGAACGCGAACGCTTCCGGGTGAGTAAAAATCGCCCAGGCATTCAACTCCTTCGTACGAGCCGCCAACTCAGCTTCCAGTAGAGGACGCAATTCGCCACCGAGTGGCATACGACGTGGCAAAGCACGACCGGCACAATGACCAGTCTTCGTGAGCGCTTCCACAATCGCTTGCGCCCCCTTCGCCGGATTTTGAGGTGGGATACCGAATCCCACAGCCAGTTGCTCCTGGACCGCCTTCTTCACCGGGTCATAATCGGCAATGGACTGCTCGAACACATTTAAACGAGTCATGTCGCGGGTCTTGAACATGCCAGGCTCGATGAGAGTCACTTCAATTCCCAAGTGCGCCACTTCGATAGCAAGCGACTGCGTGACACCGGCAAGCGCAAACTTCGCCGCACCATACAAGCTGTTCACTGGAGTAGCAAAGTAACCCGCAGCGGAACCGATGTTGGCAATGATGCCAGATCGCTTCTCGCGCATGTGCGGCAACACAGCGCGCGTCACGCGCAAGTGACCAAACACATTCGTGTCAAACAATGTCAACGTCTCCTGGTCATTGGCCTCCTCAATAGCCCCAATAGTTGTGTCACCAGCGTTGTTGACGAGAATGTCGATGCGACCGTATAACGCATGTGTCTTGTCGATGACCTGCTTAACGGCATCCGCACTGGCCGAGATGTCGAGCGCCAACGTCTCATACCCGATCTTCTTCAAGTGCAATGTCGTCTTCAAGTGATTAGAGTGAAGTAAGCGTAGAGTGGATCGAAGTGGAGGTAGAGTGTGGGTGGGGGGGGGGGTCTTCAATGTACTGTGTTAGGATATGGGTTGATGAGAGGTTGAGCGTACCTCTCATCCTGATGGCGTCATCGTCGACGCAATCAGACGGTTCGAACGTTGTGTGCTGTCGTACTTAGTGTCGTTCAGGCACATTTTATGATGGTATCAAGATGATACAACAGCTTCTGGCCACTGTTACGTCATCACCGCCGTGCCAGAACTCGTCCTGTGAACAACAAGCATGGAGACGATAGAGACCGTCGACCGCACGACGATGTGCGCCGACTCGGATTCCGATACCCTCACGGCCCGTGCTGGCGTACATTGAAGAGTTCCCGGACCCGAGTGAGGTCGCGGGTCCGTCCTCTTCCGAGGACGTGTCGGCCCCGTCGTCCAGAAGCAGCCCAGCTCGGAAGGCGGACACGCGTCAGGCGAGTCGGCGACTCGAACAGCTCGGCCTTGAACAGCTCGACCACCTCGACGAGAGTCTCGGAAAGACGCGACGCACAATCGTGCCCGCTATCTGCAACGTATGGGAGAGTAGTCGACCCGAGCTGATGCATCATCGATGACGCCATCACGATGAGAGGTCCGCTCAACCTCTCATCCTAGCACGGTACATTGAAGATTAAAGACCACCCGCACCCACGCACTCTCCTACTCCACTTCGATTCACCTACTTCACTCTACGCTACCTCACTCACTTGAAGACGACATTGCACGAACGCACTCGCCCGCTTACTCGTTCGCTCGCTCGAGCATTTCATTTCCAAACTTCCTTTCCACTGCTCACAAGCAACCAACAAAACCAACCAAGTCCACCACAACCCAACACCATGGCGTCCTCCACCTCCGCTTCCAATTCCGCCAAGGTCTGGCTCATCACCGGCTGCTCTTCCGGCATCGGACGTCAACTCGCCATCGCTGCACGCAAGCGAGGCGACTTGGTCATTGCCACGGCGCGCAAGGTCGAGACGCTCGACGACTTGAAGAAGCTCGGATGTGAGGCGTTGGCGCTCGATATCTCGGCCAGTGCGGATGCCGTCAAGCAAGTCATCGACAAGGCGCATGCGTTCTACGGTCGCATCGACATTCTCGTCAACAACGCTGGTGACACAACTATTGGGGCTATTGAGGAGGCCAATGACCAGGAGACGTTGACATTGTTTGACACGAATGTGTTTGGTCACTTGCGCGTGACGCGCGCTGCGTTGCCGTACATGCGCGAGAAGAAATCTGGCATCAGTGCCAACATCGGTTCTGCCGCGGGTTACTTTGCTATTCCAATCAACGGTGTGTATGGCGCTGCCAAGTTTGCTTTGGCCGGTATCACGCAGTCGCTCGCTATCGAAGTGGCGCACTTGGGAATTGAAGTGACTCTCATCGAACCTGGCATGTTCAAAACCCGCGACATGACGCAATTTAGTGCATTCGAGCAGTCCATTGCCGATTACGACCCTTTGAAGAAGGCGGTTCAGCAGCGTTCCACCTCAAGACCCAGTGAAGGGTGCTGAAGCGATTGTTGAAGCGCTCACGAAGATTGGTCGTTGTGCTGACCGTGCTTTGCCACGCCGTATGCCACTCGGTGGTGACTTGGCTCCACTGATGGGAGCTGAGTTGGAGACTCGTACGAAGGAGTTGAACGACTGGGCGGTTTTCACCAACCCGGTAGCGTTCGCGTTCGACCCATAAGGATCTGTAAGCGCCACTATCGCTTGCATTGATCGAGAGAAACATACGTCAAGTCCCATTCTTGAAGAGTAGAGTAGGTCACTGCTCTGTACTAGTTTTCGTTTTCTTGCTGCAGATTAAAATACAAAAAAAAAAAAATCTTCAAGAACTGTGATGAAGAGTGTGGCTTTTTTAAGGCAACTTGACTGGGATGATTCCTCTGAGAAGCGTCTGGACTCTACTAATCATACTCGCAAGGATTCCCAGAACGAAAAACGAGCTCTTGCTCACAAGCGCGGTTCAAACCACCTCGTTATTGGAAACCCTCTCGTAACCGATATATTTCCTCACACTATGTCAAAACCAAGAATGGAGACCGTCACGCACATGAAGATGAGTACTGAGGCGGATGCCGACACACTGGCGGCTGTGCTAGCGTACATTGACGAGTATGCGGACCAAGAGGAGTTTAAGGGGGCATTCTCTTCGGATGACACGACTGCATCTTCATCCAGAGGCAGCTATGAGGATGGGCATCCATCGAACGAGCCGCCGCTCGAAGGGTGACGGAGAAGAGCACTGCTCACAATCGCGCACGTTATCGGCAGAGACTCGAGCTGGTGGCGCTACGCGAAGAGGAAGCGACGCTACGCAAGCAACTGGAGGAGCTTCGACTTGTAAAGCAGATGGAGGCTACGGCGGAACATGTTGAGATGACAATTCGCTCCAGGGCTCTGCGGCAGGGGATGTTGACGGCGTGGAAAGACGTGAGTTCGCGTCAATTGAAGCGGCGACAAGCAGCAGAGGAAGAGAATGCTCGTTTAAAGAAGCGGGTGCGGGAACAGCGCCACGTCGTCAAGATGCTCAAGAACTTCATCGAACAGCAGATTCGCAGAGTCAATGTGAGTATTTGTCCAGCTATGGTTGCGAAAACGAGCCTGATGGGCATTTTGATGTGCTTGTAGCACCCGCTCGCCTCCTCCAGTCTATATTCACCTGCACAGGAGGATTCTCGGCGCATGATGAGCATGTTTGCGGAGCTGCTGACGGATCTCAAGGGGATACACGCGACGACCAACTTGTGGCTTCAAAAGAGCGACTCGTACTGTTTAGCTGACGGACGATACGTCGAGTCGCGGATCGTCCCGCTGTCTCCCACGCAAGTCGTGGTTGAAATCGTCGACGTGCGGCTTCTGCCTTTCCCGTTTGATGCCATGGGAGATGGCTACTGGAGCAGGGCGATCAGCAAACCGTGCAAAGTTGTGCACAGCTTTTTCCACGAGGAGGTGCGTCGCGCAGTTGTTGTGGATACTGTTTTGCTTACACTCGGCTTGTAGACCCAAGTAGAAGGCCGTGGCACGGTTTTCAGTGGCAAGGCGTATCATAACGACCGTGGCATTGCGGGCAGTGGCAATGTGCGCTTACGCTCGCACACGTCGACGCAGAAGTTCCAGGATCCCGACCAGATCATTATCGCCAATGCCTCACGCTCCGACTCGCTGCAAGTGGATTCCCAGGATGTGCATGGTGTGCACTTGAGGGAACAATACTGGAACATCTTTCGTCCACCCGAGCCAACGGCTAATGAGGCGTGTCTACTGCTTTCCTTCGGCAACGTGCTACTCACGGTCGACCCAGGGAAACACGGCGCGCCACAAGCCGTACCCATTCTGACCCAGTACTTTCAAAGTCGCATGCACGATGTTGTGGATCACAATGTTTCTGCAGCTGAAGAATGGCTATTACAGTCGTCTCTGTAAATGCTCATGAAGGTGACAAGGCATGATCAATAAAATTTGTTCCTATCAGTCGAGTCATCTCTTTACAAACACTGTAGCAGCTCTTCTCCAACTGGGGGTGAAGCCGCCAGCCTACCTAGACTCACACGAGGTGTTTATTAGAGTAACGAAGGCAGATGAAAAATCCTAGGCCAAAATCGACAATCGAGCCGACTTAGAAGAAGAATTTGTTCCTATAAAAACGGCATGAATGCTTTGTCATTGAGAGTTACCGCAAGCAATGCTACTAGAGCAACTTCATTAGTGCTCGCTCGATACACAGAGTAACCAGTTAGAACCTAAGGATCGAACGCAAACGCCTCGACCTCAGTGAAGTCGGCCCACTCCTTCTTCTCCGCCTCGCGCGCCGCCAGCTCCGCGTCCATGAAACTCAAGACGCCACCGCCGAGTGGCATACGACGTGGCAAGGTGCGTCCGACACAACGGCCCGTCTTGGTCACTGCCTCAACAAGCGCCTGAGCGCCCTTGGCTGGGTCACTTGGTGGTGCTCCAATACCCGCGTCCATTTGCTCCTGTAGAGTCTTCTTCACAGGGGCATAATCTTCAATCGATCCCGTGAACCCACGTTCATGCGACAGAATGTTCGTACGGAACATGCCGAGATCCACGACCGTCACTTCGATGCCTAGGTGAGCCACTTCCTGCGCAAGCGACTGGGAAATACCAGCAATCGCAAACTTGGCGGCTCCGTACACACCGTTGATTGGGAATGCGGTATAGCCAGCACCCGATCCAATAAAGACAATCGTTCCCGATCGCTTCTTGCGCAAGTACGGCAGTACTGCACGCGTGACTCGCAGATGACCAAAGACGTTCGTGTCGAACATCTCCAAAACGTCCTTATCGTTGGCTTCTTCCACGGCTCCGAAGATCGTATAGCCAGCGTTGTTGACGAGGACGTCGATGCGACCGAAGAGCGCGTGCGCCGTGTCGACGACGCGCTTGATTTCGTCCTCACTCGCCGAGATATCGAGCGCCAGCGTCTCACATCCGAGTTTCTTCAAGTCCTCAAGTGTCTCGACCTTGCGAGCCGTAGCAATTACGAGGTCTCCACGCTTGCGAGCGGCAATGGCGAGTTCACGACCGAGACCGGACGAGCAGCCGGTGATGAGCCAGACCTTGGAGGAAGACGACATCTTGATAGAGAGAAGGAAGAGGGTGATTGGGAGCTTGTGAGCAGTTGCTGGGAAATTGGGAAGTGAATCTCGGAGCTATGGGCACTTAGGCACATCTAGGGCCCATTGACTGATGAGAGGTCATTTTCGAGTCGAATCCAGGCAAGTGCGACCATGCTGACGCAATCATCTAGGTTTAAACCTGCCTGACATACCTGTTAGGATGGGTACATACCTCTTTCGTGATGTTTTATCTAGTGTGAAAACACTACGCGTACCGTTTCATCCAACCTAGCCGGGGCAGAACGCAAATGGACACAGAAGAGCGCGTGTCGATGTCCGGCGACTCGGATTCCGAGACGTTGGCAGCCGTATTGGCATATCTAGACGGGTTTTCAGACTCGGATAATGGCACGCGTCCGTCTTCTGCGGATGGTGCGACTGCCAGAAGCAGCTCGGACGACACGCGCGCTTCCAATGACCCAGTGACGCGACCAACTCGACGGGTGAGGAAGAAGGACGTGGAACACAACCGCGCCCGTTATCGAGAGCGACTCGAGCTCACGGCATTGCGCAAAGAGGAGGCGACTTTGCGTGAGCGACTGGAGCAGCTCCTTCGCGCGCGATCGGCGGTGAACCGTGAGGAAGAGAGTGATCGGCTGACTCCTCTGCGTCGCGGGATCCTGATGTCGTGGAGAGGTGTGACGAAGCGCCAGTTCCAGCGACGACAAGCTTCTGAGGAGGAGAATGCTCGGCTGAAAGCCCGTGTACTGGAGCAACGCCATGTCGTCAAGATACTCAAGCGAATCATCGAGCAACAGATCAGCAGAGCCAATGTAAGTGGTCGTCGCGCACACCTCGCATCTGGCCTGACAGCGTTTGATGCGTTTGTAGCACCCCCTTGCGTCCGCTCGACTCTATTCGCCCGCGTGGAAAGCTGTATGCGGAGACGGTGATCCTCGCGAGATGATGCGCACCTTCGCCGAGCTCTTGACGAACCTCAAGCAGATTCACTCGACCACGGACGATTGGATCCAGAAGAACGCCTTGGACCAGCTACCAAATGGCCAATTCATTGCATCACGAGTAATTCCGCTGTCTCCGACACAAGTCGCCGTGGAGAATGTCGATTTCCGCCTCCTTCCTTTCTCATACGAAGTTGTGGGCAATCTCTACATGACCAAAGCAATGGACGAGCGATGTACCGTGAGTTTCTTTTATCACGAAGAGGTGCGTCGACGGAGTGTTTTACTGATACTTTCCTCCACTGATGGCATCGTGATGTTTTCAGTCACAAGTCGAAGGCCGTGAGACCTATTTCAGTGGCAAGGTGTTCGATAACGAGGACCAGAGTATTCGTCTGCGTTCGCACAGAGCAACGCAAAGGTTCGTCGAACCTGATCGGATCGTACTCACCAACGCCATGCGAACCGACTTTGTGCAAGTGGACCTCCAAGATGTTCCCGGTGTACATCTGAGTGAGCAGTACTGGGATGTATTCCGTCCATCCGAGCCAAATGCCCGTGATTCGTGTCTATTGCTCTCATTTAGTCGCGTGGTCCTCACCGTCGAGTATGGCATTCAACACATGCCACGTGTCGTGAACCTATTGACCAAGTACTTTCAAGGACGCATGCACACAATTGTAGATAACAGCATCGCAGTGGTCGAAGACTGGTTATTGCAGCCGCAACAGCCATTCACACCGTAAAAGTGGAAATGAGTACATTTTTGTCTTGAATTACTCGTTCGGATTGAAATGACTGTGTGTCTGATTGAGCAGACCGGATGTTCAGACTCGAATACTGGTGACATAGATGAAATCGCAGAGAATGAAAAGATCGAGTAATTGACTCTACGAGGTGTTTTCTTTTCCAAAGCAGTGGATTCATGCTGATAGTCTGATCCGTCACCTGTACAATCACGCCGGCACACTGCTTAAGCATCGAACGCAAACGCTTCTGGCTTGGTGAACGCCACCCACTCGTTCTTTTCCTTCTCGCGAGCAGCTAGCTCTCCGTCCATGAGAGGCATCATCTCACCACCCAATGGCATACGACGAGGCAGCGTAAGTCCAGCACAGCGACCAGTCTTGGTCAGTGCCTCAACCAATGCCTGAGCTCCCTTGGCAGGGTCCTGAGGAGGAACACCGACTCCAGTCGCCATCATCTCCAGCACAGCCTTCTTCACTGGTGCGTAGTCCTCGATAGCGTGCTTGAACGAACGCTCATGCGAAAGAATGCTCGTGCGGTAGATGCCAAGGTCAACGACCGTCACCTCGATGCCCAGGTGCGCCACTTCCTGAGCGAGCGACTGCGTGAGACCGGCAATGGCGAACTTGGTAGCTCCATACACACCGTTCACTGGAATTGCGGTATATCCAGCACCAGAGCCAATGTTGGCAATGACGCCCGAACGCTTCGCACGCATGTACGGCAGCACGCCACGAATCACGCGCTGATGACCGAACACATTTGTGTCGAACATCTCCAACAAGTCCTTGTCGCTGGCTTCCTCAACTGTTCCAAGGGTCGTGTAGCCGGCATTGTTGACCAGGATATCGATGCGGCCGTAGAAGGCCTGCGCCGTGTCGACTGCTTGCTTGACCTCGTCCTCACTCGCGGAGATGTCGAGCGCCAACGTCTCGCATCCGAGTTTCTTCAAATCCTCGAGCGCCTCGACCTTCCGAGCGGTAGCGACAACCAAGTCGCCGCGCTTACGTGCAGCAATGGCGAGTTCACGACCGAGTCCAGATGAGCAGCCGGTGATGAGCCAGACCTTGGCGGAAGACGACGACGAGGCCATGATCGTGGGAGTAGGAAACGGAGAAGCTGGTGAGCTGTTGATGGGAAATTGAAAAGTGAATCACGACGCAGCGGACACATTCGGCCCTCATCAACGGCTCGCAACGAGCGTATAGATCCATGTGAGGAGCCATTTGTCGTCGACGGACCAAAAGGCAACTTGGTGTCAATTGGGATGATGAGAGGTCACTTTGACGGGCAAACATTCAGATTTCGTCATCGCAGTTACGCAATCATCAAGGTTAAAACCTCAACTGATCCTCAAACACGACTAAATACGCATGTTTGATACGGTTATCAACAGTATTTTAACGCTAGAGGTGCCTATTCCATTACCCATCGTGTGGCAGAATTCAACGGGAAGAGCTATGGACAGTGATCACATTGCGATGACCACCGACATGGAGACCGACACTCTGGCGGCCGTGCTGGCGTACCTGGAGGGATACTCGGACCCGGACGAGGTGGTGGGTCTGTCCTCGTCGGATGATACGACGGCGGTGTCGTCCAGAGACAGCTCCGACGACGTACAGAGACAATCGAGTCGACGAGTGACGAAGAAGGACGTGGCTCATAACCGCGCGCGCTATCGGAAGCGGCTAGAGCTCGAGGCGCTGCGTCAAGAAGAGGTGAATTTACGTGAGCGTCTAGAGAAACTCACGCATGCACGACAAGTGCGGCTCGAGGGAGAGAGTTCGCGCTCGAATAGTCAGCGCCGTGACATGCTAACAGTGTGGAGGGATGTGACGAAGCGTCAGTTCCAGCGACGACAAGCCGTGGAAGAGGAGAATGTCCGTCTAAAATCCCGTCTGCTGGAGCAACGCCATGTCGTCAAGACGCTCAAGAGAATCATCGAGCAGCAAGTCCGCAAGGCAAACGTGAGTAGCGTTCCTCAGATAAACACTCGTTGTATGGCTGGTTGACGCATTGGACGTGTTTGTAGCCTCCCCTCGCGTCCGCTAGACTCTATTCGCCAGCATGGAGAGCTGTATGCGGCGATGGCGATCCGCTACGCATGATGCGCGTCTTCGGCGAGTTGGTGGCGGATCTCAAACATATCCACTCGACGACAGACGACTGGATCCAGAAGAGTACCTCTCGTCCGTTGATAGATGGGCGATTCCTCGAGTCGCGTGTTGTTCCGCTGTCGCCGACGCAGCTCGCTGTAGAGATTACCGACCTCCGTCTTCTTCCTTTTCCGTACGAGGTCGTAGGAGACGTCTACTGGACCAAAGCGATCAACAAACGATGCACCGTATACGACTTCTTCCGTGAGACGGTAGGTTAACCAAGTGATTCTTTGATATTGCGGTCGCTTACGGTCGATTATGATGCCTGCAGTCGCAAGTGGAGGGTCGTTACACCATTTTCAATGGCAAGGCCTTTGACGACGACCACGACACGTCACGACTCGCGGGCGTGCGTCTACGCTCGCACTTGACGAGTCAGAAGTTCGTAGACCCCGATCGGATTGTGCTGACCAACGCCTCGCGCACCGACTCGGTACTCGTGGAACGTGAGGAAGTCCCAGGCGTGCAGCTCACCGAGCAGTACTGGAACGTCTTCCGTCCGCTCGACTCCAGCACTCGCGACGCGTGTCTGTTGCTCTCCTTCGGCTACGTACTCATCACAGTCGAGTCTGGCATCGACAAGGCCCCACGTGCCGTGCCCATCTTGACCAGATACTTCGAGAAGCGCATGCACGACCACATTGGGATCAACGTGGGCATAGTTGAAGATTGGTTATTGCAATCATCTGCACTCCAATAATTATTGCTGAGCAATAGATACCGGTTTTCTATTGGTAGGCGACAATCACTCGAGTTTTGCGAGGAAACATGGAGGGAGATGCTGGCGGACGAGCGTCTGCGCGGCGTCATTGCGGGTGATGGAGCACGATTCGCGGGACATACATGGTACAGTTCGGTAGAGGAGATCAATGCGCGTGTGATGAATGTCGTTTGGTGGCTTCTCGTAGCGTAAAGTGGGAGAAAACACGAGATTTCGGTCAAGAAAGTATCTGAAAACTCTAATTGTACACTCACTTGGCCTTGCGCATGGAACGTTTACTCTATCTCTTCTGGTGGTTGATAAAGCGCAGTGACAACAATGCCAGAATGCGGAAGAAGATGATCGCAATGAAGACGTACAGGACATTGAGACCGATGTCGTCGTGCTTGGCGTTGAAGACCACTTCCACGTACTCCTTGACATTGAGTCCCGAGGGGACTGTCGGTGGGAGGTTGTCCATGTTGCGGCATCCAATGGCATCTGGGTCATCAGCTGGACAGTCTCCGAAGACGATGGCCGAGAGCACGGCGAAGGGGAAGCGTGGTGGATCGATCTGGTAGACCCATTTCCAAGCAGACGGGATCGCTCCCGGTGGCGGGTTGAAGCCCAAGAACTGGAAGGAGGTACAGAGGTAGAGGACACTGGTGATCATGGCGACTTCGATGGTTGGAAGCGCGTACGCGAGGAACTGGCCGACATACGCGTACGAGAGCACTTGGATCGAAGTCACAAACCAGTAGAAGAAGAAGGTACCAACGCCCGTGAAGCCAACCATCGGGAAGTACAGCACCATGAAGGCAAGACAGCTGGCGAACACGTACGGGATCTCGGCGATGGTTCCTCCGACGAAATACCAGAGAGCGTTGTACGTTTGCGACGCTCGCTCACGGTAGAACGAGGCGCGTTCTTGAGCAGCGAACGGGATGATGCTGTTGTACGTGACGTTGCTGATGAAGAAAGCGGTCATACACACCATGCCTTCTCCCGCGTTGATGCCTTGGTACGTATCATAGTCCATACTGAGATACGACAAACCGAAGATGAGTCCGACGAAAATCGAGACGAGGAGTCGACTCAAGTTGTACGCCGGAGTGCGCCAGTAGAGATCAAGGAAGCGCTTCGTCACCAACTTGGCCTGCGTCCATTCGCTTGCAGCACGCTTCGAGTCGTACACAACAGCTTCGACGAGTGGCGATGGACGACCTACACCCTCGCGACTCAGGTTCTCTTCAAGCAAAACCGCCTTCTCGCTCGCGTTGAACACCTCGACGAAATCGACATCCTGATTCACCGTGTTTCCAACACCAGCACCAATCACCTCCAACATCCACGTCCCAGGATTGTAACCCTCCTCGATCGGCGACACACCAGGCACCTTCTCAAAGTACGAAATCAACTCACCAGCACGCTCACCAAGATCACCAAAGTACACCGTCTGACCACCACGCTTGAGCAACAAGAGACTATCGAAGAGCATGAAGACCTCGGTGGATGGCTGATGGATGGTGCACACGATGGTGCGACCCGTGTCAGCCACCTTGCGCACACCTTCCATGACCAACTTGGCCGATCGTGCATCCAGACCACTCGTTGGTTCGTCCAGGAACAGCACACTCGGCTGAGCCGCCAGTTCAACACCGATCGTCAGTCGCTTCATCTGCTCAACAGAGCTGCCTCGGATGATCTGGTCGGCGATGGGACGCAAGTCGAGCAAGTCAAGGCATTCTTCGACCGAGTCGTACTTGGCACTATCTGGTACACGGCTGTCCTGTCGGAGGAACGCGCTGAAGGTCAATGCTTCGCGGAAGGTGGATGCGTCCGAGTGGATGTCCATCTGTTCACAGTATCCAGTCGATCGTCGCGTGACCAGGTCCGTGGCTGGATGGCCATTGAACATGATCTGTCCACGGATCTTGCCACCGGTCTTACGACCCGCGATGACGTCCATGAGTGTGGTCTTGCCGGCACCGGAGCTTCCCATGAGTGCGGTCATTTTGCCTGGTAGCGCGAATCCGTTGATTCCCTTGAGCAGTTCTAGGTCTTCTTTTGGGTCGGTTGGGTTTGGCACGGCGTAGTACAAGTCTCGGAAGGCAATTGTGATTGGCGTGACGTGACGATGCTGGGACGAGTGCTGAACATCAATGACGGCATGATCATCTCCACGTGGAGTTGATGCAAGGCCGTACGGTGTCGGTGATTCCATGGTAAACGCGGATCCAGATTCCGAATCGGATACAGCTGACTGCTTTTGAATATCGCCGCCATCACCATTCAACATGGTGTTGTGTGGTGATTCGTAGCGCTTGTATTCAAGCACGAGAGCTGCCATAGCCATGAAGGCGAGCGTGCCACCAGCAAGGTACAAGACGCCATACCAAAGCCAAGCGCGATCTGATTCAACCGAGAACAGACGAAGAGTATACTCACTCATCTGCATGCCGTATTGCTTGCAATAGTCGATCCCATCGTAAACACAGACGTCAAAGTGGTCGTTGCGGTACTGATTGACCATGATGCTGCGGACACCCCAGGCAACAGGATTGAGCCAGTAGACCCAGATCAAGTAATCTGGGATCTGGTCCTTGGCCATGATGAAGCCACTGTAAAGAGCAAACACCAGCAATCCGACAAGCGAGATTGGCTCGGCGACGTGTAGATCTGGTGAAATAGCGGCCAAGAAGAAGCACATCGCCGTGAAGACGAGGCTTATCAAGAAGAACACGAGCAGGAAGACGAAATAACCAGCGGCTGATGCGACGAAGCCACACATCCAGTAGAGAATCGTTCCGAGGAGGATAGCTTCGACCACCCCCATGGGGATCTGGCATATCAAATGCGCCATGACGTATGATCCTGTTCGGTAGAAGTTGGCCCCACGCTGGCGATAGAAGATGTCTCGTTCCGACATGAAGATGGGGATGTGAGCAAACTGACTGAAGCCAAGAAACTGAACCGATCCGGATACAATGCCGATAACCACTTGCGGATCCTTCGGGTCGAACTGCCAGAAAACAGTCGTGTTCAAGAGACCAATGATACCCATAAGGACGAGATGACCGAGGTAGAACGCTGGGTTGCGTGCCATCTTCTTCCATTCACGACCCATCAGAGTATGCGTGCTGGCCCAGAACGACTGTTGGAACTCAGGTACAAGCTCGAACAACTCCTTCTTGTCTTCCAGCAAGGCTGGATCGTGCGGACCGTTCACATACTCGATCATGTCGTTGTAGATACTTGATTGGCGGAAGATGGACGCGTACTCCGACGCCTTGCGAGGAAGCTGAGATCCATCCGTACGAGTGACTTCATACCGACGCTGCTGACGAGTACCGAGATCCAACAAGAAGTCGGCCACATCACGCTCCGGTGGACACACGAAGCCCAGATCCGCGAAGTAGCTCTCCACCTGATCACGAGGACCGTGATACATCACTTCACCGTCGTTCAAAATCAACACATCGTCGAAGAGCGCAAACACCTCCGGCGATGGCTGCAACAAGGCAATGACGACCGTCTTGCGAAGGTTCATGGCCACACTGCGTTGCGTCTTGATGATGTCGAAGGTAGCGGCTGAGTCGAGACCCGTAGAGATCTCGTCCATGAAGGTGACGAGACTGGATCCGAACTGCATCTCACCGGTCGTGACACGCTTGCGCTCGCCGCCTGAGACACCACGAAGCATGGCATCACCGACGACGGTATCCTGACAGTTCTCTAGACCGAGTTGTTGGATGACGACGTCGGTGTAGTGTTCGGATAGTTGTTGGACGGCTTCGACGGCGGCTTTGGTTTCTTCTGGCGCAGTCTTGGACAAGGTGGAGGCGATTCGTTTCGAGAAGTGGACACCACCACTGCATTCCTGTGCGAACTGGAGCGTCTCCTTGACTGTGAGGGTTGGGAAGTGCGTGTCGCGTTGCGTGACGTAGGACACGAACTGTGGCAGACGCTTGCGCATCTCGTCGGTGGTGGCGCCGTTGTACGTGACATCACCACTGAGTTGGACGTGACCAGACATGGGGAATCGACCACTGAGGATCTTCATGAGCGAGGACTTGCCGGATCCAGGTTGACCGAGAACCAGCGTCATAGTGCCAGGCTTGAAGACACCACTGACGTTCTTGAGGATGTGCTTGGTGATCTTGTGTTTCTTGGCAAAGATACCACCGACGCTCTTCCTGACCGAGTTGGCGATGGTGGGAAGTTCGTTGGTGGTGGACTTGCTGGATGCCATGACGACATCAGCGGAGACGGAGATGTCGCGGAAGCGCACTTCCATTTGATGCATGGCACGTCCTAGCGCAGTTTCGAGTTGGTTGGAGACATGGGCGTGCAAGGCCTCTGGTCCGTGGGCCATGAGGTCCTTGGCACTGGCGTGTCCGATGGTCGGCTTCATTAGCTTGTCGGGCTCGGTCATGGCTTTGATGGACTGACGCTCTTAGGCAGCCAAGTTGGCAAATTGAAGAGTGATCAAAGTAGTCGTTTGCATCGATTGCGCTGCGTCCCTTCGAGACGACGGACGGACCATCTCGTCCCCGACTTTTCTCTGTCGACGATCACCCTCTCCATCTTCACAAAGCGCGTTGCGGGAGTTTGCGGTGCGAGTGGAGAAGAGCCATAACTGCGTCAGAGTGATGGTCGTGTTAACCAGTGTCGGTCGCACGTGGCCAAGGCTCTGCTGCGATTGGCTGGTTTGATTCGGATTATACGCTGTTCGAGGGAGTATAATCATCTCCAGAGTCTCCGACTGAAGCATCTGTCGGTCGGGTCGTCAGCTCGGACTCGGAGCTGTTGGTTGGCATCACCTTGGAGGTCATCTGCTGCGTCACACTGTGTGACGCAATACTATCGACCGACCGCGCGTTTGCACATAAGCATCCACTCAACGAACGAGACCAGTCTCACAGTCGGGCTACTATACCAGCAGGCTAATTAGTCCTTCGTCGATTAGCTCTTAGTCGATGTGCAGAGTGGTTTTAACCACGTTGGAGGCGACCAACTGGCCAGCACCTTTGACTGTGTCGGAAGAAATCGAGCAGAGCTCTAAAATGTGATGTGAGCGCACGATATCGTGGAGGCGACTGGCTTTCCCGGTAAGGAACGGCCTGTCTTGGATGGCTAGCTACGCATGGTGGCTACTCAAGAGCGTAAAGTATAACAAAAGAGATACATGAACATGTCGATAGGTTTTCGCAGCAATTAAGCTTATAGCACTACGATCGTATGACACTCCGTGCGCGTTGCGGAGTATTGTGGCACGAACTAAGGTTTAAACGCAAACGCTTTCGGATCGACAAAGTCCACCCAGTCATTCTTCTCCTTCTCGCGGAGAGCCAACTCAGCATCCATGAGTGGCAGGCAGTCGCCGCCCAATGGGAGACGACGCGGCAACAAGCGTCCGACACAACGACCCGTCTTGGTCAGTGCCTCGACAATCGCTTGAGCGCCTTTCGCCGGATCACAGGGTGGGACACTGAATCCCGTTTCCATCTGGTGGTCGAATACCTTTCGAATGGGCTCGTAGTCTGCGATTGAGTGCTGGAACGTACGCCCGGTCGACAGGATGTTCGTTCGGAACATGCCAGGCTCAATCACCGCCACCTCAATGCCCAAGTGTGCTACCTCTTGAGCAAGAGCCTGGGACACACCCGCTACGGCAAACTTGGTAGCTCCGTAGACACCATTAGTTGGAAACGGAACGTAACCAGCACCAGAGCCGATGTTGGCGATCGTTCCGGATCTCTTCTCACGCATGTACGGTACCACTGCACGCGTCACACGTAGCAAACCGAATACGTTTGTGTCAAACATCTCAAAGACATCCTTGTCGCTGGCTTCTTCGACAGCGCCAAAGATCGTGTAGCCGGCATTGTTGACGAGAATGTCAATGCGACCGTAGAGTGCGTGAGCCTCATCCACCACTTGCTTGATGACATCTTCGCTGGCCGTGACATCGAGTGCCAACACGTCACACCCGAGGTTCTTCAGCTCATCAAGCGCCTCGACCTTACGTGCAGTGGCGATCACCAGATCTCCGTGGCGACGCGCAGCCAGAGCGAGTTCACGGCCAAAACCAGAGGAACAACCGGTAATGAGCCAAACGTTGGTGGAAGTCGAAGTCATCGTCTTGATCGGAAGGATGGAGAGAAGCAGCTTATGTGGTTGATGCAAAATTGAGGAATGAGAAAGGGACACCGCCGATCAACGAGCTACGAGTTTCTGCTCGCCACAACAATCACAATCATTCCCCTGCGCCAGCTTACTCAAGATACATATTGCTGATCGAAGCGAGCAATCAAGCGAACATGATCGTGCCCGGGACTGATTGCTACGATGTGATTGGTCAGTCTACCTGAGAAGATCGCCATGTCGAGACTTGATCCAGTCTCTTGGCCAATCACATCGATCCATTGTGTGACGCGTGTAGCGTGGCCCTCATGACGCCCATTTCTTCAGGTCACGAGGATCTTTCGCGTCGATTGGCATGGTAGATGCCGTCTCTAGCGACACGATGGACGTCGTAAGCTCGCCATCACTCACACACACACATGGCTGAAGCTGGAGAAGTTGCGCAGATGAGCACACCATGAGGTGGAACAATATTTATTGTGCTGCAATAAGTATTGGAGTGTCGAATACCGGTGGTCATACCGTTGTTCCGTTTCTGTGATGGCAATCACTCTTAGCTTAGCTTAGCCTAGTGGTACTCGAGTACTAAGGCGAATAGACGCCCGTTTGCCCCATGTGATGACCATCACTCTCAGTTCGATGGAGGGGAAACGAAGATGGAAAGACGAGGTCACTGCTTGACGCGCCATGGTGCGCGAACTACGACGACGTTCGAGGTGTAGATGGATGTAGATGGAAGAGGCGACAAAGATGTATCGAACAAGGTGCGACTGAGCGTGTCAAGTGCCGTGAAGGGTAGTGAAATCAGGCGACAAAAGCTCGTACATTAGCGACGGTGGTGTTAAGGAAGTTGATGCCAATGTCGTCGTCGACGATCATTTCGAGGTGCTACTTCAACCGAGAGTTGAGTCAGACTCGATAGCCAACTGGCATGAGTGCGGTAAAGCGAAGTGTGCGTGGTCGACCTCCCTGAACCATCCTAGCCAGTCGAGATCTATACGTGTGATGGACTGAAACCCGTGTCCTGGGAGAAGAGCGACGGCTTCTTGTATGATACAAGCCGAAGCGCTGGAGCGGTTCGCTGAAGAAGAGGGGCAATACAGTGGGTAAGAGATCTATGTATTATGCGTCGTGTGCTTCCGCCTGATATGTTCTCTATCTTTTCTGGTGGTCGATGAAGCGCAATGACAACAAAGCGAAGACGCGGAGGACAGCCATTGCGATGAGGAGATAGAGAATGTTGAATCCGATGTCGTCGTACTTGTCCCGGAAGACCACTTCCACGTACTCCTTGACGTTGAGTCCCGATGGTACTGTCGGTGGCAAGTTATCCATCTTCTGGCAAGCAATCGCTCCTGGGTCGTCGGCCGAACAGTCTCCGAAGACAACGGCCGAGAGTACCGAGAAGGAGAATCGTGGAGGGTTGATTTGGTACATCCATTTCCAGCCCGTTGGCAGTGCGGACGGTGGTGGGTTAAAACCTAGGAACTGAAAGAAGATGGAGATGAACACGACGCTTCCGATCATGGCGAGCTCGATATTTGCCAGCGCGTAGGCGAGGAACTGACCAACGTACGCAAACAGAAGCACTTGAAGTGAAACCACAAACCAGTAGAAGAAAAACTTGCCCTCACCAGCGAAGCCAGCCATTGGGAAGTAGAGCACCATGAAGGCGAAGCAGCTCGCGAACACGTATGGAACTTCGGCCACTGTTGCACCAATACAGTACCAGAACGCGTTGTACGTTTGCGACGTTCGCTCACGGTAGAATGAGGCGCGTTCTTGAGCTGCGAACGGGATGACACTGTTGAACGTGATGGAGCTCATGAAGAATGCTGTGATACAGACCATGCCTTCTCCAGCGTTGATGCCCTGGTATGTATCATAGGCGACATTGAGGTACGACAAACCGAACATGAGTCCGACGAATATCGATGCCAGGAATCGACTCAAGTTGTACGTCGGTGTGCGCCAGTAGAGATCAAGGAAACGTTTCGTGACGAATTTCGACTGGGTCCACTCACTCGCAGCACGCTTGGATTTGTACAAGACGGCTTCAACCTGTGGAGATGGACGACCAACACCTTCGCGACTCAAGTTCTCTTCGAGCAAAACAGTCTTCTCACTTGCATTGAACACCTCGACGAAATCGATATCCTCGTTCGCAGTGCTTCCAACACCAGCACCAAGCACCTCCAACATCCACGTCCCAGGATTGTAACCCTCTTCAATCGGCGACACACCAGGCACCTTCTCGAAGTACGAAATCAATTCACCAGCACGGTCACCAAGATCACCAAAGTACACCGTCTGACCACCACGCTTGAGCAACAAGAGACTATCGAAGAGCATGAAGACCTCGGTGGATGGCTGATGGATGGTGCACACGATCGTACGACCCGTGTCCGCCACCTTGCGCACACCTCCCATGACCAGCTTGGCCGATCGCGCATCCAGACCACTCGTTGGTTCGTCCAGGAACAGCACACTCGGCTGAGCCGCCAGTTCAACACCGATCGTCAGTCGCTTCATCTGCTCAACAGAGCTGCCTCGGATGATCTGGTCGGCGATGGGACGCAAGTCGAGCAAGTCAAGGCATTCTTCGACCGGGTCGTACTTGGCACTATCTGGTACACTGCTGTCCTGTCGGAGGAACGCGCTGAAGGTCAATGCTTCGCGGAAGGTGGATGCGTCCGAGTGGATGTCCATCTGTTCACAGTATCCAGTCGATCGTCGCGTGACCAGGTCCGTGGCTGGATGGCCGCTGAACATGATCTGTCCACGGATCTTGCCACCGGTCTTACGACCCGCGATGACGTCCATGATTGTGGTCTTGCCTGCACCGGAGCTTCCCATGAGTGCGGTCATTTTGCCGGTAGTGCGAATCCGTTGATTCCCTTGAGCAGTTCTAGGTCTTCTTTTGGGTTGGTTGGGTTTGGCACGGCGTAGTACAAGTCTCGGAAGGCAATTGTGATTGGCTTGACGTGTCGATGCTGGGACGAGTGCTGTACATCAATGACGGCATGATCATCTCCACTTGGAGTTGATGCAAGACCGTACGGTATCGGAGAAGCCGTGCTGGATGAAGATTTGGATTGCGAGTCGGTTGCTGATGACTCTTGTGCAGAGATATCATCGTCGCTACTCAACATCGTGTTCTGTGGTGACTCGTAGCGCTTGTATTCAAGAACCAGCGTCGTCAATGCCATGAAGAAAAATGTGCCACCCGCGAGATACAAGACGCCGTACCAAAGCCAAGCGCGACCTGGCTCAATCGAGAAGAGTCGGAGAGTGTACTCACCCATATGCATATCATACTGCTTGCAGTAGTCGATTCCGTCGTATACGCAAACATCGAAGTGATCATTGCGATACTGGTTGATGGCGGCTGACCGAATTCCCCAAGCGAGCGGATTAAGCCAGTAGATCCATACCAAATAGTCCGGGATCTGGTCCTTTGCCATGATAAAGCCACTGCGAGTCCAAATAGCATGAGACTAACCATCGAGACTGGCGCCACAACGTGGAAATCCGGTGAAGCGGCGACCAGGAAGAAGAACATCGCCGTGAAAACCAGACTTGTCAAGAAGAGCAACAACAAGAAGACGAAGAATGCACCAGCCGACGCGACGAAACCACACATCCAGTACGTGATGGCACCGAGAATGATTGCTTCGATCAACGACATGGGGATTTGGCATATCAAATGCGCCAAGACATATGCTGACGATCGATAGAAGTTAGCTCCACGCTGGCGATAGAAGACATCTCGTTCCGCCATATAGATGGGGATATGCGCGGACTGGTTGAAGCCAATACTCTGCACAGTGGTGAACAAAATACCGAGAACCACTTGGGGGTCCTTTGGGTCAAATTTCCAGAAGGCGCTTGCAGTAAAGAGTCCTATACCGGCCATCAAGACGAGGCGGCTGATATGGAACGACGTGTTACGTGCCATCTTCTTCCATTCACGACCCATCAACGTACGAGTACTGGCCCAGAACGACTGATGGAACTCAGGTACGAGCTCGAACAACTCCTTCTTGTCTTCCAGCAAGGCTGGATCGTGCGGACCGTTCACATACTCGATCATGTCGTTGTAGATACTTGATTGGCGGAAGATGGACGCGTACTCCGACGCCTTGCGAGGAAGCTGAGACGCATCCGTACGAGTACCTTCATACCGACGCTGCTGACGAGTACCGAGATCCAACAAGAAGTCGGCCACATCACGCTCCGGTGGACACACGAAACCCAGATCGGCGAAGTGGCTCTCCACCTGATCACGAGGACCGTGATACATCACCTCACCGTCGTTCAAGATCAACACATCGTCAAACAGAGCAAACACCTCCGGCGATGGCTGCAACAAGGCGATGACGACAGTCTTGCGAAGGTTCATGGCCACACTGCGTTGCGTCTTGATGATGTCGAAGGTGGCGGCCGAGTCGAGACCCGTGGAGATCTCGTCCATGAAGGTGACGAGACTGGATCCGAACTGCATCTCACCGGTCGTGACACGCTTGCGCTCACCGCCTGAGACACCACGAAGCATGGCATCACCGACGACGGTGTCCTGGCAGTTCTCTAGACCGAGTTGTTGGATGACGACGTCGGTGTAGTGTTCGGATAGTTGTTGGACGGCTTCGACAGCGGCTTTGGTTTCTTCTGGCGCAGTCTTGGACAAGGTGGAGGCGATTCGTTTCGAGAAGTGGACGCCATCGCTGCATTCCTGTGCGAACTGGAGCGTCTCCTTGACCGTGAGCGTGGGGAAATGCGTGTCGCGTTGCGTGACGTAGGACACGAACTGTGGCAGACGCTTGCGCATCTCGTCGGTGGTGGCGCCGTTGTACGTGACATCACCACTGAGTTGGACGTGACCAGACATGGGGAAGCGACCACTGAGGATCTTCATGAGCGAGGACTTGCCGGATCCAGGTTGACCAAGGACCAACGTCATGGTGCCAGGCTTGAAGACACCACTGACATTCTTGAGGATGTTCTTGGTGATCTTGTGTTTCTTGGCAAAGATACCACCGACGCTCTTCCTGACCGAGTTGGCGATGGTGGGAAGTTCGTTGGTGGTGGACTTGCTGGAGGCCATGACGACGTCAGCGGAGACGGAGATGTCGCGGAAGCGCACTTCCATTTGTGCCATAGGTGGAGCACATGGAGGACTGAAAGCCACGTTCTGGGCGATCAGCGCGATGAAGCAGACACGGCTGGTCATAGCAAGCGGGAGGACTGGGTCCCCGTGAGTGGCGCTTGTGTGTGTTCACTGTACGCTCGGATGGCACTCTGGAGTGCGCGGAAGAGAATGAAAATTGTGGAACAATACCTATTGTTATTGTGATACAATAGTTATTGGTCGCTCAAGGATTGCATACCGGTATCCCTTCAGTGACAATTTGGGCCTTCCGTTGCCTGTTGGCAGGAAGAGATGGTGACTTTGAGACGGCATGGCGCGTGGACGACGTCGAGAAGCGAGTCGCAGACGCCTCTATCTGGGGAGATCAGATGAAGACCTATCGAACAAGCTAAGACTGAGTGCGCCAACTGCCGTGGAAGGCGATGGAATCAAGTGACAACCATGTGTATTACAACTGTCTTTGGTCCCTTACTTCTTCTGGTGATTGACGAAGCGCATGGCCCAGAGCGCGGCGAGACGGAAGACGATGATCGCGAGGACGATGTAGAGGATGTTGATGCCGATGTCGTCGTGCTTGGCCTCGAAGACCGTCTCGAGGTACTGCTTCACCGAGAGTTCCGAGGGAAGCGTCGGTGGCAAGTCGGTCAAGACACGACAGCCGATGGCGTCCGAGTCCTTCGACGGACAGTCACCGAAGACAATCGAAGTGAGCGTGGCGAAAGCGAAGCGCGCGGGATCGATCTCGTTGAACCATTTCCAGCCGCTTGGGATCTGCGCGCGTGGTGGACTAAAGCCCATGTTCTGGAAGAAGAGCGCGATGAGCCAGACGCTGGTGATCATAGCGAGCTCAGTGCTTGGGAGCGCATACGCGAGGAGCTGGCCCAAGTAGGCGAACGAGAGCACTTGGAGGCAGAGCACGAACCAGTAGAGGAAAAAGGTGGAGGCACCGGAGAAGCCAGCGATGGGGAAGTACGGGATCATGAACAAGATCACGGAGGTGAGGACGAAGGGAATCTCTGCGACGGTCGTGCCGACAAAGTACCAGAAGGCGCTGTATGTTTGTGAAGCACGCTCACGGTAGAAGGAGGCGCGATCCTGGCCAGCAAGGGGAATGAGACCTTGGAAGATGACGACGCAGACGAAGACAGTGCTCATGTAGATCATGCCTTCACCAGCGTTGATGCCCTTGTATGTACCGTAGTCGGCGGAGACAGCGACGAGTCCAGAAGCCAACCCAAAGAAGAACTGCACGAGGAGCACCGTGAGAGTATACATGGGAGTACGCCAGTAGACGTTGAGGAAGCGCTTCGTCACGAATTTGGCTTGCGTCCACTCACTCGCAGCACGCTTCGAGTCGTACACAACAGCTCCAATCAACGGTGATGGACGTCCAACACCTTCGCGACTCAGGTTCTCCTCAAGCTGTAAAGCCTTCTCACTCGCATTGAACACCTCGACGAAATCGATATCCTCGTTCGCCGTGTTGCCGACACCAGCACCAATCACCTCCAACATCCACGTCCCAGGATTGTAACCCTCTTCAATCGGCGACACACCAGGCACCTTCTCGAAGTACGAAATCAACTCACCAGCACGCTCACCAAGATCACCAAAGTACACCGTCTGACCACCACGCTTGAGCAACAAGAGACTATCGAAGAGCATGAAGACCTCGGTGGATGGCTGATGGATGGTGCACACGATGGTGCGACCCGTGTCAGCCACCTTGCGCACACCTTCCATGACCAACTTGGCCGATCGCGCATCCAGACCACTCGTAGGTTCATCGAGGAACAGCACACTCGGCTGAGCCGCCAGTTCAACACCGATCGTCAGTCGCTTCATCTGCTCAACAGAGCTGCCTCGGATGATCTGGTCGGCGATGGGACGCAAGTCGAGCAAGTCAAGACACTCTTCGACCGAGTCGTACTTGGCGCTGTCTGGTACACTGCTGTCTTGTCGGAGGAACGCGCTGAAGGTCAATGCTTCGCGGAAGGTGGATGCGTCCGAGTGGATGTCCATCTGTTCACAGTATCCAGTCGATCGACGTGTGGCCAGGTCAGTGGCTGGATGGCCGTTGAACAGGATCTGTCCACGAATCTTGCCACCGGTCTTACGACCCGCGATGACATCCATGAGTGTGGTCTTGCCTGCACCGGAGCTTCCCATGAGTGCGGTCATTTTGCCTGGTAGCGCGAATCCGTTGATCCCCTTGAGCAGTTCTAGGTCTTCTTTTGGGTTGGTTGGGTTTGGCACGGCGTAGTACAAGTCTCGGAAGGCAATTGTGATCGGTGTCGCACATCGCGATGAACGAGGAAGATCAATATTTGCTTCTCTACGTGGAGTCGACATAAGCCCGTATTCTGTCGACGATTCCAGTCCTGATCCAGATCCAGACCCGGACTCCGAGTTGGAGGTGGATAACGTGCTCGTTGAGAGGTCTTCTCCAATCAACATCGTGTGATGAGGCGACTCGTAGCGAATGTACTCAAGAACAAGTGCTCCAAGCGCCATGAAGAGTAGTGTGCCACCAGCAAGAAACAAGATACCATAACCGAGCCACGCTTGGTCTGGATCGAACGAGAAAAGACGAAGCATGTACTCGCCCATCTTCATGCCGTATTGCTTGCAGTAATCGACGGCGTTGTATTCACAGACATCGAAGTGATCGTTGCGGTATTGGGCAATACCGACCGTGTGGATACCCCACGCGACCGGGTTGAGCCAGTACACCCAGACGAAGCAATCTGGGATCTGGTCCTTGGGCAGTAAAAAGCCACTGTAGAGTGCACAGATCAAGAGACCAACGAGCGAGACGGGGTCGGTGATGTTCAAATCGGGGGAAATGGCGACTAGGAAGAAGAAGATGGCCGTGAAGATCATACTGATCAAGAACAGCACCAGTAAGAAGACAAAGTAGCCAGCAGCAGTGGGAACAAAGCCAGCCACCCAGTACGTGATCGAACCAACAACGATAGCTTCGACCAGCGATAGAGGAATCTGACAGATCAGGTGCGACAAGACATAAGACGACGTCCGAAAGAAGTTGGCACCACGCTGGCGATAGAAGATGTCTCGTTCCGCCTTGAATACCGAGATATGCGCCGACTGGGTGAATGCGAGGAATTGAACAGTCACAAACACCATACCGAGAACGACTTGCGAATCCGTCGGGTCAAACTGCCAGAAGAGACTTGAATTCAAGAATGCGATGAAGGTGAGAAGGAAGACGTGTACCACGAAGAATCCAGGATTGCGTGACAACATTCTCAGATCTCGTCGAATGAGAGTCTGTGTGCCGGCCCAGAACGACTGATGGAACTCAGATACGAGCTCGAACAACTCCTTCTTGTCTTCAAGCAAGACTGGATCGTGCGGACCGTTCACATACTCGATCATGTCGTTGTAGATTCGCGACTGACGGAAGATGGACGCGTACTCCGACGCCTTGCGAGGAAGCTGAGACGCATCCGTACGAGTAACTTCATACCGATGCTGCTGACGAGTACCCAAATCCAACAAGAAGTCGGCCACATCACGCTCCGGTGGACACACGAAGCCCAAATCGGCGAAGTAGCTCTCCACCTGATCACGTGGACCGTGATACATCACCTCACCGTCGTTCAAAATCAACACATCGTCAAACAGAGCAAACACCTCCGGCGATGGCTGCAACAAGGCGATGACGACAGTCTTGCGAAGGTTCTTGGCCACACTGCGTTGCGTCTTGATGATGTCGAAGGTGGCGGCCGAGTCGAGACCCGTGGAGATCTCGTCCATGAAGGTGACGAGACTGGATCCGAACTGCATCTCACCGGTCGTGACACGCTTGCGCTCACCGCCTGAGACACCACGAAGCATGGCATCACCGACGACGGTGTCCTGGCAGTTCTCTAGACCGAGTTGTTGGATGACGACGTCGGTGTAGTGTTCGGATAGCTGTTGGACGGCTTCAACAGCGGCCTTGGTTTCTTCTGGTGCAGTCTTGGACAAGGTGGAGGTTAGTCGCTTGGAGAAGTGGACACCACCGTTGAACTGATGAGCGAACTGGAGCGTCTCCTTGACCGTGAGAGTCGGGAAATGCGTGTCGCGTTGCGTGACGTAGGACACGAACTGCGGTAGACGCTTTCGCATCTCGTCGGTGGTGGCTCCATTGTAGGTGACATCACCACTGAGTTGGACGTGACCAGACATGGGGAATCGACCACTGAGGATCTTCATGAGCGAGGACTTGCCGGATCCAGGTTGACCGAGAACCAGCGTCATAGTGCCAGGCTTGAAGACACCACTGACGTTCTTGAGGATGTGCTTGGTGATCTTGTGCTTCTTGGCAAAGATACCACCGACGCTCTTCCTGACCGAGTTGGCGATGGTTGGAAGTTCGTTGGTGGTGGACTTGCTGGATGCCATGACGACATCAGCGGAGACGGAGATGTCGTGGAAGCGCACTTCCATTTGATGCATGGCACGTCCTAGCGCAGTTTCGAGTTGGTTGGAGACATGGGCGTGCAAGGCCTCTGGTCCGTGGGCCATGAGGTCTTTGGCACTGGCGTGTCCGATGGTTGGCTTCAATGGTTGCCTTAGCTCGTTCATCGCTTCGTTGGACGAGACTCGGTTTAGTAGGCTGGTTGTTCGGTCTTGAGGTCGATTGTTGGTCGAGTGGGCAAGTTGAAATGTGAGAAGCCGAGGGATCCTTGTTGAAACACCGCCAACTGCGATTGCTATTATGGCTATGATGGCTATGCCCCTTACGTGAGCGAAAATTCGACGTTGTGACCATTGAGTACGTGCTTTTCTCATCGCACAGATTGACCCCGTAATCACCGACATGGATCTCGGGATACGAAATAAATAGCTTTTATGAAGGAAGCTCGGTGTTTATGCACCTAGTCTTCAAGAAGGGTCTCGGTCGCCATCTGTCAAGCCTAGCGGCCCCGTAATCAGCCTACTCACGGTGCCCAAAGAAAGCTTATACGGTAAATTATGCGGTATTAGCCAGAAACTGCAGAAGAACTAGGCTTCATGCAACCATGAAGTTGTCAACACGGGACCTGTTGGGTTGATCGCTTGCGCACAGATTGCGCACTGATTCGGTAAACACGGTCATCTTACTCCAAGCTAACCTGACTTTAAGGGCATCAACACCTATGAAAGCCAGCATATTATGCGCATCTTAAGTTCCAAATGTCATTAAATGAAGGGATAGCGCGTCGGGACGAACCGCGTGTTTAGTCGTTTTGTGCGCAATCCGTGCGTAATCCAAGGAGCGGTCGAAGCCCCAGTTTAACCTCCGGATGTGGACTCATTCATACCGCCATACGCAAGCGAATGTGAAAGTGTTCATGATGTATACGTTTCCCTGCGCTATACGATGATTAGAACCGACAAGGGACCCGAAATGGAGTGCATATATTGCGACCACATGCAAATTGATATGTATTCTATGCAAAGGGATGTGATAGCAATCCCTCCCTCTCTACTTCTTCTGGTGGTTGAGGAAGCGAAGCGACAACATCGCCAAGACGCGGAAGAAGACGATCGAGATGAAGAAGTAGAGCATGTTGAGGCCGATGTCGCTGTGCTTGACTTCGAAGACGGTCTCGACGTACTCTTTCACAGTGAGATTCGCTGGCAGCGTCGGTGGCAAGTCGTTGAGGCGAGCACATCCTATGGCACTTGGATCATCAGCTGGGCAGTCGCCGAATACGATGGCCGAGAGCGCGTTGAACGAGAAACGCGGTGGCGTGATCTCGTACATCCATCGCCAGCCAGTTGGAAGTACTGTCGGTGGTGGGTTGAAGCCGGTGAAGTTCATGAAGAAGGCAAGGATGACCACGCTGATGATGACGGCCAATTCGATACTTGGTAGCGCGTACGCAAGGAACTGGCCGACATACCCGGAAAAGAGCACATGCATCGAAAACACCAGCCAATAGAGGAAGAACTTGCCTGCGCCAGAGAAGCCAGACATTGGGAAGTACGGTACCATGAAGGCAAGCGAGCTCACGAATACGTACGGGATCTCAGCGACCGCCGAGTCAGCGAAATACGAGAGAGCGCTGTACGTTTGCGAAGCTCGTTCCCGATAGTAGATGCACGCCCCTGAGCTACAAATGGGATGATCGTGTTGTACGTGACGGAGCTGATGAAAAGGGCAGCGACGAACACAGTACCCTCTCCGGCGTTTATAGCCACGTACGTGTTGTAATCAACACCGAGGAACGACAAGCCAACGATGACGCCGACAAAGGCTGATACGAGGAATCGACCCAAGTTGTACGTCGGAGTACGCCAGTACAAATCAAGGAAGCGCTGGATGAGGAACTTGGCCTGCGTCAACTCACTCGCAGCACGCTTCGAGTCGTACGAAACAGCTCCAATCAACGGTGATGGACGTCCAACACCTGCGCGACTCAGGTTCTCCTCAAGCTGTAAAGCCTTCTCACTCGCATTGAAGACCTCGACGAAATCGACATCTTCGTTCGCAGTGTTTCCGACACCAGCACCAATCACTTCCAACATCCACGTGCCAGGATTGTAACCCTCCTCGATCGGCGACACACCAGGCACCTTCTCAAAGTACGAAATCAACTCTCCAGCACGGTCACCAAGATCACCAAAGTACACCGTCTGACCACCACGCTTGAGCAACAAGAGACTATCGAAGAGCATGAAGACCTCGGTGGATGGCTGATGGATGGTGCACACGATCGTACGACCCGTGTCGGCCACCTTGCGCACACCTTCCATGACCAACTTGGCCGATCGTGCATCCAGACCACTCGTTGGTTCGTCCAAGAACAACACACTTGGTTGTGCAGCCAGTTCGACACCAATCGTCAGTCGCTTCATCTGCTCGACGGAGCTGCCTCGGATGATCTGGTCGGCGATGGGA
This sequence comes from Pythium oligandrum, assembly GCA_020085045.1. Lineage (NCBI taxonomy): Eukaryota > Oomycota > Peronosporomycetes > Pythiales > Pythiaceae > Pythium > Pythium oligandrum. The sequence goes on from JAHRIK010000002.1 coordinate 1,176,007, forward strand.
CGCAAGTCGAGCAAGTCAAGGCACTCTTCGACCGAGTCGTACTTGGCGCTGTCTGGTACACTGCTGTCTTGTCGTAGGAATGCGCTGAAGGTCAATGCTTCACGGAAGGTGGACGCGTCCGAGTGGATGTCCATCTGTTCACAGTATCCAGTCGATCGTCGCGTGACCAAGTCCGTGGCTGGGTATCCGTTGAACAAGATCTGTCCGCGGATCTTGCCACCTGTCTTGCGACCCGCGATGACGTCCATGAGTGTGGTCTTGCCTGCACCGGAGCTTCCCATGAGTGCGGTCATTTTGCCTGGTAGTGCGAATCCGTTGATTCCCTTGAGCAGTTCTAGGTCTTCTTTTGGGTTGGTTGGGTTTGGCACGGAGTAGTGCAAGTCACGGAAGGCGATTGTGATTGGCGCGACTCGGCCATGGTGCGATGAGCGATGGATATCAACAACTGCGTGACTGTCCTTAAGTGGAGCCGTGACCAAGCCATAAGATCGTGATTCCGAACTGGAGTCCGAGTCTGGCATAATTGGCGTCAGGGAGTTGTCTTCATCACCGTTTAGCATCGTATATGGTGCCTCGTAGCGCTTGTACTCGAGAACAAGTGCCGCCAGTGCCATGAAGAAAAGCGTACCACCCGCGAGATACACGATACCATACCATAGCCACGCACGATCCGGTTCGACGGAGAAAAGGTGAAGCCTATACTCGCCCATCTTCATGCCGTATTGCTTGCAGTAATCGATTCCGTCGTATTCGCAAACATCAAAGTGACTGTTGCGATACTGATTGATACCCAGGGTGCGCACACTCCATGCGATTGGATTGAGCCAGTAGATCCACACCAAGTAATCTGGGATCTGGCTCATAGGAATCAAGAAGCCACCATACAGACCGTAGAGCAACACGCCGACGAGAGAAATTGGCTCAGCCACGTGGAGATCGGGAGAAGCACAGACCATCAGAAAGAACATCGCCGTGAAGATGAGACTTGTGAGAGCGAGAACCAACACGAACACGAAGTAGGGACCAGCCGACGCGACGAAGCCACTCAGCCAGTAAATGATGGTTCCAAGGAGGAACGCTTCGGCTACCGACATTGGAATTTGACAAACCAGATGCTCCATCACGTACGCCGATGTTCGGTAGAAGTTGGCACCGCGCTGTCGATAGAAGATATCTCGCTCCAACATGTAAATTGGGATGTGCGCGGTTTGACTGAAGCCGAGGAACTGAACGGTGCCGAATACGATGCCAAGAACAACCTGAGGATCCTTCGGGTCGAACTGCCAGAACACACTCGAGTTCAAGAAACCGATAATGCCGAGAAGAACCAGGTGTCCGATGTAAAATGCTGGGTTGCGCGACATCTTCTTCCATTCACGACCCATCAACGTACGAGTACTGGCCCAGAACGACTGATGGAACTCAGGTACGAGCTCGAACAACTCCTTCTTGTCTTCAAGCAAGACTGGATCGTGTGGACCATTGATGTGCTGGGTCATGTCGTTATAGATTCGCGACTGACGGAAGATGGACGCGTGCTCCGACGCCTTGCGAGGAAGCTGAGACGCATCCCTACGAGTAACTTCATATCGACGCTGCTGACGAGTACCGAGATCCAACAAGAAATCGGCCACATCACGCTCCGGTGGACACACGAAGCCCAGATCCGCGAAGTAGCTCTCCACCTGATCACGTGGACCGTGATACATCACCTCACCGTCGTTCAAGATCAACACATCGTCGAAGAGCGCAAACACCTCCGGCGATGGCTGCAACAAGGCGATGACGACAGTCTTGCGAAGGTTCATGGCCACACTGCGTTGCGTCTTGATGATGTCGAAGGTGGCGGCCGAGTCGAGACCCGTGGAGATCTCGTCCATGAAGGTGACGAGACTGGATCCGAACTGCATCTCACCGGTCGTGACACGCTTGCGCTCACCGCCTGAGACACCACGAAGCATGGCATCACCGACGACGGTGTCCTGACAGTTCTCTAGACCGAGTTGTTGGATGACGACGTCGGTGTAGTGTTCGGATAGCTGTTGGACGGCTTCGACGGCGGCCTTGGTTTCTTCTGGTGCAGTCTTGGACAAAGTGGAGGCTAGTCGCTTGGAGAAGTGGACGCCGCCGTTGCACTGATGAGCGAGCTCGAGCGTCTCCTTGACCGTGAGTGTGGGGAAGTGCGTGTCGCGTTGCGTGACGTAAGATACGAACTGCGGTAGACGCTTTCGCATCTCGTCGGTGGGGGCGCCGTTGTACGTGACATCACCGCTGAGTTGGACGTGACCAGACATGGGGAATCGACCACTGAGGATCTTCATGAGCGAGGACTTGCCGGATCCAGGTTGACCGAGAACCAGCGTCATGGTGCCAGGCTTGAAGACACCACTGACGTTCTTGAGGATGTGCTTGGTGATCTTGTGCTTCTTGGCAAAGATACCACCGACGCTCTTTCGGAGCTCATTGGCGATGGTTGGAAGTTCGTTGGTGGTGGACTTGCTGGAGGCCATGACGACGTCGGCGGAGACGGATATGTCGTGGAAGCGCACTTCCATTTGGTGCATGGCTCGTCCGAGCGCAGTTTCGAGTTGGTTGGAGACGTGGGCGTGCATGGCCTCTGGCCCGTGGGCCATGAGGTCTTTGGCACTGGCGTGTCCGATGGTTGGCTTCAATGGTTGCCTTAGCTCGTTCATGGCTTCGTTGGACGGGACTTGGTCTAGTAGGCTGGTTGTTCGGTCTTGAGGTCGATTGTTGGTCGAGTGGGCAAGTTGAAAAGTGAGAGGTGCTGGACTTGTTGGTAGCAAAGCGAAGACCACTACGTCAGCGTGCGCTCGTAAACACAGCGCCCAATAGCTGGCGCACACACACGTCGGTCACGCGATTACCCGTTGAAGTTGCAGGTGATCCCAACGTTCGTCCGTTTTCTCTCCACGTGATTTACGCCATCCAATCGACCTAGCGTCCAAGCGATCTTCAGATTCGCTGTGAATGTTGACGAGCGCAAATGTTCCCCATGTTTCGTGAACTCGCATTTCCTCCAGTCATTTTTGCGACTGCCCGCTGATTGTATGACTACACCAACTGCCTTCAGAACACCAACGTCAGGGCTTCCAGAACCTTTGTGTGTACGGCGGGGCGCTGTGATCACTGGTTGAAGTTGCAGGTAATCACGGCGACTGGCGAAAACGGAAGGTAAAGAAAGTCCACACACGAATGAAGGTGACAAGGTATACTAACAGTATACCGTATACATTCCGGTTAATCGCGGAGGGACTGTCGTTTTTCCCATCCATCGAGAAGGAAGGACCGAGCAAGCAAGCGGCTTCTTCAGGACGCCGTTGCGCGTGAATGGCGACGACTAGCGAGTCATACGCACCGCCATACGCAAGCGAATGTGAAAGTGTTCATGATGTATACGTTTCCCTGCGCTATACGATGATTAGAACCGACAAGGGACCCGAAATGGAGTGCATATATTGCGACCACATGCAAATTGATATGTATTCTATGCAAAGGGATGTGATAGCAATCCCTCCCTCTCTACTTCTTCTGGTGGTTGAGGAAACGAAGCGACAACAGCGCCAAGACGCGGAAGAAGACGATCGAGATGAAGAGGTAGAGGATGTTGAGGCCGATGTCGCTGTGCTTGACTTCGAAGACGGTCTCGACGTATTCTTTCACAGTAAGATTCGGTGGTAGCGTCGGCGGCAAGTCGTTGAGGCGAGCGCATCCAATAGCATCTGGGTTGTCAACTGGACAGTCACCGAATACGATGGCCGAGAGCACGTTGAACGCGAAACGTGGTGGTGTGATCTCGTACATCCATCGCCAGCCGATCGGAATCGCCGTTGGAGGCGGGTTAAAGCCCATGAAGTTGAAGAAGAAGTTGAGAATGAGCACGCTGACGATGGTGGCGAGCTCGATGGTTGGCAGCGCGTACGCGAGGAACTGACCGGCGTATCCCAGGAAAAGCATGAGACTCGAGATGATGAACCAGTAGAAGAAGAAGTTACCCGCACCACTGAAGCCGACCATCGGGAAGTACAGCACCATGAAGGCAAGGCAGCTGGCAAATACGAATGGAATCTCCGCAACCGTCGAGCCGACGAAGTACCAGAGTGCGTTGTATGTCTGTGACGCTCGCTCACGATAGTACGAGGCGCGTTCTTGGGCAGCAAATGGAATGACACTGACGTACGTGATGGAACCAAGGAAGACAGCAGTCATGCAAACCATACCCTCACCGGCGTTGATACCCTGGTAAGTGTCGTATGTATCACGAAGGTAGGCCAGACCGAAGACGAGGCCGACGAAAATCGAGACCATGAATCGACTCAAGTTGTACGTCGGAGTACGCCAGTACAAGTCGAGGAAACGCTTCGTCACGAACTTGGCCTGCTTCCACTCACTTGCAGCGCGCTTGAATTCAAATTTGACTGCTCCAACCAACGGCGATGGACGACCGACACCTTCACGACTCAAGTTCTCCTCAAGCTCTAAAGCCTTCTCACTCGCATTGAAGACCTCGACGAAATCGACATCTTCGTTCGCAGTGCTTCCAACACCAGCACCAATCACCTCCAACATCCACGTCCCAGGATTGTAACCCTCTTCAATCGGCGACACACCAGGCACCTTCTCGAAGTACGAAATCAATTCACCAGCACGGTCACCAAGATCACCAAAGTACACCGTCTGACCACCACGCTTGAGCAACAAAAGACTATCGAAGAGCATGAAGACCTCGGTGGATGGCTGATGGATGGTGCACACGATCGTACGACCCGTGTCGGCCACCTTGCGCACACCTTCCATGACCAACTTGGCCGATCGTGCATCCAGACCACTCGTTGGTTCGTCCAAGAACAACACACTTGGTTGTGCAGCCAGTTCGACACCAATCGTCAGTCGCTTCATCTGCTCGACGGAGCTGCCTCGGATGATCTGGTCGGCGATGGGACGCAAGTCGAGCAAGTCAAGACACTCTTCGACCGAGTCGTACTTGGCGCTGTCTGGTACAGTGCTGTCTTGTCGTAGGAATGCGCTGAAGGTCAATGCTTCACGGAAGGTGGACGCATCCGAGTGGATGTCCATCTGTTCACAGTATCCAGTCGATCGTCGCGTGACCAAGTCCGTGGCTGGGTGACCATTGAACAAGATCTGACCACGGATCTTGCCTCCTGTCTTACGACCCGCGATGACATCCATGAGTGTGGTCTTACCAGCACCGGAGCTCCCCATGAGTGCGGTCATCTTGCCTGGTAGCGCGAATCCGTTGATCCCCTTGAGCAATTCTAGGTCTTCTTTTGGGTTGGTTGGGTTTGGCACGGAGTAGTGCAAGTCACGGAAGGCGATTGTGATTGGCGTGACTCGGCTATGGTGCGATGAGCGATGGATATCAACAACTGCGTGACCGTCCTTACGTGGAGTTGTGATCAAGCCATACTCTGACGATGCTTCCTGGCCTGAACCGGATCCGGATTCGGTATCCCACTCGTCGGTCTTCTTTGAAGAATTGTCGTCATCACCATTCAACATGGTGTTGTGTGGCGACTCGTATCGATTGTACTCGAGAACAAGTGCCGCCAGTGCCATGAAGACAATCGTACCACCAGCGAGAAAAATGATTCCGTACCACAACCACGCGCGATCTGGCTCAACTGAGAAGAGGCGAAGCGTGTACTCGCCCATTTGCATACCGTATTGCTTGCAGTAGTCTATATTTTCGTACACACATACGTCGAAGTGGTCATTGCGGTACTGATTCACGGCGAGAGCGTGGACACCCCAGCCAACTGGGTTAAGCCAGTAGACCCACACAAAGTAGTCTGGGATCTGACCCTTGGCCATGATGAAACCACTGTAAAGACCGAACACCAGCAAAGAGACAGACGAAATCGGCTCGGCGACGTGAAGATCAGGAGAAATCGCCGCCAGGAAGAAGAACATCGCCGTGAAGATGAGACTTGTGAGAGCGAGAACCAACAGGAAGATGAAATACGCACCAGCCTCTGCAACGAAACCACACAACCAGTACGAGATCGTTCCGACGATGATAGCCTCGGCAATCGATATTGGAAGTTGGCAAGCCAATTGCGACATCACGTACGCCGATGTTCGGTAGAAGTTGGCACCGCGCTGTCGATAAAAGATGTCTCGCTCCGCCATGTACACCGGAATGTGAGCTGTTTGGCTGAAACCCACGAACTGGACAGTTCCAAAGACGATACCAAGAACCACTTGGGGATTCTTTGGGTCGAACTGCCAGAACACACTCGAGTTCAAGAAACCGATAAGAGCCAGGAGGACCAAGTGTCCGATGTAAAATGCTGGGTTGCGCGACATCTTCTTCCGCTCACGACCCATCAACGTACGAGTACTAGCCCAGAACGACTGATGGAACTCAGGTACGAGCTCGAACAACTCCTTCTTGTCTTCAAGCAAAGCTGGATCGTGTGGACCATTCACATACTGGATCATGTCGTTGTAGATTCGCGACTGACGGAAGATGGATGCGTACCCCGACGCCTTGCGAGGAAGCTGAGACGCATCCCTACGAGTAACTTCATATCGACGCTGCTGACGAGTACCGAGATCCAACAAGAAATCGGCCACATCACGCTCCGGTGGACACACGAAGCCCAGATCCGCGAAGTAGCTCTCCACCTGATCACGAGGACCGTGATACATCACTTCACCGTCGTTCAAAATCAACACATCGTCAAACAGAGCAAACACCTCCGGCGATGGCTGCAACAAGGCGATGACGACCGTCTTGCGAAGGTTCTTGGCCACACTGCGTTGCGTCTTGATGATGTCGAAGGTGGCGGCCGAGTCGAGACCCGTGGAGATCTCGTCCATGAAGGTGACGAGACTGGATCCGAACTGCATCTCACCGGTGGTGACACGCTTGCGCTCACCGCCTGAGACACCACGAAGCATGGCATCACCGACGACGGTGTCCTGGCAGTTCTCTAGACCGAGTTGTTGGATGACGACGTCGGTGTAGTGTTCGGATAGTTGTTGGACGGCTTCGACAGCGGCCTTGGTTTCTTCTGGCGCCGTCTTGGACAAGGTGGAGGCTAGTCGCTTGGAGAAGTGGACACCACCGTTGAACTCGTGAGCAAGCTCGAGCGTCTCCTTGACCGTGAGTGTGGGGAAGTGCGTGTCGCGTTGCGTGACGTAGGACACGAACTGCGGTAGACGCTTTCGCATCTCGTCGGTGGTGGCTCCATTGTAGGTGACATCACCGCTGAGTTGGACGTGACCAGACATGGGGAATCGACCACTGAGGATCTTCATGAGCGAGGACTTGCCGGATCCAGGTTGACCGAGAACCAGCGTCATAGTGCCAGGCTTGAAGACACCACTGACGTTCTTGAGGATGTGCTTGGTGATCTTGTGCTTCTTGGCAAAGATACCACCGACGCTCTTCCTGACCGAGTTGGCGATGGTTGGAAGTTCGTTGGTGGTGGACTTGCTGGAGGCCATGACGACGTCGGCGGAGACGGATATGTCGTGGAAGCGCACTTCCATTTGGTGCATGGCTCGTCCGAGCGCAGTTTCGAGTTGGTTGGAGACGTGGGCGTGCAAGGCCTCTGGCCCGTGGGCCATGAGGTCTTTGGCACTGGCGTGTCCGATGGTTGGCTTCAATGGTTGCCTTAACTCGTACATCGCTTCGTTGGACTGGACTGTTCCGAGGCTGGTTATCCAATCTGGAAGGCAACTGGTGGTCGATTGGGCAAATTGAAAAGTGAGAAGCGCTGTGAGTGCCATTCACGTCGTGGCTCATCAAGTACACTTGTCAAGAGCTTGATTACCTCTCCAAGATGGAGGTAAACGTGGGTGGTCAATGGTTGAGGATCGTATGATCGCCATCATGCTCAATGGGTATGGATATGTAATGTGAGGGGTATATCAATTCATACAAGTCTTTGTCCTTCTCAAGCATGTGATAGATACAACAATTCATAGAGGTAATACAATACAACAGGAACTGATGTTGTTCTATTTGATCGCGTAATCGCATCCTAACCTGCTCGCCACTGCCACGGTTTCGTCGGTGCCTTTCAAGCCACCTCCTCCTTCTTTGCTTATAGAGAAACGCATCGGCGATGATATGCGATGCTTACCACAAAATGTGGTCCCACATAATGTTCGGGGAGCCACTTTTATCGTTATGCATATCTATCCAAGTGATCAGTTGAGCTGAGAGGCAGCTTTGTGCGCTTGGAGTCTAGCTTGTATGATGTTGTACGATGACTACGAGGCACATTCGTGACTACTGTCGGTTAACTGATTACCTACACCTTCTTGAGAGGTAATCATACCAGCTGCTGGTTAACTGATTACCTACATGTTTCTGCAGGTAATCCAGTGGTTAACTGCCTTGCCTTGAGCGGCCCTGCTCGAATGGTATATGGAAAGCTCGGATTGCTACACATTTCCAGTTTGCCTGTTCGATTGGCAGTTAGGATCCGAGCTGTACTGCTTCAGAGTAAGCGCTCATCGGTCCCCACTGCATCACTCCTCCAGGTCAGTCTGTCTGAACAATAACTATTGTCCTGTCCCAATAATTTCTGGTACACTATACCGGTATTAATACCGTAATCCACATCTCATCAAAGACCATCACTCTCATTTTGTCGGAAGCACGGCATGGGAAACGAAGATGGAAGGACGTGGAAGCGCGCTCTTCCGGACGTCACGACGCGTGAACAGTGATGAATGGCGAGTGGCGGATCAGTTGAGGACCATGTAGCGTTAATGGTCTCTCGATAGGTGTCGGTAGCTGTGTTGTACGACGCCCACAGCCGACAAGAGATTCTCCACAGTGGACCGCAGCAAGACCTCGACAAAAGGCAACGAAAGTAAGTCAACATGTATGTATTCTATGCATTAGGCTGGAAACCAACTCTTTGTTTATCTCTTCTGGTGGTTGAGGAAGCGCAGCGACAGCAACGCCAAGAGGCGGAAGACGAAGATCGCGATGAAGAGGTAGAGGATGTTGATGCCGATGTCGCTGTGCTTGATCTTGAAGACAGTCTGGACGTACTCCTTCACACTAAGATTCGCTGGAAGCGTCGGTGGCAAGTCGTTCAGGCGGGCACATCCAAGGGCCTCTGGGTCGTCTTCTGGACAGTCACCGAAGACGATGGCCGAGAGCACGTTGAACGCGAAGCGAGGAGGGTCGATCTGGTACATCCACTTCCAACCAGACGGAAGCGCCGTCGGTGGTGGGTTGAAGCCCATGAAGTTGAAGAAGAACGAGAGGAAGAGCACGCTCACGATGGTGGCGAGCTCGACGGTTGGCAGCGCGTACGCGAGGAACTGACCGACGTATCCCAAGAAGAGCACAAGAGTCGAGATCACGAACCAGTAGAAGAAGAAGTTACCCGCGCCAGTGAAGCCAGCCATTGGGAAGTATGGAATCATGAAGGCGAGGCAGCTGGCGAACACGAATGGGATCTCGGCGACTGTGGCACCGACGAAGTACCAAAGTGCGTTGTACGTCTGCGAAGCTCGCTCCCGGTAGAACGAAGCGCGCTCTTGTGCGGCGAATGGAATGACACTGATGTACGTGACTGCGCCAATAAAGAGTGAGGTCATGAACACCATACCCTCACCGGCGTTGATGCCCAGATAGGTATCATACTCGACGCTGAGGAACGACAAACCGAAGACGAGACCGACGAAAATCGAGACCATAAATCGACTCAAGTTGTACGTCGGAGTACGCCAGTACAAGTCGAGGAAACGCTTCGTCACGAACTTGGCCTGCGTCCACTCACTCGCAGCACGCTTCGATTCGTACGTGATGGCTTCGACAAGCGGTGATGGACGACCGACACCCTCACGGCTCAGGTTCTCTTCGAGCAAAACAGCCTTCTCACTCGCATTGAACACCTCAACGAAATCAACAGCCTGGTTCGCAGTGTTTCCGACACCAGCACCAATCACCTCCAACATCCACGTACCAGGATTGTAACCCTCCTCGATCGGTGACACACCAGGCACCTTCTCAAAGTACGAGATCAATTCACCAGCACGGTCACCAAGATCGCCAAAGTACACCGTCTGACCACCACGCTTGAGCAACAAGAGACTATCGAAGAGCATGAAGACCTCGGTGGATGGCTGATGGATGGTGCACACGATCGTACGACCCGTGTCGGCCACCTTGCGCACACCTTCCATGACCAACTTGGCCGATCGTGCATCCAGACCACTCGTTGGTTCATCAAGGAACAACACACTCGGCTGAGCCGCCAGTTCGACACCAATCGTCAGTCGCTTCATCTGCTCGACGGAGCTGCCTCGGATGATCTGGTCGGCGATGGGACGCAAGTCGAGCAAGTCAAGGCACTCTTCGACCGAGTCGTACTTGGCGCTGTCTGGTACACTGCTGTCTTGTCGTAGGAATGCGCTGAAGGTCAATGCTTCACGGAAGGTGGACGCGTCCGAGTGGATGTCCATCTGTTCACAGTATCCAGTCGATCGACGCGTGACCAAGTCCGTGGCTGGGTATCCGTTGAACAAGATCTGTCCACGGATTTTGCCTCCTGTCTTACGACCGGCGATGACGTCCATGAGTGTGGTCTTGCCTGCACCGGAGCTTCCCATGAGTGCGGTCATTTTGCCTGGTAAAGCGAATCCGTTGATACCCTTGAGTAGTTCGAGGTCTTCCTTGGGGTTGGTTGGGTTTGGCACGGAGTACCACAAGTCACGGAAGGCGAGCGTGATTGGCGTGACGCGGCGATGCTGGTATGAGCTTGGAAGCTCAATGATAGCGACACCGTCTGCGCGTGGCGTCGAGACCAAGCCATAAGGCACCGGTGACTCCAGGCCTGAACCGGCTCCAGAATCAGAGTCAGTCATGGTCGACTTGTTCGAAGACACCTCGTCTTCGTTGTTCAACATGGTGTTGTGTGGCGACTCATAGCGCTTGTATTCGAGGAAAAGTGCCGCGAGACACATGAAGACAATCGTACCACCAGCAAGGTACAAGATACCATACCACAACCACGCGCGAGCTGGGTCAACCGAGAAGAGACGAAGCGTGTACTCGCCCATCTGCATGCCGTACTCCTTGCAGTAGTCGATTCCGTCGTACACACAGACATCGAAGTGGTCATTGCGGTATTGGTTGACAGCGAGAGCGTGTACACCCCACCCGATCGGGTTTAGCCAGTAGGCCCAGACCATGTAGTCAGGGATCTGATCCTTGGCCATCAAGAAGCCACTGAACAGAGCGAACAGGAGCAGCCAAACGAAGGAAATCGGCTCGGCGACATGAAGATCGGGCGATATCGCCGCCAGGAAGAAGAACATCGCCGTGAAGATCAAGCTGTTGAGAACCAAGATCAACAGGAAGATGAAGTAAGCACCAGCCTCGGCAACGAAGCCACACAGCCAGTACGAGATTGTTCCGAGAATAATGGCTTCGATAACCGACATAGGGATCTGACAAGCCAGATGCGCCATGACGTACGAGGATGTCCGATAGAAGTTAGCACCACGCTGTCGATAGAAGATGTCTCGCTCTGCCATGTAAATTGGGATGTGCGCGGTTTGACTGAAGCCGAGGAACTGAACGGTGCCGAATACGATGCCAAGAACAACCTGAGGATCCTTCGGGTCGAACTGCCAGAACACACTCGAGTTCAAGAAACCGATAATGCCGAGAAGAACCAGGTGTCCGATGTAAAATGCTGGGTTGCGCGACATCTTCTTCCATTCACGACCCATCAACGTACGAGTACTGGCCCAGAACGACTGATGAAACTCAGGTACAAGCTCGAACAACTCCTTCTTGTCTTCAAGCAAGGCTGGATCGTGTGGACCATTGATGTACTGGGTCATGTCGTTATAGATTCGCGACTGACGGAAGATGGACGCGTACTCCGACGCCTTGCGAGGAAGCTGAGACGCATCCCTACGAGTAACTTCATATCGACGCTGCTGACGAGTACCGAGATCCAACAAGAAGTCAGCCACATCACGCTCCGGTGGACGCACGAAGCCCAGATCCGCGAAGTAGCTCTCCACCTGATCACGTGGACCGTGATACATCACCTCACCGTCGTTCAAGATCAACACGTCGTCGAAGAGCGCAAACACCTCCGGCGATGGCTGCAACAAGGCGATGACGACCGTCTTGCGAAGGTTCTTGGCCACACTGCGTTGCGTCTTGATGATGTCGAAGGTGGCGGCCGAGTCGAGACCCGTGGAGATCTCGTCCATGAAGGTGACGAGACTGGATCCGAACTGCATCTCACCGGTCGTGACACGCTTGCGCTCACCGCCTGAGACACCACGAAGCATGGCATCACCGACGACGGTGTCCTGGCAGTTCTCTAGACCGAGTTGTTGGATGACGACGTCGGTGTAGTGTTCGGATAGTTGTTGGACGGCTTCGACAGCGGCCTTGGTTTCTTCTGGCGCCGTCTTGGACAAGGTGGAGGCTAGTCGCTTGGAGAAGTGGACACCACCGTTGAACTCGTGAGCAAGCTCGAGCGTCTCCTTGACCGTGAGTGTGGGGAAGTGCGTGTCGCGTTGCGTGACGTAAGATACGAACTGCGGTAGACGCTTTCGCATCTCGTCGGTGGGGGCGCCGTTGTACGTGACATCACCGCTGAGTTGGACGTGACCAGACATGGGGAATCGACCACTGAGGATCTTCATGAGCGAGGACTTGCCGGATCCAGGTTGACCAAGGACCAACGTCATGGTGCCAGGCTTGAAGACACCACTGACATTCTTGAGGATGTTCTTGGTGATCGTGTGGTTCTTGGTGAAGATACCACCGACGCTCTTTCGGAGCTCATTGGCGATAGTGGGAAGTTCGTTGGTGGTGGACTTGCTGGATGCCATGACAACGTCAGCGGAGACAGAGATGTCGTGGAAGCGCACTTCCATTTGGTGCATGGCACGTCCGAGGGCAGTTTCGAGTTGGCTGGAAACATGGGAGTGCAAGACTTCCGGTCCGTGGACCATGAGTGCTTTACCACTCGTGTACTCAATGGTTGGCTTCAATGGTTGCTCTGGCTCGGTCATGGCTTTAGCTGACTATTCCAAAGGAGACGATTGTCGTTTGATGATTGAGCAGGCAAATTGAAAAGTGAGAAACAATGGAAGCCTCATGCACGCTGTGGAAATATCTTCCGACATAACCATGAGTACAGCATACCCACTGAGTGAACGTGACGTCTGATCGCAGTATCCAATGAGCAGGGGGTCTCGAGTGCTCGGGTCCGTGTGATTACCCTTTAGAATTCCGGGTAATCACCGTGTCGGTCGTTTTGTCCCATGAGGAACGGATTGCGCCATCTGTACGCAATCGTGTTGTTTGACTGGTGTCGACTCCTGTCACTCGGTGCTCGAAATGGTGGTACGCGCGTGGAAAACAGACAGAATTGTTCGGAATGATGATCAGTTGGCTTTGTGCGTAATCGCAAAATTGCGTAAGCCGACAAATGGGTGGGTTTGCGTTTGACAGGATTTGTCGTGATTGGAGGTCTCTCTACTCATCCAATTCAGAATTGATGGTGCACATCCATCGAATCGTACATTCCTATCTATCGCTTCCAAAGCGAATATGGAGGAATAGAAGGGCTGGGAACATGAAAGAAGCCCAGATGAAAGGAAGCGACTCTCTGTGCGTGGCTCTGGGTATAATATACTACTGGTTTTAATATCTGACAAGTCTCGAGGGGTTTCGTAACTTACGAATCGTAAGATCTCGAGAGCTCGCGTGCAGTGATTACCTTTTCAAGATCGGGGTAATCACCACAACGTTAATAGGTTGGCTTGGGTAGTAGTGGTTAGGGTAATGGATACTAGACAAAGGTGGGCTTGTGGAGATGCACTGAGATTCTCCACGAGCCAACAGGGCTCAGGACCTGCCATCGTGCTTCCGATCGCATGGTGGAGACGCGAGGGACTGGTACTGAATGGGTCGCTCTATTCGACGATTTGGCTTGCAATCTTTTGGTTACGAATATATTACCGCAAGTGACGACGTCGGGACCGAACTCACTCGCAATAACTATTGGTGCAGCGACAATGTTATTGGTTGTGACTGTGTTTATTATCTTGTGCTCGTCTTCGACTCGCCACCTATGCGCAATGGTGGTGCGATGAAATTATTCTCGTGTTCCTATCTCCCATTAGCGCGGGCAATCCCTTCTTGTCTTCGACCAGCGAAGAATTGATTCCCCACGAATCCCATGTCGGCGAAGAAACAAATCCCACGGAAAGACCATCATTCGATAAGTTGGTGCGTAATCGCAACTGTGTGTTCGCAATCCAAGGGCTTTGGCAGGGGACCTTGGCGTGAAGTTGTCAGACGTTGACAAATCTCGAGTGGTGATTACCCTTACAAGATCGGGGTAATCACCAGAGGGGCCCGCGATTCACTCGGAGGGTCTGATTCGATGCCAACGGTGGACGAGCATCAGCGTGGCGAGTGAACAAGAGTACTAACCAACTCATCGAGAGTCTGGGTTAGCCTCTTGTTCGCTATGGGTGCAGTAATTCACTACATTTTCCGACTGATTGGAGCTGGTCGAGTGTCACAACCTTGGTCTTCTCGCTACTGCAGACATTGGCCAACAGCTCACGAGACACATGTGGTCGCTAGCTCCAAGACAGACAAGAGAAGCACAACGAGCGTCCCGACCACGGATGTATGTATACTATTATTGTACTGGGGGGGGGGGGGGGGGGGGGGGGCAAACGGGCTTCTATTCGCCTTAGTTCTCGAGTACCACTCGGCTAAGCCAAGCTACCTAACTACCTAATCTACTTCGCTAGCTTTGTGTGGTCCCCTTAAACCGTTGCACCAAACAGTTTGACACGACACCGAAGAAGATGGCGACGAGAAGAGAAGAAGTCGTGGAAAGTTGGAGCGTGGAGGAGCTGGTCAAGCACTTGGTCGTACCTCTTGTTCTCTTCTGAGTCGAAGAGGCGGCGGAGCTGACGCACGTGTGCGGCAAAACAGCCCGGCACTTCGTAACGAATCGAGAGATGGTCCTGAGGCTCTGCACCTTGGAACACGATGCGGTTACGATTCATCCAGAGGTGACGAACAATGATGGTTCGCATGATGTGCCATAGATCGATGATTGCTCGTGCAAGAGGTGGTTCTGGATCTCCGGCCAAGACTGGCTTTGCGATGAGAAAAGCCCACGACAATCGACCACGCAGAAGGCGAGTCCAACCAGTCCAGAGCGAGTCCCACAACATCCACGCATCGGGACACTAGAAACAGGTGCGTATAGGTCTCGACCGCGTTACAGTGTGCATGGGGGCAACACGTATACTATTATAGTACTTGGGAAGGCTACAACGATTTGGTACCGGTATCAGCCTGGTGGTACTGATCCGCCTTCATTCTCGATTTGGAGACGAAGATGGAACGACGAGGAAGAGGATCGGGGCCTCTTCATGGCGCTGTTGTGCGTGTACAGCGGCGACGAGCGAGCCGTAAACGACACCAAACGGAAGACACATTGAAGAAGCTCTAGCCCATGTGTTTTGGGACGCTGTGTGATGTCAAGAGCGGTATGAAAGGCTTGCAATGGATGGTAAGTCGATGTATGTATTGTATGCAATGCGAAGCGGAAACAGCCCGTTATTTATCTCTTCTGGTGGTTAATGTAGCGCAGCGACAGTAGTGACAAGATGCGAATGAAGCCGAGGGCGATGAAGAGGTAGAGAATGTTGAGGCCGATGTCACTGTGCTTGACTTGGAAGACAGTCTCGACATACTCCTTCACACTGAGATTCGCTGGCAGCGTCGGCGGCAAGTCGTTCAACTGGCCACATCCAATGGCGCCAGGGGCGTCAGCTGGACAGTCACCGAAGACGAGAGACGAGAGCACATTGAACGCGAAGCGCGGTGGATTGATCTGAACATCCACTTCCAACCGATTGGAATTGCCGTCGGCGGTGGGTTGAAACCCATGAAGTTCAAGAACAAACCGAAGAAGATGACGCTTACGATGGTTGCAAGCTCGATACTTGGCAGTGCGTACGCGAGGAACTGGCCGAAATACGCAGAAAAGAGCACGTGCATCGACAGCACGACCCAGTAGAAGAAGAAGTTACCCGCGCCAGAGAAGCCGACCATCGGGAAGTAGAGCACCATGAAGGCGAGACAGCTGACGAACACGAACGGGATCTCGGCGACTGTGGCACCGACGAAGAACCAGAGGGCGTTGTACGTCTGCGAAGCTCGCTCGCGGTAGAACGAAGCACGTTCTTGGGCAGCAAACGGAATGGCACTGATGTACGTGACTGCGCCAATGAAAAGGTTGGTCAAGAAAATCATACCTTCACCGGCGTTGATGCCCAGATAGGTATCATACTCGACGCTGAGGAACGACAAGCCGAAGACGAGACCGACGAAGATCGAGATGATGAATCGACTAAGGTTGTACGTCGGAGTACGCCAGTACAAGTCAAGGAATCGCTGGATGAGGAACTTGGCCTGCGTCCACTCGCTCGCAGCACGCTTCGATTCGTACGTGATGGCTTCGACAAGCGGTGATGGACGACCGACACCCTCACGGCTCAGGTTCTCTTCGAGCAAAACAGCCTTCTCACTCGCATTGAACACCTCAACGAAATCAACACCCTGGTTCGCAGTGTTTCCGACACCAGCACCAATCACTTCCAACATCCACGTGCCAGGATTGTAACCCTCCTCGATCGGCGACACACCAGGCACCTTCTCAAAGTACGAAATCAACTCTCCAGCACGGTCACCAAGATCACCAAAGTACACCGTCTGACCACCACGCTTGAGCAACAACAAACTATCGAAGAGCATGAAGACCTCGGTGGATGGCTGATGGATGGTGCACACGATCGTACGACCCGTGTCGGCCACCTTGCGCACACCTTCCATGACCAACTTGGCCGATCGTGCATCCAGACCACTCGTTGGTTCGTCCAAGAACAACACACTTGGTTGTGCAGCCAGTTCGACACCAATCGTCAGTCGCTTCATCTGCTCGACGGAGCTGCCTCGGATGATCTGGTCGGCGATGGGACGCAAGTCGAGCAAGTCAAGGCACTCTTCGACCGAGTCGTACTTGGCGCTGTCTGGTACACTGCTGTCTTGTCGTAGGAATGCGCTGAAGGTCAATGCTTCACGGAAGGTGGACGCGTCCGAGTGGATGTCCATCTGTTCACAGTATCCAGTCGATCGTCGCGTGACCAAGTCCGTGGCTGGGTATCCGTTGAACAAGATCTGTCCGCGGATCTTGCCACCTGTCTTGCGACCCGCGATGACGTCCATGAGTGTGGTCTTGCCTGCACCGGAGCTTCCCATGAGCGCGGTCATCTTGCCTGGTAAAGCGAATCCGTTGATTCCTTTGAGAAGTTCGAGATCTTCTTTCGGATTGGTTGGGTTTGGCACGGAGTACCACAAGTCACGGAAGGCGATTGCGATTGGCGCAACCCGGCTATGGTGCGATGAGCGAGCAATATTGACGATGGTCTGGGCGTCTTCACGCGGAGTCGAAACCAATCCATACATCGTTGGCGATTCCAGACAGGATTCCGAGTCTGATACAACTAGATTCTTCAGCGAGTCGTCTTCGGCGCTGTTCAACATGGTGTTGTGCGGCGACTCGTAGCGCTTGTATTCGAGGAAAAGTGCCGCGAGACACATGAAGACAATCGTACCGCCGGCGAGATACAGGACACCATACCATAACCACGCGCGAGCTGGGTCGACCGAGAAGAGACGAAGCGTGTACTCGCCCATTTGCATACCGTACTCCTTGCAATAGTCAATTCCGTCGTACCCACAGACGTCGAAGTGGTCATTGCGGTACTGATTGACGGCAAGTGCGTGAACACCCCATCTCACCGGATTAAGCCAGTAGATCCACACCATGTAGTCAGGGATCTGTTTCTTGGCCATCAAAAAGCCACTGAACAAAGCACATAGTAGCTGACAAGCAAAGGAAATCGGCTCAGCGACGTGAAGATCGGGCGAAATCGCCGCCAGGAAGAAGAACATCGCCGTGAAGATGAGACTTGTAAGTGCGAGGACCAACACGAAGATTGAGAAAGCACCAGCAGATGCGACGAAACCACACATCCAGTACGAAATCGTCCCAATGATGATGGCTTCAAGAACAGACATCGGGATTTGACAAACCAGATGTGCCATCACGTATGCCGACGTCCGATAGAAGCCAGCGCCACGCTGCCGATAGAAGATATCACGCTCCGACATGTAGATTGGGATGTGCGCGGTCTGACTGAAGCCGAGGAACTGAACGGTGCCGAAGACGATACCAAGAACCACCTGAGGATCCTTCGGATCAAACTGCCAGAAGACACTTGCGTTCAAGAAGCCGATGAGACCGAGAAGTACAAGGTTCCCAAGGTAAAACGCTGGGTTCCGCGACATCTTCTTCCATTCACGACCCATCAAAGTACGAGTACTGCCCCAGAACGACTGATGGAACTCAGGTACAAGCTCGACCAGCTCCTTCTTGTCTTCCAGCAATGCTGGATCATGCGCTCCATTCACATACTCGATCATTCCTTTGTAGATACTTGATTGGCGGAAGATAAACGCGTATTCCGACGCCTTGCGAGGTGGCTGAGATCCATCCACTCGAGTGACTTCATACCGACGCTGTTGACGAGTACCGAGATCCAACAAGAAATCGGCCACATCACGCACCGGTGGACACACGAAGCCCAGATCCGCGAAGTAGCTCTCCACCTGGTCGCGAGGACCGTGATACATCACCTCACCGTCATTCAAGATCAACACATCGTCGAAGAGCGCAAACACCTCCGGCGATGGCTGCAACAAGGCAATGACGACCGTCTTGCGAAGGTTCTTGGCCACACTGCGTTGCGTCTTGATGATGTCGAAGGTGGCGGCCGAGTCGAGACCCGTGGAGATCTCGTCCATGAAGGTGACGAGACTGGATCCGAACTGCATCTCACCGGTCGTGACACGCTTACGTTCGCCACCTGAGACACCACGAAGCATGGCATCACCGACGACGGTGTCCTGACAGTTCTCTAGACCGAGTTGTTGGATGACGACGTCGGTGTAGTGTTCGGATAGTTGTTGGACGGCTTCGACAGCAGCCTTGGTTTCTTCTGGTGCAGTCTTGGACAAGGTGGAGGTTAGTCGCTTGGAGAAGTGGACACCGCCGTTGAACTGATGAGCAAGCTCGAGCGTCTCCTTGACCGTGAGCGAGGGGAAGTGCGTGTCGCGTTGCGTGACGTAGGACACGAACTGCGGTAGACGCTTTCGCATCTCGTCGGTGGTGGCTCCATTGTAGGTGACATCACCGCTGAGTTGGACGTGACCAGACATGGGGAATCGACCACTGAGGATCTTCATGAGCGAGGACTTGCCGGATCCAGGTTGACCGAGAACCAGCGTCATGGTGCCAGGCTTGAAGACACCACTGACGTTCTTGAGGATGTGCTTGGTGATCTTGTGCTTCTTGGCAAAGATACCACCGACGCTCTTCCTGACCGAGTTGGCGATGGTGGGAAGTTCGTTGGTGGTGGACTTGCTGGATGCCATGACAACGTCAGCAGAGACGGAGATGTCGTGGAAGCGCACTTCCATTTGATGCATGGCTCGTCCGAGCGCAGTTTCGAGTTGGCTGGAGACGTGGGAGTGCAAGACTTCCGGTCCGTGGACCATGAGTGCTTTACCACTCGTGTACTCGATGGTTGGCTTCAATGGTTGCTCTGGCTCGGCCATGGCTTTAGCTGACTATTCCAAAGGAGATGGTTGGGAAGTCGTTTGGTGACTGAGCAGGCAAATTGAAAAGTGATACCGTGAGTAGACCGAGTAAGGGAATCTGGTGTCCAATCACGGAGCAGTGTGTTTGGGTGTGGACAACCTTGATTGCCCTTTGGAATTGCGGGCAATCACAACGTCAGACTGAGGTACCAAGTGCACGGTCTCATGCACCAGGATCGTTCGACTGGTTCGCTAAAAAGGTGGTACACGCGTGGAAAACGGACAGTGTCCGCCGAATGATGAGTTGGCCTCGTATGCGCGTTCTTCGTCAAATGGGTGGGTTGCTTTTTAACGTAAGACCTGATGTTAGCCGTTGCATTATCCACTCGCTTGCTTCAGAATCGAAGGTGCATGTCGAGGCAAGAGCATTGCCTTCCTGAGTTTTAGGCGGTGGAGAGATAGTTTGGTGGATGAAGGAACAGGAGGATGCATGCGTTGCTCTGTGCTGGGGACTAGGATTTCGTCTGATCGTGATTGCCCTTTCAAGATCCGGGCAATCACAAGTGGGTAACTAACACACGGGCGCGGCTAGGGTAGGCTGGTGTGCGTGAATGAGACTTGTCGGGTCTCCTCTCACAAGTGTCTATTGGTGAGGGTAATTGACTATGAGGCGACAAAGTGGTCGCCATCGGGAGAGAACAATAGGATTGATTTGTTTGGACTATCATTATGTTATAAAGGGGTTATTCATTATGTTGCTGCCTACTGTGTGACAGCTAAACTATGATCGAAGGACGAGATAACATAGTAATGAACGGTGACGAGTTGTTTAGACAGGTAATAGAGCATTTTTATCCCAACAATAAGTATTGCGTCCCAACACAATAACTAGGGGCATCCGTACTGGTGTCAAACGGTAGTACTGATTCAATCAAATCTGTGATGACCATCACTCTGCGTTTGAAAGAGCGGGAACCGAAGATGGAAGGACGAGGGGAAAGCGGTGTCTTCATGGCGACATTGCGCGTGAACGAGGATGACTAGGAAGGGATATACAGCTTTACACGAAAGAAAGACGAACGCTCTTCATATCCTCGCGCTCTGTGGTGCTGTACGTTGTCAGTTGCCGAAGAAAGACCCACAATGAGTCACACACAACCGTCCAACCGAGTGTAAGAAGGTATGTATGTATATCAATTATATGTGGACGACTGCGTCATAACTATCCTTCTGGTGATTGATGTAGCGCAGCGAGAGCAGCGCCAAGATGCGGAAGAAGGCGATGCCAACGAAGAAATAGAGGATGTTGAGGCCGATGTCGCTGTGCTTGACTTGGAAGACAGTCTCGACGTACTCCTTCACACTGCGAGATTCGCTGGCAGCGTCGGTGGCAAGTCATTCAACTGGCCACACCCAATGTCGTCAGGGTCGTCAACTGGACAGTCACCAAATACGATGGCCGAGAGCACGTTGAACACGAAGCGCGGTGGATCGATCTGGTACATCCACTTCCAACCGATTGGAATTGCCGTTGGCGGTGGGTTGAAGCCGGTAAAGTTCAAGAACATGCCGAGGAAGAGCACACTCACGATGGTGGCGAGTTCGACGGTCGGAAGTGCGTTTGCGAGGAACTGGCCGACGTACCCGAAGAAGAGCACGAGAATCGAGAGTACGAGCCAGTAGAAGAAGAAGTCGCCCACACCAGTAAAACCGGCCATCGGAAAGTAAGGTACCATAAAAGCAAAGCAGCTGACAAGCACGAACGGGATCTCGGCAACTGTGGCACCGACGAAGTACCAAAGTGCGTTGTATGTCTGCGAAGCTCGCTCGCGGTAGAACGAAGCACGTTCTTGGGCAGCAAACGGAATGGCACTGGTGTACGTGACTGCGCCAATGAAAAGGTTGGTCATGAAAATCATACCTTCACCGGCGTTGATGCCCAGATAGGTATCATACTCGACGCTGAGGAACGACAAGCCGAAGACGAGACCGACGAAGATCGAGATGATGAATCGACTAAGGTTGTACGTCGGAGTACGCCAGTACAAGTCAAGGAATCGCTGGATGAGGAACTTGGCCTGCGTCCACTCGCTCGCAGCACGCTTCGATTCGTACGTGATGGCTTCGACAAGCGGTGATGGACGACCGACACCTTCACGACTCAGGTTCTCTTCGAGCAAAACAGCTTTCACACTCGCGTTAAACACCTCGACGAAATCAACACCCTGGTTCGCAGTGTTTCCGACACCAGCACCAATCACTTCCAACATCCACGTGCCAGGATTGTAACCCTCCTCGATCGGCGACACACCAGGCACCTTCTCAAAGTACGAAATCAACTCACCAGCACGGTCACCAAGATCACCAAAGTACACCGTCTGACCGCCACGCTTGAGCAACAACAAACTATCGAAGAGCATGAAGACCTCGGTGGATGGCTGATGGATGGTGCACACGATCGTACGACCCGTGTCGGCCACCTTGCGCACACCTTCCATGACCAACTTGGCCGATCGTGCATCCAGACCACTCGTTGGTTCGTCCAAGAACAACACACTTGGTTGTGCAGCCAGTTCGACACCAATCGTCAGTCGCTTCATCTGCTCGACGGAGCTGCCTCGGATGATCTGGTCGGCGATGGGACGCAAGTCAAGCAGGTCAAGACATTCTTCGACCGAGTCGTACTTGGCGCTGTCCGGTACAGTGCTGTCTTGTCGTAGGAATGCGCTGAAGATCAAAGCTTCACGGAAGGTGGACGCATCTGAGTGGATGTCCACCTGTTCACAGTATCCAGTCGATCGTCGCGTGACCAAGTCAGTGGCTGGATGACCATTGAACAAGATCTGTCCGCGGATCTTGCCACCTGTCTTGCGACCCGCGATGACGTCCATGAGTGTGGTCTTGCCTGCACCGGAGCTTCCCATGAGCGCGGTCATCTTGCCTGGTAAAGCGAATCCGTTGATTCCTTTGAGAAGTTCGAGATCTTCTTTCGGATTGGTTGGGTTTGGCACGGAGTACCACAAGTCACGGAAGGCGATTGTGATTGGCGCAACCCGGCTATGGTGCGATGAGCGAGCAATATTGACGATGGTCTGGGCGTCTTCACGCGGAGTCGAAACCAATCCATACATCGTTGGCGATTCCAGACAGGATTCCGAGTCTGATACAGCTAGATTCTTCAGCGAGTCGTCTTCGGCGCTGTTCAACATGGTGTTGTGCGGCGACTCGTAGCGCTTGTATTCGAGGAAAAGTGCCGCGAGACACATGAAGACAATCGTACCGCCGGCGAGATACAGGACACCATACCACAACCACGCGCGAGCTGGGTCGGCCGAGAAGAGACGAAGCGTGTACTCGCCAAAAAATTGAAGACAACTCGTGATTAATATCGTCCTCGGTACTCAACATGGTGCTATGAGGCGACTCATAGCGCTTATGTTCGAGAGCGAGTCCAGCCAGTGCCATGCAGAACAGAGTACCAGCAGCAAAATACGCAACAGAATACCAGAGCCACACATGATCTGGGTCCACCGAGAAGAGACGAAGCGTGTACTCGCCCATTTGCATGCCATACTGCTTGCAATAGTCGATTCCGTCATACTCACATACGTCAAACTGTTCGTTCCGGTACTGGTTGACGGCAAGTGCGTGGACACCCCACCCAACCGGATTGAGCCAATAGATCCACACGAAGTAGTCGGGAATCTGATCCTTGGCCATCAAGAAGCCACCGTAGAGTGAAAACAGCAACAGAACGACGAATGAAATCGGCTCGGCTACATGAAGATCAGGAGAAATCGCTGCCAAGAGGAATAACATCGCCGTGAAGATGAGACTTGTGAGGGCGAGAACCAACACGAAGATGAAGAAAGCACCGGCGGATGCGACGAAACCACACAACCAATAGACGATGGTTCCAAGAATGATCGCTTCAGCTATCGACATCGGAATTTGACAAGCCAGATGCGCCATCACGTACGCCGATGTCCGGTAGAAGTTGGCATCACGCTGTCGATAGAAGATATCACGCTCCGACATGTAGATTGGGATGTGCGCGGTCTGACTGAAGCTGAGGAACTGAACGGTGCCGAAGACGATACCAAGAACCACCTGAGGATCCTTCGGATCAAACTGCCAGAAGACACTTGCGTTCAAGAAGCCGATGAGACCGAGAAGTACAAGGTTCCCAAGGTAAAACGCTGGGTTCCGCGACATCTTCTTCCATTCACGACCCATCAAAGTACGAGTACTGC